>OY982958.1:10587071-11978500 GCA_963890685.1 Plagodis pulveraria | reverse complement strand
CAAAAATGGAACGGGGATGACAGTTACAAACGATCACGTGATCAGAACCACAGACGCAGAATGTGATCAAAATTATCGAAATTTACGGGCCGCAGCTATTTCCCCGCAGTAATTTTAGCACAGACTAAATATACCTGTTCGTTCTTCAGTGTAATGTTACCATTACTAAGATTTTTAAGTAACTCAGTATTGGCCATACAACTGACTTGTAACCGTGAATGGGATGCTTTGCCAAGCGATTTATTATCTGTGTTATACGTCTGTCGATGATTAGGTTTGTTTACATTATTGTATTTTATAAAACTGAAGTTCTCTAAATATAAAAGCTATTAAAGATTGATTGTTTTAGAAATTGTCCGTCAAGTCCGATCTTATATCAAATGTAAGTAAGTCCAGTATAATACAACAAAACGTCGTTATGAAAACCTCTAACTGTTGCATGGTAGGAATCACTGTAAATACTAACAATTTGCCATTAATAAAGAGATGCTTTTATTTTTTAATAATGAAACGCCCTCCTAATCTTGAAATAGGTCAGTTGAAAACGTTACTAATGGTCAATTGGTCACCTATAATAATATAACCTATATGGTCAGTGTCGCAAAACTTGCCATACCTATCTATCTTATTATAAAATACATATGAGGTTATAGCTTCGCGATGTACTAATGTATTTCTCATACCTGGATTCGTCTTCCTGTAGGCTGCTAATTCTTTGTCTCTGCTTCGCCTTCGTTATGGGTTGTTGTTGTGTCTCAGCCTGCTCTCTACATCCACCTCCTATAGATATTAATGCAAGATGAGTATACCTAATCACCCATCCTGCCGCGGAGTCACGGTAAGCCCGTGGCGCTCCTCGGTGCACTACTTCTCGGTCAACTGCAAACATAACTAGTATCAGGGCAATGACTAAAATTCAATCACTGTGTCGCGATACACATAAAATCTCACTCTCAAAGGCGCGAGTGATATACCAGACGTCTCCGGTAACCCATGAAACGTAAACTTGGTCAAGTGCGCACCCCAAGATTCTGAAACAACCCAGATCTCACCCCCCCCCCGCCTTGGAGACGAAATATGTGCCTGGGTCGACTTTGGAGCTGTAGTCAGCATAAGATGAATACCAGTCAGGATTGATCCCACACAGCGTGTGTAGGCAACCATCCAAAATGGCAATCATAATAAAGATGAAACAAGGGTATCAAGTTAATACATGATACACCGAATAGACCGTAAGCACACACGTAACAAACCGCAAACAAACATGGTTACCAAAGTTATACACAGCTTGCGAAGAACTCCTGCAGTCTATCTTCCAAGTGTCCTTCCAAGTCAAAAATGAAATAAATAAACATTAGCCTTTCCTAAAAAAGTTACTCAAAGATAGCTGACTAACGTTAAGTTTACTTCAACACCCATATTTAGCCATAACATATTACCATACTGTAGGTAGCTCATTTTCGCATCTTTTGAGTGAAATTATAGGTAGTAATACATTTGTACATTTTTGTTACATGTCTTCAAAAATTTTGAATAATAGACAGGTCAAAAGGTCTAAAGCTAAAATCAATTTATTTTACATAACACAGGGTGAGCGGGTTCTTTCCATGGGAAAAGTTAAGTGAATTTAATTTTTATATCTAATATGCACACACCATATGTAAATAAAATCTGGCTTTTGATGCAAACCAGTAAAGAAACGGAATAGAGGCAAAGGAGTGGACAAAATGTTTTTGTTTTCTTGTAGGATGGGCACAGGAGCATAAAGTTAAATAAACAAAACATTTATCAGCTTTTCATTAAAGGACGATGATAGAAAACTTTCTTATAAATTACTTACTGTAAATAATTATTTTAGTCATTTTTATTTTTCATATATTTATTGTGCCTTATATATAATTGAATGATAAATTCTAAATCTACATACAATTTTTAAAGCCCTTGCATGGCTTTTCAAATATACACTCTTGCATGCGTTTTAGTAGGAATACCAATATTTGAAAAATAAAAAATATTATTTCTGTAGGTGGTTTAAAATCATGAGTAAATTCATTGAACAATGAACAAATTTAAATTTATAAGCAGATATTTATACTTGGATGTGCTGAACTTTTCTCTGCACATACGGCACATGTGATTAAACCGTGGTTTGTTTTTTTGCGATACCAATGATACTAAATATATTGACTATTCTTTTTATTTTTTTGTACCTGATAGGTTAGCCTTTGACCACTATCTCACCTGATGGTAAGCGATTATGTGGTCGAAGATGTTGTTCAGGCTAACCTAGAAGTATTTTTTGTAATAGGCTGGTTTGTTTGTGGTAGGTAGGTAGCTTGTGTGTACGTAGATAATCAGTTATTTTTCTGTATAAGTAGTGAAGCATTATTTGTACAAGAGACAAATTACTTAGCATTCTATGGATTCACCGTGCGGGTGCCGGGTCCATCGCGTTGCAGAGGTAGAGGCTAGAGGGGCCTGGGACTTGCAACCCAGGAGTAGGGTTAAGGGGCCCCTTTATGATATATCAATGCTCTCTTCACCGAGCCAGAAGGCTCGAGCGGTGAAGGGAGCATTAAGGGGAGGACCCCTACCTAACCAAATTTGGTAAGATCCTACTAATACTGCCTTAGATACACATTATAGGATGGAAGTTACGGTTGTTCTTGGTAGGCCAAGGTCTTTAAGTAGGTTATATAGGGATTTCGCTGGTATACCCCTTGCTCCAACTTCTACGGCATATAAATTAACCACATAATCGTTTTTGGTTAATTCATTTGTTAGGTCATAATATTTGTTTGTTTTTATTGTGTGTATAGGTATGTTTGTTTATCATTATCATCATAAGCCCGAAGACATACAATTTTGAACAAATGCTTCCCCCATCCTCATAATATGTACTTAATTATTACATTAGATTGCATATGCTGGGATTTTGTCCTTGTGTCTGGTCTAAAACTTATTCAAGTTTGAATTAGTGGAATCAAACGTCTTTGCCAGATAGATTTTAATAACAATCAAAACCCTTGTGCGCATGTTTTTTTTACCATGGCAGAGGTTATTTACACATCAATTTCTTTAAAAAATTATTAAGAAATGGTCAACTTTAGTTGATGTTTTGTTACATGTGAGTATAACACACTCATATAGTATTTTAGTCGGCAAAGTACTTGAGTCAATAACTTATTTTAAATTAACATTTGAGCTGAGTGCTTTCATTGACTATAAGTTCAGTGTCAGTCAGAACATGTAAATGAAATAGTCTATCAGGCAAGGTTTCAAGGTTCTTAGAACTATTTACAATAATTATATAAATAGGTACTTATTTTTGTACGAGAACTTCAAATGTATTAAATAATTTACTTGTATTTTGATTCGACGACAATGGTGTTTGGTGTATGTTGTGAATTTAATCACTACTGCCATAACAAGGGTACTTTTCCAATGGTCTAATAAAAGTACTTGTAAAAACGTGTTGGTAGAAAGATATTGTTTGGATTTTACACTTATTCATGTACAAACTAAAGGAACGAGATTTTAAGCTAATGTACTTTATACTGCATCTCAGCAGTTTTTTTAGTTTTTTTTTATGCTTGATAGGTTAGCCTTTGACCACTATCTCACCTGATGGTAAGTGATGATGTGGTCGAAGATGTTGTTAGGCTAGCTTAGAATTACTGGCTCTCAAGGACAGCTGCCGGAACAATCTATTAGGTGCTTGGCGACAGATCTTCTACTTTAGGGTGGTAGCTAGCCAGGCGGGCATTCGCAAAATGCCCTACCACTATGCTATAACGACTGCCATCCGAAGACAACAACCGGGACCGACGGCTAAGTTAAGCAACGTCCGCCGCGGTCATGAGTTGGATGGGTGACCGCTAGTGACATTACTACTGAGCGTTGCCGTGCTTCGGAGGGCACGTTAAGCCGTCGGTCCCGGTTGTCGTCTTAGGATGGCAGTCGTTATAGCATAGTGGCAGGGCATTTCGCGAATGCCCGCCTGGCTAGCTACCACCCTCAAGTAATGTAATCCGCATAGCAGGCGTTATTGCAAACCTAACAATATTAATCTAACATAGTTATGTATATAGGTACAATTACTTAATCTGTGATTTGTTATACTGTTATGCATTAAACTATAGTAGAGCAATATTAATGAGTTTTTTGTTACATTTTTAGGGTTCCGTAGTCCTGACAAGGAACCTTTATAATTTCGTCATGTCCGTCTGTCCGAGGTTTTGCTAAGATACTGTTTGTACAAGAAAGCTGCAATTTTGTAAGGGTATGTAAACTTATCACGCTGTTAAAGTGGTAAATATTTTTATTAATATTTTTTTTAAGGTAGCTCCCATATAAGTGATGTGCGGATGATTTTTTTTTGGTCGTCTATCCCATCGTGTGGGGCATCATTGAATAGATCTTTTAAAATTACTTCGGGGGTTGCTTAGTATTAGCAACCCCTAAGTCTATTAGAAGAATTTTTGTGTTTATTGTAATGTTGCTCCTGTACAGTAACGCGGCTGAACGGCAATGCAGGCTAGATCTTTGCAGTATTATGTTTATAATGCATGTTTCTGTTTCAACTTACTTAGGGGGCTCTGCTTCCTCAGGCTGCATGTCTAGTAAATAAGGTGTTATTACAAAATCACAAATATACGATAGGATAAATTTAAGTCATGGGCGGGATTCGAACCCGCATAGCACGCGTTATTGCAAACCTATATTAAAATTATAAGGTTGCGTCCTCATTTACAAAGTATAAAACCAATTGCAAAATTGGTCTTGTTTGTAGTACAACGCAAGTGGTACTATAGATGTCGCTCCATCCCAATACGATGGTTAAAGACCGGTGGGAAAGATTTGAGTTATGACGTCATGTCATGTTAGCTCAATTGGTTAGAGCATACCCCGGCTCAAGGGGTGGATGGACGCGGGTTCGAATCCCGCACATGACCTAAATTTTTCCTATCGTATATTTGTGATTTTGTAATGTAATCCGCATAGCAGGCGATATTGCAAACCTAAGAATATTAAAATAAGGTGTTAGTATATACTTGGCTTATAAAATTATAAAAGATGAGTGTTTGTGTAACTCCGCCTCATAATGTTGAATTTTGACATATATGATGCCGGTCCTCAGCCCGGACAAAGGAGGAAGGCACACACTTTACTAATCATCCTACAATTACTGGCTCTCAAGGACAGCTGTCATTTTGCCAACCACCTAACATCTATCGCCAAGGTAGGTGCTTGGCGACAGATTTTCTACTCGAGGGTGGTTGCTAGCCAGGCGGGCATTCGCAAAATGCCCCACCACTATGCTAAAAACAAAGTCACAAGTATTACTTACACACGTTGTGCTGTGACAGATGTTAACTTAAGTTCACTTATCCCTATGTATGAATATTATTTACTATATGTATGTCTGTTAAGACAGACAGCACAACCGGTAGATTGAAGTGGAAATCTTGGTAGGGATAGGTGTACAAGCCGACTATAATGTAGAGATTTCAGATTCCAGTAACGTAAAACCAAAATCTTGGAGTGACGAGGGCAGAGCAGTGCCACGCACGTATTCAGATCTAAGCTCCTGGGTGACATTGCAATGGGAGCACGGGTGGTGCTTAGCTTCAGGCACAACTTGATGCTGCTCTACAGATATTATTACGCCAGTTGAATAAGATGTGTGCTATTGCTCTAGGGCTATGATAGCAGTGTTGTGCTGTGATCACATCGCAGCTTTGTATACAGTCAATAAGAACTTGTTGAGACATAGGTACTGATGAATATAATTTCCATTCTTTTTCAGGAACGTAAAATCTTTCTCCATTGACGTCTTCAATCAAGTCTTTAGTCAAGCCTGTGTACAGTCAAGCATATTCCAGTAACGTTTTTGTGATAATATCAATGTGCCTATGTTTCAATACCTAAATAATTTACTATCTAGAAATTCTTTATAAATATTAAACTCTTCCTGTAATAACTGAACTGCTTTATTTATTTCTTTTCCATTGCCCATTAGTAGTATGACATCAACAAAGTGTTATCCATATTCCGTTACCTTTGTATAGGCATATAATAATCATGTTTTAATCTCATAACTTCTCTTTGGGTAGACTGATTTAGATTAAACAAAAACCTAAACCTCAGGACTCCTATAAATATATAGGTATTAGAAATAAGAAAAAATATTAGAAACTAACACCTTCCTATTTATTAAAAAAGATTTTTGTTGGTATATTACCAAGAAAAATGTTTATAATAATTGTTTTTATATCTATGATAGGCTAGCCTTTGACCACTATCTCACCTGATGGTAAGTGATGATATGGTCGAAGATGTTGTTCAGGCTAGTCTAAAATTACTGGTTCTCAAGGACAGTTGCCGAAACACACCGCTAGGTGCTTGGCGACAGATTTTCTACTTGAGGGTGGTAGCAAGCCAGGCAGGCATTCGCAAAATGCCCATCCATCATGCTGTAACGTGGGACAACAACCGGGACCGATGGCTTAACATGCCCTCCGAAGCACGAAAGCGCTCAGTAGTAATGTCAGTAGCGGTCACCCATCCAACTCCTGACCGCGGCGGACATTGCTTAACTTAGCTGATCGATTCAGAACGGCTAAGTAAACTTCGCTACGAGCGAATTCAATTATCTGTTATGTACAGACCGACGACTCTTAATTGCGATTTCAATGCTAGCAATTTACTGTTTCTTATTTCGCTGTTAGGTGGAAAGTCAGTCTGGTATTTTAAATTATTATCAATTGTACTTCCCCATATCTTCCCATGGAAAAACACTTGAAGATGAGCAGCAGCGCCTTCTAAAGAACTACGATCGTAGACTGCGATCCCCAAGAAAGAAAGAAACATTTTATTAGGTACTTACACAATATAGAACACAGAGCCAATATCTAACAAATGAATAACCAAGTGGAACACACAAAGATACATATGTACATAAAGTCATGCCTGAACCCTGGAGGGGAAGGCAGACAGAAACTACGGTTTTAGGTAACTTCCGCTCATCTCATATGTGTTTAAATACTTCTGAACGCAAGTACCTAACTGGTGTTCAGCTCAGCATGTGTTGGGTGTATTACAAACACCCAACGCTGGTTTTCAGCTGTAACCAAGACGCCTGCTAAGCGTGGGGATAACAAAAATACCCTCTAAATGGGTAGGCTGTGTTCAGTAGTGGACTATCTAGCTGATACAGTACAGTAAATTGTACTCCAAAGAAGTAAAAACATATCACATTCACCAAGAAACTTTATTGGTATTTGTTATTAAATTTAATAGTATTTGCTATTGTCCACGATGAACACTATTTTAAGCGAGTGAATGTTATTAGAATTTCATGAGTTTGGCCTATACAGCTTCGTTAGTTACTCTCTTCAGCTCTTCGAGAAAGTAACCCGAAGAGACGCCATTCTATTAGCTTTGTAAGAAACAAATTTCTGTCAATTTTTCTCATATCGAAACACGTTCTAATTGGCTAAGCCACGACCACGTAATTTATAGTGATGGGACGGAACGAATGTGCAATTTTAATCGATATCGATATAGTGCATACTTAGAACATCAACGTGGTAATATATCTATAAACATCTTAAGCGTTGAGTGTGAATTCTATTTATGCTTGTCTGTAAGAAGTAGGTAAACAATGGAAACTACTGTGTAACAAAACCTAATGTTAGCAAATTACAACGTCAAATACACTTACAAACTGCTGTATTGGCAGGATTGTCCACTTCCGAACACATTCTCCACCATTTAGGGAGAGTTTGCCATAATTCCCACGATTGGCAGGCGTCTTGGGGATCGCAGTTTAAGATATCAGTTCCTCAGAAAGCGCTGTACCTTTCGGTATTTTACCTAGCAATGGTGGAGTAAAATTCTAGCACGGTAGCCCAGGGGATACTTATCAATTAACACTTATAAATTAACATGAGTCACTCACCGTGTCTATTCTGCTAAGTCTATTTTTAATAAAGTCAGCGCATTTTAGCTAATCCACATAATGTAAGTTAATATTTTAGTTTTCACAGCTATCAATAAGATAAAATAAAATACAGAAGAAATACGAAGCAGTGATGGCTCAGTGCCATTGGCTATGGACTGCCGTGCCCCATGTCCATGGTTCGAATCCCGCCGCGGGCTTGAGCTTCAAAGCATGGTGGAAGGGCATTTTGCGAATGCCCGCCAGGCTAGCGACCACCCTCAAGTAGAAAATCTGTCGCCAAGCACCTAACGGTGTGTTCCGGCAGCTGTCCTTGAGAGCCAGTAATTCTAGGTTAACCTGAACAACCTCTTCGACCACATCATCACTTACCATCAGGTGAGATAGTGGTCAAAGGCTATGTAATTAACAACTATGTCTTAAGGTGAAGGGCGCAGTGCAATTCGTGACTTGTAACGAAATGCATCTGTTATAGGCAGAGATTAGTCCGCTTAACATCAGGCGGGCCTTGTGCTTGATCCGTCACAATTACATAAAAAAAAGACTAAAACAACGGAAAAAATTTAAGTTAGAATACTCATTCTAACTTATAATTTTACCAAACACATTCTAGCTTTCCAAATATTGTTTTATAAGCTTTAAGTTATATATATAGGTTATAAATAAAGTAATTACTATGATTCGCATCTCTTAAAATAAGTAAAATATTAAATGACTCCCTAAATAACCTAATCAAATATCTACTACGACATTATTGAAAAAAATTAGATCGCTGAGTATTAAGAAATTCGGTATTTGAAAATATTAAAAATGGTTTATTATAATTATAAGGCTTCCTTCGAAGTGTAACAGGTTTATTTATAAAATAAGTATTTGAGTGTGTTTAGATATACATAAAACTAATTCAAACAAATAAAATAAAGATCTTTTATACAATACATATACATTGTATATATACATATAAATTGAATAATAATAATAATGGCCATATTATAAGTGTATAGGTGTAGTAGATATTTTACTAACTATGTAAGACAAAACTATATAGATAGAAATTAATAAGTTGTGCGATATCTGTTTAAATTCCACTGTATCTTTTAGAAGCAGTGATGGTCCAGATGACTATGAATTTCCGTGTAAAAATTCCTTAGTTGGAATCAAAAATTTACCATAAGAAGGGTATCATAATATCGACAATTATCTATATAAAATCGATATTCACCACCATAAGTACTGTAATCACAACACTAGGAGGAAGGATATTTTAAATTTGGAGTGTGTCCGATACAACACACTAGTTGCCAGATAAACCGAACCATGAATTCCACTCTCGAGGTTAGTTTCTCGATGCTTCAGCTTTAGGCTCGTGTCGTCGATTGATATCTGAATAGTTTTTTTTTAATGTTATTGTGACGGAACAATCCCGAGGCCCACCTGATGTTAAGTGGACTAACCTCTGCCTATAACAGACGCATTTCGTCAACGACGAATTGCACTGTGCCCGTCACACTGAGACGTCCAGTTGTTAGGTCTCATTAGCCTGTAATTACCTGCTGCCGGAACACACTGTTAGGTGCTTGGCGACAGATTTTCTACTTGAGGGTAGTCGCTAGCCAGGCGGGCATTCACAAAATGCCCTTCCACCATGCGGTGAAGCTCAAGCCCGCGGCGGGATTCGAACCATGGACCTGCTGCACGGCAGTCCATAGCCAATGCCACTGAGCCATCACTGCTTCAAAAAAGCTTCAGCCCTGCTATAGGTAAACCCCATAAATATCTTATATTAGTAAGTAATATATAATAAGAATATATTAGGGTTTGCATTGTAGACCACATGGGGTACTTTTTATCCCGGAAGAGTGGTGTGATGTGATAGCCACTATGCACGTGTATGGAAACTGAAGCCTTGTGACTACATAACTTGTGAACAAATACATAGACAAAATAAATTATTACCAGTACCTACGTCATATCAAATGGTTTAAATTTCCAAATATCGAACATGTACTTACATCTGTATGTATTCAAAAATACCGGAGATGCCTATGATATGAACAAGATAGTAAAAAGGCCATGATCAACCAAAAACCAGTAAAATATTTAAAATTTTATTTCAATAGTGTAAACAAATTCTCCCTTCCTATTTGTATGTTAATATAATTAAACATTTATCTATGATTTCTTGATGGGATAAAAATACTTAAATTGTATATCAATCGAACTAAATTAAAACTAAAATAATGTACGTAATATAAATATCTAATACTTTCCGGCCGTGACTCCGTCCGCGCGTATGTAGGTTATCGTTTTGCGTAGTTGGAAAGAACTATCCTATGTCCTTAACATTATTTTTCACCCTCATTAGTGACCCTTGCTACTTATGGGATCGATTGTCATTCACTGTCAATCAGTATATCATCAAGATCAAAAAAGGCTGATCCACTTTCCGATTTCCGATGATGAAATTTAAATGGGACGACACGGCAAGCATCAGTTTTCAAATAGAAAAAGAATCATAAAAATCGGTTTACCCAGTCAAAATTTCTGCGGTAACAAACATAAAAAATAAAAACACAGACGAATTGAGTACCTCGTCCTTTTTTGAAGTCGATAAAAAATACGGCTGTATTTTGAAAATATCAATGTAGACCAAAATATTGCGTTTAATAAAATTTGTTAGGCAAGAATAATAAATAAAACAACAATTAATTCAAGAAATGTATGTTTGGTGTTTTGTAATTTTTTTTGCCAACATCAAAAAAAATATATTTTTATTTAATTAACTAGAAATAATACACTGGCTACAGAAACATCGTAATAAAATAATTGATTATACAAGAGAGAGCGAGAGCCTATCACTTATAGGCATCTGACGACGTGCGTATTGGGGACATTGCCATTAAATTTAAGGCAGGAGTCCATACTTTCAACACCATAATATAATGTATAATAATAATATAATTTACTTTACCTTTCTGTACACACATTATGTTAAATTACAATCTAGTTAAAAATTTGTATAACAGTTATAATTGACATAAGATAATGTATGACATAATTATCTGTAATTTGTTTTGTGTATCTAAATATATGAATTAAATATTTCCGTCATTACGAAAAAATTCCAAAAACTTAATGGATAAAAATACTTTATGGACTTATCAAACTTGCTCACAAAATTTCGTGAGAATCTGTTGAGAAATGCGACCTTTTTAGAACAACCGGACATACGAAAGCATTTTGTAGTAGCGACGCTTCTCTTGAGTTAAGTTCTCGCTCGGTTAATTAGTGTAGGTAGATATCAAATTCTCATGTCTGAGTGTTAGTATCAAAACTCCTCCGAAACGGCTTAACCGATTCCTATGAAATTTTGTGTGTATATTCAGTAGGTCTGAGAATATGACGTAAACTATTTTTCATACCCAACATTTTATTTTTATCTTTCGGACAAAAACATTTTTTTAATTTATCTACGATTTGGCATTAAAATACATTAAACCCTAAAATTTCACCCTTCTACCACCAACACCTATTTTTTAATAGCTATACAAGTAGGTACTTTAATAATTTTCTACTCTCGGCGGTCGATAATTGATCAGGAAATGAATTGCCTAGAGATGAATTTGCTGTGGCCGTTTTAGGGCTGCTATTACCACTCGTTCTGTTATTTCCGCCAGGCGTCTATCGGTGTCACTTCTAACCCCGTAAACAGCATGGTGTAGGCAGGACTCCTGTCTTTTTCACACAATAAGCTTTCTATCACTTCCTAGAGTTTAGGGCTTCAACAGTTTTATTTCCTAAAATTTCACTATGTTCACAAATGTTCACGGATATCCAAAATAGCATAGCATGTTGAGTACGATGAGAAGCAGCAAACTGGCAAGTAATTGTGAATGAAAGAATTAACGCAATATAAAAAAAAAGGCTGTATTTTGTATTGAAAATATAAATGTAGACTAAAAGATGTAGTTTAAAATTTATTAGTTAGGTAAGATAATAAAAGGACAATGAATTCAAGAAATGTATCTTTGTTTTGTTATTTTTATATGCGGTTATCGTTAATAGCGCTTCTTTCCTCTTCCTTTTTTTACTTACTTACATTAAATAAGTTAGTCATTTTTATGTCACTAACAAAATATTCACTAGATATAATTTATATGGCAAAACAACGTACACCGGGCCAGCTAGTATTGATATATGTCTATAAAATTTCTTATATTTTCTTAATTTACTTTACATTAAGTATAAATTTATTCTTAATCCTTTTAAAAAGCCATTTACATATATTTACTAAAACAAAATTCGTATAGAATAAGAACAACTCTTAATTCCGTGTCACGGAACGTATATCTTCGTAAGAACGTAAAAGCCTTATACATACAGCACACTATAAAAGAACCAGTCTAAAAGACCCCTACAATCTAGAAAGGCGAACGGTGACAAGGGTTATTTTATACTGGTACTGCGGGGAAATAGCCAAAACATTGCCCACGCAGTAGCACACATACACAAAAACCTTCACACTTTCAAAGAAATACATACACACATACACATATTTCTGACACTCCGGGCACCCATGTTGCCATTTTTTACAATATTCAGATTTCGTATTTATCTAGGACAATGTGAACAATATATGTTCATACAAAAATCAAAAGGAACGAAAAAAGAAGCAAAAGGAATTGTTAATGAAATATTTTTCAATAGTTTTGGAATATTTCTATGCTCCCACAGCTATTTTTCGTCAGTAAAAATCAAATAATTAAAACTATGAAAAGCTGCCCATTCACGCACTCAGTTTTACAGGGTTCATTCACTCTTTTATATTATCTATGCAAGGTTCCACAGATAATATATTCCTGTCATTTACTGCGGGGAAATAGCTACTGCGAAATTTACGTTCTTAGCGACTAATGGAACAGGCCCTTAGTGTTAGTTTATAAGTAGGTGTAATAGAAATGTTACTGTAATTTGTAAATATTGTATAGTGGCTCTCCGAGCTGTAGATTTCGCGAGTCTACCCTTGCATAGCTAGCTTACAATTGAATAAAGGTTCAGTGCGCATGCTAATGGGAGAAGGGTCAAGAAATCCAAAAATCTAGATATGTAATGTAAATAACAAATTATTTTCTTTGACTTATGTCCAACAAAATCAATAACTCGCGGGCCCCAACGAAGGCTAGTTGTAATAGGTGTATTTTACAGCTTATAGGTATTTATTTTATTGTACAGTGATGGTTCTTCAATCTCTACGTATTGCTTACGATTTTCTAAGTAGGTCCCACCTAAACTATCCACGTATTTCTATGTTATATTTTTTTTTAATAAAATGTTATATTGTCTAGTAAAAAGCCTATGGCATATTTTTTGCCATAAATTGTATTTAATATATGTGCACATGTTTATATACCACCAAAATAGTCAAGCGATCTTTTGGAAAACATTTTGCGAATCATCAAATACTATTAGATATTTTCGCAGCATGAGTTCAAGCGTTCATTGCATTATCTTTTCAAATTCTTTTGAAGAGGTAAGCAAGAGCGCTATGTTTGTGGTATGTAGTTGTTTTGAGGATTTCTTATGGACTTAATAAATCAGGAAACGTATACATTCTCTGAAGAATTGGTTAATTATCAGCTGTACTGCAAATTTGTTTTTATTAATATTGGTGGTAGATCGTCTGCGCCGTAACTGTATTTGCTTTTTAGGTGTATTTTAGTAAGTATATTAATGCTCATGTTTATAATTCATGATGTTTTTTAAGGTTCATATAGGTCCTTCCTAGTAGTTTTTGAGATATAGTTACCCCGCAACAAAAATTTAATAACAATAATTATGATAATGTAAGAAACATTAAGTGACTATAAAAACTGTTTCTGGATATTTTTTTGTATGTTTGATTTTAGTATAGAGTACCTACTACCTTTTGTGGGTTTTTAGAGTTTGTATGTATAAAAATAATTAGATAGCCCTTTTATAAAAATAAAGAAGTTTTATTAGGTACTTTATAACACAATATGTTGTATACTGTTGTGACTACATAGCATGTACTTAGTTACAATTACTATTATGTAAATAGTGCTGTTTATAGTGCTCTAGTCACAAAATAGATATGTAAAATGTGTAAATTTAACTGAAATTAATATATTTATGCTATAAAACATGTATTTTTATTACATTATATGAAACACTTCATCTTCATAGTGGTGGTGGTGGTGGTCACTGGTGTTTTCCGCTTTGTCAAAGCTGGAAGTGAAATTTGAAGAAGTATTTGTTTTCTTCAGCATCCAATAGAATTATGATAGAATTAATTGATAAATTATATTTGATATTTGGTTTTGGTAAGAACTTCTGGAAAAGCTAGGTTTTGGTATTTACCAATAAAAATAGTGTGGTTTGATAATAACTGATATGATCATGTTACTTTTAAAAAGAACTATATTTTTTTATCACAAACAGAATCTAGTGTTCATTCAATAATGCTGATCCAATTTTTTACTGAACAGTGTGTTCTGGCAGCAGTCCTTGAGAACCAGTAAAATTACAGGCACATGAGACTAACAACTGAATGTCTTGAGTGACGGATGCAGTTTAATTCATCACCATCTGTTCTTATTCTAATTGGGGGTGATATGTCCTGCACTGACATTCTGCTTGGGGTGTTTTGTGCATTCATGAATCTGTTATAGGCTGAGATTAGGCCGCTTAACATCAGGTGGGCCTCATGCATCTTCCGTCACAATCACATAAAAAAAGCACTGGATCCTCGTCTAGATTGGTTATCCTTCCAGCAATAAAAGGTAGGATGTCAAGCAAAAAGACTAAGCATCATATAGAGTTCAGTATCTTTATTCTAAACTCAATGTTTTTATGTGGGTTTTGATGAAATTTTATTGATGCCTTTTAATTATACTTCAATAAAGTGAGCTTTTGAAACAAATTAAGGAAGACTGTTTTATTTTGACGGAAAAAAAATAAAAAATATTTTGGAAAAAAAGATGTTTTCTACAATGTTTCACTTACATGCTTTAATCAATTTGTCATTTTATGCACATACAATAAAACACCACAAAATTTTCATACGTGCAAAAGTGAGATTTGTTCTTCACCTCCTCAGTTTTAAGTTACACCTTCATAACATAGTTCATTTCAAAATGCATCAAAAAGTTATCTTGGCCTGTTGCAATTCTTGTAGGCTATGGGCAAAGAGTATATGTTATTTTGGTTCACAAAAAGTTATTGCAAGTTTAGCTATAAGGCTTTTTTAGATGAGGCTTTTAAATTAAGACAATTCTTACAGAACTGACACTAGTAGGAACCGAATTTAAATGACTTCAACTCAAACAAGCACACTAACTAATCGTTCGTTGAGCTAATCGGTGGGCACTGGGCGCGCATACACTACTGGTCGCCTAATTCTTCATGGCATAGGATCAATAACGGTAGCCAGTATCCTGTGTTACATCCGCTTTGCCAGAATCCAAGAATTGACAAATCTTTCTGTACTGCCACCAGTTCCGATGTTTTTGGGATATTTTACTTTGATTTATTATCTGGCTTCTGTCCTGAAGTCTAACTTAAACAGCGCTTTCCGAAACTGAAATATAATCTCAAATTAGTACACCAAAGAAGCATGTAGAACAACTGAATGAAAACAAGAGAAAATAAGAATGTTTTGAAGATATCGGTCGTTTATAAAGTATCCTTTAGAGATATCGCGATATGTGCGCAATTTTACCACTGAATTCTTTTATTGAGCACATAAAATATCCTATACTCCATTTCTTTCCAGTTCACAATTCACATCAAATATAATTCGTCGCCGTCATTATAGTCAGGTGGCGGAATCAACCGAACGCCCCCGATGTCGCTAAACACGACCGCGATAACTGATGACGAAACGTCAGACTGTTCATTAATTTCGCAAACTGCTGTCCACTAGAGGTGTATCGCTCTTTACGGAAACGACTCAGTGAGTCGTTTCTTTAAACTGATTCACTGATTCGAATCTTTAACACCGCTTCAAATGAATCATTCGCTCAATTGCATCTCGGTTTCAATCGGCACGCGGCGCTCACTGACACGATTGAGTGAGACAGACTGTTCGAAGCGCCTCGGGTCGTGCAGTCGCGGTCGCGTCGGAGATCGCCGACCGCCGTCTCTCTTATTTATTCACTACTAGTAGGTGACTGAGAAAGATGGAAACACTAGCTCACCTACGCACACATTACGCGTAAGGAAAGATGACCTGTTGTAATTGTTTATTCAGTTGACCTCTGTTTTGAAAAAAACCGGATTACGTTAGGTCTGCGATTTTCTGCTGTATAAGAAAACAGTGTTACAATAAGTAAAGACTGTTTAGTGAATAAACTTTTACTTAATGAAAATAGTGAGTAAACTGAGTTGAACTGTAGGTAAATGTTTTAAAAGTTTTTTCGTTGTCAATCGATTTCTATGGAAGTTTCAGGCAAATGAAATTAATAAAACACAATACTATATACTTTACATAATTCCTCAAACAAGGTCAATAAAAACGATTCATGAAGGTTATTTGCGCTAGTAAATCGAGTTTCGAGTCACTGATGCAAATGATGCAAATGAAACACTCTACTGATTCGAATCTTTGAACTGATCCAGATACAAATGATACAATCTCAACAAAGATACGTTTTTGCCAGCACTACTGTCCACTGAGCAAGTAATATTACTGTTGTGCATATTGTAGCAATGTTCAGGTCATTAAAAAAACTTATTCATCTGTGCTAGATATGTCCTTGAAAGATTTGACTATGTTTTTAATCGATGTGACGCATCGAAACTAAGCATCGATTTTTTTTCCGATACATCGCTATCACATATCGAATCCTTTTTGGATATACCTAAGATTTATTTAACTCCTACTAGAGGATAAAATATGTAGGTTTAAGGATATTTATTCCCATTTTTTTTATTTTAAGCGGTATCCTCTGCCTATAACAGATGCATTTCATCACAAGTGACGAACTGCACTGCGCCCATCACCTTGAGACATACCTGTTAAGTCTCATTTTGCCTGTTATTTCACTGACTCTCAAGGACTGCTGCCAGAACACACCGTTATGTGCTTGGCGACAGATTTTCTACTTGAGGGTGGTCGCTAGCCAGGCGGGCATTCGCAAAATGCCCTTCCACCATGCGGTGAAGCTCAAGCCGGCGGTGGGGATCGCACCAGGGTAATGCGGCGCGACAGTCCATAGCTATTACCGCTCGGCCATCATTAAAATGATTATTATATGACTATCAGGTACCTACAATGCCAGTTGCACATTGCTAGGAAAGATACATGTTTATTTACAGTGTGGACTGGAACTGATTTTCCTCTAAAAGTAATAAGTATTCTAAGGATACATAAAGATGATATTTTTTTGCAAGTTTATATTTCCGAAATTGGTGCGATTTGACAATGATTGCCTAATCCCAGAAATTATAGACCCTAGAAAAATTAGATCAATGCCGTTACGTCAAATATCTATATAATTTTTAAATTATTTAACTTTATTGTTACAATATAATATAAACATTTCTATTTTTTATTCAACAATTATAATAAACCTGTAACCGGTTCAATTCTGTACATTGCAGATATTTCGAAAATAATTTTTTAAGACCACTCTGTAGCTGACACTGATGCCAAAACTGTTTTTATTGTTATTTTTTCTGTCTGTCTGTATCATGGCCTCGCAGCACGCCAAAACTACTGAATTATAGATATTCATACAATTTCAATTACACTTGGCAAGATTTGAGTTCATACTACGAAGAAGGACATTTAATATACGTATTATCCCGAAATTCAGCACGGTTTTTTCCAGCAATTCAACACCCCACGGGTACCCCGGCACCATGCATTTGCATGGTGGTAGGGCATTTTACGAATGTCCGCCTGGCTAGCTACCACCCTCAAGTATAAAATCTGTCGCCAAGCACCTACACCTGCCGGAACACACTGGTTCCGGCAGCTGTCCTTGAGAGCCAGTACTTCTAGGTTAGCCTGAACAACATCTTCGACCACATCATCACTTACCATCAGGTGAGATAGTGGTCAAAGGCTAACCTATCAAGCATAAAAAAAAAACCCCGGCACCCCACGGGTAGTCCAGCACCCCACGGGTAGCTCGGCACCCAATGGGCAGCCCGCCACCCCACGGCCGTGCTTACAACTGTCCTCCTTATATACGTGCTATAACGACTGTCCTCCTTAGACCACAACCGGGACCGACGGCTTAACGTGATCTCCGAAGCACGGAAGCGCTCAGTAGTAATGTCCCTAGCGGTCTCCCATGCAACTCATGGCCGCGGGCGATGTTGCTGATCGATTAAGAACAGCTAAGTAAACTTCGCTACGAGCACTTCGAAATTAAATAGCTTGCTAAAATAAAACTCTAAAATCTGGAACATTCGCCACAATCAGTTCCTTTTAACTATTTATCTTTTGCCGGATACATTTCGGAGACTGCGCAATGGAAGTGCACAATCTAATACTAATATCTTCGTTCTACCACCAAGCAAGGGGAACCTCGGCGAAAAGACGCCGTTTTAAAATCGCAATTCCAAAGAAACGCACAAAGTACTTTGCTTCAACATACATTATGCGAACCGGCATATTTATTGGCAAAGGAATTCTCTGAGTTGCACACTGTCTTCTAGAAAATACAGAGTTTGGAAATCCAAAGTAAAAAGCTCTTTTCTGAGCTATACTTTACTAAGAGTGCTTCATTGCAAATCACAGCGTTTCTTCATATGAGACAAACAGTTGCCCAAATGTGAATAATTAGTCTGCAGGTATGGCAATTGTGAACGAAGTCGCAGGTACAGCTAGTTTATATATAAGATTCAATGTAGATAGACTATTTAATTTACATGCCTACTTCTGTACTATACTTTAACATTAGCAAGTAATCGACAAGAAATTGATTATTCACTCGTGCTAATCGCACAATTTTTAAAATCACAATTTATATTTCTTTATTGATGAGTGCAAGTATCAAGATATGTTACTCACAATTGCGCTATTCCGTCGTCACTCGCTTGTGTATGTGATGCGCTGGCATTTATCTAAACTTCAGTAGCGTGATTTTGTGAAATGGCAATTAAAAATACATTCTTGTCTGTGAAAAACATCGGATCATTTCGATGTATCGAACGGTAAATATTGAGTAGTTTCGATGCATCGATATATATCGAGTATCCCTACCCTGATTGTGGATTTTTATGACAAAATGGCGGGAAAGAATATCTATATTTTAAAATAATTTTCACATAGTGTTATAATATAATAAGTCTATTTTTACTTAATCTACAAAATTAAACGTGTATTATGTCGGATCGCAGACCGGGAGATATTAAACAAATGTCTTGGAATCGAGAAAAGGTGTTGGTTGAGAAGACGTAACTACGATTTTATTTTAGTGGTCATTTTGGTGGTAAAAAATTTACCATACTGGGTAAGTGTTCCTAGATATTCAATAAGGAGTTACCCTCAGCTCAGTTGGCGGTGGTTGGGCAGTCCCCCCAGCTGTATAAATACGACTTTGTATAAAACTTGTAACCTTCAGCCAGTGACCAGACCTTTGATCAGTATGGGTTAGGAACATTGTCATTATAATGTTTAAGGTTTACAGGACCTTGTTATTAGCAAACGAAAGTATATACTACCGCGTTTTTCAGTTTCACAGTAATTGCATGCTAATAGGTACTTCTGGATATAGTTAGGGTTTATTTCTCTAATGGTGTGTGTGAACCATAAGTTTTCGTTGTGATTCATTTGATTATCTAAGGCCTGCCCTGCTGACAACTTCAACATGTTAGTGAAACAGAAGTTACTTATGGGTACCTGTTAAGTAGGTTTCATATAGATATGATATAGAAAATAACAAAGAAACAACTCATTTATGGTCCACCGCTGTATGTAATACTTGTACTATCCTTATAATGTTGCTTATTATGCCATACTTTCAGCTGACCCGAATGCTTGTTGATCTATCTATAATTATGATAGTAGAATACATAGGTAATCTAGGTAATTATGTGTAATTAAGCCAAATTTCATAAAAACACCTGGTTTTCAGATTTGGAAACTGCGTCAACTAAACTCGTTGAGGGAATGACCAGGATTAATTTTCATCTTTCCAGGAATAGAATTGAAGAGCTATTTGGTAAAGGAATTGCTTCAGAAACATAGAAAATTAGAAAATACCTTGAGTGAATTGATTCAACTTCAGGAAGACCAGTAAGTTTAAAACAAATTAGTTTATAGAATACATAAATGCAATGTACTTATAAAATTATATTGAACATCGTCATCTTCCTACTCTTATCCCATGAATGTTAGGTTTGTACAGTCGCCTGCAATAAGAAGTATATACTTTGTAATTATCAAAATAATGTAATGTCGCTAAGTTATTAATAATCGAAGTTAACATTAACATGGGTAAAAATATTCAAATCACTCTTTGGTTTTAAGGTACTTCTGATTACATAGAGAAAAACAGAACTATTTACCACTATGTTGAAAATTACAATGTGTATACTTCTTATTGCAGGCGACTGTACAATAAGTTCTCCTTCAACTCATAAGGTTCATACAAGAACATACTATAGAATGTCTTGACTTTGGTTTTAAGGCCGGCTGCTTTCCTGATGATTAATGTTA
Source organism: Plagodis pulveraria (assembly GCA_963890685.1). Classification (NCBI taxonomy): domain Eukaryota; kingdom Metazoa; phylum Arthropoda; class Insecta; order Lepidoptera; family Geometridae; genus Plagodis; species Plagodis pulveraria. The sequence goes on along the minus strand of OY982958.1, from coordinate 11,957,846 downwards.
AGGTAACAATGTAACTTAACAAATAACATATTGTAATAGGAGACTAAGGGTAACACAACAGGAGGTGGGTAGCAGTGCTTTCTGAGGAACTGATAATGAACTGATAAACGATCCACATCGCAGTATGAGATATCTGTTCCACAGAAACCTGCCAAGCGTGGGGATTATGGCAAATACTCCCTTAATAGGGGAGGTTGTGTTCAGCAGTGGACGATCCGGCTGATACAGTACAGTACAGTAAATAACTAGATACATTTATTTTACATAATTTAATTCTATAATTTTAACACTCATGACATATAATGGCAATCTCAATGAAGATATATATGATTGTCACTTGGAACGTCAGAAGGATCGGTTTTTTCTGGCGTACTTTTAATGTGAAAATTATCTTTTGTTGAGATTATATAGTGCATTAGCTAGTATTGTGTGTAATACATGTAAAGTAACCACTAAGGTGTAGTTTGTATATATTTCCACATCCCAGGTAAGTTTTGTAAATTTAGTTTTATCTGACAGTTGAATTATTGCTCATTTGTTTTAATGGACGAAGGTGGCGGGGGTGGTTGGCCCCCCGAAAATAGTCAACCGAATATTGAAAATAATGATGGTGATTCTCATACCATCCCCTCACCTGCAGAATATGTGTCTATTGCGTCTGATTCATCATTAGATGTCATAGAACAAATACATCAGAACAGCAATGGTTCCTTTGACACCATTAAACGTAGAAAGCACTGCAAAAAACATTTAAAAAAGAGTAAGGATGTAAAGAAAAATGAATCTCAGGATTCAATAATACAACTCGGTCAAACATGTGTATCAAATGTTCATAACACGCAAATGCTAGTAGAAACCCAAATAGTAGATTCTTTTGCATCAGCCCCTGTTAATATTACACAAACCCCAAACATACCGGCATATGTGCCATCAGGTAGGCAAATATACAACTCTTCTGACAAAGGCCCCTACATTGTTCATGTCCAGAAGACAGATCCAGCATCATCATCTCCTACCTCATACCTTCACCCCGTTAATTTTGGCCGATTCCTGCATAAAAATAACTTCATTAATATTATTGATGGTAGCATCCAACGAATTGGAAGAAACAGAATACAGTTGTCATTCTCCGATGCCAATTCGGCAAACGCTTTTATCATAAATGATCTAGTTGTGAAAAACAATTATAAAGCTTTTATCCCAACATTTAGTACCACTAGGTTGGGCTTAGTTAAGGGTATTCCACTTGAATGGTCCGAGGAGGAAGTTTTAGAAAATGCAAAAATTCCTATTGATGGTATTAATATTATCAAAGTACGACGTCTGAACTATAAAGTATTTGTTGATGGTTCTCCAATCTACAAGCCAACCCAAACATGCGTGTTAACCTTTGATGGTCAAGTGCTTCCCCAAAGAATTTTCTTATGCTACAATTCTTTAACTGTAGAGCGTTATTACTACCCTACTGTACAGTGCTATAACTGCTGTCGTTTTGGTCACACTAAAACCAACTGCCATTCAAAACCTCGCTGTTTCAAGTGTGGCGAAGCCCATACTGGAGAGAGCTGTAATGTGGAGGAGGGTACTTCTACTTGTATGTTATGCTCAGGCCTCCACTTTGCTACTAATAAGTGCTGCCCGGAGTTCAACAGACAAAAACTCATAAAAATATCCATGGCAGAAAAGAACATCTCCTATGCTGAAGCAATGAAATTACACTCACCCATTAAAAATAAGAGCTTCAGTGATGTTACAAAAACATCATATGCTAACATTTCCTCAACACCTTCAATTTCATCTTCCCATAAAAAAACTGTATTCCTTAAACCACGTTCCCCTCCGCCACAAAGTCATGGTTATGACCGTTCTGCTCATCAATCTATAATCAGTGACCCTCCCACATCGAATAATAATGGTCAAGCCTATCCTAAAATTGATTCTTCAACTCCATCCAATAGTATTCTTGATTTAATTCATGCACTCACTAAACTTCTAAATTCATCTATCAATAATGTACCGTCCCACGCTGCCCAAATTACTTCTTTTCCTCTATTAAATCCTCCACATTATGGCTCCCGCCCTCGGGTTGCAGTGGAATTGCCGGAGCATCAATAATAAAAAACATGACCTTTTATATCTGATAAATAAATATCAACCCATTGTATTTGCCATCTCTGAAACATGGTTAAAGAGTGGATCCTTTTTTAAGGTTCCACATTACCTGTGTTTCAGAGATGACAAAACTATCGCTGGTGGTTCAGCGATACTTGTTAAAAACTGTGTAAATACTCATCCTGTACAAATTCCATTATCATCATTGGCTGACAACTTCTCCATAGTTGCTGTCAAGTTAAAAAATATTACATTTATTTCATTGTATGCAGCAGTTCCATCCACTGATATTTTAAATAAAATTCATATTGCTATATCCCAAATTAAAGGTCCTTACATAATAATGGGTGATTTAAATATACATCACCCAGTCTGGGGTTGTGAAGTTTCAGATCCACTTGCAGATTATCTTTTTAATATTATGGATAATAAAGGCTTATGCCTATTAAATTCAGGATCTCCTACCCGTCGTACAAAACCTACTGAACGGATTAGCGCTGTTGATTTAACCTTAGTATCAGCTAGCTTAGCTCCCTCAATGACTTGGAAAACTTTATTCTCTACTTTTGGTAGTGACCATTTTCCAATTCTTTTTGATCTACCCTTTTCAAAAATCGAGCCAATGCCATTCAAACCTTTATTACAGTATAAATTAAATAAAAATACACTTTCAGACGAATGGTCAAAATTTTCCTCATTCCTTGAAAACCTTATTTCTGAACTTCCTCCCATTCTTCCTCATTCCTTAAATGAATGTCTCAGCTCACTTATAAATTGTATGCATACAGCTGCTAAAAATTCTTTTCCTGCAAAGGTACAAAATTTGACTCATAGGTCCCCTCCATGGTGGGATCACGAGTGTACAGTAGCAGTGTCAAATAGGAAGAGCGCTGAGGAAATGTATTGTGAGAATATGACAAATGAAAATTTTGATAATTTAACTACAGTTTCGTTTAATACAAAACAAATTCTACACTCTAAAAAATCAGAGGGGTGGAAAAATTACTGCTCAACTATTTCTCCTCATGTTCATTCAGCTTGTGTATGGAAGTCAATACGAAAATTTCGTGGCTCTTATAGGGAACCTTCCCCTCCTTACCCTAATAATATGAGTTGGTTTGAACAATATATGGATAGACTGGCTCCTCCGTTTGTTCCCAATTATTTTAATTCTTTGTCTCATTCTCTTACTCATGATGCAAGTTCCCTTCCATTTTCCTTGCAGGAATTGCGTCTTGTGCTTTCTTCTCTTAAAGATTCTTCTCCTGGAGCAGATGGAATCCCTTATTCTTTTTTGATCAATGCTGGAGAAAAACTTTTAAGTTATTACCTTGAAATGATAAATTTGATGATTGATGTAGGTATTGTCCCATCGGCAATGAAAACCCAAATTATTATACCAATTTTAAAGCCAGGTAAAGATCCTGAAAATCCTGATAGCTATCGTCCAATAGCCATGTCTTCTGTATTGACGAAGATAGTTGAACACCTAATAAAAAATCGACTTGAATGGTTAATTGAAAGTAAGAATCTTTTACCTGAATCTCAATATGGTTTTCGAAAAAGCAGAGGTACTTTAGATAGTTTATCTTTATTTGTTACTGATATAAGACTCTCATTTTCAAGAAATGAGTCCATTGTTGCCGCATTTCTTGATATATGTTCTGCTTATGATAATGTTATACTTTCAGTTCTAAAATATAAGATGGAAAGCCTATGTCTTCCAGGTAAACTTATAAATTTTATACTTAATTTATTTATAGACCGTACAGTTCAACTTAGAGTTGATGGTGAAATTAAATGCTCTAGATCTTTGTTTAAAGGTCTACCTCAAGGTTCTGTGCTTAGTCCACTTCTTTTTAATATTTACACCTATGACCTTAATAGGTTTGTTTTACCTTATTGCAGATTACTACAATATGCTGATGATCTGGTGTTATACGTTGCAAATCGTGACATTTCAAATTCGGCCCAGATCATATCGCAAGCTCTTGAGTCATTGCACATCTGGTTAGGTAATAATGGCCTAGATATTGCTCCCCTAAAGAGTTCTGTTGTTATTTTTACCAGAAAACGGCTAAAACCAAGACTTGACATAATGTTAAATAACACAAGAATACCTGTTGAAAATGAAAAAAAATTTTTAGGTCTCATTTTAGATAGCAAGTTAAACTTTTTGTCACATTTAAACTATATTTCAGTAAAATGCGAAAGAAACCTTAATATTATAAGGTGTTTGGCTGGTGTTTGGTGGGGTGCTCATCCTTATTACCTAAAGCTTCTCTATAATGCTATTATTCGTAGTGTTATAGATTATGCTTCATTTTTATATGAACCCGCTTGTAAAAAGGCACTCAACAAACTAGACTTGATCCAAGCAAGAGCTCTACGCATTGTCATAGGTGCAATGAAGTCAACCCCTAAAAATGCGATGCAAGTAGAATGTGACGACCCTCCTTTTGATTTAAGACGCCAATATCTATCAGATATGTTTTTATTTCGTTTGTTCCAGTTTTCCTTCCATCCCATTTTCCCAAAATTACAACTTTTGTATAATTACACTTCTCTGCCTTATTGGAATCATAAAAAAACCCCTTGTTTAGTTGTAAGTTATGCAAAAATTATGAACCTGAAATACACTACTCATAGAACTCTTAAAATTGCTCTATTTGAATTTGATTACCAATGTGCCTTATTTAAACCCACTATACATCTTAACTTAGATTTATTGAAAGGAGATGTTTTTGCTAATAAGCATTTTCTTAGGGTTAAAGATACATTTTGGCATGGCTGGCATTACATCTTCACAGATGCTTCTAAAATGGCACAAAATGGGTGTGTTGGTGTTGGTTTATTTCATCAAAACTACAATATAGTTCAAAAGATTAAGTGCCCCCCTGAAACTTCTGTGTTTGTTGGAGAATGTAGGGGTATTATGGAGGCAATCAACTATATATTGTTGTTTAAATTAAATAAAACCGTAATTTTTTCAGATTCATTAAGTGCTCTTCAAGCCTTTCACAGTAATCCCTTCAAAATAGGTTCCAAGAACTGGATCATATTTAAGTGCAAGGAACTGTTGATGAGATGCTTAGCTTTAGGTTATTCTGTTCAGTTAGCCTGGATTCCGAGTCATAGCAATATACCTGGAAATGAAATGGCAGACAAGACTGCAAAGCAGGCAGTTATTTGTGGTGATAAAGTACCATTCAAAAATTATCCCCAAGACCTTTTGCTTCTCCCTAGTCAAGATTTAAAGCTGAGGTGGTCGAAAAGGTGGTTAGTAAGCAGTAAGCGAACTGGATATAACTATGCCAAATATCAACCGAATATTCAATGTAAACCCTGGTTTTTTAAATATAAATATAATAGAAAAATTATATCGACAATATCAAGATTGCGATTTGGCCATTGCTGTTCTGGTGTTCATTTAAAAAAACTCAGAATCAAAGATTCCTCTATATGCGAGTGTGGTATAGATGAAGCCAATTTAAATCACATCTTCTTTTCATGCCCCATTTTCGACCATAAATCATTATTCGATTCATTAATACAATATAAATATCCATTACCTGTACATATAGACAACATTCTATGTAATATAAATCATATTTCAATATCCATAATATCATGTTTTGTAAATACAAACAATATTAAATTGTAGTTCTCAGTTGTGTGTAAATAATTTTAACAGTATCTCATGTAATTTTTTGTTTTTTTTTTTTCTCTCATTTTTCATTATAAATAATACATTATCACATTGTATTTTCTGTAGTTAGTAAGTTTTAGATATTTTTCCATTGTTTCAGATATGTATATAATACACCAAATTCAAAATCCCGTTCAAGATTAGAATATCCTTTCTGACGTGACATTGGCAAAAATGTTCTAAACAATTGCCATAAAAAAAAAAAAAAAAAAAAAAAAGAATATCTATATTTTAAAATAATTTTCACATAGTGTTATAATATAATAAGTCTATTTTTACTTAATCTACAAAATTAAACGTGTATTATGTCGGATCGCAGACCGGGAGATATTAAACAAATGTCTTGGAATCGAGAAAAGGTGTTGGTTGAGAAGACGTAACTACGATTTTATTTTAGTGGTCATTTTGGTGGTAAAAAATTTACCATACTGGGTAAGTGTTCCTAGATATTCAATAAGGAGTTACCCTCAGCTCAGTTGGCGGTGGTTGGGCAGTCCCCCCAGCTGTATAAATACGACTTTGTATAAAACTTGTAACCTTCAGCCAGTGACCAGACCTTTGATCAGTATGGGTTAGGAACATTGTCATTATAATGTTTAAGGTTTACAGGACCTTGTTATTAGCAAACGAAAGTATATACTACCGCGTTTTTCAGTTTCACAGTAATTGCATGCTAATAGGTACTTCTGGATATAGTTAGGGTTTATTTCTCTAATGGTGTGTGTGAACCATAAGTTTTCGTTGTGATTCATTTGATTATCTAAGGCCTGCCCTGCTGACAACTTCAACATGTTAGTGAAACAGAAGTTACTTATGGGTACCTGTTAAGTAGGTTTCATATAGATATGATATAGAAAATAACAAAGAAACAACTCATTTATGGTCCACCGCTGTATGTAATACTTGTACTATCCTTATAATGTTGCTTATTATGCCATACTTTCAGCTGACCCGAATGCTTGTTGATCTATCTATAATTATGATAGTAGAATACATAGGTAATCTAGGTAATTATGTGTAATTAAGCCAAATTTCATAAAAACACCTGGTTTTCAGATTTGGAAACTGCGTCAACTAAACTCGTTGAGGGAATGACCAGGATTAATTTTCATCTTTCCAGGAATAGAATTGAAGAGCTATTTGGTAAAGGAATTGCTTCAGAAACATAGAAAATTAGAAAATACCTTGAGTGAATTGATTCAACTTCAGGAAGACCAGTAAGTTTAAAACAAATTAGTTTATAGAATACATAAATGCAATGTACTTATAAAATTATATTGAACATCGTCATCTTCCTACTCTTATCCCATGAATGTTAGGTTTGTACAGTCGCCTGCAATAAGAAGTATTATACTTTGTAATTATCAAAATAATGTAATGTCGCTAAGTTATTAATAATCGAAGTTAACATTAACATGGGTAAAAATATTCAAATCACTCTTTGGTTTTAAGGTACTTCTGATTACATAGAGAAAAACAGAACTATTTACCACTATGTTGAAAATTACAATGTGTATACTTCTTATTGCAGGCGACTGTACAATAAGTTCTCCTTCAACTCATAAGGTTCATACAAGAACATACTATAGAATGTCTTGACTTTGGTTTTAAGGCCGGCTGCTTTCCTGATGATTAATGTTAAGGTAACAATGTAACTTAACAAATAACATATTGTAATAGGAGACTAAGGGTAACACAACAGGAGGTGGGTAGCAGTGCTTTCTGAGGAACTGATAATGAACTGATAAACGATCCACATCGCAGTATGAGATATCTGTTCCACAGAAACCTGCCAAGCGTGGGGATTATGGCAAATACTCCCTTAATAGGGGAGGTTGTGTTCAGCAGTGGACGATCCGGCTGATACAGTACAGTACAGTAAATAACTAGATACATTTATTTTACATAATTTAATTCTATAATTTTAACACTCATGACATATAATGGCAATCTCAATGAAGATATCAATAAATAACTTTACATTATGTAATTTTTGCAGAATATATTTAAGTTTGCAGTATACTGCTACTCCCTTGAGCATTCCTTCATAGCTAGTAACCAGCCAAATATTTAGATAGTTAATAGCTATGATTATATATTACTAGCCTTTCTATTGCATGGTTTGTAATAAAAACTTTGACTATCACAATATTTATTATTGCTTGCAGTATATGGGTAATTTAACTAGAACCTGGTCAGGTATGTCTCCAAAGTGTAATTAGACAGCAGTGCACTCTCATTCTTGATCACTCTTACAACAGTTAACTGGTTGTCAATATCATCAATCGATAATTAAACTGTGATACATACGTAGACGGGAATATCATTATTATGAATTTATGGTATAATACTAAGGTTAAATCGTTTTCTATCAATCAGTATCATTTCATTCAGTATGAGCTTTTAGTGAGGTTCTCACCTAGTTTTTGTTTTTGAATAGAGGTTACCGAAAATATGTTACAATGCTTCTTTGATAATCAAACCACTTGTCTTTACTCTTTTGGACATGTTTGTCTGATATACTGTTATCCTTAAACTAATCATTGAAAAATGAAAAGTTTTACTAAAAAAGAGAAATATTTAGTTTTTGTTTTCTTTCAAGAACATAGATCAGTAAGAAAGAAAAAGTAACGTAACTAGAGGTGTGTCGCTCTTCACGGAAACGACTCAGTGAGTCGTTTCTTTAAACTGATTCACTGATTCGAATCTTTAACATCGCATCAAATGAATCATTCGCTCAATTGCATCTCGGTTTCAATCGGCACGCGGCGCTAACTGACACGATTGAGTGAGATAGACTGTTCGAAGCGCGTCAGGTCGCGCAGTCGCGGTCGCGTCGGAGATCGCCGACCACCGCACCGTCTCTCTCACTTATTCACTACTGGCGGATGACTGAGAAAGATGGAAACACTAGCTCACCTACGCACGCATTACGCGTAAGAAAAGATGACCTGTTGTTATTGTTTATTTAGTTGACTTTTGTTTGCGGGAGAAAAAACCGGATTACGTTGGGTCTGCAATTTTCTGCTGTATTAGAAAACAATTAAGTGTTACAATAAGTTAAAACTGTTAAGTGATACACCCTCAAGTAGAAAATCTGTCGACAAGCACCTAACAGTGTGTTCCGGCAGCTGTCCTAGAGAGCCAGTACTTCTAGGTTAGCCTGAACAACATCTTCGACCACATCATCACTTACCATCAGGTGAGATAGTGGTCAAAGGCTAACCTATCAAGCATAAAAAAGTAGCAAGTAAAGTAGTAGAGTAAACTGAGTTAAACTGTAAATACATATTATAGTAAAGGTTTTTTTGTTGAAAATTTATTTCTTTGGAAGTTTCAGACAAATGAAATTAATAAAAGAAAAAACTAACACAATATTATATATTTTACATAATTTCTCAAACAAGGTCAATAAAAACGATTCATGAAGGTTATTTAATTTATTTGAGCTATTAAATCGAGTTTGGAGTCACTGATGCAAAAGATGCAAATGAAGCACTCTACTGATTCGAATCTTTGAACTGATCCAGATACAAATGATACAATCTCAACAAAGATACGTTTTTGCCGGCACTAAACGTAACAGATATGAGATAATTAAAAAGCTACACCGCGGAGTCCACAGACGAGTGAAACCAATTCTACACGGCCGTGAACTACAAATTGATCAGTCATTAATAATTAATCAATCGCAGTCACAACCGAGTATTAGTTAAAGCCTAGGCCGCCATAGTGAACACTGCATCTATTAGGATAGGACTAGTCATAACCAGCGCACATATCGGACGCATTTTAAAATTATGCTCCATTTTTAGCGAATACATATTAGGTGCAATCAACTCCAACTTCTTTAAGTGACTTCTGCAGGCTTGGCACAAAAGTAATACATTAAATGTTGATGATTTAATTTAATCATAGTCACTGACAACTTTGTGTATCATTCTACTTACGAGTATTAATGAATGCATGTTTTTTTTTACAACTAATAGGCTAGCCTTTGATCACTTTCTCACCTGATGGTAAGCGATGACGTGGTCGAAGATGTTGATCAGGGTAGCCTAGAATTACTGGCTCTCAAAATGATAGCTGCCGGAACACACTGTGAAGAACAGCTAAGTAAATTTCGCTGTGAGCACTTCAAATGTTTGCTAGGTAGGTACACTCACAATTCACGCTTAAATACTAGGTGTGTAATACATAAAACCACGAAACAAAACTTGGTACACTTACACATTTACCTTTATGGTCAAATGTTTTTGAACATTGTTTCGAGCTTTCCGTGGCTTGTGGAAAATATCTACACATTTACCTCACACGCTGGTCTAGGTGGGCGGGGGTTTTCGGGGCATTAAAATGTTTAAATTAAATGTTACAAATCAAAGAATCAACAGAAATAGGTACCTGAAAATCAATCAATTGAAGATGATATCCATATTTCCGAAAAAAGGTAGTATGTAGGAGTTTTTGTTGAACGTTTCAAAAAACACGTCCCTATTGACTCGACTTATCATTTTATATAATGTTACAATGACGTGATATAACGAATGTGTTTTTATTGTTACTCGGTTCCAAAACATTGAAACTAAACTAATTTTGATGAAATTAGGTACCTGCATTGGTTCCTAACAACCTGAGTTTAGAATTGTTTTAATGTCGTGGATTACGTCAAAGATATATTTATTCCTTTTGATATATTGATTTTAGCCTATGAAACTAAAATCATAAGATGTAGTAACCCATTAACCTCTGCGAATACCAAAAATTCAGACTTGACTGTTTATGTCTATATTTTATAGTATTTGATGATGTCGTGAACACGCTATTGACAGCGTAGTATTTTACTTAGCATGACAGGGTCATTTTATATACTGTGCTGAACTGTACCCGTGGATGCCTAGCCAGGCACCCTGCAGGTTTTATTTAAACACTTCTATAATTAATTATACCGAAAAAATCTGTCTTCATGCATTACTAATTAATCCAACTATAAAAATGTAGTGTCAAGATGTTAATATCTATAACATATAGCAGTGATGATGTGTATTTAAATGAAAGACATATTGTATCAACCCCACCTCGAATTTTTTTTTAATCCTTGATAGGCTAGCCTTTGACCACTATCTCACCTGATGGTATGTGATGATGTGGTCGAAGATGTTGTTCAGCCTAACCTAGAATTACTGGCTCTCAAGGACAGCTGCCGGAACACACAGTTAGGTGCTTGGTGACAGATTTTCTACTTGAGGGTGGTAGCTAGCCAGGCGGGCATTCGCAAAATGCCCTACCACCATGCTATAACAAATCAAATTACAAAATGGCAATTCGAAATCAACTCCGATGAGATTTTGAATTAGAGGGATGATGTTACCAGCTCTACAAGTTTCTGAAGATAACATAATCGGTTCACAGATTATGTTATTAAATTTGCTTTTATTTTACAGGACATATCAAGCGTATGAAACGTGTTGCAGTATCCAAAGTGTAGATACCCATTGGCCATTACACACTAAAATTGAAGCGGAGTGGAGGAAGATATATATACATTTTGGGCTAACCCTAATTGTGTTTTTAAAATAAATACAAATATAAACTTAAATTTTGTTTTAATTCGATTATAGAATAATAAGAATATAAAATAAAAGGAAATACTGACCGTAGGAGTACAACCTGTTTACACTATGCTATTATAAACTCTTTAGTAGAATGGATAGTACGTATTTTTTATTCGATGAAAGCATTTGCCAGTTATCGTCTCAGGTAGAAAAGAAAAAAAACGGTCGGCGATTATAGTTCGGTCGCATGAAGGTCTGTTACCTATCTGTCTTTAGACATATCTATATAATTTGTGATTATAGTTTGGTTTGCCAGATTGTCAGCATTGTGATTTTGGGAATAATTTGTCTTTCATTAAGAATACAGCCTTATAATTTTTATCATACTGTCAAAGACATTCCACCAATAGCATCGATTCGGCAGTAAATACTGACCAATAGCAATGAATACAATCAGCCAATAGGAGATGGTCATGGGTTATCAGGCTGGTATTTCACGGGCTGCGCAATCCACCCCGGAGAACAAGCGACCCAAGAATTACCGACCTGATAAACGGAGTACATTCATGATGTACATGAGTTATCGGCCGGGTATTATTGAGCCGGGCAGTATGAGCCGTATTATATCCCCATCGGGGTGAAAATCCCAGCCCAATAATACGCAGCCTGTGAAATACCGGCACGATAATCGATGTACACATGCATGAAGTATTTGGTCGTGCATTCTTGGGTCGCCAATTATCGAGCCGGTCATTCCTTGGCCGGTCATTATACACACTCAAATATTTTTGACTAGTGTTGCCGTTCAATAAAAATAAAATCTTCTATCTAATCTTGGTATTATCCAGTTTCTAAAATGCACTAGGTTCCGCTAAACAATATAGGTATGTGAATATAAAAGTAAAGTAATATAAAAGTCTCTAAAATAAAGCCATTATCATTTATGTAAGTTATATTAGGTACCAAAATCAACTAAATAATTCTACTACATCATCTTCGCGCTCAGATGCCGGTGATGGGCCTGTTCCAGCTACTGTCCCTATTTTTAAAGTTTTGGTTACTTTGTCGAGGACATTTTCAGGTGGGTCATATATGTCTTGAAGCTTTGTTTTACGATTTTCAATTGATGACGTACCTATCAAGGAGTTCATTGTTTTAGCAGTCACCCGTACGTAGCTTTCAATTCTCAGTGGAAGCAACAAAACAGTGAGAGCTAGGTCCACTTATTCCTGAAAGGCCTTACATATATGATATGAGTTATATGAGTTCGATTCCTTGCCTTGCAGCGCAGTGCAACTTTTCACTCTAACGTCGTTCACAACCTTCGAGTAGAGCGCAACTTTTTATCTATCAAAAACGGTCGTTAAGAGGTTGAATCTTTAACTGACATGATCTTGACATTTCTTGATGAGAGAATTATAGGCACTCTTTTGTATTTTGCAGGTAACGGTAGTTATTGATTTTCAAACATCATAAAACTTCTATATATTTTGCTAGTTCCCTGCCAAAAATCGATATTTGAGGTTTTAAAACAACCGAGTCGTTCCAAACCTTTTTTTTTTTTGTTTTCGCTGGGAAAAATGCATTACGCATGCCCCTCCATCGGGGGATGGAGGGGGGATGTGGGACTCCCCGGTAGGTGACCGGTATACCCACCAAACGACCCAGCGGCATTCCAGCATCGTCTGTGTGGAGAAGGACTGGGTGACGGCCAGAGCCTTTGCGTCCTGTCCCCCTTTGACGACCGCCCGCTTTACAGCGGGGCCTACACGCCCCTCCCGGCAAGAGGTGCCCGGGAATGACCAGGAATGCTTGGCCATTCCCGCCCTACGGAGGTGGTGAATAGGTGCAATGCGAGAGAAGGTGCCCCCGCGCCTTTCTCTCGCTATTCACCACCGGGTGGGAGGAGATGTCGATTATTCAATCGTCTTCTCCCACCCCTTCTTCGTCTGCGCAGTGGCGCCGCAAGGGGGTCTTCCTCCCTTGCGCGCTCTGCCGCCTCCTTTTGCGAAATCACTTCCTCGCAAAAGGAGGCGACCGCTGCCCAGGACCCCTCGCTCTCCAACATGGCGTTGACCACGCTGGGAAGTGAGAGGTCCGGCCTGTCTCGAGGCAAGCTGCGGCGCAGCTCGGACCACGAAGGACACACCTCGAGGGTGTGCTGCGCCGTGTCCTCCACCGCGGGACAATGGTGGCACCCCGGTGCTTCCTCCCTTCCAATCCGGTGCACGATCCGAAGCATCCGTGGCCGGATAACACCTGCACCAGACGGAACGAGAGGAAGCCGTTGGACCGCCCGAGCCAGTCTTGCAGAACTGGCCCGAGAGCGTCCAACGTTCGGCGACCAAAAGCAGCGGCGGCGAGGTCCTCCGTCCATTGCTGGACGACTGCGTCCCTCGCCTCACGCCAGACGGTCTCCCGCTCCTCCAGGGCGGGGGGCTCACCGCGAGCCTTGCGCCCCGCCGTCCACTCATACACTCTGGTAAGCACTCCCGCCTCAAGCTCCTAAGGAGGGGAGCCAGCCAGATCGCATGCTGCAGCAAACCCTACCGAGCGGTAGGCCCGCGCCACCCGCAGAGCCGTTCCAAACCTTGGAGTAAGTTAAAGCAACCGACAACTACACTCTGAGGTTTGGAACGCGGCCCTGTGCCAAGTACATTGGGCTGCCGTATCTCAACCTAAAGATCGCCGTATTTCAACCGAATAATTGCCGTATTTCAGGGGAATAGTAAAAAAAACGGGCCTTTTTGTACTAAATGCTTACTAATGAAAGAAAGTGTGATTTTAGCAGTTCCCATAAATGGATCATAGGCAAATATGGTATGTTATTTTCTGCTACGAACCCACTGAATACTATATATTTTCGAACATGTGTTACAACAACTACTTACAATTCTTAAATATATACATCAAATTCAATATAAAATGAATACAGTAGTTTTTAAAGGAGTTTTTTTAATATATTTTGATTTACAATATGAAAGCAGACATTTCTAAGAAAATATCGAAATAACGTAGTAAAATCTTTGTGCATCCATATTGTGCCTAAATTCAAAATATCCTGGGAAAAGCGCTGGGAGAAAGGGCTTTTCGAAACAACTCTTGCATTGTATTTAGTACAAACGTACTAGTTACTTTGGAAGGCTGGCCATGTTAAGTTTACTTTTGTTATGCCTGCCTGTGTGTGATGTGACCTTAGCATCCGCATTGGACGATATCGTCCATTTCTATTGTTATAATTTTCTACGATGCGCATGGGTGAAAATCATCTGTTGTAATAAGACAGCACCTAATGGTGTGTTCTGGCAGCAGTCCTTGAGAGCCAGTGAAATAACAGGCAAAATGAGCCTTAACAGGTATGTCTCAAGGTGATGGGCGCAGTGCAGTTCGTCACTTGTGATGAAATGCATCTGTTATAGGCAGAGGATACCGCTTAACATCAGGTGGGCCTCGCGCTTGTTCCATCACAATAACATAAAAAAAAACATTTCTGTTATCATTAAGCATGGTGTCTTTGTCTCGAAATTTAGTAACAGTGTCGGTTCGGTAAAACTTTCGGTACGCTACGAGAATTCCTGGTATTTTTAACACCTGGCTTTGCTCGTGGTTCAATCCCAAAACTCTTTGTTCCTCAGATTCCAATAAAAATACTTACAACAAATAACAAGTTTGTAGCCTTGCATAACAAATACAAGGTATACATTTTATTTCGAAGCCTATTTTATCGGTTGAAATGCATTGAATAAGCAGCATCCTACTGACATGATGCCGCGTATTGGGCGCAAAACAAGTAATTTAACTATTTTAACGACATTGTTACTGAAAAACACCAGCACAACGAAGGCATTGGTTGACGTCAAGAAAGTTATCCAAAATGCCCCAACACCAATTGATAAAACACAAGCTAGCAGCGGGATATAATTATAAAAATTAAGGTGGTTTTCACTCATTTTAATAAATAATACGGGATAACTCTCGTGAATAAGTCAGATAGCTCTGACTATTGTTTCACGACTATTGTCTATAGGGACGCCCGCGTTGACATCTCGCTTAGCACAGTGCTAAGTAAATCGTCTAAGCGGGCTTCCCAAGCTCTCCTTGAAAAATACCACCGAATGTGGTTGAAACTAAAGTCGGAGCTACTTGACTTATTCACGTGAGTTATCTCGCATTATTTACAAAAAATCAGCAGCGAGATACTAATTTTCACCATGGCTCTCCTTTACGGTTATTAGCAGTCCAGATTCATTTCCATTGGGCCTCTTTCTACCTCTGTCTCTATCTACCCACCCTTACCCCTAAGGATGCCCGTACTGTTATGATTTAAGGGGAGCTTGCACCTACTTAAGACATTTTTTAAAATCTGTAACTCAAATAGAATTGAAAATTTAGAATATATAAAATCATTTATATAAAGTTGAACATACTCTCCAGGAACGTACAAAGTAAAAAATGTGATTATGAACAATTTCTTCAATAAAAAAAATGTCAAACATGACACCATATCGCTACTTAAATCAGGTAGAACTAAAAGATACTATCATGAAACTATGTGGAAGTTTTACCAATGGATAGAGCTTGTTATTTATTAGTAACGTTTAAAGGCACATTTTCAAATTTAGCTATAGTTTTTTAACAAGAAAAAATAAACTACAAATCTAAACATTCAAGCTCTCGCGCACGTCATTCATTCAGTACCCGCCTAGGCGTCATCGAGGTAGGACGTGTGTCGTTTTCTCCAGCAAAATTCTTTCCGGCAATTACGAGCTAGAAATATTTATAAACAGAATTATTATTAGCAGAATGGTGACACTGCAACATTTATGGTTATCCGCTGGCGTGAATCTTCCATCAGGCGAGTGTCTTGTACGTCATTTCAAACCATGCCAAATAAAAAAAATACTTTCTCGATGGCATTGTTTTCACGCGCCACAGTATAAAAAGTACAGTATGGTTTTCTAAACAATTCACTTATTTTAGTTCAGTGAGCTGTAAATAGTGTAGCCGAGCCCGTGGAGTGCCGGGCTATGTCACGCCCCAATTACTAACTGTGGGTGTCGTAAGAGGCAACTAAGGGAAAATACCGGAAAGTGAGCAGCAGTGCCCTCTAAGAAGCTACCTCCCTCCAGTAAAAAATCTGTCGCCAAGCACTTAACGGTATGTGCCGCTATGAGTCCTCCAGAACCAGTAATTTTGCATGGTGGTAGGGTATTTTGCGAATGCCCATCTGGCTAGCTACTACCCTAAAGTAGAAAATCTGTCGCCAAGCACTTAAAGGTATGTGCCGCTATGAGTCCTCTAGAACTAGTAATTTGGCATGGTGGTAGGGCATTTTGCGAATATCCGCCTGGCTAGCTACCACTATGTGTCAAGTAGAAAATCTGTCGCCAAGCACTTAACGCTATGTGCCGCTAAGTGTCCTCTAGAACCAGTTATTTGGTATGGTGGTAGGGCAATTTGCGATTACCAGCCCGGCTAGCTACCTCCCTCAAGTAAAAAATCTGTCGCCAAGCACTTAACGGTATGTGCCGCTATGAGTCCTCTAGAACTAGTAATTTGCATGGTGGTAGGGCATTTTGAGAAAACCCGACTGGCTAGCTACCTCCCTCAAGTAAAAAATCTGTCGCAAAGCACTTAACGCTATGTGCCGCAATGTATCCTTGAGAACCAATAATTTTGCATGGTGGTAGGGCATTTTGCAAATACCAGCCTGGCTTCCTACCACTATGTGTCAAGTAGAAAATCTGTCGCCAAGCACTTAACGGTATGTGCCGCTATGAGTCCTCCAGAACCAGTAATTTTGCATGGTGGAAGAGCAATTTGAGATTACCCGCCTGGCTAGCTACCTAACCCTCAAGTAGAAAATCTGTCGCCAAGCACTTAACGGTATGTGCCGCTATGTGTCCTCTAGATAGAACCAGTAATTTGGCATGCTGGTAGGGCATTTTGCGAATACCAGCCTGGCTTCCTACCACTATGTGTCAAGTAGAAAATCTGTCGCCAAGCACTTAACGGTATGTGCCGCTATGAGTCCTCCAGAACCAGTAATTTTGCATGGTGGTAGAGCAATTTGAGATTACCCGCCTGGCTAGCTACCTAACCCTCAAGTAGAAAATCTGTCGCCAAGCACTTAACGGTATGTGCCGCTATGTGTCCTCTAGATAGAACCAGTAATTTGGCATGGTGGTAGGGCATTTTGCGAATACCCGCCTGGCTAGCTACTACTCTCAAGTTGAAAATCTGTTGCCAAGCACTTAACGGTATGTATTTTAATAGTAATAGTTAAAGGTAATCAACTGTGTTAGTTGCACTATACGGGAATAGTCAGAAGAATATAATAATTGAGTACTGGATTTAGTAGCAGATACCTAAAGTAGATCAACTGTTTTAGTTACACTATGAAGCTGATAGCGTGCGGCTGGGGACATCGACCTGACGATCGCTGTGCATCTAAAGCGCAGCGCCGCGTAGTGTCCATAGCCTGCAACTCTCGCACGCTAAATTTGCCTACTGTGCAAGTACAAGAGGCCCTTAAGGATTAAACTACCCTTGACACTCATGTCGCAACTCATCGTCGTCGTTTGGTCCATAGACAAGCCTTTGTGAAAATGTTGTGTGATAATCAGAAGAAATCGTATGCACAAATGCTATACCGCAAGAATGGTTGGTAAGAACAATAAAGGGTGCAAAAGTTGACAAGGATACTGAAGGTTTCACTTTTGTTAAGATAAGAAAGCAGACACGGAAACTTCGACACACAGCTGCTCCAACTATAGAAAAATCAATGATAACTAAAAAAACATACCAACATCATTATTTCATATTCAATATTCGCAGTTATGTCAACTAGAATGTATACCTAGTTATGCATCCGCCCGAACCATCTATATTAGATTAGTAAGCGAATATTCTGCTGACTTAGCATTGTCAGCGGAAAGTTCCATAAAATGTATCCCACGACGATGCACTCTTGCATCGTCGCATGACAGTAATTGTAAGCCAGAATAAATCGAGCCTCTATATCGGCTGGACGTATTTCATAGTTTTTATTTTAAATTAGTTTTTAAAAACCCTTCCTTCCTAAAGGGAAGCTTGACTGGCGCAGCCGGTAGGATTGTTTCGTAAAGGCTGCACCGTCCTTGTTCGAATTTTGGGTATCCGAATATACCCGAAAAACGCGAGTGCGGCGCGATTGGCTGTGAAACAATCCACGAACCACAAAAATTCGTCATCTTCCAAATGGTGTCGAGTACGGGAATAGCGATCGGTTGGTGAGTAAAACTCTTTGCCTTCCTAATAACCTCCCGTATTTTTCATAAAAGGGTTCTAGTTATACATTTGTTATTCTGAGATCGAAACTCTCTCATTATAGCGTATCTGGTTGTTTGGTATAAAACTCTACCGAGTGCCTATCTTATTCTAAGAACGTCTGGACAAAACTGATAAGCTTTGAACATAGAGCTACCGATGAATGGATATGACAAATAATTATTTTATTAAATTATAATTATCAGTGGTAAAATATTTTAACAATAATTCTATCCAATTAAAATTCTTCAAATAGCTATGTATAGATAATATCACCTATACAGAATATATGATAGTTTTATTTTTCTAAAACTATTATCTGGACTTTACATTTTTATTACTGTTATATTGTTCTATTGACTGTGTTTATGTTCTACTTTAAGTGTCTTTTGATATTTGTATTTTATTTTGTGTGTTGTATTTTTGTGTAAATCGTTGTGCGTCGACAGTTGTTTTTTTTTATAATTTAAAACTCTACCAATATGGAACCGTTTCCACACCAAGTTCCGTTGCCGGAGTCCCCTGCTAGTGTGCAAATTGTGCCTATTCCAAATGAAATGATACGACTCATCCCATTATATAGTGGCGATAAACGCCAATTGAGTTTATTTCTTAGAAAATGCGAATATGTTATAAGCAGATATAGAGGGACAGAGGAGCAGAATATTTATGTGCTCCATGCAATCACTAGCCGATTAACGGATAATGCTGCCGCGTTGCTATCTGAAAGAGAGGACGTTACAAACTGGTCCGCCTTAAAAGAATTATTGCAGCAACACTTCGGTGATCCGCGAAGTGAAGAATGCATAAGCATTGAGTTAGAGTCAAGCAAAATAAAGTCTGGAGAATCATATCTCGATTTTTGCTGTAGAGTACAAAATATTCGTTCTCTGCTTATCTCTAAAGTAAATTTAATGGGTGATACGGAATTGAAACGTGCTAAAATTGCAATCTATAATAATATGGCGTTAAACGTATTTTTATACAATTTGCCTGAGAATATGGTTCGTGTCGTGAGACTCAAGACACCTTCTACTTTAGAAGATGCTCTTAGTGTAGTGCTTGAGGAAGTTAACTTCCACGAGCAGTATTCAATGCGCAATCGTACGCAAAACAACAGTTCGGTGCCAAAGACATCCATCATGCCGAATCAAGGCTTCAAGTTTGGAAACAGCGTCCCTATTACGTCACCACCACAAACTAATTTAAAAACTTACATGCCATATAATTCTGGTACTCAACAAAAGTTTAATTTTGGTATACCACAAAACACACAAAGCTTTAGACCGCAACAAAATTTTGGATATAAGCCTCAATTGGGCTATCGGCCCCAACAGTTAGGTTTTCGTCCTCAACTTGGCACTCAGCCACAGTTTGGATATAAACCACCACAATTTGGGTACAGGCCGCCACAGTTTGGTTATAAGCCTCAGCAAAATTTTGGTACGACCCCACAACAATTTGGCTACAAGCCACCTCAGGTTCAAAAACCACACTTCCAATCCACTGACATATCTATGAGAACGATGCCGCCAAGGCCGCAACCTCAAGTTCCACAGCAAGGCTTTAGGTTAAACGAACTTACCTTAGAAAACGACGACGCACAATATTATGACGACCATAATTATTACCACTATGACCATGGATACGATACGCATGTTCATGACGCATACTCCATCGATGACGTAGAATGGACCCAACCTCAGGATTATAGTGACGAAATATCGTCAGACGAAAAAGACGCAGCTAATACTGAGACAGAAAATTTTCACATAGAAGCCTCGCGCAAAAACGAGAAGTCGTAGAATTAAACTGTGACGCTAACTTAAAATTACCTTACGTCTTATTACCAGAGATCAGTGCGAAATTTATGATAGATACGGGGAGTACTCGATCTTTTATAAGCCCTCGCATTGCCTATCAGTATTTTTCAGACTATATTAGACACGAACCATTCCAAGTCGTGAGCACCCACGCAAGTAGCCAGCATGACCAAGTGATAGAGATCCCATTATTACCCACATTTAATAGTAGTGACTACCATAAGTTCTACTTGTATGACGTAGACGAACGTTACGAAGGGTTGATCGGTAATGACTTACTTAAACAAATAGATGCAATTATCGATTTAAAGGATCTGATCTTAAGGACTAAAACCACTTTCATACCAATTATAAATAATCAGAATTACGTCATTGAATTACCCCCACGATGTGAACAACGCGTTAATATCCCAACAGACCAACACTCAGGTGAAGCTATTGTTGAGTTTAAGGAATTTACTTATGGCGTGCGAATGCCTTGTGCCCTGGTTAATTGTATGAATGGATACGCATTGACTGTTATTCAAAACACTTCAGACT
Source organism: Plagodis pulveraria (assembly GCA_963890685.1). Lineage (NCBI taxonomy): Eukaryota > Metazoa > Arthropoda > Insecta > Lepidoptera > Geometridae > Plagodis > Plagodis pulveraria. The sequence continues at coordinate 11,936,802 of OY982958.1, read as the reverse complement.
TACCTATGACACTAACAATAACGAGACCTTTTACGGTTACACAATATGAAACGGCGAATTGTAACTTAAATTATACGGGACACAGTAACGACATCAAGACGGAACAGTTATTAGAACAAAATTTACAAAAGCTTAGACTTGACCATACTAATAACGAGGAACACGATAAAATACTGCGGCTTTGTAATGAGTACAAGGACATATTTTATTGTGATCAAATCCCTTTAAGTTTCACAAATCAGGTCAAACACAAAATACGGACAAAAAACGAAGATCCTATTTTCATTAGACCATATCGGCAGGCAGTTGCACAGGTAAGTGAAATAAATCAACAGGTAGAGAAGCTCTTAACAGACAATGTCGTTCGAGAATCTCATTCTCCATGGAACGCACCAGTACATCTTGTTCCAAAGAAAGTTGATGCATCAGGAGAAGTAAAGTGGCGAATGGTTGTAGATTTTCGACGACTAAATGATATCACCGTGGACGATCGATACCCGTTACCTAACATCAATGACTTATTTGACAAATTGGGAAAGAGTTCCTACTTTAGCACACTTGATTTAGCTAGCGGTTACCATCAGATTGAAGTCGAGGAGCAGGATAGGGAGAAGACTGCCTTCAGCACACAAAATGGTCATTACGAGTTTCTAAGAATGCCATTTGGTCTTAAAACGGCCCCGGCGACATTCCAACGAGCCATGGATAATGTTTTGAGAGGTCTGCAGGGACTCCATTGCATGGTTTATTTGGATGACGTCATTATATTTTCTGCAAGCTTAGATGAACACATCCTAAAACTCCGAACCATATTCGATAGACTTAGGACCACTAATCTTAAAGTTCAGCTAGATAAGTCTGAATTCCTAAGAAAGGAAGTACTTTACTTAGGTCATACCATTACTAAAGACGGCCTTAAGCCCAATGACGATAAGGTCACAGCAGTGTTAAATTATCCCTTACCTAAAACCACTACTGAAATAAAAAGTTTTCTCGGACTTATTGGCTACTACCGCCGTTTCATCAAAGACTTTGCACAGGTAACCAAACCTTTAACAGCGTGCCTTAAGAAACGTAATAAGATAGTTACAGACCAGACTTATATCGACGCGTTTAATAAGTGTAAAGAACTTCTGACAAACGCCCCACTTCTACAGTACCCCGACTTCGATAAAACTTTCATTATTACGACAGACGCATCAAATGTTGCACTTGGCGCAGTTCCATCTCAAGGCCAAATAGGCAGCGACAAGCCAGTCGCATACGCTAGTAGGACACTCAGTGACACGGAGTCACGTTATAGCACGATAGAACGGGAATGTCTGGCCATTATCTGGGCTGTTAAACATTTTCGTCCGTACTTATATGGCCGTAAATTCACCATCTATACCGACCATATGCCTCTATCATGGCTTGAAGCTCAACAAGACTCTAGTAGCAAACTTACCCGGTGGAGACTAAGACTACTTGACTATGACTACGATATCGTTTATAAAAAGGGTAAACAAAATACGAATGCCGACGCGCTATCTAGAATAAAAATTAATGCCCTATCCGACACTGACGGAGGCCAATCTATGAAAGTTAACGTTGACAACAAGGAACAACGACTTCAGTCACATATAAAAGAAGTAATAAATGACATTACAAGACTTACGACTAACAAGAAAACGGTACGTAACGACTCGTCAACCATAAGCATATCTGACCCCAGCTCCACAGCAACAGTTTCAGGTTCCGATACAGCATCCATATTAAGTCTAGATAGTGAACCCCAATTCCCTATTCGGGAACCGTCTGAATCAACAAAATCAGATACTATACACTCAGCCATGGACGTAGACGTAACCGACATACCAATCCTTAGAGAAGCGATAGACACAAAACCAAACCAGATACTTGTGTTTACATGGTTAAAGAATGATATACAGGTTAAAGACATTTCTCGCGCTAAACAGAAGGTGCTAGAAATATTTTTACCCATAGATAATACAGAACTTATAAAGAAATTTCTTAAGGAATATATTAGACCTAAAATAAAACACTTTATATACTTTGAAGACGAAGAGCATCGTAGGCAGTTTAGCCGTACAGTAGTAGAATTATTTCGAAAGGGTACCGTACAATTGATTGAATGTACGGAGCGTGTAGTGTACGTAGAAGATGAAAAAGAACAGCGAGCGATTGTGGTAAAGTATCATGAAGGGAAAACGTGTCACCGAGGAACCAAAGAAACATTAGCTAAAATACGTAGGACTTATTTCTGGATAAACATGCATGAAACTATAGCAGCCATAGTTAATGCCTGTGAAATATGCCGTAAAATGAAATACGATAGAAAACCACTTAAGCCCATTTTGCAGTTAACTCAAACACAAGATGCCCCGTTTCAAGAGTTATTTATTGATCTGTTCCAAATTGAAGGACAATATTTCCTTACAATTATAGATGCCTTCAGCAAATTAGGTCAGGCAATATCAATATCAAATAGATCAACACCTGAAGTTGTAAGAGGCCTTATGAAGTATTTTTCTTTTTATGGCATACCAAAAAGGATTAGTTCAGACCCTGGAACGGAGTTTAACAATGAATTAATAAAAGAATTCGCTAGTCTACACAAAATTGAATTACATATTGGCACGCCCAATAATCCTAACTCAATGGGCCTTATAGAACGATTACATTCAACAATCTGTGAAATCTATAGATGCGCTAAATATGAGCAAAAGTGTACAGATGTGGCGTCAGTCATGATGTACTCTATTATAGCGTACAACCATTCTGTTCACTCAGTCACAGGACTAACTCCATTTGAAATAGTATTCGGACACACTGACTCAAGTAATCCCTTCGGTATAGAAATGAATAAACAGTATATGCAACAATTGGTGAAGGATCATGCTAAACGAACTAAATTTCTTTACAATCAAATAGCAAATAAAATATCAGATAGCAAGGAAAAGATTAGGAAGAAGAAAGGTGGTGAGCAGAGAATAGATTTTCCAGAAGGAAAAACTATCTTTGCTAAGGATGTTAACAAAAGAAAAAGTAAAGACAAACCCAGATATACCAAAGCAAAAGTTGTAGGACAAACAGAAAGAAATGTAGTACCAATAAAAATAGGCGAACGTACAACAAAGGTACCAATTAAAAATATAAAACGCCCTCCACAGGTGGAGCGTCCTGATGGTAATGATGCCGGCGCAGGGCCTTCATCTGCAGTCACTTGAGGCGAACCCAGGCATATTACCAGTAAGGGAAGGTCAAGCTTACGTACAAACGGATCATTGGATAATTATTAAGGTTATTAATTTAGAAAAGGTTTATGAGAACCTTAATTTTATAATAAAAAACTATGCTAGACTTATTGATTTGATACAGCGAAACGAATCATATTCCCCTGATTTTGTTACCCTAAGTATGCATTTAGATTACTTACGCGATATAGTATGCATTTAGATTACTTACGCGGTAAAGCTTTACCTACGGAATCAGTTAACTTTGTAAACTCATTTTTTTCTAACGTAGGGAAATCTCTAGCTGAAAGTATTTCTAAACAAAATATAACTGACAACCATTCATCTTCTGCTTTTACTCTATCTTCCAGTCAAGTTTCATCTTTTACACTCTTGGAAACAGACCCTAAAGAACTTCATAATGTCATAATGAATCTCAAGTCTGAAAGTGCCCCTGGATGGGATAACATACCTTCTAAATTTCTAAAACTCTCAAAACATATTTTAATTCCTATATTATGCCATCTGATAAACCTATGTTTCTCTAAAGGAATATTCCCTTGTTTTCTAAAGGAGTCGATTGTAACACCTGTCTATAAGAGTGGAGCGACAGACGACATAAATAATTATAGACCTATATCCGTGTTGCCATCTATTTCTAAAATAATAGAAAAAATAATTAATAACCGGCTATTAATATACTTAAATAAATTTAACATACTGTCAAACTCGCAATACGGTTTTAGACAAGGACTTTCTACAGAAGATGCTGTTACAGCAATCTGTAACCTTATTGTGCAACAAGTCGACAGCGGCAAAAAGTGCCTGGCAACATTCCTTGACCTCAAGAAAGCTTTTGATACTGTGTCTGTAGATATACTTATAAAAAAGCTGGAAAATATCGGGGTTCGAGGAATGCCACTAGCCCTTCTGACAGACTACTTGTGTGAACGTAAGCAATGTGTAAAAATTGGTGAATTCGTTAGTGATTTAGAGACTCTTAGCTATGGTGTACCTCAAGGAAGCGTACTGGGCCCGACTCTATTCTTGATTTATATAAACGACCTGTGTGACCTCAAAATAAACCACGCGACTATTTTCTCTTATGCTGATGATACTGCTATCGTCTTTAGTGGTACATCCTGGCATGAAGTTAGAAAACGAACAGAAGAAGGACTCGTTAAAATATCTAAATGGCTTACCCTGAATTTACTAACCCTAAATGTCTCTAAAACTAACTTTATGACCTATACTATATATAATAATAGCCAACCCAATCTCGATTTTCGTCTAAAAATACACAAATGTAACCTCAATGACGATTCTTGTGATTGCCCTTACATATATAAAGTCTCAAGTACAAAATACCTTGGAATCATGATTGATCAATGTCTTTCCTGGCATGCTCACATCGAACTCCTGATGAATAGAGTTCGAAAATTAATTTGGATTTTTAAAATTCTTCGTCATGTCGCACCAAAAGATTTAATCAACCAAATCTACTTATCATTAGCACAATCGATTCAAAATTATTGTATACCAGTCTGGGGAGGAGCTACGAAGACAAAGTTTTTGGAACTTGAAAGGGCGCAGAGATCTTTAATAAAAGTTATGTACTTTAAACCCTACCAATACTCGACAGATATGCTCTACCGAGATTCAGGACTACTATCAGTCAGAAAAATCTATATCCTAAACGCTGTTTTAAAATTACATAAATCTCTTGATTACAATCATAACAATCTCAATAACCGAAGAAGGGGTAGAGTAGCCACTAAAGTTACTGCTCGGTCTAGGTTTGCATCGCGACAGTATGCGAAGCAATCTACCTATATCTACAATACTATTAATAAAGCTTTGAACATATACCCTATGAATAATTATAAATGTAAAAAAATCCTCCATGAATGGCTATTGACATTAAGCTATGAGAAAGTTGAAAAACTCCTTGAAATCATTTCGTAACATACACTTACACAAACTCATCAATTCACTCTACACACACATACATACACTCACTCACACCTAGTTGGGTACTCCTGATATAACCATGCTCCTGATAAGACGTTCAAGAGATCAAGAGCACCCTCACTCTACAAATATAAACTTAAGTTTAAATTATAAATGTCTATCATGATCTAACCTAGTACCACGGAAGAGCGAGACACTCTAACACAGGTATCTGCATACTTAAAAGAGAGTCTCAAACCCATGAAATGTATTATAGATTAAGTTTACTGAAATAAAATATTTGTATTGTATTTGTATTGTATATAACTATCGAAAAATATAGACAACTTGTACCGCAACAACGATTTAAGAGAGGTATCCTTAACCCTTTGGGTTCCATTATTAAAGTAGTCACGGGAAATCTCGATCATGATGATGCATTAAAATATGATGAACTCACTTCTAAACTTGGTCATAATCAAATTGTTATTTCAAAGAAGTTAACTCTGATTTCACAAATAATTGATAGTTTCATTAATACTACAGATATTGTAAGCCACAATTCGGGTCTATTGGAATCACGCTTTAAAATCCTTGAGTCTATTGTGAAAGAGTTGGCTTCTCAGAAGAAACGATGGGACCAGTCTATATACATTGTAAGTTTCTTTAATCTTTTTATGAGCAGCTTCCGAACAACATATATTAAATTAGAAGAAATTGAAACTGCTCTAGCTTTTAGTAAAATATCCATTTTGCATCAATCTGTAGTCAATTCCACAGAATTATTGTACCATTTGAATTTGATTGCGAACACTGAAAATTTGATTTATCCTGCTACAGAGAAAAATTTAGTGAAACTCGAAGAAACTGTAAATATTAAGTCTTATACCAAACACAACCAGATTACGTTTATAATAGAGGTACCACTTACAGATAATAATACTTACAATTATTATAAACTCTACACCTTACCGATCTTTCGTGAGACTGAGAATAGAACCTTATCCATATTCCCCCAATTCCCATACCTTTTGGCAAAGGGAATGAAATACCTTCCGATCATAAAACCATGCCGGTCTCTTGGTGCTGGAGGCCACTATTTATGCGCTGACGACAACCGAGCTCTTTACCCGGAGCTCACCTGCATTGAACAACTCATGAGGTTCGAAAACAACCTTACTCGCTGCGTGCAACACCAAATTCATATCGAAGATGTCAGAGAGAGAATCCAACAAATATCTACATCAAGTTGGATTTTATATACGCGACTTAAAGCAGTATTAACTACATACTGTGACTCTGAAATCGCTAAGCTTCCAGTCATCGGTACTTACGTAGCAACCCTGGACAAGCCGTGTGATTTTGAAATTGGCGGCATTAGAATTCGACACCATCGTGCCTTCACCGAGAGTGATCTGGTAGAGCCTGATCCTATTATAAATCTACCTACGTTATATGCTGCTGTGAGTACGGGCGCACCCTTACCTGGTGCAAGCGTACTTAATATGCAACGAATAAACTTAGACGAAGTTAAATACATGGCCCATGCGTTAAGGCACAGTGAAGTGATAAACAGTGTTTCAAGAGAAAAGGACTCTAGCTTCAGTGTAATTTTATATGTTACTCTATTCCTAGTTTTGATCTGTCTACTTATAATTTTAACATATGTGTTACGAAATAAGATTATTTTAATGTGTGCTAGAAATTATCGAAACGTTATTAAAAATGAACGTACCGATAATTTCCCTCTTGGGGAGGGAGGAGTTATGCATCCGCCCGAACCATCTATATTAGATTAGTAAGCGAATATTCTGCTGACTTAGCATTGTCAGCGGAAAGTTCCATAAAATGTATCCCACGACGATGCACTCTTGCATCGTCGCATGACAGTAATTGTAAGCCAGAATAAATCGAGCCTCTATATCGGCTGGACGTATTTCATAGTTTTTATTTTAAATTAGTTTTTAAAAACCCTTCCTTCCTAAAGGGAAGCTTGACTACCTTGAAAATGCATATTATTGTCAACTTTTTCCAAACAGAGACAACGCGGTCAATTACATTCTCTCGCTTGGCTCAGGAAGACTTTCCTGACAATGAACTCAACCCGGCCGTATGACTAATGCTTTGCATATTTTGATGTTGGAATTTGACATCTCTAAATAATATGTCAAATTCCTTTGTCAAACAAAACAAATTACGTCACACTCACTAGCATCAAAACAAGAATCAGATTTAAAGAAAACAAATATGTATTTATTTGTTTCTCCTGCTCTGTTTTTGTGCTTGAGATAAACCTTTCATGAGAAAATCCTAAGTTCTTGTCACTCTTTCCATTAAAATGAGGGACAGCTTTTAAGTTTTCTCTGTATTCATAATAGTTACGGGTTACACAGAACCTCTGGAACTCAGTTTTTATTCCTACAAATAAACGGAAAATAAAAATGGATCATAATATTTTGTCATCGGACGATAGCTGTGATTCGGAAGTTAAGCTTATGAAGAATGAATTAACCGGTAAATATAACATAGAATCTTAATTTGCAAAAGTAATTAAGTTATCTACATTGTTTTGAACTTAGAAAAACCTACGGTTTTGTAAGCATCCTATCCATTTTATAATGCTGCACAGTATACATTAGTAAGGTACGTGGCTAAAGTTGACGTGCGTAGGTACGTTAAATAGCTGCCTCTTGAGAAAGTTGTTTCCTTCTAGGGCCTTAGCTGAAGATGAACATTCCCAGAACATTCCATTTAGATTATCAAAGTGGAGTTAGAAGCTTCAGAACTTATAATAGAAATTGCTGGTTCACCTGCTGAATAAATCAAATTAATAATACCTACATATCCAGCTGCTGAATAAATCAAATTAATAATACATACATTTCCAAATCATCATCAAATATTAGTAACTCATGTTTTATTACAAATTCAACAGAGTATGGATTAGAAGAGGAAAATTTGTCAAAGGAAGAAATGAGTGACTTGCTTAAAGCCCTGAGGAATTCAAAAACAACCAATGAAGAGGAGGATGTAACAAGAGATAAAGAAAAAGTAATTTTCTCATTTATTTATTTCTTTATAAAAATTTTGTGAAATACTTTCAAAATACATAATACTAACCATAGTATTTATTACAATAACATTGATACTTGGGATGGATTTTTGAAAGTGCCATACAACTTCTCAAGACAAAAATTTTAGATATAGGAATATATAAATGGATATAAGTTATATCCATTTAAACTGTACTTGATTTTCAAAATAGTAACTAAGCTACATTATTCTAATAAATCCAAATTAGCATATTTATAGAGAAGTTGAACCTATTATGTAAGTAGCAAAATACCATTTATTCATTAACTTAAAAAACAAAAGTTTAAAATGCTGAAATCTGGAATATATATTTTTTACGGGGTGTCGGCATCAGCAAAGGAAGAACTTTATTGAAATTCTTTATTAAGAGGGTAGAAACTCTTGTTTTTGAAGTGAGGGATATTAAATTAAATATAGTACTAATGTTCATGACTTATAATGAAAAAGTACTATAAGATTTTATTACAACACAATGGTGGTGTTCAAATATGTGAAAAAAAAGAATTAAAACTCATTCTTGTGAGATCTTGCTTTCACATGATCTTGTTCATATTTTATGAGATTAAAAGGGAATTCAAATCAAACAAAATCCTATGAAATTAATGAGATTAAAGATAGGAACATGAAATGCCAAAAGTGCATTTTATACAGCAGGTTGTTAAGCATGCAATATTAGAAGCCATTTGTTGGACAATACTTTTGACATATTATGGTTCTTAAAAAAATATAGTAGTTATTTTAAAAATAGTGATGATCCATAATTTAAATTAGTATATTCAAAATTTCAATATATATAGAAATTAAATATTCAATACTTAATTAATTTAAATCTATAATGATACAGACAACATAGCTCCACTTAGAATTTTAGAAACATAAAAATTTAACCAAAAATTAATTTTACTAGAAGAAAATGTCAAGCCTATACAAAGAGAATCTTAGGTCTTTATTCAAGTTAAACTGAGATAACTTTTTGAAGAAAAATCACTTTCCTATATATAGGTGCCTAAATTTAGAATTTAGGAAAGGATGGTATTGCTGAACATCCTTCTGATTACACTACTTTGAATTAACTTCTTTACTCAGTTCAAATGTAAATGTTGATACAGACAGAATTCAGATTGGCACTGACTCAAACAAAACAGTAAAACAGTTTAAATCGTGTATATTTATCATTATTTTTGTCCCGACGTTTCAAACACTTTGCAGTGATCGTGGTCATGGGGTGACTAATTGGTATTACTTGTCACATGAGTTATTAAGAAAATTATTTGGTCACGATTTAAATCAAGATTTAAACCGTTTAAAGTTGTTTAATTACTATGTGTAATAATCGTGAAAACCTAAGACAACATTAAAACAGTAAAAATTGGGGCTCGCTTTAGCTAACTGGTAGATCAATTAAGAATAATACAAATTGATAAAAAGGAGCTCTGGGTAAACAAAAAATAATTATTGTGTGACATATTATCACATTTTAAATTACAGAGCCACCTGATTTTAATAATATTTTTTTATTACTCACTACACATAACAACATTTTGTTTGATCTGTAAGAGACCCAATACGGATCATATATTCTTTGACTGTCCAAGGCTGAGTTACTCTTTATATAACAAGCTTCTCCCAGATATCCCTCTCCCTGTTAACTTCCATAGTCTATGGTCACTTGTGTTTACTCCATATGTATATATAATTGGTAAATGTATTTCAATTAATAAAATTAAGCTTTGAATAACCTGATGGTGTGTATTCTAGATGTATGTTTAAGTGTATATTATAATGTAGTTAGATATTGTATTATACAAGGTGTCTCAAGAAGTAGTGATATACTGAAGCTGGGAGGTAGAGGATGGTTATTCGTATTTTCGGAGTTATGACTTTTTTTTAATTTTTCACATATCGCCGTGTACGATGAGATTTTTATTTATGGTGACGTGAATTATTGCGGTAGATGGTTGATTTTTTTTGTAATAAGCTGATAGATAGGCCAATTCAGTATGGTAACATTTACTATCGTTAGATCTTTAAATGGCATAAAAAAAAAATATGCCAAGAAAGATAAAATTACCCAGTATGTTTCCAACTTCAAGAGCCCTTAAAAAAATAATCACATAAAAAAAAAACCGTTTGGCTGATAAAAACTTGCTCTATCTATCACCCTGAAAATTTCATTTTATTATTAATAAGGCTTCAATCAAAAAATTGAAATCTAAATGTGGTAAGTGCAAAATTTTAATTTACATGATGATTAATGCAAGCAAAGTAAAACGAATTACAAGGTGTTTAATTACAATAAATTTTCAAAATGCCCCCCCTGTTGCTCAATGCAAGTGCGACATCGCCGGAAAAAGTTGTCTTTTAAACATCTGAATGCACTTCTATTATTTTTAACGGTTTCTTCTGATACCTTCAAAATCCGGGTTAACTCGTCCAAATTGCGGCATTCTCTCGAGTAGACGAGGTCTTTGTAGTATCCTATATACAAAAAAATCAATAGGGTTTAGGTCGGGGGACCGTGGAGGCCAGGCTATAAGGCAGGCGTCACCTCGGCCGCAACGACCAATCCATCTTTCGGGCTCGTTCCGTCACAATAACGTACAAAAAATATAGGATCTATTGATAGGAGAGCCAAGAGCCTCATTAACGCCAACCAACTTGTAAACAAGTGACTCTTAAGTCTCGAGCATTGCCGCAAAGTCGCTTGTTTATCGGTTTTTTTATCGGATAAATTTTGGGGAGTGTGCCACGGAACTGTGTGATTTGATTCCGCCATCTCCATTTTATAATCGGACATCCAGGGATACTCAGAAGCGCCACCGCTATATGGCGGATATTCCATTTAAACGAACGAAGCGATTTGCTTCTTCGTTCACGAACCGCCAGGGAATGGAACACCCTGCCTGTGTTTCCGGTTAAGTACAATATGGAGGTCTTCAAAACGCGAGTGAATAGATATCTTCAGTGTAAGCGCGCTTCATCATCGATAGAATCATCAGTTCACACATCACAAATGAAAAAAACTGAAAAGCTTGGTAAGCTAAACCAGTCACTCCGCGGTAACGTCGCTTTAAAAATGGACGATAACGCTTTAAAAAGCACAAGTCAGCATATGGAGTACAGCTCACATCTATTAACCGTGGGACCCACTTAACAAATCGGCCCCCTCGACTCCATCCAACGTCGCACCGTTCATAGCGTCGACGAACCCGTAGTAACACACCTTTGGAATCGTTTAGTCTCCGTGGAGCTCAACTATAAAACCGTACTCTAGAACGTTTATTTCACATCCAACAAAGATTTTGAAGGAACTTCCCGTCGAGGTTTTCACTCTGCGCTATGATATGGAGTTATTTAAAAAGAACGTTATGAAATTTCGAGGTCGGCATCGCGTATTAAACGCTGCAAAAATATACTATACCATATAATCCTAATTAAGCTATGTTTGCATAAAGTCAAAGTCAATATCATTTATTCAATTTAGGCGTATAATGTATATTTTAGTATGCTAACCTTGGTATAGGTTACATATTACGTTTGGTGTAGAGACGTTGGGTCCGTGGGGACCGGGAGCTCATCGTATTTTCCGAATTTATCAGAGCGCTTGGTAGATTCGACGCGTGTTCAAAATGCTGGCACCTATTTGGCTCAACGAATTAGCATTGCAATTCAACGGTGCAATCTTGTTAGCATGCTGGGCACGCTGCCAACTGGTAGTGGGCTGAAGCATTTGGACTGCCTGTTAGTCTGCAATGACTTATAGGTTGTCTAAATGCTTTTATTGAAGTAGCTGTAGTGTTGTATATAGTTCGTAGTATTTTGTTAAAGATAGAATACCGCCGCGCCCGGTTTAAAAAAAAATATTTAGGCGTCTACGACGATCATATGAAGGTCAGTTACAAATTTTAATATTGAAATATTCAACAATGTACTACCAAATTGAGTAAAAAAAAAATGTATAGAGCCACTGTGAGAAGAATGGGCAAGAAATTCGGGGCCATTATTTTACCCCTTAGCATCCGCGTGGACGATATCGTCCATTTATGAATGAAATTCTATTTTCTTGTTATCTCGGATAACAAGGAATTAAATATCTTTCAACTAAGTATGTGTTACAAACAATATTTAAATATTATAGAATTATTATAATATTTGTTTAAATTAAGTATTTAAGTGACAGGTGATAGCTTGGGAGAGGCGGAATTGTCCAAGCATTTTTTGTCGTTTAAGTAATCACAAACTGTGTAGTAGGATTTCTTAATGAAATTTTTTTTCACATGCAACTTGAATTTTCCTTTGGTGAGCGTTGTAATATGTTTGGGAACTTTAGTAGAAAAGTGCACACATTTTATTTTATGCTTGATAGGATAGCCTCAGAAAACTATCTCACCTGATGGTAAGTGATGATGTGGTCGAAGATGTTGTTCAGGCTAACCTACTAAATAACCTATTAAGTAATTAATAGGTTATTAATATTAATAATGTTATTATTAATTACCTAATAAAGACCTTTTATATTTACCTTTTAACCTGGCTCCGCTATTTTATCTTTATTCGTGATTGTAACTGTTTAATTTAAAAAAAAAATACGAACGTACATAATATTTTCAAATATATACAGACTCGGTATAGTTAAAATATCAATTTCTTTAAAAAGATCCATCAGAGATTCCCTAGGATTCATTTCATATATGGCTCGAATTGTACGCTTTTGTAAGATAATAATTGTCTCTATCTCAGCAGTAGCTCCCCACAACATGCAGCATATGCAGCAGAACTAAGTCTTCCAGATAGATAATGGATATATGTATAATATATGGATCCCACTGTAAAGTTGCTTCCATTTTGATTTCCAGGAAGACTGAAGATGAAGGACATATGAGTACATACTTACATTAAATATTTTTTCCCCGTTAGGTGGCGTAGAAGAATATTCTCCACTACCCTATAACATCTTATATCTGTGGATACGGTTAACCTCTATAGATCTCCAAAGAAATTTATTGTTTTTTTAGAGGGACTAACCTGTGTTTTACATTTAGCTCTTCTTTACGAGCAATTATAGTTACTGCCGTACAGGTTGCGAAAGACCGGCCATGCAAATGGCTTGATGATATTATCGTTCACCCATAAGTCAGTATGTTTTCCGGGATCAGTGGCTGAATAAACGGGAGCTAGATGGGGATTCTGCCGCAGCAAAAGGGGGTCCGGTGGTTATTGTGGGAAAGCATATTTCGGATGGTGAGGCCACTCCGAATTTTCTAATCGCCACCGTCAATTATAAACTGAAGAGGCTTTTTTTGAAAGAATACTTTCGGATTGTTCTCATCCCATTGAAATTTCATTAAAATAGGTTCTGTAGTTTTGACTTTAAATATAACTGAAAAAAGAACGTCATCCGGAATCCAGAAACGAAATTGTGTATTTCATATTTTTTATACATGTAGTGAAAGCAGTTTTTGTTTAATACCTAGTTATAATATCACTTATTAGAGATCTAGTTTAATTATTGTAGGTGCAACAAGAAAGTTTCATTCTCTTCTTCTAGGCTTAGTCCGTTTACCATCGACCACAACATCACGTAGCAACGGGTGAGATAGTGGTCAAGGGCTAGACTATTAGATAGTACAAAAGAATTCACTATATTTTTTAAAAAGAAAAGCAATACATATCATGGGCATATTTCTGGAAAATTGCATAAAATCGTGGTGAATTACCAGGCAGAAAACTAATTTATGATATTCAACATATAATATAAGCTATCTATTATAGTCCTGCATAAGAAACGAAATAAAGTTCATTTTCTACGATAACTTCATAATATATTCTCATTTTATTTATTCTTCAGATGGAAGATGTTCCTGACAGTACCCCACCAGTTAAAACATTGAAGAGAAGGTATCTGAATGTTAAAGACAGACGCATGCCCTGGAGCTTGCTGCCAGGCACGTTAACTCAAGCTGAGAAAGCACAGACACTAGCTGTTTACATCAAACTTATGTCCATTAATAAGTATCGTCAAGCCAGACAATCTGCTAATTTTGCCACATGGCCACCCCCTTTACAAATTGTAGAAGAATCGACTCGAATTCAACCAATGAGGTCAACAAGAAGTGGCAGATCTGTACCTATATATTCTGGTTTTGATGAAGACTCTTCAGATTTTGATTTTGTTGTAACAAAGTCAAAGAAACGTAAAGTATCAAACAGTGAAGACAACGATGGAGTCTACACAAACAAGACTGTTAGTTTGAAAAGAAAACAATCTAGAGATGAAAACTCTAGACCTGTTAAGGATTCAAAAATAATAGAATTACCAACAAATACTGTTAAGGCCAAAAAAGATCTATTCACATTGATTGAAGACTGATTAGGTTTCTTATGTTGTGCACTTTAATATTATAAAAACGTGTGGCTCCTATTTACAATGAAAAGTATTTTATTTTAAGTAAATGAGGCGTCAATAATATTTTGTAAATAGGATACTGGTCAGATGATTTTATGTTGAATCAGTTTAATTTCGGAGTAATTTCCTATAGTGTTGCTGTAATTCCTTTGTGTAATGTAACTTTCATATTATTACATTCTCAAAATGATTGAAGTACAATAAAACAATAGAAAATAAATTAAAGAAGGCAGGGGTTCCTTTCTATATACTTTTAACAGCAATAAAAGAATTATTAACAGCGCCATTTGCCTCATTAAAAATGCTTTTGAATTCAGTTGATAATTGTTAACACAATGCTCGATTTGGCTTTTCGTATTTTATATATAGATCAACTATGATGCATATGATTGATGTAAGTGACAGTTTAGTGCCTATGTTTTCAAGGTAGGTACATATTAAACATTCTTATAATATGTTTTTACTACATTAAGTCACATTTGTCAGATGGGAAGACAGAGAGGTTCCCACTCGAATTTCGTCCGAGAGTTTCCACAGCCATATTCCTGGAACACATGCCTCGTTCACTGCCATCGAATATAGGGTGTCAGATGTCGTTTTAAATTAGTCAGGAACCACTCGATCTGGCCTTCTCCAGGTGGTTTCCGATTTGGCCAGAATACGTTAGAGATGTCTTTTATAACTGAGGTTTGCAAGTAAACGTGATTTGAGTTATATACTGTAGGTAGATTATTTATTTTAATTATTATTAATTACATATGCAAGAATTGTCATAAATAATATGTACATAGCCAGATAATAACTTTGATTTCCTGAAGCTCTCCGCTAAATGTATGAATGTTAAAATTGTAAAGTATTTTAATAATTATTGTTGTTTTTCTTCATATTTTTTAAACATTAAATATTGTTTTTATTGCGTTATAAATTTATAGTATATTTATAAAAGCAGGTACTTATGTGAGTTCATTCTTTAAAATAAGTTGAATAATATGTACACATGAAAGAAAATGTTTGCAATAATATTATGTTCAGGCACTAAAAGCCTTAGTCACTATAATGGATAAAAATAAAACAAGTCTTGTACAATCTACGCATGTATTTTATTCCTTCCCATAATAATATTTTATATCAATTAACTATTATTCCTATCAAAAAATTACTCTCACTATTTTTTTCTTTAAATATAAAATAATCTAATTAACTACTTAGGTTATTTCCCGCAAGTACATAGATAATATAAATATCAATTTAACCCAGGTGATCAATAATGCGGTAAGTACTTATTATAATCATATCTAATTCATGAACAGTTTGATGGGAGCATCGGGAAATACACTATTAGGTATAAGGTAGGTAACAAAATGCAATATTTTAAGAATTAATAACAATGATTTTTGTACAAATTAAACATTTACTAATGGCAATACATACTTATTTATACGGGTGATGCCCTGTCCATCCACTGGACTCTCCCACTAGATGGACAGGGAATTTAAGTTTCCCCCACCCACAGCACTAGAGTGGGGACAAAATAAACCGCTTAATTACTTATATTTATATACGTATATACAAAATTAATCGTATTTGCTACAGATTGGATCTGTTTGCGGATCTCCTCTGGTTTTAGCAACAGCCCGGACCAAGTCCGGCGAAGCTTCCTTCAAATCGTAAGCCCAACCGATCTTCGCGAAGAAATTGAGAATGGTAGTGGTGACGTTGTTGGTGACCCCCAGCTCTGCAGCCTTGTAGTCCCAAGGGAACGTGTGGTGGTAGTTGTGCCAGCCCTCGCCCATCGCGACTATGGACACGCCGCGGTTTTCAGCCGGCATTATGTGTCTGAAAACAATGTAATGCAACTTTTACTAGGTTGGTATTGTCAGGACAAGGAATCAGTTTTAAGATTATTTGCGCGTGGTTCTAACAGCAAAACTGCGGGTAGAGGGCATATTGCATGATAATTGTTCTTCTACTACTTTTGAAAGGATACCTATTCGTTTAGAAAAAGAAACATTAGGTACGTAATAGTACAATTTGCACGCATAAAAAACCGCAAATAGATATGTGATAGCTTTTTGGCACATAAAAATATTTCCCTTGAGAGATTAATTCTGACGGCATTTTTCTTAAGTAAAAAAAAAAACACTTTTTTCTTAGAATTGTAATATTTTTATGTTTGCAATAACGCATACTCTGCGGATTACATTAAAAATTTACGAGAGGAAAAATTTAAGTCATGTGCGGGATTCGAACCGGCGTCCATCCACCCCTTTAGCCGGGGTATGCTCTAACCAACCCACCTCTTTTTTTCTTTGAAACCTGTGGTTTGATTTTCAAATGATAGGACTTTTTAAACCGACTTTAAAAGTTTATAACATCATTACATTTTTTCCACTTGTGTGAAAAATTAAACCAAAAACATTTTCAAATATACCAGTTCATCACCCAATGCCCCTGCAGATACGTTAAGACCTAATATTTTTTTGTAAAATATACCTTTAATGATCCGTAGTATCCTCAGATATAACAGTATGAAAGCAATTTAAAAAATATTTTAAAGTTTTTTTTTATTACTTCTCTCTATACTAATAGTAACAGTTACATAAACTTCAGTATTTTTTTAATGTTATAATAGTTACAATGGCTTTGATGTGTCACACATCGCACTGCAACATGTAAAAGGTAAAGAAGGGTTTTAAGGTCAATTTAACCCTTTTTCATACTGTACCTTTTTATTACAAAAATTGGATTCCCATCACCCTAAATCCCACTGATTATTTTATGTGCCATATAGCAATGTATAGGAGAGCAAACGAGCAGGCGGCTCAACTGGTGGTAAGTGATCACCGTCGCCCACAAACATCCGCAACACCAGAAGTCTCGAGGATGTGTTGCCGGCCTTTGAGGAGGGAATATGCTATAGATGTATGACATTATCATTAAAACTATAATATTTCAACTATTGTTACATTTTAAAAAAGAATAAAATATATATAAAAGGTGTTATTATTTTTTAAATTGCTTCATGACGTCACAGTATCATGCTTATAATTTAATGTATATATTACAAAAAAAATTTGTTCCGTATAACGTATCTGGAGAAACTTGATATGTTTTGAAAATGTTCTTTGATTTTATTTAACAAAAGTAGCAAAATGTAAATGTAAAAATGATGGTGGTATTTTTTCAGAATTGGCTCAAAATGCCCTTTTATTTGATAACCCATACGATAGGTTGCCGAGTTTTTTTACACATAGAAAAGATAGGTAAGTACTTGATGACTTCTCTTCTAATCTACTAAGATTAATATTTTAAAAACTGCGAGTCAACAAAATGAGTGTTTTGCCCTCTTCAAGTACATATTATGTGACAGACGGCTATGCTGTAAATAGCTTTTTTTGTGAGTTTTTTTTATCGATATTAGGCTCTTACACCGTCAACTATTAAATACACAAAAAAAATACAAAAGAAATTACAAATTTGCCGGAGGAAAAATTATAGCCATATGCGGGATTCAAACCCGCGTCATCCACCCCTATAGCTGGGGTACGCTCAGACCGACTGAGCTAACATGACAATGACTCATAACTCAAATTTTTCATCTCGTGCCACATCCATCACATGGGGATGGATCCATACATCCCCATGTGATGGATGCCGGGGTATGTCCACATACCCCGGCTATAGGGGTGGATGATGCGGGGTTGAATCCCGCACATGACTATAATATTTCTTCTCGTAAATTTGTAATTTTGTAATGTAATCCGCAGAGCATGCTTTATTACCAAAATAAAAATATCAAAATGACCAAATTATTTTTGAAATTGGGTTACGTTGCATTTTATTTCCTAGTTACTACTAAATTCTATTAGTCATGTTGGAAGTAAATTACGAGTAATTCACTTTTATAACCATGGTTCGAATCCCGTCGCGGGCTTGAACTTCACCGCGTGGTGGAAGGACATTTCGAATGACCGCCTGGTTAGCTACCACCTGTAAGTAGAACATCTGTCGCCAAGCACCTAACGGTGTGTTCCGGCAGTTGTGTTTGAGAGCCAGTAAAATTACAGGCAAATGAGACTTAACAACTGTACGTCTCGTGTGACGGGCACAGTGCAATTCGTCGTTGACGAAATGCATCTGTTATAGGCAGAGGTTAGTCCACTTAACATCCTCGGGCTTGTTCCGTCACAATAACATTAAAAAAAAGATAGTGTTACTTGTCCGTAGGTTTCGGTTGATCCCGCTATTACTGGTAGAATCACGGACTTAAAAAGGCGCTTGGTATTACTAGTACAACTACGAAGTAGTACAACCATAGACCTAGGATTTTTTCGCTACGCTATGAGTACAACTGACAAATAATGATCATGCTAGACCGATCAATCGATACGGCACAAAAAACCTTTCTGATCTAGGTCGTCTCGTAACCAAAGGGCTGCAGCGCGTGAAGCCCTGACTCATACTGTCTGACCATTTTTAAATATCTAGGTGGGTATAGCCATGACTCGAATCGTGCTTAAGATGACGCAAGCAAAGAAAGCTACACAAGAATACGGGAAGGGTCACTCACGGGTCAGGGGCAAAGCTTTGTATTGCATAAAGTAGCGAGTAGTAGGTAAGTCATATATTGCCAAATTGAATAAAAAATGTTACGCACGTGGCTATGGCGTTACTGTCTAACCAAAGACGTAATGAGAATAAACTTCCTTTTAAAATTGGAACTCCATTATGGGCTTCGTTTACAAATGAAAATGTCAAAATGTAGTTCTTCTCAATCAATATGCGAGCTAAACGAGTAGAGACCTAAAATATCCAGTTTCGAACAGTCAGGGAAATATTTCAAGTGATTTGATGATGAACTTTAGGAACTTTATGGTCTGTAAGTGAATAACCCGATTCCAGTGTGTTCTCACGACCTAGACTGGGGTCTTATTTTCCAACAAAATGGTAATGGAGATGAACTTAATTTAGACATAGTTTTGTAATTTAGGAAAATTACAAATGCCCATAATTGAGTTCGAATTTCAATGAATATCATTTTCATTACCATTCGAATTAGACAATAAGACCCGAGAATTATAATACAATAGCTAATTTAATGGACTCTTATAAACAGCATCTCAAATACCCGCCTGGGTGTTCCACTGGCTAAAGAAAAAACTTGTGGATACTTTCGGTTTTCGGATGTTCTACGGGAAATAATATATCATTTGAGAGCCTCATCTTTATATTGACTAACTCACATTGAACGAAAATTTATATTTCGGCCGATTGGTAGCGGTAACTCTATCAACGACGGTTCCAAAACAACTTTGAAGTTGGCAAGAGCCATTAATTTACTTTGATGCGTAATTTGAATGGCTTTTTATTATTTGCTGACTGTTATCGGGTAATATTTTCACAAGAATTTGCACACGGTTAGCTCGAGGTCAGTAGACATTTATATTTTTTTTTAAGGTACACTAAACCGAATAAAAGCAATACATTACCCCTACTAAATATTATTGGTAAGTACAGGTTTAAAACAAATTTGTATTCCAAAACATTTGTGTACACAAATGTTTGTAGATACCTATATGAACAGATTTAACCTACAGTCGTATTTTGTGAAAAATAATTTAATTATAATAATTAAGATACACGTATTGATTATGGTATTCTATGAAGGTTTTTAAGAATGACCAAAGCGCGCTTCTATATTTCGTCAGTTTTGATTAAAGACATCGATAGAGTTATGATGATCAACTATGATTTCATTATTATAGATTTATTACTTTAGCACGCAATCAAAAAGGGTCAAAGTACAGTATCAAATTCATCCCACGCTTCATTTACCGAGCATGAAAACATAAGTACTTTTCGGAACCGCAACAACGTCCTGTACCCGCAGGTAGAATATTAACCATTAATTACGCCATATATACATATGCTTTATTAAATGCAACCTTGATAGAACAAGCACCTATCAGTGTGTTCCCGCAGCAGTTCTTGAGAGCCAGTAAAATTACAGGCACATGAGACTTAACAACTATGTCTCAAAGTGACGGGCGCAGGTGAAATGCATCTGTAATACCTATAATGTGTTATGTATCACGGATCCCTAGGTGAAATCTTGTCCTTGATTTGTATATCCCAAAAATTACACATAAGTACATGTGAAATAATTCGTTATTACCTGTCGTAGGGCTTGTTTCCCCATAAATGCGCGAAACTGTTGACTGACCAGGTGAAGTGGAGGGACATCAGGTACCGCACGAGGGCTTGAGACATAAACCCTGCTTCCAGCGTCTCATCCCACAAGAGATAAGGTATCACGCTTGGTATGATCCAGCAGAACAGGGCTTTAAATACCATAAAGTACCTGGAAAAGTCATGATGTCATTATTATCTCCTGCCACTTAGGCGATAGGAACATTGTATTTTTTGCATTAACACCTGCTATAGCGAATAGCCCGTTGGGTGCCGGACTAGAATATCACCCTCCCATCTCTACCCGTGGGTGTCGTAAGAGGCGACTAAGGGTAACAAATCAGAAGGTGGGCAGCAGCACTTTCTGAGGAACTGATATCTCACACTGCGATCGCCAAGCCGCCTGCCAAGCGTGGGGATTATGGCAAACACCCCATATTGTGGGCGGCTGTGTTCAGCAGTGGACTATCCGGCTGATACAGTACAGTACAGCGAATAAACTTACTAGGAACGTACGTCACGTAAGGAAAATATCACATTTACAAAACTTGAGTAGAAAATGTCCCAGCTCGAGTCAGAAACAAAGCCATGTGCCTCGGTCTTACGCATTCATCGGTCTTAGCCACTAGGCTATCGAGGATAGCTCGACTGGGTCGAAATTATGTGCTCTTATTGCATTACTTTAAGCGTCATAGGAGAAAGTGCGCGTTTATCAACCATTCCAAAGCGACTCTTCCACGATTTCATCAACGAGGTCTATACTTTATATTTGAAGAAAATTAAGATAAATAAATTTGATGTGCCTCTTTCTTTACTAATTCTGATTCTACGACTGTAATAGCTTCATCATAATAAAAAAACTGTACCTGGTGTGGAACTGAACGAAAGGATCGTTGAGTACATCGCTGAGATCTAGCTTCTTGCCTTCTCTGACAACATCAGGGTGTTTCTTCATCATGAGCCAGCCCATGTGCGCGAAGAAGAATCCTCGGTTGGCATCGTGAGGGTCCGCCTTCGTTTCTGAGAACTTGTGGTGCACGCGATGGTCTCGTACCCATTCGTATATCGTGTTCTGTAATACATGTGAAATGGGTACGTATAAGACTTGTGGCTTCCTTCATTGTTTGCGTTAGTAACTCTACTTTTTTATTCTAAATTTATTATACAGGGTTTTTCCTTAAAGAATATGCCACCCTTATTGCTAAACAGGAAACTTATATCTATTATTAATTTAAACCTACTCTTGCCCAGTACTAGGTGTCTTTAAGACTACCTGGTACAGGTTATAAAGCTTTCTAGCTTCTTCGGAGTCAGGCTGCGACAGCACTCCGTTGCACCCTCCTACCTGCCAGAAAGCATGGCTGTATACGAATAATCGCCGACGCAGAGTATCGTTACAGGAACACTCCATTAAAACATGGTATACGTCTTCTATTTTGTCACATTCGTCACAATTTGGACTGTCAGTTTTCTTCATCATGTACCCAATTTTTTTTAAAGGAATGTGCCCGGATCTAATCTTTATGCTGTAACTATTTCGTTTGTTCCTTTCCATGTCGCTCCCCAAAAACCATGGAAAACGAAGAAGATTTGGTTGTATCGTCCTGTACCAAATTCCTTTTGAAAGGGATCTTTCGTCAAAATATTCTGACTAACTTTCAAATGCACGTTTTTTAATAAGCGAAATAAAACCTGTATAATATGGAAGGCAGATGATTCTCACTTAGTCATCAACAGCTTCCTTGGCAAATCGATTCTCTTCTTCGTTTTCCAATAGGCCACATGTGACGTTCTCAATTTCATTAAGCCTTTGATTAAACTATATGCTATTGCAATGCCTCTAAAGTTAGAGCCTATACTCCATCTTGCCCGTTGTGTCAGTACACAACGGGCAAGATGGAGTATGGCACTCTTGGAGTCAGTAAGAATTACAAATTTGTTATAGTTTTAAGATTCTACCTATGATAAAACCTCTGTTAACGCAACAAGTTCTACATTCATAATATTAATTTTTGCCCTAATTGAAACTTTAGTGAAGTTACCGTTACCGTTTAACATCGCAGACTGGTTAGGTTAAAAATCCTTCTCATAATCTCTGTCATGATTTTTTTGTTTTCTCGCTGGTGCAACACATGATTGCATACAACTAAAGTTCAAATCAGCTACGGTATAAGTTGTAGTAGTCTAAGGTCAAAATCATTAATTCTATTCAGGCGTCTACAATGCTTTTATGATAGTCAATTAGGTACATATAACATTACAAGAGATTTGAATGCCATATGCAACAAAAACGGTTATATTATACTGCGAGATCAACGAGCAAATACTCGGGTCCATTCTTTCAACAATTTGTAACAATAATAATAATATGTGCTTATCTCTATAATCTTGCATAGGTGACAGGTTACAGCTTTGCAGAGGTGGGACTATCCAGATATCTTTTCGTATAAATAATGACAAATTATTAGGCTTCTTTACGCCTGTGGCGGTAAATCCTAAATTTTCACAGATTTTTCTTGTTGTAGCTTGATTTCGTACCCCTTGATTGATTAGATTGAACAAGATAATGATATTCGCGAGTTTAAAATAATATTGCTTGTATTATCTTGAACAGTTATTGGACACCAGTACTCATGATTCCATAAATTAATCCCAAAAACGTTTATCCGTTACAAATGTACTAAATTCAATAAGTTTTAAAACAATATACCTATTAGATATTGTAAAATCCCTTCTCCGAATCTCGCATTTTTCTGTACTATCTAGCAACAAAATCAAATTTTCAATTTTCCGCTAAAGACGTCAGCGTTTTTTTTATTGCTGATAGGTGAGCCTTTGACTACAATCTCACCTGATGGTAAGTGACGATTTGGTCGAAGGTGTTTTTTGTTAAACTGGCTTAACCTAGAATTACTGGCTCTCAAGAAAGCTGCCGGAATACACCGTTAGGTGCTTGGCGACAGAGTTTCTACCTGAGGGTGGTCGCTAGACAGGCGGGCATTCGCATAAATGCCCTACCACCATGCGGTGAAGCTCAAGCCCGCGGTAAGATTCCAACCATGAACTTAGCCAATGCCACTGAGCCATCACTGCTTCAAAAATGCGTTTGCCTTAATCAAAATATTTTTCACGTTCAACTTATTGTAAGAAGTAGGTACTATGTTTGTAACTCAGTATTTACTAAAGAAAAGAAGGTTTGTAATGGTAAAAAGAGGTTGCATTCTTATAAGTCGCAACCAGTGCGGAGGCTCGGTTAGAGGTTGATCCAAGTAATAAAAAAAAAATAACACATATCGGATTTAACTAAAGATTCTTTACTAAAGCGGCTTACTCCATGTAGTTGTGTTTTTTTAATACATACCTAAATTATATATATATACTAGCTTATGATGATACATTATTAACAGGAGATATGTTTACTTTATAAATCGTGTACATCAGGTTACATTATATTCATATTTTTATAGCACAAAGTTTTCATCTTGAGCGGTAGTCAGACCCGCTTTCCCCGGTATTATACTTACCAAGCCCTTTTGGTAATCGAATGAAAATGAAATCCAACTACTGGACTTCATCTCACAGAACGAAGTCAGATGAACTGAATTCCATACTGCTAAGGCGCTTAGTACATACATAGGCAGACCTATCGCGGAGGATAAATTCCCATCCGAGATAAAACTCTAGCTTTAGCTCTATATAGGTACTTTTCTTATCAAATAACGTATTTATTTCGCTTAGCAGGTTTAATAGTGTTTGAAAGTTTAATTAAACATTTACATACCAAGTAAAATAATCTCCCTGGCGTCAACTAAAACTACCTTCTTTGAAGTAGGTAAAGATGAAAGTAGACCGAATCCCACAGTGGAATTAGGTATCCACTTCAATAATTTAGTTAGACCCCAAAATAGGTAGCGTTTTGTAGCCTTCCCCACTAGAGAAGGTAAGGTTATTTGACACTTATCTGACCTTTGAAAATAATGTACCCAACTACTCAATCAAACATTACTCAACAATCATTCGCGTCTATTGCTAACAAACAGATATTTGCAATAATTATTGTACTATTGTCATAAAAAAACATTTTCAAGTACTTTCTGGCCAACAATATTAATGTGTCATTTGTTTTTAGGGTTCCGTGCCCAAAGGGTAAAAACGAGACCCTATTACTGAGACTTCGCTGTCCGTCCGTCCGTCTGTCACCAGGCTGTATCTCAAAAACGGTGATAGCTAGACAGTTGAAATTTTCACAGACGATGTATTTCTATTGCCGCTATAACAACAAATACTAAAAATACAATCAAATAAATATTTAAAGGGGGCTCCCATACAACAAACTTGATTTGTTTTACCTTTTCTTGCTCGATACTAATAACGGTGACAGGTAGACAGGTAGCTTTAACTATTCATAGAATATTTAGTTACGGAACCCTTCGTGCGCGAGTCCCGCTCGCACTTAGCCGGTTTTTATAACAATTGCGAGTTCACACATGTAGCGAAATTTATACTTGTAGGTATATATGCACTTCACGTATTAACACATTGGCCATATCATCACTTACCATGAGGGTGTGATTGCGGTCAAAGTGTAATCTATCAGTAATAAAAAAAAAGATAAATTACCATAAGCACTTTGTGAGCACAACACTAGCAAAACTAATATTGTAAATTTGGAAAGAGTCCGAAACTTCCTAGTTCCTTCATTGACAGGACCGTCAATTCCACTCTCGGGGTTAGAAGCTCCATGGGCGATGGTTTTATTTATCAAGGTATCTACAAATGCAATAATTTGTAGTAGGGATAATGGAAAAATATTAAATGAAGTGTCGTATGGGGATATGACTCACAATTTTAGATTATTCAAGATAGAAAGAAGTTATTCGAAACACAACATGCAATTAAGGCGGGTCCCAGAAAAAAATCAACGGGATGGCGTGAATTCTGAATTCAATATTGATTAGAAAAGAAAGAAATAGGACAAGAAAATGACAGAGAATATTCTATTTGAATTTTGAAGGTTCTAGATCAGTGGTTCCCAACCTTTTATTGACCAATTTCGTTTTATATTTGGAAGCAGGGACCACTATGTACAAAAAAAATAATTATCCAACCGCATTAATAATACTAAATTAATAGTTTTTTTTTATAGAAATGTAAATATGTAAATTTTGAATTAATGTCATTTTTGAACTTGCATCTTCTTCATTATCTTAATACCAAAGCTAAACGCTCTTTAATCACCAACAAAACCCTTGTTAACATATATACGTGATTGAGAAAACACTAAAGGAAAAGTACGCAAGGCGATATCTCGAATTTTGGTGTATATTTATTTCACCAAAGTGCTTTTTTACACCAAAACTTCTCAAGCGAATTAGATCCAAATGCGATGTTACATCATTTTGAAACCACTTAGTTATTCCTGGATTTCTTCAGCATCTTCACTATCCGTGCTAAAAGGGTTTTAAATCAGTTTTGATCAACTTTGTGTCTGTTTGGAAATATTCTGAGAAATGACGAATGAATTCATCAATCGACATTTGAAGAGGTTTCTTTTTGTGTCTGTCACCGTTTTCCACTTTTCGGTCCGAGCCACACGTGCCTTCGCTTTTTTTCGTGGGCCAAATTTTGTGAAGTGTTCAGTGGTCTATAGAAATGTATGCTAGCTACGTGGGGACGCTGACCACGCGCTACGTGTGGACTATTCTAAGGGTGCTACGTGAGGACAATATTAGTGTGCTAAGTGTACTCTCGCTGTAAACTCAATAAAGGTTCCACTGACAAGAGATACGAACAATCTCTTTACCCACTGGTCGTGACAATACAGTGATTATATTTTGAGATGGTAATGACAATGGCTGGTGTTTGGTATTTAAAAAAAGATATAGATTCGGATACCAGCTGTTGCCCGCAGTTTTGCTTGCGTGGGTAATTGGAGCATAAAATCATGTTATATTGTTACATACGTTGGAAAGTTATGACTTTTCCCGGAAAGGTGCAGATGCGACCACAGCACAGTTTCAAGAAATATTAATCAAGTTGGGTACCAGCTACGTAAGCGCTAGAGGATCCCTCTCCTGGCATCCACCCTAAAACCTGTACCTAAAGGTGGATGCCCGGGCTGCCCTGCGTATTCTGAAGGGGGAAAACCATACTCAATCCTCTATCAGTTTAAGTCACCCCCTAAGAGGTTTGCCACATGGACTTATGCGGGGTCTACGTTCTGATCTATTATAGTACCATAGTTTTGTTAATACTGTTTTTTATTGTGAGTACATGCACTAACATTTACAACATCATGGTTTAGTGATGTTTTCTCTTTGGCATGCTAAGTTTACAGTTTCGTTGTAAATATTTATTAAAACATATACCAGTTTTTATTTAAAACCATACGTAACGAAATAAAATGTAATTTAACAATATTTATTCCACTTCAAATAGATTTTTTCAAAATGATGACATATTTTTGTATATACTCTCGTGTATAATATATCTATTAGTCGTAGCTCGAACACGAAATAAATCAACTTAATTTTGTAGAAGTAGGTACCATGATGATTCAAAACATTCTGTGCTCGCATTTTCATAGTCTGACTTCCAGAAGTTATGTGGCTTGATTTCGTTTACGAGTATACATATGTAGTAATATTATTTGATAATATTGAGTTAGTCTCTTTTTCATGTCGATAAAAAACATTAAGGGCCTGTTTCAGAATGTTCGAGTAAGTTCCAGTTATACTACCCAGAACATATTTAATAAATAAAACACTTTTTCAACACTATTTGTGTTTCACAGGCATCGATTTAGCCTATCCATCGGTTAAAGCTTGAAACGCGCTGCATGTTCACCGTCAATTTTTATCATTCAGTTATTTTATGTGCTGGGTAATATAACCGGAACTTACTCGAACATTCTGAGAAAGGCCCTTAATCACTTTCTATTGTTACCACAGGGACGTGT
Organism: Plagodis pulveraria; assembly: GCA_963890685.1. Taxonomy (NCBI): domain Eukaryota; kingdom Metazoa; phylum Arthropoda; class Insecta; order Lepidoptera; family Geometridae; genus Plagodis; species Plagodis pulveraria. Next base: position 11,908,970 of record OY982958.1, on the reverse strand, counting down.
AAAAATGTAAACGAAGCATGATAGATATTCCAAGGGTTTAGCTAGTGGAAATTTAGTGTTGTGTTCTCTGCCTATCCCTCCGGGAAAGGTGTAGTAGGTGTGTATCGTATTTAACTAACCTGACCGGCAACCGAGTAGCAAATTATCAATATAATTTTCAGCGGCCATCTTGCCTTGTAGGCTTTATGACACCAATGTCTGTGGACTCCTGCAGTGACTCCAAACCCTGATAGTTGTCCCGTGAAGTACGCTGGAAAAAGATATTAGTTTTCTTTTGAAAATCCACTTTAATAAATAAATAAATAATATATAAATATATATTTATAGTGAGAATACAACCAAATCTATTTGACGGCATTGCCACTGAATATATTTGTGGATATATTTTTATCTTTTAGGACGATTTTAATTAAGATAAAATTAAATATACAATAGTACATCGATACCTTCTATATAAGTTTTTTAATGTTATTGTGACGGAACAAGCCCGAGGCCCACTTGATGTTAAGTGAACTAACCTCTGCCTATAACAGATGCATTTCGTCAACGACGAATTGCACTGTGCCCGTCACACTGAGACGTACAGTTGTAGGATCTCATGTGCCTGTAATTTTACTGGCTCTCAAGGACTTGAGCCGGAACACACTGTTAGGTGCTTGGCGACAGATTTTCAACTTGAGGGTGGTAGCTAGCCAGGAAATCGCAAAATACCCTTCCACCATGCGGTGAAGCTCAAGCCGGCGGTGGGGATCAAACCAGGGACCTGCGGCACGGCCATCGAGCAACTAACTCGTTGGGCACGACAGTCCATAGCTAATACCGCTCGGCCATCATTGCTTCAATAGTAACTAACTATACGCCCCAAGGGAATTTCGTAGTGATTCGCATGGCCATAATAGTCAGACTACTAGATTTTGTCTAAACGCGCGAAATTTCTGCAATCACTTAAACTTTTCTTCTGATTTCGCATCCTTTCGGAATTTCTAAGTACGTTTTTCAAGCAATATCGCATTTTTTTGTGTTTAAATAAAGACATTTTGCCTTTACTACCTGACGTCTGTTACTATATGGGTGTAGCAATGTTGGTGAGGAGTGGGCCGGTCCATTTCTAATTAATATACTACATTATTCTTGAAGGAATTCGTCAAGAGAATAATATATATTTTTTTTTCAAACGTATATATTAATATTTTTCTTCTTTTAATCCTACTGGTAATTTATTAAATATTTTAAAGGCCATTGAATTTGGGCTGGAGTTATGCATTTTTATTCTAGATTTTGTGAATGATAAAAGTACGTAATGATGATGATGACAAGGTATGAAAGTATTCTTTGAGTTAATCCAGGGCCTAAAATATCTTCCAAGTTTAATTCCAATCAGCTGAGCCGTTTCAGCGTGAAGTAGTAACAAACATATTGTATCAGCCGGACTGTCCACTGCTGAATACAGCCTCTCCCATCATGGGGGTCGCCATAATCCCCACGCTTTCCAGGCGTATTGGGGATCGTAGTGAGATATCAGTTCCCTTAGTCGCCGCCTCTAACGACACGCACGAGTAGACATGGAGCGTGACATTCTAGCCCGGCACCCCACGGGCAGTAACAAAACACTCACAACCTCACTCAATCAAAAACTTGTGCATTTATAATATTAGTGTGATCATAAGTTTTGAAGCGCTCGTAGCGAAGTTTACTTAGCTGTTCTCAACCGATCAGCAAAGTTAAGCAACGTCGCCCGCGGTCATGAGTTGGATGGGTGACCGCTAGTGACATTACTACTGAGCGTTTCCGTGCTTCGGAGGGCACGTTAAGCCGTCGGTCCCGGTTGTCGTCTTAGGGTGGCAGTCGTTATAGCATGGTGGTAGGGCATTTTGCGAATGCCCGCCTGGCTAGCTACCACCCTCAAGTAGAAAATCTGTCGCCAAGCACCTTACGGTGTGTTCCGGCAGCTGTCCTTGAGAGCCAGTACTTCTAGGTTAGCCTGAACAACATCTTCGACCACAACATCACTTACCATCAGGTGAGGTAGTGGTCAAAGGCTAACCTATCAGGCATAAAAAAATAAAAAAAACTAACTAGTAACATGGTAATAGGGGCTATACAATATTCGTATATAATTTACAATATCAATATTATGTTGCTAACTTTGAATTATTTATAGCTTCAGTGAAATTCAGTTCAGTCGATAAACGCAATGCAATGTCCTACAGAAATATTGTGTATTGTACGCTCTATAATGGGCAGGAGAAAAACTGAACATCAACTTGATCATACTTTGTGTTGTTGGCGTATGATTTCCTATTTAGATTTCGTAGTTTCTGGTGGTCAAATATGCTGTTATTTATGGTTTGGTGATAAAAGTGATTAATGTGGGACTCTTACCAAATAATACAGTCTGCCAATGGACCAAATCTAGGAGGATAATTCTTTTGAGAAACCATCCTATAGCCACGAGGTGAAAAGACGTTATAAGTATAGTATTCGTCCATCGAATTGGGGTCACAAATCCGTATCTCTTCTCCCATGCTCTGACTGGCTTCAAAAACCAAGGCTGGTACAAGGTGCTTAGTGCCACATCGTATGCGCAAGGTGTTTCTGATACATTTTCTGTACATGTTTCTGTCCTGTTTTCCGTGGCTTTTGCTGTGGTTTGTTCCAGGCTGTGGTCATTGCTTTTTAAGTTTGACTGAAGTTTATATTGTACTGATTCTGTACTGGTGACATGGGGCTCCAACACTTGTGTCACTGAAGCGGGTGGCATTTTGGCGTCCTGTAAAGAAAAGTGCAAGCATGAGCAAATACAATCGTAAATGAGGCTATAGTACATTTCGTGGAAAAAAACATAACTCACAAAGCTTAGTAAATTGAAATTAAGCGGTGACTACCACAATCACTACACCATATACAGCTATGTTTAAGATTGGAAGATAAATAAATAGTCTTTCTTAGGTAATTGTGTGCCAATTTATAAAAGGATTCCTAAAGATATTGCAGTTCTCATAGAAGGAAAATTCAAGCTGCATGTAAATAAAAATAAAGCATTTTATAAAATTGGTGATTATTTAGAAGACGAACATGCTTAAGATACCTATTCCACATATTCTAAACTACCGTCAGTCTATGACAAAGCACCTATGTATTAAATATTGTAATAACTTTATAGTACACTTATGTTGTAAAAGAGTAAATACATATACAAAGAATGGCCCCGAGTATCTTGCTGTTTGTTCATAAAGTGGCTCTATACGTTTTTTGCTGAACGCTGGTGTAAAGTAGTTTTCTATACTCTGTTCGCTGAGAATGTCTAATATAGGGTGCTCTCTCTTGCACAATTGTATATTTTCTACATCTCTGTCCATAATGTCCATACTAAGTTCTATCACTACAAGCTTTATAAATGTTTTCCATTTGTTGCAATCTATTTTTCTGAAGCCTTCATTTAATAATGTTGACAATCGTATAACTGAATCACAGTCCAAGATACAAGGCAAGTCACAAGCTAAGCATGAAACAATCCAATAAACAAGCCAGGACCAAATACTAAGAACACAACGACACGTCCGCACCGCAGTACTTATAGATAAGACTGACATTTGCTCGCAGCGTGCATGCTCATGTTAGTTATCTACGACCAATGACGTACAGTCCTTGATTTCCCTTTTAGACATTTTCGGCAAACAGAGTATGGGAAATGTAATTTACCTTCACATGAGCATCGTAGACGGCAAAACTTAGTAAACAATTTCGACTATGACTTTCTAAAAAGAAAATTGTACGTCGTCTCTGGGGCCACGTGATCATATAAAGGCATATGCAACAGAGAAAGATGCTGCTCTGTAACGCCACGAATAAAATTACGAATCAAAAGTATTCTAAACACAGTTGCACCACATATATTAGGAAAGTGTCTGCTATGTGATCGGCTTCGGAAGACATTGCTTCAACGAAAACTACTACGATAAAGCTTATACTACAAACCTTTCAAAGGTTTCAAAGTATCATAAAATAATGACTAGTCTAAGGCAAAGTCATATTATATAGGTGCGATGGCAAGCGAATCGAACATGAGCGTTAGGATGCTGATGAAGACAATATGCGAGCCGAGCGAGCGAAGTTGTCGCGCTATATGCGAGTCACCGTCAGCAATTGGAGACATAAAAAGGGCGCGACGGCGATAAGACGTTTAGAGGAACAAAAAAGGGTACCTCCTGGACAACAAGGGTAAGCACGTGGGAGGCAGCTATGCCTCAAGGAAAATAACCAGGAAATATTCTGGTAAGTCCTTATAACTCATTATTCATAGTGCTTTATGGACCACGAGGTGTAATAATGGGTAAACCGTATTCACATATGTGTGGAACGGCAGAAAATATATATAGTCCAATCACACGCCACAAAGTAAAATAATATGGTAGTCATTGAACAGGGAGCCTCGACGTCATCCCCAACAATTCCAAGTAGTCCAGGGTCAGAACTCTGTATCTGTACACACATAGACTCAAGACAAGGTTAAAGTGGGCTCTCTGGTTACCAGATCCCACAGGATTACGTAAGGCACCAGGGCACTGTTACGAGTGCTCAGACCGGAGGCGTAGTCGTCCGTGAGGTGGTCTTGAAGGGCTCTCCTTCTAATACCTCCCAAAAAGGGGGGGGGGTTGTGGGGACAATGTAAGCCGGTAATATATATGTATAGTAAAATGTATGCGTTTTTTGTTTCCCAATGTATATCTACCCCTACTAGGATTCAGGCATCTTTACGTAAAGGTATAGAAGGCGCGACAGAAGTGCCGCGGCAACGGCCGGCGCGGCGATGCGCTGGAAAGAGATATTATGTCTTATGTTTTAATGCTCAATTCAGTTTCATTTCTGAATTTGATTTTATGTGCTATATCCATAGACGTTGATATTGAACATGATTTTTTTAGATTCCTAGTAACTAGTTTAAGCTTCGTTGGTGCTTTCATATACATAAATATTTTTCAGATTCAACCTTATTCTGTAGATATCATAATGTATCTATACAGAATAAGGTTTCGAAGCCATAATATTTGAATTGATTCGCAACATTTTTTTTTATTTCTGATAATTTAGCCTTTGACCACTATCTCACCTAATAGTAAGTGATGATGTCGTCGAAGATGTTGTTCAGGCTAACCTAGAAGTAATGGCTATCAAGGACAGCTGCCGGAACACACCATTAGGTGCTTGGCGCCAGATTTTCTTTTCTACTTAAGGGTGGTAGCTAGCCAGTCGGGCATTTGCAAAATGCCCTACCACCATGCTGCCATCTTACCGTGCCCTCCGAAGCACGGAAGCGCTCAGTAGTAATGTCACTAGCGGTCATAATAATGTTATGTGGACCATGGCTTGATTGCCCTTTACAATGAAAATTTACCACAATGAAGAATAGGTGTATGCCCCTTCTCACGTCAACGTAAGTGAGGTGTTGCTGAACATTGGGCGCATATCTTAAAACCCTAATTATCCGAATTCTAAACGAGAGTTGTGGTCAGGCAGGCGAAGCGAGAGAAGTCAGCTCTTAATAAAATTATACCCATTATTTCTAAATATGAGATAAATATGACACAAGCACTATAGCGCGCTAAGCGAAAATCATACTTCAGGTAACCGGCGCGAAATCGGAAGACGCGGGTTCGATTTCCGCTCGGCGCATATAATTTTGTGCTCCAATAATTTGTAAAATATTACACCCATTATAATGAGCCAGATAAAACATATGAATAATAATTATGTTCTTATGTCCTCCGTTTTGTTATAAGAGAACACTTAATACCTAAAAACGGTTTTTTTTTTTTTTTTTTTATGCCTGATTGGTTAGCCTTTGACCACTATCTCACCTGATGGAAAGTGATGATGTGGTCGAAGATGTTGTTCAGGCTAACCTAGAAGTACTGGCTCTCAAGGACAGCTGCCGGAACACACCGTTAGGTGCTTGGCGACAGATTTTCTACTTGAGGGTGGTAGCTAGCCAGGCGGGCATTCGCAAAATGCCCTACCACAATGCTATAACGACTGCCATCCTAAGACAACAACCGGGACCGACGGCTTAACGTGCCCTCCGAAGCACGGAAACGCTCAGTAGTACTCTCGCTCAGTAGTGTCACTAGCGGTCACCCATCCAACTCATGACCGCGGGCGACGTTGCTTAACTTTGCTGATCGGTTGAGAACAGCTAAGTAAACTTCGCTACGAGCGCTTCAAAACTTTAACAAATGGAATAGAAGATTATGATGAGTAACTACCATAAAAGTTCATAGACAGTCTACTATTGTGAATGAAAGGGCGTCAGTATGAGAAGGGTTGATTCTTTGAAAGCAATGTGCCTGTGATTTATTATCCGTTCTCAAATATACGAAAACACTATTTGTCATAAAGTCATAAATCGTCATTACATAATCAATCAAGCTGATAATGGTATAGAAGTATATTTATAACTTAGTGAAGAAACTTAGGTAGGTATATATCTAAAATAAAGAACCCGCGGTAAGCCACTAACGTGACTACACAATATAAATCTGCTCTATTTTCAGCCTTATTCAAAGCATCAACCTCAAAGTTTAGTGGTACCAGTACAACATTAATTATCATTATTGTTTTATTATGATTTTAACTTATAGAAGTATATGCATTGCAATTCAACGGGGCAATGCTGCGAGCATGCTGGGCACGCTGCCAACTGATAGTGGGCTAGAGCATTTGGACTCCCTATGAGTCCAAATGGTTTTACTGTAGTAGCTGTAGTATTGTAGTAGCTGTAGTGTTGTATATAGTTTGTAGTATTTGTTTAATAAAGGTATACCGCCAGATAAAAAAAAAACTTATAGAAGTTAATTTGGTGAAGTATGCTGATCATAAAACGAACATTTTATTATAAACAAAAAATAGAATATACATTTAATTGTTTTTAGGGTGGAACACATATACAAGATAAGAGGTCCAAATTTTTTTTTACGCTCTTGCATGTACTATTTTTCGTCTAGTAATAAAACATATTTAAAGAAAACATTAAATGAATACTTAAAAAGTTAATATAAAATATATCTAGTGACAATTCAGCCTAATTTTCCTGTTAAGTCGACGTGACGTGACTCAGCCAAACCGGAAGAATTTTCGACGCCTCGCTTTTACACGAAGCATACTCAGGAGGTCTTGACTCTTCGAGCACACGATCAAGAAAATAATTACTTTGAAAAAAAAATTATTATTGTTTAACTTCAAAATAAGATTTCGTCGTACTATTGTGATTAGTAGACTTTACAAAACTTTCAAGTATTTGGTAGCACGATGTCATCAATTTATATTCATCATACATTAGATCACACTATTATTAGGTCAGCCACAGTGTAAGAACCATAGTTGCTCAGCATAGAAACACTGCCTGGTATCGACAGAGCGTTGGTTTTCACCTATGTCTCCATCGAGCAGTTATAGAAGATTGTTATCCAACTTAGGTACTATGAATATATGTAAAGAGATGAAAGTCAAGCTCAAAACAGCACGGCCCCAATTCTCTTAGCTATTGACCAAACGCCACACTACTACGATGCTTCTGCGATCGAACAGTAAAATTTGGTAGTCTACTAATAATTCTAGCTCATAATCGCAGTTGTATAGCAATTGCGTCGCTATCGTATGGCTGTGCTAGGGCTTGCAAATGTTGCCACTGATATAATAATGAAAACTTCTATCAATCAAGCATCAATCGAAACATCACTACAGTGGTTTTCTAGCAAACAATACATTAAATAAATGTATTTAAATCATTAAGCTATTTTTCTATCTAAAATCCTCTAAAATATGTTATGCCACAGCAACACAATCGCAACAAAATAGATTACAGCATACCTAATATATCAAAAACTATTGGTAGCAAGCCACTGGACTTGCGATTGAACCTAACTAGCGGGCAGACTACGGATACTGTCAGAACGCATACCTTACCTCTATCAATTTGTGGTCATTTCTAAGCGCCAACTTAATTTAACCTATCCAATTGAATTTGGAATGTTGTGCATTTTAACAGATTTCAAAAAAGGAGGAGGTAATCAATAGTCTGTTTTTATATTGTTTTTTACCTCAGGTCTTTGGACTGGGTAAACCGAATTCGATGTTTTTTTTTAAAGTTGATGCCTTCCGTGTGGTCCCATTAAAATTTTATCAAAATTGGTCAATACGTTTTTGAGTTACAATCCAATAACTGAAGAGTATTTTCCTATGTTGATGATATAGTCATTGCCAGGGACCCAATGTCAATCGATCCCATAAGTAGAAAGGATCACTGAACACGGTGAATAAAAATGTTTACCAAAAAATGCAACCGACTTCAACACTCAAATGTGTTAAATAACTTGTCAGCTGGGCACTCGAAGAGATTACACGCGCTTTACGTTCGAAAATTGTGTATTCAAAATACATAATTGATAGTACACAATTTTCAAAATACATAATTGATAATATTACCGGCGGCTTCGTCCGCGTGTACTATTCCTGAGGAAGGTAACAGGATAGTTACCGGATAAAATTGACTTAACCCTCCTTATTCGGGAGCCGCGTAAAATGAGTCATAAATAAATAGGTTACTTTTAATCTTTTTAAATCGGCTTCCTAAATTGTAATCGTTTTAAAGGTCGACCTTCAGTACTTTCCAATTTCCCATAAAGTTTTCCACTCTAGTACATTTCGAAAACATATTTATAGGTTATATAGGTATGCTTGCCCGGCGGCTACCAGTTCACATGCAGACATATCGATAGAGTTTTCTCAGCCACAGTGGTGAAATTGTCTCCGTTACACTTAGCATCATAAGACTCTAAATTGGAGAAGTTCATATTACATATAAATTTTTGTAAAGTTTTAGATATGGCAGATATACGATTTTTTAAAGTGCTTAAATCCCATACCTACATAATTTAGAAACATTTCACAATTTCTATTCATTGAAACAGTTTATAACTGAATCGACAATCCATGAAATTATCAAACCTTCCACAAAATTTCACTAGAATCGGTTGAGAAATGCGACCAATAGAGGACAACAACGGGACATTTGAAAGCATTTTTGTGTAAGCTAAAGCAGAGACGCTTCGCTCGAACTTCGTTGCCGCTCGGTCAATTAACTCAAAAAAAATCGTGGGCGAAGGGAGGAATTATATAACCCGCATTAAATGTTTATATATTAAAACAATTTTCATTACTTTAACCTATATTAGGCAGCAAATGCGGGTTCTTCATTTGAGTTAACGGTAGAATCGTTCCTAAATATTATAAATATATTTGAACAAATTAGTTCGCCCGGGACGTTAAAAACTGCCATTTCCCCTTGGTGCATAATTTACTCTATGAGAGTTCTCTTTTCAATTTGTAAAACATATGTTTTGTGAGCTTATCCTTACACTTATCAGCTGGGCCCCAATTCTCTTAGCAATTGACTGAACGCCACACTACTGCGACGCTTCTGCGATCGAACTGCTGTTAATGTAAAATTCGGTGGTCTGCTAATTCTAGCTCCTTATCGCAGTTGTATAGCAATCGCGTCGCTATCGTATGGCTGTGCAAATATTGGCACTGAAATAATAATGAAAACTTCTATCAATCAAGCATCAGTCAAAACATCAATACAGTGGTTTTCTATTCTAGCAAACAATACATTAAATAAATATATTTAAATAATTTAGCGATTTTTCCATCTAAAATATTGTATGCCACTGTAGCAACGCAATCGCAACAAAACAGCTTACAGCATACCAAATATGTCAAAAACTATGGATAGCAGCCACTGACTTGCGATCGAACCTAAATAGCGGACAGACTACGGATACTGTCAAAAACTTCAATTTTCGTGCATTTAAGTTGCGTTAACGTCGTTCAATAGCTAAGAGAATCGGGCCCCTGATCCTCACTACACGTTTGTAGATATCCGCTGTAAAATGTATACGTTCACAATACCCTTTCATAATAAATAATGTATAAGTCACTGCTTCTATTGTACTACTATTGAAAGGCAACCTAAATAACAATAGGTTTTATAGCATCATAGACCTTTTCTAGCATCGTATTTCAATTTTCAGTAGAAGTGTGAAACAGAACATGTGAACGACAGTGTACTACGTAGGTGTTATGTTCGTATAAAATAGAACTCTACCAACTCTGGCTTATTATAAGGTCACCTCTATCAGAATTAGGTATGTACTAATTTGATTTCTTAGCATATTTAGTTTGCCATCTACTTTGTGCATATGCGTCACATACCATAAAAGTACCTATTTTTTAGATTTGTTTTCGTTTTAGGTAAGATAGTAATCAAGTACTGAAGAATTATAAAGTGAACATATATATTATTTTTTGTACTGGACGATTTCACTTTATTCATAAGAATTAAAACACTTCAACTATCTGGTTAATATGAAGATGAAGACCGTATGGTACAAAAATAAGTCAAAATGATAAATTAAGGAAAACTTCCAAAAAATTTGTGAAAATGTCAAAATATGTATCGTCTAGCAAAATTTTGTTACTATTAATATTAGTTTAATTAATTTTATAACTATTAGTTTAATGATTAATCCAAAAAAAGTTAGTTTTTTATATTAGGTCCTTACATATGAAATTGGCGTTTTTCGTACTGGCCACTTTAATCACGAATTTCTCCTCTTTGGTAAGGAATTCCAAATTCAAATTTGTACAGCTATAGACTCATGTATTTGTGCTTCGATGATCGTCATTCATTTGTTTTTTTTCTTCTTCTTTTTTCTGTTTGCGTCACTCATTTTACAAAATGGAAAACCTTAAATATCGCATTATTTACGAGTACGAGTTCCGCCGTGGCACTAGTGCTGCGGAAACAACTCGAAGGGTGAATGATGTGTATGGCGGTCGTGTTGCATAAGAAAACACAGTTCGTTTTTGGTTCCAACGTTTTCGTTCTGGAAATTTCGACCTGCAGAACAAGCCCCGTGGACGGCCTGAGACTCAAGTTGATAATGAAGAGTTGAAGGCTATTGTGGAAGCGGATCCATCGCAAACCACGTCCGAGTTAGCTGCAGGCTGCAATGTTAGTGATAAAACTGTTTTAATTCACTTGAAGCAAATTGGGAAGATTAAAAAGCTTGAAAGGTGGGTACCTCACGAATTGACTGAAACAAACCGGCAAACGCGCGTCGACTGCTGCGTTACATTACTAAACCGGCACAATAATGAAGGTATTTTAAACCGAATCATTACCTGTGATGAAAAATGGGTTCTTTACTATAATCGGAAGCGCTCAGCGCAATGGTTAGATCCTGGCCAGCCAGCCAAATCCTGCCCCAAGCGAAAATTAACCCCAAAAAAGTTACTTGTAAGCGTTTGGTGGACTAGTGCCGGTATTGTTCATTACAGTTTTTTCAAATCTGGCCAGACTATTACGGCTGATGTCTATTGTCAGGAATTGCAAACCATGATGGAAAAGCTAGCGGCTAAACAACCTAGGCTGGTCAATCGCTCCACGCCACTGCTGCTTCACGACAACGCTAGACCACACACTGCGCTACAGACGGCTACTAAATTAGAAGAGCTTCAATTGGAAAGTCTAAGACATCCTCCGTACTCCCCGGACCTTGCTCCAACAGATAACCATTTTTTTCGAAATTTGGATAACTTCTTGCAAGGGAAAAAATTCAACTCCGATGGGGCAGTCCAAATCGCCTTCAAAGATTTTATTGATTCCCGTCCGACTGGTTTTTTTAGTAAAGGGATCAATGAACTACCTATGAGATGGCAAAAGTGCATAGAAAATAATGGTTCATACTTTGATTAATTAAATATATTATATTAAAAAATATTCGACTTTTTGTTCCTCCCATACAAAACGCCAATTTCATATGTAAGGACCTAATATATGTCGATATTGTTAGAAATATTTAAAACGATCATTGTTCCAAAAGTTAGGTAGTAAGATTGTGGCTTCAATCGCTCAAAAAAATTTAAAGTCGTACAATGGATTTACTAGGTAGCACTAAGCGAAGACGCTTGGTGCTTTAAAGCAGTTAAGCTTAGTAAGTAGGTACATTTATAAAGCGTACGGTATTGCTTTTAATCATATATTTTATAAATAAATTGCGTATCAGTCGAGATTTTCGACCTAGGTTATTTACATTCGAGAACTTTCAAACCAAAACAGTGACATAAACTAAAATAATTATTGAATTTCTACCCTACCGTCAGTTAACAATAATATTATTCATAACGAACAATCTTGTAAAGGCGTGATTGAGTGTGATCAAAAAAATTAAATGTACGTGGAAGTACATCAGTTACGTTAAAAAAATCCACGTGCACATTTATTCAGGCCATTAAGACTACCATTTCAAAGATATTGTGATAATTCTACGAAGCCTTAACTGTTACTACACGTGTAATTAACAATGACTAGAAGGTTTGGTTTGTTATGTTGGTGTAATTAATAACTATGAATTACCTCTTAAGTTTCTGGTGAAGACGTAATTTTCAACTTCCTTTTAGTTTTTGATAAGTTTTAAATCATATTCAATATATAGTTACGGTGCTACCATATGCTTTTTCTTATTCTATTTGGGGGCGATATGTTCTGCACTGACGAACACCACAAGTGGGTATTTTGTGAAATGCACAAAACACCCAAAGTGAGCGTTTAGAAAACACCCACAACAAGATCCAACTTCTATCCAAGCCATCCCAACTTCTTCATGTAGCGTAGCGGAAAGGGCTTTGGGTCGTTGGCTGCTCCAGTGACATTTGTGATGGTGGTGAGGATGTCGTCGATGAAAATGACTCTCGTAGTCCGATTCTTATTTGCTCCGTGGCTTTGCAGTGCTCTACGGTTTCATGTTTTTGCATACAACGTTTACACAGAGGACTGTCTGTTCGGGCCAAATTATTATTTAAGCCAATTGATTGAAATTCAGATATTAAAGTATCCGAATCCTGAATAACAGTGCTTTCATCTCCTCCCAATGTTCCGTCATTCAAATATCATATTATGTGAATCGTAGACTATATTCATAGACAACAATTTATCATAATTATATTTTGAAGCGCTCGTACCGATCAGCAAAGTTAAGCAACGTCCGTTGCGGTCATGACTTGGATGGGTGACCTAGCGGTCTCTTCCTAAATCTCTTCCTTTTTTAATAACGTTTTAATAACAGAAAATCTGTCGCCAAGCACCTAACGGTGTGTTCCGGCAGCAGTCCTTGAGAGCCAGTGAAATTACAGGCACATGAGACTTAAGAACAATGTCTCGAGGTGACAGGCGCAGTGCAATTCGTGACTTGTGACGAAATGCATCTGTTATAGGCAGAGGTTAGTCTGCTTAACATCAGGTGGGTCTCGAGCTTGTTTCGCCACAATAACATAAAAATCAACATGCCTGCTATGGAATCTTCCATACTACTCTGTGAACGCTATTATGCCTCAATTAGTTTTAAGTCTTAAAAGCGAAATAATAAAGAACATTTTCCCATGGTCAGAGTCTGAGAATCATAGTTATGGAGTTCAGCGGGAGGTGTCGCTACTGTTCTCGAAAATACAGTTTAGATATTTAGAATTTACGTGAATGTCTTTGTTTTCCATAGGAATTTATATTCTCATTAGTATTTGTGTTCTGTCTGCATATTTAGAACTCGACATTGATGTATAAGCAAACGAATAAATTGAAATTGAATATTTGAAAAATGTACAAACCATACGCAACTGATTTAAAAAAAAATATATTCAGAATCTACACAAGAAAATGCTTGCAAGTCTATGCTACGAACGAAGTTAAACAAAAGTAAGCCAATATATGTTTTGCGGATACCTATCTATCGGACCCGAAGTTCGATACTTCGACGAATTAGAGTAGTGGCCCTGTTCTTAACCGATCAGTAAAGGTAAGCAACAGCCGCCGCCGCCATGACTTGGATGGGTGACCGCTAGTGACATTACTACTGAGCGCTTCCGTGCTTCGGACGGCACGTTAAGCCGTCGGTCCCGGTTGTTGTCTTAGGATGGCAGTCGTTAAAACATGGTAGTAAGACATTTTGCGAATGGCCGCTTGGCTAGCTACCACCCTCAAGTAGAAAATCTGTCGCCAAGCACCTAACCGTGTGTTCCGCCAGCTGTCTTTGAGATCCAGTAATTCTAGGTTAGCCTGAACAGTATCTTCGACCACATCATCACTTACCATCAGGTGAGTTAGCGGTCAAAGGCTAACCTATCAAGCATAAAAAGAAATATATGATATTAGAATAGGGGCCGTAGTGAGGAGTTCTGGAGACTTAGTCACGTGTTACAGCTTATTAGTTACTTATGTAATAAAATATTAATATGTTTTCAGGTATGGCTGGCAAATGGTTTAAAAGTGCAATTTTTGGATTGCTTTTTGCACTTTCTCTTGTAAGTGCAAATTGCCCCCTGGCAGCGTTAGCGCCTTTGCCTTTTGTGTTGGAGTACGCGCTGTGGAGAGGCTGGCAGCAAGTGGTGATCTACTCTCCAAACATTGAACCAAGTAAATATGTATAGTTGTTATGTTATGTCTCCGAATGAAGGTCACATGACCGTAAAGGGTTACTAATATTTTAGCAAAGTTACACATCCGCCATCTTGATTCTATACGAATAAATATTTATTCGTAGTTTTCAATGCAACGGCGCACAGTAAAAAAACCGGGCAAAGGGCAAAACCGTCGGTCTGAGTAAAATAAATGTTTCAGTAATTGAAAGGGCCACACAATCGACCAAACAAATTGATCCTACACCTTGTGATTTTATGTGGCTGTATGGTAAATGGTCATGTACTGTGAATATCAGCGGATGGAACGGATTTATGATCGAAGCAACTGCTGAATACTGTGTACATCACATAATGTCTGGACATGCGTATGGTAGGGCTGTACGTGCTCATTTATCAGTAACAAAAATAGTTATGGATTCAATAGAATTTACAGAAGAAGAACGAGATTTTCTGGATGATAATAGTACTGATATTGATAGAACAAGAATTTTTGAAGCTATACATAATCCCCTATTTCAACAATTAACTACCAAATTTGAGGAAGCTTTGAGTATGCTGGAAAGTAAAGGACCAACGGCAACATTTTGGGTTCAATATTACAGATTAGTCACTCTTCTCAAACATTTTATAAAGGCAGAGCGCTCCGGAAATCGGTCTTTGCATCTGAAGACTATCAGAAACATGCTCCCGATTTAGCGCTGTAAAACATTAGCTATTGACTTAATGAAAAAATGTTGCCTATAAAAGTTGTTCCTTAAAAAACGATCTACAAAAATGGTCTGACATAATTTTTTCGTAAAGAGATAAAAAAAAGTTATATCGAAAAATTAATTTTTTTTCTCGAATTTCAGAACATTTTCACTTATAACTTTTTTATTTATAGTTCTACGACAAAAAAAGTTACTGGCCCAAAGTTATAGAGAATTTAATTTGCTACAAAAAATTTCATAAATTTTTTTTGTCAGATAAATAGTTTAAGAGATATATCGTAAAAACCGTTTCAACCCCTATTTTCAAGATGGCGGCCGTGGGACAAGGGTGGCGACCCCACAAACTTGATTTTAGCTTTACGCTGACCCCCCTACACATTAAAAAAATAAAATTGCGTCCTCTAAAAAACGCAAGGTAAGGCCTAAAAAATGTAACATATCAATGGACTATAAAGCGTTTCACAGATGACAGCTATAATATAAAGCCATATATTATAGCTCCATATATTTCAATACATTTCAACACATTTTCCATACAAATTGACAAGTGACAACACACGGCAGCTATAATATATAGCTTTAGATTTTTGTTTCTTCATACCGACAGTTATGCTATAATATATTATATTATAGCTGCCGTCTGTGAACTGCTTGAATGTAAGCTTGAGATTTTCGAACGCAGTGCGTGTGCGCCGCCAGAACGGGTATCTACTCTGTCAGTAAATAGTTTACTGAGGCTTGAGCACTATTTGAGATGTAAAATATCACACCAAGTCGGACCCTTATAAGTAATTACTGATTTTAATACAGAGCGAACACAAAACTTTATGGAGCTCCGTTTGATTTTAGTTTTGTTATCATTGTTTGTTAGGAAATCCTCCATACTAACTAATATAAGAAAAAAAAAACATTTCAACTGGCTACCTCTTATGATACAACCCTTTAAGACAGACGGCCGGATGGACAGACATTTGTATAATAGCACAGTTTTGGGGATTATCTTGTAATATTGTCGTAATATTATCACGTTCTAGTACGGAACCCTAAAAAGGTTTCTTAGTTTTAAGGTAAGGTTTATTTTGGGTTTTTTTTCTTTATACCTTAAAAAATTAATATTTATTCAGTTGAAAGTTAATATTATTAATAAAATACCTGATAAGAAATACCTACATCTAAAATAAAATACATATCCAAAATGGTTTCTGTTTATATTTGTTTCGTCTGTCTATGTACAATGTACAACAGAGTGCCCAAGATTTGAAAAATCAAAATCAAGATGGCGGCCAGCCCTCAAAGGAAAATATTTTTATCACTTTGTACTGTGATGCTACTTGCAAGTTGTACTCGTATCTAATAAATCGCAACGAAGACAAAAATAGGTACCATGAGCCGGATTCCCACGAACCATCCGTCTTTCAGACTCCAACATGTTTACCAATTGAGCTATCATAGTGATCAGTCACAGTTCGAAACAGCCTTTACGTTCGTAATATTAAACTGTCATAATAGGACGGAGTCAATCTGTGATCTGATGTTACCAAATAGATTTGGTTGTGAGTAGGGTTGCCATCAGGTATATCTACTTATAAAATACTCTATATCTACTTACAAAATACTGACAAAAAGCCTGATTTCTTGTATACAGTATGGACATTGTAGGTATATATATTTTCTAGGTTCTGACTCTAAATACCTATTTTTCGTTTTATGTGCTCTGCGTCGAGATATATAATAACAATAAATAAAACTTTATTTCTACGATTTGTTTGCGAATCCTAAAGTCCTGACAATGTCCAAGTCCGGCCGGAATCCTGACAAGGACCAAAAAACCCTGACATGTCAGGATAAATCCTGACGAATGGCAACCCTAGTTGTGAGTTGTCGGCACAAATGACTCAATAGGTCAGCTGCTGAAGCGGGCTTGAGTCTGATCGCGTGATGGAAGGTCATTTAATGAATGCTGGCCTGGCTTACTACTACCTACATATAGAAAATCTATCACCAAGCACCGGATGGTGCAATGAGATAGGCCCTTGAAAGCTGGTTCTGGTTATAAGACTAGCCTTCTAATATCTTCAACCTCATCAACACTGACCCACAGTGCGATTGTGCTCAAATACTAACAAATTAGCAGAAAAATATAATAAATATAATATAAACAGCGGTATTACACAATGAACGAAATACGAGTACAATATCATTTTGGGCACGCTGTCATTAGCTAATTTTTTCCAGTATATAGAGGTGATGCCGTTTATATTATGAGCTGGCAGTCCATAGCCAATGCCACTGAGCCATCACTGCTTCAGACCCTGTTCCAATACTAGGCTTAAATAATCCTGTTTACTACCTTCGACATATCATCACTTATCTTGCGATTGTGAAACGGTTATCCAAACGTCAATAAAAATTTGGCAGAACATTTTAGTACTAAGTACAAGATTCTACTGTGATGTCTTCAATCAACGCACACCTGCGTCCCGGTGGGAGGCCCACCTTGTTCGAAGTATCATGTAGTATTTTTTTTATATTGACCTTTATGTTCTTTAGGACGCTATTCAATTCATACTGAGCAGTGCGTTTGGGAACTTGCTTAGAACTTGATATTGGTTCAGAGACCTTCACCTTTCACAGCTTTTAGCTCGTCCATCGCAATATTTTACGGATAATAAGGAAAATCACCAAGAAATTATGAACACGAATGTCCAAATAACTTAACTCACCGATACAATTATAATATCAAACAATGGTTACAACAATTAGTTAAATCAATGCATAAAAATCCTCAATATTTCTATACAAAATATAATACAATAATCCAATGGAAGAAAAGAGATGTTACATCTTAATTACGAATGCGTTGTACATACCTTCTAGCAAAACTGTTGCAGGTGCAGCGCGAGCCTTAGGCGAGGGCGTAATTCAGCCGAGTGTATAATGAGCAAGTTGCTCACGAGTTTCATACGCACTTTTTCAACACCCTTGCGAGGAAAAAAAATATATATTGCACAAAGGCGATACAAACTACATACGCAAATAATGGAAAATAGTGCGCAAGTTTTTTTTTTGCGCGCGGCTAATGTGTCTTCGTTGATTACATATAAACCTCTTTGATGTTAAAAATCTGTATTACCCGGTTAAATTGAAAACGCTCTGCTTACTCGCATATAATTTGCAGTTAGGTACTAACTTAACTTTGTAGGGATAATTCTATTAAGCACTAGTGTATAGTATTATTATGCACGAGGGTGTTATAGTTCGGTTTATGACTCTTAGAACGATATAATAAAGCTCACTTTACGAGCAAGGGTGTTGAAAATTTAGTTATATACGATAATTACTCGAAAAATAAAAGGGAATTTGTAATTTGACAAGTCTATGGCTATAATATTTGTTTTTATTTTCTTCTCTTCTAATTACCCACAATCGAAATGCCTACAATAAATGTGAATAATATAGCCATATAATAAAGTTAATTGGAACAGCTAGTAAATAAGCACCCCTCTCAGACTGAGCTTCGCTATTTTTAGTACGAATAAAATTGTTGATAATGGTTTCATGTAGACCAAATATCGAGTGTCGAGTGCTTAGATCAAAATCTTAGGAGAGACTAGTGATTCAGTTTATCAAAAACTAGTGTTCAAATTGGCCGAGAGATTGTCTTATATTTATGATATACCTAATCCTCGGTCATCTCTATACCTCTTCAACCTATAAGAAGACATTAATTTGTTTGAAATGTTTGATGATTTAGTGCATCATATTTTTTTTGTATGAGCATACGTTTTTTTTTTAATGTTATTGTGAAGGAACGAGCGCGAGGCCCACCTAATGTTAAGCGGAATCCTCTGCCTATAACAGATGCATTTCATCACAAGTGACGAACTGCACTGCGCCCATCACCTTGAGACATACCTGTTAAGTCTCATTTTGCCTGTTATGTCACTCGCTCTCAAGGACTGCTGCCGGAACACACCGTTAGGTGTTTAGCATCAGGCGGGCATTCGCAAAATGCCCTTCCACCATGCGGTGAAGCTCAAGCTCTGGGTGGGATTCGAACCATGGACCTGCTGCGCGGCAGTCCATAGCCAATGCCACTGAGCCATCACTTCTTAAAAAAAACATTAAAGAATATTATTCGTTTAACAGCGTTTACGTGAGAAAATTCGTAAAAACGCTCAGATTTGGATAAACAATTTGCGGATGTTGCACGCGCGCCATCGCTCAAACAGCATTTTGGTCAACTAAGACAAAATACGCGATTGTTACAGCTACTATATTCGCCTCTTTGGTCCATTATGAAATCAACTTTTCTGGGAACCCTTCCGCACGATTGCAATCTAGACGGTGTATTTAATTTTTAGTAAGGTTTTTACTTATGTAATGTTTCTTGGTATTCTGATTTTATTTGTTATATTGACTATGTATTCATAAATATATTCAATAAATAAAACTTTTCCTTGTTTCCGAAACTAATAACTCCTACTTTGTGGTCCACGTCCAGTAGTTATAATTGTATGATTGTGATGTGAGTCAATGGTAATGCAATGTTCGCAGAAGTGGCTGAAGGCTGTTCTAAAAAGCGCTTTAATGTTTCAAAGATTTAAAAAACATTGGTTTAAGGTGAAATCCTCTTTGAAAAATGACAGGCTGAGAGCGTAGGATGGAGACACCTCGTTTCGTATGAGAGAGAGCGAAACAGAATTACGCAAAATTAAAAAAGAGTATGCAATTTTTTTTTAAATCAATTCATCTAAAAAAACCCTTTTAAAAACGGAGTAATATCTTTCCGTTACTGTATCACATGATTGGTACATAATCATTGTAATAAATTTTTAATTTGATACGATTAAAGAATAATTTCCTCGTCGCTTCACACACGTGTGCACAAAGCATTCATGATTTATTTTTACCAAGCGAAATATATATAATAGTGATTTCAGATCAAGCAAAGTGTTAGGAAAAGTTTTTCATATTCGCTAGAATATTATATATTTTAGTCATATCTAAGGCGTACACTTCTCCTAAAAAAACATGTTCAAAATTTGCCTTATGTCGACTCGCTTCGCCTTAAGTGTGTTGCGACAAATGTGACCTACTTTAAAGGTGACAAAATAAACATAATTGGTTGAATAAAATTGCGGTGCTTATTAAATAAATCCAGGTACTTTTTAGGGTTTCGAAAACGGAACCGATATATATTAAAAATATCCTCATTCATCCTTAAATCTATCCCAAGTGCCACTGGATATATTTTTTTCGGCAGAGCAGTAGCTAGTGTACATTGTTTATTTTCTATTTTTTTTAACTCGTGTTGGTAAGTAAGAACTTAGATAAAATCACATCCTTGTCATATTCACATAAAAGTTTAGTAAAATGGTCATTATAGAAATATCTTGTACCTTCATGCAGATAACAGTGCTTGACCAAAAGTTAAGTGATACAAAATTACTGTAGGTATATACGTAGCTACAAAAAATGCTTTGGCGAAAAGCTACTAAAAGTTGGTAGCTCTTTTTGGAAGATGATTGAATGGTCGCATAGCATACAAAACGATGACTTTGAATTTGTAAAACTATTCTTTGAATGTTTACCTGAAGATATCAAAAGTGCCTTCGCAACATCTGGATATAACAGACATAAGAAATAAATATGAGCCTCCATGCCAACTTTGACATCTCATTCTCATTGAGGTAATTTGGTAAATTAATTGAAGGAGCAATGTCTGTTTCTAGAAGATGGTTTGTAGTGTCCTTGACATCCTTCCAGGTCCTTTTATAGAACAAATTTTGGTAATCATACCTACGGATCGAGTTTCAAGTACAGTCGCGCCAACTAAGATGTATCCATTTGGTATATCGTGTTTAAACTTAAGCCTCAGTATACATTTCAAAGAAATGTAAAAAAAGACGGAGAAGTGAGAGTTGGGCTTAGGTTTCTGCATCGCAAAAACCCGTGCTAGGAACATGTTTCTTGGTTTTGATCTCAGCTCAATAGCCACATTTAAAGTCGGCGTTTCAGTTTTTGTTAGAAAGGATATGGTTCATAACAATTATTTATCTATGGATATATTCAGTTCACAACATAATAAAATTAAGTTCATAATGAAATTAAATTCATAACGAAATTAAATTCATAACGAAATTAAATTCATTATGAAATTAAATTCATAAATAATTAAGTTTTTGAGATGGTCCCCTTGACAAAAATGGTCTAGAGGAGGTTGTTCAAAGGCAAGTCCTCTTTATGACGGAATGTCTCAACATTCTGTCATAAAGAGGACTAGATATATTTTTCATTATTTATATTATATCTATAATCGAAAAATGTTTCGCTCTATTTAAATTTCAAATCATTGACTAAGCGAGCACACAACTCGAGCAAATCGTCTCTGCTTCAGCTTACACAAAAATGCTTTCGTAATGTTCTCCTCTACCGGTCGCATTTCTCAACCGATTCCCGTAAAATTTTGTGAGCATGTTTGATAATTTACAACAAATCATAAAAGAATAAATCAGGACACAATATTTTTCTATGTCTATTAGTTAAATAGGCATTCTCCTTTCGCAACCTTGGCGTCCCTACAGTTCTTATTTTTTGCATATAAATCAAATTATAGTATTTGTAATTTAGGTATTTATTTGCTCTAGAAGTCCAGACGAACTCCAGAATCCAAGGACGGAAATTATATTTTTTCTCTTCATTAGTAATTTATGGACCACATAAATTACTAATGTAGAAAAATAAAATTTTTGAAACGAATTGAATTTAAATTCTGATTCATTATTTATTTTCTGGCTAGTCTTCAATACACAATATATAAAACTCGAGTTGTAGCTCATTTGGTTTATGAGCTTATATTAACAGATGTACAGTCAGACAGATAGTGGAGTCTCCATAATAGTGTATTCTGACTTTGGGGCAAAATCCTAAAAAGTTGATGTAAGTATTAGTGGGATTATAATGAATACATTCAGGCATTACTTTGCAAAATCCACAATGATAACAAATATTATAAAAATATTTTAAGAAAGTATTAAATTAATATTTTAACAAAACACTTATGTCTATTTAATGTTACGTACTGTCTTATATAAATTACTTTACTTACCTACTTAAAAAAATATAAAAAATATATCTAGTGACAATTCCGCCAGAAGAGTTGTCGTGTGATTCATCGTGCTGACGATGAGTCAAGACTTTCTGAGGATGCTTTGTGTAGATTCGAAACGCGTCGAAAACTCTTCCGCCTTGGTTGCGTGGCGTTTGTGACGTCACGTCGGGCTAACAGAAAAATTAGGCAGAATTGGTACAAGATATATTTTTTATATTATCTAAGTGTTTTGCTAAAATATTAATTTAATGTTTTCTTATAATATTTTTAAATATTTGTTATCAGTAGGATTGTACATTTAAAATAATATTACACTATTGAACGTGTATTTTAATTTTAGAATTTATGGATTTTAATACTGCAAAATGCTATAGAACAAAGCATGGGATGTACCTTCACTTCTTATTATACCCGACTGTACTTAGTTCTGACGTAAGCGGTTTGGCCTGTGTGATGATTACAAAACTTCTGTCCTTTTAAATTATATTTCAAAACTGTAAGAACCTGTTAAAATGATCGAAATGCATTCATTGCCAACCATGGCGATCGTGACCTTAGTATTATCTCTCTCTGGGGTGACTCAAATGAACGTGCCCTTGAGCAAAAGTAGTCTGAATGTTAAAGTAAAGATGCGCTCGTAGCGAAGTTTGCTTAGCCGTTCTTAACCGATCAGCTGAGTACCACTCTCAAGTAGGAAATCTGTCGCCAAGCACCTAACGGTGTGTTCCGGCAGCTGTCCTTGAGAGCCAGTAATTCTAGGTTAGCCTGAACAACATCTTCGACCACATCATCACTTACCATCAGGTGAGATAGTGGTCAAAGGCTTACCTATCATGCATAAAAAAATAAAAAACCGGCCTTGTGCGAGTGGGACTCGCGCACGAAGGATTCCGTACCATTATCTGTAACCTAATCTTGCAAGTTACATACACTTTTCGCAGTGTCCGATTGAGCTGGGTAGGTACGGCGAAAACCACTTTTATTGTATGGGAGCCCCTTAATTATTTTTTTTATTTTAATTATTTATATTTAAGGAGAACATAAAACTAAATATTCTGTGAATAGTTATAGCGTTTACCTATCACCGTTATTAGTATTGAGCAAGAAACGGTAAAAAAATCAAGTTTGTTATGTGGGACCCCCTTAAATATTTATTTTATTTTTAGTATTTGTTGTTATAGCGGAAATAGAAGTACATCATCTGTGAAAATTTCAACTTTCTAGCTATAACCGTTCTTGTAATACAGCCTGGTGACAGACGGGCGGACGGACGGACAGCGAAGTCTCAGTCATAGGGTTCCATTTTTACCCTTTGGGTACGGAATCCTAAAAACGGAATTTAATTTAATAATTAACTATTGTGGGATCCCATTGTGGTATCAGACCGGAATACACCAGCTTTACAATTGGTTTAGTAAGTAGATAGAAATGCCAACATCGCGCATTCATAACAATATGACAATAGGTAGGTACGTGATTTCTAGACGACTAACATTCTGCAGAGCGAATAAAATTCTGAACACATATATTGTAAAATATAGCACTATTGTCGTAAATAACACTCCAAAATATGTGCGAACTGTTCTCTATTGATGCGTTCTCTCCTAGTCAATAATTTTTTTTTTTAATATTACACAAATTCGAGAAGCCAATGGATGCAAATGACAATTTGCCTTGATCATTGTTGTCTTCGATAGGCAAGGATTTTTCTCGGACGCCTTTCAGCCAATGAAGATGTAAACGAATGGTACATTGAGTTTCATTAATTTTTATGATCTCTGTTGTTACTTTATAGTTTTCAATTCCATCATGCTCCAAGCATACTAAGATGTTGGACTTAAACTCAGTTCCCTTTTTATTGCCACTAGGTTAGTTTTTGAACAAAATAAATATAACGAAATGTTGCATAAATGTGATATCAGTTAAATAAGTTTGTTTTTCATTTCATAACAATATTCTTTCAAATGTAACGAACGCATTTTCAAATGATTATTGTGAACAAGTAAAGTTTTCCTTCGAAAGGATATCTATCAATGTTTTTAAAAATATAATAAAGAATATTGTAAATTGCTGATAGCAATGACATTACAAAATAAATTTCATTGGATGAGAGGAGGGCGGCGGCGTAACATCCCCTCCTGAGCACGGGGATGCTTAGTAGTAAATGCCACTAACGGTCACCCATCCAAGTCATCACCCAGGCAAGTTCTGCAACTTCCCGTTAAGTACAATTTGAGTAATTATTTATAGAAGTCGGGGCACGAGTAGCTAATACGTTGGTATTGCATCTGGGGTTGATAGGTATATTATCAACTGGTGACGAAGTAGATTTACTTATATTTAAATTACTTACATCCCTCCAACAATAGAAAATACTATCAATTTAATGATAAGTAAATATTGGATTTTTTTTTTATCTCTATCCCATGTATAACTTTTCACTGGATCATTTGATTTTCATTACATTGAAGTTGATCTAATTTAAGTTTAATGACTATGTATCGATGGTTATAGGTACGTGCCCTCAAAGTTTGGAAATTATGGTGCTATATTCTGTAACCAGACCGTGCGACATGCGTAGTCAAATCCTGAGGGCACCATTACAAAACCAAGTCTGGCCCCGATATATGATTGGATATTCATTTATAAGAGGCACAGGAAGCCACAACTATATTTTCATCCCCATCTCGTATTACAAGTCCAAATACGTACCCGTAATTTATGTTTTTAAATCAGACGTTGAAACTGTTCTATATTAATAGTTTAGTATAGAACAGTTTCGACTATCATCAACTAACATCTAAATATGTACTTACTATCATGTTATTCGTTTACTAAGCGAATAAAATTTTTAGTTTGCTTTAAATTATATTTAGAAAATAGTGTAGTGGTAGAATAGAATAGGTATCAATTTGTAACGTAGGAATATGTAGACAGTAATAAACTTATTATTCACTCGAACGGACGTTTCGTCTTATCTCCCCTCCTGCACCCCAGCACACCTCATGGCGACGCTGCCAGGATTCGAACCTGGAATCTTCTGATCCGCAGTCAGATTATTGTCAGATATTTGTCTTTTTTTGACGTATTCTTTGATTTTAAGATACTTCTGATTATATAGAGATAAAACAGAACTCTTTGCCACTATTTTGAAAATTACAATGTGTATAAGTACTTCTTATTTCAGGCGGCTGTACCTACTGAAGTATACCTACTTGAAGGGTTTGAATTAGTGCGACAGAAACTGCTATAAAATTAAGTCCGCATTGAATGTAAATAAGTGCCGTTAAAAAAGGCCATGTCCGAGTCGAAGTCTCACACCGTGGGTTTCGTATCAAAACACAAATAACCAAAATAAAATTTTTGATACAGTTTCATCTATAGCAGGAATTCGACTTGCACTCACTTTTTATTATAAGTTGAGTTTTTTTTTATGCCTGATAGGTTAGCCTTTGACCACTATCTCACCTGATGGTAAGTGATGATGTGATCGAAGATGTTGTTCAGGCTAACCTAGAAGTACTGGCTCTCAAGGACAGCTGCCGGAACACACCGTTAGGTGCTTGGCGACAGATAATATTGTATACTATCATTATAGGTACCTAAAAAGTTTAACGCCTGCATGTTATAGGTACTTATAAGTATAATGCCGTTGTATTTATTATCTGATTGGTAATTCGACATGATATAAATTGGAATTTTCACATGACGCAGGTTTTGTGAAAATTCCAAGCATAACTCTCTATAACGGTTCAAAATATATATAATTTTAAACAGAGAAATATTGCTTTTTCTTTTCTGTGGTTTTAGGCATTGACTTATATATACTAGGCGCGACATCTCAAACGAGGATATTCGACCAGTGCAAGTAAGCCGGCCGGCACACTTTCCCCCACACGCAGTTGGGCATTCGTAGTAATTATACGCGCTTTACGTTCGAAAATTGTGTATAATCAATTTATTTTGAATACACAATTTTCGAACGTAAAGCGCGTATAAACTCTACGGGTACGAGTAATCAATTTATTTTTAATACTCAATTTTCGAACGTACTTACCACGAGTGCCCAGCTGCGTGTGGAGGAGAGTAAGCCGGCCGGCATACTTGCACTGGTCGACTAACCTCGTTTGAGATGTCACGTCTAGTATATATAGGTCAATAGTTTAAGGTCGGATGGGCGGCCGAGGACGCCGCGCGATGGAGGCCTAGTAATCGGATCCCGTTTTCCAAAACGGAACCCCCACGGGTTCGAATCCCGCACATGACTATAATTTTTCCTCTCGTTGTAACTTTGTAACCATAACTGTGCCGGTTATCAGATTATTCAAATAATCCATTTGTTGAGAGACTCACAAGTTTTACCTATGGTTACGTAGGTACGTTTATTGTTTCCATGGTACACCAAAATGACTAAGTGGCCCTTTATTTTTGTTCACTAGTATTATAGCTACGAAGCGTGACTACTTACACGTGTTTGTGGTCTATGTATCTACTAGTTAAAATTTTATTGTTATAATTACGGGAAGTTTACTGTCTGCAAGTTTTTTATTCTTACGGACGGTTTACCGCGTAATGATCCAGCACAGTTTACGAGTTGGTAGCGAATCCAGTAGGTATTTTTTTATGCTTGATAGGTTAGCCTTTGACCACTATCTCACCTGATGATAAGTGATGATATGGTCGAAGATGTTGTTCAGGCTAACCTAGAGTTACTGGCTCTCAAGTACAGCCGCCGGAACACACCGTTAGGTGCTTGGCTACAGATTATCTACTTGAGCGTGGTAGCTAGCAAGGTGGGCATTCGCAAAATGCCCTACCACCATGCTATAACGACTGCCATCCTAAGACGACAACCGGGTCCTACGGCTTAACGTGCCCTCCGAAGCACGGAAGCTCTCAGTAGTATTGTCACTAGCGGTCACCTAACCAACTCATGACTGCGGCGGACGTTGCTTAACTTTGCTGATCGGTTAAGAACAGCTAAGCAAACTTCGCTACGAGCGCTTCAAATTATAATTTAAGGTCATGCTAATTAAATTACATTTAATATTAGTAAGTAGACTTATATTAAATTAATAATTAAAGTCCAGGATACGTTTTCAGGAGCGTAATATCATGATCTAGCTGAGAATATATCCTCTCACGGAAAACTTTGTTTTATGTACGTCTGTATCCAGCGAATCTCGTACTGGATGATTATATAAATAGCTATATTTATATATTTACTATACATATTGCATATATTTGTACAATATTGATAAGCAATATCTTTAAAATGAAAAATGGTCGTTAATATATGTTTTGAATCCATTTGACAGGTTCTGTGAGAGTGATGGTAGCCCAGAAAAAATATGTCTAGCAGTTAGGAAAGCATGTCGTTGAGGGTAACAACTCAGCTACAATGAGTTGTTTCTTCGCGAGTGCCGAAAATTAAGTACCGGAGTTTCATAACTTGGTACTTTACTATAATTCAATATGCAAATGACTGCAGCTAAATTATGTAAATAATTATGTACTATTATACCAGTTTTAAGGGAAGCACCTAATACAAAAATATATTTGAATAACCTACCTATATTGGTGGCGTGCAAAAATACATCTAATCTACTATATAAAATTCTCGTATCACAGTTTTCGTTGTCATACTCCTCCGAAATGGCTTGACCGATTTTGATGAATTTTTTTGTGTTTATCCGGTATCTATGAGAATCGGCCAACATCTATTTTTCATCCCCCTAAATGTTAGGGGTAGTTCACCCCTAAATTTTTAATTTTATTTTTTAGACAATATTTTTAAGTTCTATTTTTTATGATACAACATACAAAAATACATACAATCCTCAATTTTCACCCTTCTACGATCAACCCTTATTTTTTAATGGCCATTTTAGTAATTTAATCATTATTTCTATGCCGGGTCAGCTAGTATATATATCTGATGAAATATTTTTCATCCCCCTAAATGTTAGGGCTACCCCTAACATTTAGGGGGATGAAAAATAGATGTTGGCCGATTCTCATAGATACCGGATAACCACAAAAAATTTCATCAAAATCGGTCAAGCCGTTTCGGAGGAGTATGGCAACGAAAACTGTGACAGCTGGTATATATATATATATATGCGTTACGTAACTGTGATACTTAAAAACTCTTTATAAAGACGGTTGATGTTCAGTTCACAGAAAACTCTGTACATCATAATTGTGATAACATGTGACTACAATAAATTGAAAATTATAAGGAAAACTTATTCTAACAAGGTTAACAAGGATTTCGGTCTGCCCACCTTCCAGTATTTTACCTTTAGTCGCCTATTACGACACCCACAGGAGGTGACATTCTAACCCGGCACCCCCATGGGTCACCTATTATTTGTTAGATTTTTGGTAGACTACCACCCTGTTTCCATTATTTGATTTTCCCTACCCACGCAAATAAACTTGCTTACAATATTTTTGCACGAATTTTGTTATTAACTAGTAAAAATATTTGACACATAATTTCTTTCATCAAAATTATATTGTAGTAAAATATTTGACTTTGGCATTTTTATCTATTATCTAAGGAGATGTAGGCTAGAATAGAATCTCATTATAGCAATCAGCTTTTTTATGGGATGGAAGACGCACAAGGCCCACCTGATGTTAAAGGGTAACCTCTGCCTATAACAGATGCATTTCGCCACAAGTGACGAACTGCACTGTGCCCTGAGGCACAAAGTTGTTAGTCTTATTGTGCCTCTAATTTCATAATTACTTACTGGCTCGCAAGGACTGCTGCTGGAACACACTGTCAGGTGCTTGGCGACAGATCTGCTACTTGAGAGTTGCTTGCTAGGTGGAAATTCGCAAAATGCACTTTTACGGTAGTGAAGCTCAAGCCGGGGGCTTTTGGGGGCCGAACCATAGACTTGCGGCACGGCAGTCCATAGCATACGCTCGACTATCAATGCTTCAAAATTGCTGTGAGAAGATTGGTAGTAGTATCACAGTTTTATTCCAAGACGCCTGGGGAGCTTCAATCAAATAGAAGGCAATCAGACGGTCCGGCTGATTGCCTTTGAGCGCTGAAGCTAAAGCTTTGCGAAGCAATTTCCAGATAAGTGTTTATGTAGGTTATACTGATAATATTTCTAGTCTTAACTTCGATTGATCTAAATCGGTTATTGGAATATTCGAGGGCCAGATATTATTTTCTTTTTAGATAATTCCTGCCGTAACTACATTTATAACTAAGATATTATTCTTAGGGTTTTGTGGTTATTGGAAGAAGAATAATGCTGTGCCACTTAGTAGGAGAGATTCAGGAAAAAAAGTATGTTTATCAATATTTTAGGAAAATATATGTAAAATCTGAAAGCCAACAAAATTATGTACAAATTTAGCGGGTCAGTTTATATTTAAGTATATTTTATATAAAAAATATACTTTACTTTTTACTATTAATCTAACAAAATTGTCCAATTTACCCCTAAAAGGCCCACAAACCTCTAACTCATCGAAGTATCTACATTTTCTTTTCGAACATTTGAATGGAAGGAGGGGTTGAATTTACAAATTCATTACAAAAACCGTAATACCTGTACACCAAAAAAAAAAAAACTTTCTAACACAAACACTTAATCCGGTTGAGATTAATCTAGGTATATTATTTCCTTATATATATATATATATATCACAATATTTAATTGCATATCACATTTAAAAGATGTGGTTATTTTCACATGTTGAAATACATTTCATTGCTTATTATTTTAATACTTTTTTACTAAACAATATGATCAATAAAATGCTCTCGCCTATTTTTTACCGATCAAGCAACGTTTCGGTCATTATTTGGATGGGTGCTAGTGGCATTTATATATAAATGTTATATATATATATATATATATATGTTCGCTGGCTCCGGTTGCTGTCTTAAGATGGCAATAGGTATAGCAGGAGGTATAGTTTCTAATAGAAAACCTGTTGCCAAGCACCTAACGCTAGGTATGTTTCGGCAACCATCCTATCACTGACCATATTAGTTTGATTATGACTAATTATTTTAAATGGTAAGTCCGTTACAATTAATAAATAAATAAATCAGGTGTTACACCCAATCGGCTGTAAAAAAACGAAACTTCAAAGTCGACGAGATGAGGGTGAAATTTTTTGTTAACCTTAGTAAAATGCTGTGCGTAGTTCTACGTTTGTAATAAGAAGGAAATGTGTTGGATGATTTGTAGGTTGAATGTTTAATATTTTCTGTTAGGTACCATACTCGTAGTTCCTATAAAAATAAGAGTGTATAGCTGTCGGAAATCACTGTTAGCCGTGTAAGGTGGTTGGCAACAGAATTTCAACTTCAAAATGGTAGCTAGCCAGGAGGGCATTATGTGGACTATTACTGATAAAACCACGACAGGATGCAACTAATGGACACCTTGCTCGTAAGACCATGATAATCGGTTCCCATTAGTAAAAATTTAAGTTCATAATGTAGATTTTAATTTTATTTACACCACATGCGTAAAATATGTCGCTTCTATCATGAGTTCACCAGATTTCTATAAAAACGATCGGCAGAGCATTGTATTAAAGTCAAAGTCAAAATCATATTTCAACAACGCATGTAAAAGTATGTACTGCATTGTTCAGCGAAAACGTATTCTAGAGACTATGAGATTATGGTGCGTGCCTATATGGCATGCATACAACATAACAATGCTTATCAATAGTGGCTTAAATTTAGATATACACACTTTCTGCTTCATTAGCTCATGTCTTAGACGACCCGTTTATTTCTACGATTTTGACCACAATAGTTAAACCTATGCCATAGAAATTTCTTTAACATTAGTTTATGAATATGAATCACAATGATCCAAGCTACGTTTAATATACGCTACATCATTATCTTTCTCAAATAATGCACGTAACTTTTCCGTGAAATGCTAAATCGCGAATAAATCCACCCTATACGTGACCCTACTATGTATACTTTTGCATGCTGGGAGGGCATTATGCGAATGCTCGCAATTTATATCTCCGATGGGGTGGGCATGGGCGGGATAGGATATACGTGCTAGGCGACAGTTATGTATTTAAGACTATAGTGTGCACGTAGTATTTTCCATACAAACCTTGTTTTTTTTATAACAAAGTGTCCAAACTCCCTGAAATTTTGCATGCACCTATATCTCATATCTATGTTTCTAGTTGGCCGGTTTCTTTTATTACCTATTTATTTTATCTCCAAATATGTAAAAATAAATTCCCATACCAAATGTTTTTTCCGAATATTTCAGAAAATACATGATTTTACGGAAAATTGCCGAATCAGACACCAGTACCTATATATTGATGGTGATAACTACGCTTGTATGGAAAAGCTCCATGCACACTAAACATAACGTATTATGTATTAAATTATATATATAAATAAAAAAGATCAAAATCATATAGCTTACGAAGATATAATAAAAAGTAAGCTATTTTTTCTTCTTATTTACGTATTCAGTGGCTAATTGTGTTTAAAATAATGTCTAAGTATAAAGGTTCTTAGTAACAGATTTAAAGATATTTATAGGTTAATAAACAGATTTCTCGATCGTGCGCTCGTAGAGTCAAGCCATCCTGAGGATGCTTCGTGTAGAAGCGAAACGCGTCGAAAATTCTTCCGGTTTGGCTGCGTGGCGTTTGTGACGTCACGTCGGCTTAACAGGAAAATTAGGCGGAATTGTCACTAGATATATTTTTGTATTTTTTAAGTGTTTTATTAAAATATTAATTTGATGATCATAAAATATTTTAAAAATATTTGTCATTATTATTTATAGGTTCATATTATAGTAATTTGAAGCCTTAATAAAATATATATGAATGAGAGGCGTGCATCTGTGTTCTATTTTTAAAATATAAGAAAAATATTATCCAAGTACATTAAACAAAATCTTACCAAAACACTCGTATAAATTGTAATATATTCACTTTCACACGATAATCTAACACAATTATGATCACTGATGTAACAATGTTCTTCACGTGTTTCGCGGATAACTGAAATATGTGTTAAACGAAAACCGCCGCGTGCGCATTGGGGCGGTCACGTCCGCGGTGCAGATAGCGCCGCGCGTCTTGTCTTCGCGGGCCTTCGTCACGTACTTTCACACTACCGACTAAGTATTTATCGATTTCATCAACTCAGACAGTACCTACTGTATTTTTTTGGGTTCCCTACTCAAATAGTGCCAACGAGAATCTATTTGTTTACTTTTCTGTACACAACAGTTATTACTGTGGAGTGTTATCCACAAATACCAAGACAGATTTTTTTTTTAAAATTATCAAGAAGTAATAAGTTTTTTATTAGAGAACCTTATGAAATAACTATAACTTAAAAATAGTCCGCTATGAACCGAGATTGAGACCAAGTGGTAGTAAGGTACCGAATTCTTGACGTTTTGGCTTTTGACTTCTGATTGAAAATAATTGAAATCAATTCTAAGTTTAACTAATACTCGTATTATAAAGAGGAAAGATTTGTATTTTTGTACGTAATGAATAAACTTAAAAACCACGGGACTGATTTAGAATTCTTTCACCATTAGAATCCTACATTATGTCTATATATTCGTGATGAACATAGGATATAGAACATATTACATTTTTATATTTTATTAAATACCCGTGCGAAGCTGGCGCAGCCCGCTAGTAATATTATAGAACTGTAAGCTAAGTCGTGCATGTGTAGAAAATATAATTTTTAAAAGGAAGTAGTAGTACCACTTATGTGAAAATTATGTAAGTAGGTATAATGTTTATAATTTTCAGTACGAAAAAGTAACGTGATTTGTATTAAGGCAAATGCTGAATAAAGTCTTGCGGAAAAATCTAAATTTTATTATAAGTCTTTAGTTTTGTAACTATTGTACTTGCTCATGTAATTTTTTATTTTTATTTTTTTTATGTTATAGTGACGGCTCAAGCTCGAGGCCCACCTGATGTTAGGTGGACTAACCTCTGCCGATTGCAGAGTCAGATGCATTTCATCACAAGTCATGAATTGCATTGCGCCCGTCACTTTGAGACGCAGTTGGTAAGTCTCATGTGCCTGTAATTTCACTGGCTCTCAAGGACTGCTGCCGGAACACACCGTTAGGTGCTTGGCGACAGATTTTCTACTTGAGGGTGGTAGCTAGCCAGGCGGGCAATCGCAAAATGCCCTTCCACCAAGCGGTGAAGCTCAAGCCGGCGGTGGGGATCGAACCAGGGACCTGCGGCGCGGCAGTCCATAGCTATTACCGCTCGGCCATCATTGCTTCAAAATACGCGAGATTCGGAGTTTTTGAAATATCTTATATTTTTTCAATAGTTATTAAATATATGTGTTACGGATTGTCCAATTTGTATAGCCTGTTGGCGCGCGGTATGGGGGCAGCAACGCATAGAGCGTATTATTGAAGACCTTAGATCCTGACTTAGGATAAAAGGCTCTATATATCAGAGACCACCAGTGAAAGTATAGTTGTATATATTTTTAATATTTTATTGCAATTATACTATTTTATTTATTACTATTTCAATTTTACTGTGTACGATATGGGTACTTTTTGCCTGCTATAAATATATTTTATTTATTTTGATTATATATTTTTTAAAATATTTTGAATGCTATTGGGTATAATTTATGGAATTGGTGTCTAATAACAGATCATTGTAATGCGAGCAATATTATTTTAAACTCGCTAATATCATGATCATGTAGAATGGTTATGGAACCTATATGAGCTTAAAAAATTAAATACTTACATTAACACATTGTTTGAGTATAAAATTATTCACCTCGTTGGGAATCGAGTGGCTTAACCACTGGGCTTAATTATGTTAAATTTCTTCACAAACGTGACTTTCAACCTTAAGGTTGAACTGGCCGGTCGCTTCTCCATACAAACGCCGTAGGGTGATTACTCCCGTATTTGAGACTTTAGGTCCAGAATTAAGCATAATACCGATTGATCTCGTCATTATCTAGGCTTGTATCATGCCGAAATTTTAAAAAGATAATTAAGTTGAAAGTTATGAGCCTTGAAAATGTTTCGAAGCTCATAACCCTCAAGTTAATTATCTTATTAAAATTTCGGCAACATACAAGCCTATGTAACGACGAGATCATTCGGTATTATGCTTTGTTAGGACCTAAATCCGCAAATAAGGCAGTGATCACCCTACGGCGTTTGTATGGAGAACGGCCCGGCCAGTTCACCCTTAATGAAAGGTGCTGACATATGTACACAAAAATAATTATAATATGTAAAGGAAAAAAATAAGGAAAATAGATAGGCGAAAGCAACATAAGCCACGTCTTAGCAGATTTATTCGTCCCATAGATTGTGTAAAGTCTCCATATATTAGCCAATATATTTTCTAATGTTTTGAAAATATACCTACGTTTGTTTCAAAGTAGGTGCATATTTTTATTTTTTTTATGTCATTGCGACGGAACAGGCCCGCGGCCCACCTGATGTTAAGTGGAATAAACTCTGCCTATAACAGATGCATTTCGTCAACGACGAATTGCACTGTACCTGTCACACTGTGAAGTACAGTTTTTAGGTCTTATGTGTCTGTAATATTACTGGCTCTCAAGGACTGGTGCCGGAACACACTGTTAGGTGCTTAGCGACAGATTTTCTACTTGAGGGTGGTCGTGAGCCAGGCGGGCATTCGCAAAATGCCCTTCCACCATGCGGTGAAGCTCAAGCCCGCGGCAGGATTCTAACCATGAGCCATCACTGCTTCATATAAAAGTTTTTTTTTTTTTTTTTTTAAGCTTGGTAGTTTAGCCTTTGACCACTATCTCACCTGATGGTAAGTAATGATGTAGTCGAAGATGTTGTTCAGGCTAACCTTGAAGTACTGGCTCTCAAGGATAGCTGCCGGAACACACCGTTAGGTGCTTGGCGACAGTTTTTCTACTTGAGGGTGGTAGCTAGCCAGGCGGGCATTCGCAAAATGCCCTACCAGCATGCTATAACGACTGCCATCCTAAGACAACAACCGGGACCGACGGCTTAACGTGCCCTCCAAAGCACGGAAACGCTCAGTAGTAATGTCACTAGCGGTCACCCATCCAACTCCTGACCGCGCGCGACGTTGCTTAACTTTGCTGATCGGTTGAGAACAGCTAAGTAAACTTCGCTACGAGCGCTTCAGAAATCAGTAATAATTCAAGTTAGGTATAACTTATTCGAATGAATTAAAACGAATCATCAATAAACCACGTATACATGGTACATGATTTATTGATGAGTCGTTTTAATACTTTCATACATAAAATATACCTAGTTGCCACAACGTTGTGACGTTACTAACTGCAAGTCAAAATCGAGGTCAAGGTCGAGGTAAAGGTAGTGGAGAGTTCAAGTTATACATGTCGAGATAAAGTAAAGTGAAATAGTGAGAGTAAATACATATTTTAAAATAAACATCATTACCATCAACAGCTATAACGTCCAGCGTTGAACAAAGGCCTCCCATTAGAGGGGCCCGGGTCTAGCTTGACACCCCACGGGGTAAATTTAATGTAGGTAAGTAATATTAAATTGAAAGCAATATCAAATATAAGTTAAAGCCCGTATGTGGCCGTCGTAGGGTGATCACTCCCTTGTTTGAGGATTTAGGTCCAAAATAAAGCATAATACCGATTGATCTCGTCATTATCTAGGCTTGTATGGTGCCGAAATTTTAATAAATTAATTAAATTGAGAATTAATTAATTTAATTTAAGTAGATTTAATATTTTGATACATTTTCATATAAACTTTTCGAGGCTCATAACTTACTACTTAAAAATCTTTGTAAATTTTTGGCATCATACAAGCCTAGATAATGACGATATCAATCGGTATTATGCTTAAGTCTGGACCTAAAATTTCAAATAAGGGAGTGATCACCCTACGACGTTTGTATGGAGAAGTGAGCAGCCAGTTCAACCTTAATACTAAAGTCAATATGCATAAATTTCAATATACATATTTAAACTGTACAAACTACACAGCCACCTTCTATTTTAATCGCATGTAAAGATTAGATACTATTGAAATATAAAGATTTGAAGATGAGTGAATGGAAACTTGAGGTCAGATTGTAATTTATTTAACGCGTAAGTAATTGAAGTATTAAACCACTCTTGGCATTTACGGGCATGTGCACGCAGGGTTCAAGCACACAATTATTAGGTCCAAGTAACCAGTGTCCAAGAACATAATAAACACGACGAATATTTGTTTTGAATTGTTGTAGATATTCGTTAAAGATCACGCATGCTAAGGTTAGTCATTGTCCAGAGGTGATAAACCGATAAAAAGAATCAGTCAATTTCGACATATACTCGGATACAAAGAGTTCCGTATATAATAATAGAGGCTCGACATACCATTTAATGACTATTATGAATAACCAACGTCATTATTTTATGCTTAAAATATTAATGCTAAGATTCGTACTGTAGCCGTCACGAAACAATAACGTTTATATAGCGCTATCTCTATCGCACAAATGACTTGATTGTTACAATGCTATTGAAGTTCTAACGTAAGTTTGCAAACAATTATATTTGATAGTGCGAAACATAATTGTGAATTTAAAATTAAAATAACACTCAATTAAGAATTGGGGCCCACTATCCTTTGTGTTATTTTCAGAGTACATTATGGCCACCATTGCATATTTCGCATGAATAGTAGAGAATGTACCACTCTCAGTTTGAGTAATTAAAAGCACCAATCTTCAAGTTTAAAGTTACAGCAGATGTTCTTAAGATCCATTTTCTATTTAGCCTGCTACAACATCTTATACATACTTAACTACGTGTCGAATAAATTTTAAAAAATCATCATCTTCTGGAAGACGTCCACAGCTGAACAAACTGCCTCCCCCGTAGAACGCCACAAAGAACGGCTATTTGCCAGTTGTAACCATTGGCTACGCGCTACTTTCACGATGTCGTCATAGGTCGTCGTAGGGGGCCTACCAACTCTACATCTTCCGCGGGGCAGGAATAAAAGAGTTGCCGGGGACTGGGGGCCGAGTTGTATTTGTGCCTATCATACGGAGAGTTTCGCCATAATCACCACGCTTGCCAGGCGTCTTGGGGATCGCAGTTATAGGTGAAAAGTTCTCAGAAAGCGCTGCTGCCTACCTTCCGGTATTTTTCCCTTAGTCGCCTCTTACGACATCCACGGGAAGAGATGGGCGGTGACATTCTAGCCCGGCACCCCACGAAGCAATTTTGAAAATACTAGGGTCTAGAACATGCTAATTACACCATGTTTGAATACTTTGCATTTATATAATTTATATAATATGACGAATCAAACTTGTATGTCGTTTAAAAACACTAACCTTAAACTGTCAAAAAAAATAAAATTAAATAAATGTAGATGTACACAGTCTTTAACTGGCGGCTTCATACGGGCTTTAACTTATATTTGATATTGCT
Organism: Plagodis pulveraria; assembly: GCA_963890685.1. Taxonomy (NCBI): domain Eukaryota; kingdom Metazoa; phylum Arthropoda; class Insecta; order Lepidoptera; family Geometridae; genus Plagodis; species Plagodis pulveraria. The sequence continues at coordinate 11,871,133 of OY982958.1, read as the reverse complement.
TTCAATTTAATATTACTTACCTACATTAAATTTACCCTGTGGGGTGTCAAGCTAGACCCGGGCCCCTCTAATGGGAGGCCTTTGTTCAACGGTGGATGTTATAGCTGTTGATGGTAATGATATTTATTTTAAAATATGTATTTACTCTCACTATTTCACTTCACTTTATCTCGACATGTATAATTTGAACTCTTCACTACCTTTACCTCGACCTTGACCTCGATTTTGACTTGCAGTTAGTAACGTCACAACGTTGTGGCAACTAGGTATATTTTATGTATGAAAGTATTTTTTTTTTTTATATTTTTTTTTATGTCTTATAGGTTAGCCTGTGACCACTATCTCACCTGATGATAAGTGATGATGTGGTCGAAGATGTTGTTCAGGCTATCCTAGAAGTACTGGCTCTCAAGGACAGCTGCCGGAACACACCGTTAGGTGCTTGGCGACAGACTTTCTACTTGAGGGTGGTAGCTAGCCAGGCGGGCATTCGTAAAATGCCCTACCACCATGCTATAACGACTGCCATCCTCGGACGACAACCGGGACCGACGGCTTAACGTGCCCTCCGAAGCACGGAAACGCTCAGTAGTAATGTCACTAGCGGTCACCCATCCAACTCCTGACCGCGCGCGACGTTGCTTAACTTTGCTGATCGGTTGAGAACAGCTAAGTAAACTTCGCTACGAGCGCTTCAAAACTAAAACGACAAAATTAAAAATTAAAACGGCTTCAAAAATTAAAACGACTCATCAATAAACCACGTATACATGGTACATGATTTATTGATGAGTCGTTTTAATACTTTCATACATAAAATATACCTAGTGCGATCCCCAAGACACCTGGCAAGCGTGGGGATTATGGCGAAACTCTCCGTATGATAGGCACAAATACAACTCGGCCCCCAGTCCCCGGCAACTCTTTTATTCCTGCCCCGCGGAAGATGTAGAGTTGGTAGGCCCCCTACGACGACCTATGACGACATCGTGAAAGTAGCGCGTAGCCAATGGTTACAACTGGCAAATACCCGTTCTTTGTGGCGTTCTACGGGGGAGGCAGTTTGTTCAGCCCACAGCTGACACGTCCTCCGGCTGATGATGATTTTTTAGAATTTATTCGACACGTTAGTTTAAGTAATTATAAGATATTGTAGCAGGCTAAATAGAAAATGGATCTTAAGAACATCTGCTGTAACTTTAAACTTGAAGATTGGTGCTTTTAATTACTCAAACTGAGAGTGGTACATTCTCTACTATTCATGCGAAATATGCAATGGTGGCCATAATGTACTCTGAAAATAACACAAAGGATAGTGGGGCCCAATTCTTAATTGAGTGTTATTTTAATCTTACATTCACAATTATGTTTCGCACTATCAAACATAATTGTTTGCAAACTTACGTTAGAACTTCAATAGCATTGTATCAATCAAGTCATTTGTGCGATAGAGATAGCGCTATATAAACGTTATTGTTTCGTGACGGCCACAGTACGAATCTTAGCATTAATATTTTAAGCATAAAATAATGACGTTGGTTATTCATAATAGTCATTAAATGGTATGTCGAGCCTCAATTATTATATACGGAACTCTGTGTATCCGAGTATATGTCGGAATTGACTGATTCTTTTTATCGGTTTATCACCTCTGGACAATGACTAACCTTAGCATGCGTGATCTTTAACGAATATCTACAACAATTCAAAACAAATATTCGTCGTGTTTATTATGTTCTTGGACACTGGTTACTTGGACCTAATAATTGTGTGCTTGAACCCTGCGTGCACATGCCCGTAAATGCCAAGAGTGGTTTAATACTTCAATTACTTACGCGTTAAATAAATAACAATCTGACCTCAAGTTTCCATTCACTCATCTTCAAATCTTTATATTTCAATAGTAGCTAATCTTTACATGTGATTAAAATAGAAGGTGGCTGTGTAGTTTGTACAGTTTAAATATGTATATTGAAATTTATGCATATTGACTTTAGTATTAAGGTTGAACTGGCTGCTCACTTCTCCATACAAACGTCGTAGGGTGATCACTCCCTTATTTGAAATTTTAGGTCCAGACTTAAGCATAATACCGATTGATATCGTCATTATCTAGGCTTGTATGATGCCAAAATTTTACAAAGATTTTTAAGTAGTAAGTTATGAGCCTCGAAAACTTTATATGAAAATTTAATTAATTTACTAAAATTTCGGCATCATACAAGCCTAGATAATGACGAGATCAATCGGTATTATGCTTTATTTTGGACCTAAATCCTCAAACAAGGGAGTGATCACCCTACGACGTTTGTATGGAAAATGGACCGGCCAGTTTACCCTTAAGCTCCATAATTCTAATACCATACACAATGTTGATTGTGGCTGCACTGTCTTAAATAGAGTAAACACAACCAAGTATTTAGGTGTCCATATCGCCCAAAAATTAACTTGGTTCTCACAAATTAACGTTATCAGCATGAGGATAAGAAAACTGATATGGATTTTTAAAACTTTACGACATGTGGCACCACAAATGCTACTAAATAGAATATATATGGCATTAGCACAATCTATTCTAAGCTATTGTTTGCCTATTTGGAGCGGTGCAGCTAAGAAAAAATTTATAGAGGTTGACAAGGCACAACGAAGTCTAATAAAGGTAATGTATTTCAAGAGCTACAGATACCCAACAGATAATTTATATTCATTGTGTCAGTTACTAACTGTAAGAAAAATGTATATAGTACAATCAATTCTGAAAGTTCACAAGAATTTACTTTTTGACTCCAAAATTCTCATCAGAGGAAGAAAAGATAGGGCAATTACAGTCCACGTCACTAAAACTACATATGCTAGTAATCAATTCGTAAATAAGTCAACGCGCTTACATAACGTTTTAAACAAAACTTTGGGTATTAATCCAAAAACGTATCATGAATGTAAAAACATCTAATCAGTTGGATACTTACTAAAAATTATGACGAAGGTTTCTTGAGAGGAAGGGCATAACGGGTTGTCCCGTTCAAAATTCGGAGTAGCCCGACTGGGGAAGTACCTCCACCTTACAGAAGATCGCAGCCAAATAACGCTGCTTTAATGTGGCGTTGTGTTCCTGCGGTGAGTAAGGTAGCCAGAGCTCCATGAGGAAACGCTGTGCTGGCAGTGTTTGGGGACCAGCGGTGTCGCACCACAATTGTGTTCTGCAGGCGCGGTGTTTTGTTGCGGCGGTCAGGGAGACCCGGTGAAACAGCTGCCCGCCAGCTGCCCGCAGGTTGTAGGGGTCCCGAGCCCAGGGATCACATAATCTCCGCCCTGGGAGGCTGACCCGCTGCCTCGCGCATAATCCATGGTATAGTTGGTCGTGCCGGAGGAGGAGACCGGAGTGGACCCGGCCGACTGTATCATGGGGGGACCGGGGGCCCTACCGGCTGCCGCACCAACAAACCGCATCACTGTCCAGCACTCTCGGCTAAGAACACTGCACTTTGTCCCTCTCGCTGCTGGCACAGCGATTCCTCTTAATCTCATATAAATCTCTTTTTGTAATGCCTCGGAAAAAGAAAAGGAATGGTTCTTCAGCGGCCTCCACGTCCACACTATCAGTGGACTTTTGTAACATCAGATCGTTCGATTCGATCTTCTGATGTGTAAACAGTAATTGAATTTAACAGCTGTAAACGACACATTTTCCAACCACATTTGAGCCACTTTCTTTGGTATGTATAAAAAAAACTATAGCATCTGATGAAAAGGTACAGAAGTTGGTACCTACAATACATTGTTAAAGAGGTATCCTGCTTATCTCATTTTCATGTTCCAATGCAATGTGTGTGAAATTTTTAAAACTATAAAAATACAAATAAAAAATACTAAAATTAAATTTAAATTGATGTCACAACTCGTACCTACATATATCTAATGTTTTTATTTTATAATTCCATTAGGTACGTATTTATTACATACTTGATCTCATCAGATTATTCATAAAATGCAACATAAAAAATGTAAGTAAATAAATGTATACACCAAAAAGAAAAAAATCAATGAGAAAACTCTAACTTTTTCAGGTTGTCAATGGGCTACTTTGAGGCTGGTGAAATGTCTAGGAGTGAACGGGGTGGCCTCAGCAATGAACTCAACAAAGGAAACGCGTTTGCTCTCCAGGCTCGGGATAGTTATATTGTCACCACGTCTTAGGTACAACGCTACTAGTTTTCTCGAAGACCTAATAAATGAGGTAAGTAGACTTTGAGCGAGTCTCATGGCTCAGTAAACTATATTTTATTAAAAAGCTGTCAGTACAATGCTTACAGATAAAAAAAATAAGTTTCAAATGGAGCTTGAAGCAGTGATGGCTCAGTGGCATTGACTATGGACTGCCACGCAGCAGGTCCATGGTTCGAATCCCGCTGCGGGCTTGAGCTTCATCGCATGGTGGAAGGGCATTTTGCGAATGCCCGCATGGCTAGCGACCACCCTGAGTAGAAAATCTGTCGCCAAGCACCTAACGATGTGTTCAGGGAGCTGTCCTTGAGAATATAAGGTGGACTGAAGAACACCAACTCTACGTCTTCTGGTGAAATGGAACCTGAGTACCTTTTCCCCATCGGCTTTCGGTTCGTCGAGCAATGTGTAAAATATCATCATCATTACGTTTACCGGAATGTAAGCCGTTGAACAAAGGTCTCCCCCATCAGGGGGATTTGCCATAGTCCCCACGCTTGAAAGGCGTCTTGGGCATCGCAGTGAAATGTGGCAGTTTTTCAGAAGGTAGAATAAGAACCTAAAGAACCTAATTTACAAATATTTTTTTGAATGAAGGGCATTTTTTTGCCAGCATGCTGGGCACGCTCTCAACTGGTAGTCGGCTGCATTTGGACTGCCTGTGAGTCTGCAATGACTTATGAGTATCTAAATGTTTTTGTTGTAGTAGTTGTAATGTTGTATAATACTACGAACTATTCGTAGTATTTTATTAATAAAAGCATAGCGACAGTAAAAAAAATCAAATGATTTTTATGACATCAGAATTGATGAAGCCAAAATTTAACATAATTATTTGGAATAGAAGCAACAGTTTTGTAAATGGGTCATTTAAAATAGGCAGCAAACCAACGTAGCAAATCGCAAACTTAAACCTTTTAAATGCGGGAATCTTTAGTTCTAAGTTTTTGAAGCAGTGATGGCTCAGTGGCATTGGTAAGGAATGCCGTGCAGCAGGTCCATGGTTCAAATCCCGCCGCGGACTTGAGCTTCACCGCATGGTGGAAGGGCATTTTGCGAATGCCCGGCTGGCTAGCTACCACCCTCAACTAGAAAATCTGTCCTTGAGAGCCAGTAAAATTACAGGCACATGAGACTTAACTACTATACGTCTCAGTTTGACGGGCACAGTGCAATTCGTCGTTGACGAAATGCATTTGTTATAGGCAGAGGTTAGTCCACTTAACATCAGATGGGCCTAGGGCTTTTTCCGCCACAATAACATAAAAAAAGTTAGAAGTATTTATCGCGATGAAATCCCGTAAAATACGTATAAGTATGTATTCAAGCCGCTAAAGTCTTAAAGCTAATATGGAGCAAACCTGTTTTAGCGAAGGTTTAAGGGGCAGTAAGTCTCAAAAAGCATTTTTGTTTTAATATTATTTTAGAGGATATGACAAATACTATGCCAGATCCGAAAACACGATTTAATATATTTCTTTGGACAGAAAAATAAAAATAATACAACTAAAAACACTACATTAAGTTCTGAGTCTATATAATAAATCGTGTCAATATAATTTTTCAATACCTAATTATTCGTAGCAACCATGTGTACCTAAAAGATTTTTTAATTATTTATAAACTTTTCATATTTTTTATGCTCGGATGAAATGTTGAGCCTGTTTGATTTAAAATGTATAGCGTTCAAATAAAAATGTTTAAATGTAAAAATATGCGATAATTTTACTGCGCTTCACAAACAAGCGTCGCTGTGGAAGAAGCACAAAACTTAATTTTTCATTTCAATACTTATTTTTCAAACATAATTCGAAGTTACATAACACCGTGTGTATTTCTCGCAAGCGTAGACACTACGTACTAGAGCTAAACCCCCTATATCTACTGAGCTGCTTGGGCGATTTTAGATGAGATTTTGATCAAAGACATTCCTATCGACATATAAAGGCATGCAGGCAGGTACTACGAATATCCTTTTGTTAAATAACACACATACATGAATAGTATATATGAGAATACATGTATGTGGGTAGTGTGTGTGCTTGTATTCTTTTCATATCACAATCGCTTCGCACCGAAATTTAGTCGAGACACAGAATCGAGATTTGGTACATAGATTTCTTAGGTCCTGCGCACAAAACATTATAATAAAAAAATATATGGCCAGTTTTAATATAAGTTATTCATAAAAAGTAGATAATGATACAAGTGAGCTCAGTTGCTCATGATACACAGCCGAGTGTATGCGTATAAAACTCGTGAGCAAGTTGCTCACGAGTTTTATACGCACTTTTTCAATACCCTTGCGAGGAAAAATAATATAATATATTGCACAAATGCGATGCAAACAACATACGAAATTTATGGAAAATAGCGCGCAAGTTTTTCGCGCGGCAAATGTATAATGGTTGACATACAAACATCTTTGATGTTACAAATTTGTATTACCCGATTAAATTGAAAATGCTCTGTTTGCTCGCAAATAATTTGCAGTTAGGTACTAACTTAAGTTTGTAGGGATAATTCTATTACGCACTAGTGTATAATATTATTATGCACGAGGGTGTTATAGTTCGGTTTATAGCCCTAAGAACGATATAATAGAGCTCACTTTACGAGCAAGGGTGTTGAAAACACAATTATATATTTATTCGTAGATTATATAAGTATAGTAGATATTACAAGTAAAAATACGAACATTTTATTTTTATTCCACATTTACGGATGATTAAATATTGTTTGTCATTCAAAAGTGTGTCTGTCTAAGGAACATTTTCGAGCGGTATTTTTTATAGATTTCAAATGTTGCATGAAGCAGGACGAATCGTTTGACAGACTTCAAATGACATTTATAGATAAATGCCCTTAGGCAACCGTAGACTGCTATTTAAAGAATTTTAACGTGGTTGACAAACTTTGAGAGATGAAGAAACGTATGTAGTCGCGGCTGTTACGGAAAGAAATTCGCAGGCTGTGAAAATTTTAAATAGAGATAATAAAGAATTACGTATGAATAGTAGATTGAGATTTGATTGATTCCACCCATACAAGGGTGGAAAGGTATCAATTTGCATACGAGCTATTTAGACTGCAGTCCGAGTAGGAATTGAGGACTTTCACCCGCGTTAAACACTCTACTTATCATTTTGAAAATGAAAAAAGTAAAAAAATATAAACTTTTGTGAAATATTCACAATAATAAAAGCATGAGCAGTACCTATTTAAAATTAACGTGCCTATAGTCCAAGTAGGAATCGATGACTTACATCCGTGTTAAACGCTCTTCTTTTCATTTAAAGTATGAGGAAAGAAAAAAATTGCCAATTTTGTAAAATATTTACTGAATATATAGACAACGTGCGTAGAAGATACATATACGTATAAAATGAATTGAGGAATAAGAACAATTTGTGAAATTTAAGTAAAACTTTGATTTTTTTGTTATTGTATAAGCACCTTATATTTAGTTACAACCCCGTAAAATTATATAGAGGCTATACCCATTTTAAATATGATATTATATTATTATATAACAATGTATCTTCCCCGCGGCCATCTCGCTTAATAGGTAAGTTTTAATTCATACTGCTCATAAACAGAATTAGTGACTAAAATTTTCATACTTCATACAATAACTGAAGAAAGTCTCATTAGTTTTGTTCACAACAACACAAACGTAGTTGTTATCATTTGGGTTTTATTGCAGAGTATTTTACAATTTAAAAACTTTGACATCAAATTTTTTTATCATAATGGTTACCATGATAACCAGATATTCCGGCCCTAGAGAAGGAAGAATTTGCTATTAGTTTTTCCCGCCTTTAGGTGGGAAGCAGCGTCTTCCACCCGCTACTCCGATCAAACAAACACTACTCTCCGAGTATGAGAAATGAAACAAATTTAGCATCTTATGCGCATGAGTTCGGGAACGTTCACACGAACAGCTTTGCATGAGAAAGATAGTTTCACCATGATATCCGCACAAAATCTCTGATACTCAGAACAGGAGTTATCAATACGATCCAGAAATGAAGTGACAGTCGACGGTTACGGTGTTTTAAAACGACCCAACATGCCAAAATGGAGTGCAGTAGAGAAACGCAACGTAGTTGTCGACCACTAGTATTTTTCTTATTGGCAGGGTTTCTGGCGTAAATTTCTTAACGAAACCAAAGAAGCACATGCCATTGTTTACTACTAAATGCCATGGTCCCAAACATTTCTTTTGCCCCTAGAATCTCACCTACCTATCACTACTCGTGGTGTCGTAAGAGGCGACTAGGGGTAACACACCAGAAGGTGGGCAGTAGAACTTTCTAAGGAACTGATATCTCACACTGCGATCCCCAAGCCAACTTCCAAGCGTGGGGATTATGGCGAACCCCCCTAAATGGGGATGTGTTCAGCAGAGGACTATCCGGCTAATAGTAAGGATTTCTAACGAAAGGTTTGGCTACCCTGTGTTCACTATCTCACCTGGCAATAAGTGATTATGTCAAAGTGAAAAATATGGTCCAAGGTAGCAAGGTTGGTCGTGAAAAGGAACTGGATAACCTTTGAAAGGAAATGTTCTGGTGGCATTCCTAGAGATCTGGTTTGGTTTTCAAACGGTGTCGCTTTGACGCTTATCAGGAAATTTTCTGGGTGATGATGGGGCACGCATTACCAAGCTGTGAAGGGTAAGCTACAGGTTAAATCTGAACCCTACGACCGGCAGATCAGCAGTCAGCACCTGCGTTATTAACATCGATTCATCAACTACACTAAAGTCGATAATATGACCGGTCTATAATGAAACGCTAAGTAATAGCATTTTCAATTAACTATAAGTTGTTAATATTTGGTAAGATTTTTTGCATCTTGTATGCCTATTAGTATATTATTGTTAATTGGTATAGTCCATTACAAACTAGGACTTGTCAGGAAAAATACGGCTTTATCAGTATTTACAAACATGCATGAGGTGCTAACCTAATGCTCCGGCAGCTGTCCTTGAGAAATAGTAATTCTAAATTAGCCTGAAACACATCTTGGACCGCATCTTCGGATATCATCAGGTGAGATAGTAGTCAAAGATGAAAAAACGAATTAGTTAGATTACGTATTGTGTCATCATTCAATGTAGCTCAGGTAGCGCGTTAGCATGGTGGTAGGGCATTTCGCGAATGTCGGCCTGGATAGCTACCACCCTCAAGTAGAAAATCTGGCGCCAAGCACCTAACGGTGTGTTCCGGCCGCTATACTTGAGAGCCAGTAATTCTAGTTTAGCCTGAACAACATATTCGACCTCATCATCACTTACAATCAGGTGAGATAGTGGTCAATGGTTAGCCTGTTGACAGTTGATGAAAGCGTCAGGAAAGAAATATGTTATGACATATAAAAGTCTATACTATAAACTGCAAGGCAGAGAAAAGGTCAGATTAAAAAAAAACTGGTTTGATGGTAGCATTTATTTCCAATATCCTACTTGTGGATTAAAGATGGATATTTTAATGTAACTTTTATGGAGGGTAGAGGTAAGAAGAGTAATCTCAAATGGCAGAAAATTTTAAAAAGTGTCCAGCTGTAATCTATAAATAACAGTTAAAAAACCTTCCAAAATGGCGCTTGTGTGGACAAAGGTATGAATGTAGCAATTGCACCCGAATTGACGTATGCCGAGTTAAAAAAATATATTATAGTCGACTAAAGTAGTGACTAGTTCTCCTTACCTCTAACCTCCATAAACCATTGTCAATTTCATAATTGAAATATAACATACCTACCGTTTGAAATATGTTACAGTTAGGTTATTTGGGACCGAATATAAGATAACGCTTTGATACTGCAGCGTGGCGGGGCAGTTTACGACAGTACTACCTGAATAACTCTATACTTATTTTTTTTTGTTTTAGCTCCACAAACTACAGATGGGAACCGCATCGTATGACTGGCTCATAACTGCTCGCTCTGAACAAGACGTACGACATATTAACAAAATATTAAATGAAACTACTATTCGATTCGATCAAAACGTAATCGTTGCATTTTCGTACCACAAACGTCACACTGGAAATCCTCTGCAAGGGTTATGCGATAGTAATTTTTCCTACAAATCTAAGAAATCTCAAATTAATTCAAAATCTCAGAGAGTAAATTGCCAGGATGGAAAATATATCGATAAAAAGTGTTTTCTTCGTCATGGCTCAGACGAACATCCCAGAATAGCATACAATGACGGGTATTACCGTACTACAGAGAGATTTCAAGACTTGTCTAGAAATAATACATACAGAAAGTCCGGGAATGTTTGGCCTCTGTTTAATACTGGAACTTCAAATTACAATTACTCAAGAACCTTTCAAATGACTAACATTAGCCGCTTCTCTTTGGCAAGAAGTACGAAACCATGGAATTTGACAAATGTGACAGAATATACACCAAATGCAATTCAAATATATTTGGTGCAGTATTTCAAAGTTAGAATAAATTCTACTTTGTATGCGCATTATTTGGGTAAGTAACCTATAAAAAACAAATAGCAATTCACCACGGCTTTTACACGACTGCCCAAAAAATGAATGTTATATTTTTAGGTTTCATGTATGTATGTTGTGAATTTTTTTATTCCACCATAATTTCTTCATTTGACGTACACATATTACCTACTGTTGAGTGATATGTTATAATAGCAGTTTTTAGGGAATCTGGTTCAAAAAGGACACATTTGAATCGGTTCATTCGATTCTCGGGTAAGACAAACTAAAAAATTTGTAGTACAGTTGTAGCCAGGAATATCAGGAATAAATATATTTATTCCTACGCTTATCATATAACTATATACATTGAAGTCCTGTTAATTATTACTATTATTCAAAAGGGTAAAAGATTATGTTTTGTTTTTTAAATAACACCAACTTCAGGCATAAAATTTGCATTTTTAGGGATAACTCAAATACTACTCATCAGATCTCACTCAAATTTAAATGGGACCCCATGACAAGCACCAGCTTTCTAAAATAAAAAAAACATTAAAATAGGTACATACTGTAAAGAGTTATGAGGTAACACACACACAAAAAAGTACAGTTGAATTCAGAACCCCTTCCTTTTTTGAAGTCGTTTAAAAACGTGACTAAAACTGGAAAATATGAAATATTGTGGGTTTCGGACCTTGGAAGTGTGAGGCAGAGTAATTATTCTAATGACATCGACTTCAATAGGTGATTTCATATTGTTCAGTGTTAGATGTGGGTTTCGTTGTTTTTATTTTATCTCTCTGATTGACTTTACGTCGGAAAAGGCGACTTCTTTTTTTCTCTATTTAATGTTTGAAAACTATTGCAACCGATTATCTGGTATACTTACTGTACCTACTGTATCAGCCGGATCGTCCACTGCTGAACACAGCCTCCCCTATTAAGGGTCTATTTGCCGTAATCTACACGCTTGGCAGGCGGCTTGGGGATCGCAGTGTTAGATGGCAGTTCTTTAGAAGGCCCTGCTGCCCACCATCCAGTATTTTTCCCTTAGTCGCCTCTTACGTTACCCACGGGATAATATGAGGAGGTTCAATTCTAACCCGGCACCCCACGGAGAATTATACTTGCGTAAGAGTTATTTTTAAGGTAAGAATAATTACCCCTTTAGACCTTTTTTGAATATGAGGAATCACAAGTTATTTTTTTGCGTGGCATTTATATTATAAGACTGCAACCACAAAATATTATTGTTTTAAAAAAATATCACTCAGATGTAAATACCTATTAATAAACGAATACAATAACAAAAAAAAACAAGATCGTATAGATAAAAATCAGTGCATTGGAAATCAAAACCTACAAATATTTTTCCCTTATATTTTCTTCTAAATATGAATAATAGTGAAATAGATATAGAAGAATAGAAGAGTAGAGACATCATTGCGAGAGTCACGTGTTTGAAAAAGAACTTAAAGTTAAGAGTTTGGTAATGATCGACATTTTAACTCTGTAGTCTGGTTGATGACCGCGCACCGTCTCCTATGACAGCGATGGTTGAAGTAATACAATTGAAACACAAAGTTTGAGAATGAGTATTCCAATGGCCGAGTGGCTAAGGCATCCAGTGCAAATTCGATGGACGCTTCGATTCCCGCCCGAGACAAAAAAAATGTGCTCTAATAATTTGTAAATATGATAAGTATTTTTCTCTTGTTCAGGTAAATGGGATCGCGAAGCTAGTATGACTCATATGGACGTTCCTTACCCAGTGGAAGCGCGGAACTTTCTTGGCGAGGATATGGTGGTGGGAAGGTGCAACTACTCGGGAGACGGGGCCCCGACTCTTGACGACGATGGTCCTTCAGCGCCAGCCTCCTTGGATGATGTCTTACATTTCCTGACGTTCAGACTCCATTCTACGTAAGTACATATCTGTACAGGGTTAGATAGATAGATAGACTCTGTATTGAACACCTTAAATTAAACTAAAATTAAAAAAAATGTCCTAAAAATAGTGAACAATTGGCGGCTGGAGGGTTATTGGTGGTAGAAAATTCATTATCGTTTAGCAGTAGTCCCAACATATTTGAAATCCTGCATTTAATTTTTTTCTTTAACTAATAATCAAGCAGTTATTTGTTGACAAAATATCCGTACCAAATATTTTTTTCTGTATGCAAACAGTGATGCTCTGTAGAGGATATCTTTAAATCAGGGAAGATTCCCTTAAACAGAAAAATAACTAGTACTGCGTGCTTGTAGCTAGGTTTGGTGACAATTCTACATGATCATGGTCCATGCTATTCGCGAGTTTAAAATTATATTGAGCGTATTGATTGATTGATTCCATAAATTACCCCTCGATAGGGTAGTAACCCTATCGAGGGGTAATTTTTGAAGCACTCGTAGCGAAGTTTGCTTAGCCTTTCTTAGCCGATCAGCAAAGTTATAATAAATAATAAATAACATTTTCAACCACATCATCACTTACCATCAGGTGAGATAGTGGTCAAAGGCTAACCTATCAGGAATAAAAAAAATACTATGTCACATAAAAGAAAATCCTGAGAATATTCCGATCTGTACTGTACTGTATCAGCCGGATTGTCCACTGCTGAACACAGCCTCTCCCATTTAGGGGGGGTTTGCCGGAACTTTTTACACAAATTTAAACATAATTGTAGGAAAATAGTGTTAGGTAAGCTTAGATTTTCGGCACGATTGGCCGCAGCATAAGTATCTATCGTTTCATCCAAGAACTTGCGAAGTTAGAGCCATTGTCCGAAATTTCTCACGAATATTCCGAGACGCCTGCCAAGCGTGTTAAGAGAAAGCTGTTCTCGCTAGAATGGACTGATATTGGTTGCTTGCGTTGTTAGCAGGGGCGGGTGCAGGTGAAGTGTCAAGTTAGGAACCTGACGTAACCAATAATGTGATAGCCTCGTAGACACTTTAAAAGTCAACTACTGATTTTTTTGATTTCAATATACGTAACACTATTTTCCTCCAATTATGTGTAAATTCCGGACACATTAGAATTTCCGCCGCATTCCGGATAAAGGCCCATATTTCCGGACGTATAGCTACCATACCTTTAGACAATGATGTTCGTATACATAAATCCCGCTGTATCGCAGGTGGCGCAATGTTGTGCCGTTGTTAAATAAGCTTGCATGCGCTTCTTGGTTGATTGCTGTTGGAAAGGGCATGATTGATCTTGAAATACCAACGCCTGTTGGTCTTATTACTTAATTTCAAAACAGAATATGGTATTTTTCGCGGCATACGGAACCCTAAAAATGATATATAAGTACGAGTTTTTCAAATAGTGATAGCTAGCGGTAATAGCTGTGGACTGCCGTGCCGCAAGTCTGTTTTTTTGTTATTTGTTATAAAAAACGTACATTAAAAACAATTACAAATTATCACACAGTAAAAATTTACATTAATCATTAATTATATAATCAAATGTCAAAGACATCAATTGTCAAAAAGAATTAATGTTAGTATAATTAAATGTCAAATTAAATAAATTAACAAATAAACATCATGTCAATACTAAGGCTCATTCCATTGGTCTTTGAGACTCTCACAATATTGTAAATACACATATAAAGTAACATCCATGTTTCGGCGTTGTCTGCGTTTCGATCCCCACCGCGCTGGTTTGAACTTCACCGCATGGTGAATTCTGAGACAATCTGCAATCTCCCCTGGCTAGCTACCACCCTCAAGAAGGACATCTGTCACCAAGCACCAAAAAGCGTGTTCTGGCAGCCATCCTTAAATAAGTTGGCATCGTCAGGACCACTACGTCCTAGTTATGAATGAAATTCTATTGTTATCATTATCGCCGATGCCAATGGGTTAAGAGCCAGTACATTTCAGGTAAATGAGACTTAACAACTGTATGTATCAGTGTAGTCATTTGTGACAAAATGCATCTGTTATTGGCAGGGGTGTCCGCTTGACATAAACTGGGTCTCGTGCGCGTTCCATCATAATCACAGTAAAAGAAAACATAAAAGTACGATTTCTTTATAATTACAGGTTGTTTTACATCAGGTTAATCTCTGTTTTCAGTACACTATGCAAATCAAACGACGTCGTCGTACCGTCAATTAATAGCATCATTGTATATTAACAAATAAATGACTGAATGAATTATTTAGTAGGAACATTATGTAATGAATAGATAATGTCTCGATCGTGCGCTCGTAGAGTCAAGACCTCCTGAGGATGCTTCGTTTAGAAGCGAAACGCGTCGAATACTCTTCCGGTTTGGCTGCGTGGTCTTAGTGACGTCACGTCGGCTTAACAGGAAATTAGGCGGAATTGTCACTAGATATATAATTTTTATAAAGATTTTTAAATGTTTTATTATATAATTAATTTGATATATTTTTAAAATACTTTTAAAATATTTGCTATTATTAAACATTATGTAAAGTAATTGATAAATATTACATACATCTATAGAGAGTTTTTGGTACGAATATCTAGTATTAATTTTTAATGTTTTATTTCATTCTTTTAATCCTCTTAGACTAAGTTTTGACCTTTTTTTTTATTATTGGTAAGGGATGATCAGGTTAAAAATCTAACTGCTATCATACTACTCTGTCAACTGGGCAGTCGTGTAAAAAACACTTTTCCACGCAGATTTCAAATGATAAACGATAGATATCTTTCCGAGCTTGTATGAGGTGAAAAAAAATATTTCATTAGCCC
This sequence comes from Plagodis pulveraria, assembly GCA_963890685.1. Taxonomy (NCBI): domain Eukaryota; kingdom Metazoa; phylum Arthropoda; class Insecta; order Lepidoptera; family Geometridae; genus Plagodis; species Plagodis pulveraria. The sequence goes on along the minus strand of OY982958.1, from coordinate 11,855,714 downwards.
CTTTATGATCAGTATTAATAAAAAAAATATTTTAAGAAAACATTGAATGAATATTTTAATAAAACACTTGGAAAAAATATTAAAAAATATATCTAGTGACAATTCTGCCTAATTTTTCTGTTCAGCCAACGTGACGTCACAAACGCAAACGAAGCCAAACCGGAAGAATATTTAACGCGTTCCACTTCTACATGAAGCTTCCTCAGGGGGTCTCGACTCTACGAGCGCACGTTCAAGATTCGTGCCTCGATCGTGCGCTCGATATTATGTTTTCTTTAAATATTTGTTACTATTAAATATTGATTTCTGCAAAGTAACACCTGAATCGATTAATTATATCCTTTTACCCCGTGGGGTGACGGGTTTGAATGTCACCCACCTATTTCTTCCAGTGGATTTCGTAACAGGCGACTAAGGTAAAAATATTAGCAGGTGGGAAATTGGTACTTGTGAAGAGTTGACAACTTCTACTACGATCCCCAAGACGCCTGCTAAGCGGGTTATACAAAATTCCCCAATGAGGGAGACCTTGTACAATGGTGGGCGTTCTGGCTGATGTAATGGTGATAATAATGACGAATAACCTTTAAGTTAATAATTCAATACATACTTTTATCATGATAGTTGCACGAACAACCCTCACCAGGTAGTTAATCGTTACAAAAGTAAATTTGCTGAGTAGACTGAACCTATTTATATCTCTAAGATTAAGGCTTGATGTTAATTAATGTTTTTTGATAGGTAAGCCTTTGACCACAATCTCACCTGACGGTAAGTGATTATTTAGTCGAAGGTGTTATTAGACTAAGGGCTTCTTTCATGACTTTCAAGTGTCAATTATTTACTTCCTAGTTAAAGTTACTCGCCTAACAAAAGTTACAATTATGGTTTTTCAGTTTCATAATAGAAAACAGACTTCTCATTAACAACTCGATGGTTATTTGAAGGATTTCCGAACTAAATTCAAATATTCGTTCATAATCTGTGAACAACTTCACTCATTCATATGTCGAAAATAATTTTAATCAAGAAGTTTTTACCCAATATGGAGTTTGCAATACCAACCTTTTTTTGAATTCTGCATAATAGATATACAGATGAATCAAGAAGTAAGTTAGCGGTCACTTTAACCTGTGGGTTAGTACTACTCAGCGCAAATTGATATTCATTCGCACTGTTACTTGCAACTTAAACCGGCAATTAGCCTACTTGAGACTATGCTTGAAGGTTGTGAAAGAGGCCCTAAGGGCTTCTTTCATGACATATATACATAAACCGACTTTTTAAAAAGGAGGAGGTTCCCATTTCATTTCCTTATTTTTTTCCGGTACCATCGCAGTTTATAATTGAGCTAAGTTCATCATTTTATTGTTTCCTTACCTTACATACATGTTGTTCGTAATTTTGGTAAACGTACGTATTTTATTGTTAGGAAGTAAACCTTGAACTTTATGGGCATGCGTTATTGTTGCTAACCATTAAGTGTATTTCAAATTGTAATGCAACATTTTATTACAATATGTATATTTTGACCTCTCCCTACACGTATGTAGGTAGGCATATATTTAAAGAATTTAAAATATTATTGAAATTTTTTAGCTTACGAAATGCATCATAATAATTGGAGAGGGATTTTGCTTTTATTTCACGTTTACTAGCTTCGTAGTAGGTGGGCTATATCGGACTAAGGGCCAATAGGCCCCACTACTGACTAAAAACTCCATTGTTTTCCGCCGTCGCGTCGTCTACTGGTGGTGTTAGTTAAAGCGATCTCAACCTTTTGGGATTGGCTCACCTCTCTCGTCTCGTGGGATGCCCCAAAACATAGGGTCAGCCTCACTTTGAGCCGACCTAGCTATGATGGGGTGCGCTGGCTGTCTCCACTGCCAACGCCCCAGGCCCTCTGCGAGACAATAATCGAAGCCACCGTCTACAACGACCGTTCGTCAATAATGGTCGGCAAGCAGGAGGCCGGAACCAACAACTGTGATCAGGGATTGCCGCGATTCCATTCCTCTTGGGCATGCCTTCAAAACATGTTGTGTGATGTGGGTATAGTAGATTGTTATACAAGGGTCGAAAGGAATCAATTCCCATACCAGGTATTTAGACGCCCGAGCGTAGCGAGGGTGGCTATAGTCCGAGTAGGAATTGATTACTTTCACCCGTGTTAAGCACTCTACTTTTCATTTCGAATATAAGGAAAGTAAAAAATAGTAGTTGTTCTAAATTATTCTATAATAATAATAACATGAATAGGCAACTTTTTAAAATTAAGTAAATGTAATATTAGAAATATTTGTGAAACTTAAAGTTAAATATTGCTTGCAATATTTACGGACGGCTATCGTCCGAATAGGAAGTTATGACTTTCACCCTTGTTAAACACTCTACTTTTCACTACGAATATGAGTAATATAAACAATGTTTTTCTATAATATTTATTGGTAACAAGAACATGAGTAGAAACTATTTAAAATTAATGCACTTATAGTCAAAATAGTATAACTTACATCCGTGTTATTCACTCTAATTTTCAATAAAAATATGAGAGTAGTAAAAAAATTTAGTTTTCCAATAACTCTATAAAAAATCTAAAATATTTACTGAAAACCATAACATGACTAGAAGAAACATATATAGAATTAATTGAGGGATATGAACAATTTGTAAAATTAAGTAAATTTTTTGTAATTTTTTTATAATTTTACTTACCATCCTGCCAATACATATATCTAGTCTTTTTTAAATTTTATACATGGCACACAAAGCGTCTGCCGCGGAAGCCATACCACTTAAAAGATATTTTTTTAATTATTATGTTTATTAAATTTCCCTTATAAACATAATTAGTGACTAAAATGTTCATATAAGATACACTAACTTGAGAGAGTCACATTAATTCTGTTATAAACTGGTTCTTTTAGCTTTTACATAAACACAAATGTACAATGCGATTAAAATAAGAATAGGATCGGCCTAGCGCCATGTTGTGACGTCAAAACTAGAACTTCGTACAGTGTGCAAAAAAGAAATGATGAAACATGTATAAATTAATAAAGAAAATAAAAAACCCGATTGCAAATAATTAATTTTCGTTTATCGATCCATTAAAATTAGAACTGCTGGTTAATATATTTATGCAATCGTTTTTTAAAGCCAATCATTTTGATACCCAACATGATGGCTTTGGAAGAAAAAATAAATTGTTTTTCTCACTATATGGCGTCTAAAATCCACCAGTTTGTTTTTTAATTTTTTTATGTACATAGTGTCACTTGAACTATCAAGATAATTCTAACGATATCTCGTACATTAAAATCGGTGAAGCCGTTTAGATGTTATGGTGAAATAAAAAAACTCACAAACATACATACTCGTACATACATGAAACCTGAAAACGTAACACACGTTTATGTGGGCAGTCGTGTCAAAAAACAAGTAGTTATAGAGGTAAACGAAGTTGTAGGTGACTATAGGTACAGCAAACACAGAAATAATTTGAACTGATTTTATTTGTTAGCAATATTTTGATTTTATTACTTAGGTATCTTAATTTGAATCGCTTAGCTCTTCGATGCCGCATGTCCTGATGGCCCACTGAGTCAGATTCATCGTTATCATCGTAACGGGCAACAAAAACATATTAAACAGTCAACATGAACAAATTAAACAGTCACAAAAACCAATTTATGGAGGAGGTCAATAAACACTCGGAAACGTGTCACGTAGCGTACTGTCGGAGAAATAAGACTGACGCCCGCGTTTTCATCAAACCAAGATGGTCTTAAAAATATGAATTTATTAAAATATAAACTTCGGGTTCGGCATTTAAAATTACGTATAAATATATGGCACTGCTCTATTTTTAAGTTTGTTCTGCTGATCGTACTTATTTGAGTGAATATGAGTGAAGTTAGCCGAGAGCCCGTCCTATTCTTATTTTAATCGCATTTGTAGTTGTAATTAGTTTTTATTATACAGCAAAGTATTTTAGAACGAAAAAATATAGACATCTAATTTTGTTTACAACCATGGTTGCCATGGTTACAGTTACAGCAGAGTACCTTAGAACGAAAAAACATTTGCAATTAGTGTTTTAGCGACGCCTTGTTTGATGAATGTATATCTAATGGTGTGAATGTATATCTAATGCTAAATATATCTATACGCCTTATGACTACAATAAATTTCTGAAACATGTCACACACAGGCATTCTATTCGCTCGGGCAAAAGTAAAATGTGAAATGTGGTGGTCAGTATTATAGTGGCAGCTCTTTTGTAGACACAATTGTGTTTCATAAAGATAATAACACAAAATATTATATTAAATCCAACTGATTATTTTTTATCTTTTTCCCGTTTAATCTGTTCTATTACTTGTCAACGCAGTACTCACAGCCTTCATACACTACTTCTTCTAACAGCCCTCCATATCTTAAGAAGACTGAAGATATATATGTTAAGGTATATAAGAAATTGCAATGCCTTTAAACTTTTTTAATATGTTTTTCATCTCTCCATACCTACGGCCATCCCGCGCCAATCAACAGCTGTTCAACTTTTCTCACTGTTGCTACTTTCAATCTTTCTATGATATACTTATTCCAAATTATGACCATTCTACAACACACATCCGTATCCTTGCCACATGCATTCTTCTTTCACCCGCTCTTTCATTGAGTAACATTCAGATCCATACATCACGACAGATCTTAATATTTTCTTTTAGCTTATAGTCATTCGTAGGTCACACATAGAGAGCAATCGTTATTTCCCAACTGTTAAATTGGCTTGACTTTATTTAGGAGAAGGTAGGCCAACAAATATTCATTTTGAAATTTCAGAGCGTGAAAATAATAGTAAGAGATAAAAAAAATAACTCGTACATACAGTCACTGCCCTGAAACTGTCGTTTAGATGGCTGTGCCGACTTAAACTTGAAGCACAGCCTGGACACTCGACTCATTCTCTATACAAAAGCCGCGTTCTAACTACCTATTACACAGACACCACACAAATGTAGTTTTTGTACACGCGTAAATGTGTGCGTGAAGTCTAAGGTTGTCATCGTATGAATAATTATTGTTGTACTTACCTACCTAACATTTTTTTAATGCTATTATTATGACTTATTAGATTTCGTACGTTATGCGTAAGTACCTACCCTCAGAAATATTATATTTACAAGCACAACAATCCAACTCCATGTACGACGTAGGAATATGTAACACACAACCGAGTAGGTAACATAACTTCACATTTCACTCCATTACTTATACAATAATAGATACCTACACTATACAAAAAGTATCATGCCAAGTTCACATTTTATACAAGTAATGATAATAGGTAATTACAATCACAATAATAATTTATGTTCTTCTCGTATAATAAACACACATGAAGTGTGCTGCGTGTCAACGGTAGCGAAGGTCGGTATGGATATTGCTTTTCTCTATGGTAGGTATAGGTTATAAAGACACAAAACTTGTTTCGACTAAAAAACAACGAAAACGGGAAACTAAGTCGATTTCCACGGATATTTTTGCAAACGAAAAGCTTCTAAAATTATCATTTGAATAACAGTTTGAATAAAATACAAAGATAAAGTCTTGTTTGTATTTTAGCGACAGCTCAGAACCGGTGGCGGGGTGAGGACGGCTGGTTTTGGTGGGGGGTGAGGAGTGTCCGTTCTATACGTAGTATTATTATATGTTCTATGCCGATGAGGCCAGTACAATGTAGTCCGAATAGCTGTTATTGTTTATGTAAACGCCATCAACCGAACAATCGCCGCCCGAAATGCGCATTGCTGAACGGCTTATTCAGCTACGTGTCCCTGAGCCAGGGGGAACACAACCAACCTTATCTCCCCGGGCTCCAACCTGTAAGTTCGATAGCTTATTATCTGCACCATACGTGCACATTCGTTCTCTGCAGCCTTTTTCATAGTATATATGCTACTAAGTAAGTAGTATATGCTACTAAGTCAAACTTTTTGTCAGTTCTACTGTTTGCCTTCAAGTTTTTGAATCAGTATGTTACAGGCAATTTTAAACATAGTTTCTGAATTCACAACTATGTCAGTCTCAAATATTATAAACAAGTCACTACGCTAGGCTCAATTTCATCAAACTACGGTACCTACAAGTATGAATTATAAAGGTTTAAAAAGTGACGAATAGAAAAAGGTGTTGCAAATCATTATATCTTACTTGCACACTATGATGTGTGCAAGTAAGATGTAATGATTTGCAACGTCATCTTTGATTCGTTTTTTTTATTAATTCGGGCTATGCGACGATAATTTGAATCTCTGCAAACAACAAAATATGATAAACTTTTGTCACCATAGCTATACAATGATGTTGCATTGTATAGCTATGGTATATGCAATTTCATCATTTACCATGGTATTGACTTTGACATCAGGCAGGTGGCTGTAGGAAAGGTGAACATCTTGTCCAAGATTACATAAATATACCCGCAAATTTAGATATATAGTTCCATAAACTTATATGACACTGTGCTACAGCTGATAATATATACTATTGATATAGTTCCATAAACTTATATGACATTGTGCTACAGCTGATAATATATACTATTTCTATGTACAAGCTGTCACCTTTCATAAAAGTCCAAATCAAGGAGTTTTCTTCTTTTACGAAAGGAACACTAAATTATTTTATGGAACAGAAGGGCAAACAAACAGGCGGCTTACCTGGTGGTATGTTGTATACCGTCACCCATGGATATCCTCAACAACAGAAGTCTCGAGTATGCGTTGCTGGCCATTGAGAACAGAATATGCTCTTTTCTTAAAGGCTAGTCGTATCGGTTCCGAATACTACACATGGCAGTTATTTAAAATTACAAGGTTGTGTACTAAAATATGTAGAAATAAAAGTGATGAAACATCATGCGTTGTCGGGACGTCCGATGACGAAATTCAGCTGTAGAGAGATTTTGATACTAACAGAACAGTTAGTACCAAAAATAACTGTAGGATAAATTAAGTTTGTCTCTGCGTGCGTTTCTGAATGCTTTCAAAAAGTTTCACTAGTTATCTGTCCATTAGGTAGTTCAATAAGTTGATAATAGATGGAGCTTTTTATAACTCTCCTTTACATATTTCCCCTAAAATGTCACCATTGCAGAAAATTACACGAGTGATTGCATCAATAGCGTTAACGAATAGACAAACTACAATTAAAAGTACCTCAGAAAGCCAGCATTAAAGTTATTTCGTGAGTATAGTTATTCCTAGATAGGTGAAACTCGGTCTTAAAGTGATAACTGATAATAAATAACAACGCGACATGCTTTATAACAAAAAAAGCATGTCGCGTTGTCATGTCAAATCTTATATATTCTGGAACTAATATGTTAAATCAACTAGATTACTAGATTTATTAGCATGCAGCACGGGCTATTTTTGATCGTGTTAACTAAACTTTGTTGCGTATCCGTAGTATTTCTCACAAGTTGGGTAATGATGGTCGAAGGCCAGGTAAGTCTGTATGCTAGGTATAACAAATTGTTATTATTTCCAATAGGTATGCGATTTATTTGACCAGACATGCTAATTTATGTGCAATTCTACACGGATGTGTCCACGCCACGACAAGTGGACAAATCTATCCAAATAAGTATAATATCTAATCTGTTACGGGTTCCGTCATATCCAAAGAGCGGAACGGAGCCATAACGTCACTCTATAGTTTGCATATCCAGACGTATGTCACGGGTTCCTAGCTCGCTAACGGAATGTGACTTGAATGTTCGGCATTAGCTTATTCTTCCTACCCCTCTCCCACAATAGGCGGGGTTGCCATAACATGTAGTCTCCTTCCACTCTATTCAATCTTACATGTCAGCTCAGTACGATTGACACACAAACGCATCATTTTGTACACACACACGCACACTTTTTTTTAGCGGTAAATACTGAGTTTCAAGACATCTAATCATAATAAGTCCTAATCTACACCATGACATAGATAAATGAATTCCTCTATGCCGAAACGGAACAGGTAACAGGTTCCCGAAAAACAGTTACAAACGATTACAGTTATCTCAACCATTGCCGAAAGAAACGCAAAGTATGACAAAATTATCGAAAATAACGATAGTGGCATGAAGTGGAACACGCCATAATTAGAAAAAAAGGAGTCCATCTCAAAGCTGTAGTATGAAACCCTAAAAGAGTGCGGACCGAATCACACTTGGCCACTTTTTAGTACTACTGAATTCTATTTTTGATCAATTCGGGTATACATTTGAAGTAGACATGATTCAAACGCAACCCAATAAATACTAAATTTAGACACAGGTTTAGAAATTTTAAATAACCAAAAAAAAAAAAAAAGGATTTGCAATAATGTCTACGTACTAAGAAAGTTTTTACTTTGTCGACAACTATTTAGCAGTAGTAGCAAATCAACACAAACAAACGATATAGTGTTGAAAAAAAAATTGTTGAGATTCTTTGGCCAATGGTTTAATAGCAAGAAATATACTTATCTTTTTTGACAACTAGTACGAAACTCAGTTGCCATGGTGGACGAAAAGATTAGGCTTATTCCAAAAAGTTCAATCAAATAAACTAACTGGACAAAAATACAGCTTACGCCATTACATCTATCTTGAAATTGAAATTAGCATCGCGCCCGCATTCACTTATTTCTTTTCGGCCACCTCTTTTGTTGCCTCAACATTATAACGACAGGTTTTATGATATCCTTATACTGCTGTGGCCATATTGTCGCGATAAGGTAAAGATTTGCGTTGTTTGTTACCTACGACATAGTTACGACACGTCTGCACGGACACACAATTCGTCATACCGCGAATTATATTTCATAGCTTCATTCTTCAGATATTATAATGAACCAGGTAGTTTCCTTAACTTTTTGAGAAAAAGTCAATGATTTTTTTATTTTTAAAGCCGCCTATTACCATATCGCCGGTATACCATCATAATTGTCATTCCTTTTTCGTGCGTGGCAACGTTAGCGTCACATCGTGGAGTTTTGTGACTATGCCAACAAATCGTTTAATAAATGTCCAAAAACTGTAACGATATAAAATAAAAAACGAAGAATAATTAAATATGTGAACAGAAAGCTTACGCATGACGACTTATTCCGATGATTGTGACATCCTATGACTGACAGTCCTTGTGTCATGCGGTGAAGCTCAAACCAGCGATGGAAATTGAACCATGGGCCCTCGGCACGTCAGTCCATAGCTATTACCGCCCATCTATCACTGCTTCAAATGTCCGTAATTAGTAAGACTTCGTGCGTGATGATGTCTGTAACTGGTACTTGATTCGTCTAATAATGACGTCGTTACATCCATGACATATACTGTATAAGTCGGTACATATATTCATTCATCAATAAATTAAGTAGTGCAGGCGTTTATACATAGGTTGGTACTATTATTATTCGTCCCAATGACATTGTATCGACGTTAATATCTTGTACTAAAAAGATGGTATTAGGCCTATAGCAGTAGGCCACTTATCGTCGCCACACTATATTTTTTTATTTCTGTTAGGTAAGCCTTTGACTACAATTTCACCTGATGGTAAGTGATGACGTAGTCGAAGGTGTTAACAGGCTTAACCTAGAATTGCTGGCTCTCAAGAATAGTTGCCGGAACGCACCAACAGGTGCTTGGCAACAGATTTTCTACTTGAGGGTGGTCGCTAGCCAGTCGGGCATACCCAAAATGCCCTACCACCATGAGTTGAAGCTCAAGCTTTGTTATTATTGCTATTATTATATATATGCTTAGTTTTTTACTAAATTGATATTTCAATGGTACACTTTTAATTATTCTAAATAATTTTACAATCTGTCGTCTGATAGTGAAAGTGAAATTTTATAATGAAGACGCCACCAGAAATAAAAATACAGCTCAAGAAGTTATAAAATACTTACTTTCTTGAGAAATACCGGGACAAATACGAGAAAACTTATAATGATTTTATTTTTCTCGTAGATGTAGTGTCAATCACTATGTAACTCGGGAGATAGTTCTATTTCTGTTCTTGAGTTTCCTTGAAGTCCTCCACTGCGCGTCGGGTTTAAACATACTCTCGAACAGAAATAAATCGTTTAGTGATGATGATGAACCATTGGCCTCCCGTGACTTTTAAGATGTCGTTAGTCCACCTAGTGGGGCGCTTGCCAACTCTTCATCTTACCGGTGTAATGTGTTACTTGCAAATTCTGAATGCTATGTCGGTGACTGGTTCCTCGGCGAATTTCCTCTTACCCGATTTTATCGCGCAAAGAAACTCCGAGTTCAGCTCTCTCCATAGCTTGCTGAGCGACCTTGAGTTTTAGCTTTATGGCTATATGAAATAGATAAATTAACAGGTCGTGGAGGCTCTACAACATAAAAGCATCGCCGGAATGTATATATATATAAAAACATGAGTATAGAGAAAGAACTCAATGTTAGAAGTCATTCAAATTATCCCAATAACTAATGTTACGTGTGCGACTGTTAGACATTATTTCCATTATTCATTTTAAGACCTACCTGCTGGAATACTCTATTGAAGTCCAGTATGTCTGTCTACTGAGGTCGCTAAGTAGTAATCTGAGTTCCTGAAGTGACTCTGCCATAATGACTATGTCATACGCAAACTGCATGTGTGTGATGTATGTTTTTTTTTAAATGTTATTGTGATGGAACAAGCTCGAGGCCCACCTGATGTTAAGTGGACTAACCTCTGCCTATAACAGTTGCAATTCATCACAAGTCACGAATTGCACTGCGCCCGTCACATTAAGACATAGTTTTTAAGTCTCATTGTGCCTGTAATCTCACTGGCTCTCAAGGACTACTGCCGGAACACACCTTTCGGTGCTTGGCTACAGACTTTCTACTTGAGGGTGGTAGCTAGCCAGGCGGGCAATAGCAAAATGCCCTTCCACCATGCAGTGAAGCTCAAGCTGGCGGTGGGGATCGAACCAGGGTACTGCGGCACGGCAGTCCATAGCTATTACCGCTCGGCCATCATTGCTAGAGAATATACAGAATAATTTATAAATACTGTACGTAATTGTCGACGATGACGATTATATACATCTTCAAGGTACTCTAGATAAATTGTCATGGCCCAGGGATTATATACTGTTTTTTTATTGAGATGAGTCGCCCATGCGTTCCATGCCAGATATTACAGATTTTGATTTTTGTTTCTTTCGGAAAGTATAGATAAATAGAGAGTGTATGATGTCAGTAACGTGTTCCTTTTTAATTGTTTTATTAATATATACAATTGAAGTTAAAATCTTTCGTTATGTGATTTCTAAAAGACCCTATAATTTCTTAGTAACTTATAAAGTGACGAGAGCGTGAATGAATTATTTTGGGTGCCAGGCGAGCCTGACGTAGGTATACATTTATACGTTTAATTATCATACGTATATAAATTTAAATTTATATCTTATTTGCAATAACAGTTCTCAAGTACGATACTTCAGCAAGCTGGGCTTCCGCACTTATGAAGGGACATGGACAGGTCTGCTCGGTGCTCTAATGGATAACAGTGTGGATATAGCACTGGAGCCGGTTACAGCGCATACGACACGCCATCAGGACATGGATTTCATATTTCCTATAGCTGAAACTATGTGAGTTTACATATCTCTGTGTGGGCATAGCAGTCCACCTATTGTGGGGGCTACCAACTCTACAGAACATGACGGTATTAAATAAGTTCTGGAGGTCTACGAATACCAGTTTTCCACCCACTGTCAGAAGTTCTGTCATGATTCCGTCATCACCTAGTGCCTTGTTTTCTCATGTCCTGAGCTGCACTAATAATATGCTCTCGTGTCAAATAGGAAATCTGTCGCGAAGCACCTAACGGTGTGTTCCAGATACTGTCCTTGAGAGCCAGTAATTCTAGGTTAGCCTGAACAAAATCTTCAACCACATCATAACTTACCATCAGGTGAGATAGGAATCAAAAACTACTTAATCAAGCATAAAAAACAAGTTGTATAGCTGTCCACAAAACATCCCAAGTTCTCTCAGAATCTCCGGTTTGATGAAATGATACTGCCATCGTCGATCTTCAGCTTGGTCATTTGGCTTTACTGTATAGACGAATTTTTTCGAACACTTTGGGCTACGCTCAATTGCGGCCTTTATACGAATTGTATTAAAGGCGCGCAAGTCATGTCGCCGTGCCTTCGAAATTCATGTATTGAGATTGCCGCAGTTCGACATGTTAGCTGAAGATTGCAGTCTCATCTCATTCCGGTCTTCAATCAGCTCGGTGGTTTCTTCGGTTTTTTCGGCGATGGTCTTAAAGAACTGAGACCCTACCGCTTGGACAGTTTCCACCAACCAACCATAGATTAGAGGCATAGGTCATAGTTTAATATTTGGGGGCATTATTTACTGGAATCAGTTTGAGAAACCGATGTTGATGCTAGTAACGAAATTTTTAGTTTCGTAGTGTATAATGTGTTTATTTAACATGTATTTTTTTATATGAAAAGGCGAAACCGCGTAGCCATATGACAATAATTTTATTCTGTTGTACAAAAACTACTCACTTTGTGGCAATCATGTCAAAATATTATTATTAATCATAGTATCCATCCCTCGTCGTAGCCGTTGAGCTGCCGTCGTAATATCGAGGTTTTAAAATTGTGACAGGTGCAACATTTACATCCGACAGCAAGAGACCTCGACAGTTCGAGACATATTTCTAGCGCCGTTCAGTGCCCGCTTGGTGGCTTGCGTTGTAGCCGTAGCTATTGCGGCTGCATTGGCTGTTGTTGTCATCGGAAAACTGGCGCCATCTGTCCAAGGCGAGCCACGGCGCATGGGATATACTGAAGCCATGATATGGGCAACGGGAATACTTTGTCAACAGGGTATGTTTGCGTGTAATTATTCCACAACCAGTGATTATGCAATTATCAGCTTTATTTATACTTACCTACTGTTTATAACTGTTGCATGTACTCACGTAAATAAGTCAGATAGCTCCGACTATAGTTTCAACCACATCCGGTGGTCTTTTTCAAGGAGAGCTCGGGACGCCCGCGTTGACGTCTCGCTGAGCACTGCGGGCGGCAGCTCGTAGCGCGCGTGACGTCATAGGTTGGTGCGAGGGGTGGGTTGCTGTTGGTCGTGTCGGCAAGTCCTCTTCATCGCTGGAATCCCGGCTGGCGTGGGACACGTCCAAGCAATAGGAGCTCACTATATCTCCACTAGACCCGTCATTAGCCTCCAAATGAGTTCCATGAAGACACGGCTTCCAAGTAGGTGACAAGAACCAACCTCTGTCTCTATTAAAATTTGGACGCCTACTAATTTCAATAGATTCTCGGATCTTGCGAGGCACGAAGAACTTTTCTCTCGACAAGACCCGAGCTTTGTCGAAGCGGATGTAGTGTCCTGCACTAGATAGCAGAGAATGTTCTGTCACGGCTGAGCTGTTGATGTCCTGATTCTTCATGGAACGTATGTGCTCTGTGAGTCTAGTGAAAACGTTCCTGCGTGTTTCTCCGACGTAAAATTTACCACAGTCGCAGGGAATCATGTAGACACCGGGGACTCCCAATGGGTCTCTATCTTTTGGAGAGCGAAGCAGCTGTCTGAGTTGTCTTAGAGGGCGGAATATTGTCTTGATGCTGTACCTTCGGCGTAACAAGTTTCCAATTTTATCCGTGATTCCCTTTATGTATGGAAGGTATGTTGCCGCTCTTTCCACTGATGCTGGGCGTGTCTTGGACGACGCGTTCGCAATACGCCAACTGTGCCTCCACTTGTATCCATTGCTTTGCAGAACACCTTTAATGTGGTCTAGCTCAGTGTCCAGGTACTCAGGATCGCATATTCTTAATGCTCTGTTTATAAGCGTCCGTGGTACTGAGGCTAGATGCGCTGGGTGGTGGTGAGAATCCGCTCTGAAATACCTATTTGTGTGTGTTGGCTTGCGATATATTGAGTACGATAGATGGCCGACTGAGTCGCGTCTTACCAACACATCAAGAAAAGCTCCGTCTCTTTCCCGTTCTACTGTAAAAGCAATTTTTGGGTGAATGCTGTTCAGGTGTTCTAACAGCGAATCCACATTATTTCTTTGCACAATGGCAAACACGTCGTCAACGTAGCGCCACCAGTGTCTTGGCGTATATGAAGTATTTATTGTCGCAATTACTTCAAACCACACTATAAAGATATTAGCGACTACCGGAGCTAAGGGAGACCCCATCGCTATACCGTCGATTTGCAAGTAAAAATCCCCTTTCCACACAAAGTATCCACTCGACAGAGTGTATCGTATTATGTTCATATACTCGATAGGTATAGGTATGCATCCTATTAATTCCGATATAATGTTAGTAGTGTCCTCTATCGGTATATTTGTGAATTACGATACGACATCGAAGCTTACCATCACTTCGTCTTCACCTAGCCGTACATCCTCCAGCAGTTGTATGAAGTGGGCGGAGTCTTTCACATAACTAGTAGTTTTGCCCGTGAATGGTAGTAACATGTCTGAGAGGAATCGGGCAGTCTTGTACATAGGTGAGTCTATTTGGCTAACAATAGGACGAAGAGTAACCCATACCAATCTGGATTCCGTCCAGGGCACAGCACTGCCTCAGCACTGGTCAAGATAACTGATGATATAAGGCATGGTATGGATAATGGACAACTCACAGTTTTAACACTATTAGACTTTAGTAACGCCTTCAATAACGTAGATTTCGACGTACTCCTAGGCATTATGTGTTCTCTTAACATATCTCCAATGGTTATTGCCTGGTTTCGTAGTTACCTGTATGGACGCCGGCAGCGTGTACGCGTCGATGAGACTTTCTCATCGTGGTGTATTACGGCAGCAGGTGTACCTCAGGGCGGCGTTCTATCACCTCTCCTTTTCTCGATTTTTATAAATTCAATTTCCCACCAGTTATCTTCTTTCTACCATCTTTATGCAGATGATTTGCAAATATACGCTCAGGCTCCTCTAAACGAGTTGCCAGCAGCGATCGAAATAGTCAATTCTGATTTGCGACGAATCTCTGAATGGAGTAAATCTTATGGTCTCAAGGTCAACCCGGCGAAAACACATGCAATTATCATTGGCAGCTCAAGAATGGTTTCCTTGATTGACTGGTTTCGCCTTCCACATGTTATCTTTGATGGACAAGTTATAGATTACAGCACCACAGTTAAAAATCTAGGTATCATCATGGATAGGAAATTATCTTGGGTACCACAGCTCGCTGAAACTAGCCGCAAAATCTTTGCTTCCGCTTCTTCTCTAAGAAGACTCCAAATTTTTTTACCAATCACAACTAAAATTGCGCTCGCACAATCACTTTTACTCCCAATTCTCGACTACGCTGACATATCATATCTCGATCTAACTCAAGAACAGCTTGATAAACTAGAACGCCTACAAAATTTTTGTATTCGTTTCATATATGGCCTCCGCAAGTACGACCATATATCCGAGTATCGCAAAAAATTGAATTGGTTGCCCATTCGACTTCGCCGGAATGCACATATTCTACATCTTCTATACAGTATTCTCTTTGTTTCCAGTACTCCTACATATCTAAAAAAGTGTTTTGTGTTTCTCCATGTCACCCATAATCTGTCCTTACGTTCTTCCAACACTCTCCAACTTAAAATCCCCCCTCATAGCTCTCAGTACTACAGCAAGTCCTTCACAGTACAGGCTGCACGACTATGGAATGCTTTACCACTAGAAATCAGACGTGCCAAATCGATTGGAATTTTTAAAATAATGGTAAAAAATCACTACTTATCCAGTATATAACATTGTAATTATTTGTTTATATTATGTGTAATATATGTAGATGCATATTTAAGTAATTTGTTATATATGTGTTATTTAAAGGTATGTTATTTATGTATGTATAACTTTAGTTTAAATATATATTTATTATGTATATATGTAGGTATTTATTTATTTATTTATCACGTATTAGATTTATGTATCTGAATTTAATTATCTAACATTAATTTATTGTTCACCACCGTCTACCTTGTCCCTTATTTCTGTCCATCCAAAGGTTGTCTGGTAGAAATCGCTACATAGCGATAAGACCGCCCATTGTACTGCCATAGGATAATTAGTCTTAATCAATGTAATTTACTTTTACTTGGTAAACAATAAAGAATTTTTGTATTGTATTGTATTGTAAGAGGCCAGTCTGGTTTATGGATTTTTGGTAAGCCATAGATTTTTGGTGTGGTCGGGTTTAAGGGGCGCAAGCTATTATACAGTTCATCTGGCAAGGCCATTAAGAGCTTGTTTAACTTAGCGGTAACTCTGTTGGTGGGATTGTAGCCAACTTTTTTGTAGGTGTTTCTGTCCTCGAGTAAGCTATTTAGTTTTTGTTCATATGCTAAAGTATCAACAACAACAGTAACGTTACCTTTATCTGCCGGTAAAACTAGCAAATCAGGGTTTTCGCGTAGGCACTTTAGAGCATCTATCTCCGATTTAGGTATGTTGGATTTGGGCAACTTTCCTTTTCTCAGCGTTAATGCGACATCTTGTCTCAAACACTCAGCGTCTCGTGAGTTGATTTTGTTACACATAATTGTGTGTTCAATACTGCTGATGATTGATTCCACTGGTATTTTCTTCGGTGTTGGTGCGAAATTAAGGCCTTTAGATAAAGCTGTGGTCACCTTTTCAGAAATTGTCTGCGAAGATACATTGACTACTGTCCTATCACCAGCAATCGTATTATGCATGACATGACTTTGCTGAGAGGTTTTGGTCAGGCGCTCCAGTTTGCTTGCATGTATTTTATTAACTTGGTTTTGAATAATAAGTGCCCTACTGTACGTAAATATATCCATGAATAGGCCTTCTCTTTACTTTCAGGAGGTACTTGGACCCCTCCAAATCCAGCAGCGAGCATTCTTCTAATAGTCTGCTTACTATTTGCCGTGGTGACATATAATGCCTACGCCGCGTTTATAACCTCTGTGCTTTCTGTGCGTGTGGCCAGCGTGGACACAGTGGCTGCTGTTCTACGGTCGCCGGACTTCAAGATCGGGTACATAAAAAACGGAGCAGATCAAATGTACCTCATGGTGAGATCTTTGACTATCAACGCACTCTTCTTTGACTTGCAATACCTACGCTGTGTTTATAACGTCTGTAAAGTTTAGAGTTCCGTACTAGAAAACGGGAACTAAGCAAAATAAGTTACTAACTAACAAATAAGTATAAATTCATTAACAAAGCAAAAACCCGACTGCAAATTATTTATTTCTGTGAAACATTTAATCGTTCTATTTAAATTAAAACTGCAAGTTATATATATTTATGGAATCGTTTTTTACAGCCCTTAATTTTGGTACCCCGCTCGATGAGTTTAGAAGATTTTTTTTGAAAAACTAAACTATATCGAGCCAAGGTAT
Source organism: Plagodis pulveraria (assembly GCA_963890685.1). Taxonomy (NCBI): domain Eukaryota; kingdom Metazoa; phylum Arthropoda; class Insecta; order Lepidoptera; family Geometridae; genus Plagodis; species Plagodis pulveraria. The sequence goes on along the minus strand of OY982958.1, from coordinate 11,838,244 downwards.
TTCGCACAGAAATCCATATTCTAACCGCTTGTCCTTTTTCAAAATAGTTAAATTACGCGACCGAAGAAAACATACAGATCTCTCATTTCTGTATAAACAAATTCACAACCTAACATACTGTCCCATGATCTTGAAAAATATTTCATTGAAAATTCCTGGCAATTACCCACGTGGTAGAATCGCTAAAATCTTTCACATTCCTCATGCCAAAACTAACTAAGCTCGTTACTCCACAATACCTAGAATGTGCCGCACTTATAATGAAATAAATGCCTCCGTGAAAGATCTTGATATCTTTCACGACTCTTTAAACATATTTAAGAACAAACTAGTAAAATATTTAGATAGATGATGTTCTGCACTTCTGCCATTTTCGGTCTTATAAGCATTATAAGTATATTCTAAAGTACTTATAATCATTAAGTTATAGATACCGTTATGTTTTTATTTTCTTTGTATACAAATTATTTGTAATGTTACATAAAAAAAAATCTAGTTGACAAAATTTGTCGTTCAACAAGAATAATGTTCTACGTGTTTTGATTGAATGTTGTAAACACCCATAAGGGTTATATATATCAGAATCAATATTGGTTATCGTGTAGTTTAAAATTTTATAATGTATACTGTTGGTGTTCCATTGTAAATAAATAAATAAATAAATTAACTATATTATTTCCCACGACATGAAATATTATATAAAAAATATTGACAGTGACAGTATATAGGAGTATATAGGCAGATATAGAACCGAACTACGAATAAACGAACCGACTTATGTACAAGACATTATGAAGTACAAGACATGGCCGTCAATACGGCGTCATTATTAGGCTAACCAAACTACGTAGCGAATGTCTGTACCACGTCGTTTCTAGACGATTAAAGTACCGACTTATGAAGTACTAACGTAAGTAACGGGGATGTATGTGGGTTAAACTGTAGTTAGATTATTGTAAGACTGATAGATCGACTGTTCAAAGTTCTCAGTTTTGTTAGGCAGATATATCCGCCTAACAAAGAACATGATTATTGTTTTAAAATTATGTTCTGCCTTCACAGAATGGCCGAAATTAATATTTTAATGTTACTGTCGTTGCAAGCTGTAAAAAGTGCATCCATGCCAAGGCTTGGCGTCAATTTTTGCTAGCTGGATTTGCTCGCAATTGCTACTCACTCATACATAACTCTTCATATAGTTGATAAGTTGACTTTGAACATTAGTTTATTCATAGCAGTTCGAAACTCAATTCTTGCTTTAACTTAGGTCACGTTCACTAATACTTCACGTTATTAAAAAAAATACAGTCGAATTGAGTACCTCCTCCTTTTTTGAAGTCGGTAGAAAATAGTCTGCTTCCTTACAAAATTTCAAATTTACGTGAGAAAAAATTATAATCATGTGCGGGATTCGAAGCCGCGTCCATCTACCCCAATAGCCCGGTTATGCTCTGACCGACTGAGCTAACATGACAATGACTCATAACTCCAATTTTCCCTCTCGTTCTTTATTTAACCATCATGTCCGGTCAGTCTTTGAATGTTGAAAATGTTATCGCTTAGCTTGGCTACAAAAAGAAATGTTTAAATATTAGTATTAAGACACGTACCAAGTATTAAATCTTTGGTAACTCATATTACTTCCTGTTCATTTCAGTCTACCAAGGACTCACAGCTAAACGCGTTTTACATCCGCGGATATTCCAATGCAGAAAATCTGGTGTCGACAGCGGAAGAAGGACTGGCCCGCGCTGCCAGACAAGACTATGCATTCTTCGCAGGTCAACGGGCAGCACGATCTACGCTGAAGTAAGCAACAATATTTATATAGAAAACTAGCTTATACCTCCCAAGGCTTCGCTCGCGTTGGCTTCAAGACTGGTATCCCTTTAATTAAATTTAATGAAATTTATTTATTGCTTCTACTTTAGCATTGCCTCTATTCTTACCTCTATCCTTACCTTAGTCAGTACGTGATTAAGGTTTTATTAAGAATACAAGTATTGGTCTAAAACACTCCTTTATCAGAACCTGCACCAGAGGCAGATTATGGGAAGAAATATTCTCGAGTGGTTTTCACATTACACCGGAAGACGTAGAGTTGGTAGGCCCCCCACTAGGTGGACTGACAACATCGTTAACGTCGCGGGTAGCCAAACAAGTGACTAATAGCCGTTCTATGTGGAGTTCTATGGAGGAGGCCTTTGTTCAACAGTGGACGTCTTCCAGCTGATGATGACCTTTTAGAATTTCTTTGACTGCTACTGATAAAATTTACTATTTAATATATTATGTTGAGATTTGTCACGTCCGGTCACTTCATGTACCTACCACTAGAACGTTTAAAGCGATGATTCTGGAATCAATAATATAACTTACTCGAAGTTAGCTATGTACTAGGACTTACTATCGGTACCTACATAATTTTCACATATATATTTATATATCTGTCGGTCCCTTTACTAATGCTGTGGCCACTATCGCGATAACGCGGACTTTTGCGTTGGCTTGACAAGTCTGGCCAGTCATCCCTCCAATCACAAATCGTCATCGTGAACACGAATGCCCTTCGTACCGTTGTCGCTCACTTTCCGTACATCAAAAGGTTTTATCACAAGGTATTTATACAAAGTTCGTGCGGTTGGCTACACTTCGCGAACTTTGTTGACAGAGGGACGCTTAGCGGATTGCGCAATCGCTTTTACTATTTATGCCTTGAACATCAGGACTTATTATTACGAATTGTGAAGTTTGTTTACAATGTGTTTTTTTTTCAAACACTTCGTCGTATTTGGAACACAGAAGTCTTAATGCGACAACATGGACGTAAATCTTCGCCTCAAATTGTGACCGTAGTATAAAACAGCTTGGCTAACATAATTATGAGCGCAGGTAGGTAAACATAGATGTAATATAAGATGTGATATGAATACGGATAAATGTTTGTTTTGCGAGTGGTATGAAAAGGCAAAGTTTTCATTTTATCTCCATCAAAATCTGCCGAATGACTGAATCAGACAACCTTTTACCCTTAGTTAAATACAAAGTGTAAGGGTACACTAGTGAAAAGCAATTTACAGAATTGAATGAAATACTTATAAATTAATTGAGATAATTTGATCTGGATAGCATTAATAAATTAAACAGAATATCTTGTTCAAGAATTTCAATTAGTAACCATCTCAAAAGTCAATTCAAACAAAAATTGAGTCAAAAGGCCATATACAAACTTGTTTTAAATAAAAAAAAAATGTATCAATGATTTTACTTTCAACTATATGTATATGAATTTACACAGTTAATTTTATTTGAAAATATTTTTGGTTATAACCAGACCTGGGTGCTAAAACCAGATTATCATTTGATGTTATAGATATATTTATCGATGATTTACATAATCCACGAATCCACGCCCATCCGTCCGTAGGGGCTGAACATGCTCTGCCAATTGAGCTACCGTAGTAAGTGAGTCATAACCCCAATTTATCACTCCATTTCTATTGCTTAACCTTCTTTTAAAAGGGACGGCGCGACCTGAAACCAACCTGAATAGAAGAACAAACATGCCATATTTTCCAATTAGCTTTAAATTTTTTACGATGGGACTGATGGTCCTGTATTCTAAACCCGCTTGAAGTTAGTAGCTTATTCGCTTAGCAGGCGTTATTGCTTAAATTACAATGTTAGAGTTACCAATGACTCATATTTAAACATATGAATCACTGATAACAAAGATGTATATAAATATCATATCCCTTGAAATTATTCAAGAGTCGGAACGGGTTTTCCTCATCTGTTACAGCATAGCAACACAGGTAAAGGAAAACTTTTTCTACTTTTGACATTTCTGTGGAAATATTTATACGCTTCGTACCATGGACTTATTTTAACCTGAATAAAATAAACTTCGTGGGTGTAAAAAGGGAGAAGTTATCCTTGTTCCTTAAACAAGGTATATTTGGGTATATTTACAATAATTGAAGAATAAGATATTGCGTACGTATTATCATTGTTTTTTGCCTAAGATATAAACTAAGCCAGGAATGCAGTTTCAGAAGATTCAATATAAGTGAGCAAGATAATGAATTCGAGGCCAATAGTTAACAATTAACGATGCATTTATGTGAGGAGTTTAAAGACGCACTGAAGCTAATTAATGTTCAAGGTTTGTCATTGCATGTCATTGTTACAATACAACCTCCCTCGTCACAGTGCATGCGTTCTGCGTCAGCTAGCAAGCGGCGTGAACATTTTATGTCAGTCAGAGCAACCAGTCAGCGAATCCGGGCAGGGAAACCAAAGCGGCATTTTACATTTGATTGAGTGTAGTGATCAGCCCGCAAGCTCGCTGTCCACTGCACGCAGCTGGGCAGCCTCTTAGCATCTTTTTTCCGATGCGTTCCCTGCGTTCTTTACTTCAGATTTTTTGAAGCACTCGTAGCGAAGTTTGCTTAGCTGTTCTTAACCGATCAGCAAAGTTAAGCAACGTCGCGCCATGACTTGGATATGTGACCGCTAGTGACATTACTACTGAGCGCTTCCGTGATTCCGAGGGCACGTTAAGCCGTCGGTCCCGGTTGTTGTCTTAGGATGGTAGTCATTATAGAATGGTGGTAGGGCATTTTGCCGAATGCCCGCCTGGCTATCGACCACCCTGAAGTAAAAATCTCTCGCCAAGCACCTAACGGTGTGTTCCGGCCGTTCTTGAGAGCCAGTAATTAAGAAGAACCTATAAACCATAAAAAAAAATTTTGATCGTATTTACATAAAAATATACGAACCGCAAATGTTGTTCAATCGGAGTTCAGGCTGCCTTAACATCGGCGATAATGATAACAATAGAATTTCATTCATAACTAGGCCATAGTGGTCCAGGACGATGCCAACTTATTAATTTGACCCGACCACAGGATGATCAGGCCGATCAGACGCTATAAGTCCTTCATTGGCTGAAAATGGTTCACTAATTCGGTGGCTAATAATTACTTGATTTTCTTTTAAAAGAGCTGTGTCCTCTTTGGAATGAAACTAGAAGAATGTTTTTTTCAAATTTATTCGACAGGTCTCTCAGCCAAGCTCGTGGAAAGTGCGCCGTGCGTGAAGTTCCTGTCCATTCGACACGTGCTCAACTTGCCTTCCCTTTGCCTCGTCACTCTCCGTATGCGAGACCTACCCTCGTCAGGTAACCTTTTCAATTAACTACCCTCTGTCTTCAGGTAGTATTTTCCTGTGAAAGCTGTTCATATATTATATACGTGTATTAAAATTAGAGTCAGAACTATATTGGACTTAAGATAATGAATAGATTCAGGCGTTACTTTGCGGAAATCCATATTTAATAATAAAAAATATTTTAAAAATATTTGTTATTATTATATTGGACTTGTTGGACTAAATGTGTAAGTGAGTTTTTAAATATATTAAATCTAAGCAATTATACATAGTTCAAAGATATAACATTTTTTGATTCAGAGCACACTTGACACGGTGGCTTGTTGAGAAATGCTATTGTATTTCTTTATAATGTAATTTTTGAATATAAATTATGAAAAATAAAATAAGTAGCTTTATGACATTTCACATTAAAAGGAAAAGAGTATAACTTAAAACGAATTAATTTAATTAGATTATTAAATTACACAAAATAATATTCATACGTTAAGTCGGTAAAGACAGGTTGTATATAGCTGAACCTGTGGCTGAACTACATTCTCAATATTATTATTTTGCTTATGTTTTAGAGTTATAATACTTATTTGTCATGCCCGTGGGGTACCGGGCTAGAATGTTACCACCCCATCGCTACCTATGGGTGTCGTAAGAGGCGGCTAAACGTAAAATACCAAAAAGTGGGCAGCAGCTCCTTCTGAGGAACTGATATCTTAAACTGCGATCCCCACGACGCCTGCCAAGCGTGGGGATTATGGCAAACCCCCCCTTGATGGGGAGGCTGTGTTCAGCAGTGAACTATCCGGCTGATACAGTATTCGTCATTATAGATTATGTAGGTACCTAAAACTTAGGAATGAATAAATGAATATGGATTTACCGATACTTGCAAGTATTGTTTATTGTGATAACCAGTGCTTCACTGGCAAAGGGTCCTTGGAATAACAATATATATGTTTCAGCTTACTTCAATTGCGTAGTAGTGGATCCCTAGCACGGCTGGAGGCTGCATTGGTACCAGAAATGCCTCACTGCGCACCGCCCCCTGGCTTCGCTTCGGCGCGGGCTACTGACGTGAGCTCTGCTCTCATACTGCTTCTCGTCGGATATATCACTGCTCTGCTGATAGGTAGGTACAGTATTGATAGGTAACACAGTTGTCCATGGAGATTATATCAAGTAGGGGAGTCCTTTGTTTAATCGGACATAATATGGGTGTTGGAGATGATGATATAAATATGGGAGCAGAATAAGGTCAGGGGGAACTCGGCGTGAGGTACGGATTTATATAATCCTACTAATATTATAAACGCGAAAGAAATTATGGCCAAAATAGTAAACCATAAATACTATAAAAAACTATAATTTATTTCTAATGCATATTTGGTGGTAACAAATTGATCCTTCTTAATCTAATATTATAAAGGCGAACGTTTGTAAATGTGTTTGTATGTTTGTTACTTCTTCACGCTCAAATGGCTGGACTAATTTTGATCAAATTTGCCATGGAAATCGATCAGGCGCTGGATATAGGATACTTTTTATCATCATCATCATCCATCACCACGCGGGTGTAACCGCAGGGCGCAGCTAGTATATTATATATTTAAGGTCCAGTTTTCATCTGTCCACAATCATCTGATGTATACTATTCATAAGAATAAGTACTAAGCATAAGTAAAATATGCCATTACAACTAATAAAAAAAGAGTGAATGTATGTGGTTTACAAGAAAAAATCACTTGTTTTAAATTTAGTGGGTTAAAATTCTATCTTCACCTGTGGGGTGCCGCGCTAGAATGTCAACCCCAATCTCTTTTCATGGGTGTCATAAAAGCGACTTAGGGAAAAATACCGGAAGGTGGGTAGCAGCGGCTTCTGTGGAACTGCTATCTTACACTACGATCCCCTTGCGAGACGCCTGACAAGCGTGAGGATTATGGCAAACCCCTTGGACGCTATGTTCAGCAGTAGACAATCTGGCTGATACAGTAACATTCTATCAGTTTTTTATGTGATTGTGACAGCACATGCACGAGGCCCACCTGATGTTAAGCGGTTAAGAGCCAGTAAAGTACCTAATTATAAAATTACAGTCACATGAGCCTTAGCAACTGTAGGTTTCAGGGTGATGAGTACAGAGCCGTTTGTCACTTGTGACGAAATGGATCTACTATGTGTGGAATTAAAGGCTGTCGGAACACACTAATAAGTGCTTGGCGACAGATTTTCTACCATGGACATATGGCACGGCAGTCCATAGCTATTACAACTCGGCTGATGCTTCATAATTATTATCTGATGATTGAAAAACGGCATCAATATCAATCAGCGTTTATAACATAATACTGTCAGGCCGCTGATTGACCTACTGAAAATTAACGCATAGGCTAAACCATAAATAATATATATATGAAATTTTCAGAGCAGTTTCCGTTTGTAACGTAGCTAGAAAAATAGTTATTATTAATTCGCACTCTAAAGGGTTATGAATTGGTGCCAGAAAAAAAAAATAACTCAACAACTATATACAAGTGATAGGCACAAGAAAATTGTAACCTAAACGGTCCTAAGGAAATAAGCTACCATATCATATTTTACAAATTATTGAAGCACTTTTTCTTATTCCCCGGGTGGGTATCGAATCCGCGTCCTCCGATTTCGCACCGTATGACAAAACCACTCTGCTACCTAGGCACGCTCTTTCGAGGCGAAATTTTGTGCTCCAATTGTCTTACTCGAAAAAATTAAAGTGCGTGTAAAATTGTGTGCTCAGATAATTTGTAAAAAATGATTTTCGCTTAGCACGCGATATTGCTTGTAATCATATATAGAAATAAGCTACCACATGTTTCAAGATTTTACAGTATTTTGAAGACTCTCTACATACCAAGAAAATGCTGAACAGTTCTAGCTATTCTTCATATTAGAATCATAGAAAATAGAATGTGCGATACACGGGGAACCTTCGATTCTATTCTATTTTCCCTGATTCTCCGAACCGAAAAGGTTAAAATTTGTTCAGTAAACTGTGTGACCCAGTTACGGCAGTATTGCGATATTAAATTAGTTAGAGAATTATTTGAAGTGGTTTTCAAACTGGATAATCCCTCTAAATCATCCAATTAAAGGGTTCGTTAAGGTAGCTACAAATAATTCTGTATGGTTTAATGATAAAGAAAATAATTATTAATTATAAAAATAATTAAGCATTTTATCGCCATTGTTAAAGGGATTTTATTTAAATTTGCATATTGTGAGGGACAATAAATTCTCCGCGGTTTCTTAGGGACTTTTCCTAAAACGTCTTTTTCTAAAAGTTTTAAAATATTCCTTTAAATGTCCCCTTTTTCAGTCAGCAGCATTTATTTTTCCTTACGCTTCTTGGCATGTGGAAAATAAAAAACCTTTAAAAAATCTGATATTTACTATTATTGCGTCGTTTGTTTGTAATTTTTTTAAACATCATTTATTTAATATTGTTAGGTTTGCAATAACGCCTGCTATGCGGATTACATTATAAAATCACAAATATACGATAGGATTTTTTTTTGCCGCACATGACTTAAATTTTTCCTATCGTATATTTGTGATTTTGTAATCTTTTATTTAATTAGTGCTTTTTATAGCTTTCTAAAATGCTAGAATTCACTTTGAGGTCGTCGCAAAAAAAAAAAATTATTTTCACAGACTTGCTGGTGAACGTCGATATACATTTAATTAAGCTTGATTTATCAATAAAAAGCACTACGTATATATATATAACAATTAATCGATTTAAAAATATATGTTTATTAATTTGTTTCAAGGGACAAATATAAAAGCAGCTATAATTTTTTTTTTAAACTGTAAACTAGGGATATAAAAGGAGAGAAACATTTTTGTTCAATTTAGGAGGAGAAATATTAGAACCATTTAGAAAAAGAAACATTATGTATATTAAAAGCGAGGACTCAAGTCGTCCCGATGCAAATGTTATTTGTTCCGTGGCGTTACAGTACATGTTCCACGGCCTCTTCTTATTGATAGAAGACTGTCTTTTGTTCCAGTATTATGAAGAAAATAGTTCAGGTATCAATCACCTGTAATGAGGTCTACAACAAAGCGCAATTCCTTACGCTGTAATTTCAGGTTATTAGTCAGCTCTTTGTTCAGATTTGGAAACATAGATTTTGTTTATTTACAATCCTCGAACTTATTCCACAGATTTTGTTGTTCTCTCTCAGTGTGAAGACGCAACAGTTCTTTGCGTGATCACATCTTTACACCTGGTTTTTTAAATCCTATTTTTGACCAGAGTATCTGGAATGGCCTTACCCGGGCACAAACTTCCCTTTGTTAATGCTAACAACAATCTATAACTGTTTGTAATTTTTTACAGTAGAGATAAACTGCACTGTATTAACAGGTTTCAGCCAGGTTTTGCGATTTTTGGATCATAGTACAAACCCGCCAACTTATCTGTTCAGGTGGCAGAAAAAAGAACTACAACATTCCTTCAAATTGTGACAGTTTGTAGTTGATTTCCATGAACAGTAGCGCCCTCGAAAACTGCACAGTTAAGTTGGTGGTACTATAAGATAGTAGTTGGACGCTATTATCGCTATTTATCTTAACACTTAAGACCACTGACTACGTTGCCGATGTGACATGTAACTTACCTATATTTGTTTCTGATGACAGCACAGTAAGTAGTAGCATAGCAACTCCCTGTATTGAGTTGCTATTAGAAAAAATATAATTTAAATGTTATTTTATTAGTACCCGCTACTCTGCTCTTATCACTTTACAATGTTAACAGGAGTCTGGCACAGGAATCAAACTGATATTGTATAGTGTTTCCGTTCTCTTTTTTATGGGATTGTCATGTAACAAGCACAATTGGTGTTAAGCGGTAATCTCGGTCTATAACGGAGCAGATGCAATTCGCCAGCGCCCAGAGGCATAAAGTTGTAACCTGAGTCTCTTAGGTCTGATTGTGAATCTTATTTGACCGGTATACCCTTCAAACTGGAACACAGAAATGCAAACATTACTGCTTAGCGGTGAAAATAGGTGGCAGTACTTCTCTGGCCAAACTCGTTCAAAAAGAGTCTTATAGCTACTAAAAAATCTCTGGAAGTACGGAAATGATACCAAGAGAAAATGTTTTTATTGCATTGTGCTCACACCTGAGGCTCGTTCAAATCAAATCAAGCATGCGGGAGGGGTTTCTATGACACGAACAACGCACGCCCGTGTTGTTTGTGTCAAAGAAAACGAAGTTTCTATACCGGCAATTTTCGCGCTTTTATAAAATTGTCACGACAGATAAATCTTGACCATAGATTATTATCACGTGTCAGGTATCGATCGAGTCGGTATGAAGTCTTTTGCTATATTCGATTTTCGCGTTGTCGAATCCTAGCAAGCGACTGCAACAATGGCTTACCGAAAAAGCTGGCAGAGGATAATAGTAGATTATGATACAAGTGAGCTAAGTTGCTCATTATACACGAGGCTGTGTGTTGCAGCCCGAGCCGTAGGCGAGGGCGTAAATCAGCCGAGTGTATAATGAGCAAGTTGCTCACGAGTTTCATACGAACTTTTCACTTTTCAACACCCTTGCGAGGAAAAAAATATATATTGCACAAATGCGATACAAACAACATACGAAAATTATGGAAAATAGCGCGCAAGTTTTTTTTTTGCGCGCTGCAAATGTATGATTGTTGATTACATATAAACCTTTTTGATGTTACAAATCTGTATTACCCGGTTAAATTGAAAATGCTCTGTTTACTCGCATATAATTTGCAGTTAGGTACTAACTTAACTTTGTATGGATAAATTACCCGATTAAATTGAAAATGCTCTGTTTACTCGTATATAGTTTGCAGTTAGGTACTAACTTAACTTTGTAGGGATAATTCTATTACGCACTAGTGTATAATATTATTATGCACAATGGTGTTATAGTTCGGTTCATGGCTCTAAGAATGATATAATAAAGCTCACTTTACGAGCAAGGGTGTTGAGAAAAATATTATGATTTAGCGCTATTTGTCTCTATTTAATATGAGAAAAAAGTATGGCCGCAGGTGAGAAATATATGAATAACTTTTATCTCGGAAATTTCAAGAGATATGGAGGGGTGTTATTTCGCTCAGAATGAGTCGTTGGAGGTAAAAGTATTGCATAAAATAATGTTGGTAACTATAAGACTCAGGGGGGGGTGACGTTCAAACTAAATATGAGTGCGCTATTTGTCACTTTTGAAAATGAGAAAAAAAAAGATCGCTGCAGTCGAAAACAAGAATTCATTCCCCTTATATCTCGGAATATATCCCCGCGGGGCGCCGGGTTAGAATTGCACCTCCCCATATCATCCCGTGGGTGTCGTAAGAGGCGACTAAGGGAAAAATACTGGAAGGTGGGCAGCAGCACCTTCTAAAGAACTGCCATCTTACACTGCGATCCCCAAGCCGCCTGCCAAGCGTGGGGATTATGGCAAATACCCCCTTTATAGGGGAGGCTGCATGTGTTCAGCAGTGGACGAGTCGGCTGTTACAGTATATCTCGGAAACTATATAAGATAGGAGCTTAAAGTATTGTATAGTAAAAGTGAAGCAGGAGTTCAGGTAAACTCCTAAATAATGGAAAAAAAAAACATTTGCAGAGTAAATTTGGATGGCGTAACTTGGAAACTATATGACAGAGAGAAGTGAGGTCATAAACTAAATATGATTGCTCATTCTGTCGTTTTTTAAAATGTGAAAAAATTATTACCACCGTCAAAAAATATAAGCTTACATCTCGGAAACACAGAGATAGGCGGGATATTTGTTTTCCAAGAGGAGTCATGGAAGGTAAAAGTAATGTATGGCAAAAGTGAAGCAGGAGTTAAGCTGATTATGGGGAAAATGCGATAACATGAAAATGTCGTCTGCCAAGTAACATTGGATGACGTATCTCGGAAATTATAAGACTTAGAAATGAGATCCTATTTATAATTGCGCTATTTGTCATTTATAAAAAAAAATAGTGACTATTATTGGACAAAACTTCAGACGCTAATATCTCTGATATTATAAAAGATATATAAGCGGGGTGTTTCTTTTCCGAGGAGGAGTCGTGGGAGGTAAAAGTAATGTATAATGGAATGAGGGTATTAACGTGAATATAGGCAAAATCTGAAAACATGAAAATGTTGTCTGCCAAGTTAACTTGGATGGCATATGTCGGAAACTTTATATCCAAAACTAAATGTGACTGCGCTTTTTGTCATTTATCAAGAAAAAATATAGATGGCCGCCGTCAAAAAAAAATTCAATCGCTTATGTGTCGGAAACTATGAGTGATTGGTGGAGTGTTTGCTTTTCCAGAAGGAGTCATGCGAGTATAATGTGTAGCAAAAACCTTCACCGGAACATATAACGAAACGGAGTTGGGGGTGAGGTCAAAATCGATCTGTGTCGTTGCTCAAAGAATTAAAAAACAAAGATAGCTTTAGTTACGGACAAACGTCAATACTTGTGTGAATACTGTACACACAGCAAATAATTAATAAAAAATTGCCAAAGGGTAGTCGGACCAAGTTCATGTATATATTAGTACCGCCATGTTTTTTTTGCAAAGATATATTCGGTCCTCTACTGTATCAGCCGGATAGTCCACTGCAGAACACAGCCTCCTCCAATATGGGGGGATACAATAATCCCCACGCTTGTCAAGTGGCTTGGGGATCACAGTATGAGATATCAGTTCCTCAGATAGTGCTGCCGCCCACCTTCTGGTGTGTTACCCTTAGTCGTCTCTTACGACATCCATGGGTAGAGATGGGAGGGTGACATTCTAGCCCGGCAACCCATTGCAAAAAATATTAACAAAGTAAATAATTATAATGAAGTTGCTTATGAATGGAATCCTTAGCGTGTGCGTCCAACTTGAGTTAGCTGGTTTTAAAGTCGTGTGGCTTTTCAAATCAATTCGAATAATCATTCCGCTAACCCCTCTTTTGAATATCAAAATTTTCCATATCCTTTTGGTTTTATCCAAGCTGAAACGGAGACGCTTCGCTCGCGCTTCGTGCTCGCTTAATCAATTGAAAATATATGATCATTCTTATCTTCAACCACTATAAATGTATGTTATCATTGCAGGTCTGGCTGAATTCTCGTGGAAAAATCGCAAGCAGCTCCTTTTAATTTTACTTAAATGCTACAGGCGTTTGAGATACATTTTGAATTAAATTTAAATGAAATTGTTTTGTAAGCATAATGCACTAGATGGTGGGTCTCCACCAGGTGATTGTCTCTTAAGCAAGATTCCTTCTTGGTGGGAATCACTGAATTGTCAGATATTTGCCTCCTAGCAGTAGTAACACTACCGTGATTAGACGTGAATGGCATTGCACTGTAGCAAGAGAAATTACTGGGCAAACGAGACGAACGAGTAAGATCTAACGTGAAGCGTCTCGGAGTGACGAGCGCAGTTCAGTATCAAGAGGTGACAGTACAAAAAGGTGACACTGTCACTGTAATAGACAGGTGCAAAGAACTCCAAGCGTATCCTATCCATTGCTTCTTAAGGTGAACGTGGAAATCTTTTGCAGATAATTCAAAGTTGAAACTTCTTTTACTTTTATAGGTAGGTCGGGTATTTTTTGTACTAACTCACGTGATAAGCGATTTTCGGTGAAAATTCATAAAAGTAATTTTTTTTTACAAAGATTATAAAAATATATGCTACAGATTGGTTTTGAATGGGCAAATATAACTTTCTGTACTTCATACACGGTTCTAGGGTTGACATAATGAATAATGTTCAATAACGAACAATTTAAAATATTGTGAGCAATATTCTATTAATGTCAATTTTATAATCACGTACAAGTCACCAAACCAAGGCACAAAATCTGTCAACATTTTTGATTTTTCGCACACATGCGTTTTCACCTTATGTCCTTGTGACAACAATGCCAATAGATAAATGTATCCTTAAGGATAATAGTACTATATAGTCTATTAAATAAATTGAAAATGAGTGTGTACAATTCAAACTTTTATTATTAAAAGAACCTTACAATAATTAAAAAAACATAGATTAACTCTATCCTCTTCTAAGGTAATGTTCATCAGGCAAGGTTTGCTCCTTGACAGCGTCGGTAAGGCAATCTTGTAAGGGTTTTTTGAATTTGGCAGTCTCAGCAAGCGCCTTTTGAATGGTGAGAGGCTCAACTGTGCGGAGGTCTGTAGCCAGCCCTAAGGCTGCGAACACTCTGATAAAGGCAGTCGAACATCCCGAATCTGTCGAATAAAAAGGTTTCAATCATTATCGGTAGGTAAGAATCAAGTATGCAGAGATATTTAATATTGCTTACTTGTTTAACCTTACATTGGATTAATCGTAAAAGCGACGACAACGGTTTTCTACAAAGATACAGTAAATAAACGGTCAAGCGCGTGTCGGGCCACGCGCAATGTAGGGTTCCGTAGTAGCCCGTTATCACAATATCGAACAATTCTGTTGTTTTTTTCTTTTTATCCCTCTACCTATAACTTTCTAAGCAATTTGTTATTTTGTTTATAAATTGTGATTGCTTGCACGTCTAGACTGTTGTTGACCGTGACTATTAGGTCCTTACATATGAAATTGGCGTTTTTCGTACTGGCCACTTTAATCACGAATTTCTCCTCTTTGGTAAGGAATTCCAAATTCAAATTTGTACAGCTATAGACTCATGTATTTGTGCTTCGATGATCGTCATTCATTTGTTTTTTTTCTTCTGTTTTTTTCTGTTTGCGTCACTCATTTTACAAAATGGAAAACCTTAAATATCGCATTATTTACGAGTACGAGTTCCGCCGTGGCACTAGTGCTGCGGAAACAACTCGAAGGGTGAATGATGTGTATGGCGGTCGTGTTGCAAAAGAAAACACAGTTCGTTTTTGGTTCCAACGTTTTCGTTCTGGAAATTTCGACCTGCAGAACAAGCCCCGTGGACGGCCTGAGACTCAAGTTGATAATGAAGAGTTGAAGGCTATTGTGGAAGCGGATCCATCGCAAACCACGTCCGAGTTAGCTGCAGGCTGCGATGTTAGTGATAAAACTGTTTTAATTCACTTGAAGCAAATTGGGAAGATTAAAAAGCTTGAAAGGTGGGTACCTCACGAATTGACTGAAACAAACCGGCAAACGCGCGTCGACTGCTGCGTTACATTACTAAACCGGCACAATAATGAAGGTATTTTAAACCGAATCATTACCTGTGATGAAAAATGGGTTCTTTACGATAATCGGAAGCGCTCAGCGCAATGGTTAGATCCTGGCCAGCCAGCCAAATCCTGCCCCAAGCGAAAATTAACCCCAAAAAAGTTACTTGTAAGCGTTTGGTGGACTAGTGCCGGTATTGTTCATTACAGTTTTTTCAAATCTGGCCAGACTATTACGGCTGATGTCTATTGTCAGGAATTGCAAACCATGATGGAAAAGCTAGCGGCTAAACAACCTAGGCTGGTCAATCGCTCCACGCCACTGCTGCTTCACGACAACGCTAGACCACACACTGCGCTACAGACGGCTACTAAATTAGAAGAGCTTCAATTGGAAAGTCTAAGACATCCTCCGTACTCCCCGGACCTTGCTCCAACAGATTACCATTTTTTTCGAAATTTGGATAACTTCTTGCAAGGGAAAAAATTCAACTCCGATGGGGCAGTCCAAATCGCCTTCAAAGATTTTATTGATTCCCGTCCGACTGGTTTTTTTAGTAAAGGGATCAATGAACTACCTATGAGATGGCAAAAGTGCATAGAAAATAATGGTTCATACTTTGATTAATTAAATATATTATATTAAAAAATATTCGAATTTTTGTTCCTCCCATACAAAACGCCAATTTCATATGTAAGGACCTAATATTAAGAAGGAATCATGGATTATCTATACGTTTCTTAGTTGCTCAACAAGTTTTTCTTCTCTCCATTTAACGACACCTCTCTATAACGCCATAAAATGCACAGTCCCTTGAGTTTACACTGTATATGCATATATATCTATATATAGTGTAAACTATATAACGACACTGACGGGACTGTGCATTTATATTTATATATATATATATATATATATATATATATATATATATATATATATATATATATATATATTCTAAGTGTATATGTATTTATTTTGTATGTATATATATTGTATTGTAGATAAGTGTAAATACTAATAAATATATTTTGTCTGGAAGAGATCGCTTTGAGCGATCATGCCGCCAATAGTTCACTATTTTTAAGTCTATATATGTTATTTTCATAATATTTTTAATTCTAGTTTAGTTTAAGGTGTTCAATGAAGAGTTTATCTATCTATAGGTCATATAGAAGCATAATATCTAATTGTTGCCTCCTAGACTTTAATTGCAATAATTTATATTTGTTTAGCAGCTCTTCATAATGGTTTAATATTATACAATAAACACGTTAATTCATTGTTGAAGTTACTAGAGGACCTAATGACAAAATTAAATATTTTTAAACCACGTGCTATTATTATATCTTGAATATTTACATTAACGATTAATTTACTATCTAATATTATTCCTTAATCACTTGAACTTCATCAAAGTTAGAATCCCATAACACATATGTAAAATGACACATTACAAATCACATACCCTTCACACGCACGTATACTCAAACATACAGAAACACGCACCGATACATACACCTTTCATATCCCTCACAAACATTCACTTAAACTCATACACCAATACTACACCACAGAATAATGACTACACGCAAGTATTAATTATTAAAAATATACAAAATAACGTTAACTTCGAAAAAAAAACAATTTCGTTAAATATTTTTCCTATATGTATATATGTTTCAATGTTTTGGTTCAATTTTGAATTGTTACTAAATAGTTTATATAAAAGAAAAAATATAGATGTGTTACAGATTCTCTAAAGCCGGGACGGACCTGGCTCTTGAGATACAGGCCCCCAGCCTAGTTTTAGAGTCATAGACTCATCATAAATGTATCACAATAAGGAGGAATAAAATTATTTTTAATAAAATACACAGAAAATCTGCCCAGATCCTTTTGGAATTTTAAGTGCACTTGATAAGTATTTATATAATGATACATTTTCAGGTCATCTGCATGTAATACCAATTTAAAAAACGAAATATTTTTTAGTTAACACACTGTTAGTTTGTTTGTTATTGTCTACGTTTTAAATATTTCTGTAAAGCTTCGATAAGGCGGGAAAAATTGAGATTGGGCGATAGTTTGCTACAACTTTAAATAATCCTTAGGTTGAATATATAACAGTTAATAATGAAATCGATTTGAAGAACGAACCACGTGGTTGACACAAGTGAATAACAATGAAATGAAATTAATGAAATTTAACTCAACAAAATAATATATATCAGAGTACAACCATTGAGGTGGTGGAAGCCGACCCGAGCCAAACTACCCAGGAATTAGCAGCATGGTTTAACGTTACCTTACCAACAATATCGACTCATTTGCGTCAAATCAATATAATTTTTTTTTTTTTTTTTTTTATGTCTGTTAGGTTAGCCTTTGACCACTATCTCACCTGATGGTAAGTGATGATGTGGTCGAAGATGTTGTTCAGGCTAACCTAGAAGTACTGGCTCTCAAGGACAGCTGCCGGAACACACCGTTAGGTGTTTGGCGACAAACTTTCTACTTGAGGGTGGTAGCTAGCCAGGCGGGCATTCGCAAAAAGCCCTACCACCATGCTATAACGACTGCCATCCTAAGACGACAACCGGGACCGACGGCTTACCATGCCCTCCGAAACACGGAAACGCTCAGTAGTAATGTCACTAGCGGTCACCCATCCAACTCCTGACCGCGCGCGACGTTGCTTAACTTTGCTGATCGGTTGAGAACAGCTAAGTAAACTTCGCTACGAGCGCTTCAAAAATATATGAAAAACGGGTACCTCATGATTATACTGATCTGCAGAAAGAAATGCGTCTCGAAACTTGTTTTGCCTTGTTGATACGATACAGAAATTGGTAATTATTTTGATTAAATAAATAGGTGTAATTAAAAAAAAAAACTCATTTGAATTTTCCAGTACAAATCGGCTATTTCATACTTTAACCCGATATAGCAAAAAAAATCAATCAATCTGAAAACATTATACTTCAGCAATTAATATGCTTTCGAATTTTCTTCAGAAACATGAAGTTGTAAGAATTATTTTATCTTGAAGCAGTGATGGCTCAGTGGCATTGGCTATGGACTGCCGCGCAGCAGGTCCATGGTTCGAATCCCGCCACGGGCTTGAGCTTTACCGCATGGTGGAAGGGCATTTTGCGAATGCCCGCATGGCTAACGACCACCATCAAGTAGAAAATCTGCCGCCAAGCTCCTAACGGTGTGTTCCGGCAGCAGTCCTTGAGAGCCAGTGAAATTACAGGCACATGAGACTTAACAACCATGTCACAAGGTGACGGACGCAGTGCAATTCGTGACTTGTGACGAGAATGCATCTGTTATAGGCAGAGGTTAGTCCGCTTAACATTTCGCATTAGCATTAGCTTGTTCCGTCACAATAACATAAAACAAATAAAAAAATTAAAAATAATCAAGATATAAATTATCTTTTGTTTATGTTAAGATATTGTTTTGTGTGCCCAAAGCTAAACGAGGCTGTTACACACTAAGTTATTGATGATAACAATGCCATTTACCAGATAATGAATAATGAATGTCCCAGTTTTACTAGGTAGTTAAGTTCTTTAGCAAAGAGTGCATCTTGATCAATACTAGAAAACCTGAGGTCAGCATTCTGACCAGCAGCGGGTTAATCTTCTGCTGACTTTTAGTCTAAGTATTAGGTACCTTCATCAAGAACTAGGTATATTGATTTAGTTCTCCTTTTCTTTTCACTTATTTAAAACTCAAATTGTAGCTACTAAGCTTGGAGCATCAACGTTAAGTAAGTGCTTGCAGACAATCTGCTGCTGCTCTGCTTGACAACTGCTAAAAGGGTGACTCAATAGAGCCATCGAGCAACTTGATGACAGTAATCAAACAGGGAATAACTACACATTTAATCAGACAGTGCATATCAGGGCTACGTAACTTGGAAGATATTGAAAATAAGTATTAGTTCTGTATTCCTTGTCAACAGAAGGTGGAAGCAATAAGATATGTAAGTATGGTCTGGTCACGTTATTACTTCATCCATAAGCTAGATGATGCAACTATTGATGCATTAAAAATCCCAGGAACATGCAAGTTGGACACAAAAAACCACCGTAGGTTTTGCCCGTTCGACATCAACCAGCGATCACGTGCAGCGATGATAAAACTTACGGATAAAGGTGATTTAATGGCTAAAATATTCCACTTTTTTATATAGCTCTTGGGCAGACTAGTCTTACCATATGTTCCATATTCTCCTGATTTGTAGTCGTAAGGAATCAGGTAGTGATAATGCGGCCAAAATGTTTTCGTTATAATAAACACCGCGTTGGAGTCCACTGGATATCTGGAAATAGAATTGAATACTACTTAAAACTTATTCTATAAGTAAAGCCCGGTTTTAAAGAAATGAACTTCAAATCTTTTCTTTAAAGTTTCGTGAACTAAACTCATGTTTATAAAATATCATAAACGGGTGTTTGACTGTTGCATTGACCGTGGTCACGAGTAGACTCAGTCTAGTCGTGACCACGGTCAACGCAACTTGATCGAAACGTCGAGGTTAGTCAAAATATTATTGTTTTGATATTAATTCATGCGTCAATAGACCCTTTTATGATTTAGAAACAAGAACTTCAAATCGTGCCGATAATCGTTAACTCTAACTTGCTCACTATAAAAAGCAATACAGGGCAAAACTGAGGTTATAGTTATCAGTGCCATTTTAGATACGTTCCTTACAACATCACGGAAGGACCGACTGGTCCATTTGTGAATGAATTTCTATTGTTCTCCCCATCTTTTCCTTGTTTAATCGTAGAGTTCAACTCCGTGGGGTGCCGGGTTAGAATGTCATCTCTACATTTCTTCCCGTGGGTGTCTTAAAAGGTGACTAAGGGAACAATACAAGGTGCGAAGAAGCGCCTTCTGAGGAACTGAAAACTTTTAGTGCGATCTCGAAGACACCTGCCAAGCGTGGGGATTATGGCAATTCCCCCCAATAGGGACGACCTCGTTCAATTTTAAGCAGTGATGGCTCAGTGGCATTGTCTATGGACTGCCGTGCCGCAGGTTCATGGTTCGAATCCCGCCGCGGGCTTGAGCTTTAAAGCATGGTGGAAGGGCATTTTGCAAATGCCCACCTGGCTAGCGACCACCCTCAAGTAGAAAATCTGTTGCCAAGCACCTAACGGTGTGTTCCGGCAGCAGTCCTTGAGAGCCAGTGAAATTACAGGCACATGAGACTTAAGAATTATTTCTCAAGGTGACGGGCGCAGTGTAATTCGTGACTTGTGACAAAATGCATCTGTTATAGGCAGAGGTTAGTCCACTTAA
Source organism: Plagodis pulveraria (assembly GCA_963890685.1). Taxonomy (NCBI): domain Eukaryota; kingdom Metazoa; phylum Arthropoda; class Insecta; order Lepidoptera; family Geometridae; genus Plagodis; species Plagodis pulveraria. The sequence goes on along the minus strand of OY982958.1, from coordinate 11,817,556 downwards.
CATCAGGTGGGCCTCGAGCTAGTTCCGTCACTATAACATAAAAAAAAAAAATTGGAACGTCACGGTTTATATAGTGTGATGAATCGTAAAGTTCCTTAACACGACAAAATCCGAAACGAGAAAAGTCGTTAAAGAAACAGTCACCAAGCTTATAGATTTTTCAATCCAGCAAACTACAAGTCTATGTGAGTGGGGTGTAGATGCACAGTCGACGCACAGTGGGGCTCTTTAGTCTCCAGGTACGGCAATCACGAACGAAGTCGCCGGTACAGCTAGCTAATTTATAATAATTATGCTCTTATTCTCTTAAAATGTATTTGTATACCAATGCACGTGATTCTATAAATTATCCCTAAAACAGTTAAAATTACGTTCACCCTACTAACAAATGTAATAATTACAATAAAAAAATATAAGTACTATAGATATTGTAACAAATATTCTCAGAATCTCGCGTATTACGTGATACGTGATAAATATAACATACGTAATACGTGCGATTAAATACAATTGTTAGAGGATCGAGCAATATGACATGACAAGGACAATCAGGACAAAAGGTTGCCTGGAAGAGATCACTATTAGTGATAAGGCCGCCCATTGTAACACTTTATTGTAAGCTTTCTTTTACTTTTATGTTATTTTTGTATATTAAGTGGTGTAACAATAAAGAATTATCTATCTATCTATCTATCAATATAGCAGATCTTCCTGAAAATGAAATTCTGCTTTCATCGAGAGAACAATACACGGCACGATTTAGGGTGAAATATTATTATGGACTCATTTTCGTCGTATTTGTAATGAAATGTAATTATTGGTTTGTTCCCTGTTTTCCGGTTGTATTTTACAGATTTCCTACAGATTTATGGTTGGAGCACACCGATTCCCCCCGTCCCGGCACCGACATTCTTTCAATTTTATATGGAACGCCATACTACAACGTATACTAGGGTACGTTCAGTATACCTAAGTTAGTGCGCACTCGGAGTGGAACTTTTCACAATTTAACGTCGTTCATCACTTTAGAGGTAGAGCGTTCGATTGTTAACAACTCGATCGTTCCGAACCTCTGAAGGTAGCAACTTTTTAACAATCAGAAGTAGTAGTAAGCATTTTAAAGTTTCATATAATTCAGTCAGATTATCTACATTAAACTAAGAACAAATAAAAACGGAGTAAGTCTCATACAGTGACCGCTTTGATTTCGAACTCATCAAGTTCACAAATAACAAAACAAGCAAAATCTTCCAAATTCACTTGAATTGGTTAATTGATTTGGCGCTTAGACATTATCGCATCCGATTGATCGTGTCAAGGTAATGTTATTGCGCCGCACGGTACACTTTTTAAACCACGCCCACCGCTGTGAGGTTTGCGTTCTGCTGTTTTTTGAGCTTGCCTTACATTTCTCTACATATCCATTCAAAGTAACATGCGAGCTTAATGCTTATAATAACCACCAAAGTTCGTGTGTTTATATTTGTTTTAGTTTAAATAAAAAAGCTATACTCGATTTTACAAGAAATATAACTTACTTTTCACCAGGTTTTAGGCCCCAGACGCAAATGGCGCTTTCCACGAGCCAGGCGGCGTGAAGTACGATGAAATATCGGAGGAAGCCGACCACGAACACAGAACTGAGGACAGTGTCATCCCAATACTCCAGAGGCGCATTCAGGGGCAACAACAGGAATAAGACCACGTAAAGCAGCCAGTAAACCCTGAAATTTAAGAAAATAAGTTATAAATATTTACTTGTTAAAGTGTGGCACGATATTTTTTTATTTTAATATTGTTGGTTTGCAATAACGCCTGCTATGCGGATTACATTACAAAATCACAAATATACGATAGGAAAAATTTAAGTCATGTGTGGGATTCGAACCCGCGTACCCCTTGAGCCGGGGTATGCTCTAACCAATTGAGCTAACATGACATGACGTCATAACTCAAATCTTTCCTATTGTTCTTTAATCCATCCCAATACGATGGTTAAAGAACCGGGGTATGCTCTAACCAATTGAGCTAACATGACATGACGTCATAACTCAAATCTTTCCTATCGTTCTTTAATCTATCCCAATACGATGGTTAAAGAACCGGGGTATGCTCTAACCAATTGAGCTAACATGACATGACGTCATAACTCAAATCTTTCCTATCGTTCTTTAATGCATCCCAATACGATGGTTAAAGAACCGGGATATGCTCTAACCAATTGAGCTAACACCCCGGCTCAAGGGGTGGATGGACGCGAGTTCGAATCCCGCATATGAATAAAAATTTTCCTATCGTATATTTGTGATTTTGTAATGTGGCACGATATCTTATCATTGGGGACTAAAACTATATGTGGAAGAGGAGTGGTGAGGTATTTTCCTCAATTACCACTCTTGAGGCGCTCGTAGCAGAGCTTGATCAACAATTAGGTCCAGCAGAGCTCGCTACCAGCATGACTTGGTTGGGTGACCGCTAGTGGCGTTTCCTATTGAACTCTTCCATGCTTCGGAGCCTTCGGAGAATACGTCATCGTGTCGGTCCGGAACCCAGGTTATTGCTTACGCACGCCACACTCCTTAAGAAATCGAATGCGAATTGAACTGTACTGTATGTCGAACGGTCTCGATCAATCGTAACATGTGTGTGGGAGATCGGTTTGATTTTTCTAAACAACCGTCAAACGGAGTAGAATCAAATATCGAATTGTGTTCGCATGTGACTCGCAGAAATTGTACCGTTCAATCGAAGCGTTTGTGCCTTTGATCCGATCTCAATCGCGAACCCAAATAAACAAAGAAATAATATATTATTTCCTTTGATCTTATTCCTAGCAAAATGAATTTAGATTGGATCTGGCTTAAGACAAGGGGTGAATGTTGTGTGTACTCGTAACATTTTACCAGTAACCTAATTAAGTAATTAAAATAGATATATTTAATTATTAAACGAGGGAAGAGTCTCCGTTTCAGCTTCGGCAAAAATGCTTTCTTATGTCTGTCCGTATTCCGGTTTTCAGGTTGTTTTCTTTTACAGGCCGCATTTCTCAACCGATTCTCGTGAAATTTTGTGAGCAGGTACGAATAATATGGATTTTTTGTCGATTTAGTTTGTGGAAAATATTTCACAAAATCAATATCAAAAAACAAAGATTAATATTAGGAAAAAAAACGAAGTAAGAGGCGGACTCGCGCACAAAGACTTTCATACTATTATCTACATAATATTAAACTCTATTTTGACCTACCTTACCCTTTTTATCTATTCACGAAGGGTACGGAACCCTTCGTCCGCGAGTCCAAATCGCACTGAGCTGCGACGGAATGAAGAAGCTCTTAATTTCAAAAATAATAAATTATTTGGTTGCGTCGTCGTTAACAAGTTTATAGCTAATTGCAAAAATTAGTCTTGTTTGTAAGTTGAAGTACAGATGTCGCATACGATGGTAAAGAACGAAAGGACAAATTATGGTCATAAGTCATATGTCATGTTGGCTTAGCGGCGAGTATACCCCGGCTATAGGGGTGGATGGCACGGGTTCGAATCCAGCACCTGATAATATTTTTTCCTCTCGTTGCAATTTTGTTATTACTAATAGTGCTTACGGGTTGAGTTAGATTGCCGACTACATACGTTTACTTTGAGGTGAATGAAATAAAAGGTTTAGTTTTTAAATAAATGCTGTTCAATTACCGGTCGCTCAAAAACATAGGACATGCAATGTCAGAGAATAATAATGACACTACCTACGATTAAATATGAATTTATTCGTAGCACACTACACACTAATATTATAAATTGGTAAGTTTGTGAGTGAGTAAGGATGTTATAGAGTAGTTTTGTAACTCCTTTTTCGAATCGGCGTAATCAATTTAGGTAAAACTAGAAAAATTTATAGTTTAGATCATGGATTAGTACATAGAATTTTCATCGTCATAATCATTTGTGAATGTAGGATTCCTAGAATGAGAACTGAACTGTGAAACTCTCACGAACTTCTGCTCCCCGGGTACTTATATATTTTTTTAAATAAGTAGTTGATGCTAATGTGTGTGATCACAATTCCACCTAATGGTAGGTGATGATATCGTCGAAGGTGACGAACTTTTAACTTGCTGCTTGGCGACATATTTTCTACTAGGGGCTGGTAGTTAGACGCTGGCATTCTGCCTCAAGGCAAAATGCTATACAGCCTGTGCACTCATAATCTTAGTATAACGTTGCATAAATTTTTTTAAAACATTTTTGTTACACATTTTTAAATACCTAGACATATGTATTTCAAATACATCCGTATTGTAGCATTGAGTTATGAAGCAGTGATGGCTCAGTGGCATTGGCCATGGACTGCCGCGCAGCAGCTCCATGGTTCGAATCCCGCCGCAGGCTTGAGCTTCATCGCATGGTGGAAGGGCAAATGCGAATGCCCGCCTGGCTAGCGACCACGCTCAAGTAGAAAATCTGTCGCCAAGCACCTAACGGTGTGTACCAGCAGCTGTCTTTAAGCCAGTAATTCAAGGTTGAGCCTGTTAACACCTTCTATTTATATACCTGCATAGGTAATACATATATAAAATTTCTCCGGCAGTCTCAAATTTCAGTGCCTACAATAGTTTACCCTGCTCAGCTACAAAAGCAAAATAAAATATAATAACCACACTACATCAAAGATAAGCCTTACCGTACCGAGTGACATTGTTAAAACATTTTTCTTTGTGTACCTACTAATCTTCTTATCCAGCTTAAGGAGAAGATCAAATCAGTTAACTTTTAAAAGTTCTGCCCTTTTATAAGACTTTCAATCCAAAATAATCTGCTGGTTTTATAAAATCCGATTTTCTTTTTAAGAATTATTATATAAAAATTACAATAACATATTTTTTTTTGTGTAAAATTCAAACATTTTGGACAATGTTCGTCGATTATACTTATACACAAGACTATTTCGTGCTCTGAATAAATTTTTTGGAGACTTTACATTATCATATATATTATGTTTAAATAATGATCTCTAACCCACGGCTATTATTTAAAATGCCCGGTGGTAGGCCCCGGCTAAGTTGATTGATGTCTTGAGGCCTGCTACACTTTGATTAGTATTTATATAGTGCCAGTGTTTAGTGCAGGTGCTTAGTGATTAGTACTAAACACGCTTGGACAACAACTGATGAGTGTTATATGTGATTAGTGTTTCGTATTTATGTTTTGTGATTAACGATGTAGCTACAGTGAATTGAAGCGCGTTCTATTTTTTTGCGAGTTGCGTCTCTCGCATGCCAAACTTTTACCGAGGAATATATGCTTCATCTTCTGGATCAGTCGAGCACTAATCACTAAACTAAACACCTGCAGTAAACACCAATCAAAATGCAAACAGACCTTTAGTGAAGTTCAGATTAGATTGACAAAACAGCAGGTAACCCTTTTTTGTGGCATTCTATGAGAGAGACACGTATTTGTTATCTGGTTGGTGGCCACTTAATTATTATTAGCTTGAATAATATAAAAAATAAATAATAATATTAGCCCGAACACAAAACAAACCACAAAAAAGTATCGGCAGTTATCTAGTGACTAGTCTAATCTATATACATGCTTGGTTCAATTCAAGTGGTGTAAGCTCTACAATATGTTGGCTATAATTGAATAAATAACTTATAAATAATACATTTATGACATAGTCAAATGTTCCGGTCTGTCTCTCTAGTCACACTAACTTGCAAGCTCGATTTATAGCCTCTAAATCGAGCTTGCAAGTTACGTGCGGATTAGTGCAACAGGTGTGCAAATTGCAATCTTGTACACGGAAGAGAGAAAGCAATATTTCTCTATGGGCTTGTAGGGTATTTTGCGAATGCCCGCCTGGCTAGCCCTCAAGCGGAAAATCTGTCGCCACACATCTATCGTTGTGATGCAGCATCATTCCTCAAGAGCCAGTTCGCACTTGTTTTCAGATTGTACTTAAAGGATAATCTAACAGCAATTAAACCGGTACTTACTTCTTCTGAAACATGACAACAGAATCATTTTCGAGATCCGTCATATCAATAGCCTCCTTCAGTTTCTCCTGATAAGGGCTGAGCTTACGGAGGCGCGTAATGATGTGTGCGTAGAGAAAACCCTTTTTGCAGTCATAAGGATCGTCACTGGTCCCGAAGCGTGCGTGATGGAGGCGGTGCTGTTGTACCCAGTCGTAAATTGGACCCTGAAATACATAGACAATAGAGAAAATTGTTTTAATAGTGAGTGCAACATAGACCATCAACTGGTGAAACTGTAGATGCCAGTACAAATAGCTTATTAGTCTCTAATTGAAGTGTGATTTTAGGGTCGCACGGAAAAAAGATCTTATCTTTTTTTCTATTGGGCGTAATTGTTGATTCCATTTCGGATATTTCCCTCTAAGGATAACTGTCTCAACTCTCAACAGAAGTGTAGACATATCAGTAAATAATTCGATATCAACAATATTTCATTGTGATTCGGTGATATCGGTTATGCATTACCTTCGTCACCCAAATATTATTAAGGTGGAATCTTACATCTGTGGCAGGAAATGAAAAAAAAATACTTTTTACGCGCTTGTAACCTTTTTTGTAACTTTAGTTTTGGTAACCATTCTAGGTACATGATGTTATAAAATAAATTTTTCCTATCCTATATTTGTGATTTTGTAATGTAATCCGCATGGCAGGCGTTATTGCAAACATACCAATATTAAAATGATACACATGATTCTAAAAGTTACCCTAGGAATCGTCGATGTTATTAAACATTTTGTTTACCCGTAACAAATGTTATTTATTAGTCAATAATAAAAAATCAAATGATAAAAATATACTAATATCCTAAAAAGTTCTCCAAATATAGAGAATTACTAGATTAAAACAGTTATAGTAATAATGAATAGATTCTGGCGTCACTTTGCGGAAATCCATATTTAATAATAACAAATATTTTAAGAAAACATTAAATTAATATTTTAATAAAACACTCAAAAAATATAAAAAATATATCTAGTCACAATTCCGCCTAATTCGATCGAGAATTTTCTCGTAGAGCCAAGACCGCCTGAGGATGCTTCGTGTACAAGCGAAACGCGTCGGAAATTCTTCCGATTTGGCTGCGTGGCGTATGTAACGTCGTCGCGTCGGCTTAACAGGTAAATTAGGCGGAATTTGAAGCCGAAAATTACTCTGTATTTCCGTCCGGAACACGGGAATGCAAAGTTGGAAGCTTGCATCAATTGTTAGCAAGGAATACTCTCCAACTTCTACAGGAAGATATGGGGGGAGGGTGGTGCGAGGTGTAATTCTAACCTAGCACTTGCTTTGGCTGCATTGCTGCGTGGCGGCTAAAATAGCCATGCAGATGTTGATAACTATATGTTTTCCTCTCGTTATTATTATTGTTTTTAATGTTATTGTGACCGAACAAGCTCGAGGCCCACTTGATGTTAAGCGGACTAACCTCTGCCTAGAACAGATGCATTTAATCACAAGTGACGAATTGTACTGCGCCCGTCACCTTGTTAAGTCTCATGTGCCTGTAATTTCACTGGCTCTCAAGGACTGCCGCCGGAACACACCGTTAGGAGCTTGGCGACAGATTTTCTACGTGGTTAACTCATCAGGAAGTCTACCATCTATTCCCATAGAAATGAGATAGTTTAACATGTTGAAGAATATGGTTCAGAATATACGTTGTCAACTTATGAAATATAATTTAACATGAAAACCTTGAATTAGTGAAAACATTTTAAGAATTGTACCTGGCCTGCGAGTGTCTGGAACAGCATCAGAGCAATCCGCAGTCCAATGCTGGCTTTGTACGACTTGTGTGCCCAGAGCCTATGTGCACCAGTTGTCACGCCTAAGATTGCCACCATCGTAAGTGTAGTAACTAAAACAGGTAATATTATGATTTTTTTAATCAAACCGTCTTGTTAAAGGAGGCATTAGAGTTCTGGGTGCATTTCAAAACCTTGTACGAACGTTTATTGTAGCACAAATTATACATAATTGTTCAATATACCAATAATTAACGTATGAAAAACAAGCTTTTATTTATAAAAAAATATTAAAAAACAATCTTTTATCATATTCTTGTTAATAAAAAGAATTAAACATTTTTAAAAATACTCGTCAAGACGATTCAAATGAGCCCAAACACGATGAGGTTAAGTCGTTTCATTGCGAAGTTCCTTTAGTCACCTTCCAGCTCCATCATCACATCAGCACCATGTCATCATAATATTCCATTGTCATAAGATTCACACATGAATGCAAAATTTCAGCTCAACCGGGAAGTGGATCAAATAAAATTTGCAAGATTTGATGATGAAGGACAGGTGAAACTAAATAAAAGCTTGTAAAAACACAGGTGATGATAAAAAGTTCCTTGGAATATTGACAATTCTATTTTATATTCTTCTGAAGTTCTTCAATATTAAAGATATTATTACATTACGTAATTCTAGTCATATACAAATATTTCACGCGAACAAAGTTGACGTAGGGCCTGTTTCAGAATGTTCGAGTAATTGGTTATACTACCCAGCCAGAACACAAATTAACTGAATGATAAAAATGACAGTTAAAATGCAGCGCGTTTCAAGCTTTAACCGATGGAAAGGCTAAATCGATGACTGTGAAACGCAAAGATAGTGTTTTATTTATAAAATATGTTCTGGGTAGTATAACCGGAACTTACTCGAACATTCTAAAACAGGCCCATATACTATAGATATTCTTTGCAGAAGTGGTTCAAATATTGTAATCGTTTCTTCGTAGCGCGATCTTTTGAATTTAATGTTTGATTTTTTGTTACAAGGAAGCACCAAATCAAAAAAATATTGAATAAATGTCTATAGCCAGATATTGATTAAAATTAGATTGTAACTAATAAGCATTGCAATTCAACGGGGCAATGCTGCCAGCATGCTGGGCACGCTGCCAACTGATAGTGGGCTAGAGCATTTGGACTGCCTATGAGTCTGCAATGACTTATAGGGATCTAAATGCTTTTATTGTAGTAGCTGTAGTGTTGTATATAGTTTGTAGTATTTGGTTAATAAAGGCATACCGCCCGCAAAAAAAAAAATCTCATACGTAGCTGTATACTTACAGAGAATTGCAGTAGGCCAATACGCGTGAAACACCAGAAGATACAGTCCATAAAGGGAGAGAAGCTGTATGTGGATGAAGAAGAGTACTGCAGGCCAGTCAGCCTCTCGACTCTTACTGAGCTCCTCTGGCGCCTTTTCTGTAGTAGTCCCCATTTTCAGCTGAAATAAAACGGAATCACTGATTTAACTTTGCAATTTTTTTTGTATGTTTGATAGTTTAGCCTTTGATTACTATCTGCCTACCTGATGGTAAGTTATGATGTGTTCGAATATGTTGTTCAGGCTAACCTAGAATTACTGGCTCTCGAGGACAGCTGCCGGAACATACCGTTAGGTGCTTGGCGACAGATTTCTACTTGAGGGTGGTAGCTAGCCAGGCGGGCATTCGCAAAACGCCCTATCACCATGCTATAACGACTGCCATCATAAGACAACAACCGGGACAGACGGCTTAACGTGCCCGCTGAAGCACGGAAGCCATGTCACTAGCGGTCACCCATCCAACTCATGACCGCGGCGGACGTTGCTTAACTTTGCTGATCGGTTAAGAACGGTTAAGCAAACTTCGCTACAAGCGCTTCAAAAACTTAAAAGCGCAATTATTTTGTGGACACACCATGTGGTTCACATACAATAAAATAAAATCATGATATGAGCTGCTATTATAATTGCAGTTAAAACTTATATGAATGATCGCTAGGGACGTTTAATATTGAATCGTTACGGGGAAGGCACGTGAAGCCGTCGGTCCCGGTTGTTTTCTTAGGGTATCAGTCCTTTTAGCATGGTGAATTGTGTTAGAGCATTTTGTAAACGTCCCCCTGGTTAGCTACTACCCTCGAGTAGAAAATCAGTCGCCAAGCCTAACGGTGTTCTCCGGCAGCTGTCCTTGTAGACAGTAACAAACAGTGTACAAAATATTCTTCAAAATAATTTATTGTAAAACAAAGTATAGCCCTTACAAAATGGTATCTTTCTTTTTCATCAGGTGAGATAGGGTGGAGGGCTTTTTATATAAAGGCTTTAGGCTTTAAAAAATATTTACCTCATATTTATACACAACTATACTAGGCTAAAAGCAAAGCATGATTTAGTAATGGACCATGAGAAAAGGATCGGTGGGGTTGCGTATTTAGGGGTTACGGGTTCAAGCCCCACTGGGAGTCACCTTGTTCCAAGCTAAAAAATGACTAGTTTCGCTTAGCATTTGTTAATGTTGACTAAATTATTCAAAGTAAAACTTGTTGAAACTCATTTGTTACAAAGATTGGTTTAGGGAATTTGTCTAAACTTTTGAGTACTTAATTTAGTCATTTTAGATTTTAAGGCAAAAATAACTGCTCAGGCTTTTTGCCGTTTAGGTATACAAATTTTATTCATATAACATTTTGAAGTGGTTTGCGTTCATATACGTTCTACAAATTAGGGTTTCTGATTAGAATAAGGGACATTAAATTGTTATAAGTATTTTTTTCCGGCGGTATGCCTTTATTAACAAAATACTACGAACTATATACAATACCACAGCTACTACAATAAAATCATTTAGATACCCATAAGTAATTGCAGACTCACAGGCAGTCCAAATGCTCCAGCCCACTACCAGTTGGCAGCGTGCCCAGCATGCTAGCAACATTGCCCCGTTGAATTGCAATGCTTATTCGTAAAGCCAAATAGGTGCCAGCATTTTCAACACGTGTCGCATCTACCAAGCGCTCTGATAAATTTGAAAAATACGATGAGCTCACGCTCCCCACGGACCCAACGTCTCGACACCAAACGTAATATGTAACCTATACAGGTTAGCATACTAAAATATACATTATACGCCTAAATTGAATAAATTATATATACTTAGACCAGTATTTTGTTCACGCGTCGCATCGACCAAGCGCTCTGATAAGTATTGGTAAATACGATGAGCTCCCGGTCCCCATGGACCCAACGTCTCTACACGACACGGCTCAAACATGTAACCCATACCGAGGTTAGCATACTTGCGCCGCTGGAGTTATTATAATTATTATATAGGTATACAAACAAATGTGCGTGTGCAAGTATAATAATCATGTTTGGTAAACTAAATTTTACCGACTTCAAAAAAAGAAGAGTTTCTCAATTCGACTGTATTTTTTTCGTGTGTTTTACCTCATAACTTTTAAAGGGATTACCTACCGATTTCGATCATCTGTTTTTATATTCGATAGCTTTTTAAATTTTTATATTCTCTGCGACTTCGTTCGCGATTGCCTTACCTGCAGAGTAATTAATCACATTTGAGTACTGTTTATATCATAACAACGCTGTGGTCGGTGAAGCACTTAGTAAAGCATAGCTCAGAAAAGAGCTTTTTACTTTGGGTTTGAAAACTCCCGGGTTGTATTTTACAGAAGACAGTAGTTAAGTTACTCAGAGAGTTCTTTCGCGGTTCGCACAATAAAAGTTAAAGCAAATGTAGTTTGTGCGTTTCATTAGAATTTCGATTTTAAAACGGCATCTTTTTGCTGAGGTTCTCCTTGTTTGGCGGTAGAACGAATATATATAAGAGTGTGCACTTTCATTCTGCAGTCTCCAAAATGTATACGACAATAGATAGATAGTTAAAAAACTGATTGTGGCGAATATTCCAGATTTTAGATTTTTATCTTAGCGAGCTTGCAAAACTAAATAAGGGTGCCGAGCTGCCCGTGGGGTGCTGAGCTGCCCGTGGGGTGCTGGGGTGCCGGATGCCCTTGGGGTGCCGGGCTTCCTTGTCACTATTCTAACAAAAAAAGAATAATAGAAATCGGACTATGCGTTAATAAATTACAACTAGGTGTACATTTTGACTTTCATCCCCTTTCCCGAGGGAACCGTACTGAATTTCGGGATAAAAAGTATACAATAACCTTCTTCGTTGTATGAACTCAAATCGTAACAAAGTTTCATTGAATTCCATTCAGTAGATTTGGAGTGATGCGCGGCCGGGATACAGACAGAAAGAAAAAATAAAAAAAAATACAGTTTTGGCATCAGTGTAGACAACAGATTGCAGTGGTTTTTTTTTCAAAATATCTCCCATGTACTGAATTGGATCTGTTACAGTTTTATTATAAGTATAGATTAACTCATCGATTACCTACTTTATGATCACAAATATGACTATAATAAAAATCCTCTCTGGTTCCTTGGAAGATAGAACGGCCCTTAGTAAGACACGCTACGTGCGCTGACACTTTAGCGCTGTCACATATTTCTGAAAAAGTGCGGGATAACCTCGCGCCGCGCCTACTTCGGCGGAGTGGCTCAAGCAGTTCAAGTATGCCAATTTTGTTAGTGGTTACATATTTGAGCTATTTTAGTGTGGAGACATTGGGTCCGTAGGGATCGGGAGCTCATCTTATTTTCCTAAACTTATCAGACTGATTGCTACCGCTGTATATATCGTGATCAAAAAAATGCTGATATTTATTTGGCTCAACGAATAAGCATTGTAATTTAACGGGGCAATGCTGGCAGCATACTGGGCACGCTGCCAACTGGTAGTAGGATGGGCATTTGGACTACCTGTAGGCCTACAATGACTTTTGTGTTGTATAAATGCTTTCAGTGTAGTGTTGTATACAGTTTGTATTGTTTTGTTGATTATTACGCATACTGGCGGAAGAGAAAAACCTGTTATCAAGTAAAAGTTATTGCTACAACAATTGTGCTTGAGTTGAAAACAAGTTACAAACCTTCAAGGTATTGTTTCTTTTTTAGGCTGTTCAACTTGTTCGATTAAATCATCACTTAGCAACAGGTGAGATAGCTTACAAAGGCTTGTTTTGTTAATTGTTAGCCTGCCTTGCAATGCAGTTGCTCATCGCAGCCTATAGTCGATATCAATTGGCTATCCTTTGTTGTTGTCTTTTAGAAATCCGTTTAAAAGTTTGGTCCCAATTGTGGAGTTGGCTTCAAAGCAAATAATACCTATATTTCAACGTCAGTACTCGAGAATGGTAAGAGCTATATTACTCTCACTACTACCATATCCCATGGAATAGGCAGAGTAACGTTGATGTTTTTTCTCTTGAGTAGGTATCCATTCTTCATCACCCGGCGTGTAATTAAATGTCTGAATACCGTCTGACGGCGCTTCGTCAGGTTTGACGATTGTTCCTCATTTTTTTTCCTACGTATTTACAACTCTTATAACTTTAAGTCATTGCAAGAAAGTTTATAACCTACAAGACAAGCTACTATATCACATAATATATTTTGGAGAAAGCAATTAGCACCTAAAGAACTGCCGTCTTACACTGCGATCCCCAAGCCGCCTGCCAAGCGTGGGGATTATGGGAAATACCCCCTAAACAGGGAAGGCTCTGTTGTGGATGTGTGACTGTGAGTGGACGATCCGGCTGATACAGTACAGTACACAATTACAAATTATGTATATTTATTTCTTTTATTTGATGTAATAAGAACGCTTACATTACAATGCAATTAAACTTAACATCATAAAGATAAATAATGATTCAAACTTCATAATTAAACAATTATTATGCCATTAGATGTACAATTGTAGGTCTACCAATTTCATGTCAAATCAATTATCAATATTTCTTCTAGTACAAAGAGTTTGACCGAGCAAAAATATTCCACTGACAAATAAATAACAACGAAATAAATAAAATAACAAATTCACGGTTAATGTTACCGAAGTGTTTGGTTATAATATAGTGAGTATTATCGCAATAACGATAGAATATGTTACATACTTACTATGCATACGGTAAGAAGTCCACTGTTTTACAGGCCGAACTTCTTCAAAGTCAGGAGCGTACCGACAAAGGTCAATTGTCAATGGCTTGTCCATTGTATGGTGATTGTGAACTTATGTAAATAAAGTAAGAGGATGACGCTCTTTCTAAATTCCTTGTACTTATTATTGGTACCTCTAGTAAATTATTGACAAGCGCCAAGGTACTGGTTGTACTGTAATGAAGTCTGCCAAAATTATGGATCCAAATGCTCACAAATTCAGCAGTCCTATTTTGAAGATTTTACTTTCCACTTTAATGAAATTCTGCTGACCTGATGGGTTGAATGTAGAGTAAAATGGATAAAATAAAAACCGGCCAAGTACGAGTTGAACATTTTTATTCTGTGGTTAAACTTACGTCTTACACACCGAGAGTTTCGTACCAAAACTGAATGTACGATTAAATCACAGTTATCTACGAACGCAAAGTTTTTGTGATTGTTACGGAACAAGCACGAGGCCCACCTATGTTAGGTTATAGCGGTCTATAACAGATGCATTTTGCCAAGTGACGAATTGCACTGCGTCCGTCACCCTGAGACATGTTGTTACTACTCATGTGCCTGTAATTTTGTTTGGCACTCAAGGACTGCTGCCGGATCACACTATTAGTGCATATTTTAATCCATTTATTTTCTTTAACTAGTTTATTTAGTCTATAAAGTATTGCTTTCCAACTTGAATTAATATTAAACATAGCGTCAATAATCATAGTCACATAAAAAATGTGATTCCCCATCTACGAATTCGTAGTTCCCCATATATAATTGAAATAGCGAATTAAAGCAAATATTATTTTTTCATTTGCGAATTCTCCGCTGATTACATCAAAATAATTAATGGAGAGGAAAAAATATTTTCTAAAGTTAACCACACAGCAGCAACTTATCGACCCGCCACGGAACTAGGTAAAGTAAAAGAATAATAAAAGCACCAGTTGATTAGTACATTCCACGAATAAATAGTAAAGGCTGACTTATATCAAAACAAAACAACACTTAAATTGCGTTCTAAAATTAAAATAATGATACTTGGTAAAACGGTCAGTTGTAAAACATAATCAAAAAGGAAATTCTGTCGCCAATACTCTCGTTCTTATTTTGTTATGTAAATTATAAAAAAGCGTTTATATATTAAAGCAACGTAAAAGTAATTAAATATTTAATATCCAGATACATATGCGGTCAAAAAATATTTTTAGACCTTGCATGTAAGGACGTTAACAACCGACATCTCCAACGGCCAACGGGATAAGATATGTGTAATATGTATATATTTAATATTTTTTCTTATACTTTACACGTTGCAAAATACTTAACGTAGAAAATATATATATAATAAAATAACAAACTTTTCAGATTTTTATCACAGCCATAACTTTTGTGACAAACGATTTTTCACTTTGTTTTTTTTATTCCGGTCATAATTTTCCTAGTAGTTATTAATGTATTTACTCAAAAAAAATTAAATACTGTCACTTACATGTGTTATTGTGTTATTAAATTCGTCCAAAAAGGAATGTCCATGAGGAAAAATGCAGTTTTAAAGTATAAAAAAAGAAAGACAATGTTTTTTTGCCACATTGAACGCATAGTGAATGTCAAGGGGAAACCCCGTCGAGATGTTATCAACTGGAAATTAAATTATAAATTATAGCGTTAATACACAAGTCAGCACAACTATTATTACAAAATGCGTGAACTTTTTAAACGGAAGGCGGGCTTTTTGTCCACACCACAGATTACACAAATGTTTCGTTCAGAAATGTTAAGGGCAAATACTTACGTATGACGCCATGACGGAGTGTAAAATAAAATAATTGCAATGTTTTGATAACAAAACTTTTAATATCGATTATTAAGAACATTAGTTGAGTATTTAAGTAACATATAGGCAGCGAGATTGTAATGAAATTCCTGTTTAGATAACATATTAAGACAATTTTTTAATTGCGTGTAAACTCCTTGCTTGAACTTGCATGACCTGTGTGCTACGCTATAAATTAAAAAAAAAAAAAAAAACGGGATATGGTACAAAACAATCCAGTGTGATCTGCCTCGTTACCCATGGTTTGATATATTGCCTATGAACCGGAAATATTCGGTGGCTCTGTTGAGACTTCGTTCCGGACACATTCCGTCAAACAAGTTTAAATTTTTAATGGGCATATCAGATTCACCAAATTGCATAGAATGTGGTACTGAAGAAGATGTACAGCATGTACTGATAGAATGTGTACGTAACGATGAGATACGACGGAGCTCACTACTAATTAATGCCAATGTTGGTGATTGTAATAGTCTTCTGGCTTTGCCCTCTTCAGACGAAGCTAGGGTGCTACTAAAATTATACATGTTTCTCTACGGAGGAACAAGTCCTTGTTAAATTAAAATTAATTAGCTATTAATATGATGTGAGACTTACGGGGGTGACATGGTCAATTATTGACAAAACCTCCATGAAATAAAATAAAGAAAAAAAAAAAACTTAGGTCGACCGACCTTGGGTTTCATGACTAAAAGAATGCTCGAGGGTTTTATATAGGGCATTACGGCGAAGTTAACCTGTATGCTTAGATACTGTTTACCTGAAAGTGTGATGAAAAATATTGTACTATAATCGTACAAAGTTTAATGCTTTTATGCATTAATGTTTCGACGATGATGTTTGAATAATTAAAAGCAAAATCAAGAAACTTCAAAAAAACTTATATATATGGGAAAACTCTTTCAAGTACTGTAATACTATTTACTGTATTCTAATTATTGTGTAGTAATAATAATTAATAAAATTTGTATTGATAAGATTTACTATATAGACACAAAACTTGATTAAGCGAAATTTTACAGCTGTTATCCTGGTTTTTACTTATATAAATGGGAAAACTCTTTCAGGTACTGTATTACTATTTACTGTATTCTAATTATTATGTAGTAATAATAATTACGTAAATAAAATTTGTATTGATAAGATTTACTATTTAGACACAAAACTTGATTAAGCGAAATTTTACAGCTGTTACCCTGTTTTTTTCTTATATAGAACATTGTTTTCGGATCATTCAGAGTGTTTGTCATATCTTCTACAATGTGAATTATTTTATTCATATATGTAAGTTGTGAAATCTTTCTAAAAAACATGTTGTGAAATTGCCTTTTTAAAACTCTTCACTTTAACACATAAAAACAAGAAACGTTAAAAAGCACGCATGCTAGGATGCATAAACCTTTTTTTTTGTACGCTTACATGTGCAATGTTCTCTGGCTTTATAACGTCATTAACCTTGAAAAATAATATGATTTCATTTCTAGTCCAACATTTGTCTTTGTGTGAACGTTGTAACGATCCCCCCTAACCTGAAATATTTTTTTTTATTCTTTTTTTACTTGAATTTTTTTTGTTTTCCTCAAATTAATAAATGATTAAATTGGCAGTTACAAGGTACGCAGAAATATTAATAATAAAATAATACAACTAAAATAAACTAAAATTAAACTAAAAGACCTAAATTAAACTTAAATTAAATTGATCCCAAAACTGATCCTATTTTTGCTTAAACTTAACGATCGTGCTTGACTAAAAATTCTGATCCCAAAATTTCAAAATACTAAAGAAGCCTAAAATAATGTATTAAATATACTTTTCTATATTCTAAAATTATTGTGATTTGAAATATGGCATGTGAATCGTCTAGTATAATGGTAGGACCTTAAGAAGTGACCTATTGTAGTAATCCATTTTCTTTTAAGGTACTTAAGAAAGAATTTAACTAACCTAACAGATAATACTCCTAAATAATATCTACTTACTGATAATTTGAAATCTATCAAGTTGAAATTTATAATTAAAATAAGAATCATAAAGATACCCAAGTTTTTATACTATAGTAAAATTAAAGAAAATTTATATCAATTCACTCTAATATAATTTAGAATATTATTTGTACACTTGATTATGTAAAGTTATGGAATTTGAATGTATTATTAGAATAACGTAAACATTCCGAATTAGTGAACAGAGAATAATAAATATCTCATAAAATATTGGAATTAGGTATCTAAGACCAATAGTGAATATGAAGGAACCTGAAGTCTAAAATTAGGTAAATCATTGTTAAAGAAGTTACATAGAAGATAATTATATGTATATATTTTATACATCATAAATTCAAAGCAAAGCAATTATAAACGAAGTACCATTAGGGTATTGAATCGTTAAAAATTAATTAAATCGTTTGGGTATAAAATCATTATAAGCTAAATAATTTTTGTATGGGAGTAAATATGTTCTTTATAGAAATCTGTGAGAAATTACAAATTAAAACAACGATTATATTTTTTCAAACAGATAAAATTAGATATATGAAACATAAGGTTCGGTACCTAAATTTAAAACCACGTATATAAATTAATATTGTAGATAATCTCAAATTACAAATAGGCACCGGGAAAACCTGATATAAAATCTAGATAAATTGGTAATATAGGATTCGGCTTAAAATAGCATAAGTAACTATGCATTGGCTATTGTAAGGAAAACAACATGGAACTAGAATTTACTTGAATAATGTAGACATAAAATATTGTCATGACTCCTAAGATTACTTTAGATTTCCTCAAAAATTGCAAAACATATCATCGTTTAATATTAAGAATCTAAGGTGCTTAGCTGCTTATCTAGTAAAGCAAGTGGAATGTATTTGAAAATATTTCCTCTAAAGTACCTAACATAGAAAACTAGACCTTAACTCGTTATGTGAGAGAGACTGACAAGGGAAATATACCAAAAGGATAATCAACGAACTCCCGTAATTACTTTATATTATATTTGACTTCAATCATTCAAAGATCTAAATAGAAATAGACTAAAATTAATTTAATTAATACACCACTAAACTCGTCAAAGATTAACTAAAATAATGACTATACCTATACGAACTTATCAGATTCAACGAAAATATAAAGAAAATTCCAAAAATATTGCATATTGTATTCCAAAGTACATTTTGTCCATTTACTTAGAACTTATCAAATTATATTCATAACGTCATAGAATAAAATGGTTATTAAAATAAGAAAATATATTGTACAAAATTATATGATGAATTTGGATTAAATTAAATTGTATTATTTTAAAGTTGGTCTAATTAAAAGAGTAGTAGAATGGACTAGACTGATAGTTCCTAGTTTACTTTGACTCTCGACTTCTACACTATTACATTTTGGAAGTATAACGTTTATTGGAAGTAAACTAGCAAATAGATATTTTATAGATATTGTTTTCGTAAAATTTGATTATTTGAGAAGTTACAACTTTGATAATTAGATGGATCCATCGTATGTTAGTTAGCAGTTATAAGGAAAAGTTCAGATTCTAAGTGCCAGGGACTTGCAACCCCTGGTGTACGTTTAAGAAGGCCTTCTTTACAGCGCACGACGCCAATGCTCATCGGTTCACTTAGGTAAAGCCTTCTCCTTAAATCAAATACTGCTTAACTTCCTATTTTATCTCATTATTGGAAAATTCATAATATCCATTTAATGAGTATCATATCTAGTTAGTTAATTTCATTGATATGCTATTTCTCAGTTTGAAATAGAATGTGTTTCAGAGTATCATAATAATATCAATATTATAATTGATTTCAATGAAGTTTGGTTTTATATTTTAGGACTTACTTTGCCTAAGTTTTGTAAAATCACGTGTTTGTGATATCATAGTGAATTATACTTTTACTCAGACTCAAGTACTCAAATATGAATATATAAGGTTAAGAGGAATTATCTTCCCTCTGATTTTCTCAAGTCGAATATAACATCTTTCATCCTTACAGCAGAAAGACTTATTAAAAGTGTGGTCGCATTTGCACCAATGTTCAACAATGTATTATCATGGTTGAATAGAATTTAAACTTCATATTGTTGTACGAGGACTTACATGCCTCATTCTTGTCGTCAATATATGTCAATCCTTCTTGGTTGAACAAACATAAAGCATTCATTATAAATATCAATCCAAATACTTGAGTAGAATAATCGTATACCTTTATAAGTTAGCATTAGTACTTAGACAAAATAAATTCTCTCGAATAATGTTCATAAAACATTGGAATAGGATTTGAACTCAAAATGTATATAGTTTACTATTGCATTACATTTGAACTGAAAGACCCAAGACTTAGCATTGGCATACATTTGCATATTTGATTTTATTTATCGGCTTGAACAGTTTTATGATAATTTTATTTTAAAACGTTGGTATTATTTATGAATATGATGTTCTCAGGATAACTTTATTCCAGTAATTTCACCTCTGTAATTTGACATAGGAATGCGAATTCATGTAAGGAACAGTGCAGAATAATTCTAAGATACAGATTAATCTTTAAAAAGAATTAAATACCTTTTATAAGATCAATTTCCCATGACAAATTTTCTATAAAATATCAATATTGAAAGGGTCTCTTGACCATGTAAAGGAAATTAAGTATCCGCATATTATATGAAAACACAAATTTCCAAACATGTTGTTTCCCAAACGATATTAGATATAATTACACTTTGCTTTGATATGTTTTATTTCACGTATATTACTAATCTACTCACCTTGTTAGTCACCTTTCCTTGTCGGAATTTAAGCAATCTATAAATTGCATTTTGCATTCATTCCAGGTACTTTTCCAAACATTTCCTCTATATTGTGTGTACATAAGTTAATTGTAGTAAAAAAGTAAAATATGTAAAGCACGAGAATTTACTATGACCAATTTTTTCTTTCGATTCCTGCCTTGTTGACAAATCCTGTAGATTGAATTTTTATCGTATTCTTTTTTTCAAAATATTCATTGCCTGTTACTATTCAAACATAAAATGAGATCCTAGAATCTCTTTACTGATATAAAAATTCAATAAGGTTAGTATACACAAATATTGTCTAATAAAACTTTTTTACTATGAATGAATAATTTATTTCTGATCTTTAGATTCTTTACCTATATATATTATTCGTCTTTAGTGACGGAACTTCCTTTCCAAGGTATGTTCCGTTACATTCAACCCCCAAAATTTGCGCAGGTATATGATAATTTAACCGAAGTAAATTTTTAACAAACTACAAATATTTATCATTAATATGTTCATTTATTTATTTAAAATTATAACAAAAACTTATAGGTAAATGAACTCATAAAGATTTCTTTACTATATTTCTAAGCTTTAAATTATTTATCATTTTTCAATTATATTATATTATTCGTCTTTAGTGAAGGAACTTCCTTTCCAAGGTATGTTCCGTTACATTCAACCCCCAAAATTTGCGCAGGTGATATGATAATTTAACCGAAGTAAATTTTTAACATTCTTCAAATATTTTACATTAATATGTTCTTTAAATTATTTTAAATTATAATAAAACTTATTGGCAAATGAAATCATAAGGATTTCTTTATTATATTTCTAAGCATTAAATTATTTATCATTTTTCAATTATATTATATTATTTGTCTTTAGTGATAGAACTTCCCTCCCTCGGAATGATATATTACATCCAACCCCCAAAATTTACACAATTGATATGGTAATTGAAACCAAAGTAAATTTTTAACTAATTTTCTAAAATAATAATCAGAAATAAATTCTTTAATACATTTATAATTCGATTTTAAATTTATTGGCAAATGAACTCAGACATGGTGTATTTGTATATGAGTGTGTTTTTAAACCATTCCAAAAGTTTAAAATTATATGAGTTAATATATAAGTTTATATAGCGATAACCATAAATAAAGATTTCTTTTCACCAAGCCGATTCAATCCTCGAAGGAAGTGATTCTGTGGGGCACACTCATCCTAATGATACAAAGGTAGGCGTTAGACCCCAAACCAATCATACGTTTAGAGAAAACCACCCCCAATGTCCTCCCTAGGATTAAATCTTCTCTTTAGGCTCAAAGTTTTAATTATGTATGTTCACCTCTATTCCACTTAATATCAATTTCATGTAATCAAACTTCTGGCTTTGGTGATGTATAGTGTACCGCAATATTTAATGTAGAGTGAGACCCATATGAAATCAGTGTATACTGATGACTTGTCATCTGACTTATCCTAACACCAAATCTCCTTCATATAAGTCGCTGATATGTACTGTTTTTTTAGCATTTAAGCTCCGTCGATAGGGTAGTGCATCTGAATTCAATTGACAACAAATTGCTTCAAACCAAGAATATTAATAAATCATTAAAGCCCTCCATTCCTTCTATTATAATACTATCACATATACTCTTCCTTCTTTTCTATTAAACGATAACATTTTCACTCTTTTCTACGTAATTCATTCAAAACATTATCAATCATTGTGTTTCATACTCTTTAACAATGAATCAATGTCTTTTAGTAAGAAGCCCAAAATAAATATTGTATATTGATAACTAACAAATTCACCATATTTTGACCGTAACAAACACACCTGAGTAATCATGAAATTCCATCACTAAATCAGCATTTATATATTATTAAAAATAATATTTTTTTATAACTTTAATAATAATAAATTCTTTTAAAAACGATTTCAATTATAAACTAAATTTTAAATAATTTGTATTAATTTATTTACTAGTGAAGATTTTGATTAGAAAATATTAAACTTTGATTTAGTAAAATAAATTATTGTTAAATAATATAAATTAAACGAACGATTTCAATCCATACATTAAAAGGATACATTAGATTATCAAAAAAAAAAAATATTTTATTTTGGAAAAGACCGCCATATCTCCCCTCTATCTAAGAATATTTCATTTACTCCTTGATTTAATTATGTCACTAAGTTCTTTTCTAAATTTTTATACATTTATTCACTGTATTGGTAACTCTTATAATCTCACTGAAATACCAAAAATATTTTTCTTAAATTGTCTCCAATAAGTCATAGTAAAATTAATATTCAATACAACCCCCTGACTAAAGTTATTTAATTAATTATTTTACTACACCTTAATATGTTTATTCATCCCTCATATTAATATACTTTTAAATATCGAATTGACTTATATTAACATCCTATAAAATCATTCTTAATACCTCTCTTTGATTTAAATATATATTTCTTAAATTTTCTGCAATAAGTAATTGTAAAATTAGTATTCAATACAACCCCCAGACTAAAGTTATTTATTCAATTATTTAACTACACTTTAATGTATAATCATCTCTCATTTTAATATACTTTAAAATATTGAATTGACGCATATTAAGATCCTATAAAATCATTCTTAATACCTCTCCTTTTTCACGGCAACAAATTGTGCGATGAATCGCACCTTTACAAATCACAATAACTCTAGAATATACCATATTAATCTATCGTGACTGTTCAACAACTTTTTTTTTTTAAATAATTTAAAAATAAAAAAAATAATATTTAGATAAAAAAAATATTCTATTAAATTCTAGTAAAATCCCCTTACTAATCTATTTTTCCTAAGTTACTAAAATCCTGGTCACGGAACTCCAAATTGTAACCGCCCCTATACTATTTTTTTTTTTTAATAAATTAACACTCCGCTTTACATATTTTTTTTTTTATTAATTACAAATTATTAATTATTCAAAAAGCATTTATAATATACGCAGAAATATTAATAATAAAATAATACACCTAAATCATCTAAATAAAACTACAAATTTAAACTGATTTAAACTGAAAGGCCTAAATTAAACTGATCCTAAAACTGATCCTATTTTTGCTTAAACTTAACGATCGTGCTTGACTAAAAATTCTGATCCCAAAATTTCAAAATACTAAAGAAGCCTAAAATAATGTATTAAATATACTTTTCTATATTCTAAAATTATTGTGATTTGAAATATGGCATGTGAATCGTCTAGTATAATGGTAGGACCTTAAGAAGTGACCTATTGTAGTAATCCATTTTCTTTTAAGGTACTTAAGAAAGAATTTAACTAACCTAACAGATAATACTCCTAAATAATATCTACTTACTGATAATTTGAAATCTATCAAGTTGAAATTTATAATTAAAATAAGAATCATAAAGATACCCAAGTTTTTATACTATAGTAAAATTAAAGAAAATTTATATCAATTCACTCTAATATAATTTAGAATATTATTTGTACACTTGATTATGTAAAGTTATGGAATTTGAATGTATTATTAGAATAACGTAAACATTCCGAATTAGTGAACAGAGAATAATAAATATCTCATAAAATATTGGAATTAGGTATCTAAGACCAATAGTGAATATGAAGGAACCTGAAGTCTAAAATTAGGTAAATCATTGTTAAAGAAGTTACATAGAAGATAATTATATGTATATATTTTATACATCATAAATTCAAAGCAAAGCAATTATAAACGAAGTACCATTAGGGTATTGAATCGTTAAAAATTAATTAAATCGTTTGGGTATAAAATCATTATAAGCTAAATAATTTTTGTATGGGAGTAAATATGTTCTTTATAGAAATCTGTGAGAAATTACAAATTAAAACAACGATTATATTTTTTCAAACAGATAAAATTAGATATATGAAACATAAGGTTCGGTACCTAAATTTAAAACCACGTATATAAATTAATATTGTAGATAATCTCAAATTACAAATAGGCACCGGGAAAACCTGATATAAAATCTAGATAAATTGGTAATATAGGATTCGGCTTAAAATAGCATAAGTAACTATGCATTGGCTATTGTAAGGAAAACAACATGGAACTAGAATTTACTTGAATAATGTAGACATAAAATATTGTCATGACTCCTAAGATTACTTTAGATTTCCTCAAAAATTGCAAAACATATCATCGTTTAATATTAAGAATCTAAGGTGCTTAGCTGCTTATCTAGTAAAGCAAGTGGAATGTATTTTCGGTCGGACACACACATATTATATTTTCGAAGTCTCATTAATTGGGTTCTGTTTTGCTTTTTGGGTACAGAACCCTGAAAAGGATAAGCCATATTTGACACACACTAGTAAAATAAATAATAATAATTGTAGATGAGTAACCCTTAATACATTCACTATTGGATCTATTCACGCACATATAACCACAAATATTAGTATAACATTTTCACTAACCTCGACGTAACGACCAAGTTGCATTGACCGTGGTCACGAGTAGACTGAACTTAACTCTTAAACTTTAATGTTGTTGTTTTATTTAATATTATGAAGTTAATGTATCCAAAGGGCAAAAGAGAACCCATTGAGTGTACCAAAAATGAGTCTTTGATAAGTCTGTGTGGCTGTCCGTCCATAGCTCGTACACGGAATTATGAATACTTGTTATCCTACTACTGCCATAATTAGGTTACATTTGTATTTGAAGTAATATTGCTTTAACTACTTACCAAAAAATAATAATACTTAAAAATTGTAAACAAGGTAGGGTTGTCAAAGTTTATTTCTATACGCGAGGTTCTTAGAAACCTACTTCAGGCACCAGCTCCTCACAAAGTTAGCTTTATTTTGTTTTGTCTGTCTTTCGCTTTTGGTTGGTTTTATTTTGTAGTACCTATATAATTAGAAATATAGGGTATTGGTGGGCCGTCAAATTTGTCTGTTCAAAGCCATTTTTGTTAGGGGTACGTATATCTCTAAAACTAAACTAGTTATGAATCTAGGAGTTCAATTTATTTTAAACCATAATTAAAAATGAATTTTTTAGCTGTTATTACAAAAAAAGGAACACATATTTTTACTAGAGTTAAGTGGATATTTATGATACGGGAGAGAGATTTTTTATATTTTCTTTTAATTTGGTAAAGAGTTTCCTCAAACAATCGATTGGGATTTAATCAAATGTTTCTAGAAACATAAATTTGAACGTTTTTATTATCTTTTATATAAAATATTGCGTTTTTAATTACGCAATACACGTGATATTTTTTCATTACACGATATTAAGTGGTAACACAACGTCAGCATACGAATAATGTAGGTAAATAATTTAAATATATTGGAAGCAAAATTACTGGAAAAACTCCGTTCCTGGATAAATGGAAAAGACTGATGGCATAAAATAAATATGATTGTTTTCTCATCATTCTTGAAATACAAGTAGAATACCTATCGTAATGTATCGAGTATGTTCAAAAATTTTCTTCGAGGCTTACGATCTTAACCTAAAAGACTGTACGCTACGTGTCATAGACTGGCGTACTTACTTAGTTCGTTCCCAGTATGGCTCGCGCTTTAAAAAGGTTTCTTACATGATTTCTTAAATTTTATATAAATAAGTTAATATGGTTAATATATTAATAATAAAGTGAATATGTTTTAATGTTTTTGAAGACTTTGGATTTCTATTGAAAATTTAAATACCATGTAACTCTACCTAATATTCCATTATCATTTTCATATATTAACACATAATTTATGTTGATATATAATTTAAGCAAACCCTAATAATACTTATCATAATTATCAATGTAGGATCAGCGTAGACAGTCCCAAAGTCCACTCTCTTTCTGAACAGATTCTACTTACAGTTGTTTTTATGTTATTGTGACGAAACAAGCATGATACCCACCGGATGTTAAGCGGTAACCTCTGCCTATAAAAGATCCATCATATTCAGATTTCGTCACAAGTGACGAACCCCGTCACACTGAAACATACATTTGTTGAGTCTCGTGGGCCTATAATTTTACTGGCTCTCAAGGACTGCTGCCGGAACACACCGTTAAGTGCTTGGCCACAGATTATCTACTTCAGCGTGGTAGCTGGCCAGGAGAGCATTCGCAAAATCCCACCATAAAACATACAGTACGCAATACATTACTGGTAATTAAACAGTAAATTGATAAAAAACTAACATAATTATTGTTTGGATTTTGCTGCATTTGAAGCAACATCGTATGTTGATGTTGCTTTGTTTGAAATGTTGATGCAATGTGCCATTTCATACAGAAAGCAACACGGAAGAGCATTTTGGTGACCACAACAACGCTCGCCGGCCGAACGCTAGAAATGTCAATTCAATTAAATGGACTACGTGTAACCCAATACTGGTATACCAAGAAACCAATATAGGCATAATTTATATTTGTACACGTAATATAATTTGACGAGTTGGACGCTTTTAGTCTTCAATAAAATACTACTAGTCTGAGATAAATTTAAAGAAAAAAATTACATTCATAGCCATGGAAGCAATAATGGAAGTATGGCTAATAATGGAATGGAAGAAGCTTATAGCATGGTGGTAGAGCATTTTGCGAATGCCCGCTTGGCTAGCTACCACCCTCAAGTAGAAAATCTGTTGCTAAGCACCTAGCGGTATATTCCAGCAGCTGTCATTGAGAGACATCAGGTGAGGTAGTGGTCAAAGGTTTACCTATCATGCATAAAAAAAAGAAGCAAAATGCAAGGTAGACCGGTTTAACTTCCTCATTCCCCGATATTCTCAGATTTTTTTATTTATGTGATTTTTTATTGTATAATTGCAGAGTATCGTATGCATCCTTTTGCTGATGCGTATCTGCATCCTTTTGAGTCTAGAAAAATATGAACCTGCGGCTAGATTTGGCGATTAAAGCTATTTCGTATAATGTCTATTATTCGTGTAGGTTTACGGAAAGACAATTAACCTACGATTAGTTTTTATTCCTCTATGATAACTAGTTATCAAACAGTATTCTACTATATACAGGAATTTAGTTACATTTTCAATAAGAGGTGCAAGGCAGTGATATTGATATTACACATATGAGACTTAACAACTATGTCTCAAGGTGACGGGCGCAGTGCAATTCGTGATTTGTGATATATATAACAGATGATAGGCAGAAGTTAGTCCGCTTAACATCAGGTGGGACTCGAGCTTGTTCCGTCACAATAACATAAAAAAGACCACGTTCGTATGTTATCGAAATATGTAGGTAGTTTTGTTAATACAATTCATGTTAAAATTCAAAACCGCTAGTCATCATTAACATGGGTATATACTTACTAAACAAACGTCGAGGTAATCAGTTTTATTGATAAAAGACACTGCTATATATGCATATTCAAAATTGTCCAACTTGAAACATGATGAAATTCTATTCAGAAATTAAAAGTGTGATTCGTTAATTTTGTAAGTCAGACTATATTTTAAAACAGCGTAGGTAAGGTACATCAAGCTTAGGTACAGTCGCCTGCAATAAGAAGTATACACATTGTTATTTTCAAAATTATGGCAAAGAGTTCTGTTTTTCTCTATGTAATCAAAGGTTTCTTAAAACCAAAGAATAATTTGAATATATTTACTCATGTTAATGTAAACTTCGATTATTAATAATTAAGCGATATCACATTATTTTGAAAATTACGAAGTGGCGTACTTCTTCTTGATTGCGACTGTACATCTTACATCAAAACAGTATTAAAAACACATGGAAGCAGCTGTTTCATTTTAACCAGTGGTATACTTGCATTATTAACACTACGAACTAATAAAAAAAAAAACAACAACAATGAAAGCATTTAAACAACCTATAAGTGTAAATGATATATCTAGGTAAGACAAAAACCATACATTTTTAATAAACTTCACTACCACAGCACCATATTATAATTTTATAGAATAAATACACTCACGTTGAGGATCGAATACGTCGACCCGGGTTTCGAGTATATCAGATCCTCATCATCAGGGCGAGTGCTCATAGCATATATTATAGCCTACGTCTGCGAGTGCCCGAGAATCACGAGAATTCTATTTTATAAATCACAACATCACATCTAAAACTAGCTACTAAAGTCGTATAATTTAGCTGTCAATTAGGTATTACTTAAAATCATAATCATCATTGACCGAGAGAGAGCGAAGCCTGAACGAAGCCACTCCGTTTCAGATTGAGCAAAAATGTTCCTATATAAATCCGTATTTCCGGTTGTTCTCCTCAACAAGTCGCATTTCTCGACCGATTCTTATGAAATTTTCTCAGCAATTTCGATACATATTTGGATTATATGTTTGTTTTTTTGTCAATTCCTATTTTCTTTAGCTATGTATCGAGTTGCCAAATAAGTAATAAGTATCCTAATTATCTGGCAAAGTATATTACCAATATTTGAACCGGTAGTGTTGCAAAAATATATGCATTTATTTGTAGTGATCTCTGAACTTGCCCTTGTGGCGTATTGAGCCAAACGGCTCAGGTCAGCTCGGTCAGCTCTGAATCAAAACTGACTTTTAAAAACGATACTATTTCACAGGATGTATTTAAAAATACGAAAAAAAATATACTTCCAATCGTCAGATTCTTGTCTAGGTACATTTTCAACATATACTTTTGTCTTAAGCGCCAAAGCATCTCGAGTTTAAAATTAGTTTGTGAAACGAAGTTTTGTTAAGTTGCGGAACAAAATTCCTGTGTCCTCCTAAATAACATTAAGAATTTCTTCAAAACTATGTCAATCGATATATTTATAAATATTATCTGTCCATACGATTTTGAAATAAAAAATTGGCGTCCACGTGAAAATTATTAATTTCTTTATTTTTCTTGAATTTCGTACGGAGCAATTATTGTAATCAGCGTGCGATGATATGATGCCTTATTTCAACATTGATTAGTCTAATTTTCGTACTGGCTCGCAACAAGCTGCTTATTGAGATCTTATGAAGGAAATATTAACAAAGTTAACTATCGGGCATACTTTATACACGGTAAACCTAAGCGAAAGAATTTTAATAAAATCTTTTTACAAATAAAGCACTGTTACCCCAGCTCAAACTTAAGAAAGTTTTCATTTTATATTGCTTAAAGGCCAGTCTTTTACCACTTACTTTTTTGGTAAGATATTATGAACCCTAGACCTAAAATCTTTACATAGCCACAGGCTAGCCAAAATGCAAGCATTCACAAGATGTCCTCATACAGTGAAGTTCAACCGTGACAGGATTCAAATCATAGATTGATCTTTTGCGTGCCAGTTAATAACACTTACCACTGGGCCATCGTAGCTTCAATATTGTAATATTAGCTAAGCGCTTACTCAAATTTCTAATTTATATTTCTAACAAACTAAGCATTTGCTACGGCATCAAATTGTTTACAAACATTTAACAACATTTGTCAAACTTTTCGACCAAATATTAATTTCAATGTTACAACTTTAATTTGTATCTTGTACTATCTTACTTTAATTAGTAAAATTAATTTGAGTAATGAAGTTGTCTACAAAAAAGGCAATTGCAGTCGTTTCAGTAATACTTTGCTGTACGCAAATAATAATTATAAAAACACTTACGGTTTTGTAGCAGTGCGCGCCTAAACCTCTTCTTTGGAACAACGCGAGTGATACAATGACAAAGCAAAGCGCAGTTAATAATTACATATGTATTTATTAATGAGCATGACTGGTGATAGGTTAACACTATCAGTGTTTCTGGTCACTTGCCACGTCAAAAAATAAATTCATTGCTTTGGCCATTCATGTGGTAGTAACAATGATATATAACCTATATACCTAGGTTATTGTCACCAAAATAGCTTCATGAATTCCGCCACAATGCATTGATTACAAGTTGTACCAATGATACCAATGATTGTAAAAAAATCAGCCAAGTGCGACTTGGACTCGCGCACCGAGGCTTCCGTACAAACCTGTAGGTATATAGGTCAAAGTTATGATATTTTTATTGCTAAATGAAATCCTTAAAATTTTAAAATTATTAATGATATTTTTAATATATGTTGTTACTAAAAATGTATGCATTTCGCAATTTTTTCCTTTATCTGTGCTATAAGACGTTACTTCTTACTAAATTTCAAGATCTCAGTTCACGGGAAGTACCCTTTAGTTTTGATTCCCTTGCGAGTGAAGAAAATTTGCGGCATAATCGGCTGTATTTTTTGATTGCGTTATCGTTGTTAATAAAATAATATGTTTTATGCATTCGTATTTTCAAGCAGTTTTCTATGCACGGTTTCAAAAGCCGCTTACAACGGGCTAGCTAAACAAGAATTTAACGACCATGGGAAGTAAAAAATCTATATTAGAATTTTGCTGTTTGACAATAACGATACATACATATAAATAATCCAATATTTCTGATGAAATTTCGCAGAAATATTTAAAAAGTGAAAATTATATTCTAGACAGGTATAGAAAGTGCCTAATTAAATTGTTCTTTTCAAGTGATAAATGGGTAATAATAAAAAAAGGATCTGAGTTATTGAATGGACAGAGTTGGGGGTAATGCCCTTACCCTTAGGGCAGCACAGCCTAAATATCCATATATTATTCTTACACTATGGCAGTAGTGAGGGTAATATTAAGGATTCCGTTAGGGGTATTGTAGAAGTAAGGACCTGTTTCAGAATGTTTGAGTAAGTTCCGGTTATACTACCCAGAACATATTTAATAAATAAAATACTATGTTTGCGTCTCACAATCATCGATTTAGCCCATCCACCGGTTAAAGCTTGAAACGCGCTGCATATGAGCTGTCATTTTTATCATTCAGTTATTTTATGTTCGGGGTAGTATAACCGGAATTTACTCGAACATTCTGAAACAGGCCCTAAGTCTTGGTGTACACTTTTATAATTTAGTATCTCCCTTTCAATTCAGTGGTGGGATCGACGGGTTTTTTAGCAAACTACTCGTTAATCCCCAGTCCAAATGTATTTTTGTTTCTTTTGTTTAAGCTTCGATATTTAGGCGATAATTGATTCCATATCTTGTTGTAATTGTGTACGAAATAAAGCCCATAATTGATTCTCATTAGTTGGGCAT
Organism: Plagodis pulveraria; assembly: GCA_963890685.1. Classification (NCBI taxonomy): domain Eukaryota; kingdom Metazoa; phylum Arthropoda; class Insecta; order Lepidoptera; family Geometridae; genus Plagodis; species Plagodis pulveraria. Next base: position 11,785,881 of record OY982958.1, on the reverse strand, counting down.
GTTCGAACAAGCATTTATGTGTGTGACACTTCTAATTATCACGACATCTAGTGAAGATTATTTTTTGTGCCCAGACATGGCAATTCACATATATCTGAGTACAATTTGAAATATTCCCTTTGAAAATACGGCGTTGATATTGAGTTGTGATTAATTTAAAGGTTTTTGTTTTTGTTTTAATTCAACCTATTTACCAGGTAAGATATTTTGATCAGCCGGGGGCCAACTCCCATCTTCTCTTAGATAATTGCTGGATTCTGTCTTATTTTAACCTTACATTATCAATTTTAATGTCACTATTGTAAACCCACATTAGAACTTCAACGTGACAGCGGGCTACATGCATTGAATGAAGACATTTGTGCGATAGAGATAGTGCTATATGAACATTATTATTTCGTGACGGCCGTGGTACGAATCTTAGGGCGTATATCATTTGACGCTAAATTCGTTATTTTCGATAATTTTGATCACATATTGTGTCTATGGTTCATATTAAATGTGGATCCATAGACGCAAAATGTGGTCAAAATTATCGAAAATAACTCAAATAGAATACGGCTTTAGTATCAATATTTTAGGTTTAAAATAATGATGTTGGTTTTCCATAATAGTTTTGAAAAGGTGGGAGTTGGGCTCCAGAGTGTCCTTATAATGTTATTGTTTAGGCAAGTCATGTAATTCTATGAGTAGTTGTGATGTGATTTCCTTGATTCAAAACTCATCGCTACCTACATCACAATAATTGTCATGACATTTTCTATTTGATAATATTGTTGTCTCTTATGTAATAAATGTTTCAATGATTACCCAACACTGCCAGAAAAGTTTATCTACGTAAAATGTGATAAAAGTGTATACTTTTCAGTCAGTTACCATTAGAGTATTAAACTGGGTCTGGATTCAAAATGATATAGTTAGATGCTAATAGAATCGCCTCCTATTACATGTTACCCTTCAACAAGTACCACATCATTGAAACTGTTGGCACTGATGGTAAGTGGCCTCATCAAATATGTGATAACATCTAAATTTGTGGACGGATGGCCAAATGATGAGTGAATCGTGTAATTCTAATAAATTACTAACGTCTTTTTGTCAAGATAAATAAGAAGCGAAAAATATAAGAGAATAAGGACTAAGCGATACGGTATGTACCTTCTGATTGAAATCCTTCGGTTCTCGCAACGGGACCATCACGTTCAGAGAAAGAAGACATGGCTATGCCTTCCATCAACAACCTCCACCTGTTGATATTTTGTCCCCAATTCTTTTGATTACCTACGTCCAGTGGTGAACTTTATATAATTAATTTACTATAACATGATAGACAATCCACTATACTAATAAATATTTTGTGGATTTTCAACTGGCTCCCTCTTTATGGTTCCAAAAATACAGGCCTTTAAAGGTCGAACGGACGGACGGACATCCAAGGCTTAGTAATAGGGTCCCACTCTATAGTACGAAAGCCTTAAAAAGGAACAAAGTTCTATTTTACGGCGGACATAGATATTACTTCCAATTAAGATTTTTTTTCTTAAATGTAGTATTTATCAATCTTGAAGCAATACCAATAATAATCGAATACTGAAATTATCAAAATTTAAATACCCCGTATTTACATTTATTTTCTAATTACTTCTATCCTATATACTGTACTGTACTGTATCAGCCGGAAAGTCCACTGCTGCATACAGCCTCCAATATTGGGGGTTTGCCATAATCCCCACGCTTGGCAGGCGGCTTTGAGATCGCTGTGTAAGATATCAGTTCCTCAGAAAGTACTGCAGCCCACCCTCTGGTGTGTTACCCTTAGTCGCCTCTTACGACACCTACGGGTTGAGAGGGGGTAGTTACATTCTAGCCCGGCATCCCACGGGAGTATATCCTTTCTAATCAGGTGAATCTGTTTCAAAGCTATTTAAAAACGTGTGTCACTTGAAACACAATCTCGCTGGCAGCTTCAGGCCAAGCAAACCTTTACAAACAATATCAGATAAAGGCGAAAATTCATGCGGCAGTATAAAAAATCAGCCAGACATCGAGAGACAACAGGAACTGTTTCTATGTAATTAAAATGTGCTCAAAGTAATTTTATAGTAAATACCCCCTTTCAAAGCAAATTTCGGGTAATTAACTGTGAATATATATTATAATATGCCAAAGGAGACATTATTATTTTCGTGAGATATAAAGCTGTGTATTAATTACAACGAAATTAAGGAAAATATGAAGACAATGTTTAAATGTATCCAATAATGGAGTGGATGCTAATATTATCTCCTATTACAAGGGCAATTAAGGAAGGAATAGGGTATTAAAGAGTATTTTTTCCATACGATGTTTTTGCGGTCGAGGCATCTTTTCAGAGTGGCCCAGCCGGTAGCTTAAGTGGTCATATATAGCAGCACTGAAAATATATTTTAACTTTTTAACCCACTTCAAAAAAGAAGGAAGTTCTAATTAGACTTATTTTTTATGTTTGTTATCTCAGAACTATCGACTGGGTGAACCTATTTAGATGTTTTTTTTTGTTATTTGATAGCTGGTGCTTTCCGTTTAAATTTCATTAAAATCGGTCAAGCTGTTTCTGAGTTACACTCCAATAACTGAAAAATGTTTTCCTCTTTATTATATAGTAATTGACAGTGAATGACAATTGATCCTCTGAGTAGAAGTAGCAAGAAGTCACTAAAAAGGGTGAACATTTTTTTTCATCAAAGTTATTTTTTTTTTAGTTCAGATGTGTAGGTCAGGAGATGGGTAGTCAGGATGGGTAGGTCAGGAGATATGTGATGGATGTGGTAAATTTTTAACCGACTTCCTAACAAAAAACAACTGTACAAAAAAAACTGTAGGTACATATGTTTATCTGTATTTTTGTTACCCGATTACCCCACCAATTAGGCATTTATTTTTCGTTGAGTAGATAATACCTCTAAAGAAAACCACGTAAAGTTCAAAAGGCAAAGTTACTCAAGGCGGCTTCACTAGTCAAAAGGCGACAACAATCAACAAGGTGGTTATTATAGCTAAATTTCTTTATTCATAATAAACATTATTATTACTATTCATAATAAAAAACATTATTTTTATTATTACGGACGAAATATTACACGTGTAGTTCAAGGGGTTATAATTTCAAGCAGCCATTACACAAATTTAGAAATAATTCAACCACATTTTTCCACAACTCATTCACAATGACAGTCCAAGACAAATTATTTTGACAACTACAGAAATATATGACAGCTTTCACAATTTTATTTTACATTCACAATGGCGCCAATCGAAACGCACCTCGCGTTTCGATTGGCGCCATTGTGAATACCGCGAACGATTTTCAAACAAAACCACCGAGCAGATTCTGCGTTCGAAAGTGATAGCGATTAATTGCGTTGGAGAGATTTTTCGTTTTTTTTATAGTTTCTGGCTGTTTAAGCCACTGTTTTGATTTATCTTAGTGTAGTATTGTATATTTGTGATATAGGTAAGTTCAATTAATAATAGTTCATTGTGTATTTTTGTAATTTGAGGTTTTTATAACCTCTATTCATCAATCATGGATTTTGATCCGACGAATCCTCCTGATCCCCCAGATCCTGTAATGCATCCGACTGCTACTAAGCGACGTATTGAGACCGATGTGCAACCTCCAGCCAAGATATCTATAATTTCGCAAGATCTAGCTTCCGCTTCCATTGATACCGTGTATTTAGACCCTTCCATGGTTGTTGGAGGGTTATCATATTCTCTTTCAGACAAAGGCCCTTTTGTGGTCCATGTTTCTCGCACAGAATCCGACCTTTCTGCTGGGACTATGATAAGACCCATCAAATTAGGCGAGTTCCTTAAAACTCATATGATAAATAACATTTGTACTGATGGCATCAAGAGAGTAGGTAAAAATAAAATTTCTGTGGAATTTACAAGTGCATCCGATGCTAACAAATTTATTTCATCTCCTGTTTTCAGTGTGAGCAAGTATGTAGCTACAATTCCTACATTTAACATTCTCGGATGGGTCTTATACGTGGGGTCCCAACAGAAATATCGATGTCTGAGTTTGTAAGCTCATTGGAGCTCCCAAATGGGTGTGGTAAAGTACTCAAAGCTCGTCGCTTTAGTAGGAAAAGTGTGGATGAAGGTGGTAAAGTTACCTGGATTCCAACTCAGACAGTTGTGGTTACTTTTTCTGGTCAAATGCTGCCTAATAGGGTATTTTTATTTTATACCTCATTACCTGTAGAGCTATATTTATTCCCCACAATACAATGCTTCACATGTTGTAGGTTCGGGCACACAAAAATGCAATGTAGGTCTAAACCTCGTTGTTTCCGTTGCTCCAAGGAGCATGCTGGTGATAATTGCAATGTTTCTGAAAAAGATTCCACTTGTCTTCATTGTTCAGGACGGCATTTTGCCACAAATAAGGTTTGTCCAGAACTTGAAAGGCAAAAATCAATAAAAAGTGTTATGGCTCGAAATAGTATTTCGTATGAAGAAGCAGCATCACAATTTCCTAAGGTATCCCGCTTATATGCAGAAATCACACAAAGTAGCATTTCATCATCATCTTCTTCCTCCAATGTAACTTGTGTACCTGCAAGTTCCTCTGAAGCTATTGAACTATGTCTTAAGGTGACGGGCGCAGTGCAATTTGTGACTTGTGACGAAATGCATCTGTTATAGGCAGAGGTTAGTCCGCTTTACATCAGGTGGGCCTCGAGCTTGTTCCGTCACAATAACAAAAAAAAGGCGCTGCTGACTACAATAATAAAAAATGTTTAATTTGTCATAAAAATATGTGTTCAGATTAATATTTGAACCCATTGGCTCCGAGCTAATGTAAGCTGTGTTTTTAGAGCCAATGATTTCTCCCATAGTATTTGAGCTTAGATTTAATGTGAAAAACTTAGTATCAGTGCTTTAAAACATATACTTATATATTGTTTATAATTTTCGTAATTAGCTTAATACAAAATATAATAACAAATTTGGTCGTACTAACGTATTTAACTAAACTTGGTATTTGATTAGTATATACATATTTACTAACATAATTATTTAACCCAGTTATATTATGGTTGAAATTTAAAGTTATTTACAAAGTTTGATGTGTACTTAAAAGCTATGTTTCTAAAAATTGAGTAAATCTACTCTATCCCGGCTCCCCACAGGCTACTACTATTGACATTGGAAAAGTAAGAATTTCGGATGGGTGACCGCTATTGCTTTTAGGTATTGCTGAGCGCTTCCACGCTAAGCCGTCGCGTTTGTCCCGGTTATTGTTTAAGGATCACTGCGCCATTCACTCTAAGACATAAAGATGTTAAGTCTCGTGTACCTTGCTTAGCTGTTCTTAACTGCTCAGCAAAGTTAAGTAACGTCCGCCGCGGGCATGAGTTGGGTGGGTGACCGCTAGTGACATCACTACTGAGCGCTTCCGTGCTTCGGAGGGCACGTTAAGCCATCGGTCCCGGTTGTTGTCTTAGGATGGCAGTCGTTATAGCATGGTGGTAGGGCATTTTGAAAATGCCCGCCTGGCTAGCTACCACCCTTAAGAAGAAAATCTGTCGCCAAGCACCTAACGGTATGTTCTGGCAGCAGTCTTTGAGAGCCAGTACTTCTAGGTTAGCCGAACAACATCTTCAACCACATCATCACTTACCACCAGGGCCCCAATTCTCTTAGCTATTGACCAAACGCCACACTACTGCGATGCTTCTGCGATCAAACAATTCGGTAGTCTGCTAATTCTAGCTCCTAATCGCAGTTGTATAGCAATCGCGTCGCTATCGTATGGCTGTGCTATGGCTTGCAAATGTTGAAACTTAAATAATAATAATGAATAGATTCAGGCGTTATTTGGGAAAATCCATATTTAATAATAACAAATATTTTTAAAATATTTTACGAAAACATCAAATTAATATTTTAATAAAACACTTAAAAATATAAAAATATATCTAGTAACAAATCCGCCTAATTTTCCTGCTAAGCCGACGTGACGTCACAAACGCCACGCAGCCAAACCGGAAGAGTTTTCGACGCGTGTCGCTTCTACACGAGAAAGATTCTCGATCGTGCGCTCGTAGAGTCAAGACCTCCTGAGGATGCTTCGTGTGGAAGCGAAACGCGTCGAAAATTCTTACGGTTTGGTTGCGTGGCGTTTGTGACGTCACGTCGGCTTAGCAGGAAAATTAGGCGGAATTGTCACTAGATATATTTTTATATTTGTAAGTGTTTTATTAAAATATTAATTTGATGTTTTCGTAAAATATTTTAAAAATATTTGTTATTATGAAATAATAATGTAAACTTCTATCAATCAAGCATCAGTCAAAACATAAACAGTGGTTTTCTAGCAAACAATACATTAAATAAATATATTTAAATCATTTAGCTATTTTCCTATGTAAAATCTATGCTATGTTATCTATGCCACTGTAGTAAAGCAATCGCAAAAAAAATAGCTTACAGCATACCAAATATGTCAAAAACGATTGATAGCAAGCCACCGACTTGCGATCGAACCTAAATAGCGGGCAGACTACGGATACTGCCAAAACTAAAATTTTCATGCAATTAAGTTGCGTTAACGCCTTTCAATAGCTAAGAGAATCGGGCCCCAGGTGAGATAGTGGATAAAAGCTTACCTATAAGGCATATAAAAAAATCCGCATCGTTCCCATATCGTTAAAACGGAACAGCAATGCGAACTTTACTGATCGGTGGTAGAAATAGGTAGGTGCCAGTACTTCCCCGGACGAAATCGTTCACAAGGAGCTATAATGCTGCTTTAAAGTAACGTCGACGTCAAAGAAATGTATTTAAGTTACTATAGTAATGAAACGACTTTGAACGGTTTAAATCACGTATATTTTATTAAGAAACTAAATATATATGCCAAGAATGTTACGCTAGGCTATTGAAATCAAAAAGTTCTGAAATTTCAATAGAGATGATGGTTGGCAATAACCACCTGCTTGGGATCTTCTTATCAATTTAATTAAATCCCATGGCCGACACAAATCTGCAAGACCTCTGGACACTGTGAGTGAAAACTGCGTGAATAGAGACCGTTATGATTAAAATAAAATTTAGGAAGGTAGTGCAAAGTAATTTCGTAATAACTCAAGTGACATATAAAGCCAGTCTTTGAAACGTCGCGCGTCGGGATCAAATAATGATAAATATACGCGATTTTAACCGTACACAGTTGTTTAATTACTATGTGTAATTACCACGAAAACCTAAGACAACAAACAAACGTTATTCTATTCAAAGGGCACATCAGCTAAATTTCCAAATAGTGGTGATGTCACCGCGCTCATAGCGGCAAGATAAATTGTTATAGTACATTTTAACGAGGTAGGCTAAAGAGCAATATAACATAGTAATATAGGGTTCATAGCGTAGAGGTAAATTGGTGTGATCAATTTTAACGAGTTGTCGATTACAACTGATAAATTGTCTGATACTATAGATAGGTTGTCAGACAAATAATATAAGTTTCATTCAGTCACAATTTCATAAAAAATCGTACCATTCTCTCTCGGAATATTGCCATATCGAAAGCTCGAACGCGAGCACAATGCCGATACTGTATTCAATATTGAAATATCAGTCACACAAATTATCTATATAAGTATTAAATAAATCCCTAAAGCAGCGCACCACAATTGGCCACAATGCATGCAATGGTCGAGTAGAACTATAAAAATTAAATGACTCTTTTCAGCTTAGCTCCAAATATAACGCAGCACAGATTTTCTTCTGGTGTGATAAAACAGGTCCAATCCATACACAGAGACTGAATCAAATTTATTGTATAGCCTATCTAACTAACTAATATCTAACTAACTAACTATAACTAACTATCAAGTCACATTTAATAATTATATTTGGTGTATTACTTGTAACTCGGTTTCAAGTTACTTGTGGCTTAAATTTAGTTTATTAACCAAGTATTTGGTGTATTACTTGTAACTCGGTTTCAAGTTACTTGTGGCTTAAATTTAGATTATTAACCAAGTATTTGGTGTATTACTCGTAACTCGGTTTCATTCGAGAATTCAGTTTTACATTCCGTTACCGGTACACTCGCGTCCGATTTTTTTTATGCCTTATAGGTTAGCCTTTGACCACTATCTCAGCTGATGGTAAGTGATTATGTGGTCGAAGATGTTGTTCATAACTTAGAATTACTAGCTCTCAAAGACAAATGTCGGAACACACCGTTAGGTGCTTGGCGACAGATTTTCCACTTGAGGGTAGTAGCTAGCCAGGCGGGCATTCAAAAATTCCCTACCACCATGCTATAACGATTTCCATCCTAACTCGACAACCCTGCCCTCCGAAGTACGGAAGCGTTCAGTAGTAATGTCACCCATCCAACTCCTGACCGCGGCGGACGTTGCTTAACTTTGCTGATCCGTTACGCACAGTTAAGCAAACTTCGCTACGAGCGCTTCAAGACAAGTTATAACTTATAATATTATATGTTATAAGACAAGTCCTTCACCATTAAAGCTGCTCGTTTGCGCAACTTACAAACAATTGCAATAAGAAAAATGCCATCGCTGCTCTCGTTTAAAAATGATGTTAAAATGTATTACGCTTCCTCAATAGATCGCGATTACATACTTTGCTATAACTATCAATAATATTTTGTTTTGTATTTGTTTACTGTATCAGCTGGATTGTCCACTGCTGAACACAGCCTCCCATATTGAGGTGGAGTTTGCCATAATCCCACTTGGCAGGCTGTAGTATTATTGTCTTATTGCATACATTTCCAATAAGAAAATGTTCTAACGTTTTGAGTAGAAGTTTGAAAGCCCACAAGCGCCTGATAAAATACGATCGTCGCGAGGATAAAAAGTTTGCTATTGATAAAGTCTAGTAATCAAAATGATGTTTAATAATAAAGTCCTTCTCTTCCCGGCATTCTGGAAGCTGGAAAAGATAACGAAGCGATCACTGAATATCTTGTGCTCGTCCCACATATAAAATTATTTCGCGTTTAATAGATTATTTACCATTTACAGAACAATACGTAGTTTGTCAATGAATTTGTAATCAGCCCTTCTGGTTTTCAAGATATTCCTTTTATAGTGGCCAGGCTCATTTTGAAATCCTATTTAATACCTTGTCTAGGTCAGGTAATTGTAGTAACTCATTTAAAAACAATCCTCATTTAATTATAAATCACAAAATGAAATTTGGTCGGCCACATGGTTTATTTTTATAATAAGTACAAGTTCTATATGTATGAAAATCTGAGAGATTAGCATTTGCATTTTCCTCTTTGCAATTGTATACTTTAATTAGGCTTTAGAGTTAAATATAGAAAATATTATTGAACAATAAAGTGAGGTTATGAAAAAGAAAGAGAAAGCACATACGAGCGCGCGAGAAGAAAGACAAAAGTATTGGGTGATACCCTGCCTCCCACCAGCTCGTTTATATACCCCTCATTCACCGATGTTCGAGACAGACTCCGTTGACACTCGCACTGGCAGTACTTGCACAGCATTTTCGCGTTCCAGGAACGTATTGCCAAGTAAAGGCAATAGGACCCTAATAAGGTCGGGTCCCAATAAAACCGAGCAAACTAAGCTACTATCCTGAAGGACTGAGAGCGCCTAAACCTGGATGGCGCCACGCAGTCTCCCGATAAAATTTGAGTAGACGGATGCGGCCCGTCAAAATGGCGGCCAAGGCGTCAAGCCAGCAAGAAGCATTTCGATGGATGATGGAAGACAGTTTTTAAGGATATGATGGATGGCCAATTCAAACGAAAGGAGGTTCGTTTCTCATACACAAAGGTACCTTTGCTCTAAATTATAAACCCCCATGTGCGCGTAATGAAGTCGTACCCTCCCCGCGCGTAGTAATAAGTTACAGTGAACGGCGGACTCTTAATTTTAGGCATGTAAATTTTCAGTAATAAATGTGGTTTTCTAAAATTTATATAACGCATTTTCAATCAGTGTTGCCCTTAGCGAAGCATTAGGTAGTAGCCACCCCATCGTCAGACGGCCTGGTCACAAGGTCCTCGCTGCTGCCCGCTGACTATCCTGGAACAACATTAGATAAGTATATTTGCAACACCCTACCTACACCCTAGTAAAACTAAATACGACAAGGCGTCTTGGGCCTGCCAAGCCTGCTGCCCACCTTCCGATATTTTACTTTTAGTCGCCTCTCTCGACACCACAGCACATGAATAAATAACCATACAGAAGGAAAGCTTCACTACTACATGCACAGCTATAATAACTGTAACTACTGGACGCGCGGGGGTTGCAGCGGCGCCCGCTAGGCTCGCAAAACCAGATTGAACCAGCTCAGTCAGCGGACAAAGTTAAGGGGTGCCACTAAGCAATACGACGCGGACGATTACTTACTATGTAGTTTGTTTTATCTTTTTATTTTTTATTGCTGTTAGGTAAGACTCTGATCACTATCTCAAAAAAGTCAAAGGTCAAATGTGTTTGTGACAGGCTTAACCTAGAATTGCTGGCTCTCAAGGACAGCTACCGGAGCACACCGGTAGGTGCTTGGCGACAGGTTTTCTACTTGAGGGTGGTCGCTAGACAGGTGCCCACCTGCAATGCCCATTCGCAAAATGCCCTTCCACCATGCGTTGAAGCTCAATCCCGCGGCGGGATTTGAACCTGGACCATGGGCCTGCTGCGCAGTAGTCCATAGCCAATGCCACTGAGCCATCACTGCTTCAAAAATTAGAATAAAAATCTTAGATTATAAAACTATATTAGAACCACATAAATAGTTTGCGTTACTTTTTTGGTTTTATATTGTTCTTAAAAATTACAAACTGTTGTAAATAATAGCAGGGAGTCAAAAGAGATTTCTCTTTTCGGTTTCTGTACTGGAAAACGAGATCTTCTTAACAATTTTCAGTCATCGGTTTGTTCGTCTGTCCGATCTTTCGTTCATTTATCGTGGTAACAATACATGGTACCTTTAAAGGTACTGTGGTATCTGCTGTTTTCTATCAACCGTGGTACCATTCAATCGTCAGACTAAAAGATCCCTGCGAAGATAGAGCATTAACGAGTAATTTACAAACGTAATATGTAGCAATTAAGATATGGCAAATTTTTATGTGACAGCTGCGAAATGTAATTCTTGGTGTCATAATACTGTTTCACCGGATTGTTCACTGCTGAACACAGCCTCCCTCATTTAGGGGGTATTTGCCATAATCCCCACGCTTGGCAGGAGGCTTGGGGATCGCAGCGTAAGAAGGTAGTTCTTTAGAAGGCGCTGCTGCCCACCTTCCAAGTATTTTTCCCTTAGTCGCCTCATACGTCACTCACGGGATGATATGGGGAGGTGCAATTCTAACCCGGTACCCCACGGGAATAAGCTCATAGGGATGTCATATTGCTCGTTTTTAATTGCGTTTTATTATTGGAAATATATAAATTAAAATAGGAAACATTGTTTGATACACATTTTATATACATATTCTTAAATTTGGATCGCATATTTGGGTTACAAATATTCCATAAATCACTAGGAAAGTGACAGATTAATGTGACACTTGATATCATATTTTTCATGTTTAAGTAGCAGTTATTAAAAAATATACTAGGACATAGATCTTATAGTACCACCAACTTAACTGTGCAGTTTTCGAGGGCGCTACTGGTCATGGAAATCAACTACAAACTGTCACAATTTGAAGGAATGTTGTAGTTCTTTTTTCTGCCACCTGAACAGATAAGTTGGCGGGTCTGTAGATGTGACTGATGGCAAAGTGACACTAGAGGTCATATTTTTTCAATTTAGATTTCAAATTTAGATTGCATATATTAAAAAAAATCCTAGGTCTTAGATGTAACAGATGTCAAAGTGACATGAGATGTAACACTTTTCAGTTTGTATTTCAACTTATTTCCTAGTATTTATTAGAATATTCGCAACCCAATTATAAACTCAAATTCGAGATATATAACAATTATTGTCTATTTGATATCTGTCACATTTAAGACCATTGTCATAGTAGTTTTTAGGATATTTGGTATCCAAATATGAAACTAAAATCGAGGAATACAATACCACCTGTCACTTCGACATGTCTGTCCATTAGTCCGTCCGCCCGTTTGCGGTCATAGCCGAATCCTAGCACGCAGTTGCCCAGTTTTTCATTTTCAATAACTGAGTGACAACTCTACGAAAAACGTAAGAAATTTGGACTTTGAAAGCTTTCCTTCTGTTCGGTTCTTTATTCATATGCCCACAGGTAGCAATGGCCTTCTAGCCCGGAACCCCACGAGGCTCTATATGTCTATATTATATGTATTATTTTGATGAATGTTTATGTATTATTTTATGTGTATATTATATACATATATTAAATATTTATAATAGGAACTTGTATATATTTAGGTATGAAAGTAGTTTACTTATTCCAGTTAAATTAATAAATTATTGCCCGGGTTATGATGTTGGATAGATAGATGTATAACACTTTATTGCATTTTCTTATTACAATTACCAGTAACTTATCAAATATTTTACCTTATAATAGTGCAATCGGCGACCTTATTGCTAGGCAGCAATATAGTCGTCGACTCTGTGCCGCGGGTAGATGTTGAGTCTTTTCTAACAGACGCTGATTCTGTGGGTGACATTATATTAAGGGTACATACCATTTGAAGTTAGATTCGCTAAAAACGCTAAAAACGATCACACTCCCAAAAAGTTGTTCCACATGGGTCTTGGCGTTATTTTCGCCATAAACGCTATGAGGCTACTGGAACAGTTTGAATTCCCTACATCTAATGTCAAAAGTGACAGAAGTGGCAAATTTTAGTGGCATTCTTAGCTAAATGGAACAGGGGATGACAGATAAAAACGATCACGGTGATCACAACCACAGACGCAGAATGTGATCAAAATTATCGAAATTAACGTTCTTAGCGACTAATGGAACTTTTTTTTTTTTTTTTTTGTCGCTGGGAAAAATGATTTACGCATGCCCCCCCATTGGGGGATGGGGGGGGGGTATGTGGGACTCCCCGGAATAAGACCGGTATACCCACTAAACAACCCAGCGGCATTCCGGCATCGTCTGTGTGGAGGAGGACTGGGAGACCGGCAGAACCTTTGCGTCCAGTCCCCCTTCGACGACCGCCCGCTTTAACAGCGGGGCCTACACGCCCCTCCAGACAGGAGGGGCCCGGGAATGACCAGGAATGCTTGGCCATTCCCGCCCGACGGAGGTGGTGAACAAGTGCAATGCGAGAGAAGGCGCCCCCGCGCCTGTCTCTCGCTATTCACCACCGGGAGGGAAAAGTTGTCGTCTTCTCCCACCCCTTCTTCGCCTACGCAATGGCGCCGCAAGGGGATCTTCCTCCCTTGCGCGCTCTGCCGCCTCCTTTTGGGACATAACCTCTTCGCAAAAGGAGGCGACCGCTGTCCAGGCCCCCTCGCCCACCAACATGGCGTTAACCACGCTGGGAAGCGAGAGGTCCGGCCCTACTACGGCGACTAAGCCACGGCGCAGCTCGGACCACGACGGACACACCTCGAGGGTGTGCTGCGCCGTGTCCTCCGTCGCAGTACAATCATGGCACGCTGGTGTTTCCTCCCTTCCAATCCGGTGCAGGTAGGATCCGAAGCATCCGTGCCCGGATAAAACCTGCACCAGACGGAATGAGAGGAAACCATGTGGCCGCCCAAGCCAGTCTTGCAGGACTGGACCGAGGGCGTCCAGCGTACGGCGGCCAAAAGTGGCGGTAGCGAGGTCCTCCGCCCAATGGTTGACCACTGCGTCCCTCGCTTCACGTCTGACGGCCTCCCGCACCTCCGGAGCGAGGCGCTCCCCGAGCGCCTTACGTCCCGCCGTCCACTCGTATACTCTGGCGAGCACCCCCGCCTCGAGCTCCCAAGGAGGGGTGCCAGCCAGAGCACATGCTGCCGCGAAACCCACTGATCGGTAGGCCCTCACCACCCGCTGTGCAATGGCCCTTTGGGGCCTGCGGAGTGCAGTGGCGTTCTCCCTTCTTCGGAGGGAGTCAGCCCAGATGGGCGCCCCGTAAAGGGCCATACTCTTAAGGACGCCGGCATACAAGCGCCGGCATCGTCCTCTTGGTCCCCCTATATTAGGAAGGAGCCACGATAGGGCTCCCGCAAACTTCAGCAGGCGCGTCGACAGCCCACTGAAGTGCGGACCGAAGCGCCACCTGCTGTCGAGAACTAGGCCCAGATATTTCATCTGGGCCTTCACCACGGTCCTGACGCCCTCCACAACAATGTGGGCGTCAGGTGAAATACGCTGCCGAGGCCCGTGGAAGAACACGGCCTCGGTCTTGTGCAGCGCCACCTTTAAGCCCAGTCGGCGAATCCTTCCCGCAACTAGGGATCCGCCGGCCGAGGCCAGGCTCGCCGCTTCTCGAAAATCTCTCCCCCGGGCGGTGAGAAGTGTGTCATCTGCATAGCATATGACACTCGTGCCTCGGAGGAGATTTCCCCGCAGCAACCAATCGAAGCCGATGTTCCACAGGAGTGGTCCCAGGACAGACCCCTGTGGAACACAGGACCCCACATCGTACCGACGGGGCTGTCCCGTGCGATCTACAAACAGGACAGCTCGGTCCCCCAGGTAGTCGGTCAGGAGACACCGCAGATACCGAGGCACTCCGTGGTAGCGGAGTGCCTCCAAGATTGTCGCGTGGGGGACGGAGTTGAAGGCGTTGGCTATGTCAAATAACACAGCCAAAACCCCGTCCCCTGCCTCCGTAGCTTCCCGCACCTGGCCTTTGAGTCGGGCCAACGCGTCCACGGTCGAACGCCCCCTTCGAAAGCCGAATTGGGCGTCCGACAGGTCCGGCCCGACCCTCCGCATATGGTCGTTAACCCGGTTGGCTACGATCCCCTCAAACATTTTTCCGACCTCATCCAGCAGAACGATGGGCCGGTATGCCGAGGGGGAGTCCACCGGGCGTCCTTCCTTCCGGAGGAGGCATAACTGCCCCTCCTTCCAAGGTTTCGGGAACCTTCCAGATGCGAAGCACTTGCTGAATAGGTCCCGAAACCTCTCCTCCATTTGGAGTGCGGCGATGGCGACCACCCGCGCGGGGACGCCGTCTGGCCCAGGGGCCGTCCTTTTCGCGCGGAGAACGGAGAACCTACCCTTCGAATTCCGCCAGCGTGGCTGGAGGAACTTCCTCTTCCTCCGGTGGAGCCACTCCCTGCGGGGGATTCATCACTGGAGGGGTGAAGTTGGACCCGTTTGGAAAAAGGGACCGGACCACCCCATCCAGCAGTGTCGGCTCCAGGGTTTCCGTCAGCGGGGGACCAGAGGGGCGCAGTTTGTTCTGCGCCACCTTATATGGTCTGCCATACGGGTCCCTGTCAAGGCCCTCCAGCATCTCTGCCCTCGCCGCGTCACCGGCGGCGCCCATTGCTGACTTGAGGACCCTCTTTGCCTCAACGTAGGAGACGTAGAGAAGGTCCTCGTTGGCCTCGTCTCGTTCACTGCGCCGTCGACTCCGCGTGTAGGCCCTCCTTGCTGCCACACAGGCAGCCCGGAGCCCCGCTAGTTCTTCCGTCCACCAATAGACAGCGCGGCGGGGAGGTGGACGGTGAGACCGAGGCATGCTAGCGTTGCACACCTCAGTCAGGGACTCCCGAAGCTGAACCGCTGCGGAGTCCACATCCAGGACTTCGACAGGAGGCGTGAGCCAGTCCTGGATGAACGCCGCCTCCATTGCCGCCTCTCGGTCCAGGCGGGTAAGAGCCCACCGTGGAAAGGGAGAACGGCCCATTGGGACCGTCCTCCGGGGGCTCTGGGTGGAGATTTCGAACCGCACATATCGGTGGTCCGACAAGGTCTCCACCATCTCCACCCGCCAGTTAACGATGCGGGCGGCTAGCACGGGGGTAGCGAACGAGACGTCAACCACTGACCCTCCCCGTTGCCGCACACATGTTTGGACTGTCACTCTGTTGAGGAGGGACACACCGGTAGAGGCCATCCAGTACTCAACGGCGACTCCTCGGACATTGCAAGAGGTGGCCGGGTTACCCCAGACCACCGACTTAGCATTGAGGTCACCTAAAACGGCGACCTGACGCGGCGCCGCCCTACCAACAATGGCGGTGAGGACTTCGAGAAAATTCTCAAAGTCCGATAGAGGGCGGTTTGGGGAGAAATAGACGCCCACGAAGGCTATGTCTCCCCACGCGGCGGCCACATATCCCGGTCCCCTCTCTAAGAGCGAGAGGGGAGGGGAGTCTGTGGAAGACCGCGACACCATTGCGACCAAGCCATCCCGATCACCCAGCCAACGGCTAGGGATCGAGTATTGCTCGGCAACCACCGCCACGTCCACCAACCACTCAGCCATGGACTGCATCAGCAAGTCCTGGGCCGCTTTGCAGTGGTTGATGTTCGCCTGGAGGATGCGATGCTCGGCCCCATCCATCATTCGGACATCGCACCCTCCTCAATAACCACCGGAGGTCCTGTTTCAGGGACGGCGGTTGCCACGGCAGGCCGGGTCGGCACCTGCGCTCTGCCCTTTTTAGGGGGAGGATTGCAGTTCCTCCCCTTCATAACATGGTCCGCTGGGCGGCCACTTGCAGCACACACTGCGCAGCGCGGCGTGGTGGCCGTGCAGGAGGCGGATTTATGTCCCACTTTGCCGCAGCGGTAACAGCTGTCTGCCCTGTCCACCTCGGACGGACAGAGGGCCCGGGTGTGTCCGATTCCGAAGCACTTGAAGCAGCGCAGAGGCTGATCTTCAAGTGCTCGGACTCTGCAGGAGCTGAATCCTACAGACAGCCGTCCCTGGGGACGGTCCCGGGGGACCTTGCACCGCTGCGACATCACAACCACCTACTGCTGCGACCGCCACCACCACTTCCTCTTTAGTGACCGAATCGTCGAGATCGGTCACCTCCAAGGTCACAGATTTTACTGGCCTGACCACTTTAGCCGCGTCCGCAATGACCTCTTTTAGCTTGGTGGCAAAAAGGTCCGCGTTGGCACCGCCCTGAGCCCCCAGGAACTCCAAAATTCGGGCCCCAGCTTGGGTCCGACGGCATGTGACGCCTCCTATCCCCAGCTGGGTGGGGTCAGCGCCAGCACGGGCCCGCTTCAGGACGGACTCGTAGGTCTCACCCCGCTCCGCAGCCTCCACGGTGAGCGTCACTACGACGGCCGCGGTTTTAGGGGGAACCAAGGGCTTAGGTTTCACCACACCGGCGGGGGCCCTTTTGGCTGCCGGAGCAGCAGAGGAGGGCTTCGGGGCCGACTTCTTTCCTTTCCCCTTCCCTTTCCCCTTGCCGGTCACCTGGGACGGGCAGGGAACGGTGGTTGTGGGGATGACAGGGGGAGCGGCCGCCTTCGTCTTGGCCTTGCCTTTCCCCTTCCTAACCACTTCCGTCCAAGCTTGGTTGGACGGGGTGGAGGAGGGTAGAAATGCGTCCTCCGTTCGGGAGGATGGCCCCGGCTTGTTCTGCCTCTTGTCCGCCGCAAGTGGTGGACGGATGCGACTCTCCGGCAAGAGCCTGTCCTCGATGCCGGCGAAGCAGGCTCTCGTGAAGGCCCTTTCCTCCATGACGACCTTGCGGATGATATCCTCAAGGTTGGAGGAGGTGGGGCCCTCAGCCGCTGGGATTGGGTTGGCCGGGATTGGCCGGGCCGTGGCTTCAGCCAGCTTTTGGTGCAGCTGGCTGACCTCCGACTGCAGGCGGTTGACTTTCGCCTGCAGTTGCCGCGTTTCGTCCGTAGCGGTGCGTTGCACCAGCTCGCGGATTATGCCGCGCATACTTGCGGCCCTGCACTTCAGGGACTTCTGAAAAGTCCCCTTAAGGTTTGAGGACTTAGAGGCGACCTCCAATATCTCCTCCTCGTCCTCCTGCGCCATGCGCTCCAGCTCAGCCAGGGAGTGGTCCGAGTAGAGCACTATAGATGCGCCATATCCGGACTTTGCCCGCGCAGTGCGCGCCTGCTGCTCCTTGGCAGCGACCTTCTCCTCCAGGTCTTGTTGGAGCTGCGCCCGCCGAGTCAGGTTCAGCTGGCGTTGAGCATCTGCGAAACCCACGTCATGGGTGTCCGCAGCTACTTTAGTAGGCTTTTTAGCCTTCGGCTTCTTGGGCTTACTCGTTGTGGAGTCCGAGGAGCAAGACCCGCCTTTCAAGAATGCCCGTTTCTTCGCTTGGCGACCTTCCGCTGTTGCTGCAGAAGCATCAGACTCAAACGTGATTGACTCGACGTCGGAGTCCGAAAACTCGTCCGGCCGAGCAAACACGCTAGCCACGGATGGTGCGCAGCTCGCATCAGACGCCGATGCTGCCTCATCGGCATGGCCCTGAGAAGGGCCTTTTGTTTGGCACTGAGAAGGGCCTTTTAGGAAACGCCCGGAGGCGTCCCTCGCTGGTTTAGGCATGTTTGCCTCCGCCAGTGTCGTAGATAAACCGCAATGAGTTCTACGACGTACAGTGCACTTTAGCCGAGCCCAGTCTGCCACTCCGTTACGGTGGTCCGAACTGGGTCGTTTCCAGGGGACACGACGAGGACGTAAGCACTGTGGGGGGTCCCCCAATGGAACATACCCTAATTCAACCATAACATCGTCTTCTTAACAGATTATGTTACATACCCAAATTCGGCTATGTTCTGTAACGGCATGGGAATCACTCTGTACAACTTTGCTTTGGTTATGGTTGTAAATTCTCAAATTGTAGTCCCTGAGCATAGTGGATAGTGATGGTATGTCATCAAACATTTTAAATGTATAAGAGTAATAAGGTTTTCGTTATAAATTTAGTATAGACACTCAAAATAAAAACTTCGTTCATAATAATTAATATTAATTATTTTCTTCACAAAATACATGTTTGATTACTATCTAAGTAAGTAGTCGAATCCATTTCGTAAAGAAATAGAAAATATTTTATGCCATATCCTTTTGTAGTAATAAAAAGTTCACCTATTTTATTTGATTTACTTTGGAAAATAATTATGGTTTTGGTGTAGAAATCACATTTTCTTACGTAAAAAAAACATTGCCTTGGATTAATTAGTAACATAGAGAAATATTGGAGACTAAAATCAGAATAAATTACAAATTTGTTTGGTATAATAAGGTAGCAATATTGAGTAAAGATATAATTATGAGCTAAATTTTTTTTTGAAGCAATTGGCTTTATTTGAAGATCCTTTAATCTGGTAATAGCGTATATTACGATATAAAAACTAAAATTCAGATGTCGATGAGCTTTGTAGCATTTTGTTGTTTACCTACTTTAAGTTTAAATAAACAAAATCAATTATCTTCTGTTGTTTTAATACAAATACCTATAATAATTAAATATATACGGTCACACATTTAGAACATTATGATGAACACTGTAAACCAAATAGCATGCGCCGTATGTGGCGTACGTAATATAAGTCTTTACGCTGGTTACAGTGCTGCACTGACAGTTAGTGGGTACCGTCAGTCCTGACAATACGCATTGACCGACCGTCACTGCTCAACCGACTGACAACCTGTGCGTGCTGTTACAGTCATTTACACAACAGATGCGTTTAAAAATTGTTTAATTGATGCTTAAATGTGTGTACCAAAATAAATATATGTAATAATATAATAAAGAAAATGTTTTTAATTTATTTACGAAATTTTTTTTAGTTTACTCTACGAGATTTTCTCACTTTTCGCAATGATGATACATACGCGTATCGCTGTGTACAGTCGTTTCTACGCTGAGTGCAGCACTGAACGCGCTCATTCATTTTCATAGGTTACTGATGTACGGCATGCGCACGCGCTCTACGTACACTGTACAATTCTAGTACGCACTGCATACGGTCAGTGCAGCACTGTAACTTAATGAATTTCTATATAAATGACGAGCGTGACTGACGGAAGTACTGACTGTCATTGTAACCGGCCTTAGTATTGCCTACAGCTTTTGAATTTTTCTAATCTCTTTGGTGTAAAACGGTGAGATACGCAAACTGAGGATCGGCACGTGCCATATAAGCCGTATGATCCACGATATGTGGGGGTCATCAGATTGCGACTTTCATTATTCGGATCATATTTTAATTCTGGAAAAATACGAGATCTTATACGACGTCATACAACGAATTCTATAATGCAGCGCTCACGGCGCGTGCTCTGCTTACAATGCTAAGAATCATGTGCGAGATCCCTTCTTTGAGAAACTAACCCAAAGAGGTGCTATTCTACTCCGTTTGTTCGAAATTAAATTACAGATATTTTTTCTCTTATCGAAATGCGTTTCAATTGGCTAAGCTACCGTCACCACTTGGCTAATAGTGTTGGGACGTACAATGTGAAAATTTCATCAATATCGATACTATCGATATTTTGTTCGAATTTAATAATCAACAGGTTATAAAAAAGTGGGTAAATGTGAATAAAATCTTAAAACCATTGGCGTTAGCTACCAATAACAGCTTGAGCGTTGAGTGTGAATACCGTTTAAGCTTGGCTGTACGTAGGGAGATAGTTGAAACTACTTTCTGTGTGTAACATTACGTGCTTACCTTACAAGGGCACATAGTGTTTACCAACGATTTACCAAAGGTAACATGACCTAATACTAGCTAATTATAATTTCAAAATTACTTTTTTATCACTGGGGTGGGGATGTATTTTCAAATTGTATATATACTTTTGGTATATTAATGATAGCTTAAACATTTATTGTACATAATATACGATTTGTATAGATAGCTGTAATCACTTGTAAATTAGCACGAGCAACAATATCCAGTTTTTTAGTATGCTTTAATTATAGAAATAATATAAGTTTATATATTTAATTTATTGATTAAAGAATGATATATAAAATTAAAACACAAAATATTTTACATAAGATTGAACAGGTGCATATAAATATATGCTTAAGGTTAAAATTAGGTAACAAATAAGGTAAGAATTATGATTCAAACCCCTAAAACAAAGTAAATATGGCGCAATGCCTCCCTCACAAACCTACGACATCGAAATATGTTTTTATATATAAAACATGAATAACAAAGAGAAAATTATATCAACCCCGAAACTGACATTGTTTATTAAAATTAAAGGAAAAAAACGAACCCGTAGCAATGAGACCTAGGTAATATTTAAGACCTCTTTAAAAGTATAATATATAACACGTTCAGGTATAAAATAAGCATGATGATTGAGATGGTACTTATGTTTTGTACAATAATTTATAGGTATATTAATAGGTGATTTGATTAATAATAGTTTTTTTAATGCTAAATGTATAGGAATAGTATATGTATTTTTTTTAATTATAACATGCAATTTGCGGAAATAAAAAATATTGTAAAAGTATTTTAAGAAAACATAGATTTATATTTTGGTAAAACATTTAATAAATGTGAAGATACCAAAATAAAAAAAAACCGGTTTGTCTGTGTGGCGTTTTGTGACATCGCGTCGGCTTAGTAAGGAAATTAGCCGGAATGGTCACAAGATATATATCATATTTTTAAAGTGTTTTTCTAAAATATAATAATAATAAATAAATATATGAAGTTTTTTTTTGTAATAATGAATATTTTAAAAATATTTGTTATTATTAAATAAAACAGGTAATACTATAATAAACGGAAACGAATAAGTGAGAATAAGTGGTTTTATATCTTAGAACCAGTAATGTACCTGTGATTAGCTCGTAGAAAGTCCATGACTTGAATCCCGCTGCGGGTTTGAGTTTCACCGCTTGGTGATAGGAATATACAAATGAAACGATATTAGAAATACAACAAAGAAATATACGAATGTACCCTAACGGTATGTTTAAGTACCTGTCCTTTTGAGCCTGTAATTCTAGATATGCATGTTGAGATTTTCGACATCATTTACCAGGTGAGGTTGCAGTCAAAAAGTAACGTTTCAGCAATAAAAAATATCGATAAATAGGCACAAGCACCATCTCAGCACATCACTAGGAAAAATAATATTTTAAATTTAATAATATTCCGAAATCTCCCATTAGGTTGTGGCATCGATTCGGCTCTTGGGGTTAGAAGCTCCATGGATCACACTAAACGATAACTAAATCACTGTTTTCACACAATCTTAGTAAATAGATAGGTACAACAGTAGTAAATACATAATACGAAATTTGGCTATCACATGAAATTACGTCTTTTTTACAACAACACACAATACTTACATATTAAATATAAAATTACTTACGAATTGCAATATTTTTCTACCTGTTCTGTTTACTACCCACATATTCTATATATATATAAATAGGTACCTACATAAGGGGCTATATTTTAAAAAGATGTTTTAAAGTATTCCGTGAACGTTAGAAAAAGTATGGAAAACACTAGTGTCCGATTTTTTCTAAATAAATATTTATATCATGACTTATTTAAACGATTTTTAATTTTAAAGAGTGATTAGAAAATAAAACAATTTAATTTTTTGGCGATTATAATGTAAAATTTAAAAACCAAAGTGTAATTTAAAACCTAGAGCTACTGTTTTTTTTTAGAAAAAACGCTTTGGCACATAATTACTTGCTAATATGTCGATATATTGATTGCAGTACTTGTGCAGGCCCTATTGAACACATCGTTTGTTAGCTCAGTAGGTATCCATTGGATGGGTACTGGCACATATGCACTATCGCTGAATTGGGGGGATGGAGGTGTTCTTTCTGAATAAATGCTTCCTTTCAGTGTACATAAGTTTTCGTTTTATTTTCTTCTAATAGTTGTTATCCCTAAGGAGGGAGGTTCGCGGTACTACTTGCTTTCTGCGCAAAACCTTCCTACTTATATACAAAACTTGGCTACAATAAACCTTTATTCTTATAGGCTAACCAATCACAAACGACTAATCTGAATTATTTGGATCTATTTCTGTCATATCCACATAAAACAAAGATCATAACTATTATACATATGTATAATAAAACTGTTACAGGTCGAATTCTGTACATTGAAGATATTTCGAAAAAATATATTTGAGAGCACTACAAAAAAATACAGTTTTGACATCATTATATCAGCTACAGAGCAGATAATGATGCCAAAACTGTATTTTTTTGTCTGTATGTATCCCGGCCACGCATCACGCCAAAACTTCTGAACGAATTTTAATGAAACTTAGCATAATAGCAGTTCATACTACGAGGTAGGACATTGTATACTTTTTATCCCGAAATTCAGCAAGCTCAGCCTTAGGAGAGGGGGTGAAAGTCAAAATGTACACTTAGTTGTAATTTACTAACCCGTAGTCCAATTTCATACATTATTTTTTTGTTGGAATAGTGGTACTTTAAAGATTGCCTCGTACATATTTCAGTCTTTTTTTTTTATTGCTGATAGGTAAACTTTTGACCACAATCTCACCTGTCAGTGTATAGTGACGATGTGGTCGAAGGTGTTAACAGGCTTCACCTATAATTACTTCCTTTTAAAGACAGCTGCCGGAGCATATAGTTAAGTGCTTGGCGACAGATTTTCTTCTTGAGGGTGGCTAACCAGGCGGGCATTCGCAAAATGCCCTTCCACCATGCAATGAAGCTCAGGCCCGCGGTGGGATTCAAACAATGGACCTGTTGCAATTGGTGACCACTATGGACTGCGACAGTCCATAGCCGTCACCAATGCCACTGAGCCGTCACTGCTTAAAAAGTCTTATAAGTCGTCGGTTTTGTGGTTCAGAAATTATAGACATCACAACCTAAATATTTCGTTCCAAATAACTTGAAACCCAGAATGTACAGGAACCTTTGAACGTACGGCTCATCTTAAGCTGGCGCTTGCACTTTATCGTATAGATAGGTCTATTGTCGACTACTCCAAAAGCTGTAAATATAGGTAATACTGCCACAAGATACGGACACATTAAGTACTGAAATTGCATACTTATACAGGGTTATTAAGAACAGGAATATCAACAACCTTGACCATGAGGGTATCCTTAAAATCATGAAAAACAATCAGATTTTCTATACTTAGAGTCCATTTAGGCGCAGCTGAGGAATGGATGAGAAAAGGAAACAACTGTGTTTTTTGTTTACTCTCACACGGCTTAGCTTCTCGATATCTTTTTATTGACATTTTGTTGCAATCTAAGTACCTAATATTATTTATGGTTTTTATTACTCAAGCAATGTTTTTTTATTCATGGGCATCTACGAAAATACCTACCATAGTATTAGTGGAGAATTTTGAGATTAGGCCGCTAAATATCAGCTAGAGACTATTGACTTAACTGCGAGGAAACGAGTCAAGAGGCTCAACAAGGCAAAGCTTGCCTTACTGTATCAGGCGGATGGTCCACTGCTGAACACAGCCTCCCCTACTATGGGAGGGTTTGCCATAATACCCACACTTTGCAGGCGTCTTGGGGATCGCCTTGTCAGATATCAGTATCTCAGAAAGCTCTGCTGCCTACCCTCCGTAGTGTTACCCTTTGTCGCTTCTTACGACATCCACGGCTAGAGATGGAGGGTTAGAACCCTCCATCTCTAGCCGGGCTAGAAGCCCGGCACCTCACTGACAGACTGGCACCTCACAGGCAGCCCGGAACCTTACAGGCAGCCCGGAACCCAACGGACAGCCTGCCACATCGCCCAATGATAATGTTGGCAAGTGACGTAGAAACTATAGTTTAAGTAATTGTTAGTGCGAGTCTTTGAATTTTTTTAATATTAACACCTATGTTTAATTTTGACGCTGTAATGGTATGTTTTGATTTTGCGGTCCCTGTAAACAGTGCGTATTTTATTGAGAATTAATTCGAACGAAGATATTTCGATTTGAAAAGTATTTCGCACATGACTGATAGCAAGCGCACAGCTTAAACCGGTGAGTGGCATTTATCCATCCGTTAAATACACTTATTTTTACAACAAAAAGAGATCGAAAAATTTTAACTACAAAGATTTATTTTAATATACTCGAAGGTATTATTTTAGTTTTATTTCATTGTCACTAGGTAAAAACTTAGTTATTAAATTTTATTATGGCAGTAAAGTAGCTCGACATCAGAAAACAATTTGTTTTTAGGGAGCTAAAATTTTAGTGTTTTGTCACACACAAAAATCAATATAAACTGAAAATAAATATCTACTGGTTTTATTGCCGAGCATACCTTACAAATTTATGCTCTCCTGTGTAGTTTAAACCACATGCTAGGTTTTTATTTTCACAACCGAATTTAGAGTGTAAACTAAAAATATTAAAGTGCAAAGGTACTAACAGATCTCTCCCAACAAAAATACTAAAAACAGATAAAAGATCAGATTGAATTTATCAGGTAGGTATACAAATGCCAACTTATTTTTACAGTAGGAAGTACTTTCCTTGTTCAGCTTTGGTATAGATAGATTACTGTAAACTGACATTCACCTGAAAGCAACAAAAAAACATACATAATTTTTCTAACGTTCCAATAACGATGAAGACATTGAAGGAGCAATAAAAATATCGTTTTTTTTATTGCTCCTTTACACTACACTACAATTATATGTTAGACTTTATAACGTCAACTGATAATCACAATGTTATTGAATACAGTCAGAAAATCACATAACTTCATGACTAATAATAGCAAGTTTAAAGAGCTCAACATCAGAAGGGAAACGCACAATCTTGTCAGGCATTAAAGCTCATAAGTTTAAAAAACACACTATGGGAGAAACCTAAACTGGTAATGAAAAATGGCTGTAAAACCTATATACCACACCCACTCAGAAAGCGTCTCATTACTCGTTCATAAACATGTTATAAAATTCGTCATTTCTCCCTTATAAATGTACGGCGGGAAAAGTTATATGGATTTTTATTCCTACACTCCGTAGCAGTGAAGGAATGTTGTACGAAAATCCATACCTACCCTGGTAGCATTCTTTTATTTTTTTAGCTGCTAACATAAAACAATACAATCTCAAAAAGGTTTTATATCAAATAATTAGAAAAAAGAGGTGTGATTTTGATTTCTACTCGATTTTGAATTTAAGCAACCTTTTTTGCAGTACGAGAAAAAAGCACTGCTATTTATTATGTTTGGTTAAATTTAGTTTTTTATTAAATTGATATTTTAACAGTACCAACGCTTTTAATTATTCTAAATAATTTTCTTAAATGTCATCTGATAGTGAAAGTGATGATTTTATAATGATGACGCCAGCAGAAATAAGAAATTCAGCTTAAGTCTCGAGATAAGTAGGTACGAGAAAACGTATAATGATTTTATATTGTGGAAAAGTAGCAAAAATGCACAATCATTCTCAGAAAACCTCCTACTATCATATTTTAGCGAAAAAGCGCTAGCAAAAAATATAAGCCAAGTACCTTATGGTTCAATTTTTAATTATAAACTTTAATTAAAGAAAAATTGTCTTTTATTTTCCTCGTTGGTGATATAAAGCACTATGTATCACTCGTGAGAAAGTTCTATTTCTGTTCTCGAGTTGCCTTTAAGCCCTCCGCTTCGCGTCGACCTTAAACAAACTCTCGAGCAGAAACAGATCGTTTTCTCTCGTCGATGTACAATGTACTATTATATAGTACTGCAGTTCATCAACTTGGTCACCATGGCCTCTGCTGTTCTCGGAGTGCTGGTCGAATTTCCCGCCACGCCAGTCTTAACGATATCATCCGCCGAGTTTTCACCAGCGCCAATGTTGACGATGGTAAAAGACCTCACAGCAAGACTCTGGTTCCGTGTAATTTATGTTTGGGACGCTACATACGTGGACACTTTAGCGCTGTCACATATTTCTGGAACCAAAGTGAGGGCTAGAGCCGTTTCGGCGAAGCAACTAAAGCGGCGCAATTATGCTAACCTCGCGTGGTAAAATATTAGAGGCATTTGGTGGGAAGACATTGGGTTCGTGGGGACGGGAAGCTCATCGTATTTAATTCAAAACTTATAAGAGCGGTTGGCCAAATCGACGCGTAATGGAAATGCTGGCACTAATTACTCAACGAATAAGCATTGCAATTCAACGGGTCAACGCTGCCAGCATGCTGGGCAAGCCCACTTTCCGTTGGCAGGAGCATTTGGACTACCTGTTGCAATGACTTGTAGATTGTCTAAATTCTTTCACTGCAGTAGCTGTAGTGTTGTATATAGTTCGTAGAATTTTGTCATACCGCCGGTACAAAAATTATCAAAGCGCTCTATTTATCTTTCATACACTATCTACATGTAAAACGCTTTTCTTGCCTAGGTATAGCCCCTTATGTATTTTCATACCTGCTCTTGTTATATAATATGTTGGTAAATCAAAAAACTGGGATTGATTCACTACCTATATAATAATATTACCTAAGTACATTTAACATGTAAGTCCTGTATTTTAATTACATGGTCGTTGAGCAATCAAATTTTTCAATTATATTTCTTATGTCTAAGTATACATATATTAATCACTTATCTTAGGCAAATAGCTACGTCATAATAAATTCACATTTTACCCATATTCCTGTTCTTTTTGCGTTATTTTTAATTTGATTTCATGGATATATTTTCCAGGCTTAACGCTTAGTTTTATAGTTTCGTTGGAAGAGTTAGAAGCTTCAGGGTCTGGGATGACAGTGATGGTCTGAGTAGGTGATGATGGATCCACGTAGCACGCTGAAGTACACCGTTTTTCGTTATCTGTGTGCATCCTCATGCCGTCGTAGAGCGTCGGATCTTCAGTCTTCATGTGACTTGGTCGTGTGCAAATATGCACGTGACCACTGCAGTGGTCCCTGCTATCCTGCCTTGGCCTGGTTCTTGTTTGTATATTTGGCGGTTCGTTTCCGGAGCTGCCTGATGGAAAAAATAATTTTTGATAACTTTTTTTAAAGAAATAGTATTGTGAGATGAATTTTTTGCTTGGTTATTTACATGTTAAGCTTCAGTGTAATCCTAACTGGTTAATTTATGCACTTTGCTTAGGCCACCTGAGGTATATGTAACTTTAAATTTCTTGTAACTATAATAACAATAGCAACGGGTGAAGCACTCGTAGCGAAGTTTACTTAGGTGCTCTTAACCGATCAGCAAAGTTAAGCAACGTCGCCCGCTGTCATGAGTTGGATGGGTGACCGCTAGTAACATTACTACTGAGCGCTTCCGTGCTTCGGAGGGCACGTTAAGCCGACGGTCCCGGTTGTTATCTTAGGATGGCAGTCGTAATAGCATGGTGGTAGGGCAATTTGCGAATGCCCGCCTAGCTACCACCCTCAAGTAAAAAATCTGTCGCCAAACACCTAACGGTGTGTTTCGGCAACTGTCCTTGAGAGCCAGTAATTCTATGTTAGTCTGAACAATATCTTCGACCACATCATCACTTACCATCAGATGAGATAGTGGTCAAAGGCTAACCTATCAGGAATTAAAAAAAAAAACCTTATCGTCCAATTAATAACACTTTTCTATTCATCAAAAAACTACTGAAAAGGTTATGGACCAGATGTCCAGACGTCTGCTAGGTGTACGCCAAGTAAGGAGAATTAAATGAAAGAGTTATCGTGGTTTATACCAACGTAAAATAATACTTATTTTTTGATGGAGTTTTTTGTCCATAATATAAGCATATATATAATATATATAAGTCCTTATATTGTCTTGGTTAAATATGTTGAATATGCTTAACCTACAATGGGAATGGGCTCTCAAGGACAGCTGTGCTATTTTTCAGTACTAATAAGTAATATATTTTTTTAACTATACATGTATTATAGGTGGGTACTAATAATGTGTCATCAGTTATTTTTTATTATTTTTTATTTTGTTATCATAATTCTTTTAATTAGTAATTATAATAACAAAATAAAAAATATAACTTTTGACACATTTTTAGTATGCACGTATAATATAGTTAAGAGTACTGAAAAATAGTACTCACTTCGGAGCGCTGTAAAACCTTAGCTATTGACTTAATGAAAAAATGTCTTAACCTACAATGGAAATGGGCTCTCAAGGACAGCTGTACTATTTTTCAGTACTAATAACTATTTTTTTTTAACTATACATATATTATACGTGGGTACTAATAATGTGTCATCAGTTTTTTTTTTTTTTTTTATTTTGTTATCATAATTCTTTTAATTAGTAATTATAATAACAAAATAAAAAATATAACTGATGACACATTATTAGTACGCATGTATAATATAGTTAAGAGTACTGAAAAATAGTACTTACTTCGGAGCGCTGTAAAACCTTAGCTATTGACTTAATGAAAAAATGTTTCCTATAAAAGTTGTTCCTTAAAAAACGATCTACAAAAATAGTCTGAAATAATTTTTACGTAAAATGATAAAAAAATAGTTATATCG
This sequence comes from Plagodis pulveraria, assembly GCA_963890685.1. Lineage (NCBI taxonomy): Eukaryota > Metazoa > Arthropoda > Insecta > Lepidoptera > Geometridae > Plagodis > Plagodis pulveraria. The sequence goes on along the minus strand of OY982958.1, from coordinate 11,756,534 downwards.
AAAAATATAATGTTTTTTCTCGATATTATGAACATTTTCACTTATAAATTTTTTATTTATAGTTAGTTCTACGACAAAAAATTACTGGACCAAAGTTATAGAGAATTTAATTTGCAACAGAAAATGCTAACAATTTTTTTTATCAGATGAATAGTTTAAGAGATATATCGTAAACACCGTTTCAACCCCTATTTTCAAGATGGCGGCCGTGGGACAAGGGTGGCGACCCCACAACTTGATTTTAGCTTTACACTTACCCCCCCTACACATCAAAAAAATAAAATTGCGTCCTCTACGAAACGCAACCCCAAATGTAACTTTTCAATGGACTATGCATCTTATACGAATAGTTGACAGGAAATATGTGAACTGAACTTTGTAAACTGCCTGATAAGGTACTACATCACCACAATAGGACTCAGACGAAGTTTGTCCGACTTATAGATATTCAATGAGCACATTCGCTGCCTGCGTTCGTACTGATAACTGTGAAACTATTAAACTACAGTTGGAGATAATTGAGCGAAGTCAAGCACGAAGAAAAACTTTGCTGAAATCTAACAGATTTGGTGCGGTAGGTTGTTCATTGTACATCAGATAATTGGATGCTCAAGCATCTACGACAGAAATGCCAGGATAGACATGGTAATAGGAACAAGATTTTTGTTCTTTATAAGAACTAGTTACACGCCACGCTTTACCTACGTGTTCAAACGCACAGGTACCGAACGTTTTGGAAAAACGTACTTATTCTCATGTATGTTTGTGTTTTGTGGTAAAGCTGAACTCTAAGATTTTCGGTCGTAGGTTTCATCTTTATTTTTGTTGGTTTCTAGATCAGAAATACTCGTAACACCCAAACCACTTAAAATCACCATCGGCCTAGGTATTATTATTATGTCCAAAGGTGTGAGCATAATTCGGGTTTAGTCACCAAATGACCGGAAAGATCACTGACCTTTATAAATATAATGATATATTGTATTGATGATAATTTAGGTATGTCAGCAATCCAACCTTAGTACCTGACTAAAGAATTTAGATACTACACATGTAGCTATATTTTTGTTGCAAGGTCAATGCTTGTTATTATTAGCGACTACTTTTTTAAACAATAACACTTTAATTACATTGATGCGTTCCGGAGCTTGGAGGTGTTTTCATTTTAAACATCAATAAGTGACATCTTGGTCTTATATATTTTTTGTTTTATCTTTTGGTGTTTTTTCTTTAGGTCAATAGCACTGACCTTGTCAATTGATTGATATATACTCAATGGTCAATTATGATAAAAATAACTGACCAGAATTTCCCGTGCCGCTGGACGAAGGCTTCTTGACGAAAGCTATGGTAGCGTAGGAGCCTCGATTAGCTGCTGAACGGCGCCTTTTGCAGCACCATCGTTTAATTGAGTTCTGAAAACAATCATGTACTGTATGTATCAAGCTGTGACACTATAAAACAAATCATTATGAAAACATTAATATTCAGGCTAAGTACATGGAGAACTCATAGCCCAATTAATGTCTTGTCGTATAGACACCTGTTTTGAAGCACACTTAGCGTACTTAGATTAGAACTTTGTTAAGCAATGTTCGTTGTGGTCGTTACTTAGATGTGTGATGGCTAGTGGCATATTTAATGAGCGCTTCCGCGCTACGGAGGGTAGGTGTACCACATCAAGCTTACGATGCAGATCAATAAGGAACTTGTAACGTTAAATATAACTCAATATGAATCGGACAAAGTTCAATCTTAATGCGCACTGCGCGTGGCGGATGCGACGTTTCGTTTGTCCAAAAACCGCGGAAATGAAACGAAAATTCAACACGAATTTTGACAAATAAGCAGCCGTATTCATCAGTTTCCATTCTAGATTATGCTTGTTTACCACCTTCAACCTCGTAATCACTTACTGTCAGTCGAGATGTGCTAAAAGGCTTAGTAATCCCTAACATCCACATATCATTAGTAAAAAAATACTGACAATTTTGAAAGTCTATTTTGGAATATCTACGTACTGAGTTGTTATGGTTAGAATTGTCTTAGCACTGACTTTAGCGAATATCTGGTTCAGCACCTCGTCGATTTTTTATTTCTAATATCCGTTTATAAATAAAACAATTTTTTTTCTGTAAATACTAACTTTTAGACATGCAGTTATTGCTACATAGGTATTATACAATTCATCGTCAACATCATCATAATCCACGTCCATTGTTAAACAAAAACTTCCCCTAATAGGGGTTTGCCATAATCCCCAAGCTTTGCAGGCGTCTTGGGAATTGCAGTTCTCCAGAAAGCACTCCTGCCCACCTTGCTTCTCTCTGCGTCGGCTCTTACGACTCTACGGGAAAATATTCGGCTGGGGTGATATTCGAGCCTGGCATCCAACGCAAAATATTCCATTATAACCCTGCCTTATAAGCCTGTAAGTTTGTTGCGCAGAATTTGAATCGATACAGAATAAAACGCTTTGGCAATGTCGTGAAAGATACCCACGCTCCGATTGCCCTTATCCATATGCGTGGTTAGCAAATCAGTGATGAGTAGAATAGCGTCTTCGGTAGATTTTTCCCGTCCAAAACCAAATTGATTGTTTGATAAAAGCCCGTATTTCTCAAGAAAATCAACTAGTCGTTTGTTCACAATTTTTTCCAAAATTTTAGACTGGATGTTAAGCAAAGCATTTGGGCGATAATGGCGATAAAAGAGCTTTTATGGATTGGACAGACAACCAAGATCTTCCAGCATTCCGGGAAAACTCCAGTGGTCATACTCAGGTTCAAGATGTGAGTAATTGGTTAAACAATGTAGTTTTAAGTGTGCCTCAGTAAGACTGGTGTAAATAGATCTATCCCTGGAGTGCCTTCCTTCAGTTCCATGATTAGTCTACCAACTTCAACCTGGTCCGTTCCAAGGATAAATAGAGAGTTCGGGCAGCTGTTTTTATTTTTCACTTTTTGCATATGGCTGCTTCTGTAGTTTGCAGTTTCTTGAGAACGTTTGCGGCAAGTTTTGATCCAACAGTAGCAAAATAATAGTTACAATCGTTGACTGCCACCTGACGGTTGGTTTTATTTTGCAACAGCTCGTATAAATCATGTTTTTTCGAGGAATATGGCATATATTTTTAACTGCTTCCCAAGCTGTTTAGGATTATTATGGTTTTTGCTTATTTGAGAACTCTCTTAGCTAGATCTAACTTTATGCAATAAGTCATTGCAGAAATTTCTATATCAAGTATAGATAATTTTCAAATTTTGATTATTCGATTGTTGTCTTGGCCGAAGGTGTAGTTTGTCCCCGGTGTTGCTTTACTTTGTCCCCTTGTAATACAAATAACTATTATTGTACCACTTGTTGTATTGCGAATAGTTTGTAGTTAATTAACTTATAATGTTTGCTAAAGATACATACATTTAAATACTTATCATTGTCTCCAAGTAAGTATCCTTGATTCCATGTCCTTTTAAATGAGTTACTGAACCTAAAGTCCAACGCAAACAAGCGAACGGTGCTAAAAAATATTTTAAATTAATTACCGTGTGATTGACTTACCTGTTTTTTAATGCATAAAGAACGACCTCGTAGTATCGTTAAGTAGGCTTTTTTACCGACCAATCATATGTCAGTTCTATGTCGATGCTATCATTGATTACATATTTGCCGTGCCGTCCGTCAAGTCGACTCTTTTTAGCCGTGTCTCATCTTTCCGTCTACGACCGCCATACTTTTGTATTATTTATTGTATAGCTCACAGGCTAGCCTTTGACTACTACCTCACCTGATGGTAAGTGATGTTAAGGTCGAAGATGTTGTACAGGCTAACCTAGAATTACTGGCTCTCAAGAACAGTTGTCGAAACACTGTTAGGTTCTTAGTGACAGATTTTCTACTGGCTGGCGGGCATTCGCAAAATGTCCTACCACCATGCTGTAACGACTGCCATCCAGAGACAACAATCGGGATCGTAGGTGCCCTCTGAAGCACGGAAGCGCTCAGTAGTAATGCGACTAGCGAACATCCATCCAAGTCATGACTGCAGCGGACTTAGCTGATCGGTTAATAACGGCTAAGCAAACTACGATATGAGCACTTCAACTATGGCCACAGTACAAGGAAGACCTTGTAGTAACTTGATATGCAGGAGCTACTGAAACGGCAATTTGAAATGCTAACCTTCGCCTTTCAATACAGCTGCTCGATGAGTTTAATGTATTGAGCGGCCTTCTTACAATTATAGTTAAGTGCATTTTTTATCATGTATTACTTGCTCAAATTACGCCTTAAAAAGTTTATAAGCTAACAGGAAAAAACTGAGTAGTTTTTTGATAAATATGCTTCATTTGTATAAATAGTATAAATACGTTTTCTGATGCTCGGCGATATATGGGTATGACTGACAACGTTTTATGATTATTTTTTCAGGAATCTAATAATTGAAAGTTTTCATAACTCAACAATAAATTTGTTAAAAAAATATATTGTATTTACTTCAAAGTTTTAATGGGTCAAAGTTATGTATCCTTGAATGTTAGTTATGTGTAACCCCCATACATGAATAGTTAGGGGGTACTTAAAAATATTTCCGCCCCTCGAGCCGGGTATCGTGATGGATAAAATGAAACTATAAACAAACAAAATATGTCAACTGTTGAACATAGCCCTTCCACCTATAAACGGTCATAAGCCCTTTGTATCCAACGCCTCCCCACAACTCTCAGGAATACATCGTTAGTTCACATAAAAAGGTCCTTTTTATTCTGTAATGGATGAAATTTAATCCATTGAAGAAACAATAGGCAAGTTGAACTATAGGTGTTGCTCCATCCTGATACGATGGTTGAAGAAAGAGAGCAAAAATTAGAGTTATGAGTCATAGTGTCATGTTAGCTCAATTGGTTAGAGCATACCCTGGCCAAAGTGGTGTATGGACGCGGGTTCAAACATGACTATAATAAGGGTTCCGTACCCAAAAGGTAAAAACAGGACCCTATTACTGAGACTTCTCTGTCCGTCCGTCTGTCACCAGAGTGTATCTCAAGAATGTTGATAGCTAGACAGTTGAAATTTTCACAGATGATGTATTTCTATTGCCACTATAACAACAAATACTGAAAATAAAATAAAGCAAATATTTAACCCATACAAAAAACATGATTTTTACCGTTTCTTGCTCGGTAGGTACTAATAACGGTGACAGGTAGACGCTTTAACTATTCAAAGTATATTTAGTTTTATGTTCTCTTTAAATATAATTAATTAAAATAAAATCATATAAATAATTAAGGGGGCTCCCATACAATAAAAGAGGTTTTCGCCGTATCTACCCAGCTCAAATGGACACTGCGAAAAGTGTCTGTATAACTAACAAGATTAGGTTACAGATAATGGTACCCTTCGTGCACGAGTCCCACTCGCACTTGGTCGGTTTTTTCTCTCTCATAAATTTGTAATTTTGTAATGTAATTCCCCAAGCAGGCGTTATTGAAAAATTTACAATATGAAAATTATAAGGTTGCGTCATCATTTACAAGTTCAAAACCATTTGCAAAATTGGTCTTGTTTGTAGCACAACGTAAGTTGAACTATAGGTGTCGCTCCATCCCGATACGTTGGTTGAAGGACGAGAGCAAATATTAGAGTAATGAGTCATTGTGTCTTGTTAGCTCAATTGGTTAGAGCATACCCAGCTAAAGATGGACGCGGGTTCGAATCCCGCAAATGACTATAATTTTTTCTCTCGTAAATTTGTAATTTTGTAAAGTAATTTTGTAACAATAGGCCTTTTTAGCTTAAGGCTCTTTTACACAAGTGGCATTTGCCAACGGCAGAGACTACTCATCATCAGCTTCATTAGATACTCTCACTAACTTCATTGGGGTGAGGGGCAGTGGAAATCGGGACATGTGATAAACGGTACGAGACGGAAAAAGACAAAGACGGGTTTTATTATTATTTATGTATTTAAATAATATGTAAATAATAATACTGATATAAATTCATATTGTTAACGTAGTAATGTTTTTTTTTAACAAATAATGTTGAAGTCGTCGAAGTTCCATTTTATAATAAATATTATATAAATGGAATAATTTATATATATATACATATATATGTATGATATAATATTACTAGATATTACTAGATTGAATATATACTTACTGAAAGAAACGTGCATTAATTACATGTACAACTGCATCGACACAAAACATGCAATATAGGTTATATTATATGTGTCTGAGTGATCATTAATGACATCACCATGTTTTGTTTCGATACGTTGAGTAGATTGGCCCAGAGTAGAAGTTTGTTTTCTTAATTATAATCACCGTAGTATAGCTACAGCATGTTATTACAAAGTCTAATTTGCATTCATATATTTTAATAGATAAATATCGCAAAAGTCGCGGGTGCTCCCTTGTTTATTCTAATGCCTTAGGATATTAAACCAATATAAATTCAATTTTGTAAATACAAAAACAGTGCGTTCCTCTGCATATTGGTATAATGTAGGGGCTGCAAGTGTGTCAAGGAATAATTGAATTGTAAGATGTCTATTAATATTTAACTTATCTTCAAACTAGAACACTTTGACGTCATAGTTAGGTAAACCTTTCATTGAAGAACTGAGAGTATATGTACTACATATACAAGAACAATATTTTATTTGTATATGCTAAATTCATCGCTAAAAGTTAATTCCCTAATTCTTATAAATCTAAATTAGTGCTAAAATTTCTTCTCCTTTCAGTGAAGCCTCAGATCAGGAGACAAGGGAGATAGGTAATGAAGGCGTGGCACGTGCGAACGCATCTGGCCTAAACCAGGCTTGTTTGTAAGAAAACCATTGCGCGCTTAGTACAAATAAACAAACGAATCAGTTCTTCCGATGACGCAATGGATCATTATACTCGGCTGTGAGTGTACTCGTAAGTAGTGACCGTAGCTACATGCTGCAGCGCCTAGCTAATTCTCTGATATGTGGGCCTCTGTGTAGAGTCCGTTCACAATTATTTGTCAGTCTAAGTTACGTCTGATAATACAAAATTACAAATTCACAAGAGAAAAAATTGTAGTCATTGTTGTATTGCGAATAGTTTGTAGTTAATTAACTTATAATGTTTGCTAAAGATACATACATTTAAATACTTATCATTGTCTTCAAGTAAGTATCCTTGATTCCATGTCCTTTTAAATGAGTTACTGAACCTAAAGTCCAACGCAAACAAGCGAACGGTGCTAAAAAATATTTTAAATTAATTACCGTGTGATTGACTTACCTGTTTTTTAATGCATAAAGAACGACCTCGTAGTATCGTTAAGTAGGCTTTTTTACCGACCAATCATATGTCAGTTCTATGTCGATGCTATCATTGATTACATATTTGCCGTGCCGTCCGTCAAGTCGACTCTTTTTAGCCGTGTCTCATCTTTCCGTCTACGACCGCCATACTTTTGTATTATTTATTGTATAGCTCACAGGCTAGCCTTTGACTACTACCTCACCTGATGGTAAGTGATGTTAAGGTCGAAGATGTTGTACAGGCTAACCTAGAATTACTGGCTCTCAAGAACAGTTGTCGAAACACTGTTAGGTTCTTAGTGACAGATTTTCTACTGGCTGGCGGGCATTCGCAAAATGTCCTACCACCATGCTGTAACGACTGCCATCCAGAGACAACAATCGGGATCGTAGGTGCCCTCTGAAGCACGGAAGCGCTCAGTAGTAATGCGACTAGCGAACATCCATCCAAGTCATGACTGCAGCGGACTTAGCTGATCGGTTAATAACGGCTAAGCAAACTACGATATGAGCACTTCAACTATGGCCACAGTACAAGGAAGACCTTGTAGTAACTTGATATGCAGGAGCTACTGAAACGGCAATTTGAAATGCTAACCTTCGCCTTTCAATACAGCTGCTCGATGAGTTTAATGTATTGAGCGGCCTTCTTACAATTATAGTTAAGTGCATTTTTTATCATGTATTACTTGCTCAAATTACGCCTTAAAAAGTTTATAAGCTAACAGGAAAAAACTGAGTAGTTTTTTGATAAATATGCTTCATTTGTATAAATAGTATAAATACGTTTTCTGATGCTCGGCGATATATGGGTATGACTGACAACGTTTTATGATTATTTTTTCAGGAATCTAATAATTGAAAGTTTTCATAACTCAACAATAAATTTGTTAAAAAAATATATTGTATTTACTTCAAAGTTTTAATGGGTCAAAGTTATGTATCCTTGAATGTTAGTTATGTGTAACCCCCATACATGAATAGTTAGGGGGTACTTAAAAATATTTCCGCCCCTCGAGCCGGGTATCGTGATGGATAAAATGAAACTATAAACAAACAAAATATGTCAACTGTTGAACATAGCCCTTCCACCTATAAACGGTCATAAGCCCTTTGTATCCAACGCCTCCCCACAACTCTCAGGAATACATCGTTAGTTCACATAAAAAGGTCCTTTTTATTCTGTAATGGATGAAATTTAATCCATTGAAGAAACAATAGGCAAGTTGAACTATAGGTGTTGCTCCATCCTGATACGATGGTTGAAGAAAGAGAGCAAAAATTAGAGTTATGAGTCATAGTGTCATGTTAGCTCAATTGGTTAGAGCATACCCTGGCCAAAGTGGTGTATGGACGCGGGTTCAAACATGACTATAATAAGGGTTCCATACCCAAAAGGTAAAAACAGGACCCTATTACTGAGACTTCTCTGTCCGTCCGTCTGTCACCAGAGTGTATCTCAAGAATGTTGATAGCTAGACAGTTGAAATTTTCACAGATGATGTATTTCTATTGCCACTATAACAACAAATACTGAAAATAAAATAAAACAAATATTTAACCCATACAAAAAACTTGATTTTTACCGTTTCTTGCTCGGTAGGTACTAATAACGGTGACAGGTAGACGCTTTAACTATTCAAAGTATATTTAGTTTTATGTTCTCTTTAAATATAATTAATTAAAATAAAATCATATAAATAATTAAGGGGGCTCCCATACAATAAAAGAGGTTTTCGCCGTATCTACCCAGCTCAAATGGACACTGCGAAAAGTGTCTGTATAACTAACAAGATTAGGTTACAGATAATGGTACCCTTCGTGCACGAGTCCCACTCGCACTTGGTCGGTTTTTTCTCTCTCATAAATTTGTAATTTTGTAATGTAATTCCCCAAGCAGGCGTTATTGAAAAATTTACAATATGAAAATTATAAGGTTGCGTCATCATTTACAAGTTCAAAACCATTTGCAAAATTGGTCTTGTTTGTAGCACAACGTAAGTTGAACTATAGGTGTCGCTCCATCCCGATACGTTGGTTGAAGGACGAGAGCAAATATTAGAGTAATGAGTCATTGTGTCTTGTTAGCTCAATTGGTTAGAGCATACCCAGCTAAAGATGGACGCGGGTTCGAATCCCGCAAATGACTATAATTTTTTCTCTCGTAAATTTGTAATTTTGTAAAGTAATTTTGTAACAATAGGCCTTTTTAGCTTAAGGCTCTTTTACACAAGTGGCATTTGCCAACGGCAGAGACTACTCATCATCAGCTTCATTAGATACTCTCACTAACTTCATTGGGGTGAGGGGCAGTGGAAATCGGGACATGTGATAAACGGTACGAGACGGAAAAAGACAAAGACGGGTTTTATTATTATTTATGTATTTAAATAATATGTAAATAATAATACTGATATAAATTCATATTGTTAACGTAGTAATGTTTTTTTTTAACAAATAATGTTGAAGTCGTCGAAGTTCCATTTTATAATAAATATTATATAAATGGAATAATTTATATATATATACATATATATGTATGATATAATATTACTAGATATTACTAGATTGAATATATACTTACTGAAAGAAACGTGCATTAATTACATGTACAACTGCATCGACACAAAACATGCAATATAGGTTATATTATATGTGTCTGAGTGATCATTAATGACATCACCATGTTTTGTTTCGATACGTTGAGTAGATTGGCCCAGAGTAGAAGTTTGTTTTCTTAATTATAATCACCGTAGTATAGCTACAGCATGTTATTACAAAGTCTAATTTGCATTCATATATTTTAATAGATAAATATCGCAAAAGTCGCGGGTGCTCCCTTGTTTATTCTAATGCCTTAGGATATTAAACCAATATAAATTCAATTTTGTAAATACAAAAACAGTGCGTTCCTCTGCATATTGGTATAATGTAGGGGCTGCAAGTGTGTCAAGGAATAATTGAATTGTAAGATGTCTATTAATATTTAACTTATCTTCAAACTAGAACACTTTGACGTCATAGTTAGGTAAACCTTTCATTGAAGAACTGAGAGTATATGTACTACATATACAAGAACAATATTTTATTTGTATATGCTAAATTCATCGCTAAAAGTTAATTCCCTAATTCTTATAAATCTAAATTAGTGCTAAAATTTCTTCTCCTTTCAGTGAAGCCTCAGATCAGGAGACAAGGGAGATAGGTAATGAAGGCGTGGCACGTGCGAACGCATCTGGCCTAAACCAGGCTTGTTTGTAAGAAAACCATTGCGCGCTTAGTACAAATAAACAAACGAATCAGTTCTTCCGATGACGCAATGGATCATTATACTCGGCTGTGAGTGTACTCGTAAGTAGTGACCGTAGCTACATGCTGCAGCGCCTAGCTAATTCTCTGATATGTGGGCCTCTGTGTAGAGTCCGTTCACAATTATTTGTCAGTCTAAGTTACGTCTGATAATACAAAATTACAAATTCACAAGAGAAAAAATTGTAGTCATGTGCGGGATTCGAAACCGCGTCCTCCACCCCTATAGCCGCTGTATGCTCTGACTGACTGAGCCAACGCCTGCTCTGCGAATTACATTACAAAATTACAAATTTAGAAAAAAAAAAACTAGTAAATTTGTAATTTTATAATGTAATCCGCAGAGCAGGCGTTATCGCAAACATAACAATATTAAAAATACGTCTGATATTTTATATGTGTTTTCTTCCTAGGTAGAATTACTTGCATTCAAGAACTTTAATCGTGTTCAAAACCTTGTTAGTATAGGTACTTTGTTTCGGTGAGTCAATTCCGCCTCTGCCAAGCTATTGCCTTTCACCTACATAATTTAAACAAATATTGTAATAACTCTATTATATAGCAAGTATGTAACACATTGTTAAAAGATGTTTAAAAGAATGGCCCCGAGTTTCTTGCCCGTTCTTCTCGCAGTGGCTCTATACAATTTATTTGCTGAACGAGGCAGTACAATGTAGAATATTTCAATACTAAAATTTGTAATTGACCTTCATAAGAGCGTCGTAGACGCCTACATTGAATAAATGATTTTGACTTTGACTTTGGCTTGATTATTATTCTCATATCTTGCCAAATAGCATTCAATGTAAGTATCGACAGAAAGGAGTTAAAATAGCCCCGTGAACCCAGAGTAATGTTTATTTAGTTTGTTTGATACCAGAATTGGTCCCCACGCCATTTATTTTTAAAATTGAATTTCGATCTGATCCCGATATTTTCTTCTGTTATCATCTGCTACTACTCATTGTTTTATGCCTCTGACTTCATAAGAGTTACTGTTTAGGTACGTCAGCAAAAAGGAAGATATTTATGAAACTGCTTAACGCCACAACTCACATTGGTATAAATAAAAACAAAATAAAAATAATTCTAGAACTACCAGGGGAGCAAATATTATATATAATAGTAGAGGAGACGAGGGAGATGGACCTTCACCCATTAGATAACTTGATGAAACATATTTTTTATCAAATATAATTCATTAACAAACATGCCCTATGATAACTTGACTAACAAAAAGTTATCATAGCCATTTGGAATTGAATTAATTGTAATCGTTTTATTTCATCACCTTCACTCTTTTCATAACCGAATGAATTTCATCTCAACTGATAGTTTTTAACACACAGAATATTCCTAGTAGCCTATCTAGGGAAAGAATAAGTGTTACTTACAAAATTATATTGTAATACTTATAATTATAATTAATATAAAAATTTAAATGATTTTTGGGTGGGTGTGTGCCGAATACTGTTGGTATATTAGAACGGTTTCTAGTCGTGTCACTATGTAATGACGTTTGATTTATTTTGAAGATATATCTGAACATTCATGGAATACCCGAACATGGTGTTTTAGAAATCTTTAATTACACAGTTTCAGCTAAGGGTTAGTATTTTCTCAAGTGTCTAGTCCAGTCTAGTGGGTGTCAGGGACACTCAAGGGTCAGACATAGAAAATTATTTTAATAACAGTCATTTCGGCTCAATAAAATTAATTATGATATTGAGCACATATCAATTACATAATTGTGTGTGTACACTACTTGAATACATGTCTTGATGTAATCACAGACATTCAATGTACGTTATCCTGTCGATGGATGCTGTATACTTAAAGGAGCAGGTTCAACCTAGTGGCAGTGCTACACTGTACTCCTACGGGCTACTGTTGAATGGGCTGGTACACTGGGCATTACTACTCTCCCACTTAATATCGATATGAAATAGCTATGTCTACGTTTAAATCGATTTGTGGGAGACTTGGACGCGCAATAGCCCTCCCCTAAAGAATATGGCAGTACAGTTTCAAGAGATTACTCCAGGAGACCAGCCGCGAAAGCGTTGGAGAATCCCTCCCGGCACCCACCCCCAAGATCTGTAGCTGAAGATGCTCGGCCTGCCCTCCGTGTTCTGGATGGGGCAAAAGTGTGCTCAATTATTTTTTTATTCCTTGGGGCAAACGAGGCAAACCTTGCTTTTCTCTCGACCGCAAACAGATATGCTCTCCAACTGACACCTCCTTCACCATTTACTTACAGGGTACAAACTGAACCAATCCTGTTTGCCGTGGGAGTGTTATTGTAGGATTATACAGTTTCCTTAAGATATTTGTTCTCGTCGTCTCAGCAGTCATGAAGGACGGGGCCTATCTAACATCTTGCGGTGCGTAGACAGAGATGACCTTACGCGAATCTACGCGTGTCTCTATAGGTCCCATAATAATCGTTCACCAATTTATCTACATTTATTTACATTTAAATCGGTTAAGCCATTTTTAATTGAATTAATATAGCCAAGATTATTATGATGACAATTGTAACACAACTACTATATAAGCTATACTGATGTACTGTACTGTATATGAACAATACTCACATTTAAAACCTGTTTCAGGTAATTTTTATAAGCATTTGAAGCACAAATTAGAATTCAAAAATGAAGAGCGTCTTCATAAGAACGTCGTAGACGCCTAAATTAAATAAATTATTTTGACTTTGACTTGAAAAAAATACCAGAAACCACTTTTATACAAAATTTTCTATGACTGTCCATGTTCCTAAGTTGTTTTTGATTTTATGTTAAGTCCATGTTGCATAAAAGCATCCAGTTCCAGTACTCTGAGCAAGTAATAATTTCCAAAATAGTGTTATATATAAATTTGTGAAAGTTATTATATCCATATGACTACTTCACAATTTTAAAACTCATACTACGGCATTTTGCCGCATTAAAGATACCAGAAAAACATTAATAAATACAGTCGAACATTCCCGCGATACAACCATAATATGACTCGAGACTACACGGCGAACCGCACGGGTGCCGCACGGTACACTTTTTAACAACGCCCGCCACGGTAAGTTTTGCGTTTTGCTGTTTTTCAGCTTGATTTATATTTCTTTACATATTTATTCGTAGGTTCCACTTGGTTTTTAGTTGTTTTAAAAGTTTAGAGTGCATGCCTTCTGCATCGTGGCAGCCCTTGGGCTATCCAGGGCTTACAAGCTCGCTGTCTACAAGGCAGTGATTGACGTAAATATTGTGAAGTATCTATTCTGCAATAATAGCACTTGCGTACAGGATAGATTGTTAATACTTAAAAAATCAACGACTTTTGTGTATTTTATTATAAAAACTAAAGTGATTTTCAGTCATTTTAGTAAATAATACGGGATACCTCACGTGAATAAGTCAGATAGCTCCGACTATAGTTTCCCCCACATTCAGTGGCGCAATGTGTTTCTGCGACTTTCGTGTAGTTAGTTTTTTTTAAACAAATGCGCCTTAAGTTGGTTGGAAAATGATACAAGGGGAGAAGTCAATAATGTTCGGTTACATTAGTGTTTAGTACATGAGATAGAGCCAGTTCTTTGATTAAACCAATACATGATGTTGTCTTTTGCCAAAAGGCCAAACTCTGCAATTAGATAAAGATAGTTACCACTTTAATTGGAGTCAGTGTTATTTAGTTTTGAGCCCATATTTGTGTCGCCAATAATAACTACCTATGTGTTTAAATATTTTTACAGATTGCAATGCGTTGCAAAATAAATGTTTCAGGACTTTTACAAGAAAGTAATCGATATATAACTGAATTGCCGTGTCTTCTGGAACTTTAACAATGATGCAGTTCTTAAGTAATGCGTGAGATGTTTTACTTGTTTTACAATTACACCATCGTTTTGGATAAATAATAGTCTTCTGAGAAAAGATATTGAGAAAATTGTGTATTTGTTTATTATTATTTCATACCGTCTTCCAACATTGCAAGAGGAAGACTTTGCTACATTAAGTTCATCAACTTCACTGAATATTGTGTGAATAAATATTACATTGGTAACATTTTCGAATAATAATTTAATTAGAGAGCTTATGTACTGCAATACAGTCTATTGTATTGTAGTAGTGGGTCAATTTTAGAGCTATTGTCTATTTTTACTAATTGGCCCTTCAAACTACAGTCTATCTAATGTACATAACATTAGATAGACTGTAGTTTAAAGGTCCCAATTAGTAAAAATAGACTATAGCTCTAAAAGTGACCCACAGCCCATAACTTACGGAATCCCACAGGGCTCAATTTTGGGACCTCTGCTCTTTTTAGCTTATATTAACTTTATTCACGACTTACGACCAAACAGACATATCATCCCGTATGCTGATGCTACTTGCCTATTCAATTTGGTTCATCACATGAACCTCCTTAAATAAATAACACTCTTCTGGGCTCATCTTTAGAATCGGTATACACAACAATGTACCTTCATTCGTTTTTTTACACATAGATATAGTTATCTTCAAAAATCACACGAAATTTTATCCTTATGAAATTAACAGTCTATGAGAAATAAATCATTGAAGTTTAAATTTAAACTTTGATTATTTGTGTATTTTGCAGTTCTATTAAGTACATGGCATAGCCACATGGATTGATGGCCCTAACCCTACAGTGTTTTTATAAGCCGAAAGCGCTGCGTACACACAGAGCTGGAGCTGTCATATCATTACTTCACTTCTAATAAGACATTTGTGTCTTAAACCTAACCTTTTTTGGTGACGTTTTCGTGCTTGTGATTTGTGACTAAGTAATTGTTCTCATGAAGAAGGTAATTTAGAGACATTTTATTTGTATTAAAAAAACTGTAGGTTTTTTTATCCCCCCTCTCCTCAGTGGGGAATATTCCGCCCTCTTTCCCCTCCCCATACTACATAATATGTACATTATCCATATCTAAAAATTTTCCAAGGTATACACATACATAATAAATAAATATATATGTATACGTATGTATACATATATATTTATTATTAAAATGTCTTTATTATTTAAAAAACGTAGTTCCCGTAACCCTTCACCACTCTTGGGGGATGCTACGAACCCCTCTCCCCCCTCCACCCTTTCCTATAGTAGATATGTATGTATACCGATGCTAAAGTCCTTCCCTCCTTTGAACTTGAAAATCCATAAAAAATATCTTTTGGACACTAATTTATCATGGAACACCCATATCAGCCATTTAAAAACAAAACTAGTAACACTCCGCGGTCCTCTTAGGAATATAGTTCAATTCTTACCATGCAACTTTCTAGAGCGCTGCCAAAACTAGAATAGCCGAACTGCAAGTGTTACAAAACTAAATTATAAAAATGCTTTTTATCTACAACAACATTACAAGCTCTAAAAATAGTCTACAAAGACACTAAAATAATGAACATCAAACAATTATACAACTTTACCAGCTGTATCTTCATAAGAAAAGCAATAAACCAAAATATCCAAACAAACATACGCTTCACTAAACAAAAAAGTGTTTGCGTCCGACGTGCAAGCTATCTGGTTTTGCCTAAGATACGCACTAACTACGGCAAAATCATGATTACATTTGAATACATTATTTGTATTTTAAAATACCCCCAGAAATAAAAAAAATAATACCTCGAATAACGTATTCAAAAAAAGACCAGCCCAACACATAATGGCAAGCAACACAAGAAATTAATTAAATGAATGCGTTGGACGGGTAGGCTTATTTTTGTATTTGTGTGTAAATATATTTACTTGTGTTTTTTTGTTCACTACGACGACGAACATTGTACTCATGGAAGTGACATATGTCTTAAATGAGAATAAATTTATTTAAACCTAAAAAAACTCACATTGCATTTCATGTGGTTATATAATATGTATACTAGCTGACCCGGCAAACGTTGCTTTGCCATATAAATAATTTTGGCTATTAAAAAATAAGGGTTGATTGTAGAAGGGTGAAAATTGAGGATTGTATGTATTTTTGTATGTTGTATCATAAAAAAATAGAAATTAAAAATTTTGTCTAAAAAATAAAAAATAAAATTTAGGGGTGGACTACCCCTAACATTTAGGGGGATGAAAAATAAATGTTGGCCGATTCTCATAGATACCGGATAAGCACAAAAAAATTCATCAAAATCGGTCAAGCCGTTTCGGAGGAGTATGGCAACGAAAACTGTGACACGAGAATTTTATATATTAGATAATACTCGTGGCATGCAAGATACGAGTATAAAAGTAAATTCTTTTAAAATAGAAACAACTGGAAATATTAGTTTAAAGTGAATCACTAATACTTTCAGTGACGTTATGTAATTCGCTATTAATATGAATTATTTAAAAGTTTTAACACCCATCCGCTTTCCTAAATATAACTTTCATTCAGCTTTAGTAATACTGACCTGCCTTTGTCAGGTCTCGTACAAGAAAAAATAGTCTATTGCCTTTATTAGTGAGACGCTTAGCGACGAAAACAGGTGAGGACTGTCCTCGCAGGCCAAGGTAGGAAGCATTTATTTTACAGGACCGATACAATATATTGAATTTCTTGCTGGCACTAATAATATTATTCTTCCGCAGAGTAGCACTTAGTCAGTTCATCTATAAACGGCTTATTCGATTCAAGTTTGCTCGGAATCCTAAAAATAACTTTCATCTCAATAGGAGATATATTAGTATTTATTGTAGCGCTCATTTAGATCAGGTAATTAGAGATAACTCCCTTAGTCTTGTTTTTGGTATGTGGTACATTCTGTAGTTCCACAGATGAGCTTCGTGCAATGTGAACGCGGTTTTCTAATTGCTCGCCTAAGGGGTTCACCTGGGTTTTTTCTCCAGACACCCTGACACTACTTTTCTAAGTTAACTACTAAGTTTCATATCTTCGAAATGTGATACAATAAAACCCGTTATCTTTTCAATATCTGTCTTGATTACTGTTAATCTATTATCAAATAAAAAGCTCATCAAATTTTCAGTATATGGCAGTCTTCCAAGTTGAATGCATCTTGGTAATTCTTTAAAACTCTTGAGTGAAAACATAGCAAATGTTGATCGGGTGTGGAATAAAGTGCTTATTTCGAAGCTTCCCTTGGGCTTTCCGAGAAATTATGCTAATGGATCTCTAGTTTATTGGCAGATCGGTGCATCAAGATCGTTGTCATTAATGTATGCTTCGACTTAAAACTGATCAATGCTGGTGTTTCGAAAAGCTGTGTGCTCTATTCGACACTTTTTTTCTCTAAAACATCAATAACATATTACAACTCAAAGATATTATCAGCCTTTCGGATAACAGTAGCGGAGATGCCTCATAAACCGGTCATGCCAAAATTTCTCGGGAACACGAGAAGACTTGGCATCAACTTGTGTCTGAAGTTGAAATCCTGTTGTAAAATGTATAGAAGTAGTCTTAAATAGTTTAACCCCAAGAATTTACAATTTTGTTCGCTTACCACTAAACTATCCCCCGTGTTATGTTATGAAGACACTCTGCTTGTCGTTTTATTTACGTTGACATATCGAGCTTCGTTCAATTTAGCTGTTACTAAGAAAATAAGACTAAGTTAGCCTCTACGGAGCTTGAATGCTCAGAAAGTTGAGACAGTGATGGTAGTGATGGCTCAGTGGTATTGGCTATGTATGGACTGCGGCGCAGCAGGTCCATAGTTCGAATTCCGCCGCGGGCTTGAGCATCATCACATGGTGGAAGGGCATTTTGCGAATGCCCGCCTTGCTAGCGACCACCCTCCGTAGAAAATCTGTTGCCAAGCAGTTTGCATCAAACAGGTTCTTTAATAGATCAGTAAGTTTAGGATTGGACAATCGTCCGAGGGCATTGGTTTGAGGTAAAGTGCGAAAATTGCTACGAACATAGATATTGGATAGATTACGTAATCTGGACGGTTTAGAAATCGAGCCGACACTAGACGCATGCAAACGCGACGCAAATCCTAAATTTGAAATTATAATCAATATGAATTAAGTTTGTAAACAAATGACGTATGTAATCATGAAATCATGATGATAATCGAGTCCAATTTTATTTGGCAACACATAAATCACAGGTTGGTTCGTTTGCATAGAGAAGTTTTAAGCCCCATATCTTCTATGTCCTAATGATAACCAGCTTGATGAAGGTAAAGTCATACATAACCAAGCACCTGACAAAGTTTGAGTGAGATAGACGTGCAGTACTTACTTACTTAGTATACTTTAATCTCAAATAGAAAATATGGAACTGTACATACATAGGTACCTAAACAGATATATATATATATATATATATAAATTGATGTGTTGATAAGGTGCCGAGGAGATACGTCTACAATTTTCTAGGTATCATTTGTTAGTATTTATATTATACCTTACTGTAACAGCTGACTCGTCCACTGCTGAACACAGCCTCCCCTATTAATGGGGTATTTGCTATAATCCCCAAGCTTGGCAGGCGGCTTGGGAATCGCAGTGTAAGATGGCAGTTCTTTAGAAGGGTGCTGCTGCCCACCTTCCAATATTTTTCCCTTAGTCGCCTCTTACGACACCCACGGGATGATATACGTTACTATTGCAGGATAATGGATTTATTTTTCCGTCATAAATTACGTGAAATAGTTAGGAATATTGAGGTAGGTACTATGAATTAATAAAATTATTCCTTACTCCAAATTTATTATAGCTTGTTTTCACTGGTATGCCAAAACAACAAAAACTAAGTTAGAAAACTAAATACTGTGTAATAAAAACTTGTACAACATAAAAAATATCTATGTGAAATAAAAACTCTACCAAGAGCAAAAAATGTTATTGAATCTTGGGCTAACTACTGTTTTATCATATTTGGTGGATTTTCCTTGATAAGTTTCTGTTCAAAATCTAATTATAGCGACTCAGTAAGTAAATCTGTATATCAAAAGTTTAGAAATACAAATTCAATCCTATTATAAATGCAAATGTTTGTGTATGTCAGTATTTTAAAATGTTACTTCTCATCTCCGAAACAGCTAGCGGATTTTGATTATATTTAGATCCATTCATTATATATCCTACTTTTTATTCCGATTTCATGTAAGTGATGATTGCATATAACCTATTTCGTACGAAACCTTGGTCTTTGTCTAAACAAATTATAAGAATACAATAAAGTCAATCCACAAATATTTACCTTGAAAGCGTCTCGGAACTTGTTTGACATAATGTGATAGAAGAAAGGGTTGATACACGTTGACATGTAGTAGAAAACTCCAGAGGTGTACGTCAAAAAGTAGTAAGCCAACAAGAAGATGGGTGACCGCGCCGCGTGATTTTCATTTGTCCCATATATGGCAACTAGCCGCTGCGCATGGAATGGTGCCCAGCACACGAAGAATGCTATTACAACCGCAACTGGAAATAATAAAACCAGACCTCATTTTCTTTATCTCTAACATACATATTAACAAGAGAAAACCAAATTATATGAAACCAAACCTCATTTTCTTTATCTCTAACAAATATTGTATAAACATGAGAAAACCAAATGATATTTTTCTAAGAAAAGTCTCAAAGGCGCATATTAACCTTATGATAAACAGAATACAGGTCACATTATAGTAGGTATATGTCAAGAACCTTATTAATTCATAGTACCTTAATATTCCTAATTATTTCACTTCAATTCTTCTCAATTTATGACGGAAAAATAAATCAATTAGGTATCATGCAAGAGTAATGTATATCTATGTAATTACATACCAAGCATTTTGACGACTCGTGTAGTTGACTGACTGTGTTTCCTCCGATGAGTGTGTGAGAAATACAAGCTTCTTTCGAAATCTCTTTGAGTTTGGTCATTGCTGGTGTTGTTTTTCTTAAGCTTCAATCCAATCAATGCGTACAAGACTGAGATGAGAATCATCGGAGCAAAGAAGAACACGAAGGTGGATATTTCGAAGGAGTGCTCGATGATTACCCTTGTTTGTAGACACATGATGACTCCTCTGGTCTCTCTAATTCCAAACTGGAGAGCTTGCGGTAAAGCCAGCCACAACGCCATCATCCATAGCCAAATCACGTGCTTCTTGGCTCGCGATAACTTTGACATCTTGTGGGACATAAAAGGATGGCATATAGCCAAATATCTCTCAATTGTAAACAGAGTGATTGTCAACACACTGGCGTTAGTCGATGTTTCTGCAGCTAAGCCTCTTAACACACAGAATGTATTCCCAAAAACATAAGGCCACTTGAACCAAATCGAATAGATTTCCTGAGGCATACCGCTCACCAGCAACAGAAGGTCTGATATCGCCAGACTGAACAAGTAGTAATTTGTAGCTGTATGCATACTTTTGTTGCGTACTATCACTAAACATGTGAATATGTTACCTAATATACCCGTAAAAAATATTACAGTGTAAATAATAGTTATCGGTAACACAATGTACATAGAATCTCTTTGAGGGCCAAGTATTAGCGTGGGATCAACAGGTTGTGTGAAATTTTTAGTCTCATTTGAAGCTCCATGGATCATACTCATCTTCTTGAGTGAGAGTATATTATTATGTCTATATACGTATAGCCTCTTGATATCTAACTTGAGATGACGGCGTATCCCACGTCACTGAAAAAAAAAGAAAATTGTTTAAATATATTACAGTTAATAAACGAGGTGTAAATAGGGTGAAACTAGAATTTAATTAGTTTCTGCCTGCCGAAGTTAACTATGTAATCGTTGGACTTCGCACTAATAGCGTTCTACAAAAAGTGTTCACATACACGACTGCAAAAACCGATTTATGATTTGGTGCTTTTAATATCTGTGGTTATAATTTGGTGTAGGAAATGCATTACAGTATACAAAAAATCAGATTCCGAACTAGTTGCTTGTTGATAGGTTAGCATTTGATCATAATTACATACGCTGCATAAGAAAATATAATTTATTTTCATACCTTGGCCTTATAAATAGAGCCTTATTATATAATAAATTATTTAGATCATTCTAACTTATGTAGGTAATTTCAATAGGTGTAACTATCACATTTAATTTCATGTTTGCCACTAATTTATGAGTATTCGAGTTCGTCTGTCGTCGAGAAAGGCGGAGATAATAGTTTGACTCGGGCAGGAGCTTCTAAAAGGCAATCTTATTCCCATAGGAAGATTTTATTGTTTATAGGCTAGCCGTCGGCCATGATTGGTTTCAACCAGAAGAAATTGACTTATACCGTCATAACACATTTTATAATTGAAGGTGATAGCAAGTCGCATTTCACAGGCACTTGCTAAATTCAAATCCCATATGTGTATACTCGAAGGCGAATTGTGTATTTACCGTTTTACATAACGGGCTTGCCATTTTAATAAACAGCGCATATTTGTATTACAGTAGCCAGATTGACGTTTCATAATACGCTGGTCTACGTTTAGCCGCATTGTAATAAAATTGTGTTGTAGGGTGACTATACTACAGATTTTTTATGTGACGAATGACTACGCAAACGCACGCAAAGTGCGTTGAGGAGCAATGCGAGGATGATCGTCAGATTGCTAGTGACCATAATAACGCGCGAATTAAGCGTGCGAAGCGAGCATGTCGCACCAGCGGCCGGTGAAGTGTCAGAAATTATACTTTCGCAGTGACCGTTGATTGCATTACGATTTTGTCAGTGAAGATTGCCAAAGCAGTGTGTCATAGCTCACTGAAATTTATTACGGCTACTCACGTTGAAGAACGTGAACGTGAAGCGTTGATAACAATGAGGTGGACGATCGTTCAGCTATACGTTGTTGGCGTACATATAGTCGTATTATGTGTAATACTCGTATGTTCTTGTGTATTGTCCAGTGTTTAGAGACAACATTCTGTAAGACCCTTAAACTGTGCCCGATGAATGACAATAGGCTCGCCCCCTATTACATGGGACCAAAACCCAATGGGCGAAACGTTGGTGTTTACAGATCTGCCTACCCCTTTGGGGAATACAGGCGTGGTTATATGTATGTATGTAATAATATGTATAGTATATAATGCTTCTTGTATAAGCAATGACGCCTGTTTGTATTGTAAACATTGCACTGTTTTTTTAATGTTATTGTGACGGAACAAATTTGAGGCCCACCTGATGTTAAGCGGACTAACCTATGCCTATAACAAATGCATTTCGTCACAAGTCACGAATTGCACTGTGTCCGTCACCTTGAGACATAGTTGTTCTCAAGTAATAGTCTCATATAATTATATGCCTGTAATTTCACTAGCTCTCAAGGACTGCTGCCGGAACAAACCGTTAGGTGCTTGGCGACAGATTTTCTACTTGAGGGTGGTCGTTAGCCAAGCTGGCATTCGCAAAATGCCCTTCCACCATGTGGCGAAGCTCAAGCCCGCGGCGGGATTCAAACCATGGATCTGCTGCGCAGCAGTCCATAGCCAGTGCCACTGCGCCATCACTGCTTCAAAATGCTTCCTTTCTGGCGGTTTGAGACTGTGACTCCGGAAGTTACATCCGCTACGTGCTGTGAAGTTTGCCTGGTGCATCCTTCCACTTATTATAGAAAATTAAACGAAAGGGACCCGATCACCAAGGAATCCCCTCAGCCCATTATAATTGCAATGCCGTTTTGCGTGACTGTTGATTCGTGACACCAAGACACTAAAAACGGTGACAGTAAACTGTTATGGCTCGTTCACCTAATAATTCACATGCTACAATGCCGGTGATACCTAAAAACAGTATACCTATGTCTCATGTCTGTCTATTATGTGAAAATTGTTTATTGATTAGATTAATAATTATATAAAACCCCATTATGTTTTTGAATTCCCTTTCCAACCATACCTTACAAAATATATAAATAAATGGTATAAAAACGTTCTATTTAAACACTCTATCTATACCCATAAGTATTAATATTTCAGAAAGTTTTTTTTAGCAATTTTTCTGATATTTAACAAATTATTGGAGTACAAAATTTTATGCCCAAGGCGGGAATCGAACCCACGTCGTCCAATAATAATTACCATTATAACAATATCGGAGGACGTGGGTTCGATTCCCGCCCTGGGCATAAATTTTGAACTCCAATAATTTGTTAAATATATTTTCGCTTAGCACGCGATAGGGCTTGTAATAATATTTGGAAATTATATAGTTATATTTTTTAATTATATATGTTAGTGGCACTGGTTTTTTTAGATTCTTACAGGGCGATGTGGTCGCTCAGCGACAAAGTCCTTTAATAAAGAAATAAAAAAATACTATGTCCTTTGTAGCGGATTTCAAACTTAGGTACTCGATTGTACTAAATGTCTCGTATTTGGTCAGTTTTTTTATTAATATGAGTGTGACACAAAGGGTTCCTTTATTTTCCTGTATTTATATATTTTCAACACCCTTGCTCGTAAAGTGAGCTTTATTATATAGTTCCTAGGGCCATAAACCGAACTATAACACCCTCGTGCATAATGATATTATACACTAGTGCGTAATAGAATTATCCCTACAAATTTAAGTTAATACCTAACTGCAAATTTTATGCGAGTAAACATAGCATTTTTAATTTAATCGGGTAATTTATCCATACAAAGTTAAGTTAGTACCTAACTGCAAATTATATGCGAGTAAACAGAGCATTTTCAATTTAACCGGGTAATACAGATTTATAATATCAAAGAGGTTTATATGTAATCAACCATCAAACAATTGAAGCGCGCAAAAAAAAAAACGCGCGCTATTTTCCATAATTTTCGTATGCTGTTTGTATCGCATTTGTGCAATATATATTTTATTTCCCCGCAATGATGTTGAAAAAGTGCGTATGAAACTCGTGAACAACTTGCTCATTATACTATCGGTATAAAAGGTCCTTCTTAGGTAATTGTGTACGGTTTTATAATAAAGTTCCCAAACATATTACACAGAAGGTAAATTCAAAATGCATGTGAAAAACATATTGATTAAAAAATCCTACTACACAGTTTCTGATTATTTAAACGACAAAAATGGCTGGACAATTCCGCCTCTGCCAAGCTATTGCCTGTCACCTACATAATTTAAACAAATATTGTAAAAACTCTATTATATAGTAAGTATGTAACACATTGTTAAAATATGTTTAAAAGAATGGCCCCGAGTTTCTTGCCCGTTCTTCTCGCAGTGGCTCTATACAATTATAAAATATTTGCTGAACCTGGCAGTACAATGTATATTTTAATATATATTATATATTTCAATACTAAAATTTGTAATTATATATATATATATATATATATATATATATTTCAATACTAAAATTTGTAATTGACCTTCATAAGAGCGTCGTACACGCCTAAATTGAATAAATGATTTTGACTTTGACTTTGATCGTCTCATTATAACTCGGCTGATTTACGCCCTCGCCTACGGCTCGGGCTGCAACACACAACCTCGTGTATAATGAGCAACTTAGCTCACTTGTATCATAATCTACTATATTCATTAAGCCAGCTCGATATTTTACGCTAGTTAATTAACTAGCAGAAAATATCAAGCTGACTTAATGAGATATATAAACAAATATATAATCCATGTAAAAAAATAAAGTTTGGTAGTCGTATCATTCATTAAGTATATTGTTGTTATAACTATGTATTTATTTACAGGGAAACTTGCAGCTGTTTTGACGCTAAGCACTGCAAAACCAATTTCAGATCTCATGAATAGACATGTCGTCTAGAATCAAAACAAACAATGTTAGACAGTTAGGCTACATTAAGATATATACTGGTTTAAGATGGAAAAGTGTATAAAATAATTTATAAATAAATATAATGACCATAAATTTCTGTGTGGCTAACCGCCTGCTATGAAGAATTCACCGCTCAGCTGTTGCCTTCCTGAGGAAGCACTGGGACAAAAACGATCAAGTTCAAATACGCTTGCTTACTTCGTTGAAGATGTTATTTGCTCGTTATATGCACAGTTTTAAAATAAATAGGTACAGTTGTGAAACGAATAAGGGAGTCCCACGAAGAGGCTGCGGCGAGGGCTGCAGTAGGCATACTATGAATTTGTATACTCAAACTTAACCCATTGGCATCGGCGATAATGATAACAATAGAATTTCAGGCCATAGTGGTCCAGTACGATGCCAACTTATAAGGGCAGACGTATTTTTACACGAATTTTACGAAAGTTGTTGAATATATAAATTTATAATGGTGTAGATTTCATATATTTTCCCATGACGTGAGCTATTTCTTATCTATAACTTTATAATACGTAAGATTACCTATACCTTTACCTATTACTATTAATTTTGTACTAATTAATATCTATGTTCATAGTAATGAATGTAATGAAATTGAGTTAGGGCTAAAAAACATCCTCTGTGTGTCTCATGGTAATGGATTCGTGACTTGTGAAAAAAATGATTATTATTAAGATATTATTGTCTATATACCAAATCCATCAAATCTAAGTATGCCAAGTAAATTATATTTTTACCATTTATAAAACCAGATTACACGATATTGATTATCCACGCGCTTGTGGGCCAACTCCCACCTTTTACAAAACCATCATAAAAGGAACGTTTTGTTTTATGCTTAAACTAATAATACGTAGTCATAAACTATCACCGACTCACAATCGCCTGAAACAGTATTGGTCTGATCATAAATAGGGATGGGGAAAACTAATGAAATATGTATCACGGTTCTGCAAGCGAGATACAAGATGTGTTGATTATATTGCGTAAACCCGTTCACACTGTCAGGACTACGATATTATGGAATGGTTTTACCATAGTTTTACGACATACTATTGTATCTGCTGCACAATAGCTGTCTGAAAACTCGCCGGCTAATAAATTTGCCGTATGTCAAGTAATATGGTACATGGATAGACAAGGAAAACTTGCACAAAAGTAGGTACAGTCAAGTCTCAGCCATAAAGGAGTCTTGGTATATAGTTATTGTTAAGTTTTACTATGGAAAACGCAATTATTACAAACGATTCATTTCATAGGAAAATTGGGTGAGAACACCTAATTAAGAGAAAATTTCATAACACTCGGCAAAAAAAATATAAAATAAATAAGTTGACTTAAATTGTACGAACCAAGTAAACACATGGAAACATTCATTAGCCATCCAGAATTACATCACTTAAAGATTTGACGTTTGTGAAATTGTATACTATTGTATTGTAATTTAAATTTTGAAGCAATGATGGCCGAGCGGTAATAGCTATGGACTGCCGTGCCGCAGTACCCTGGTTCGATCCCCACCGCCGGCTTGAGCTTCACCGCATAGTGGAAGGGCATTTTGCGATTGCCCGCCTGGCTAGCTACCACCCTCAAGTAGAAAGTCTGTCGCCAAGCACCGAAAGGTGTGTTGCGGCAGTAGTCCTTGAGAGCCAGTGAAATTCCAGGCACAATGAGACTTCACAACTATGTCTCAATGTGACGGGCGCAGTGCAATTCGTGACTTGTGATGAATTGCAACTGTTATAGGCAGAGGTGAGTTTGCTTAACATCAGGTGGGCCTCAAGCATGTTCCGTCTCAATAACATAAAAAAAACTCATTTCGAGTATAATTGTTAAACAGTGACATGGTTATTGTATGATTCTTATAATGCGTCATAATTTTATTCTAAAAAAAACATCATGATACTCAATGGTTTACTTATTAGTCCACTTTACATCAGGTGGGCCTCGAGCTTGTTCCATCACAATAACATAAAAAAAAACCTTACTTAGCACTCGTCAATTATATTGCTGCATTTATTTTAAATACCAACACTAATAGAAACTTACTTTACACATTAATTAAAACCATTTTTATATAGTAAAATAGTATCATCAAGTTTAAACTCGCTGTTATCAGTAACTTTTTAAGATGGATAAATATGACGGATTTGTCGTTGAAACAGCAATACTTTGGAACAAAATGTCATATTAAGCGAACAGATGAACTATTTGTTGTGACGTCATCAAAACGGCCACCGACTTCATTACCGTTCGTAAGCTCACTTAATTGACATGGAGGTATAAAATTTTGCAGTAGCATTTATTATAAGAGGCGTGAGTAGGCCCCCTGGTGATGATGAAGGCTGGGATATCATTTTTGCAAATGTGTATTTTTACCCATGCAATTATGGTTGGACATTCTTTAGCCATACATTTAATAGATCGGGTAAATTTAAATCCTATGCATTGAAACCGGGGATGCCAACGTCAGCTCTCACTTGAACTGTTTCTTGAAGCCATGCAGCGTAGCACTATGCAAGTAATTAATCTACACTCTTGAGAATACGAAGTCGATAGCCTTACTGGGCCTTTCTATGCCCATTCAAGACCGTATCGCAGCGCGTTATAGAACGTGTTATAGTTTACTACACGTTAGGACGTCACGCATTATTTGCAAGGAATTTCTTGGGTCATAGCAATCGTTTAGATGACTGAGAACAGAACTGCATTGTTTTCAAAGCTACAATCATTAACCTTAAGTCAAGAGTATTTTGGCAAGACCTCTGCTCTCTGGCCAATAGCTTTAACTTGAGAGACTTCATTTCTGATTAGGAGGAGGCTCTATGGTTTCGTTAGTGAGCTCAAACTTGGTAACTATGCTTATATAAAATGTAAGCACAAAATATTGTTTGCTTAAATTTTAAGTTAGTATAGTTTGTTTAATCTCATTTTTTATATAAGTTTGTTACACCCTCGTTTTATTATTCCTGTATTTCCTCTCCATTCCAAGGTAGCCTGGAAGAGATCGCTGTTAGTGATAAGGCCGCCCATTGTAACACTTATATTATATCAATCCTATTTATATTATAATATATCTCATTTATTATATTGTAATTTAGTGGTGTGTACAATAAAGAATTATCTATCTATTGATCTCAATATCAGTAACTCTCTTTCAGCAAGTCTAGTGAATGCCTCGTAATTCTCTTGTTACTAGAGTAACAGCTCAACTGTTTCAACACCTCTTTGATGAACCTGACGTTATCGATGAGACTTGGAAGGGCTACAAGCAGACACTTCACGTTAAAAAAAAACACAAATATTGCTCCCAAACAGGCAGTCCCTGTACTAGATGAGTGCAGAGGGGATGCAGATTTGCAAGATGAACAGTTCTAAGTTTCTCTTCCAATGATACTTAACTTTCTCCATCTAGTTTCTGACCTTTGAGGAGTACAGCCAAAAAAAGCCAGTTTATTATACGTTCCACATTGAATTCCATCATTAAATAAGATCATTCGCGCAGAGTAGTTAATCGCAGTCTGTAAACAACCGAAGATCTACGAATAAATGAAGTGTGAAGTTGACAACGTATGACTTGCAAAAACTATTCCAACACGTAATTGAGCCTGACTTGAAGTCTATTGTGACATTATTTATTTGAAGACTAGCTGTACCTGCGACTTCGTTCGCGATTGCAATACCTGCAAACGAATTATTCACATTTGAGCATTGTTTACCTCATATTAAGCAACGCTGTGGTCTGCGTAGAAGCACTCTTAGTAAGGCGTAAAGCATAGCTCAGAAAGAAGCCTTTTACTTGGTTTGAAAACTCCCGGTTTGTATTTTCCAGAAGACAGCAGCAAGGTACTTTGTGCGTCTCTTTGGAATTTCGATTATAAAACGGCGTGTTTTTGCCGAGGTTTTCCTTGTTTGGCAGTAAAACGAAAATATATTAGGTTGTGCACTTCCACTACGCAGCCTCCAAAATGAATCCGGCAAAATGTAGATAGATAAAAAAACTGACTGTGGCGAATGTTCCAGACTTTAGAGTTTTATCTTAGGAAGCTTGCAAACTAAATAAGGGTGCCGGGCTGCCCGTGGGGTGCCAAGCTGCCCGTGGAGTGCCTGGGTTGCCCGTGAGGTGCCGGGCTGCCCGTGGGGTTCCGGGGTGACCGTGGGGTGCCGGGCTGCCCGTGGGGTGCCGTATATATAGTAGTAGTAACGTTAAATCGTCATTTGATTCATTTTCTAGATTTGAGATGATATTTAATAAAACATGCATTCATAGAGTAAATACTGTTGTATCTTCACATTTTACACATAATAATGGGCCCTTATGGGCATTAAATTAGTGTTTGCAGCATGGTGGATACGCATAATCATTAGGCTTCGATATCATTATGCGTTCATAACTATGAATTGCCACCAATATTAAGCTTCCCGTTTTAATCCCTTAGTTTATGTGACACTAGTTATTGCGACTTCATTCGCGATTGTCGTACCCGCATAATTATTCACATTTGCGCACTGTTTATCTCATATTAAGCAACGCTGTGGTCTGCAGTGAAGCACTCTTAAGCATAGCTGAGAAAGGGGCTTTTTACTTTGGATTAAAAAACTCCCGGATTGTATTTTCAAGAAGACAGTAGTAAGGTTAGGTTAGCAGAGAGTTCCTTTGCGGTTCGCACAATAAATGTTGAAGCAAAGTACTTTGTGCATTTCTTTGGATTTTCGATTTTAAAACGGTGTCTTTTCTCCGAGTTCCCCCTTGGCAAAAGGTGGTTATTTAAAAAAAACTGATTTTGGCGAATGTTCCAGAATTAAGTTTTGTCTTAGCAAGCCTGCAAAACTAAATAATGGTGCTGGGCTACCCGTGTGGTGCCGAGCTGCCCGTGGGGTGCCGAGTTGCCCGTGGGGTGCCGAGTTGTCCGTGGGGTGCCCAGCTGCCCATGGGGTGCCGAGCTGCCCGTGGGGTGCCGGTCTGTCCGTGGAGTCACTCGTCACTATTCTACAAAAAAAATATTTGAACTGGAATACTAAGCCCCTTTAAGTGACTGCTGCATAATACTTTACCTAGAGTTAAGTGCTGTTTTAATGATTTATTTAGTGTAACATAACTGCTGTTCACGTGTTGTGTGTGGATCTATGTTTGTTAAAATATTACCATTGAATTAATCCGTGACCCCAATAATGAATTATTTTTATTAAAGTGATCCATGTGTTCCTATAAATTTTGTATCTTTTGAATCTTCCATATAATTTCCTTTTAGTAGGAAATTAAGTAAGTTAGATAGTTAATTACTGTACGAATAGTACTTATTTACTTAAACTTAAGCTACGACTAGAGTATGGCATAACCACCTGCCAAACATCTAATAAGTAATGAGCCTATAAATAGCTTAAATAAATGCTCTCTATCTTGACAAATCCCACACGCGATATATATACTCTGAAAAGATATGTAATGTGTATCGCTAAGGAACTCTAAAAACAGTAATATTTAGAAAACACAGGCACTGGACACTAAGTTGAGAAAAATAAGACAATTTCTCTTATTGCATTTGAATTTCATACCCCTTGTTTATACACTGCTTGGAAATGGATTAGGTAGGTAAGGAGTATTAAGACTATTCCCTTCATATCCCATAAAATTATTCAATGAGATCCATAGAACACAATTTTGCTGTTAGATAAATTTATAGACAATAACAATTGTTACATAAGGCTAAGATAAGAACTCGTTCACACTACAGTCGCCTGCAATAATAAGTATACACTTCGTAATTTTCATAATAATGTTATATCACCAAATTCTTAATGATTGAAGTTAATATAAACAGGAGTGAAACAGTTTCAACTATTCTTTGATTTTAAGATACTTTTGTGTACATAGAGAGAAACAGAAGTATTTGCCATAATTTTGAAAACTACAATGTGTATTCTTATTATTGCAGGCGACTGTACATTCGATGCGATACGAAAGGAATGCGATATACATGATTAATTTTAAAAAAAAGGTTATACATATTTTTAATATTGTTAGGTTTGCAATAACGCCTGCTATGCGGATTACATTACAAAAAAAAATCCTATCGTATATTTGTGATTTTGTAATGTAATCCGCATAGCAGGCGTTATTGCAAACCTAACAATATTAAAATTATAAGGTTGCGTCATCATTTACAAGTATAAAACCAATTGCAAAATTGGTCTTGTTTGTAGTACAACGCAAGTGGTACTATAGAATTCACTCCATCCCAATATGATGGTTAAAGAAGGATAGGAAAGATTCGAGTCATGACGTCATGTCATGTTAGCTCAATTGGTTAGAGCATACTCCGGCTCAAGGAGTGGATGGACGCGGGTTCGAATCCCGCACATGACTTAAATTTTTCCTATCGTATATTTGTGATTTTGTAAGGTTATACATACCTACTTGTATTTTTTTTTGTAGCTGATAGGCTAGCCTCTGACCACTATATTACAATATTTTCATTGTGCCTTCAATGTTCTAAAATTATGTAGCTATCCGTTTATTTATTAATCTGCTTTTTGAGATTTGAGGAACAATAAAAAGCAGATTAATGAATAAACGGACATAAACACTGCATAATTATTGAAGGAATGACAAAGAAATTGATTTGAGACATAATTGAAACATGAAATTTGCCATAAATATTTGTTATTAAAGGAACAGGTAGAAAATCTGTCGCCAAGCACCTTACGGTATGTTCGGCAGCTGTCCTTGATAGATAGTAACTCTAGGTTAAAGTTGACACCTTCGACCACATAATTATTTACCATCAAGTGAGATTGTGGTGGAAGGATTACCTATCAGTAATACAAAATAAATAAAACCGGCCAAGTACGAGTGGGGCTCGCGCACGAAGGGTTCTGCAACTAAATATTCTGTGAATAGTTAAAGCGTCTACCTGTCACCGTTATTAGTATCGAGCAAGAAACGGTAAAAATAATAAGTTTGTTGTATGGGAGCCCTCCTAAATATTTATTTTATTTTTAGTATTTGTTGTTATAGCGGCAATAGAAATACATTATATGTGAAAATTTCAACTGTCTAGCTATCACCGTTCTTGAGATACAGCCTGGTGACAGACGGACGGATGAACGGAGGGACAGCGAAGTCTCAGTAATAGGGTCCCATGTTTACCCTTTGGGTACGGAACCCTAAAAAACTGACATAATGTTCACATAACTGTTTTAAAACCGTCAAAAGTAATCCATGTGAATTATTTCACATGAAGGATTTGTCAATGCAACACTTTTTGTTATTTTAAAGTAAACCGTTGAGTATCATCTTCGAGAAAGTAACCCCAGTATCATGATGTTTTTTTTTTAATAAAATTATGACGCATTATAAGAATCATACAATAACCATGTCACTGTTCAATAATTATACTACTATCGTAATGAGTGTTTTTTTTTATGTTATTGTGTCGGAACATGCTTGAGGCCCACCTGATATTAAGCGGACTCACCTCTGCCTATAATAGATGCATTTCATCACAAGTCACGAATTGCACTGCACCCGTCACTTTGTGCCATAGTTTTTAAGTCTCATGTGCCTGTAATTTTACTGGCTCTCAAGGACTGCTGCCGGAACATACCGTTAGGTGCTTGGCGACAGATTTTCTACTTGAGGGTAGTAGTTAGCCAGGCGGGCAATCGCAAAATGCCCTTCCACCATGAGGTGACGCTCAAGCTGGCGGTGGGGATCTAACTAGGGTACTGAGGCACGACGGCAGTCCAGGCGCTATTACCGCTCGGCCATCATTGCTTCATTATTATAGCCGCGTATAATATTTATAGTTATAATTTGAACATCCTATTATTTTATCTCAAATATTATTAACAATATTAAGTAGGCATTGCAACATTCGAATAGTTATGAAAACCTATAGAAAAACTTATATGTATAAGAAAAACAAATCAAGAACTTCTATAAAAACTAAAATTGTGTTGGAAAACCAGCACGTAATTAACGTTTATACTAAATAATTCAGATTCTCATTCTGCTAGTTACTCCTTGTAAAAAATATTATCATATAAAGCGTGGTAGTAACGATGCATAGAATATGGTAATTAGTTTTATCAATATTTCCAGGTTCATTTTACAGTTGACTCACAATACATGTTAGGTTGTAGTCACGAAGTCACTGAGGTAGGATTTTCCTTACGTCGGGGTGGCATAACTTGTAGAAGATAATACCGTTTACTATGATTCAAATAATAATATTCAGATAGTTTACTATATTTGTTTATATGTTTCCTCCGTGGGGTGCCGGGTTAAATGTCACTCTTTCTTCCCGTGGGTGTCGTAAGAGGCGACTAAGGGAACATACCAGAAGGTGGGAAGCAGCGCCTTCAGAAGTACCTTAGTACTTCTGAAGGCGCTGCTTGCGCCTTGGCTGCTGCTTGGCTCAATCCCCGCCCAGTGGCTTGGGGATCGCAGTAGAGTTTAAGAACTCTCTCAACAAGCCACCGGGTGGGGATTGAGGCAAACCCTTAAATAGTGAGACCTTGTTCAACGGTGGACCTTCCGGTTGATGTGATTGTACTATATTTGTATTAAAAATCTAATACAGTTGTGATATGTACCCTAATTTTAGTTGTAACTTATTTTTATTTAAATTGACATGTTAGGAATGGTGATTTATCAACATTGTACAGCGAGGGGATAAAAAGGATCTATATTTGTTCGAGAGTATGTTAAAAAAAGGACCTAAAGGAAACTTAGTGCCATATACTACACCTACGAGGAAAATAAAATCATTAGAGTTTTCTCGTGTTTGTCCCGAGACTTCTTAGGAAGTAAGTTCTTTATTACTTTTGCGCTGTATTTTATATTTCTGGTGGTGTCATTATTATAAAATCGTCACTTTCACTATCAGATGACACTTTGGAAAATTATTAAGAACAATTAATAGCGTAGGTACTGTTAGGTTATCAATTTAGTAAAAAACTTAATTTAACAAAACAAATTGCCGCACTTTTTTTCGTAGTTCATAAAAGGGTTGCCAACCTGCTTACATTAAAAATTTAGCACCTACAAAACCTCTTTTTCGAATTATTTGATATAAATCCTCTGAGATTTGACGTTTGTATTTTTTATGTTCGCAAATAATTCAACAAAAGAACGCTAGCACGGCAGGTATGGGTTTTTAGCAGGAATGAAATTCCATATAACTTTTCTCGCCGCCCATTTATATGGTAGAAATGACGAACTTTATAACACGTTTTTGAACAAGCAATGAGACTCTTTCTGAGTGGGTGCGGTATATTAGTACATTATGCAACAACTGCGCGACGTTGTTTATTATAATAGAGACGGGCTTTGCACAATCTCTACTCCATTTAGGCCTGAGATCGAAGATCGAAGGCCTAAATGGAGTACAGATTGTAATAAATAACGCGCACGAGTTTCATACGACGTTTTTCAACATACTTGCGAGGAACTAATATGAGTATATTTTCTTGATCTTTTTGATAGCAATAATTATCTGATTAAGAAGGTTTATAATTAAATCTTCAAAAAATCTATTTCATTAGGTAAAAAACTCTTTGGTTTGTTTTTATACGAAAAACGAACGAAACAAACTACAATCTCCTTGGTGAGAAGTGTGGAAACGTTGTTTTTTTTTCTATTTAAAATACTAGTGCGGTAAAGTAAAAAAGAGCCAGTGCGTAATAGACTATTTTATGACATTAAAATCCGTGCATTTAAAGGCCCGTTACGAGCGAGGGTGTTGAAAAAATATTTTTTCCTTATCGTCCCGTAAAGTACAGTTCGACCAACTTATCTGTTCAGGCGGCAGAAAAAAGAACTACAAAATTCCCTCAAATTATGACAGTTTGTAGTTGATTTCCTTGACCAATAGCGCCCTCGAGAACTGCACAGTTAAGTTGGTGGTACTATACACCCCAACTGAATAGGACCACGAACGCAGAGAATGAAACAGAGATTATATTTAGTGCAAAAAACAAATACGAAATGCACATATGGAATCTGGCAATGACGATATGTAGATTGGTATGTTACCTACCTACTCAGGTTCCGTCATAAGCGTTATATTTATTTAGTATATCAATAGAACAGCCAATGCAGCCAAACATAATGGACAAATCCAAAACGAAGCAAAACCAACATTATTCATTAAATAAGGGCTTCAATTGTTGTCAAAGACGAGGCTGTTTCTTCAACTAATTTTATAAATTAGTGTCAACTCTGCACACAACAAAGACACGGTTGAGTTATTGTCATGGTAGAATATCGTTGATTAATATCATAATGATTGTCTTCTACCTTACTTACAGCATGAACTCGTAGCGTAGATAATTGTTCTTGCGGCCTCGGTATATGATTTTGTTACTACACTAGCTTCTAGCCACTACGTGACTCGGAAGTTTTATATTTGTGTTATGATTTTATCGCGCTTTTTTGGGATCCAACCAGTCGATCTTGATAAAACTACCATACGTGCTAAAAAAAACTTAATAATTAAAACGGACCGACTTACCGCTTTGAAAAATGTGAAATAACTTATGGAAGTCGGTAGCATAGTAATTCAAAACATTGAGATCACATTTTCATTGTTTCACAAGTTATTTCATAATTATTATTTTTTGAATAGCAGTAGAAATCTTTGTGCGGGTTCGTCTGGGGAAGCACTGCTATCATAACGTCAATCAGTATTTTTCATTTCTCATACTCGGAAAGTAGTGTTTATTTGATCTGAGTAGCGGGTGGAAGACGCTGCTTCCCACCTAAGGGTCGGAAAAACTCATATTAAATACTTCCCTCTCTTGGGCCGGAATGACTTGTAACCATGGCAACCATTGTTGTAAGCAATGGTTGCCATGGTAACAACATGTTTATGTTTTTTTCGTTCTAAGGTACTCTGCTGTAACTGTAACAATGGCAACCATGTTTGTAAACACAATTGGACGTCTAAGGGTAAATTTAAAAACAACTTTAATAAAATACCTTTTAAGTGGTATGGCTTCCGCGGCAGACGCTTTGTGTACCATTGTACCATGTATAAAATTTAAAAAAGACTAAATATATATAAATTGGCAGGATGGTAAGTAAAATTATAAAAAATATAACAAAATATTTACTTAATTTTACAAATTGTTCTTATTTCTATATATGTTTCTTCCGCTCATGTTATGGTTATCAGTAAATATTTTAGATTTTTTTATAGAGATTTTGAAAAACTACGTTTTTTACTTTCCTCATATTTTTATTAAAAATTAGAGTGTTTAGCATGGATGTAAGTAGTTAATACTATTTTGACTATTAGTGCATTCATTTCAAATAGGAAAAACATTTTTTATATTACTCATATTCGTAGTGAAAAGTAGAGTGTTTAACAAGGGTGAAAGTCATAAATTCCTATTTGGACGATAGCCGCCCGTAAATCTTGCAAGCAAAATTTAACTTTAAATGGAACATATATTTCTATTATCACAATCACTTAATTTTAAATAGTTGCCTATTCATGTTATTACTATTTATGAATAATTTAGAAAAACTACAATTTTTTACTTTCCTTATATTCTAAATGAAAAGTAGAGTGCTAACACGGGTGAAAGTAATCAATTCCTACTCGGACTATAGCCACCCTCGCTACGCTCGGGCGTCTAAATACCTCGTATGGGAATTGATTCCTTTCGACCCTTGTATAACAATCTACTATTTCACATTCCGGTTAGGTAATAGCAATGAAATCAAAAAATTACAGGCACGTGAGGCATAACAACTTTATGTGTCAGGGTGATGAACGCGGTGCAGTTCACCACTTGTGCCAAACAGCGGTTTTTACAAGCAGAGGTCCGCTTAACACCAAATGGGCCCTTGTACTTGTTCAGTCACATAAAAAGAAAGTGCTGGAAGTCTTTTAATTTTTCACTATTTTCATTACTGCGTACAGATCGATTGTCACTCGCCAGTAGCCCAAAATACTGGTCAATCAGCAAGAGTTGCAATAGTAGATTGTTATACCAAGGGTCGAAAGGAATTGATGACTTTCGACCGTGTTAAACACTCTACTTTTCATTTCGAATATAAGGAAAGTAAAAAAATAGTAGTTTTTCTAAATTATACATTAATAATAATAACATGAGTAGCACCAATTTAAAATTGATTGAGATGTTAAAATATGTGTGAAACTTAAATTTAAATTTGTTTGGAATATTTACGGGTGGCTATAGTCCAAACAGGAGTTGATGACTTTCACCCGTTTTCACTACGAATATCAGGAAAATATAAATAGTATTTTGATAATAATAACATAAGTAGTACTATTTAAAATTTATGTAGTTATAGTCCAAGTAGGAGTCGATGACTTACATCCGTGTAAACACGCTTTTCATTTAAAATATGAGGAAAGTAAAAAAAATAGTATTTCTAATATATTTACTCAAAATTATAACTTGAGTAGAAGATACATAATACTATATGAAATTAATTGTGTAGTTAGAACATCAATTTGTGAAAAAAAGTTATTTTTTCTACGTACGTTATAATTACATATAAGGTACCATGCCAATTTATATAATTAGTCTTTTTTAAATTTCAAAGATGAAACACAATGCGTCTCTCCCAGGGTCATCCCACTTAAAACGTATTTTTTTTATTCACTCTCATAAACAGAATTAGTGACTAAAATGTTCATATAAGCTACACTTGAGAAAGTCACATTAATTCTGTTATAAACTAGTAATTTTAGGCTTTACATAAACACAAACGTAGTTGTTATTATTTTTTAAACAGCACAGTATTTTAAAACGATTTTTTTGTCTAATTTTATTTACATCAATGGTAAACATCGACACATGAAATGCCAGCCCTTGAGAAGGAATCATTTACTATGAATTTTTCCCGCCCTTAGGTGGGAAGCAGAGTCTTCCACCCGCTACTCGGATCAAATAAACACTGCTTTCCGAGTATAAGAAATGAAAAAACTGTTTAGTCATGATTATAGGCATATCTTTTCACGGTGGTAGCTAATTCCCACCCCATTATCCCTTTGGTGCAACGAGTGAAATTACACCAACCTCATTCACTGCTCAGCGAGTAGTGACGTATACCTTTATTACCCAGTTGTTTTTATTAGTTATACACTGTGCTTATACTCGTAAATACTGTCAGATACAAACTTTTACAATAAAAATATTTTGCTTCCACGTTTAGCTGAGCTGCAACACAGAATAAAAAGGACCAGAAGGAGCAATCCAAAAAGCCATTCCAATAAATAAGCGACTTTAGATACGAAGCAACAAAGTGAACTTCAGCTCGTAAAACACGGAGTGCCTAATGTTTATATTCATCTACAAGGTGTTTTCAACTTTAAGTATATTCAATTCAAACAAGCCATGCATAGCTCTCGGAGCTCTCGGAGCTATGC
Source organism: Plagodis pulveraria (assembly GCA_963890685.1). Lineage (NCBI taxonomy): Eukaryota > Metazoa > Arthropoda > Insecta > Lepidoptera > Geometridae > Plagodis > Plagodis pulveraria. Next base: position 11,717,747 of record OY982958.1, on the reverse strand, counting down.
GTGACTGTCGGAGCTGTTGGAGCTATGCATGGCTCTCTTCATGTCAGAAGATCGTCACGCGGACTTAAGCTTCACCGCATGGTGGAAGGGCATTTAGCGAATGCCCGCCGGGATAGCGACCACCCTCATGTAGTGAATCTGTCGCTAAACCCCTAACGGTGTGTTCCGGCAGCTGCCCTTGAGAGCCAGTAATTCTAGGTTAAGCCTGTAAACACCTTCAACCACATCATCACTTACCATCAAGTGGGATTGTGGTCCAAGTCTTACCTATCAGCAATTAAAAAAACAAAACAAACAGATTATTTACTAGAGGAACACGCTGTAGATTGCAATCCATTTTAATTCCCATCAAGTGCATTATCAATAACAAACTACCTTGCTCAAGTTCAATATTAGGATCTACATACATACGTAACTAACATTGAGTAAAGAAAACTTTAAACATTTCGTTTGATTAAACTTTATTGTGATTTATGAGATACATGTACACTTAAGAATATACCAATAGTTTCAATAAACTATAGATGGCATTGCTAATGATACATTCATGTGGTAAAAACTATGGATCAATAGATCCATGGCAAAACTGACTGGTTGACAGCATCATTTTGACAGTCAGTCACTGAGCAAGTAATATTACAGTTTTGTCAATCTACGTAAACAGGCTTTTAGAATTAATTTAGTAAAGAAATTATTTAGTGATTTTCGCGTTATAGATATATATCAGTTTAGGCAAAGTAAGTAATAATGAGTCATTTTAGTACTTAACACTATGTATCTCAAGTTTGTTAGTGAGAATCCGTCCACATATCATCAAAAGCCATAACGTCCACCGAACCGATAAACAAGTGCCTCTTTACATCCCATGCTCTACCGTTACCTGACCTGCTATTGGGGCCATGAATAGAAGAGCTCCCGGCGGCTGGGTGCCCGGACATATTTTTTTCGTCTCGACCATAAAAGTGAGGCAGGGTGGGGTCCCCACGCTTGGCAGGCATCTTGGAGATCGCAGTGTAAAATGGCAGTTCTTCAGAAATTACTGCTGCCCACATTCTGGTATTTTTCTCTTCGTAACTCCTTACGACCCCCACAGTAGGATATGGGGAGTGCAAATCTAGAACAGCACCCCATCGCTGAAAATTGATAACATTGAATATCAAGATTCCAGTGCAGCTTCTACTACAGTTTTAGAAGAAAATTACAACAAAAGGAAATATTTGAACGGGATTCGAACCCGCAAACATCCATCCCTAAAAACATAACATGCTGTGCCATTTGTCTTACACCTTATTCTATTCGGAAGTAGTTGTGTATGTTCCACGTTATCTTTGTGTGCGTGACTGCGCTCACCACGAATGAAATAAACCAGTGCGTTGCTAACCTACGATCGTTTCACTTGTCCTCTCTGCCGCATATTTAACAGTGACGACGAGCTACCCTCGAGTGAAAAAAAAAACAAAATAATAGTGTCATTTACGATGTCCAGCGCAAATTTCGGGATTTTAACTACGTTTGACCATAATATACATACAAGAATCGTATATCTCAATATTTTGTCGCGAATGACATAGATGTTCAATTAGACCCTACGGGCAGGAAGAGGAAGGCGATCCTTCTCAGCGCACTCAACGAGGGCACTTTTAAGCTAGTAACAGACTTAGCACTGCCAAAAAATATTGCAGATGTGCCCTATGAAGACATCTTAAAACTTTTGGATGACCACTTCACTCCAAAACGGGTTTGTTTCGGTGAACGCCACAAATTTTACGCGGCAACACAAGTGTCAGGAGAAACTCATTCACAATGGGCTGCGAGACTTCGTGGATTATCAGAGCATTGTGGGTTTCTTAATGTTGAAGAGGCACTTCGTGACAGGTTCATCATGGGTCTGCGACAAGGGGTAGAGAAGGAAAAGCTCTACATGCAAGACCTGACCAACCTTACGCTGTCAGGAGTCTTGGAAATGGCAGAGAACTTAAGCTGTGCACGCTCAGCTGCTGCTGCCAGCGCTAGTGGCCTCGATACTGTAGCGGTCACATCGGAGCACCAGCTATACAAGATTTCAAAGGATCATCGGAGTGGAATTGTTGGGAAAAATAAGTGTAGTGTCTGTGGTTATACAAATCATAAAGCGTCTGAATGTAGATTTGCTAATTACGTGTGTAAAAAGTGTCACGTTAAAGGTCATCTGCGTAAAATGTGCACCAAGGTGAATTATATGGGTACGGATTGCAGTGATATGGGTGAAAATGATGATGACGGTAAGTTTTTTTATATTCGATCCCTCAGGGGTGAACCCATGATAGAAACGGTAAATATTAGAAACTCGTCATTTCAATTTGAAATTGATAGTGGTTCGGCGGTCACAGTCATATCAGAATGTTTTTATAAAAAGCATTTTAAAGATGTACCATTATCCGCCACGCGCAAACAGTTGAGAACTTACAACGGGAGGGTAATTGTATGTTTGGGTACAATTCGTCTACCCGTGCTGTACTCGGGTCAAATTCGCGAAATTGATCTATTTGTGGTCCGCGACGGAGGTCCACCACTTCTGGGTAGAGATTTTATATCTCGATTCCAGTTGCAGTTGACGCCCGTAAATTTTTGTAAAGAAATAAACTTTTCGGTTAACCAGTTAGAACAACAATATTCGGTATTATTTTCAGGCAAATTAGGAACTTTTAACAGGTATAAAATAAAATTATCGTTAAAAGATGACGCGAAACCGAGTTTTTACAAAGCGCGTCCCGTAGCGTTTGCCATGCGTAAACAGGTTGAAGAAGAAATTGATAGGTTGGTCAATTTAGGTATTCTGAAGCCTGTTGAATACTCAGAGTACGCGTCGCCGATAGTGCCAGTTTTGAAACGAAATGGGTCTGTCAGATTATGTGCCGACTACTCTGTAAGCATAAACAAGCAACTGCTAGTGGAACATTATCCGCTACCAACAGCTAATGAACTATTTTCAAAGATAAGTGGGGGTCAACAATTCAGTAAGCTCGATTTGTCTATGGCATATAATCAATTATTATTAGACGAGCAATCACAAAGGTTGACTTGCATTAATTCACACCGTGGATTATATATCTTTACTAGATTAGTATTTGGTTTGTCAAGTGCCCCTGCTATTTTTCAACGAGCCATCGAAGGAGTGCTAGCAGGGATAGAAGGAGTTATTTGTCTGTTGGATGATATTTTAATTACAGGGAAAAATAGGCAAGACCACCTGGATAAGCTAAACGAAGTGCTTAAGCGGTTGCAAGACGCAGGATTGACATTACAAAAAGACAAATGTGAATTCTTTAAAGACGAGGTCAACTACCTCGGCTATAAAATCACAAAAGACGGGTTAAAAAAGTCACCTGAAAAAGTCAAAGCTATGGTGGAGGCTCCAGTACCTTCTAATGTTAATCAGCTCCAATCATTTCTAGGACTTATTAATTATTATAGGAACTTTGTACCAAACGCTTCCACTATTCTCAGCCCCTTATATGAATTACTAAAAAAAGGCTGTAAATGGAATTGGAGTGAAGTTCATGATAGGGCGTTCAGGACCATTAAAGATATAATGACATCTGATCAAGTTTTAGCGCACTTCAATCCCGATGCTAAGCTTATATTAACTGTGGACGCGTCTCCGAGTGGGCTAGGTGCAATTTTGTCACAAGTAGATTCCGACGGCTTAGAAAAACCCATATCGTTTGCGTCGCGAACATTGAATGCCGCCGAGAAAAGATACGCTCAAATACAAAAAGAGGCAACCGCAATAATATACGGAGTACGCCGTTTCCATCAATATTTATACGGCAGATCGGTACCATTTATATTAAGGACTGATCATAAGCCGCTGTTATCTATTTTTGGTCCCTATAACGGTATACCGGAAATGTCTGCGAACAGGTTACAATGCTACGCGTTGTTTCTTAGTGGTTATAGATATACAATAGAGTATGTTCGCAGCGCTGATAACAGTGCGGATTATTTTTCTCGGGCAAGCTTACCGGCGACGCCAGCAGAGCAACCGCCTGCAGCGGCCGGCTGCCACGCGACCAAGTACGCTTGCACCGAACAGTGTAGTGAGAGCGAGACACATTGCGACCGCGCGACATATGTTTGTTTTGTACTTGATGGTAGCATGCCAGTGACGCTAGACAAGTTATACAATGCAACAAAAAGCGATGTTATTTTAAACCAAGTTAGCGGTTACATACTAAAGGGCTGGCCTGAAAAAGTTAACGACTTACGGTTAAAACCTTATTATCTCTGTAAGTCTCAGTTATCGATTGAAAAGGTTGTGTGATGAGAGGGCATAAAGTCGTGATTCCCGAAAGTTTACGCAAGAATATATTAAATGAACTACATTCGTCTCATCTAGGCATCGTGAAAACAAAAGCAGAAGCTCGATCAAGGGTTTGGTTTCCAGGAATTGACCAGGCGTTAGAGAGCATGATAGGTTCTTGTGAAGTGTGTGTCCAGCTGCGGTCTTCACCACCCCGCGCTCCTCTCTCACACTGGGAATTTCCACCACAACCATTTTATAGGATTCACATAGACCTGTTAGGTCCGATTAACAGCTGCATGTATTTGGTGGTTGTGGATGCACATTCTAAGTGGGTAGAAGTGTATAATATGAATACTGCCACTACATCTACGTCTATATTCGGGGAATTGTGTGATTTCATGTCGAGGTTTGGAATACCTAAAACGCTGGTCAGTGATAATGGTACATCTTTTTGTTCGCAAGAGTTTGAAAACTTTTGTACGGGGAACGGAATTTCTCACATTACGTCTCCGGTGTATCACCCGGCTAGTAACGGTCAAGGAGAAAGTTTTGTGAAAATAACTAAAAAAGGTATTAAATCTTGTTTGTTATCGACTCGTACCGCAAAAGATGCAAATATTAAACTACTTAAGTATCTAATGGATTATCGTAATTCGGTGCACACTACTACTGGGTTCTCTCCCGCTGAAATAGTTTTTGGTCGAAAAATAAGATCTCGGTTAGATTTAATTAATCCAAAACCATCATCATTGCCACCTTCGTCACCAATCTTATCTAATATTAATAAAAAATATCAGTGTTCGCCGAATAAAACAGAAATAAAAAAAAATACCAAGGACTTTAAAAAAGACGATAATGTATTTTTCAAAAAATATGTAAACAAAACAAAATTTACTTGGAGCAAAGGAGTTATAATTAAAAGGTTAGGGAAAGTTTTATATTTAATTAGAGATAGCTGCAGCTTAGATAGTATTAAAAGGCACAAAAATCAGATAATTTTGTGTAAGCAAAAGAGCAGCAATGTTAACATACAAAACATTGACCCTGAGATATTAAGATCATCCACGCCGGCGTCGCCACCGCGGCCACCCAGCAGTCACTCTCTATTACGGTCACCGCAGTTATCGACACCGCCAACACCCTTCACATTGAACTCACCTACCGGTACTCCGTTATTGACATCGTTCTCATCACCAGAGTTTGAGATACAAAGTACGCCAGGAAGAAGAGTGGAAATATATGAGCCTAATGCTAGTTCGTTTCCTGTGGCAACAAGAAGGGCGGAGCTATACGAGGCTAACGTTTCAGATGAAAGTTTGACTGCAGACGATTCAAGGGTACGTCAGGATGCACATGCGATGATAGTCGTGGATGAATTTCAGGATGCTGAATCCGATCAGGTAGAACAGTCAGAGTGACGTTGGCTATACTAAAGGATTATGTCTGTCTTAGAGTATTGTTTCTGCTTCTATATGTTTATTATAATAGGGGAGGAGTGTTGTGTATGTTCCACGTTATCTTTGTGTGCGTGACTGCGCTCACCACGAATGAAATAAACCAGTGCGTTGCTAATCTACGATCGTTTCACTTGTCCTCTCTGCCGCATATTTAACAGGTTTGCCTTAAAATTTTAGCATTTGCGCAGTTCTGTGACTATTTGATAATTTTTATTATGGCAAATGCTGGCTGACGTCCACATGGTGGTTGGGCTTTTGATTAGTTGGATATTTAAGTAATTATAGGGGATCATGCAAAATGAAACGGAAGTTGACGACACAACTGATTCAATGCTGGCTACCGCCATGCGCTTACAATTATGTTGGCAAAAACTCGACAACTATTGAACAAATGCCTCCCCATAGAGTGACTTTAGGGTCGGCAACGCATTGGTGACGCCCCTGGTGTTGCAAATGGGGTCATTCCCACTAGTACACCTGATTAGTTCAACCGTTGAACTAGTGAGACTTTTTTGTCCCAGTAGTTCAACTACGTATAAATTCGTCTAGGAGTTGAACTACTGGGACAATATGGTTGAACTCATTGCGTTAATTAAGATAATAACAATTTAAAAAACAAGTTATCGAGAATATGATATTTCAAACTACGAGTACTATCCCTCTAGTAGCAGAAGTTTTCATCTTAAAACACTTTTCTAATAACAAATAAATTAAAACTAATTATACAGGAAATTAAATTCAAATATATTTGCGGCAGAAATTAAATACAAATATACTTAAAAATCATGCTCGTTGCTCTACAATCCCCTGTTTCCATCCCGAGGGGACTGTACAACAATCACTATTCCAATAAAGTCCCCCAGGGGACTGTACAGCACTCACTATTTCACTACAGTATATATATATATATATATATATATATATATATATATATATACCCCTATAGGAACAGTGCTTACCAATACAGCAATATCACGGAAAAGATGTCAAAGTGACACCAGAAGTCATAAAACTTGATTTAGATTTCGTATGTAGGTTAATTTTTTTCTAAAAAAATGGCTAGGATATAGGTTTAAAATTTTACAGGTGTCAAAGTGACAATTGATGTCGTATATTATGTACTCAATTACTTTTCGTTTTCGTGACATCTGTCAAACTTTTAAAGATCTCGTAGAGATCTTCATTTCAGATGACAGCTGTCAAACTAAAATAGTGTTTATCTCGGAAACTATTGATCCTAGACTACTAGTTTCTTCACAGATATGATAGATCTCATAGAGATCTTCATTTCAGATGACAGCTGTCAAACTAAAATAGTGTTTATCTCGGAAACTATTGATCCTAGACTACTAGTTTCTTCACAGATATGATAGATCTCATAGAGATCTTCATTTCAGATGACAGCTGTCAAATCAAAATAGTGTTTATCTCGGAAACTATTGATCCTAGACTGCTAGTTTCTTCACAGATATGATAGATCTCGTAGAAATCTTCGTTTCAGATGACAGCTGTTAAATTAAAATAGTGTTTATCTCGGAAACTATTGATCCTACACTACTAGTTTCTTCACAGATATGATAGATCTCAAAAATATCTGCATTCTTTTTGAACTGCTGTTGACCCTCAAGTTAATTTATTGTATTTTCCATACTAATGTTGGTGTACATAATAATTGCCATGCCAAATTTTATGAGTTTCAATTTTCGTTTAGATTCATGAACAAAACTGATCGAAGTTTAACTGTAAAACATGTGCAATAATTATAAACATGTGCCATAATTATAAATAGTAACAAATGGTGACTATTTCATATAACTAAAAAAATGTAAATTAACTAAAAGATATTTTATTATTATTTATGTTTGACAGATAGCATAGTGACGTATTTATATATTTCCACATTACCTTGACGAATGTTTTATGTGACAAATGTCAAAATGACATAATACAATTGTCAAGCTTTTCAGAAAAAATCTCGGAAACTGGTTGTCTAAGATAAAAAGTTTCTTGACAAAAGTGATAGATCTAGGTGAGATCTTCATATTGAATATCAGCTGTTCAAACTCTTAAGGACAATTCTTGGAAGTCAATATCTCGGACAGTATCTATGAGGTCTATCATATCTGTGAAGAAACTAGTAGTCTAGGGTCAATAGTTTCCGAGATAAACGCTATTTTAGTTTGACAGCTGTTATCTGAAATAAAGATCTCTATGAGATCTATCATATCTGTAAAGAAACTAGTAGTCTAGGATCAATAGTTTCCGAGATAAACACTATTTTAGTTTGACAGCTGTCATCTGAAATGAAGATCTCTATGAGATCTATCATATCTGTGAAGAAACTAGTAGTCTAGGATCAATAGTTTCCGAGATAAACACTATTTTAGTTTGACAGCTGTTATCTGAAATGAAGATCTCTATGAGATCTATCATATCTGTGAAGAAACTAGTAGTCTAGGATCAATAGTTTCCGAGATAAACACTATTTTAGTTTGACAGCTGTCATCTGAAATGAAGATCTCTATGAGTTCTATCATATCTGTAAAGAAACTAGTAGTCTAGGATCAATAGTTTCCAAGATAAACACTATTTTAATTTAACAGCTGTCATCTGAAACGAAGATTTCTACGAGATCTATCATATCTGTGAAGAAACTAGTAGTCTAGGATCAATAGTTTCCGAGATAAACACTATTTTAGTTTGACAGCTGTCATCTGAAATGAAGATCTCTATGAGATCTATCATATTTGTGAAGAAACTAGTAGTCTAGGATCAATAGTTTCGTAAGTATCGTAAAGAACCCATTTTTCATCACAGGTAATGATTCGGTTTAAAATACCTTCATTATTGTGCCGGTTTAGTAATGTAACGCAGCAGTCGACGCGCGTTTGCCGGTTTGTTTCAGTCAATTCGTGAGGTACCCACCTTTCAAGCTTTTTAATCTTCCCAATTTGCTTCAAGTGAATTAAAACAGTTTTATCACTAACATTGCAGCCTGCAGCTAACTCGGACGTGGTTTGCGATGGATCCGCTTCCACAATAACCTTCAACTCTTCATTATCAACTTGAGTCTCAGGCCGTCCACGGGGCTTGTTCTGCAGGTCGAAATTTCCAGAACGAAAACGTTGGAACCAAAAACGAACTGTGTTTTCTTTTGCAACACGACCGCCATACACATCATTCACCCTTCGAGTTGTTTCCGCAGCACTAGTGCCACGGCGGAACTCGTACTCGTAAATAATGCGATATTTAAGGTTTTCCATTTTGTAAAATGAGTGACGCAAACAGAAAAAAACAGAAGAAAAAAAAACAAATGAATGACGATCATCGAAGCACAAATACATGAGTCTATAGCTGTACAAATTTGAATTTGGAATTCCTTACCAAAGAGGAGAAATTCGTGATTAAAGTGGCCAGTACGAAAAACGCCAATTTCATATGTAAGGACCTAATATTTTACATTATTTATATTTGCAGATGTGTGTAAACACCCACGTTTCGCCAATTGGGTTTTGGTCCCATGTAATAGGGGGCGAGCCAATTGCCATTCACCAGCTACAGTTTCAGGGTCATACAAAATGTATTCTTTAGAAACGTGGGTGTTTACACTCCTCTGCCTACCCCGAATGGGGAATACAGGCGTCATTTATGGATGTGTTTATATTAATTGCAATGACATTTAAAGTGGTCGGAGTATAGGTCATCAACTCTTATATTGGGACAATAGCCGCCTTCATTTTAAATATGTACTATTACTTGTTAACAAATATTGTAGAAAAAATACTATTTTTCACTTTTAATATAATAATGAAAAGTAGAGTGTTTGAAACAAGTATAAGTCATCAAATAATCCTCGGACTAATGCTGCTCGTAAATATTCCAAACAATAATGTTACTTTCGATTTCACAAATTGTTGTAACTTCTTAATTAATTTTAAATTAGTACTACTCATGTTACCATTTCTTACTTTCCTTATATTCGAATTGAAAGGTAGAGTGTTTATCACGGGTGTAAGTCATCAATCCCTATACCGTCTAAATACCTCGTTTGGGAATTGATTCCTTTCGACCCATGTCTAACAATCTGGTATTGTGCCAGTGTTGCCAATTAATATGAATCATTCTCGCCCTAAAGTGCGAAAGCAGCTTCTTCCACCCGCTACTCGGATCAAAGAAACAATACTTTGAACAAAGCACCTAGTATGTTTCAAAAGCTTTTTAAGTTTTTTGCACTGATTACACTGAAGAAACTGACGTCATTTCATTGGAAGCTATACTTTTCAGATAAAAAAACACATAAATTAAAATTTTACATGTAGGTGCACGAATTAATAAGGTAAATAAGCAAGTCTACTTAATAATCTAGCATACTCCTGGCATACATTATAATATGGACGCAGGCATAAGTATTTAGTATCAAGAGCGACCTAATTAATATTTATTATTTATTCCCATATTAATGTGCTTTGCTCAAAATGCAGGTGAACTGTACGTAGGTAGTTTTGAATTCGTCTTATGTTCACCGGCCTGGAAGAAGTTAGGGTCAATCATTTGATGATGTCATTTATAAACTTCACTTTAAACCCGATCCCATGTAATAGAGGACGTGCCTGTTGGCACCTTACTCAAATCAACACATTGTAACTATTAACAACAGTTGGAAATAAGTAGTAACAAAAACGTATCATGTATAGTTATTAGTAGATTGTCTACCAAGGGAGTAAACAATCATTTTAAAGGTGAGAGTGTTTCTTTGAATCCTGAGTGCAGGGAGGGATTCAAAGTTACTCGAGCTTAAAATAGTTGTTTACTCGAGGACTACTGCTGAAACACAATGTTAAGTGTTTCTTATTACTATACTATTATAGTAGTATACTTGAGGGTGGTAGCTAGCCAGGCGGGCAATCGTAAAATGCCCTCTTCCACCATTCCGTGAAGCTCAAGCCGGCGTTAGGGAACGAACTAGGTACCTGCGGCACGTCAGTCCATAGCTATTACCGCTCAGCCATCATTGCTTCAAAGTTATCGCGGCAGACTGTCGAAAACGAATAAGATTTCGTACAAAGACAACTCTAAAACTTCACAGAACATTGTTTCTTCCTTTAAACTAACATTATAGTTACACGTTTTTATTATATGTACCAACATGAAATAGCCTGAGGTACTATAACTTACATAATCGTTATGCGAACACGTGGGATGACGCCGTGATTTAGGGGAAGCTGTGTCCTTCGACATTTATTTTATGGACAGTAAAATGTAACGGCTTTTAGATGGGAGCTTACTTAGCGCTACTGTAGAACACGGTCTGAAGACGAAACGAAATGTTGGCTTAGACATCGGCTAGGAATAAAATTCAAGTACGAATTTTGGCATCTACTCGTATTGTAGAAATTGTTTTTTTTTTTGTTTTATTTCCCATAAAAACAATACATACAGGCTATAAAAGGTAATTATATATTAAAGTAATTATACTTAAATAACAAAGTCCTAAGATAATACGCAGTATACCTATTTACCTTACATTAGCAGCCGTACTACGACTGCTAAGTGTATTCCCACAAATATGTAAATGACTAATGATACGTATACGAGTATATACGTATCATTAGTCTCCTACCTACTAAAAATTGTCACTCTTACTTTATTTGTTACCAAGTATTAAATATAAATAAGCATACGAAAATGAAGGCAGTTTGAAAATTCGCTTTTAAGCCAAGACAAAATGATGTTACCCGCAACACTATACGTGTGGAAGTCATAATACAGAGATGTGACGTGTATCTGTAGCAGGGCAAAGATATCGATATCAAGTTGGTTAAATATTTTAACAACTGATGAAGATATTTTATTTTAGGTATGTTAAATTAAAAGCGGATATATAATGTATTTTGAAGTGTTGATAATGTTACTGAAATACAATAGGTATTCTATTTAAAATGTGCCATATATTCGATTTACTAATTAAGGTTCTTAACTTAGCATTTACTTAAGAATAAATGTGAAAGTTTAGTATACAGATCAGATGAAAAGAAAAAATAATAATAATAAAGATCTTAGTAAACAAGAAAATAAATAGCCAAACCAAGAAATAATTTATCGATAAACCTTGAGTAAAATTTACCACAGCCATATGCCGTTGCAATAAACTGCACACGGAACAAAAAAGCTAGGAGTAGTGTTATACTTAAATTAATTTGGAATATACATTTATTTTATAGGTATATAATTTTTGATATACCTATAAAATAAATGTACTGTAGTAGTGTATGAATACAATGTTTAGGTCAAAACTATTGTAATAACAGCAGATTAAATATATCTTAAATTAAACTAAAATATGAAATGTTATTATTATACATATAATAAATTTGATTCTGCGTTTGTGTGCACAGTGTCCTGTATGAAGGAGTGCGTGCAGACGGTGTGTATGTGTGATAGTGTGTGTGTGTGTTCGTGTGTGTGTGTGTGCTTGTGTGGAGGTAGCAAAGGGATGTACAATTTATTTTAAATGTTGAGGTACAAAAATGATTCAGTCTCTCCATAGTCTAGCCCAGTAAGAAATGTACTCAGCACAATTTTACATTTAAAAAGAGTAAGTGGATAAATTTTTAACTGTCTATTGATTTCTTTATAAATAAAAGGGCCAAGGTAGCAAAATTGTCTTTGAGCAAACATAGACGAAAATAGCGACGATTGTACCATATTGTTAATTCGTCTTTTATTGCGGTAATTTACCATATCAAACAAGGTATTGGAATGAATTTTTAATACGGTTTTCAATATGTATAATTGTCTGACTGTTAATATTTTTGTTTCAGCATACAGTTCTTTTGTTGGAAACCTAAATGGCTTCGAGAACATAACTTTTAATACGGCTCTCTGTGATCTTTCCAGGGAAATGAGATATGACTTGAAAGTCCCACCCCAGACAGTTCTGCAGTAAGCTAAAAGGGAATGACAGAGAGCGTAGTATACAGATTTTAAGAGTTTCTTGTCAGATAAATGCCGAAGCCGTTTAAAAACTCTAATAAGTTTACGTATCCTTCCCGAAAGAAGTTTAACGTGTTCTTGCCAACTCAAAAATTCGTCTACAACAACTCCCAAGTATTTCACATGTTTTTCCCTATTAAGGGCTAAGCAATTACATGTTTGGGCAATAGTATTGGTATTGGTACAAGAGTGGGCTTTGATTTGAACCAAATTTAGCTGAGGTTGATCAATCACGGTTTTAGTAAATGTCAGATATTTAGATGTACAGATTTTGGAACTCTTTTTTTCAAACTTAGGAAAATCTAAAACCAGTAAGTACACTTTGCATTTCTTAAGAATTGTCCTCCTCCCATCTATCGGATAGCATGCAGTAATTGGTGGTCAAAAATAGCAAAAGCTTCTATCCGAACGCTAAAACACTAATGCCATTTTTAAAACTGCTACAAACGCAATCGAGCCAAAACGAAAGCCCCTATAGTAGATAAATATCGAGAAAACATGGCGAATATCGAGTCGTGTAGTTATGTGTTATTCTTGCAATATCACTATCGATAAATATCAAGCCCTAGCGATCGACACGCAACAATGTGATATCGGGATTATCATTATACTTTCTATACACATGAACACAAGTTCATCTGTAGACATATTTTTATATCTACCACTCGCGAGAATAGCATTTTTGTGAAAAGTCGATATTTTTGGGATATTAATAGTCTATAGGTAATCGATAAATTTATGCCAATTTTGAAAATTGCCCCCCTGTTCCATTTAGGGTATGTTCCATTAGTCGCTAAGAACGTTAATTTCGATAATTTTGACCACATTCTGTGTCTATGGCTGTGATCACTGTGATCTTTTGTAACTGTTCTCCCCTGTTCCATTTAGGATAAGAACGCTAAGAATGCCACTAAAATTTGCCACTTTTGTCACTTTTTACATTAGATGTAGGTAATTCAAACTGTTCAAACAGTATTTTAGCTTCATAGCGTTTACGGCGAAAATAGTGCCAAGACCCAATGGAACAACTTTTTGGGAGTGTGATCGTTTTTATCGTTTTTGGCGAATTTTACTCCAAATAGTACGCACCCTAAGATAGATAAGTTAAGGTTAGGATAGATAGGACGGGCATATGCTGGCTATAGGGACGGATGGTCGCGGGTTTCGAATCCCTCTCATAGTTCATATCTTTCTTTTTGTTGTAATCTTGTAAGCTTCGCAAGCGTTAATGCAAATTTCACAATGTTAGAGTTTAATACTAGCTCAAAATCCTACGGAGAAAGCATATTATAGTCAACTCGAAATTTGGAGCACTGGAATCAAGAAGTTTTGGTTCCTGGCTTGTTTTCTTGAAATTGAATATGGCAAAAGTAGGCATTGAAACCAATTCCGAGACTTCTAGGGTTTGTTATCAGATTAAATTGTAAAATCGTGAGTATTTTATCCTACAAAATGGATAAAATACTCACGATCACACAATGGAACCAAAAGTATTGTAGTTTAATGGACGGATGTCGATTTTGTACCGACTCACGAACATTCGTTGATAACATATTATTTATAGTTTTTTTCTAGGTACATTATTAACCTGTTGTTTCTTCAGTTAATACAAATCATATACTTACATATTAAATCATATATATTATGTCACCATTATACCATTTTGATAGATGGAATGGTGGACTAATAGTGCCCTACAGTGTAGTATGACTTCCTTGATGTAAAGTGATAATAACTGACCATTTTCTGCTACATCAAACTAGATTATATTTGTAGGGTGCTTTATTGTTTCTCTAATGTAAGGATTTTTGTCTTTATAGGCCCATTGTCTCCTAACAGTATCAATCTTTTCTCGGGCTTCACTTGCACACTTTTGCTATGAAAGAGGTAATTGGTACCATTTTTTTTCTATTGTTGATTTGTAAGCCTTTGACCACAATCTCACCCGATGGCAAGTGATGATGTGGTAGAAGTTGTTAACAGGCTTAACCCAGAATTACTAGATCTTAAGGACAGACTAACAGATGCATTTCATCAGAAGTGTCACGAATTGCACTGCACCCGTCACCTTGAGACATAGTTGTTTAGTCTCATGTGTCTGTAATTTCACTGTCTCTCAAGTTCTGCTGCCGGAACACATCGTTCGGTGCTTGGCGACAAATTTTCTATTTCAGGGTGGTCGCTAGCCAGGTGGACATTCGAAAAATGCCCTTCCACCATGCGGGGAAGCTCAAGCCCGCGGCAGATCGAACCATGGACCTACTGCACGGCATTCCATAGCCAATGCTACTGAGCCATCACTGCTCTCATTCAAAATTGCCGTTTTAGCAAAATTCTTTATATCGAACTATAGCTGATTTCACTAAAGGACAATACGTATCCATTAAATAACGAGGCATGAGTCTTCTTAAAAAAATATTCGTTCTTCAGTATTTCTTTTTTACTCACGAAGGACTGAACAGAACGGGAGGCGTTATATGCATATGAGTTTGTTTTTATTTATGTACCGATGTCTGTTACTATTTTCACCGATTTCAATGCAGTTTTATGCATTGAACATCTACTATTTTAAAGCAGGTTCTTTACAAATATTTACGATTGTGGTAGACTACTGCAGTAGTTAGAATACTCAGCGCCTTAGGACTTCTCAAAACGAATGTTCCCATTTATTTCCAAATAGGTCCTATCATTTTCTCATCAGTGGAGTGATATAGGATTAAATTGACTCAAAACTAATATCTAAATGGGAGATGGATATGATAGCAGATGAGAAAATGATAGCACTTAAAAATACACTGCTCTGGCTCTATATCTCAGAAACCATGGAATATAGATAACTAGTTTATTTACAGAAGTAATACCTATTATTGTGATCTTCATTTCGGGTGACGCCTGTCAAACTTAAATGGGCTATATCACCTTAACTATTGATAGCCAGATGTGATAATTTTGCATTTCCATTTTAACCTCAAAGTGACGTTTTAAACTCTACTAGAAATATTTACCCTATATATATTTTATAATAATAAATTAATAGTGCTTGTGCATGCTTAAATAACTACCGGTAGCAGCCAAGGTAAAGATGAAGTAGAAGCCACAAAAATCCCCGGGCAGATGCCCAGCTACCTTTGGCCCTGGTAATACGCATAATAGACATGCTCAGAGAGGACCACAAGATTGTCAAGCTGAAGGAAGAACTGGACGAGATACGCTGGGTTATCATGAGATCATCGAAAGTCTGAAGTAAACCGATAGAAAAGACAGAAATTTAATTGCAAGACATCCATCCAACACCGTTGCCTTCACCGTATGTGGCCACTATAAATCTTTAATGCATAAGTATACGTGTATATTGCCCGATAAAAATAACAAGCAGAACAATTTGTTAAATTTTACACATTGTTGTGCTTGTTACTTTGATGGCATTTAAGTCCGGCGGCATCGGCACACCCGGCATTAATCTGTAAGCATTACTATTGCTTGTGCCTCACTATAAAGTATATCGTATAATTTAACTATCGCTTGCATAGTATTCAATGCCATAAAATTACCTACAGTAAAACAAAGGAAAGGTATGATTTTTCGCTACCCTATAAATATACTGTCACCGTAAAAAAAACAAAACCATTTGGTAAAATGAATAAGTGAAGTAAATAGTGAGTATATAATTATATTTTGTTAAACTATAGATTTTAGATTAGTTGGAAAGAACGGGAACTAAATAAATAGTAACTTGAGGATGGCAGAAAAGCATATTTTCCAAATGAATTACTTAATATAGCTCTTAATGAAAATAAGGTGGATGTGAGTTTGTGAATGACGGATTTGAAAATGGTCACTCTGCTATAAACGGACCTGTCTTTGACAAACCTCCTTCTATTAGCTAGTAGGTACAGACCCACCAACTTATCTGTTGTGGCAGAAAAAAGAACTACAACATTCCTTTAAATTGTAACAGTTTGTAGTTGATTTCCTTGATCAGCAGCGCCCTTGCCAACTGCACAGTTAAGTTGGTGGTACTATACTTGTCCACCCTCACACACACACACGCACATGGGACAGTAAAGTTCCCAAACATACCGAGATTGCATGCCAAATTTAGAATATGACATTATTCCTATCCACCGGAATCGATAACCGATCGGAAGTGTGGTCTCCATAGCACGTTTATTTCAATCATCATACGAGTATAAACGATTTCAAACGTAAACAAATAACACCCATTCTGATCCTCAGAAAATTAAACGGCTTTGAATATTGATGTGTCGAGGAAAACTTCAATTATTTATAAATTCAGTAGGTAGCTATGTCTGTCAAAAGTCTTTTAAATCAGTATACATTTAAATCGCATGCATAAGTATGTTTACGAACGGAGGTAAGTGTTGTAAAAAGTTGTTTTGTAATTGCTAAGTTTTTATAATTATTTCCTATAAGTTACACGTGAAGAAGAAGTATCGGAGTTTGGTTAACGCTCTTGACCGATCAAGTTTTTATGACTTAACTTTGTTAAATTTCAAATTATTTTCTTCGTTCTTCCGTCACCACTCGTATTGTTTTTGTAATCATACAATGTAAGAGTTCAATAAAATCATAATATTTAACCAAACCTATTAGTTATTTCTGCCTTCGTACAAAATCATAACCTAATCTAGTTTATTTGAAACTCAACCTGGGAAATGGCAATATCTTAATATGAGTAGTAATAGGCTTAGACGTACTATTGCTTGCCATTAGGATGTGCTCATATAATAAACCGTAGAGGCATCCATTCAAAGTGGCATATCGTCCATTTATGAATGAAATTTAATCGTACTCATTATCTATGTTGCGCATGGGTATGAAATTGATTAATAGAAAAATTTAGTGGTAAGGCCACTAGTGCATATATAATCATTGTCAGAAAATATGATTATAATAATTGGTTAGACTGAAGTTACCTAAAGGTCAATGATCCCTGCTATCCACACTAGTTTCTAATGCAGTGAATCTATACGACCTATGATTGTTTATGGACTGAAATGTTAGCTTGGTCAAAATAGACTTTAACCAAGCCTAGGTTGTAGTAACCTACATTATTTTCAAAGAAAAAGCAAAGTAATAAAACAGTCTGAAACTCATAGTAGCCATTGGAAGAAGTAGGGGTAAATAGAGTAAATAGAGAAACACACCGTTAGGTGCTTGGCGACAGATTTTCTACTTGAAGGTGGTAGCTAGCCAGGCAGGCATTCGCAAAATGCCCTACCACCATGCTGTAACAACTGCCATCCTATAAGACAACAATCGGGACCTACGGCTTAATGTGCCCTCCGGAGCACGGAAGCGCACAATAGTAATGTCAATGGCAGTCACCCATCCAACTCCTGACCGCGGCGGACGTTACATATCTGATCGATTAAGAATGGCTAAGCAAACTTCGCTACGAGAGATTCAAAAATATATAATAGTCACTTGTCTAAGATACATACAATACAACTAGTGGAGCCCCGCTGTTTCACCTACGTAGACGATGGAGAAGAGTATTCAAGATGTTAATCCAGGACTTATATTAGGTCCTTACATATGAAATTGGCGTTTTGTATGGGAGGAACAAAAAGTCGAATATTTTTTAATATAATATATTTAATTAATCAAAGTATGAACCATTATTTTCTATGCACTTTTGCCATCTCATAGGTAGTTCATTGATCCCTTTACTAAAAAAACCAGTCGGACGGGAATCAATAAAATCTTTGAAGGCGATTTGGACTGCCCCATCGGAGTTGAATTTTTTCCCTTGCAAGAAGTTATCCAAATTTCGAAAAAAATGGTAATCTGTTGGAGCAAGGTCTGGAGAGTACGGAGGATGTCTTAGACTTTCCAATTGAAGCTCTTCTAATTTAGTAGCCGTCTGTAGCGCAGTGTGTGGTCTAGCGTTGTCGTGAAGCAGCAGTGGCGTGGAGCGATTGACCAGCCTAGGTTGTTTAGCCGCTAGCTTTTCCATCATGGTTTGCAATTCCTGACAATAGACATCAGCCGTAATAGTCTGGCCAGATTTGAAAAAACTGTAATGAACAATACCGGCACTAGTCCACCAAACGCTTACAAGTAACTTTTTTGGGGTTAATTTTCGCTTGGGGCAGGATATGGCTGGCTGGCCAGGATCTAACCATTGCGCTGAGCGCTTCCGATTATCGTAAAGAACCCATTTTTCATCACAGGTAATGATTCGGTTTAAAATACCTTCATTATTGTGCCGGTTTAGTAATGTAACGCAGCAGTCGACGCGCGTTTGCCGGTTTGTTTCAGTCAATTCGTGAGGTACCCACCTTTCAAGCTTTTTAATCTTCCCAATTTGCTTCAAGTGAATTAAAACAGTTTTATCACTAACATTGCAGCCTGCAGCTAACTCGGACGTGGTTTGCGATGGATCCGCTTCCACAATAGCCTTCAACTCTTCATTATCAACTTGAGTCTCAGGCCGTCCACGGGGCTTGTTCTGCAGGTCGAAATTTCCAGAACGAAAACGTTGGAACCAAAAACGAACTGTGTTTTCTTTTGCAACACGACCGCCATACACATCATTCACCCTTCGAGTTGTTTCCGCAGCACTAGTGCCACGGCGGAACTCGTACTCGTAAATAATGCGATATTTAAGGTTTTCCATTTTGTAAAATGAGTGACGCAAACAGAAAAAAACAGAAGAAAAAAAACAAATGAATGACGATCATCGAAGCACAAATACATGAGTCTATAGCTGTACAAATTTAAATTTGGAATTCCTTACCAAAGAGGAGAAATTCGTGATTAAAGTGGCCAGTACGAAAAACGCCAATTTCATATGTAAGGACCTAATATTATCTATTTTCGGATAAAGTTTAATTATTTTTATTACTTTAAAAATATCAGTCAGTCCATTTCTTTCACATGAGACATGAGAGCAAACTAAAAAAAAACAATTGGCCAAAGCCAGCATTATATATGGCTAGAAATGTTTTAATCCTGCAGGGGTAACAATAATATCGTCGTGTTGAAGTGTCGAAGTTTAATGAAAATGTTTTATATAATAAATAGTACAAACTGTATTAGTTCCGAGAACTGATGCAACACTTGCATATAAAAAGTAACAATTCTGAAACAACTTGGTAATTAGTTCGAGCTAAAATAATTGGTATTTCAACTTTTGAACAAAAAGAAATGTACGTTCAATGAGCAGACTTATTTGACCCTAAAATATAGCTTAGATTTGCTGGGTACAATGCCAACTTCGCATGGTGGTAAAATTTTATGCGAATACCCGCCTGGCTAGCTACCACCCTCAAGTAGAAACCGTACCGCCAAGCACTTAATGGTGTTGCGTGGTTCCGTATTTTATTATTAATAAATTTGTCATTCCTCATACTCGGAGAGTAGTGTTTTTTGATTCGAGTAGCGGGTGGAAGTAGTTGCTTCCCAACCAAGGGTGGGAAAAACTCATAGTAAACGCTTCCTTCTCAAGGGCCGGAATGACTGGTAACGATGGTAAACCATTGGTGTAAGCAAAATAAGATTTCTAAGTTTTCTCCTTGTAAAATATTCTGTTGTTATGAAACAAATAATAACAACTACGTTTGTGTTTACGTAAAGGCTAAAAAAACTAGTTTAAAAATAATTAAAGTTAGTGTATGTTGTATGAACATTATAGTCATCAATTCTGTTCATGAGCAGTGTGAATAAAAAACACCTATTAAGTGAGATGGCCCCCGAGGGAGACGCATTATGTTCTATATTTAAAATTTAAAAAAAGACTATAATTGGCAGGGTAATTATAAAAAAATACTAACAAATATTTTCCCTAATTTCACAAATTGTTCAAACTCTTCAATTAATTTTATGGATGTATCTTCTACTCATGTTTATTATTTTCAGTAAACATTTTAGAATAACTACTATTTATTACTCTCCTCATATTTTATATTAAAAGCAGAGTGTTTAACACGAATGTTTGTCATAGATTCCTACTTGGGCATAGCCGCATTAATTTTAAATAGGTGCTACTTGCTAATGTTGGTTTGATCGATCTAAATATAATAAAAAAACGAATTTTGATATTTTCCTTATATATTATGTATATCTCTCTCTTAATGATTTTTTTCATGTTAATGTTATTTTAAATGAATACTTTTTTGAAAAACGTCTGTTTTTTACTTTCCTTAAATTCAAAAAGAAAAGTAGAGTGCTTAACAAGAGTGAAAGTCATCAATTCCTACTCGGATAATAGCCGTCTAAATACCTAGTAAGGGAATTGATTCCTTTCGACCCTTGTATAGCAATCTACGATTTTTATTATTTCATTAAAATTTACTTTTAACTATTCCTTAAAATAATATAGATTTTAATTAAACAACTTTAAACGGTTTAAATCGCGTATATTTATCATTATTTTTGTCCCGACGTTTCAAACACTTTGCAGTGATCGTGGTCACGGGGTGACGATCACTGCAAAGTGTTTGAAACGTCGCTCGGGACAAAAATAATGATAAATATACGCGATTTAAACCGTTTAAAGTTGTTTAATTACTATGTGTAATAATCGCGGAAACCTAAGACAACATTAATATAGATTTTGTCAAAATATTAACCATTTTTTCAATGTTGTAAATGAATGGCTCTCACTAGCAATGCGCACTGAAAAGGAAATCCGATCATCATTGGTTTTCTTGGAGTTCTATAGTATTATTACTTTCGTATAGCAGAGATTTTTATTAACACAATGAGTTCATCTGATTTAGTTAACGATTTAACGCTTGATTTTATAAGAGAAGAGGCTAAAGCAGTACTGGAAAACCTTTTATCGCCTAAACAAGGATACCTAAAAACGTTTTGTTATAAAATATTTGATCGAATTATCAAAGACTTACAAACCTTCCACATTAAAGAGCGTATATTCTATGTTAAAGACAAAATTAAATAATTAACACAATGAACATTTAAAGGATTTCGAGCGACTAACATCGTCTGACGATTTAAGTATAAAAATCCAATTTTTTCTTTTCTCAAGTGGTATAAAACTTCTTAAACCAAGCGCCTGATGAAAAATACCTATTAATGAAGGAAAGCAAAGCTTGTTACTGTTTTCTGCAAATATCTTCTTCTTAGATAAGAAAGAAACTCAAGTTTCCCAGAAAATATCGAATATAAAAATACCCCGAAAAACTTTTACTAACAATATCTAATTGCTCTAATTTTACCATTAATCTTAAATAAATATCTCACCAAAGTTGCACACCAGCCTGACACCCCACGGGCAGCCCAGTACCCCACGGGCAGCTCGGCACCCCATGGGCAGCCCGGCACCCTTATGTAGTTTTGCAAGCTTGCTAAGATAAAACTCTAAAATCTGGAACATTCGCCACAATATGTTTTATTAACAATCTATCTTTTGCCGGATACATTTTGGAGACTACGCAATGGAAGTTCAAAATCTAATATATTTTCGTTCTACTGCCAAGCAACGAGAACCTCGGCAAAAAGACGCCATTTAATGGGTTAGATATTGAATAGTTTGTAGTTGGTGTCAATATTTGTATTCATAATAGTGTATTGACCCAATTGCGGCCGTACACCGCGTGAATAAACAATTTGTGATTTTGAACGCTATTTTAGTTAGGCGAATCTGAAAATTGAAAATTGAATTATACTCTTCTCGAGCGCATCATGAGACAAATCAAATACTTAGCAGACTTTGTTACAATTCCTACAAATAAATATTAATTTTTTAGATTCAAATGTTCAGAACAATTTGGTAAGTATTTGAACTACGTGCAGTGCTATGTGTTATAATATTTACAAATTCTTAAAACATGAAATTCTTGTCCCGTGGGAATAGATCCCGCGTCCCCTGGATTCACGCCCTGACTTGTAGTCCATGGTCATGCCCGACTAAACTTAATCTTGAGCTTTAATTTTATTATTTTAACCTTCATAGGGTTCGGTGTGGCCATTAACCGAATTACTAGACTTCATCTAATCGAAAGAAGTGCTTGGCCGATTTAGTTAGCAGGATGATTGACGCTCAAAATAAAAAAATATGTAGTACAAGATTCAGCTTGTTCCGATGCCGAGAATGTTCCAATAGCCTAAAGGTCATGGCAAAAGGTCAGTAGGTCAAAGGCCTAAAGGTCAGTAATGCACAAATCCGGGGCACGCGGGTTCGATTCCCACTCGGAGAAAAGTTTTTGCGGTCTAACAATTTTTAAATGATATTTTCGCGTAGCACGCGATATAATTCGACAGTTTTAAAGTAATTATGGCATTGTGTCTTCACATTGTGTGTGTGCACATTATACACATACCGCAGGAATTATCTGTTCGTGTGAGACAATTTTATTTACGCCGCATTAGCTGAAAAGCATTTAGCTGATTTTTCAAATTTATCTCAAAAGCTCGTTTATATCCCATATATTAACGATTACTTTAAAGGGTATATATATCTTATCAGGTTTTTCTTATCACTGCACGTACTTTAGTATGCTAATTACGGCTTTATAGACAATTTAGCATCGATACTTTTTTTTTTCGTGCGTGGATTGCTGCGTTGATACATCCCGCAAGAGCCAAGTTTCGAGTTTTGTCAGCCTTTACCAACTTGTTTGGTTATATTTTGGAAGTATGAATTTTTTCAGTAATTAAATCAGCGAAGATGAGTCTTGTTCGTCGAGACTTTTATTTGATTTCAATGAAGGTCAATTTGATTAGGTGTTTTTATCGTAGCGCGTGCCTAGCTGGCTTATGATTTTTAAGTGGTTTGAAAATTAACCTATTAAACTTCTTTATTGTATTAAGTTATAATATCAGCATTAGCTATCGTAAAATAAAATATTTAGAATATCTTTGATTACGTTGTTTAAATGCACTTATTCAATTTACCTACAACAAAGCAGAATTCAGCACTAGACAACGAATTATTTAGTACCTATTTTTTTGGTACTAAGCAGTAAATATTTTGTTATACATAACAAACAAATGAGGACCTGATTATAATACATCAATGCGATTATTTCTTCATCTACTATGAAAAAGAGTTGAATAACTTAATTGTTTATTATATAGTGCACAATCCTCTATTTATAGTTTACTAATTCCTAACTAATTCATATATAATTTATGCGAGTCCAACTGCACTTCACCTGTTCCACGTGGTCGACATCACGTGGTTCGTTAGTTTCCTGTAAGATTGAGCTCTAAACAACAAGAGTTTTGCCAGCCATACACATGGTCGTAGCAAATTCATTTTTTTAAGAGTCGTGTTTTTTTGACACCAAACGGCCCGCTTTGGGCTTTCTTGTCGCTTTGAATTCACTCTGAATTGAAAACGACAAGAGTTTTGTCAGCTCTTTCATTGCACTGAAATTGGGTTCGCCAAAAACCCAACACCCCGCGCAAGGGAGCTTTATTTTCATTGCCTGCAATATAATTGCGTATCTATACATTTTTATAAAGGTTTTTTGTTGTTAGGGCCGCGTACTGTCCGCTAGAGTAATTCTATAGTGAAAATTTTCTATTGCCTTAAATTAGTTTTTTTTTGCCACGTTATTGTTTTGGCCCAGGGTAGTGTATGCTAAGCAACAAGTGTTTTGTAGCCTTTTAGCGTATACGTCATTCTGTGGGTTCATGTCTTCCTTATATATTTTATGTTCCTGTTTTATTGAATTCATATTATCTAGCTATTATGAGAATGAATTGTCAGGATCTAATATCATGTAGAATGATCCACGTAGGTATTCATAATCAGAGTCATTTATAACTAAGAATGTTAATGCGTAGCAGGTCATTATATACAATCAACATGTTTATTATAAGTAATTATTTAAATATGATGTGTACCTACAGAATAATTCAATATAACATTCAATAGTGAAATTCTTTATTTATAAGATACACTTAAAAACAAATACACTTTAAAAATAAACCAATTCATTGAATTATACCTATATACGAAATGAACAACATCTAGACAACATTATTCAGAGATTTTCCTTTGTAATAATAACGTTACTTAGAATATTTCTACATATGCTATGCGAAAAAAATATTTTAAAAATTATTGAAGCACAAAATTTTATGCAACCAAGTTATTTAGGCGCGAAATCTGAGGTCGCGGGTTCCCGCCCGGGCACAAAATTTTGTGCTCGAATAATTTGTAAAATATGTTAATTAAAATATTTTTATATGATACTAAAAACAATTATGTGGATCGAAGTTTACATCGTAAAGCAATGATATTATGAAACGATATTGAAGTACTTAATGGTGTATTTTGTAGTGCGGAACCCTCTCCACACGCGTTCGCCTTACACTAGACCGGTTTTCTTTCGAGGTTGCAACGAGCCACGCCATCTCGAAAGAAAACCAATCAACTGCTAGGCTGCTCACGAGATTGAGTACCCGGAGATAAGGGTTACAAGAATAAAAATACGAGTATGACGTTACTTATTACGAGTATATAGATGAGTTATTTTCGCACTCCATTTGATATCGTTCTCGTTTTTACGGCACCGGCAGCGGCACGTGGAACTCCTGAACGGAACAAACGACCAATTCTGTTGCCAATAACGTAATGATGCTTTCCGGCTGCCCATCTGAGTCAGTCCTTATACGAGTCTGCAAAGACATCTTTGATTTGATCAACACTTAACAAAATATGATATTATGATGAAAACAGCCTTTTTTATGTTATTGTGACGGAACAAGCTTGAGGCCTATCTGATGTTAAGCGGAGTAACCTCTACCTATAACAGATGCATTTCATCACAAGTGTCACGAATTGCACTGCGCCCGTCACCTTGAGACATAGTTGTTTAGTCTCATGTGTCTGTAATTTCACTGTCTCTCAAGGCCTGCTGCCGGAACACATCGTTAGGTGCTTGCCGACAGATTTTCTACTTGGTGGTCGCTAGCCAGGCGGGCATTCGCAAAATGCCCTTCCATCATGCAGTGAAGTTCAAGCCCGTGGCAGGCTTCAAACTATGGACCTACTGCGCGGCAGTCCATAGCCACTGAGCCATCACTGCTTCAAAATTATTATTATATAGCCTATTAGGTACTTATAGGGATAAATGGATCTTTATCCATTACTATGGTAAAAACATCACTCATAATTTTCTTGTTGATGATATAATCATTATGAAATAGTCGCGTGAAGTCTTTCGTGCAATGCTTAGCAAACACAATACTAAATAAAATCAATGAATCTAAAACAAAAACGAATACACTAAACAATGGACTAGACAAGAAATATGTCGAATGTTTATGTTGATTCTTGCACCCGTACATGTACATAGTATATTGAAATTCAGAACTGTATTTGATCTAGGTTTCGTGTTACGTACTTATTTTAAGCATGAACCCGATAAAAAATTTCCCATTTGGAATTCTTCGCATTTGGATGAGAAGTGTTTAAAAAATCACGCCACATCTCTTACATTAGTCCGAAGAGGCTTAAGAAAAAGTAATGACATATAGCACTAAGTTCATTTATTGTAAATAATAAGCTCCAAGTCCCATAACGAGCCAAATTGTTTAATATGATTGGTATATTTTTGAACCAAAATCTAATTCCTAAACATTTTCCAAAGAACTAAAATCAATAACGCTCAAAATTTGCAAATTGTAGTGGGAAAAGGTGGGCCACGAAACCATAAAAGATGAAGAAGAAAAATTCTGTAGGTAGTAGGTTAATATATAGATATCATTAATAAAAGGCAAAAGGCAAGGGTAAGCTCTACATCAGGTGGTCCGATGACATTGTTAAAGTCGCGGGGGAGTAACATATTGATTAAAAAATCCTACTACACAGTTTCTGATTATTTGAACGACAAAAATGCCTGGACAATTCCGCCTCTGCGAAGCTATTGCCTGTCACCTACATATTTTGAACAAATATTGTATAACTCTATTATATAGTAAGTATGTAACACATTGTTAAAATGTGTTTAAAAGAATGGCCCCAAGTTTCTTGCCCGTTCTTCTCGCAGTGGTTCTATACAATTTATTTGCGGAACGTGGCAGTACAATGTAGAATACTTCAATACTAAAATTTGTAATTGACCTTCATCAGAGCGTCGTAGACGCCTAAAATGAATAAATGATTTTGACTTTGACTTTGGAGTCAAAACATGCATATGTCTTATTTGAGCCTTAATAAGCCTCCATCTTTTAAAGCTGCAATGAACGGCTTTAAAAGATGGAGGCTTATTTAACAGAAACCCTCTTTAGGCTGATGATGATGAAATATTGCCTAAAGTCATCTAAGTATCTACTTAACATTATATTTTTTTTACAAATGTCAAGAAGGCCATACATTTAAATACGATGAAACGTGTCATTTACTTTGTACTTACGGTGTACTTGGGTACGCATAATTTGAATCTCTACAAATCTGTACATTTACTGAATAGGGTAGGTAATAAGAACTCAAGATTTTTTTATCTAAACTGGCCTAGTACAATAACAGTAATTTACTACTTACTTAAGGCACCAGAGAGTAACAGGTCCTGGATAATAATATAATAAGGCCTAAATCTAGATTTACTAGTAGTAGTAGTAGTGTAAATGTTTTGGCAAGAAATCATAATTAATAAAAATTTACAAAAATCAACAATTAGATATTAAAAATACTTAGAATATTATTGTGACTTTATTTTTTTATTTGTAGCTGATAGGCTAGCCTTTGACAACTACCTCACTTAGATAGTAAGTGATAAAGTGGTCGAAGATTTTTTTCAGGCTAACGTAGAATTACTGTCTCTCAAGGAAAGCTGCCAGGGCACACCGTTAGGTGCTTGGCGACAGATTTTATACTTGAGAGTGGTAGCCAGCTGGGTGAGCATTCGCAAATGCCCTAACAGCATGCTTTAAGGTTGAACTGGCCGGTCGCTTCTCCATACAAACGCCGTAGGGTGATCACTCCCGTATTTGAGACTTTAGGTCCAGAATTAAGCATAATACCGATGGATCTCCTCATTATCTAGGCTAGTATGATGCCGAAATTTTAAAAAGATAATTAAGTTGAAAGTTATGAGCCTTGAAAATGTTATATGAAAATGAAGCTCATAACTCTCAAGTTAATTATCTTATTAAAATTTCGGCATCATACAAGCCTAGTTAATGACGAGATCAATCGGTATTATGCTTTGTTTTGGACCTAAATCCGTAAATAAGGCAGTGATCACCCTACGGCGTTTGTATGGAGAACGGCCCGGCCAGTTCACCCTTAACGACTGCCATCCTATCCGGGACCGACGGCTTATCGTGCCCTCCGAAGCATGGAAGTGCTCAGTAGTGCCATTAGCGGTCACTTATCCAAGTCATGACAAAACGAACGTAGATCGGTTAAGAATAACTTAGTAAGAAACGCTACGGCCATTTTGAAAATGTTATGAAGAATGATGATATGCTAAATAAAGAAGTCATTGTGTATATACCGCCGTGCTTGACATATACATGCAAATCATAGATAATGATACTCGTAACAATTGAACTTCGTTCATAAATGGACGATATCGGCTCCACGGAGAAGTAAAGTTGTACTTAATATGAGATACAAAGTAAATGTATACCTTTCAAATGAGATACCTTAAAGAAATAACATAATATCTAAGTTTAAGTACGCAAAATACATTCAACATAAACATGGCTATGATGAGAGAAAAAAGGAGAACAAAAGTAACAACTCATAGCACCCAAGGGATTCCATAATCAATCAAGGAAGGCCAATGAAGCAGATTAAAATTAGCTAGTCCAGATTGGATTTCGATAGGGAGATAAATAAAGATATATATATTCGATTAAGGAGGTCAAAATCGAAACACCAGCTCTTTTAATATGATAAGACTAACCACTTTGACTCACTTTTTTAATAAATATGTAGATTTAGATTGAAAAAATATTGTTTTTCAGCAATTATACTTATTTTAGATAGATGGTTGTTGATACCTTAAAAACATTATTTAATTTAAAAAAGTACAACTGGTACTGTGCTTTAACCTTAATTTTACATAATATACCTTAAATATTACTGTGTTTTATTATTTACTAGCGCACAGCCCCGGCTTGGCACGGGTGCAATGCTGCTACTAAATAATCTGTACCTAATATCTTCTCAAATATTCATTGAAATTTTATGATTTAAAAATTTTAAGTGCATAATGTGTTCCATGATCTTAATTGAATAAGGATTGATGATGTATTGCTTAAAATAGCTTCGTATATTTATAAGCATTATATCTCATAAAAAGTAAAGGATAAAAATGATTGTTGTGGGCTATCCCTAAGAGATAGCCCTAAGAGATTTTTTTGTAGACCTTTTTAAGGTGTACTATACTGTAGTACATTATTTTGATCTATCTCGTAGAGTTCACCCAACGATTTCAATGTAAGCGCTAAAATGTGTTTATTTACGACATCATATTAGAAAACTCTAAATTTATCAGTGTAGTTCTCTACTTTATTATGCATTAATTATAATTACATACCTTCTTCTCGAATTGAAAAGAATAATATAGTTATAATTATTAATCTATATTAAAAAATCCGCATCAAAATCTGTTGCGTAGTTTTAAAGATATAAGCATACATAGGGACAGACAGCAGGAAGCGACTTTGTTGTATATATGTACTATGTAGTTATAGTGATAGTGAAAGGAAGATAAATACTGTATGCGTTACTCTTTGATATTTTCAGATCATTTTTAAATTTTAAATAATGACCCATTATAAATGATTTTTACGAGTACCTACCATTGTGGCTGCAACGTTCTTCGACCTCGTGGATTTCACTTCAATAACTTTTCGCCCTAGCGTACCATCCAGAAAATTTTTCGCCACTGTTATTATTATATGTTCTACGCTACAACATCATTCGGTCCTACTTACCTACCATAAAGCCAAAGTTGATGATTAGTGACCTATATTGTCCTGCCCTTTGCAGCAGGACAATATAGGTATATTTATGAATGAAGTTCTATTGTTCTCATTATCTATAATGTGCATGAATTAATAATTGATCCATGAATTCAATGGAAATGTATAATTGACCTTCATAAGAGACGCCTAAATTGAATAAATGATTTTGACTTTGACTTTGACTCTGACTTTGATGCATTTTCATCGAGTTGTGAGCTACCCTGAAAGTTTCAGCCAAATAGCGAATCGGTAAGGTCTTGAAATTTGAGTTGCAAGATTCTATACCCGGAAATACGGACATTGAGACAAGCAAGAATGTGGCTTAGAAAATGACATATTATAAACATTATTATAAGTGGAAATAAGTTTCCTTAATACATGTGAGATAGGTCTCACAGCCATAAACACAAATTAGCGGTATCATAATAATTGTTCTTTAAGTCATGTTATTTATTATAATCACCTAAACAATAACCTGCAATTTACCTAAAGGACTTACAATATAACTACTATTAAATATTTTATTATCATCTAATGATTTCCTCATAGGTATTTGTTATAGGGCACGCTTTAAAAGGCTAAAAAATAACGCATAAATACCCCAATCATTTCCATTGAAAGATGGTTAAGTGAAAGTACTTTTGTGTTTGTTCTAAATAAACTTTCGACTTTTTTATCTACTAAAATTTTATTACTTTGTTGTGCTTCCGAGAAAAACTTTAATAGAACAATTTTCAGGTTCCGCATAGACAGATCAATTCATAGTCAACAAACTCCAAGAAAATGTTCGCAGTTGTAAATACCTTAGACTTGTTTTTATCCAGATAAATTACAATATTGGTAATTATGTAGGTACTCACCTTGATCATGACTACTGGTAATTCAAGGTCCAACAAGAATAACACAATCACAAACATATTAAAACTGCATCTCATATTTATGCTCCTTTAAAATATTTTGATAACAGTTAAAAACTAAACAGTTCAATGTTAAAAAACCCGTCCGTAATTTTATTTCCAATACCAAAAACTTTTCGTCAAGTTACAATTGAGAAAAAAGGATAAACTGTAAATTTACGAAGTTTTTCAAAGTGGCTCGAGCTATGTTCGCAGATGCGCAACACGCGAGCTCCACGTCTTGTCTTCACGATCACATCCCTCTAACTGCCGATTAAATCGACATGCCGATCATTTGCCGCCATAAATTCTACGCATGTGAAAATTACTTGATGATTTCGTTTTTCCGTTAAATATTGAGTGCCAGTAATAGAATTATTAAGTCTCTATGAAATAACTTAGATATTAAAGCTGTAGCTGAGAAAGCGGTAAAGCGAGAGGCAGATTATATCAAAACAAACCTTTGAACCAGTGAACATCTTCGAGACGATTGAAAAATATCTGGTGAATATGAAATTTTCGCTTCATTGTTTTTGGAGTCATTTTGTAAATATGTTCACAATAACATAGGTACCTTTTTACTTCGGTTATCAGTACGTACATATCTGCTGTTTTTGCTGGTTGGACTGTTTATAGGTAGGTAGGCTTGAATTTTATTATTTTGGAAGCTACAGACGAACACGTTTTGGAATAAATATAATTTAAGTTATCGATGGGACACGTATCTTTATCGATCTTCGTAATATTTCCATGTTAGAAAAAAAGATTAATACCCTGTTTTGTAATAAAAACGATGTACTGAAATTGGTGCAATTACACATCACCCTCCTGCCCTTGTCCCTTTTATCGATGTAATTAATATTTTATGTATGTATGTTTTCGGGTCGATAATTATACATTACACTTAATTGACTACAAAAGATATTTACACTTGTGATAATTTTAGTCTACAGTTTTTAGATACACATATTCTATGGATAAATTCGATGTTTATCAAGTATTTCGATAAGTTTGGTAACTTTAGTAAGTACATGTTTATAGGATTCGAGTTGTTAAAAGAATATTTTTATAAAGTATATATAGAATTTAAGATAAAGTATGCACTTTATCTTAAAAAGCATTGAATATGATTGAACAAGATTTCCTAAAACCGTATAAATGTACTAACATGAAAAATATCCATCCCAATTCGATGGTTAAAGAACGATAGGAAAGATTTGAGTTATGGCGTTGAGTATGTCATGTTAGCTAAATTGGTTAGAGCATACCCTGGCTCAAGGGGTGGATGGAAGCGGGTTCGAATCCCGCGCATGATTAAATTTTTTCCTATCGTATATTTGTGATTTAGTAGGTAATGAAAAATCTCGCTTACCTGTAAAAATAATAATTGTTGCTTTCTTCAGTAGATGATAAACAGTTATCTCATAATCTCGCGTAGCTATATATCACATGATAAAATACGTACCTACCTTACCTAGGTAACTTTTGTACCATTCGAAATAAAATAATGTTTTTATTTATATTTTTAATTTGCCACCCAAAACGTCAGAATTCACCTTACCTGGGTGTCTGCTTAGATTCCAACTTTTCGATAATTTCGCAATCTTATAGCGCACAAAAGATGGATTAGATAAAGTTAGAGATTGGATAAAGTTGAATTACAATACAATACATTACTGACCCATACATTATATTATGTAAATTGTTCTTCCAGGAAGATTCATCGGGGTAGAAAGAAATGTATAGGAAAAGTTGAGAGCGCGGTTTGTGGTGAATATTGGAAAATACAAAAACATGAAAATGTTCTCTGCCAAGTGATTTTAGATTGAGCGTATCTCGGATATGTAAGAGATAGCTAGGGGGTATTTAGCCAAACGTTATAAGGAATTGGATATGCAGTCAAATCACACCTGTCATATGGCCTTTCATTGTTTCGAAACTTAAGAATTCTGGAGCGAAGCCTAATGTGTACCTAATGCGCAGCAAGAAACTCATGTATTCGCGGGTTAAAAATAATATTAATCGCAATATCTTGAAATGTTATTGAACACCAGGAATAATAATAATAATAATAAATCTTTATTGCCACAAAAGAAAATTACAATATTGACAATGTATAACCGTAATTAATACAACCATTTAAAGAGCCAAATATTGTGTGATGAACCTCAAATGCTAAGCTAGACTTGAGAAAGCCTATAATATAGGCATCTCCCTTTCCCCTAGTTACATATCATATTATTTGTACCAGTAACAGATAGCATTGAATCAAACTAAATACACAGGAATTCATAAGTTACCCCTAAAACCATCCTAAATACTTATAAAAAATTATGTTTATCTGTTACAATTGTAATCGATTCAATAAGTAATAAACATTACATAGTACTTCGTAGAGTATGTTATCTCTCTGAATCTGGAGTATTATGTAATCAAGTACAATAAATTAATCTTCTTCTTCTTATAGTGCCTCTCCAATTACTGAAGGTTGCCGATCAGCTCTGTACATCTGTCTCTGTCTCTCGCGAGGTGAAAAAGGTCTGCTGCTCTCGCGATACCAGTCCACTCCCTGATGTTTCTTAGCCAAGACTTTTTCCTACGACTGGCTTTTCTTTTACCTTCCCCATCATGATGAGTTGTAGAAGTTTGTATCGATCATGACGTAAATTAATGACTTAGCAATATTTATGGCTAAAAAAAAACAACAAAAAATCTTTTTTCCCGCCATAAACGTCAGGGTGCCCTTAAGACGGGTATTTAATTATAAAAGATAATATATGCAATATTACGAGTAGGTATCTTCAAACTGTTTCTAAAGGTCGATTGCAATAACTCACTAGTAAGCATTTTATTTCGTATCTATACATATATTTACATACTTATATGTGTACTTTGCTAGAGCACAGTGTTACGGTGTCCAATTACGCAGACGTTTGTTTTTTTTTACAGTCAGAGACTACCTTGACTTATGGGTTCATGTAAGACAATGTGATTGTATTGAACATTAGCATAAATGTTTAATCTAACATAGTTGAAATTTGAGTAAGGATATTTTAATTTAAGTACTACTGGATACATGCTTAAACGTTTGTTTACGATAATAGGTAGACAGGTATCTGTTTATGAAGCAATTTTGAAGCTCTCGTACTGTAGTAAAGCAACTTCCGATACGGCCATGACTTGCATGGGTGACCGCTGGCACCTACTACTGAGCGCTTCCGGGCTTCGGATGGCATTTACAAATGTTATCATATATGAGGATGGCAGTTCTTATGACATGATGGTAGGGCATTTAGCAAATGCTTGCCTGGCTAGTGTGTTCCGGCAGCTGTCCTCAGGCTTAGGACAAGTAATTCTAGGTTAGTCTGAACGACATCTTCGACCACATCTTTAAAACGCTTGTAGCGAAGTTTGCTTAGATGTTCTTAACTGATCAGTTAAATTAAGCAACGTCCTCCGCGCTCATGAGTTGCATGGGTGACCGCTAGTGATATTACTACTGAGCGCTGCCATGCTTCGGAGGGCACGTTAAGCCGTCGATCCCGGTTGTCGTCTTAGGATGGCAGTCGTTATAGCACGGTGATAGGGCATTTTACGAATGTCCACCTGGCTAACTACCACCCTCAAGTAGAAAATCTGTCGTAAAGCACCTAACGGTGTGTTCCGGCAGCTGTCCTTGAGAGCCAGTAATTCTATATTAGCCTGAACAACATCTTCGACATCATCACTATCAGGTGAGATAGTGGTCAAAAGCTTAATTTATCAACTTTTAAAAAAATTACATGACAAGTATCGCTCTATTAAGGTACCGCATTTTAGCAGCCCATGAGAGAAATATAATGTTTGTACATTTTGGTCGTATCCGTAGGGTGCTGAGCTAGCATGTCACCTTCCCATCTATTCCCTTGGGCGTCATAATTGGCGACTAAGGTAAATGTATTCCTTGTAATTAGCAGTGCCTTCTGGTATTCACTGCGATCCCCAAGACACCTGCCAAACGTGGGGATTATGGCCAACCCCCATTAATGGGGGATGCTATGTGTAGCAGCGGACAATCCAGCTGATACAGTTTTGATCACAGTAGCTTTAAAACCATACTATAAACCGGTTTTTAAGATTATTTTCGTTAAAAGACGTCATGGTACATAGGTAATGAACAGAAGTTTTAAATTTTTAACTAGGTATAATATACTTTTTTTTGTTTACTAGCTAGATTCTTGTGACATACGGTTTGTGACCTACAGCAGAGTTTCATTACGAGGGAAATCAGCCTGCGATTCTCCATACTAATTTATTTGCCAGTTTTCGACCTGGATGATCTAGAGAGTAATATTTTTTTTACATAAACTCTACGCCTGCTATAGACACGCCCCTGTCATTTCCCTTTTTTCACCAACTAATTATTAGGTTCTAAAAAAAATGAGACCCGAAAACGGCAATCACTAAGAATGCCTCGTTTTTACTGCCATAATCATGACTTCTAGACAATTTTTTTTTTGACATAACTGAATATAAAAATTACTTTTACTTAAAACTTATATGCAAAAAAAATATTTAAATCGGCTCCGTTTTGGAACAGAAAATACGAAACATAGGTTTCGTGCAGGTTCTTCTTTTTTTCTTTTCTGGCCTCCTTCATTATTAGTTGTTTGAACTGAACAACAAAATTATTGTCACCAAACCTTTGATTATTAGTGAACGACAGAAATAGGATTGTAATAAATAAATCTCTCCAAAGCCTCTCGTAGAAAATCTGTCACCAAGCATCTAACGGTGTAAAAGAAGCGAAGTGCCAGCTCCCTCAGGGTTCCGTACCAACGCGTTATTCTTTCATCCGATCCGAAATTTCCCTTGCTTACTTGAACCCTGCTGTCTGTAAAGAATGTTATTGCCTAATACATTGTTCGTTCTACTTCTTAGAGCTGAATGATTATTTCTTTAAATAATTCTATCGTACAAGCGTAAATCGGTAAACGGTACGGAGCTCAGACAGAAGGCAGTATTCTGCGTAACGCCTCCAAATCTTCCTTCTATTTTTTTTCTATTTTTTGCAAGACAAAGTTCCTGAGTGCAGATTATCTCTTCAAAATGCACTGATCTTTGGGACACCGCGTAGTTCAATCCATTTTCAAATTCATGATTGTTTGTTTCAATAAATTTATGGCACTACCAGCTGGTTTTGTCATAAGCTTATGTACGCGCTTTAAACCATTTGAAGTTGTTTAATGTACATTGAAATATTACACCCTACGATTTTTTTTTATGCCCGATAGGTTAGCCTTTGACCACTGTCTCACCTGATGGTAAGTGATGATGTGGTCGAAGATGTTGTTCAGGCTAACCTAGAAGTACTGGCTCTCAAGCATAGCTGCCGGAACACACCGTTAGGTGCTTGGCGACCGATTTTCTACTTGAGGGTAGTAGCTAGTCAGGCGGGCATTCGTAAAATGCCCTACCACCATGCGAATATATACATATTTTCTATATTTTCTATAGGATGGTATGTTAAAGGAGTAAAAGCAAAAAAGTTGTATATAATGCGTTGGAATATAAATCAATAAAATACGGTTAACAGAATAAGGCCATGTTCCGTTTTAGGCTTTACTAAGCGCTTTGAGCAGCCTGAGCGTGTTCGAAATCGTTGTGAGATGCACTACACACAAAATTGATATCACGTCATCCGAGACGTTATCAATCGGTACTAGATTTCATAGATCCATGATCGGTACTCACAACGTTCAACACTTCGAAGTAGAGCAGAGTATCTTGTGAGCCCTGTCAAACAGCTGTTATTGCAATCATAGACAAAAAAAATGCATGTTTATTTTCAAAATTTTGTGAATAATTCCATTGAGATAAAAGCTAGACTTTCCGTTTTGTTTTATATATCTTACTTACTAAAAACACCTGAACTGATGTTTCGTCCGTGTGCTTCGGCACTTCGTTCTAGGCGCCGACTCCCACCTTTTATGAAACCATCATAAAAATGGGGCGTTTTGTATGCTTAAAATAATAATTTGTAGACACAAACTATCACCGACTGAAATGAAATATGTACCACGGATGATACAAGATGTTCATAATATAAGAACTGCAATGTTATGGAATGGATTCACCATAGTTATACGACATTGTATTGTATGCTGCTCATTAGTTGTCTGTAACTTTTTTAGTTTCTCTTATCCATAATTTTGCTGTATTTATTTTAAAGAATAGTAGGAATTAAAACATTGCACGTAATTTACACATTTTTATCATAAAATACCCAAAACCAAGTTTAAATCTAGAAGTATCAGCTCTCTCTCTGTCAGAAAGTATCTTTTTTTAAGATAATTTCGCCCGCGTCCGTAGGTTTACCCTCGAGACCCTACACGTGATCCCTGGGTGGTGCTAAATGGGCGAAAAATTCTGGTGGTAGGCTTCGGCCGCGGCTTGTCACCACCCATCAGACGGAGCCATGTCGCCAAACGATATTTGCTAGGCAAGCATGCTCCACCGTCGACCGCGTCGTCACTTTCCATCAGGTGAGACTGTGGTCAAATGCTTACTTATCATAATTAAAAAAAAAAAATGGATAAACATGACGGATTTGTCGCTGGAACATTAATACTTCGTATTAAATGTCACGTCAGAGTTCGCGAAAAGAGTGAACAGTTTGTTGTGACGTCATCAAAACGACGAGCGATTCTATTACTGTTTGTAAGATTGCTTAATTGACGTGGAGGTATAAAATTTAGCAAAAAGATTAAATTATTATTGCTATAAGAGGTGAGAGTGAGCGCCCTGATTTGCTTGTGAGTGTCAGTGCTGATGGTATACTTAACATTTCGGAACAGCTTCACTCGTTTTTAGTAGTCAGTATTTAAAAGATCTTTCCGTACTAACTCGCATTGAGGCCGATGCCGCTGTTTCTGAGATGTTAAAACTTTTGGTAATACAGAATTTGGACAGTCTCTATGTGTTTTTGGCCTCAGCCAGATATGCTACACTAAAAGAGCCTTAAGATGGGGTAAGATTTTATCTACTAATTTGTGTGTACTGTGTACATAAGACAAAAAAGCTGGTAATGCCACACTAGACATTTTGCGTATCACTATGCCCCCCTACCTCACAGGGATTTAATCTTTGACCTAAACCCCATCATCCATCTCAACATTCAAAACCGACACTAACTAAATTTACTCATCTTGGTGTACTTTAACTGCGGGCTAGCCTCAGGGCGGCGTTTTATCACCTCTCCTCTTTTAAAATTTTATGAATTCTATATCTCATCAACTCTCTTCTTTCTACCACCTTTACGCAGATGACTTGCAGATCTACTAACATATATTTTACTAAGTTGTCTAAGCTTAGAAGAAGCTCACTATGTTTCCACAGTTGACAACATCTCAAACTCAGATCAGGGCTCTGATCTGTGATCTCTATTAGTATGCAAATCAAATAGTATATATGGGCGTTAATCTGCTAGAAGCATTTCTAAACTTTTGAATTTGTTCTTTGACAAATGGTGATAAAGATTCGTCAAGAATCGGTGAACCCCAAAGACGGAGCGGACTTTTTGGTACTTATTTTATATTAGGCGCAAGTAAGTTGAATTTTTAATTAGCTAAACTTAATCCTGACAAGTATCACAAACAAAAAGTTCACAGGAAAAAATAGGAAAACAGGAAAAAAATTGTTCAAGGCCAATAAGACGAAAAAGTCAATAAGTACTCAATAACGTGTTCGAATCGCCTCATAATAAGTTCCTTCATCAAAAAAAAAGCAGCCAAGTGCGAGTGGGACTCGCGCACGAAGGGTTCCGTAACTAAATATTCTCTTATGAAGGTCAATTACAAATTTTAGTATTGAAATATTCTACATTGTACTGCCACGTTCTACAAATAAATTGTATAGAGCCACTGCGAGAAGAACGGACAAGAAACTCGGGGCCATTCTTTTAAACATCTTTTAACAATGTGTTACATACTTACTATATATTAAAGTTATTACAATATTTGTTTAAATTATGTAGGTGACAGGCAATAGCTTGGCAGAGGCGGAATTGTCCAGGCATTTTTGATGTTTAAGTAATCAGAAAGTGTGTAGTATGATTTTTTAATCAATATGTTTTTCACGTGCATCTTGAATTTCCCTTCTGTGAGCGTTGTAATATGTTTAGGAACTTTATTATAAAACCGTACACAATTACCTAAGAAGGACCTTTTATTTGTCTTTGCTAATCTAAAACCTAGCACGGCTATTTTATCTTTATTCCTGTTATTGTAATCGTGATTGTCACTGTTTAATTTAAATTTACTCAAACTAAGTCTTCCGGAGAAATCATGTACATATGATCCCACTGTAAAGTTGAATCTATTTTGATCCCCAAGAAGACTCTCGCATTGTCAATAGGGAGTTTATCTGGGCCAAGCTTAATATGCGGTTCAACATAAGGAACATTTGATAAAAAACAATTTAAGCATTTTGTCTGTTTTGAATTTAAGTGAAGATTATTAGCGGCGAACCCTTTACAGATCATAGATAATACACTATTTACATGAGTCAGTTTACTATCTTTCCTATCTACTTTAAAAATCAGAGAGGTATCATCTGCGAATAAAACAATATCGCAGAAATCTTTGACCTTGCAAGGCAGATCATTAATATATGTTAGAAACAGAAAAGGTTCCAAAATGTATCCCTGTGGTACTCCCATTTTTACCAATGACCCGGAAGAAGTATTTCCATTTATTCCAACCTGTTGCCTGTCTGACAGATATGACTCTATAAGATTCAGAGCTTTTCCATTAATACCATAGTGTGAAAGTTCAGAAGTGCGAATCAGAGTGCAGTGCTCTACACAATCGAATGCCTTTGAAAGATCACAAAATACGACAATAGCATCATGTGAACTCTCCCAGGTTTCCAGTATATGCGACATCAATTGAACACCTGCGTCCGTTGTGGATTTGCTCTTTGTGAAACCAAACTGATACTCATTCAATAAATTGTGCTCATTTAAATGGGATAGAAGTTGTTTGAGCATATTATTTTCGAATACTTTTCTCAGAAGGGGTAAGATGGAAATAGGTCTATAATTGCAAGGGTCGGATGTAGACCCCGACTTTAGTTTTCTTATATAACCGGGAATCATAAATACCTAACACCATTGTTCTTAATCTGATAAACCAAAACTATAAAATATATATTTAGTGACCTAAGAAATAGCTAGAAAAAGTCCAAGCAAATAAATAAAAAAAAAACATTGTGGCAGTGGCTGGCGAAAAATAGTAGATTGTTATACAAGGGTCGATAAGAATCAATTATGACTTGTCAAACACTCTACTTTTCGCTACGAATATGAGTAGGTAATATAAAAACTGTTTTTCTATAAAATTTATTGATAACAAGAATATGAGTAGAAACTATTTAAAATTAATGCAGTTATAGTCAAAATAGGACTTGATAACTCACATTCGTGTTAAACACTCTACTTTTCAATAAAAATATGAGAAATGTAACAAATAGTAGTTTTTCTAAAGTTCTATAAAACATATTTACTGTAACCACAACAAGAGTCAAAGAAACATGAATAAAATTAATCGAGGGATTAAAACAATTTATGAAATAGAAGTAAATTTTTTGTTACATTTTTTATAATTGCCTTATAATTTACTTATTATTCTGCCAATTAATATATCTAGTCTTTTTTAAATTTTAAACATTGAACACTTAGCGTCTCCCCAGGGAGCCATCTTACTTAAAAGGTATTTTATTAAAGTTTTTTTTTATTTACCCTTATTAACATAGTTATTACCTAACTAAAATGTTTATATAAGATAAACTAACTTGACAGAGTCACATTAATTCTGTTATAAACTAGTTCTTTTAGCCTTTATATAAACACAAATGTAGACGTAATTCGTTTTTATAATACAGCAAAGTATTTAGAACAAAATAATATAGACGTCTTATTTTGTTTACAACCATGGTTGTCATGGTTACAGTTAGAGCCGAGTAATTTAGAACGAAAAAACATGAACATGTTATCTTATTTACAACAATGGTTGCCACGGTTGCAAGTCATTCCGGCCCAAGAGAGGGAAGCATTTATTATGAGTTTTTCCCACCCTTAGGTGGGAAGCAGCGTCTTCCACTCGCTACTTAATTTATTTAAATTAAAGCTTAAGAACTGGGTCGTCGAAAAGACGTTTTATACTATTGACGAAATCCTCACGGAATCAAAATAATTTATATTACTTATCTATAATTTAAAAATACTATTGTTATTGTATTTCATAGCATGAGTACTCATAATATTATATTTGACCATAATATTTTAATAACTTTGCAATTATATAATTTAGTTACAAAATAAATATAACTTATATTTGAATATTTATTTTGATTTGATATGATTTAATTTAATTTGAATGTATAAATGAACAAAAAAATATATATGAGCTGTAATTGTAATAATTATTAATAAATTGTTTATATGTTTACTCAGATCATATAAACACTACTTTCCGACTATGAGAAATGAAAAAGTTGTTCTATACTTTATTTAACACTTAGAACATAAGTAGGTT
Organism: Plagodis pulveraria; assembly: GCA_963890685.1. Classification (NCBI taxonomy): domain Eukaryota; kingdom Metazoa; phylum Arthropoda; class Insecta; order Lepidoptera; family Geometridae; genus Plagodis; species Plagodis pulveraria. The sequence goes on along the minus strand of OY982958.1, from coordinate 11,676,622 downwards.
GTTTTAAATTATTCTAAAAACTTATACATAATTACGCCATTTGCTTTGATAGTCATAATTACTATTCAGTTACAAGCTTACATTAGTCTTATTTTAAATATCAGGGTATCGTGTCTACGGAACGTTCAGAACTAATGGTATATTAATGAGTGAATGAATAACCTCTATTGTCTGTGGGTAAACCATTAATAATACCAAAGTCTACAATGTGTTGTCCTAATTTGGCTTTAAAAATGAGGTCTTAGGCTTAAATAAAAGGTTAGTTTAGTGCTTAGATTTCTTAGTCTTAGTCTAAACCTGAGTTTGTCAAGTTTTTCATAATAAGGCGGACGGAGTCCTTCTTAGCTTTTGCTGACGTTGCAATACTTGAGAGCAATTCCAATCTCGTGTAGGCTGATGACCAGGATGTCTTGGATGTAGCGAACTTGCCGCAGTTCAACATATCAGCTGAAGATTGCAGTCTCATCTCATTCCGGTATTCGATCAGCTCGATAGTTTCTTCTGCGAGTTTTTCGATTTAAATGGGCGGGAGATCTTCGCATTCAGCTCGGCACTGGAAGCGGTTATGTAAATTTACTTGAAAGCTCTCTCGTTACGTGTATATGGGCCACATTTTCGACCACATTTAAGAAATTATACGAACAAAAACCCTGACCAACCTGACCTGAAAAAGGATGACCCCATTCCTGAGAAGTCAACTTCCAAAAGATTTACACCGTACAGTTTCCAGAATACAAAGAATTTTCCATATTTTCCTAAAAGCACAGAATAAAAAGGACCGGAAGGATCTCTCCGCAATACGTTTAAATAAATAAACAGCTCTGCTACGACGCAATAAAGAGCAATTCAGATCGCATACCGCTGAGTACCTAACATTTATATTCACCTACAAGGCGCCTCTCTTTCTATCGCGTAGTTCATATCTCTTCTGACGCGGTAAGTGGGTTAGGGTTCTGATCGTGTGCTCACATGCTATTACAGTACGTACATAAATATTACCAATAAATATGAAAGCAATTAAACCATTTTAATATGTACCTATGTAAAAGGCATAATGTTTGTTCTATCTATTTAGATACAAGCTTATTTAATCTGGAATGACTTTTTATTTATTTATATCTGCTAGGTTAACCTTTGAACACTATATCACCTGATGGTAAGTGATGATGTGGTCGAAGATATTGTTCTGACTAACCTATTATTACTTACTTACTGACTCTCAAAGACAGCTGTTGAATACACCGTTAGGTGCTTGGTGACAGATTTTCTGCTTTTAGATTAGAAACCTATAGGTATGCCTACATTTCATTACCTTTCGATGAACTTAGGAAGTGAAAAAAACGGCAGATTCGGATCTTTGTTGTTATTCATGCAGCCAAATGTAATGCAATACGATTTTTTCCTCATTTCAACCTAACTACTAGCCTTTTTATTCTGTGAAACTATTACGTAAACAACTACGGACAAATACGATCACGAAACACGGCGCGTTACAGCAAGAAAACGTGCGTTCCGGGCGGCGTGCGGCAACTCACTGTTGAGTAAGCCCGTCTAAACGAAACCATCGATGTACTTGTAGCTTTGTACCTAAAGTGCGGAGTGTGCCAGACCTGGTTAAAGCACAGATTAAAAAGGACGGAAATTATGACTATTACTATGTGTGTTCAATGTAATCCTCACCATCGTAACAACTGGATACCCGAGAGGTAGAGTGTAAGCTACCAACGAGAGCATTCTCAAAGAAGATCGGCTTCGGTAGGGTAGTCAGTCGCCACACAAACCAAAAGCTAAATCTCTTTACATTAATTATGTCATCGTAGTGTTCTACATGTTGTTAGAGCAGACCTATTGTATGTACTCCACACGAGAATATGATCCGATACATAACCCTTGGAATTTGTTTAAGTCCTGTTATAGTTCCGATTGAATAGGCAGATAATGTTTTTTGTTAATAAATTATTTGTTTTTAAACTGATTTTAGTAATTTTAATAGAGCTACGAAGCGGGCATATTAATTTATTTATAGGCTAGCTTTTGACCAATATATTAACTGAAAGCAGCTGCCGTTACACATCGTTAGGTGCTTGGCGACATATTATCTAGTTTAAGGTCTTAATTATACAGGTGGGCATTCTCAAAATACCGTACTACCAAGCAGAGATCATATTGCTTTGTTCTAGATTAACGAACAGGGTGGCTAGGTACTGAATTGCAGGAAAATTAGAGTTGTCTGAAACGAGGGTAACATCGAAAGAGCATCTGTTAAAGAACCTTTTAACTGATTAATATAATATATTTATTTCTTTAAGGTTAACTTAACATAAAGTTATATTTAAAAATTAACTTAGATAACATTATATGTGATGTTTATTGATGGTCTTGATTGCAGGTCGGGTCTGGTTCTTCGTCGTGCTCTCCGAGAGACCCGTCTCCGCTGCGATTAGCTCGTTCGATGATCAACGACTGTGGGACAGCCTTCACTGTAACAACAATATTATATGTTGATATTTATATTTGTTAGAAGCAGTAGAACTTTTTCTGAACGAGTTCTTCCGGGGAAGTACTGCCACCATTCCTATTTCTACCGTCAAATAGTTATGTTAACCTTACTGTGTTTTGGTTAGAAGGGTGCCAACGAAATTATAGGCAAATGAGACTTAAGACGGAAAGTCTCGATTTTCATACAAAAGAGAAAACGTTTCTACCCCCCCTAAACAATTGCCGATTTTGATGATTTTTGGAAATGTTATAGATGTTATCAATATCCAGGTTTGTGAGTTTTGATTTTAATCATAATATTAAAGGAATTTGAATTAATGGGTATTTAACTACTGATATTTTCAAAACTTGTATCTCTAGTTTGTGAATTATTTATAGGAAAAAAAATATATAAATAAAGAAAAAAAAAACCTATAATCCTAGTGTATTCTGTCATTTATAAAATAAGATCAACATTTTAAGATTTGATCAATGTTTACTATTGGAGAAAAGTTTTCTCCTTTAGTAAAACCTTTAGCAAAACTTGAAGAAGCTGCAATTATCCTTATCGCACTATTCTGTATAGTCACTTAGCGGCGAGACAGCATCAATTTGTTAAAATACCTATTTTTCAGTAGGAGCTTCTCTTCCCGTTCCTCTTAACAACTTGTGTGTTAATGTCTCAGGATGATGGGCGCGGTGCAGTACATCACTTGTGATGTACTGTATCTGTTATAGGCAGAGGTAACACCAGGTGGGACTTGCTCGTGCTTCATCACAATCCCATAAACAATTGTTGATTTTACTATAATTGTTAGTTTATAATGAACCCAAGGTAAATAAAACCCAATCAATAAACCAAAGGTAAGTATATTTTTATACCCCCGTGGGGTGTTGGGTTAGAATTGCACCTCCCCATATAATCCGTGGGTGTCGTAAGAGGCGACTAATCCCGACGCTTGGCAGGCGGCTTGGGGATTGCAGTGTAAGATGACAGTTCTTCTGAAGGTGCTGTTTCCCACCTTCCAGTATTTTTCCCTTAGCCGCCTCTTACGACACCCATGGGATGATATAGGGAGGTGTAATTCTAGCCCTACACCCCATGAGGGTGGATATTACGATAGAAAAACATGAATTTATTACAAATTCCACAATTACCGATTGTTATGTAGTACATTCAAATTGCAAAAAAATATGATCCAAACAACGTAGATTTTATAAATAACTAGCTGACCCGGCAAACGTTGTTTTGCCATATAAATAATTTAAAAAATAAGGGTTGATCGTAGAAGGGTGAAAATTGAGGATTGTATGTATTTTTGTATGTTGTATCATAAAAAAATAGAAATTAAAAATTTTGCCTAGAAAATAAATAGAAAAATTTAGGGGTGGACTACCCCTAACATTTAGGGGGATGAAAAATAGATGTTGGCCGATTCTCATAGATACCGGATAAGCACAAAAAATTTCATCAAAATCGGTCAAGCCGTTTCGGAGGAGTATGGCAACGAAAACTGTGACACGAGAATTTTATATATTAGATAATATAGGACAAAATTATTCTTGACAAATTGAGACGTCATATCAATTGATAGCGTAAACCAAAAGAAAAGATAAAATAAATTAAAAACATATAGATTTTCACAAACAGTACTTACATAGTACTTATTTGGCACATTCTGAGATGGACATGGACTGTACTGAATTTTCTGTATAGGAAGATCTGCCATTGTTATGTACATCGCATAATTTAATCCTTGTAATATATTATTCAAGGAACTACAGATTTTAATTACGTCTAACAAATATACTGAAATACGAGCTTTGTTAAGTAATTGGGTGAGGCCGACGACACACAATTCATAAACACTATCATTTACTTCATAAGTAGTGTTTTACTTAGTGCTTCTTTGTCAACTTACGAAAATAGTACATTATGCAACAAGTGCGCGAAGTTGTTTATTACAATCGAGACGAGTTTTAGGCCTGAGATGGAAAATCAAAGGCCTAAATGGAGTAGAGATTGTAATAAACAACGCGCCAAGTTTCATACGACGTTTTTCAACACACTTGCGAGGAACGAATACGAAAATTTCGATACGAAAATATTTTCTTGACCTTTTTGATAGCAATAATATTCTGATTAAGAAGGTTTATTATTAAAAAATCTTCTAAATTTTTACTTCAGTAGGTAAAAAACTCTTTGGTTTGTTTTTATATGAAAAACGAACTAAACCAACTACAATCTCCTTGGTGAGAAGTGTGGAAACGTTGTTTTTTTTATAATTAAAACACCAGTGCGGTAAAGTAAAAAAAAACACAAGTGCGTAATATTATGACACTAAAATCGGTGCATTTAAAGGCCCGTTACGAGCGAGTGTGTTGAAAATCTAATTTCTATACTTAGTCTACATTACATTTGAAAATGAAAACTTACAATCGTAAGCCCACCCGATCTTTGCGCAGATATCGATGAAGTTGGTGGAAATGTTGAACCGCCCAAGTTCAGAAGTCCTGTAGTCCCAAGGGAACACGTGGTGGTAGTTGTGCCAGCCCTCTCCTAGCGCCGCCAGACTCACTATGCCGTTCTCCACAGATTTTATAAATCTAGAAAGACATAAAAGAAATATTTACTCATCACGTGTTAGGAATGATGACAAAATTAACTATTTAACATTGTATCTAGTCGACAATTAAAAACAAAACACATACATTTCTTTTTATAGCCTATACTTGATCACAATCTCCACTCATATTTAGTGTTGCGGTGGTGGATGTGGTTCAGGGTAACCTATTAGTAAATTACTGGCTCTCAATGATAGCTGCCAGAACACATATGATTGGTGCAGCTTAGCGACAGATTTACTACTTGAGTAGCAAGCCAGGCGGGCATTCGAAAAATGCTCTACCACCATTCAAAGCAAGGTATTGCAACTTTGTTTGTTGCCGGTACTTGCTTATGCCTGCACCTGCTATTATGTGATGTAGAGGGTGGTAAACATGCTTAATCTAGAATTGGAGCTGGCTATCAACTTTAGCTGCCAGAGCACACCGTCATAGATGTTGGTTTTTTTATTGTGGCTGAACAAGCTAGAGGCCCACCTGATGTTGAGTGGACTTATCTCTGCCTATAACAGATGCATTTTCATCACAAGTCATGAACTGCACTGCGCCGGCACTTTGCGACATAGTTATTAAGTCTCGTGTTCCTGTAAGTTCACTGGCTCTCAAGCAGTGCAGCCGGAACATACCGTCAGGTGCTTGGCGACAGATTTTCTATATCCACCATGCGGTGAAGCTCAAGCCCGCGGCGGGATTCAAACCATGGACCTGCTACGCGGCAGTACATAGCCAATGCCACTGAGCCATCACTCCTTCAGAAACATTCTGGTAACATATTGACTACTTGAGTTTGGTAGCTAACCAGGCGGGAATGCGCAAAATGCCCCCATCATTAGCACATCAACCGGAGCGTACACCGTTGATATAGGTCACCCTCATTAGGGATTTCCCATAATCCCCACGCTTGGCAGACGTCTTGAGGGTCGCAGTAGAAGTCGTCTATTCTTCAGAACGTGTTGATTCCCACCTTATGTTTTTTTTCCTTAGTTGCCTCTTACGATAACCAGGGGAAGAAATGGGGAGGTGACATTCTAAACCGGCACCGCATGGGGGACAAATGCCCTACCACCAACAAGATATTCTAAAACAACAATCGGGGCGGTTTTGTGTCATCCAAAGAGCTAAGGTACTAAATAGCACTAGCGGTCACCGATCCATGTTAAGGTTAAGTTAAACCTAGTTGATCCGATAAGGACGACTTGGTCTCCGCCGTATATTTAGTAATAAACTATTCATTTTAAAACAATGAATGTTTAATTCAATCGGTAGATATGTACCAATGTGATTTTTTGTTTCAATAAAGTGAGATCATTTTTTTTTATTACACCAAATAAAAGGATTTTTCAATAAGGAGACTGAGTGTTTTCCTTGAATAACAGTTGTTCGGCTCATGATTTCAATAAACGTTTTCAAACAAACTCATTTTTGCAAGTATAATAAAATGATGCCAGTTAATCATCAAATTTTTGTATTGATTCGGGTTCTGTGCGAAAAAAATAATATTTTCGACATTAATTTTAAGCAAACGGTAAATTCTTTTTATTTTCTTGATTACTAAAACAGTCCCCGTGGGGTGCCGGGTTAGAATTGAACCTCCCCATATCATCCCGTGGGTGTCATGAGAAGTGACTAAGGTAAAAATACTGGAAGGTGGGGAGCAGCACCTTCTAAAGAACTGGCAACTTACATTGCGATCCCCAAGCCGCCTGCCAAGCGTGTGGATTATGGCAAATACCCCCTTAATAGGGGAGGCTGTGTTCAGCAGTGGACGAGTCGGCTGTTACAGTAACAAATTAAAACAGGCAATATAGATTTGCGTTAATTAAATCAGATATGACTGATTGGACTGACTGGTCGGATCGAGTGTCAATATATTATTGATATTACTGTTAATTTTCGCAACTTAGTATGTTTGTGTCCAGTCACTGTTGTGTCTGGTGTATTTAGAGTATTTTTGTAATAAAAAAATTGTCTATAAAAAAATATCTTTGTATGGAAACTAGAACCCTGAGATTGCAAAGCAATCAATGCGATACAAATTATGTAACTTTATAAATATGATAATGACAAATTTATTTAATACAGGCAGTATTATTCAAAATGTTGTCATTATCTTATTCATAAAGTAATATATAAATGACATTATTAAAGCATTGATAGTGACTGATAGTGGGCTAGAGCATTTGGACTCCCTATGAGTCCAAATGCTTTTACTGTAGTAACTGTAGTATTGTAGTAGCTGTAGTGTTGTATATAGTTTGTAGTATTTGTTTAATAAAGGCATACCGCCATTGAAATTAAAGCATTAATGCACGACATACATTTTTGTCCAATGCTCCATAAAAATTGAGTCCACATCCACTGTCTGTCCAATCCGTTGCAGGTATCTGTTGGAGTTACCCCGCACTTGCCTCGTCAATACTCAGTGACCAAAATACTTATATACTTATTTACCCTATTGAGATAACATCCATTCAGAATGACTAGCGGAATAGTCTGGTAACATTTCGATCCTGCCTCAAAAATCAATAGTTCACTCTTTATAGGTTTATATTTGAGTCCACGGGCCTCTGCATAAAATTCACAGATTTTAATAAGCTTCTTTAGGGCACTTATCGATGGGCTCAACAGCACCAAGTCATCAGCATAGCAGTAATTGTTAACAATTACCCCATCTATCGAGCATCCAACTTGCGTGCTGCTGAGATCACGGATCAGGCGGTCCATTTTTGAAGCGCTCGTAGCAAAGTTTACTTAGCTGTTCTCAACCGATCAGCAAAGTTAAGCAACGTCGCGCGCGGTCAGGAATTGGATGGGTGACCGCTAGTGACATTACTACTGAGCGTTTCCGTGCTTCGTAGGGCACGTTAAGCCGTCGGTCCCGGTTGTCGTCTTAGGATGGCAGTCGTTACAATGCTGTAACGACTGCCATCCTAAGACGACAACCGGTGGTAGGGCATTTCATCCAGGTGGTAGGCCGCCTGGCTAGCTACCACCCTCAAGTTGAAAATCTGTCGCCAAGCACCTAACGGTGTGTTCCGGCAGCTGTCCTTGAGAGCCAGTACTTCTAGGTTAGCCTGAACAACATCTTCGACCACATAATCACTGTGAGTGAGTGAGATAGTGGTCAAAGGCTAACCTATCAGGCATAAAAAAAAAAAAAAGTATAGTTTAAAGAGCTTAAGCTGACGTCAGCCCACCCTGCTTTACCCACACTCCAACATGTACTCGTCCGATAGTGACCCTGACCACTTAACATGATTAGTTTGACTACTATACCAATACTTAATAAGTCATTAGTACTCACTTGGGAGCTCTGTATCACTTGACAACTTTTGCCATAAGCTGTCATAGGTTACATTGTAGCTATTGGGCTACAAGATCATAAGTCTGAAAAGCATGCATAGACGTGTTTCTTTTCGTGTAGGATTGCACAGTGTGTTTGAGATTCATCGCAGTCACTTCAGTTGAATGACCCGGTCTAAAGCCAAAGTAAGTGTCATGTAATTTTAAATGTTTTGCTAGCTGAATATCAAGAACACCGTCCAACACCTTTGCAATAATTGTTCCAAGTGATATCGGTCTGTAATTATTCAAACAAGAGGCATCACCATTTTTATTTTTATGATTGGCACAACTATGTTTTGCATACGTTTCTCCGATAGGTAACTATTCCCTATACAGAAAGTAAAGAGCATGACAAGCACCCTTGGTATATGAACACCTGCGTGTTGCAGATGTTCTATGCTCTGCAATACTGTGCAAGTCATGCCATGTTGCTTTTCCTCGACTCAAGTCTTTTACCACCTGTGCTACTTCTTTTGCCAAAATACGCTTAATTGTCCTCTCAAATCGAGGAGAAAATTAAGAATAAACAGAGAGAACAGAGTGCTGTTCTTTCTATTTATTCTTAATTTTACGCTTGACGTTCCAAGGGGGATTCCACACGGAAGTGGCTCTTAAAAAGTTTGGCGATCTAAACTGGATCACCAACACCCTCCACTAAGTAGAAGGCTCGGTTTTGTATTCAGCTTACCGGTTTCTTTCCAAATTTTACCAAAATGTTTAGTTCTGTGATGAGTAGCAAGGATATTCATCTTTATTTGTGTTTGGTTCTTTTGACACCATTTTAATTTGTATTGGAATCCTTTTCGAAATTCACGCATTTCATCGTAAGATCGACCAATTGTCAGTTTGCCTTGTGTAAACCAACAAATCCGAGCCCTTCAATGTGCTTCCTTAACATATTTATTCCATCCATTGATATATTTTTGCCTATGTTACTACATTTATTTTTATTATTGTCGTTACTGTAGGATGCTTCATTTTGTAGAATATCTACGATATTTTTATACAATCTATCATATATATGTTATTTAACCTTATACTCCATATTTGTACATGTAACTTCAGCACATTTTCTTAGTTCTGTTGGAAAATCCACTTCCATTAGCCAAGATTAGTTTTCTAGCCCCAAAAGGGGCAAAGGGGCAAAGGTTATTTCAATAGAGATTACAAGCACATGAGATTTAAAAACTATGTCTCAAAGTGACGGGCGCAGTGCAATTCGTGACTAGTGATGAAATGCATCTGTTATGGCAAGCAGTTATAGGCAGAGGTTAGTCCGCTTAACATCAGGTGGGCCTCAAGCTTGTTCCGTCACAATTACATAAAAAAAATAAGGAAATGATCGGACCATGGCATAGTGTTGTTTTTTTAGGCTGATAAGCTATCCTTTGTCCACTACTTCACCAGATGATAAGTGACGTTGTGGTCGAAGATGTTGTTCAGGCTAACCTAGAATTACTGGCTCTCAAGGACAGCTGCCGGAATACATTTTAAGAAAACATTAAATTAATATTTTCATAAAACACTTAAAAATATATAAACAATTTATATTATATATAGTGACAATTCTGCCTAATTTTCATGTTATGCCGACGTAACGTCACAAAAGCCACGCAGCCAAACCGGAAGAATTTTCGACGCGTTTCGCTTCTACGCAAAGCATCACGTATGTTCATACCATTAAAATGTATAAAATTATTTGCGAAGTCAGAATCATTCAGTGTTTTGTATAGCCCTTAGGAACAGCGCTATATTTTTCAAATCTTATACGGCAGATTATTTATCATTCACTCGGCAAACGTTATTACTTACATTTGCATATTGAATACTTTATAAAAATGTATGTCGTAACTGAAATATGAACTTTCTCGTCAGTGACAGAAGATCAACTAATATTTAACTGTAGGTACTTAATCGTAATAAACAAATGAGAATAGTATTGGGAAAATGTCATTAATATTAGGTCCTTACATATGAAATTGGCGTTTTGTATGGGAGGAACAAAAAGTCGAATATTTTTTAATATAATATATTTAATTAATCAAAGTATGAACCATTATTTTCTATGCACTTTTGCCATCTCATAGGTAGTTCATTGATCCCTTTACTAAAAAAACCAGTCGGACGGGAATCAATAAAATCTTTGAAGGCGATTTGGACTGCCCCATCGGAGTTGAATTTTTTCCCTTGCAAGAAGTTATCCAAATTTCGAAAAAAATGGTAATCTGTTGGAGCAAGGTCCGGGGAGTACGGAGGATGTCTTAGACTTTCCAATTGAAGCTCTTCTAATTTAGTAGCCGTCTGTAGCGCAGTGTGTGGTCTAGCGTTGTCGTGAAGCAGCAGTGGCGTGGAGCGATTGACCAGCCTAGGTTGTTTAGCCGCTAGCTTTTCCATCATGGTTTGCAATTCCTGACAATAGACATCAGCCGTAATAGTCTGGCCAGATTTGAAAAAACTGTAATGAACAATACCGGCACTAGTCCACCAAACGCTTACAAGTAACTTTTTTGGGGTTAATTTTCGCTTGAGGCAAGATTTGGCTGGCTGGCCAGGATCTAACCATTGCGCTGAGCGCTTCCGATTATCGTAAAGAACCCATTTTTCATCACAGGTAATGATTCGGTTTAAAATACCTTCATTATTGTGCCGGTTTAGTAATGTAACGCAGCAGTCGACGCGCGTTTGCCGGTTTGTTTCAGTCAATTTGTGAGGTACCCACCTTTCAAGCTTTTTAATCTTCCCAATTTGCTTCAAGTGAATTAAAACAGTTATATCACTAACATCGCAGCCTGCAGCTAACTCGGACGTGGTTTGCGATGGATCCGCTTCCACAATAGCCTTCAACTCTTCATTATCAACTTGAGTCTCAGGCCGTCCACGGGGCTTGTTCTGCAGGTCGAAATTTCCAGAACGAAAACGTTGGAACCAAAAACGAACTGTGTTTTCTTTTGCAACACGACCGCCATACACATCATTCACCCTTCGAGTTGTTTCCGCAGCACTAGTGCCACGGCGGAACTCGTACTCGTAAATAATGCGATATTTAAGGTTTTCCATTTTGTAAAATGAGTGACGCAAACAGAAAAAAACAGAAGAAAAAAAACAAATGAATGACGATCATCGAAGCACAAATACATGAGTCTATAGCTGTACAAATTTGAATTTGGAATTCCTTACCAAAGAGGAGAAATTCGCGATTAAAGTGGCCAGTACGAAAAACGCCAATTTCATATGTAAGGACCTAATATTATAAATTAGATTTACATCACATATTTTAAGTACTTATAAATATTACGATTATCCATTGCATATTAAACGGTTTTGTGGTAAGATTTCTTGAAATTGATATAGATTGATATATTAATTAAGAATCCTGCCAAATATTTAATAGATACTTTACTACAATGGGACTTCTGCGTATTACAATGAAATTTAATTTAAATCTCATATATTCACGTTCTTGATCGGGAAAGAGAAGTTTCTCGATCGTGCGCTCGTAGAGTCGACGCGTTTCGCTTCTACACGAAGCATCCTCAAGAGGTATTGACTCAACGATCGTGCGCTCGTTGATTCAATACCTCTTGAGGATGCTTCGTGTAGAAGCGAAACGCGTCGAAAATTCTTCTGGTTTTGCTGCATGGCGTTTGTGACGTCACGTCGGCTTAACAGGTAAATTGGGCAAAATTGTCACTAGATACATTTTTTAATTTTTTAAGTGTTTTATTAAAATATTTATTTGATGTTTACTTAAAATATTTTAAAAATATTTGTTTTCATTAAGTTTTATATATTATGTTAAATAAAATAAAAGCGGCTAAGTGCGAGTTGGAATAACACGCCTACGGTTCCGTACCAACACTGAATTCACTGAAATATTGTTTTTCTACATACATATCGAGATATTTACTGAGAGTCCGACCTGCACTTGGCTGGTATTTATTGTTGTAAGTTATATATTGCTATATCACACCAAGTTTGACGCAAACATGTATTTTCATTGTTACGATGCGCAAAAAGAAAAAAAAACGGCAAAACAACACGTTTATATTTAAATACAGAAAAAAAGTTTAAAAAAGAAAAACATCTCAAAATGTTTGTTAGGACTAGCAAAAGCCAACACTAAGAGGTTGTTAGCACTTTACCAATAACCCTGTATATCAATATATTCATGTAGTAGTTATAATTATCGATAAGAATTCTACATATCAGCTCCGCTAGTCTGAAATTGTAAAGTTCCGTTTTGCTACGGAATAAACTAAAAGTAATTAACTAACTAAAGTCCGGCCGCCGTGAGAATGCGTTTGACAGTTCCTTTTGTGAATGTTTTTCCCCAGTTCAAAGTAACATAGACAGTCTGACTGCATGATATTGTATTCTTCAGGCATTTAAGAATCTTAAAATAGGGTATATTGCATAATTTACTCAATGTAAAAGCCACAACTACAAAACGAACACGAACTGTCAAACGCATTCTCTCGGCGGCAGGACTGTAAACGTATATAGACATTGGGTTAGGCAAAAAAATATCTCACCTGTCATAAGGTTTATTTCCCCACAAATGAGCAAAGCTGTTCACGCAGTAGGCGATGTTGAGGGTGAAGGTAAACCGTAGTACGAAGCTGATGACAAAGGCGGTGACAAGGTCCTCTGCCCAAAAATACCAGGGAATCCAGACAGGCAGTGCAATGTTCAGTATCGCGAACGTTGGAATGAATATTCTGCAAAGAAAAAAATATTGTGATAGTAAAATAAATTCTGCGTCAATATAGCCAACTTATATGCAAAAGTTTTAATGAATATTTTAGGTAGATTCTATAAATCGCAGGAATATATACGTAACTATGGTGGAATCTTCTTTTTAATAGCGATAAGCGATAATAAATAAATTAGTTAAAATAAGATAATAACAAATATTTTTAAAATATTTTAAGAAAACATTAAATCAAAATGTAAATCCTTTATTGGCCAAAATATATGCTAAGTAAGAATTTGTTGTTTTATGTAAAGGGCTGTGGATTTTGTGTAATAAATAAATAAAATAAAAATAAAATTTGTCCTAAGAAATATTTTGAGATATGTTTTTTGTTCTGAAAAATAAAATATATTAACTTTTTTTTGTGTTTTTTTATATGTTTGTGACTGAGTAATACGAGGACCATCTGATGTCAAAAGTCTCTTGTGCCTGTAATATATTATTTAATAATTTTTCAATAACTCGATGTAAATATTCAAAACTCTATTCAAAAGGACCACGGCGGGGTTCAGTGTTTTTGGCTCGGAGTAGGAATTAAAACAATCTTTTAAAAAAAAAAAAAAAGTTCTCTATATATTTCTTAGGACTAGCCGAAGTCAACCCTAAGATATTGTTAGCATTTTACCAATAACCATGTATACATTTTTATGCCATATTAGCCTTAAGACTCATTAAAGGTGAAGGATGGATATAGTATAGAATACCTGTATAGCATTTATAAATTTAGGAAAAAACGTTCGATAATGTAGATTGGAAAAGAACAGAAAAATAATATATCAGCCATACAAACACCAAGCATCTATAATAGAAATTGGAAATGAAAGAGGGAAAGCTAAGAATAAGCACGGGGTCATACAAGGTTGCTCACTCTCACCACTCATATTTAACATTTTCATAGAAACAGCCATGAAAAGAATTTTAGAAACATCAGACAAAGGGGTTAAGTTTAATGGAGAAACAATAAAATTTATTAGATTCGCAGATGACATAGCAGCAGTCACTGAAACGGAGGATGACTTAAAGGAGTTACTTGACATTATGAACGCTAACTTCGAAGAATTAACACTTAAAATAAACAAAACTACTAATCACATTAAAGACTACAAAGTGTGAGGCTTGGACTACGACACAAAGAGATAGAGAGAAATTGGAAGGATTCGAGATGTGGTGTTGGAAAAGGATGGAGAGAATACGATGGACAGAAATGGTGACAAACGAACAAGTTTTAAAAAGAGTGAATGAAAAAGAGTCTTACTCAAGACCATACAACAGAAAAACGGAAAAATGATTGGCCACCTTTTGCGACATGACAACTTTATTAAAAATATAATTGAAGGGATATAATAAGGAAATAGAAGGAAAGCGAGGAAAGTATGGGCCACGGATAAGATACATGTGCCAAATAAAAAAACGCCAAAGTCAATGTCATGTCGTACAAAGAAGTCAAACAGGTCGCTTTAAATATAACAAACTGGAGAACATTGCATTAGCTGCACCACCAAGTCTAACTCTTAAGGTATAATAATAACCATAGACCATAAAGAAGTAATTCAGAATCGAGAAAACCTCAATGATCGATTGTGTTTAAAATTAGAAATAAATATAATAACTGAACATATCTGTTAAGCAACATAATGATTGTAAAAACAAAGGTAATTAGAAAATTATAAATAAGTCATCCCGAATACAGGAGTATTTTTAGATAACATCTGCGTCACGGGACTATCACGCCACCACCTTAATTAACGGCATGATTATTAATTTTGTAAACTGCTTTTAATGTAAACCCAGTGTACCAAAAATTATGGGTAAAACGTTTGTATCTTCCTTTGCCAATTTTATTGTTGTCAAAAGATAAAAGCAAAGGAAAACGACATGAAAGGGCCTATATACGCGTAGATGAACAATTTCTCATTTTATCCTAACATGAGTATTTGAGTAGGTTTTTCTCATTCTAAAGTTTTCCGTGCTTCGGATACGTAAACATTATTATTAACTTCAAACAAATGGATGATTTAATGACAGAGATATTTATTACGTATTTTATATTTCTACAATTGTCAATACTGTACGCGTACTATTTCTTTATACAGAATGTTGAGTAATGAAACTGGATCATATTGCTGATATCATAAAAGCTTGTATCACCTGTGCTTTTAAGGCAATTCAATGTTATGAAGCTCTAAAGCCCCGATATTTCAGACGACTGCTTAGTACTTTATGTATGGTTAATATCCTTGACCTACTCACCCAAATATTCCGAGAACTGAATGAGTTTTTTATCGGTAATTAAGTGATGGACGAGTATCATACGTATAATTCCGTACGATTCCTGGGTTGGTCGGGAGTGTCCCATATCCTGACAATGAAATGTCATGAAACTTGAATAAGGAAAAATTATACGCAGTGTGAGCAGCATGGCACTACATACTAACATCCACGTTGGGTCCGGGAATTGCTGATTAGAAGTAGGTACCTGTGCAGGCCTTATGTGAACACACCGTTTGTAAGCTCGGTAGGTATCCACTGGATGGTACTGGCACGTATGCACTATCGCTGGATTGGAGGGATGGAATTGTTATTCCTGAATAAAAGCTTCCTTTCAGTATATGTTACCTTTTATTTCCTTTATCTTCCTATAGTTGTTTTTCCTAAGGAGGGAGATTCGGTACTACATGCTCTCTGCACAAAACCTTCCTACTTATTTACAAAACTTGTCCACAATAATCCTTAATTCTTATTGGCTAACCAATCACATACGACTATTCAGAACTATTCGGATCTATTTCTGTCATAACGATATATCATCAAATATCATATAAACAAAGCTCTAATATTATATAACAAAGTAATACTATGCATTATAGTAAATATTTATGTTGTGCTAAACTGTGTTCTATTCTACCTATATAAACAAAGATCTAATGTTCCAATATAAACAACGTAATTCTATGCCTTAAGGTAAACATTGATGCCGTCCTAAACAGTATCAGTAACGAGGTATCTACTAGCAAGGAAAACTTTCCAGAAGTGAAATTAAAATTTCATTTATATTTCATTTCACTAGTTTGTAACTTATGAGTGTAACGTTGTCGAAGATGTAATCAAGCTTAACCTAATAAATGCTGGCTTTCAAGGATATCTGCTGGAACGCTTCCTTATAGGAAAAATCGATTAACAAAATCCGCGCACGGTTGTCAGCTCCATTGCCGCTGGGATATTCTCATCGACATGTTTATACCAAAACATGTTAAGTATCAAAATGTAACTTGTATAACGTGCATGTACGATACATCGTATTTCTACCGTTATCCTATGTATGTGAGGTAGGTACTTTAATGTATCTAACAGCATCAGAAAATATGTTTGCTAACAACAAAAGGGCATATGTAAAAAGTTTAGCATTGGTTTTATAGCTGGTCACCTTTCCGACCCTCGGAATGGTTTTGTTGGTAGTATACTTTTCTGTTAATGAGGAACGTTATGGAAAAAACCCTGCCGTGCACCTGATGTGCAGCAACACGCTTCTTATATCGACTTGATTAGTGGCATGCTGGCCGTGTAGCGCATTTGTTTTTTTTTGGTTTGCGCTTACTAATACACCCGGCCAATATTTTCATTGCCTTAACTTACGTCGTTGAGAATTTAATATATGGAACTCTCGACCCATCTTGATGATGATTGATGACGATCATCTTGACCCATATAATCATAACCAGAATATGGAATTGCTAAGATTGCAATCTCTTAATATTTATATACAGTTACTTCTAAAACAGCGTTCTATTGATTAATTATTTGTTGGCAAATTGTGTTTCACATTGTGTAACACAATTATTGAGATGGCACGCGGCGGGGTACAAGGTACTACTTTTGCCCTGGCAATTGAATTAATGAATCTAAGCAGTTTTCAGAATGCGATTTGCGTAACTTACATATATAATTCAAGAAGATAATAACACTGGAGTTTGAAACAAAAACAAAACCATGAAGTATAGAAATGTGGCCTTGAATGACGTCATATAATATGGGCATATGTAACAAATGTATATATACAACATATTACTTTTTCTCTATCTTTAGGATGACCACTAGAGACTATTAGACTTTGTTTCGGAAGCATACGTAAGTAATAGTACGAGATCCCGCTGCAGATTGGTGTGCTCATCGACTTTTTGTTTAAAACCAAATTTTTATGTTTATTTATAGTTAAGAGTATATATATTTACTAGGGTGCCTATCAAAATTTGGCCGCCATTATTTTTAATTAAATTATTTTTAATTGATTTTTGGTAAAAAATTTCGTTTATTTATTTTTTAAATAAAATAACGTCTACATCACGGTAATTAATATGAAGATTCTAAAAAATCACGGTTGCCGTTGCGCACCTGGCCGCACCTCTTTGCAGCCAGGTGTAAACAGGTATGATTTCGATGAATTTATACGTTTATAACCTATTTTTATTAATTATATGTCAAATTGAAGCTAATTTTTTTCTATTAATTATCATATAAAGTTGCTTAATTAAATCTGGCCGCAAATAAGGGTTGCTGGCTGTTAAAGATAATTAATATTTAAGGTAGAGTGAAAGAGAGTTAGCGCGTAACATCATTTGTCAGACGAGGACAGCGATTGCCGGCTGTGCGGCGCTTGCCGGTTAGCGGTCAATAGTCGTGTTTACATATTCACCATAAAATCTGCGTAAGTTCGATTTTCATAATTCAAACGGTTTTCGTGAGGATGGATCCTTGGCTATGCGAGAAAAAATCCATAGTATTCTGATATAACAGAAAGTATGTTTAAAATTGATATGAAATCTGAAACCAGCTCAAATTACATTTTGGCGCCAAAATTTTGTATAGATTTATGTCATTTAAAAATAATCTCGTAACTACTTCTAAAGTAATTAACCTAGAAAGCTGTAATTTTGCATTTGTATAGGCAATAAGTCAATAACGATGTTAAAAGAAATAAAAAGGATAAGGATTGATAACTTTTTTTTTTATAGATTTTTTTATTTGACCCCTGTTTTTGATACGGCTGGAATTCCGGTGGTCTAAAAAAAAGGTTTAGTGTGAAGCTTGTATTTATCCGATCGTTATTATTTAAACGTTGTTAGTAAGCTACTATCATTGGCTATACAACAAAAAAAACCGCATTACTCTATGGTAACGAGAAGTTACTCAAATCATGAAATGAAAAAAAATAACTTTCACTCGATGCATTTTGCCGCGCAAACACTCACCGATCGAAATTTACGTAATAAATAATCTCGTAACTACTTTTAAACCTGTAAACCTAAACATCTGAAACAATTCAGGTGTATAGATTACATCTGAATAATCATATCAAAAGAAAAACCAAATTCGTAGGTGGTATAGTTTTTGAGAAAAAAAAAAAAATCCGCTTATGTACAGTTTTCCCGCCAAAATTCTTAAAAAAAATCGCGTTGTTTTAATCTCGTTACTACTTATAAAATATTTATCCTTACAATCTGGTATTATTCATGGGTAAAGAACCATAATAAATACACACATTAAAAAAAAAACAAAGTTGTAGGTGGAATAGTTTCGGAAAAAAAAATAGAAAAAATATATAAAAAATGCCGTTTCCCGCCATTTTCATCGTCTGTTCAAACCCATTTTCCTGTAAAATTTTCCATGAAAAGGTCTATTTTCATTTCTTTTCCCGTAAAGAGAATATGATGAGGATTGCATTGGTACCAAGAAGTTTATATGTTGATTGGAGACTGCCACAAATAAACTCGATTAAAAAACAAAATACCTTTAAAATCTGGAAATATATATATTTTTATTCGCTGTTTGATCCACTCAAACTAAATGTATGAAAATGTTATTTTTTGTATGGTATAGGTAATATATTGGGGTATGGGGATGTTAGGGTGACATGTTTAGGTAATGGAAAACTACTTAGTACTACAAAAAAACGTTACGGGGCGTCGCGGGATAAAAAAACGTGAGCAGTTTGGACGATTGTGTCATAGGAGGTGGACAGATTGTACTCACGAGGGGAAAACGTTGTTTATTACGAACTCCAAAACAGCGTGGTTTTTATGTTAGAATAAAAATGCTGCATCTGTTCAGTTGAGAACACTAACATTCGACGCATGCGCAATGGCTTAAAAGCGTCGCACAGCCGGCAATCGCTGTCCTCGTCTGACAAATGATGTTACGCGCTAACTCTCTTTCACTCTACCTTAAATATTAATTATCTTTAACAGCCAGCAACCCTTATTTGCGGCCAGATTTAATTAAGCAACTTTATATGATAATTAATAGAAAAAAATTAGCTTCAATTTGACATATAATTAATAAAAATAGGTTATAAACGTATAAATTCATCGAAATCATACCTGTTTACACCTGGCTGCAAAGAGGTGCGGCCAGGTGCGCAACGGCAACCGTGATTTTTTAGAATCTTCATATTAATTACCGTGATGTAGACGTTATTTTATTTAAAAAATAAATAAACGAAATTTTTTACCAAAAATCAATTAAAAATAATTTAATTAAAAATAATGGCGGCCAAATTTTGATAGGCACCCTAGTAAATATATATACTCTTAACTATAAATAAACATAAAAATTTGGTTTTAAACAAAAAGTCGATGAGCACACCAATCTGCAGCGGGATCTTAGACTATAATGTTTTCGTTACTGTATCACAATGTTGAACGTGGGAGAAGAATGGAAATCATAATTCAGGGTGAATTAACTTGACATCAATAAATAGTTCTGGGCGCAACTTCCAGTGCTTATGTACAATCTTCTTGATTAATTATAATGAGCTATTGGATTTTTAATGAAATAGTACTTTTTTCCTTATTGTTTTATGAAGCTTCAATAATTATGAAGCATTAAATCTCGGCAGTTTTCTGCATGCATTAGTGCTTAAATATTAACGGATAGAAACATTACTAACATCTTTTGTATCCTCACGACTGGGTCTGCCATAAGATCCAGGGATGTCTTTCGTAGCGCAACCCGCCTGTCTTCGACAGCAGGATGCGGAGTGAGGACCAGCCAGCCAACATGAGCGAACCAGAACCCACGTCGGATGTCGTGTGGATCTGCCACCGTCTCCGTGTACTTGTGATGCACTCTGTGATCCAACGCCCACGTGTAGATGTCACGCTGAAATAAAAGGGAATCATGTTGATAAAGGTTTCATGGAGCGTGTTTTGCTACGTGCCATAAGACTGGCCGACTGTGCATCTATCTTAAGACTGAGACTCGTTTAATTAAATGCATGTCAAAGTTGAAATCGATCTTAACGTTTAATGAACATCTTTGCAACTGCATCTTAAGATCTAACCCAAGTTTGATATGCATTTATTAATAAGAATCTAAGAGGTTCTTATTAAAGAGATCGTCGACATTTTATGTTAGTATTTTTTACATCGAAAAATGCATAAAAAGGCAGACATAATCACGGTCGCTCCAAATTAGCGATTTAAGCGAAAGGTATGTAGGTACCCAATTATAATAAGTATGAAAAAATTTGAAACAAGATTTTGTTTATAGTATATGCCTTTTTTTATAAATTCCTTAACCAGCGCTATGCCTTTATTAACATAATACGACGAAGTATATACAAGACTACAGCTACAACAATAAATTTATTTAGACATTATATAAGTCATTGCAGACTCACAGGCACTCCAAATGCTCCTGCCGACTACCAGTTGCTAGCGTGCCCAGCATGCTGGCAGCATTGCCCCGTTGAATTGCAATGCTTATTCCAATTATACTTACAATAATACGCATCATACTTATCATATATACTTAGGCATCATCGCGCCTGCATATTCCAGAAATGGTGCACAGAAATGTCTTAATAAAAACTTATTCCACCAGATTTCGCAGAGGTTACCTGGGCCACGAGCGTATTGCAATATACCGGGCACATTGCAATATAGTTCCAGATTCAGAACTACTGAAAGTGTTCACTTCCATGTTTGCTTCTATAGCATAATTGGTAATGCACCAGGACGGTATTCTGGGGGTTGCGGGTTCAAGCTGGAAGTTATCTTTTTCCATCCGTAATAATTTCTGTTTTCGCTTAGCGCATGCTAATAAGTTGGCATCGGACTGGACCACTATGGCCAATTTATGAATGAAAATCTATTGTTATAATTATCGCCGATGCCAATGGGCTAAGCGAAAACAGAAATTCAATGCTCCTATAAAATAATACTAGTCAAAATAAAAAATTGTTTCATCTAATTGATGTTCAGTGTTGATCGTATATCAACCTACACCAGCCTAAGTAAATAGTCCTCTGCTATTTGGGTAGTTGTCGCCAACGTCAAAAAAGACGTCCATTCAAACGGATGGAGAATTTTCGACTGTCCAGCGCCCGCTTCCATAGCATAATTGGTAATGCACCAGGACGGTTGCATGGTGGTAGGTCATTTTGCAAATGCCCGCCTGGCTAGCTACCATGTAGAAAATCTGTCGCCAAAAACCTAAAGGTGTATTCCGACAGCTGTCCTTGAGAGCCAGTAATTCTAGGCAGCCTGAACAACATTTTCGACCACATTATCACTTACCATGAGGTGAGATAGTGGTCAAAAGCTAAACTATAAGCTATAAAAAAAAGGCAAACAAAATTATCCAAATTTCAGGTCGCAGTATTTACTCAAGTACCCTAAAATGTTTAACGATACTCAAATTATATTTACTTCTAATTATTGAATTTCTAATTGCATTATTAAATAGCTTCGTCAAAATGCTGACACCTATTTGGCTCAACGACTAAGCATTGCAATCCAACGCAGCAATGCATGCTGAGGACGCTGCTAACTGGTAGTGGCGTATTTGGACTACCTGTGAGTCTGCATTGGCTTGTGGATTATCTAAATACTTTCACTGGAGTAGCTGTAAACAGTCGTTATAAAGGCATACCACCGGTTAAAAAATATATCTAATTATAATAATACTTATAGGGATCCGGTAAAGAATTGGAAAAAGTAAATGATAAGTAGATAATTCCTTAACAGTTGTTAATTGTCTGACACACATAAAGTGTTTTTCAATGAACAACAACGTCTATGACATCATAGCCAGTCGTTAGTCAGTCATAAACGGTGCAAAAATACATATGACAAGGGACACCACATGATTCAAATTATGGCACAAAGCATTTTCAAACCAGTCCAGTAATTTTTATGTTTCTTAATAAAATACAAAATAAAAATCTTTCCTCTTTATAATATATGTATAGACTAGCAGCCCGCCCCGGCTTCGCACGGGTAATTAACAAAAATTGCAAAGAATAACATATTTTTTGATAATATTCTGTGCCTATGTTCATTAGGGATAATGTAGGATTCTAATGAAGAAGGAATTTTTCAAATCGATCCAGTAGTTTATTCGTTACATACAAAAATACAAATCTTTCCTCATTATATATATATATATATATATATATATATATATATATATATATATATATATATATATATATATATACATATAGAATTTATATATATAGTATATATTATAGATAGTAAGAAAATGGCTATCTTGACCTAGCCTGTAATATCTAGAACCCATTTATGTGTATGTATGTTTCAATTTTAAAAAAAAATTGGTATCATGCATGTCTACCGGTACAGTTACTTACTGGTATCTAAGAATTGTGTCTTAATATATTGTTGGAGGTCGCAATAGGCGACTAAGGGAGAAAAGGTGCCTTATATTATAAGTAGCATGGCGCCACTGACAACGATGTTACCAGTAACATTGAGGTCAGTAGTAGTATCGACCCGACGTTAGTGGGATGTTTACACAAAGGAAGATGATCAAATGTACTTACAGTCTACAGGAGTAGACCAAATCCCGAATCGTAGTTGGCCAATGTTTTTATTATATTTCTTTAGGATTTTTATAATAATGTCATATAAAAATGTCTAAGTAATTATACTTTTAAAGCCAATCAAACTAAAACCAAAATCTTATTTTTTCTCAGAACGGACAATGTGGGTACTTGGGTATGCCCGCCTGGCTAGCTACTACCCTCTAGTAGAAAATCTGTCACCAAGCGGTGTATTCCGGCAGCTGTCCTTGAAAGACAGTAATTCTAGGTTACCCTGAACAACATCGTCGACCAAGTCGTCACTTACCATCAGTTGAGATAGTGGGCAAAGGCTAACCTATCAGGAATAAAAAAAACATAAATTGCTTCGATTTTATACATACGTAATGGAATTACAGCTGAATAAATTGGTAAGGCATTATCAGACAGCAATATTTTATAAGAAGTTTAATATACATCATGTTTATATAGGTAGGTAGTTCATTAAACGGCAAGGTTGAATACATGATAGGGTCAACATTACCAATTGACTCTAATTGATCATCACTGAATCACAATACCCACTTACAAAGAAACTACATGGTTCTGTTATGATATTCTAGAACATTTTGGGTAAAAATATAAAAAAAATATTGTTGTAATAACTTTCTAATTGTGGAGGCTTGTAAATGGCTCTTATCTGTCTGTTTCAACATTACTTTGTAATTAAAGCTGTAAGTCCCCCAAATAAAAGTAAAATAAAAATAAAATAAAACTTCCTAGCTAGATAGCTAGGTCTCATTGTGCCAGTGAAATTAGCTTGTTCCGTCACAATAACATAAAGAAAAGATTTTCTTTATGTTATTGTGACGGAACAAGCTCGAGGTCCACCTGATGTTAAGTGGACTAACCTCTGCCTATGACAGTTGCAATTCATGACAACTCACGAATTGCACTGCGCCCGTCACATTGAGACATAGTTGTTAAGTCTCATTGTGCCTGTAATTTCACTGGCTCTCAAGGACTACTGCCGGAACACACCTTTCGGTGCTTGGCGACAGACTTTCTACTTAAGGGTGGTATCTAGCCAGGCGGGCAATCGCAAAATGCCTTTCCACCATGCGGTGAAGCTCAAGCCGGCGGTGAGGATCGAACCAGGGTACTGCGGCACGGCAGTCAATAGCAATTACTGCTGGGCCATCATTGCTTCAAAATCTTCATACAAACGTATAGTTTTGTCATATTATAAATACCAAGTAGGTACTCGAAGTCAATGAAATTTTACATGCATCCTAAAAGCAAGCCTAAAATGTATGCTTTTCCTTCGTTTTATTATTTATTTTATATCTAAATGTGAAAATAAAGATTGAAAACCCATAAAAAAATGCAATACACATTTTACGGAAAATTGATGAAACAGAAGCATAGTTTTTTGAATCAAGGATATGCATGCGAAATTTAAACGATTATGAACACTTGGTATTTAAAATATGGCCGAACTACGTTTGTATGGAAAGCGCTATGATAACACTGGGCCGCTACTACAATTCAATGAAGTTTCGTTTTTCGTGTTCGAGCTTCACTTTTGACAACGAAAATTGAATTTGCGGTATGAAGTTCGTTGTGTGATATAGTCTAATGTCGGACCGCATAGTTCATGCATCACAAATCTTGCCCGCTATAATCTCCTACTGTGAACACTATTATTCCTCAATCAGTTTTAAGTTTTAAACAAGAGAAATTAAAGAACATTTTCTCATGGTAAGAGTCTGAGAATAGTTATGGAGCTCAGCGAGAGGTGTCGCTACTGTTCTACAAAATACAGGTTAGATATTTAGAATTTACGTGAATGTCTTTGTTCTCCATAGGAATTTATATTCTCATTGGTAATTGTGTTTTGTCTGCATATTTAGAACTCGACTATGACTAATTATAAGCAAACGAATAAATTATAATTTCATATTTAGAAAATGTACAAAACGATTCGAATCTGATTAAAAAAAATATTAATCATAATCTACACAGGCAAATGCTTGCAAGTCTATGCTATACGGACGAAGTTAAACAAAAGTAAGTCAATACGTGTTTTGCGGATACCTATCTTTCGGATCCGAAGTTCGATACTTCGAAGAATTAGAGTAGAGGCCCTGGCTTTAAGTAGCAGACATTTTTACAGGTTAAATATTTTAACTTAACAACGAGATACAGAAAACTACGGTCAATAGTACATAATATTTAACAGGTCAAGTGACTGCCGGACCACGCATACGTTAGGTTCTATAGCCTTATAAGTTTCTGTACAAAAAGTGGTTGGTGGAACAAAAAGTTTCGAAGTAAAGGTAATAATGATACATATTTTTTCCAGGTAACACGAATATACAATGAATATATATATATTATTGCTGATAGGTAAGACCAAAATTTCACGTGATGGTAAGTGATGAAGTGGTCGAAGGTGTTAACAGGCTTAACCTAGAATTACTGGCTCTCAAGGACCACTGCCGGAACACACCGTTAGATGCTTGGCGACAGATTTTCTACTTGAGGGTAATCGCTAGCCAGGCGGGCATTCGCAAAATGCCCTTCCACCATGCGGTGAAGCTCAAGCCCACGGCAGTCCATGACCAATGCCACTATGGGCCATCACTGCTTCAGAATTATAATATAATATTCGTGGCTGGTGACTGATGATGAGGTATTAACTCGTATTTTATTGGTCAATGTAAATGCCTTGTACCTGTACGCGTGTAACTTATACAAATATATTATACTAAATAAAATTAAATTCTGCATGGAATTATTTTCGGTCTTGCCTTGATAGAGCAAGCCAGGCACAAATCTTTATGCTTCGCCGGACCCCGAAGTATGTACGATATGAAATTTCACGTTCTGCTGGATTCAAATCGATATCTGGGCAATGGCACTTAGCGTCTCTCACTGATGTATTTAAGTACATTGGCCTCAGATGTAGCTGAGATGGCTTTATTTACAAGCTATTCTTATTCTTTTATTTAAGATAAGCCGAGGTCCAAACCACAGTGGTACCCTTGAGCTCGCTATCAACCTCCCCGATAGTAGCGGAGCGTTTTCGGCCTACGTAGGAGATGGAGGTATAAGGCGCTTTTCGCCTTCTGCGCCTGTCTCAAGAGCTATAAGAGGGCCTTCCCTCGCCCAAAATCCGGTGGAGCTGTACGTCCGAAAGCGGTGGACAGCATTTAAGTCCTCCCTATAAAAATTTATATATTTAGCTGTGTCGAATCAAGAGATATAAATCTGGATGGTTGGCTGATCAGTTTGCAAAGTTGTTTGTTTTGCAGTCGAAGGTGCTGTTCCACGAATGTTTCTTCTTTGTCTAACTCTCATTTTTTTTCCTTTTTAGTGGTGAATCAATTATCGGGGTCAGCTAGGGAGGTCGTTCAATACCTCGCGATGTATATACTTGATAGGTGTGATACTTGATGCCTCCACGGGTCAGCAGAGTTCGGTGAAAATCATTCCTATAATAAATGTAACAGCAGGTACACTCGGCGCTCTCTTGCTATTAGCCTTCGTGTACGGCCGCTCATCAAGATACCAGCAGATGTACTAAGTCACATATATCTTAGGTATTTATATATTTCGTGTGCAGTGCCGGGACGGAACTCCTTCCTCAATGACTTCTGTGGGAGTTGTTAGAAGTGACAAAGAGAAAACACCATATGATGAGCCGTAGTGCCTTCTGAAGAACTGCCATCTTGCACTGCGATCTCCAAGCGTAGTGATAATGGCAAAGCCCCTATAACGGGGGAGGCATTTGTTCAAAGTTAATAGTATGTACTTATATACTACAGCTTATACAATGAAAGCGTTGAACAACCCGGCCACGGCAACCAGGCTAAATGTTCAAGCAATTACCAGTTGAGATCGTACCCTGCATGTCAACAAGATTCTTAGCAAAAAAATGGATTAATTGAAATTTGATTGTAAATAATTACCAAATTAAATTGCTTTTACATTATTCATCTAACTAAGCCGATGTAGCTATTTTATTACTTACTAGCTTTCCGGCCGCGGCTCCGCCCACGGGTATATCGGTTACAATACCATTAACCTCTTTTTGCGCAGTTTGATAAAAACTATCTTTTCCTATCTTTCCAAACTATTTCCATACCAAATTTCATCCTAATAAGTAGTCCTATAAGTCAAGTAGTTTCAGAGCCTATTCAATGCAAACAAACAATCAAACCTTTCCTCTTTATTATATTAGTTTAGATTACATTCCATAAAACTACTTTTGTACTCAATGCTCAGTTTACAATAAATGCTGCAATCTCTTTGAATACATTTTCATGAGTTCTAGATGGTCAAAAATTTGGCATGTATCTGAATCAGAGAGTCAACATTCACTCCATCTGGGTAAAAATAATAATCTTATATAATTATATATGGTAGGTAGCGAAACTTATGTAGACTGAAATATCATCTCCAAGTTTTTTAAACCAGCGATATGTATGCTTTTATTAACAAAATAACGAACTATAAACTAACAACAATACAACTACTATAATAAAAGCATTTAGATAACGTATAAGTCATTGCAGATTCACAGGCAGGAAGAATCTATCTAATAGAATGTAATCTATCTAATATATTATAATCTATCTAAATATCCTCCAAGTTATTGGATTACAGTTTTAACACCGTAATCTGGGTACATAATCAGCTGGTAATATGAATAAAATCTAGACTGTTCCTTTTTTTAGCATCTAATTATTACTAAAGATAGTGCCCATGCCTCGTATTACCGCCATTTTTAGAGAACCACCAGACAAGTTCTTAATGGTAGATAAAAAAAATAATTGTACATAAATATAGAGAACATTAGCTATTCCGAATGATGGGCTTTTATCCCTTAACTCTTGGCCCCCCTGCGAACAGGAATTTATTTCTTCTTGTACACCAAATTTGTGGAAGCGAACGAAACTTTCAATTCCTTTTGACCCCTATTTATACAGGGTTATTGGTAGAATGCTAACAACCTCTTAGGGTTGACTTCTGCTAGTCCTAACAATTTTTTTTTTTTTTTTTGTGTTTGTTTATGTGTATTTTAAGGAATAAGCACGAAAACCACCTGATGTTAAAAGTCTCTTGTGCCTGTAATTTATTACTTATTACTTTGCTTGATGTAAATATTCAAAGGAAGCGCGGCGCGATCCTGAGTTGCGGCGGCGGGCGCTCCTGCTCGGAGTAGACATTGTCTTTTACTACGAGACACAGAACTTAGAACTTAGACAGTACTAGAAAAACTTTTTTTTTTTACCAAGCGAAATACACTAAGTATTTGGTATAATTATTTAAAAAAAATGCAGTAGTAGCAGAGTCTTTTCATGACGGGTCGTCGGTAATCTCAACCTTCATCCATTGATTAAAATTCAAATTTTACTTTATATTCACGCAGAATAGATATCAAACATCTATGGTGTAAACTCTTTCCACGTGTCATGTGGCACATGGCAAAGTACCTAGGTACCTATTAGGGAAACACTTGAGTGTAGGCGAGGGTGTTATCGGTTATGAAAGCGAAACTTTGTGTTATTTTGTAATCTTGATTTTGATTTATATTAGATTATGCCTTATGTCAGGGATTGTGATATTATTTTATACAAATTATATTCTTAAACAATTTTGAAAACGATTTCACTTACGTTTAAACAGCCCAGTAGTACAGTGTCGACCAGTTGCGCGACTTTCAGAGTCAATTCCTTTTAGTATATTTCTTATAGTAATATTCTCTTTTCTGATATTGCGTAACGACAAACCTCGTTTCAATGTAATGGTTGTTAAAAAGGTTTGTTATAAAGGTTTTTGACAATTATATATTGAATAAGAAAATATCTGTTTAGGTAAACAATGACTTTATATGTTAATTAATAGTTGATAAACCAGTGAAAGTGTGAATAAAGTGTATATAGTAAGTATGTTACACATTGTTAAGAGACGTTTAAAAGAATGGCCTCGAGTTTCTTGCCCGTTCTTCTCGCAGTGGCTCTATACAATTATGTTTGCTAAACGTGGCAGTACAATGTAGAATATTTCAATATTAAAATTTCATAGCAGCGTCGTAGACGCCTAGGTTGAATAAATGGTTTTGACTTTGACTTTGTTGTTTAAATCCAACTAACACAACAGCAAAATTTTCAAATTGATGGTGTTCTTACATTGTTAAAGTCACCCACGCCAACTCAAGTGTACTTTTGTACAGCCGTATTGTAGTTTCAAGCGTATTTAATGCGTAGATAATATTTACTTTGAATTTGGTGGTCGAGTATAAGGTTTGTATGACCTTCGCGTGACGAGCATCGCATTGTACATTAATTTCTAAGTTAGACCTTTTCCCTGCTGCTTAAAATAGATAGGTAGGCAGGTGTTGTGTGTGGTAAATAACAAGGGGAAAAAATTACATGTTTAAGTTCATATTACAGCGCTCGTAGCGAAGTTTCCTTAGCTGTTCTTAACCGATCAGCAAAGTTAAGCAACATCCGCCGCGGTCATGAGGTGGATGGGTGATCTCTAGTGACATTACTACCTAATGAATAAATAGTTCTTTATTCATATGTTGCTACTAAGCGCTTCGTGCTTCGGAGGGCACGTTAAGCCGTCGCTCCCGGTTGTTGTCTTAGGATGGCAGTCGTTATAGTATGGTAGTAAGGCATTTTGCGAATGCCCGCCTTGATAGCTACCACCCTCAAGTGGAAGATCTGTCGCTAAGCACCTAACGGTGTGTTCCAGCAGCTGTCCTTGAGAGCCAATAATTCTAGGCAAGCCTTATTTGCATATGCCTGAGTCTAATCTCTATACTTCTGGTTTGCCAGTTTTTCGTTTTAACATTTATTTTATCCCTATATGTGAATCTAAAATCTACATATAAAACGACTTAAATAAATCAATTTGCTGCTGTTCTTAATAAATTTCTACACGTGCCATCTTAAGAGCCTATACTTCAATAATTCAAAACAAATACTACCCTGAGCGAAAATTATGCCGTAATCAAAGACACGTTTCTTATATATTATTTTTTAATTATGATAACATCAGGTAAATTTATATCTCTTTGAATCTAACACTGGAAAAAACATAAGTTACTTAAATTTGCAAATATTACAAATGGATTCCAGCAAATCTTTGAGGGACTTCTATAAATAAATTTATATTTTATCTTTACCGTGTCTGTATATATTTTTAAATACTATGAATGCTCGTAAAAGCATAAGTAAATATAAATTAAATTTGACAATCACGATTGGGTCAAAAAACTGTAGTTGATCATTGGGATAAAAAAACCCGGTACGAAGTATTAGTTAATCAAAGACAAATAAAAAGTCTGTCTTAGGGAATTTCATGAGACTTTATGAAGTTCGCAAAGATACACAGAAGAAAAATTGAAGTTAATATAAACGTGAAACATTTTGACTGAAAATGCCTACGTACACCTACGCTATGTATATTGTATGTTGTATGAAAATAATTGGACAATTCTGCCTCATACAAGTTAACTGACCTACATAATTGAAACAAATATTGTGATAATTTTTAAATATTTTTGTAACAATGTTAAAATGTTAAAATGGTCCGTCGATTCTTGCTATGCAATACTTGCAGAAGTCAAACCCTGAGAGGTCGTTAGTATTTTTCCAATAACCCTGTATATAATGTACGTTAGTTTAAACCAAGATATTTTCCGGTACCCCTTGTATTAGCAAGTACTACATAGTAGTAGAATATACAACTGAATATATGTAGCTGTAAATACGAGTAAAATCTACTTGGAAAGGCCATTTAGCAGCGGTCGTGGAAAAAGAATAAAGTGTAATGAAGACAGGGACAAGTGCTGTCCAAGCGCTTCGTAGAGTAGTATCGGTTTGCTGACAAACAGCTTATTGTGATGCTTCTATATTTATATCCGAATATTATTATTCAAATGGCTTCCAAACGTAAACATCCTTGAATACACTCTGTAGACATGTGGCACCTTTGAAAGAGTATTTAAATACAAAATTGATTACTATTAGGTAAAAACTTTAAAATGTTGGCTTTTGAATTAGGGTACAATATACTTTTATATTTAAGTAAAAAATACTTTATATTTTGGTATTAAAGAACATAATACTTTTATGTTATTGTATTAAAATACAAAATACTTCTATATTTTGGTATTTAAGTACATAATACTTTTATATTTTGGTATTAAAGTACAAAATAAAAATAAGGTTCATAAATACGTATTTTGTATATACAAGGTTACTGCTAATTAACTGGCGATACGCGACTGGCGTGATGGGTATCGATAACAAAAGCTAAAAATAAATGAAAAAAAAAAATTTTTTTTTTGAAGATTTTTTCAAACCAGTTCTAATCGCCGATAGGTCATTTTGCACCTTATACCTACTAGGTACGTGCTAGAACAGTTTTTCTTGTGAACATGCGATGTACAACTGATTGTCATTAATTAGGTAGGTAGGTAAGTAAGTAGTTACCTAATACTTACTCAATTTTTCTGAAAATTTATCTTAACAAATTGATGTGATTACCTAAAAAGAATCTACCTATCCACAAAAAGCAGCTGATTTAATTACCTATCTATGATATAATATGGTAGGTAATCGTTGACGTGTGTAACGTACCTACCTATTAGCTCAATGTAGGTAATGAATAATGAACTTTGTTATACCACATTTTGAATATCACGCTTTTAAAATTGTTTTATTTTTGTGTAAAAGTGGTCGTTTGACAAAAGGTGTGATTAGATTATTTATTGTCGACAACAGAAGTTAACATGAATAAGTTAGTTAACCTACATGTCGGGATTTCGTTTGGCTTGTTATGAGCAAATAGGATGTAACTCTTACTAAGAGAGTGATGGACATGAAATTTCATGGATGGATTAGGTAGGTAATACAAAAGATAGATGGAACGTCGGAGCACACCGACATGCGACACCTCCGCCGCTACTCCGCGGCGCGCTGCACTTCGAACCAGCGATATCAAGCGGCGGCAGCCGTTTCAATCACTAAGCGATCGCAACGTAGCGGGTGCACAGAAAAAAAGGAATACTTGAGCCAACGCAGTGTGTTTTTATTCAAGAATATTTGTGATTCATATATATTGAAAACAATATATTCTTGAAAACAGAACACAATATTCTCAGGAATATATTCTTGAATCAAAGTATATATTGCATTCTTCTTTGAAGAAATCGTTAAAGTGTTTAAATAGGAATATGGTTAGTTTTGAATCCAAGAATCTTACCATAAATATTATTAAGTGAAGCACCTTAATTACATTCAACAAGAATATTTAAAAATATTTCAAGAAAGAATATAGATATTTTATTTAGAGAATAAAATGTTTACAGAAGAATTCCTATTTTATTGTTAGAAGAATATTTTCGTTATCTTGAAATAATAATTTGAATACTTTATGAGAAGAAATATTTCTTGGGTCAAAACAATATTCCTAAGAATATTCGAGTGTAATATCAAGACTCGATTATTTTTCAGTTCAGAATATATTCTTGTTGTAATACAGAATTGTCTTGAATTTATTAAGACAATGTATATTCTTGGCTAAAGAAGTCTTTTTTTACTGTGTGGGTGCGCGAGCGTCTAATTCAAAACAGCTGATGCTTTTACTTAGTGCTTATTCTTTTTTATTGTTTTGTTAGTGATTCTAAGCACCATACAGTATTGTGTATCACTTAGTATCTCATTGATAAATCAATGCAGGTTGAAAAATTGTTCAAAAAAAAATTTTTTTTTCTTTTTTTTATCTTTTGTTATCGATACCCATCACGCCTGTCGCGTATCGCCAGTTAATTAGCAGTAACATTGTATAGTCAAACTATTTTTATTGAAATGCTTTTAAAAAACCTTGCATTGAATTTTTTGCTAAGCATTTGGACTCGATGTCAAGCAGAAAAATTAACCAGTGTGTTGGTGCGGAGCTCAGATGGTGCGATTATTAAATTAATACTAGCAGGTTCCAACCTGCACTTGGCTAGTATTAATTTAATAATGGAAATTATGAAGGTACTAAGATCCACTAAACAGAAAAATCATCATAGACGTAGAGACAGCTTGATTCACATGGTTTACGAGCCAAATGCGCCTTCCTGGACAGATCCACTAATACTCTTATTTGTTCTGTGTTAGTAACTTCTATTTGCTATGACTAATTCCTAATGCCGCCCGAGGAGTTCTTCATATAAAATAAATGGGTAAAGTGGACTTACGGCAGTTTATTTCTAACATAGCTAGTCAGTTTAATTTTAACCTGCTCCTTGATCAACGCCAACGTGATCGCCGGTAAAACCCAGTTTAAGTTAGTTACCATGGTATGTCTAAGTCATTATCATGAGGATAAGTCTCGAATTTAATAAGTGAAAATGATAAATCAACATGTCTGGGATATTGATAATTTTCTATCGCATCGCGTCAATCACTTAGATTTATTTGAGGAAATCTGAAATTTTTAGTTAACAGTATTCTCATGTAATATATATATTTAGAATCTACTCAATAAGACTATTAAGTGAAGAGAATCTCAAAAATGTAAATTTTGAACACCCTTTTTAGAAAGTCAAATATTATAAAATTATATACCTTATCAAATGTTATAAAATTATATATAGAGGACATGGACTATGCTTGATACGAAAAGACGATTTTAAACATAAAGCTGTTCCTTCCTTCTCTATGCTGTGGTACATAACGCCTTTCATTTTCCATGTTTTTAATTCCGCTAAGAGCATTTGCTATTCTATACTTGAACAGAAAGCTTAGGACCTATTTGGAATGTTATTAATTCATATTTATTCCAACAGATAAAAGTGTCAGTCCACTGGAAATAAGTTGTTTACTCAAAGAGGGTTTTGAACTATTTGTATATGTCCGAATGTAGCCCCTTCTGCGTCCTTCGCTATTATTGCGAGCGCTTATATAGTAGGTATACATCATATAATATCATACATACCTAGTATAAAACCAAGTAGCTTTCCGCTGTCTGTCCCTATGTATGCTTAGATCTTTAAAACTACGCAACGGATTTTGATGCGGTTTTTTTCAGTAGATAAAGTAATTGAAGAGAAAGGTTCATATGTATAATACATGCAAAATATAGTAGAGAAACACAAATAATTTAAGTAGTTTCTAATGTGATGTCGTATATTAACAACTGATGGGTGACCGCTAGTGACATTACTACTGAGCGTTTCCGTGTTTCGGAGGGCACGTTAAGCCGGTTGTTGTCTTAGGATGGCAGTCGTTATAGCATGGTGGTAGGGCATTTTGCAAATGCCCGCCTGGCTAGCTACCACCCTCAAGTATAAAATCTGTAAAAAATCTGTCGCCAAGCACCTAACTGTGTCTTCCGGCAGCTGTCCTTGAGAGCCAGTACTTCTAGGTTAGCCTGAACAACATCTTCGACCACATCATCAATTACCAACAGGTGAGACAGTGGTCAAAAGCTTACTTATCAGGCATAAAACAAAAAGTAGAAAATATGTCGCCAAGCACCTAACGGTGTGTTCCGGCAGCAGGCCTTGAGAGCCGGTGAAATTACAGGCACATGAGACTTAATAACTATGTCTCAAGGTGACAGGCACAGTGCATTTCGTGACTTGTGACGAAATGCATTTGTTATAGGCAGAGGTTAGTCCGCTTAACATCAGGTGGGCCTCGAGCTTGTTCCATAACAATAACATAAAAAAATGGTTATCCCATTGATTGAGTATAGTCCTCGAGGAAGCGCGATGTATTTATTTATTTATTTAAAACAAGTAGAAAGCTTACAGTACTTATACCAAAACACTTACTACCTAACTTAAATAATATGTTTATGACTTAAATACTCCCTAAGATTAGTAACAATTATGTTCATAGAGTTAGAAAAAAAATCTATTGTTGTAACCGATTCCAACATAGGCAAAGCTGCTGGTGGAAGGTAGTATCTATCATAATATAACAAAATATTAATGAATAGATTCAGGCGTTACTTTGCAGAAATCCATCGATCGAGAGAAATTCTCTCGATCGTGCGCTCGAAGAGTCAAGACCTCCTGAGGATGCTTCGTGTAGAAGCGAAACGCGTCGAAGGTTCTTCCGGTTTGGCTGCGTGACGTTTGTGACGTCATGTCGGCTTAGCAGGAAAATTGGGCGGAATTGTCACTAGATATATTTTTAAGTGTTGTATTAAAATATTAATTTGATGTTTTCGTAAAATATTTTAAAAATATTTGTTATTATTATAACAAAATATTTGTTATAATAGTCAATATCAAACAGACCGGATTATAAATTAACGATTTCCGTATTTATTGAAGATAATGGTTGGGAGATCTCTTGCCTCTTGCCGCCTGTCTCTTTTCACTTCTCTTATGCTTTTGGTTTTAGGTACTCTGCTCTGGTACTCTCGTTTTTTTTAAGTGTACCCTCACTTATACTAAAACAACAAAATATTTGTCATAATGGTTTTAAGAATGCAAGCTTCATGAAATGGTGTTGAGAATCAGTCCCATACAGGACTACCAAAAAATTTACTATTGTGAGGCTATGTATAAATTCTGAAGCAGTAATGGCTCAGTGACATTGGCTATGGACTGCCGTGCAGCAGGTCCATGGTTCGAATCCCGCCACAGGCTTGAGTTTCACCGCAGTGTGGAAGGGCATTTTGCGAATGCCCTCCTGGCAAGCTACCACGCTCAAGTAGAAAATCTGTCGCCAAGCACCTAACGGTGTATTCCGGCAGCTGTCCTTGAGTGCCAGTAATTCTAGATTACGCCTGTTAAGGCCCTCTTGTACTAGCACAGTAGGCAAATTTAGCGTGCGAGAGTTGCAGGCTATGGACACTACGCGGCCCTGCGCTTTAGATGCACAGCGCTCGTCAGGTCGATGTCCCCAGCCGCACGCTATCAGCTTCATAGTGTAACTAAAACAGTTGATCTACTTTAGGTATCTGCTACTAAATCCAGTACTCAATTATTATATTCTTGTGACTATTCCCTTATAGTGCAACTAACACAGTTGATAACCTTTAACTATTACTATTAAAATACATACCGTTAAGTGCTTGGCGACAGATTTTCAACTTGAGGGTAGTAGCTAGCCAGGCGGGTTTTCGCAAAATGCCCTACCACCATGCCAAATTACTGGTTCTATCTAGAGGACTCATAGCGGCACATACCGTTAGATGCTTGGCGACAGATTTATTACTTGAGGGAGGTAGCTAGCCAGGCTTGTAATCGCAAATTGCCCTACCACCATGCCAAATAACTGGTTCTAGAGGACACATAGCGGCACATAGCGTTAAGTGCTTGGCGACAGATTTTCTACTTGACACATAGTGGTAGCTAGCCAGGCGGATATTCGCAAAATGCCCTACCACCATGCCAAATTACTAGTTCTAGAAGACTCATAGCGGCACATACCTTTAAGTGCTTGGCGACAGATTTTCTACTTGAGGGTAGTAGCTAGCCAGGCGGGCATTCGCAAAATACCCTACCACCATGCAAAATTACTGGTTCTGGAGGACTCATAGCGGCACATACCGTTAAGTGCTTGGCGACAGATTTTCTACTTGACACATAGTGGTAGCAAGTCAGGCGGGTATTTATAAAATGCCCTACCACCATGCAAAATTACTGGTTCTCAAGGATACATAGCGGCACATAGCTTTAAGTGCTTGGCGACAGATTTTTTACTTGAGGGAGGTAGCTAGCTAGTCGGATTTTCTCAAAATGCCCTACCACCATGCAAATTACTAGTTCTTGAGGACTCATAGCGGCACATACCGTTAAGTGCTTGGCGACAGATTTTTTACTTCTGGGAGGTAGCTAGCCAGGCTGGTAATCGCAAATTGCCCTACCACCATGCACAACTACTAGTTCTCAAGGATATATAGGGGCACATAGCGTTAAGTGCTTGGCGACAGATTTTCTACTTGAAGGTGGTAGCTAGCCAGGCGGGTAACCGCAAATTGCCCTACCACCATGCAAAATTACTGGTTCTGGAGGACTCATAGCGGCACATACCGTTAAGTGCTTGGCGACAGATTTTCTACTTGACACATAGTGGTAGCAAGCCAGGCGGGTATTTATGAAATGCCCTACCACCATGCAAAATTACTGATTCTCAAGGATACATAGCGGCACATAGCGTTAAGTGCTTGGCGACAGATTTATTACTTGAGGGAGGTAGCTAGCCAGTCGGGTTTTCTCAAAATGCCCTACCACCATGCAAATTACTAGTTCTAGAAGACTCATAGCGGCACATACCGTTAAGTGCTTGGCGACAGATTTTTTACTTCTGGGAGGTACCTAGCAAGCCAGGCTAGTAATCGCAAATTGCCCTACCACCATGCACAACTACTAGTCCTCAAGGAAACATAGCGGCACATAGCGTTAAGTGCTTGGCGACAGATTTTCTACTTGAGGGTGGTAGCTAGCCAGGCGGGTAATCGCAAATTGCCCTACCACCATACAAAATTACTGGTTCTGGAGGACTCATAGCGGCACATACCGTTAAGTGCTTGGCGACAGATTTTCTACTTGAGGGTAGTAGCTAGCCAGGCGGGCATTCGCAAAATACCCTACCACCATGCAAAATTACTGGTTCTGGAGGACTCATAGCGGCACATACCGTTAAGTGCTTGGCGACAGATTTTCTACCTTGACACTTAGTGGTAGGAAGCCAGGCGGGTGTTTGCAAAATGCCCTACCACCATGCAAAATTATTGGTTCTAGAGGACTCATAGCGGCACATACCGTTAAGTGCTTGGCGACAGATTTTCTACTTGACACATAGTGGTAGCAAGCCAGGCGGATATTTATAAAATGCCCTACCACCATGCAAAATTACTGGTTCTCAAGGATTCATAGCGGCACATAGCGTTAAGTGCTTGGCGACAGATTTTTTACTTGAGGGAGGTAGCTCGCCAGGTGGGTTTTCTCAAAATGCCCTACCACCATGCAAATTACTAGTTCTAGAGGACTCATAGCGGCACATACCGTTAAGTGCTTGGCGACAGATTTTTCACTTGAGGGAGGTAGCTAGCCAGGCTGGTAATCGCAAATTACCCTACCACCATGACAAATAACTGGTTCTAGAGGAAACATAGCGGCACATAGCGTTAAGTGCTTAGCGACAGATTTTCTACTTGACACATAGTGGTAGCTAGCCAGGCGGATATTCGCAAAATGCCCTACCACCATGCCAAATTACTAGTTCTAGAGGACTCATAGCGGCACATACCGTTAAGTGCTTGGCGACAGATTTTTTACTTGAGGGAGGTAGCTAGCCAGGCGGGTTTTCTCAAAATGCCCTACCACCATGCAAATTACTAGTTCTAGAGGACTCATAGCGGCACATACCGTTAAGTGCTTGGCGACAGATTTTTTACTTGAGGGAGGTAGCTAGCCAGGCTGGTAATCGCAAATTACCCTACCACCATGACAAATAACTGGTTCTAGAGGACACATAGCGGCACATAGCATTAAGTGCTTAGCGACAGATTTTCTACTTGACACATAGTGGTAGCTAGCCAGGCGGATATTCGCAAAATGCCCTACCACCATGCCAAATTACTAGTTCTAGAGGACTCATAGTGGCACATACCTTTATGTGCTTGGCGACAGATTTTCTACTTGAGGGTAGTAGCTAGCCAGGCGGGCATTCGCAAAATACCCTACTACCATGCAAAATTACTGGTTCTGGAGGACTCATAGCGGCACATACCGTTAAGTGCTTGGCGACAGATTTTTTACTGGAGGGAGGTAGCTTCTTAGAGGGCACTGCTGCTCACTTTCCGGTATTTTCCCTTAGTTGCCTCTTACGACACCCACAGTTAGTAATTGGGGCGTGACATAGCCCGGCACCCCACGGGCTCGGCTACACTATTAAGAGCTCACTGAACTAAAATAAGTGAATTGTTTAGAAAACCATACTGTACTTTTTATACTGTGGCGCGTGAAAACAATGCCATCGAGAAAGTATTTTTTTTATTTGGCATGGTTTGAAATGACGTACAAGACACTCGCCTGGTGGAAGATTCACGCCAGCGGATAACCATAAATGTTGCAGTGTCACCATTCTGCTAATAATAATTCTGTTTATAAATATTTCTAGCTCGTAATCGGCGGAGAGAATTTTGCTGGAGAAAACGACACGCGTCCTACCTCGATGACGCCTAGGCGGGTACTGAATGACGTGCGCGAGAGCTTGAATATTTAGATTTGTAGTTTATTTTTTCTTGTTAAAAAACTATAGCTAAATTTGAAAATGTGCCTTTAAACGTTACTAATAAATAACAAGCTCTATCCATTGGTAAAACTTCCACATAGTTTCATGATAGTATATTTTAATTCTACCTGATTTAAGTAGCGATATGGTGTCATGTTTGATATTTTTTTTTATCGAAGAAATTGTTCATAATCACGTTTTTGACTTTGTACGTTCCTGGAGTGTATGTTCAACTTTATATAAATGATTTTATATATTCTAAATTTTCAATTCTATTCGAGTTACAGATTTTAAAAAATGTCTTATGTAGGTGCAAGCTGGCCTTAACATCTTCAGCCACATCATCACTTACCATCAGGTGAGATTGTGGTAAAGGTTTGCCTACAAATAGAAAAAAAAAACAATTTACTTGCAGCACGCACTAGTATAACTTAGAAGTAATGCAACAGTGTCGAAAACCAGACGTTGGCTCTAATACCGCTAATAGTCAAATTCTTCTATAGAATATAATTTTAAAATTAAAAATGTCTCTTATTTGTAGTCTAGAAATGTACAAAAATTCTTTTTTTTTTTAATGTTATTGTGAAAGAACAAGCGCGAGGCCCACCTGATGGTAAGCGGTATCCTCTGCCTATAACAGATGCATTTCATCACAAGTGACGAACTGCACTGCGCCCATCACCTTGAGACATACCATTACATTACATTTGTTAAGTCTCATTTAGCCTGTTATTTCACTGGCTCTCAAGGACTGCTGCCGGAACACACCGTTAGGTGCTTGGCGACAGATTTTCTACTTGAGGGTGGTCGCTAGCCAGGCGGGCATTCGCAAAATGCTTTCACCATGCGGTGAAGCTCAAGCTCTGGGCGGGATTCGAACCATGGACCGCGGCAGTCCATAGCCAATGCCACTGAGCCATCACTGCTTCAAAATTTTCTTAGAATTGTACTATTCATGCTCTGTTTTATAACATAATGGAGGTTGAATCTGCACATCGCATTCTACGCACTGTGGTACTGATTGCAAAAAAGTGATATCCACCCAAAGATTTGGTTTTAGTTTCGGCCGCCTTAATACACCGAAACTCTGATTTCGATAATGGTCAAATAAAGTCGAATCGCATTCAAACCTTTTTCATTCCAACTCGTATTTACCACTTGGCCTTCGATTCACCAACCAACAACGTTTCATTGTCAGGTTTTTCTGCTCTCGCGTATAAAAAATGAGATTATTTTTTACTACAGATGTTCAATGATCGAGACCTTCGTCGTACTACTGAGTTAGTAAACAATTAGTAATGTTGTGAATACAAGATATAAATACGGGTCCAGTCAACCAAAGCTCCTTTAGTAGTTTGATTTCGAATACGATTATAAATTTAAAATTTGTTCAATTACTTTAGATATACATTTTTGTTGTAACAGGTTTGTTGAGACTTGTTACTGCGAGTATCATATAGGTTATATTGAAAAGGTAAACACTTATAAAGCTTGGTTCATAAATTGGTAATAATAAGGAGAATTAAAAACAATAATACAAAAACAAATGGACTAGAGCATTTTGACTGTACCTGAGCCTACAATAGCTTGAATATTGCCTAAACGATTTCATTGTAGTTGCTGTAGTGTTGTATAATTATTATAGTTCGTAGTGTTTCTTAATAAAGTTATACCGCGACGAAAAAAACACTATTTAGAATATAATTATATATTTAATTCAATTTGGATGGATATAGATATAACATTTTATTGTACACCAGCTTAAACATACACAAAACAGTATAGCAGTATGTATATAAGTTGCAATATTCAATGGGCGTCCTTATCGCTAAGGAGCCATCATTGCCATATAACTTTTTGTTGGAGAGGAATTAAAATATTTTGTTACAATATAATTATATAAAGTAAGTCACGTTTTTAACGTAATGTATGTAAATAATAGCTGATCTTCAAAATTATAAACGTAATATATTCATTTGTACACCAACATAAGCAGAATAACAAAACAGTATAGCAGTAAATAAGTTGCAATGTTAATTGGGCGGTCTTATCGCTAAGGAGTGATTTCTTCCACATAACTGCGACAGGATATCACCGACAATAATGTTTGTTTCAGTCAATGGACATCAGAGTATGATAAAATATTCGCATGAGTTCCATTGAAAATAGCACAATCATGAAGAATCAAATAGTCAACATAAAAATATATAGAAACAGAACCAAGAAAATAAAAAAATATGCTTCAAATTTCTATTTTCCTGTTTTTTTTTTGCTAGGGGCTTTGACCACTATATCACCTGATGGTAAGTGATGATGTGGTCGAAGATGTTGTTCGGGCTAACATAGAAGTACTGGCTCTCAAGGACAGCTGCCGGAACACACCGTTAGGTGCTTGGCGACAGATCTTTCAACTTGAGGGTGGTAGCTAGCCAGGTGGGCATTCGCAAAATGCCCTACCACCATGCTATACCGGGACCGACGGCTTAACGTGGCCTCCGAAGCACGGAAACACTCAGTAGTAATGTCACTAGCGGTCATCCATCCAACTCATGACCGCGCGCGACGTTGCTTAACTTTGCTGATCGGTTGAGAACAGCTAAGTAAACTTCGCTACAAGCGCTTCAAAAGATTTAGCGAGCGACCTTACGTACAACTATATTTCAATTTCGGATACGGTAAAATAAACAATACTTAAAGGAGATGCATAATAACTGTAGC
The DNA here is from genome assembly GCA_963890685.1 of Plagodis pulveraria. NCBI lineage: Eukaryota > Metazoa > Arthropoda > Insecta > Lepidoptera > Geometridae > Plagodis > Plagodis pulveraria. The sequence goes on along the minus strand of OY982958.1, from coordinate 11,634,615 downwards.
TCCTAGGAATGATATTTGTCCTTAAGGTAAAACACACACTAGTGTCTAATACTAATATTATAAAGAGGAAAGATTTGTATTTAAGAATTTTTGTATACAACAAATAAACTTCAAAACTACTAAACTGATTTGGATGAAATTTGGTATGGAAATATTTTGAGACCCGGGGAAGGGCATATGAAAGTTTTTATCCAACTTCGCAAAACTGTTAATGGTTTTGCGCGATAACAAACATACGCGCGGGCCGCGGCCGGGAAGCTAGTATCCTATAATTATGACATGTACTGACATATATATATATATTTTTAATTGTGACAGAACAAGCTCGAGGCACACCTGATGTTAAGTGGACTAACCTCTGCCTATAACAGTTGCAATTCATGACAACTCACGAATTGCACTGCGCCCGTCACATTGAGACATAGTTGTTAAGTCTCATTGTGCCTGTAATTTCACTGGATCTCAAGGACTACTGCCGGAACACACCTTTCGGTGCTTGGCGACAGACTTTCTACTTGAGGGTGGTCGCTAGCCAGGCGGGCATTCGCAAAATGCCCTTCCACCATGCGGTGAAGCTCAAGCTCTGATCGGGATTCGAACCATGGACCTGCTGCGCGGCAGTCCATAGCCAATGCCACTGAGCCATCACTGCTTCAGCATACATATTTTATTCATACATATTTTAGTCGCACAATACCATTAACTTATTTGAGACGGTAAGAACCGCGGAATAAGCTGTTACATCATAAAATGGTTACAACATAAACTCATTGCGTCACTTTATCTTGATTGCGTCCGAATGAGAAAAACATGTTAAAAATGCAACTATTACACAAGAGATATCACAAGGGAACGCACACAAACATTAGGTGTGGTACGAGTACATAAGTAAACATGATTCCGGTAATTATACCTAGTAAGTAAGCTCCACTTCTGATATGTCGACATTGATAAAGGTACAATCAAACCTTACAATAATTTTTGAATCGCTCGTAGCGTAGTTTGCTTAGGTGCTCTTAACGGATCAGCTAAGTTTAGCAACGTCCGCCACGGTCATGACTGGGATGGGTGACCGCTAGCGACATTACTACTGAGTCTTTGCGTGCGTCAGTAGCGGTCACCCATCCAACTCATGACCGCGGCGGACGTTGCATAACTTTGCTGATCAGCTAAGCAACTTCGCTACGAGCGCTTCAAATCTATATCTATATCTTCTTTGGGCTTCCTCTTAGTTGACTATCAATAATTTACTAAGTTGATCGTTTAGCAATAGTCCATCCTGGTTAGCACAGTTCTCAGAGAATTTTTGCTTTCAAGCAGTAGTGAGCATCACCGTGATTAGGCTAAATTAAATACCAACAAGTAGAATTACTGTGACATTATAAGTTAAGCTTTAAAGTGAAGAGAGCCAGTACATTGTAAAGCATAACAGTGACAATAGGACAGCTAATGACCTAAAGAAGGATATTTGCCAACCTCGTAACTATATATAATTAAATATTGATTTCTGAATAAAATGCTGTGTTTTGTGTCTCACTATTCTTTCATTATGAAACATTGCTAAAGTGTCGGTTTTATTATAGATTTTTCATGCCTCGTTAGTTTATCGATTTGAACATAGATAGATAGATAGATAGATAACACTTTATTGACACATTAAAATGTATAACTTAAAACAATAACTAAGAGTAGGTGTGACAATGGGCGGTCTTATCGCTGAGAGCGATCTCTTCCAGACAACCCTATTAACTATAATATACCTAACATATTTGGCGATTTGGCTCTCTGGCCACAATGTACCAATAAAATTCAAAGCAGGCTCCAGCATTACACGTTTTGGTGTTATCGAATGTAAAATATCAAATTTCCTACCTGTCCAGTGATGGTAAAGAGAAAGGCTAGCAGTATCCTCATGGGTAGCTTCGCCTTGTATGATCTATGTGACCACAGCCGATGCACGCCCGCTGTTATCCCGAACCCCGACGAGTAAATTGTAGCAAACGCTGGAAAAAAAAAACTGTTAATGAACACGTCCATTGGTCTCTTTTGGTAAACAAACAACATGAAAAAGAACACTATTTTATTTTGGGTCTGGTTTTTCAATCATCAGTTACTACTATATACTAATTGTATTCCGAAGAATAAATCTACTTATTACACAACCATCATCAATACATAGTATTAAACGAAGTCGCTCCCCGTTGTCTGTCTGTCCTTAATATGCTTTGATCTTTAAAACTACGCAACGGATTTTGATGCAGTTTTTTTAATAGATAGATTAATTCAAGAGGAAGGTTTATATGTATAATACATGCATAATATAGTAGATATACACTGATACTTTTAAGGGTTTCTAATGTGATCTCGATGCAAAACGCTGGCTGGACCCTACGGGATCGATCAAAATAATGTACTACAGTATTGTACACCTTGTGTGTAAAAGTTCTACAGAAAAATTTGCAATTCTATATATCTATCTCTTAGGGATAACCCACAATAACCATTTTTAACCTTTACTTTTTTCAAGAAATAATGGCTTATTTACGTAGCAATTTTCAGCAATACAGCATTAATCCTTATCCAATTAAGTACCTTAAATACATTGTGTATTCAATAAAGATATATATGGCCGTCTACAGCATGTAATTTAAATGAATATTTTCGAAGATATTACTGATTTAAAATTCAGGGACATAGCGGAATTAGTATCATCGGTACACGCGTGCGATCGCTAGTTTAGTATATAAAGAGAGAATATTGTTTTTTTTTAGATAAGGTTATCAATAAATCTAGCTTCCCCAACACCTCTTGTAAAAGACCACCGGATGTGCTTGAAACTATAGTCGGATTTATCTGACTCATCAATTTGAGTAATCCCGTATTTTTCTTTAAAATTATCTAGTAAGGTCTCCAAGCATATAATATCTACAAAATTGTTATATATGATATGAGTGTATGTATAGATAGATAGATAGATAATTCTTTATTGTTACACCACATAAGACAATATATAAGAGGTAAAAATTATAATTTTCAGTGAAAGTGTTACAATGGGCGGCCTTATTACTAAAAGTAATAAGGCCGCCCATTTCAAAAAGTATATACCTATGTTTGTCCAAGAAATTCTCGAAACGATTATAATACCTAATTGTAAAGGTTTTCTTCCTGGTTTACATTTATTTCAACTAGGACAATATTGTTAGTTTTATCAAATCGGTGCAGTCCTTTTCTATTTATGATATACATGTCAGCGAGATGACGGCTTGGATTATTGATATGAGTTACGGGCGCGATGTCAAAGGAAATTCGTCTCAAGACCTTGGTCTAATTCTAGTGCAAGTAAGAAAAATTAAAATGACCGAAACCAAACTGGCCTCATAGTACAAATCTATGAATGCTTATACTTACATTATATATATATTTTACAAAACATGATATAGTATTGACTTCAAAACTAAAAAAAAATAGCTTTACGTAGTGTCGTTTATTTTAATTAGGTTTTATTACGTCAATTAAGTATATATTTTTTTTTCCAGGCATGTAGATGGTGATGTACATACATGGTGTATATACACTTCATTTATCCGTAATTTTTGAAGCACTCCTAGGCAAATTTAATTAGCTGTTCTTAACCGATCAGCAAAGTTAAGCAACGTCTGCCGCGGTCATGAGTTAGATGGGTGACCGTTAGTGACATTACTACTGAGCGCTTCCGTGCTTCGGAGGGCACGGAAGCGCTCGGTTCTGGTTGTTGTCTAAGGATGGCAGTCGTTATAGCATGGTGGTAGGGCATTTTGCGAATACCCGCCTTGCTAGCTACCACCCTCAAATAGACAATCTGTCGCCAAACACCTAGCGGTGTGTTCCGGCAGCTGTCCTTGAGAGCCAGAACTTCTAGGTTAGTCTAAACAACATCATCGACCACATCAAAAAACGTAATAATCTGGTAATTAACGAATTTTTTTTTTTTTCAAAAGAACAACTATTTCTTTTCCTTAACATACGTACTAGTATGGCTACCCGATCGAACAATTCCCCTACTAGTGAGCTAATTGGCCCAATTTTTTTAACAACACGTCAACCTGCGACAATTTTTCGATTAAAAACTAATTTGATGGTATATATGCAGTTCGAATCATAGAGTTATGCTAGATTAGCTGCATAGGGTATTAGCTGTAGTTAGTAATATCATATCGTGACAAACTATAATTTTGGTGACATACCCACTGTTCTACGAACTAAAACAGATTTATTATATTATTTCCCGATTCATACATTCCATATTATAGGTACTCTCACATATGTCCGTGGGGTGCCGGGCTAGAATGTTACCCTGCCCCTATCTCTTCCAGTGGGTGTCATACGAGTCCAATAAGGGTAAAATACCGGAAGGTTGGTAGTAGCGCCTTGTAAGGAACTGCCTTCTTATTAACACTATGATTCCCAGGACGCTTGCCAAGCATGGGGATTACGGCAAATCTCCCTTTATGGTATAGTATATTATGTTCATTATTTTTTCGGACATAATTTTTTTTTTTATGTCCTAAAAAATAATAATAAGGACTGCCTCAATCTTACTGTGGCGCCAAAGAAGCCAAATATATCCTAACGAGTTTAACCCTAAGGTCCCAAAAGAGAGCCAAAAATAGAAATTCCATAAAAGGGTTGGCACTTGAAACAAGACCAGCCATAAGGGAAAGGAGAAACAGAACCTCTCGGAGCTTGTGATTGTTCGCCTTCTCTAGATCAACGTACACCACGTGCAGGCTTATAAGCATTTGTCTGTATTTTCCTGCATAATACTGGGATAAGCCCGTAGAGTCTCAGTCACGTCATTCTTTTACTTTACTTTACTTTACCAGCCGATTCGTCCACTGCTGAAAACAGCCTCCCATATTAAGGGGGTACTTGCCATAATCCCCACACTTGGCAGGCGGCTTGGGGATCGCAGTGTAAGATGGCAGTTCTTTAGAAGGTGCTGCTGCCCACCTTCTAGTATTTTTCCCTTAGTCGCCTCTTACGATACCCACGGGATGATATGGGGAGGTGCAATTCTAAACCGGCACCCCACGGGGGTATTCTTTACCTTCTCCTAAATTATTATATGTTATGAAGAACTTTTTGATAAGTTTACAAAGAAACACATCACCATATAAACAAAAAAATCAGAGTTTGATAGGATTATAAGGTACAAAAAAATATCTATGAAGGTCCAATATTAAATAATGTTTAATCAAGTATTTAGTTTTGGTCATTATCATACACCAAATTATGTAAACTTCAGGTATGTGGCTCACTCTATATACTTAGACTTGCGAGAAGAGAGAATTAGATAGACAGACAGCAAAGTTTAGTTGAGTGTCTTTAAATATTGCCTTTAAATAACCTGGGTTATAAATATATTTTTTTTTGGTATATATTTAGCCTTTGACCACTATCTTACCTGATGGTAAGTGATGATGTGGTCAAAGATGTTGTTCAGCCTAACCTAGAATTACTGGCTCTTAAGGACTGCTGCCGGAACACACCGTTAGGTGCTTGGCAACAGAAGATTGAAGGTGGTAACTAGCCAGGCGGGTATTCGCAAAATGCCCTACCACCATGCTCCAACGACTGCCATCCTAAGACGTAACGTAGGTGTTAAGGTAACTCTGCCTATGTCTTCGGAGATATATGTACGGAAATGATAAAACATACGTATTTTATATTGTAAAAAAAAGTTCATTCATATATTAAAATCAAGGATCACTAAAAAGGGAGAAAACCGCGCTGCTATCATCAAAACTGTAGAACCTTAAGTACTCCGATCCGTTTTTAAATATACGTCTTGAACACTCACTAACTTAAAGTTATAATTTCAAAGGGAAACATCTGTTTTTTTAGAATCGGTTATACACGAACATATTGGCTCACTTGGGTAGCAAGTTTTTCGTGTAAATAGCTCGGTGTCCTCATTTTTATACGTTTATTTTAGAAATAAATATTCTTTGAGACCTATAATGACCTGTTTATATATTATATGTATTTTAGTCAAAGAAACCCTTAACCAGTCACAAAAATACTGTACTCCACTGAAACTGTAGACCATACGAATTGCAAACATCACATCAACATTATTCCGACATATTGGTAATTTAAACTCCATAAAGAACTAAATCAATATTAATTTTATAATTTAAGTAGGTATTACATATCATATTTTCATATGTGATGTACCTACCTGTTTTACATTGAAATATGTTTTAGTTTAATTATTATTGTCTTATCATATAGATCGAATTACTTACCAAATAATAATGTGAGGAATTTAACTTGAAGACTAAATATCAGGTACACTCCGTATAAGGAAACTAAATGCAATAATATTTGTACTATAAGGTCCGGCCATCTGATCTTTGCACTGAAATCCATGGCTTCATATTTGGCTATGTCGAAGGCAGCCTCACTATTTTTGTGACTAACACTATTTGGTAACACTGTATTGTTGTTTTCAAATGGCACATCTTTTTCACTTTTGTAATAGTCTTTGGAGAATCTGTTTTTTAAATGTGAATGCATTTCGTTGGTGTCATCTATATTTCTTTCAGTTGGCGGCATGGTGCAGTTCCTGTAAACAAATATTTATGATTAATTATTTTACACATAAATATGGTATAGTAACCAGGAGATCTGTAATAATTAGACATTGTAGTTTTTGCTATATATTACCAATATCATTTACTTTACAATAATTTGTATCATTATCAAATAAAATAATACCAATATAATGGAACCTTTTTTCCATTATATCTTCATTAAAAATGTAATTATTTTATATTTTTTAATTACATTGTAATGTACACGTACATTTGCGATCAAGAATATCATTTACTAATTATTAAGCATCGTAAAAATCAAAATATAGTGTTAGTAAGCTCGTAAAGAGTTTGAGCGATAACGAGCAAAAAAGGTTAGAAAATACGCTTACATAGAGATACGTACTCCTACACCGGCGTCCTAATTCGAAATCAATTACGTCTGGCAACGTTCAAGAACTTGTACATGGTACCTATTACTATTGATAACCAAGCAAATAGGTTGTGTGTAGTACAGTCATAACATTATTGAGTCATATTAGGGATGGGTTCATAAAAATACTCTACTCCACTAAAAGTGTAGAGGATACGGATTCAACATTTTTGCGACATATTATAACTGACCACGAATAAATAAATAAATAACCCTATGAATAAATAAATAGATGTTAATTTTATAATTTAAGTATTAAATATGTATTTTTCGTAATAATGTGATGTAAATTTTCCTCTCGTATAATTGTAATTTTGTAATGTAATCCGCAGCAGGGGTTTTTGCAAACATAACAATATTAAAATAATATGTAATGTTTTACCTATTTTAAATTTAAATATGCTTTTGGATTAATTATTATTTTCTCATCTTTTCAGACCATTAATGAGGACAGACAATGGGGACAACGGGAAGACAAATATTGTCGTCTCACTATCCCTATCAATGGGCCAGGCCAATGGGGACTACGAGAAGGAAAAAAGCTATAGTCTCGTTGTCCCCACCAATGGGGATAAGTCGATGGGGACAGCGGGAACACACCGGCATTTCCTTCGGTGTTTTAATCAAATAATGTGAATAGGAATTGGGTTACCTATGAAAAATATGTATGTTTATATAGCACCTTTTATTTATTTTTAATAATGATAACTAAATGAAATTCATCAAAACTTTAAAATATGGATTATAATTACATCGTTATATGGATTTTAATATGGATTATAATTACATAAGTTCTTTCTAATAGGTTGTCTGGAAGAAATTGCTTTAAGCAATAAGACCGCCCTTTGTATAAGTTTCGTTTTTCTGTTATTTCATTGTAATATTATTTTTAAGGTATGCAAATAAAGAATTTTCTATCTATCTACATCGTTGTAATTTTCTTACGTAATCCACGGAGCAGGCATTATGGCGAAATTAAAAATATTAAAATAATGAATTGTATGTCTGGGGCTTTTACTAAAACGCACGGAACCCAGTAGATTAAAATTTGTTCTACTTGCCATCCAAATGACTCTGTATATCATCTGATAAAATGAGTTGTAATAGATATCACAAGTCAATTAGGAAATAATTTAATGTCTATAATACTGATGGATATTAAGTTAGTACATTTTAATATGTATTTTTTTATAATAAGTTTTTTTCTTAGGTTCGCAGTCCCGATGGACTTCTTACATTTGGCGATTAGTAAACACTTTGAATTGGTATGATTTGCCCATTTTTTAAAGTAAATACGTCTCTGGGCCTCTACTCTAATTCGTATCGAACTTCAGGTCCGAAAGATTACGACAGAAGAACACGTATTGACTTACTTTTGTATAACTTCGTTCGTAAAATAGACTTGCAAGCATTTGCCTGTGTAGATTCTCTTTTTTTAAATCAGATTCGAATGGTTTGTACATTTTCTATATATGAAATTATAATTTATTTGTTTAATTATAAGTAGTCAAAGGCGAGTTCTAAGTATGGAGACAGAACACAAATACCAATGAGAATATAAATTCCTATGGAGACCGAAGACATTCACGTAAATTTTTAAATATCTGACCTATATTTTCTAGAACAGTAGCGACACCTCTCGCTGAGCTCCATAACTAGGATTTTCAGACTCTTACTATGGGAAAATGTTCTTTAATTTGACTTAAATCTTATTGAGGCATAATAGCGTTCGCAGAGCAGTATGGGAGATTCAATAGCGGGCAAGATTTGGATGAACGATGCGGTCCGACCTATCTATAGACTATATTATCAAACAACGAAATTCGTACCGCAAATGCAATTTTCGTTGTCTAAAGTGTAGCTCGAACACGAAAAACGTAACTTCGTTAAATTGTAGTAACGGCCCTGATACGTTTGGATATTCGTTCATTCTAGATAGACAATATTACTTTGCAGACTATAAACATTGTGATCATTTAATTAAATGCACGGAATCCAGTAAAAAATGCCCTACTTCCCTAAACCATGGAAATGATTGTGACTAACTCAATCTGATAATGTAAATACTGATAGATAAAAGCAGATAGGAAAGTACTGTCTGTAATGACACACGCACGGCTATCAATGTCTGTTGTATAACAACACCTGTGTATACACGACCATCGACTAAGTACTAGTATTATTATCAAAATAGAATCATCTTATATGCTAATATTATGGTTCGAGCAAAGAGTTTGTGTTAGGGTTGGAGCCGCTTAAACAAAGATGTATAAGATTTATCTCAAATCTGTACAATAAAACAAATTATTATACGTCAGTAGCCATTTTATTAATCCCCATTCGTATAAAACCAGAAGAAAGTTTTTGGAATTCCATGACTTATTTAGAGCTCAAAATGTCGTAAGCGCATATGACCAACATTATCCAAAATATATCAAAACTAGATGACATACTAATTGAAAGTAGAACACCTAAAATTCAAGAATATAGGCAAAATATTTTGTAATATTTAATGATTTACCTACTTTATCGCAAGCTAAGTGAATTATGTTCTTCAAACGAAAGTGAAGTTATAACCACGAACGGGATTTATTCCACGGCCAATCTACCTCACGAGCCTGGAAATCCTCTCTTACATATTTTTCCTACGCAAGTCTGAACTATGATACATAGTATACCTATATCAATTTAATGTTATTGATATAGGTATAATCATATGTTTATTAATTTCATTGGGATTATTTCTTATAATTGTACATATTTTAGATTCTATTTATATAAACCAAATAATTATATTTTGTTTGTATTATGAAGACCACCGTCTGTGTATTTTTAGTAAAACGTTGTCTTCTTGTTATAGGTCGTCTGGAAGAGATGCTCTAAGCGATAAGACTGCCATTGTTACACTCAATTATTTTTTTGGATTGTTATCGTTATAAGTTTTTCTAATGGTGTCTCAATAAAGTGTTATCTATTTCATGTTTTTCGGCCGATGATTCATGTTACGACGCCGAGCGCGGCCCGCGCCTTACGAGGTCGGGCCGGGCAAGATAGTGTACTTCTGCACGCCAGCAAATTTTCGTCGTCCATTTTGCGATGCGTTATTCATCTCAGTTTTGTACGTCGTCAAATGCCCTCCGGGATCCCGGGGAATACATTTATTCAAGGATATTACGTCTATGCTGGGGCCACGCTGCAACCAACGAACTTCGTACTGCAAATGCAATTTTCGTTGTCTAAAGTGTAGCTCGAACACGAAAAACGAAACTTCGTTAAATTGAAGTAACGGCCCTGATACGTTTTGGTATTCGTTAATTCTAGATAGACAATATTACTTTACAGACTATAAACATTGTGATCATTTAATTAAATGCACGGAATCCAGTAAAATAAATGCCCTACTTCCCTAAACCATGAAAATGATTGTGACTAACTCAATCTGATAATGTAAATACTGATAGATAAAAGCAGATAGGAAAGTACTGTCTGTAATGTTGCCAGGTTTTAGGAAACAATACACATCGACATTTCAACACCCCGGCCGTGTTCTAGCAGTAGCATAGCCACGCCACGGTCAAACATGAATTAGTCCATACAGAAATATACAGTAGATATAAAACTGTGCCATGGCCTTGATACGGTATAACGTGAATCATCCTTCACTCCCACTAGATCCTTTCCAAGTTATAGTCAAGTCCAAGTTTATGAAACCGGTACAAAAATAAGAACATACATTTATTGTATAGTTATTATTATCAACAGCTAATTCAACTAAGATATCTTTTTTGGAATCGTGATAAGGTATAGACTCTGAATTTATTTATTACTCATATTTTATACGCAGGTGTCGGAAACGAATCACACATTTTTTTGTTATCACCAAAAGTACGAGTAATAAACGTATGGTATCCATCAAACTTTCCACACAAACGTAGTTATATTATTATATTTTGAATTCTAAGTAGGTTTTTATACTCAGTATTTTGCTTCCCGCACTTGAATAGACGAAAATAGGCATATTTTTTATGCTATCGTTATGGGGAATTCACGAGGTCCATCTGGTGTTATGCGGTAACCTATACCTGTAACAAATACAGTTCGAAATAAGTGGCGTACTGCACTGCGTTCGACACCCTGAGACACTAAGTTGTAAGGTCTCATGAGCCTGTAATTTCACTGGCACCCATACTCTTCAAACCGGAACACAGTAATGTGAACATAACTGCTTGGTGGTATAAATGGCATATCGTTGGTATTTCGGAGTCGCGAGGTTCTTAGAAATAAGCAGAGCCATATATGCGTTCAATCTTTAAACAAGAAACTCTGACAATATATTAATAAAATCAGCTTGAGAATTGTATATCATATGGCGTCCAGAGTCCAGACTTGTTCAAAGTGGTTAGGCTGTTGGACGGAAAAATTGGGTTAGTTTTACATCCACGTGCATACTTAAATAATGTATGTTTTATTGTCTGCTTTAATATAACAACTCCATTGCATGGGCATTTGCAAGAATAATCATTGAATTTATATCCAACCGCACTTTTTTGTTAATTTGGATTAATTAGGGTGATTACAATTCCGAATATACCACAACAAACAGTGTAAGGTCAAAATAGCATTTTCTGACTAACCTCGACGTTTGACTGACCTCGACGGTTCGATCACAATGCCTTGATCGTGTGATTCAGCACAATTGTCTTAGAACACATTAGGTACTTCTAAAACAAATGTACCTGTTTTAACTGACTTGGCATAACCAAGTTATACGTGGTGAATATACAATGAAACAGCTATTTTCAAAAGTTCCTACCAGATTGCATTGGTGACATTTAACAGCTTCCATTCCACATCACAAACCACAATTGTGAGATACTCTGTTGAAATTAAAATTCGACTTTGTAGAGCAAGGCTCAGTTTTAAACTTTCACTATATTCGTGGAAAATTTCTGAATTTTATAGAATCAGAGAGGTTTTATAAGGTTGGATAAATTGCATCTTCGTGGTCTTTGGTAAAAGTAGATATAGGTACTGCAAAGATCAATTTTAGGACCTTTTCTGTTTTAACGTATATTCATCATTTGCCTTACATGGTCGATTATTTTTGAAATATTGTTTTGTTCGCAGATGATTTTTAAAGTGTATAGAAAAGATTGTTAACTAATTCAAATAAACTATTTAGTGCTCTATATGATATTTTATGGTTCACCAAAAAACTTAAATTAAAAATAGACTAAATGTTAAAAGTTTTACTGAAATCTTACTTATGTTGAACGAAATATTAAGCTTTGCCTAGATATACTCTCGATTCACAATATGACAGTCTTTATGGGAATCAAAATGGATTCAAATTTACGGTAGGATTCAAGTACGTAGGATTCAAGTACGTAGGATTCAAGTACGTAGGATTCAAGTACGTGATCTATTTGAAAGACTTAGTTCTGCTGCTTGAGCGGTTCGTAAGATAAGACTGTTAACGACTGTTATAGTCTGAGCTAGTTTATTTTGCTTACTTTCATAGTATTATGTCGTGTGGTGTATTGCTGAAGGCAGATGCTGCTGAGATAGAGACAATTATTGTCTTACAAACGCGTGCAATTCGAGCCATACATGAAATGGATCCTAGCAAATCTCTGAGGGACTTCATAAAAAAAATGATATTTTTACTTTACCGAGTCTGTGTATACTGTTTATTTGAAAATATTAGGCACACTACATACGTATACACATGATTAATATTAAAGTTAACAGTGACAATCACAATTTTAACTTCAGGAATAACGACAAAATAGCAGGGCCAGGTTTTAGATTGGCAAAAACAAATAAAAAGTCCTTCTCAAGGAACAGTGCGCAATTTTAGTATAAAGTTCCCACATATATCGTAATGGTCCTAAAATGAAAGTTCAAGTTACACGTAAAAACGATTGATTAAGAAAGCCTACTAGGTGTTTTTGTCACCAAGTCTGGCGCAGCGACTTTGTTACGACTCGCCTACTCAAGATTTTACATATAGGTAAAATTGTTAACTGTAGGTAAATATATGTTTGCAACAACATGATTTTGTAGCCTTTATACATAATATATTGATTTTGTTACTGTTTTTTTTTTTTTTATTCAATTATAGGCAAACATTTGGCCCCTACCTCACCTGATGGAAAGTGATGATGCGGCCGAAGATGTAGCATGCTTGCCTAGAAAGTACCTATTCACTCTAGACTTGAAGATTCCCAAATTATACTGTTCGGGAAACAAAGACGCGGGTAATGGTATTTACATAAACTGGCTGACTTATGTAATACATTCACATTACAACCTAGGAATTTAAATGTTCCATGTTCTTCAGTCTAATATCTCGGTCACTTGGACCTTGTGATCATGTAACCTATTTCAGTTTTATTTATTTGTATATATTATTAAGAAATCCGACACAAAACGATTTCATAGAACATGAATGAATGAACGATTTCAAAAACATATACACCAATAGCTCATATATTAACCTCAACCACAGATAAATAAAGGTCTTAACATGAAAAATTTCATTGAATTTGAACTCTTGGTATTTAGGTAAAGTATAATGAAATAGCTATTGTATGGAAAGCATCTACGCATACATTATTCTTAATGAATATGCATACAATGCATAATAAAAAACAGAGTGATCGTTGAAAAATTTTAATAAATGTAAGACTAATGACTGGCAGTAGATCCTTATCTGATCCCTGGCTAAAACATGTTGCAATTATATTCAGTATTAATCTTAGTTTTTTAAATTAATACAATAATTATACAGGAATATCACTTGAATAAGTCAGATAGCTCCGACTAGAGTTTCAACTACATCCAGTAGTCAGCCGTCCGCAAAGTGGAAACAGACATCACTGCGGGACTGAGCTCTTTTTTTTACTTATATTATGACGGAACATGACGTGATCAACTTGATGGTAAGCAGTAACCTCTGCCTATAACATAATTTGGACACAAGTAACAAACTGCGCCCGCCCGTCACTCTGAGATATGCAGTTCTTAAGTCTCATAATATAAGTGCCTGAAATTTTACTGGCGACAATTTCCTACTTGAGACTGGTCCCTACCAAGGTGAGCATTCGCAAAATACCCATCCACTGCAGTGAAGAAGCTCAAGCCTGCGGTGGGCATCGAACTACAGACCTGCGGCATAGCAATCCATAGCTAATATCGCTCGGCTCTCGTTGCTTCAATAGCTCCCTTGAAAACATCACCAGAGAACATTTATTTAACACAATGACACTTGAAACTATAGTCAGAGCTATCAGACTTCATTTCGAAGCGCTCGTAGCGAAGTTTACTTAGCTGTTCTCAACCGATCAGCAAAGTTAAGCAACGTCGCGCGCGGTCAGGAGTTGGATGGGTTACCGCTAGTGACATTACTACTGAGCGTTTCCGTGCTTCGGAGGGCACGTTAAGCCGTCGGTCCCGGTTGTCGTCTTAAGATGGCAGTCGTTATAGCATGGTGGTAGGGCATCGAATGCCCGCCTGGCTAGCTACCACCCTCAAGTAGAAAGTCTGTCGCCAAGCACCTAACGGTGTGTTCCGGCAGCTGTCCTTGAGAGCCAGTACTTCTAGGTTAGGCTGAACAACATCTTCGACCACATCATCACTTACCATCAGGTGAGATAGTGGTCAAAGGCTAAACAATCAGGCATAAAAAAAAAAGACTTGTTCAAGTGAGTTATCGCGTATCATTTATAAAAATGAGGAAAAAAACAAACACGGTTTTCAGAACTTACAAATTTTATCGATAAACTACATCGTAAGTGGTCAGGTTTATCTTTGTCAGTAGGGTTGTGCACTAATAATAATATAAGTCAATAGGGACTTGCATTAAAATATGGTAAAATATTATTTGAATTTGTTGAATCAGTGATGGTCTCGTGGCTACGCGCCACGTCGTAGGTATTTAGGTGGTTCGACTCCCGCCCGAATAAAAGCTTTACCGCATAGTAAAAGAGCGATATACGAATGCCGCCTGGCTTGGTACCAGCACCTATAAACTATCTCTCCAAGCTCTTTTAATGGTGTATTTTGCCAGCTGGCCTCTAGAGCCAGTTTTATATCTTCTGTATACCAATCTTGACACCTACGAGTACCATAATAGTAGGTTAGTGATAGTAGCTACAAAAATTTAAAAGTACAAAAAATATATAACTTCCTATAGAAATATCTTTAGTGCTTACTATAAGATAAAGGCCTAATCCAGCACTGAAACTGTCACGACAAACTGGGTTTACCGACCCTTTCTCAAAAAAGTACGGGCAAAATTGGACTATGGTTTTGAATCATTAAATTTTCGTTAAGAGGGCCACCTCTAAAATGTAAGGTAAAATCAGTTAGTGGTCGACTAACTTATTCCCACCTGATAATGTCTACTCTTAAGCGTAAGTATATCTTGTTAGAAAAGCGTGTTATTCGTTCTACTAGATACATAGAAAATAGATTATTAAAATCTCACAGGGGAT
This sequence comes from Plagodis pulveraria, assembly GCA_963890685.1. Lineage (NCBI taxonomy): Eukaryota > Metazoa > Arthropoda > Insecta > Lepidoptera > Geometridae > Plagodis > Plagodis pulveraria. The sequence continues at coordinate 11,619,109 of OY982958.1, read as the reverse complement.
TTTATAAATAATATGTAAGCGATTTCCATACAAACGTTTATCACCATATTTTAAATACCAACGGTTCATCCTTGAGCAGTTGTCCCTAAACTAGGTACTTAATACATTTTAAAAATTATTCGGAAACGTTGTTTTGTATAGGGATCCATATATTCACATTTAAGAAATAAAATAAATTACAAGACGAAAACCATGTTGAATATCCATGAGTTCCAAATTACTTGGTTTTCAAAAAAGAGCTATAAAAAAATTGTAGCGAATATAATTTTTGTTCTAGAGAACGAAATAAAACAGCGACAACCAGATAACAAAGCTATAAATTAAGATAAGGTAAGAGATAGCGGTAATAAACAATAACATTGTTGAATCATAAAATGTAGATAAAAACCACCTGCTCATAAATGCACATTGGCTGTCATGCAAACGTAACTCGTAGTAGGATAATGGACTTAAAATGGCTGATCCGGAGTATAACGAGATTTCATGATAACTGGTCATTGATGTGAGTAGAATTTGGAACTTGAGTATTTGAAAGAAAACTTTCACAGTAACGACTACATCAAAGTGATCTAATAGAAAACCGTGCTGGCCAAGGCCTTCACATGCAAAGATGAAACCTCCTTGTTTTAACCAAAAAACCTTAAAGCCTAGCCAAACATCCTTATTGAGAGGACTAAAAAAATTGTGGCCGTGAATTACTAACCTATTAACAAGTAACTATACAAATAGGTGAGTATTGTGAAAACACTGCATTTATAGTTAGTCTTTAGAGTCCTTAGACATTGTTTTCTAAATCTATCTAATCTTAGAAAAGTGAACGGAAACGTAGTTTCATGAAGTGCTCATAACCCTTTGACGGTTTCCAACAATTGAAAAGTTTGTAAAAACTAACAAAAACGACAAGCGTCAATTACTGTGCCCTGAGTTAGTGTTTCCAATATTCGTTCAAAAGCCAAGCCTATGTTACAACTAATATCCTTATCAGTGTTGAGTTACTTATGTTTTATTTCAGTCAAACTATTTTTATTATAATATTATTTGTATTAAATTTAAAAAACACAATATAAAATGTTGTGTTTTCATGGCCGCTATTGTATGTAATATCAACTTATTATTAAGTTACTCCCTACCTATTTTGTAAAATAAAATTTTGTTCCTTATTTCTTTTTCTTTATATAATATTATAGTTCAAAATGTAAGTTAGCACCATAAAACTTAGCTAGGTACATATGTGAGGCATACAGCAACAGAATTGGCAAAACAATGGGTTATTTAATTCTCGTATCAAATCTCCATTGTATTATGTCTTATTGCATTGATTCTTGCCGTTCAATCATACATGAAACCTAAAATGTCTCGAAAAGAATAACTAGGTATCAAATTATAACTTATACTAGCTCATTACAAGCTATAGCACTTTGGTCAGAGTGGTTTGTACGTCGTAAATTTTTGGTATGGTCACATTTGGTGACGTACTGAACGGTAAAAATAACACTGTCATCCAAGATGAATTCGTGCTTATTTTTCAGTGGTCACGTAAAATACTTTAGAACTGCGGCTTTAGTGATGGGTAATTTGTCTCAAGGACAGTATTTTATTAAATCGACAACAATTATAAAAAAATGAGATCATTTTGCCAAAATTTCCAAATACCTAGAAGTCTGGACAATTTTCGAAGGGTTTTGATTCTTCATGACGACGCAACTTAAGACGTTTTTGATGCTGATCGAGATACTTCTTGGACATTATCTTGTAGAAATTATTTTTTTTGCAAAAATAACACATTTTTTTTTTTTTTGTATAACGTATACCATATCAGAGCGCTTGGTTGATGCGACTAAACAAATAATTGCATTTGGCTCAACAAATAAGTATCGCAATGCTGCCAGCATGCTGGGCACGCAGCCAATTGGTAACGGTATGGAGCATTTGAATTGTCTGTGGGCCTGCAATGGCCTTTAGATTGTCTAAATGCTTCAATTTTTGGAGCTTTAGCGTTTTATTTAGTTTGTAGTGTTTTGTTAACAAAGTCATACTTAGGTTTACTCAATTAAATATAGATTTCTCTGCCAATTAAGGTCTAAGTGATTCATTATTTTTCGACAATGTTTATTTAGCACATTACTTTATTTAGCACTTGCGCAAATAGTGTTAATTTAAAATTTGACAGCCTGGCAGCGCTTACGGATTATTAAAATCTGTAAATGGATGATTCATTTCAACGCTATCCTTGAATAATTGTATATTGAACAACAATTGAATAAAACAATACAACGGCGAGAGTGATATTTTAAATCCAGAGACGATCGAAGGATTCTAGAGTAGCACAGCGAGACATTCAAGTAGGTACAACATATACATAGGTACACATACCTAGACGAGACGCTGTCATCCTTCGATTGACGTAATTCGCACGTGTTCGCATTTGTTTTTTTTAAACAGGCGACTCGTCGTCTTATTTCTGACCAGCCAGTAAGTTTTTGCATACAAGAATCTTCGTTCGATATCTCTTAAGTAGTACCAATAAACGTGATTAATGTTTCGAATTCCAAACTCATTACTGCATTTCATGAAAGTTTAGTGGAGGAAACACCAACTTTGCTCTCACTTATCTGCGAACAAAACATCGTTTTCCGAAAAGGAGGGATGAAAAATTATACAATGTAATATATAATATTTTTTTTGCCGGTTTAATCTATAATTTTTAAATATGTGTGAAACTCATGAGAATTTCATTTCAAATAAAAAAGCCCTATGGCAACCTTACCCGGGGAATAATATTGTAATGGACTTCATTATTACCCTAAATAATTATATTTAAGACTCAAGACGGGCGTGATCTTTACAGATCCAAAGATGTTTCAATCCAATAGTCGGTAAACCCAACATATTAACCTCTTTGTCATGAGCAAAAACTTTGAAGCAATCTTTTAGGAATGCAAAAAGTTTTGTTGTTAACTTTGTACCTATCATAGATTCCTGAAGTATAGTGAAATGTTACAGAATATTATACTATTATCCCGTTTGGCTTTGTTGTTCCCAAGTAAACACGATGAAGCCAAATTTCGCGCAGACGAAGCCGCAGGCTAAGGCTAGTGAGAGTAGTTGAGAACTATTACTTTTAAAGCATGGCATGGGCATATAATGCGGCAGAATGAGTGTCATATGTCAGAGAAAGTGTTATACATGAACTTGCATATGCATGTAAGTGGAGAGGTAGAGGAAGTAGATATACTTAAGAAATTGCTCTGTTCCATTTTTTTATTGTTAGATAAGACGATGAACGTCTTATAAAATAATTAAAGTTTATGTTTTCGTGAAAGTGACTTTATATCTTATTTGATAATATTATTTATGGCTTTAAACCTAAAAAAGGTTCGATTATATGAAACAATTTGTAAGTAAACATGTGTAAAAAGAAAGTTACTGTCGAGAAAAGGTGTAAAAAGAACAAAACAGGAGTTAAACCCGATCTCAATAGTAGGATAAGGGACAGAAGGTGAATAATTCATATCGAATTTCCAAATGAAGATCAATATCATCATTATTCTAATTAGACAACAAGACCTCTGATCTTGATAACTAATTTCTAGAATTTATTACTTACTTATTAGAGAAAAAAAAACTTGTTTCTATTTTTGCGCTATAGTCGACAGTGAAGCTAAATGTTATTAAATCTATAAAAAAAGCAATTTTATACTACAACTTTTGTTTTTGATAAGGATGAAATCTTATGTCTCTGATGACTTACACCCGTAACTCATTGGGTCCAGGGCACCCTTATCATATTTACCAAAAACAACCAAAAAGCTTGATTGATGCGTCCCGTGATCAAAATTCTGGCACTTACTTGGCTCAACGTATAAGCATTGCAATCTGACGGGGCATGCTGCCAGCATGCTGGGCACGTTGCCATCTGCTAGTGGGGTAGAGCATTTGGACTGATGATAATGGCATTTAGGTTCTCTAAACACTTTCCCTGTCTTAGCTATGAAGTTCTATATATTCAGAATTTTCTGTTTATAAAGGTATACTTTAGGTTAAAAAATAAAACAAAAACCTCAGCGCATAACTAAGTCATGTTGAACTATACTTCCAGTCATAAGGAATATTTTCAATTAGGTATACCTTTTAAAATATGTTATAATAGGTGCAATTAAGGAGTTGAACAATGAAAGAAAAAAATCAAATAGCTGTGGTTTTTAATAATAACAAATGTTTAAAAAAAAAAGTAAGAATACATTACATTAATGTTTCAACTGGGCAGAATTGACACTAGATATATGTTGATATATATTTTTAATTAGTTTATTTAAATATTAATTTAAGATTTTCTCATAATATTTTTCAAATATTTGCTATTATTAAATATGGATTACCGAAAAGTAACGCCTGAATCTATTTATTAGCTGGTTTTTCCTTTTTAACGTACCGTATCACATTATTTCCCAGTTTTTATGATATGAATATAAATTTAGATACGGACAAGTCACCCGTCTGATGGTAAGTGTCTCGCCTTTCCAATAGTGTTACAGTGTCGCCATTCCTGTTCTACATGACACTGCACTGCACTCGTCACTTTTAGACGTGAGTTCTTTTGTATCGTTTGCCCAGAAATTTCAGAATTCAGCAGTGATACTACAACTAGTGTAATAAAAGGGATGTCTTATTTTTACTAAATCAAACGGTTTGATTCCTGGTGGCTGATTTAATCTTAATAACATCTAATAAATCAGTTTAAAGTTTTAACGAGACTTTTCTAGTATAATCTCTTCTCTTCGAAGGTATTCAAAGATTTATGCCCGTCTGCACTAAAACGGATTCTTAACAAGGAAATTTATAAACTAAGTCGATTGAAGAATAAACTTTCTCTGCACTCACTTATTACTTCATCTGACATAAGGCATTTAGTTTGTGAGTGAAACATAACCCATTTATGAAACTTAAAGGTTGGTGCAATCTTTTTTTTACAGCCGATAGGCTAGCTTTTGACCACTATCTCACCTGATGGTAAGTGATGATGTGGTTGAAGATGTTGTTCAGGTTAACCTAGAATAACTGGCTCTTAAGGACAGTGTCAGATTTTCTAGGCATTCGCTAAATGCCCTACCACCATGCAAAATTCACCTAAAGAAGTAAAAATCTCTGCACATTTTTCATGTTTTTGATTGACTAGTGCCCGTCTACACAAATATTTTTATTCGTACGGTGCAACACAGATTTTTGTCACGAATGCTGTACGTGTGATAAGTAGGGACTTAGGAACTGTCAAAGTCTAGTGCGTCTGCACTAGACTTTGGGCATTGGGCATTGGTCAATCAAAAACATATAAATATGCAGAAATATCAGGCCAGAAGAATTTACGTAGTAAGAAAACATATCTATATTTATTAGATATTAGTCTATAATTATGCCAAGATTGAAGCGTGTATAATAGGTTATCTATTTCAAAATAGATCAAAACCAAAAAAAAAAACAAATAAACGAGACCGGCGAGAGGGACTCGCGCACGAAGGGTTCCGTACATTATCTGTAACCTAATCTTGCAAGTTATTTTTTCACTTTTCTTAGTGTTCGATTGAGCTGGGTAGGTACGGTGAAAACCTCTTTTATTGTATGGGACCCCCCTTAATTATTTATTTTACTTTTATTATTTATATTTAAAGAGAACATAAAACTAAATTTTGTGTCAATAGTTAAACCGTCTAAAGAAACGGTAAAAAATCAAATTTATTGTATGGGAGCCCCCTTCAAATATTTATTTTATTTTATTTTTAGTTTTTGGTTGTTATAGCGGCAATAGAAATACATCATCTGTGAAAATTTCAACTGTCTAGCTATCACCGTTCTTGAGACACAGCCTGGTGACAGACGAACGGGCGGACGGATAGCGAAGTCTCAGTAATAGGGTCCCGTTTTTAACCTTTGGGTACGGAACCCTATAAAAGACGGAAAAACAGTTGAGGATTGGTTATAGGGCACCATTCTATAGTACGGTATCCTATAATGTAACTAGCACTAGGTATATTACAGTAAGTAATTATCTATGGGTCATAAATTGTCATTATAGGATGTTGACGAGCTATTAACTGTGTGGGTTGTAATAACATCGGCCTTGTTCACGGGTCAGTCTACGCGTTACCACCAGAGAGTTGAAATACATAGAGCTATATCCGAACACCACTGCTCTAAAAACTAACTAGAATCTACCTATCTACATACCTACGCATATATATCATGTATACATTTATTTACGTTATTGGTAAAACGCTAACAACCTCTTAGGGTTGACTTCTGCTAGTCCTAACATTTTGAGTTTTTTTTTTTTTTTTTTTTTATTTGACGGAATAAGCACGAAGACCATCTTATGTTAAAAGTCTCTTATGCCTGAAATGTAATATTTCATAATTTTTTTTTATACCATTAATTTGGCAAACAAGCATACGGCTCGCCTGATGGTAAGCAGTTACCGTAGCCTATGGACGCTTACGCTTTACGCTTGCAACACCAGGGGTATCACTCGCGCGTTGCCGACCCTGAAGAAATCTCTTCACGCCCTTTTTGAAGAACCCCATGCTGTACTCCATCGGGAAATTTGATAACATAGCTCGATGTAAATATTTAAAAAGCTTAATATTCATTTAATTATTCACAAACAAACACATCAATCAAAAAATTACAAAAAAATGCTTCATCTCAAAATGTTTGTTAGGACTAGCAGAACTCAATTTTAAGAGGTTGTTACCATATTACCAATAACCCTGTATATGCAGTTTGTAATGACAAGGAAAGAATATTCAAATATGATGCGTCATATACGTTTTTTTTAATATTGTTAGGTTTGCAATAGCGCTTGCTATGCGGATTTCATTACAAAATCACAAATATACGATAGGAAAAATTTAAGTCATGGCGGGATTCGAACCCGCGTCCATTCATCCCTTGAGCCGGGGTATGCTCTAACCAATTGAGCTAACATGACATGACGTCATAACTCAAACCTTTCCTATCGTTCTTTAATCATCGTATTGGGATGGCGCGAAATCTATAGTACCACTTGCGTTGTTCTACATACTATTACTACATTCTACTACCACTTGCGCTCCATCATCGATCGCATCATCACTTACATGGTGATATAGTGGTCAAGTGCTGCCCAGTTCAGTATAAAAAAAAAAACAAAACATGACATGACGTCATAACTCAAATCTTTCCTATAGTTCTTTAACCATCGTATTGGGATGGCGCGACATCTATTAGTACCACTTGCGTTGTACTACAAACAAGACCAAATTTGCAATTGGTTTTATAATTGTAAATGATGACTGCACTTACCTTGCATTCGACTACTAAATAGAGCTCACAACTCATCTACAGTTGGAAAAATCTTATACAACGCAATCGAAACTTCGTGTTATTCAAAATTCAATTATACTATAGGCAACTCTGTTACCGATTACATCAAATAATTTCTAACATCGCGCATTGATTCGATTTTCAAAAGTTTTTAAATATTACCCTAACTTTACCTATACTTCCTACTACAGTAAAAAGTATGTTAGTATAACATAGTAAGCATCATGATGAACACAACTGGAAACTCCAAACAAGTTTTGGTTTTCTAATCGTATTACGTAATCTTTGACATGGTAGCTTGGCACGGCCGCTCGGTCAATTGCCCCATGTCATAGAATAGAAATAATAACTATGAGAAAAAACAACATTTTAGTGACCTCTTTATGTTAAAATATTAGATACGATCTCTACCGAACCAAGATGAAGACTTGTTATGAAGGCCATTGATACATTTATTAAAACAGTTGTGATACGGAAACACAATGAAACGGTTTGAGTCACATATAGTCGCTTTTTAATAATGCTTTTTTATTTAACCGATTCGGGCGAACCTCAATAAATGTTTTAAGAAAACATTAAATGAATATGATGACATGGTTTCTAACAAGATATCTTTGTATGTATTATAGTTTCAGACTTGCCCATACTGGCCCATTTAAATGGTCCAACTTCTATGTTACTCTTATAATACACACATCAAAAGTGCCTAGGGATCATGTATATTTTGAACTATAAAAAATAAAAAAAATAAAAATCTATAGTAAATTAATATTTACCAAGTTTAATTTATCCAGACTGGTGCTTTTTAATTTAAATCCTATGTTTAAGTTAACAGCGAATCCCTATATTATGTATGAATAAAGAAAAAAAATATTATTTGAAATTTGAAGAAATGTTACCTAAGATAATGAATAGATTCAGGCGTTACTTTGCTGCTACAAGAAGCATCCTGAGGATGTCTTGACTCTACGAGCGCACGATCCAGAATGAATTTCGTTCCATCCTCGATCGTGCGCTCGTAGAGTCAAGACCTCCTGAGGATGCGTCATGTAGAAGGGAAACGCGTCGAAAATTCTTCCAGTTTGGCTGCGTGGCGTTTGCGACGTCATGTCGGCTTAACAGGAAAATTAGACGGAATTGTCACTAGATATATTTTATATTTTTTAAGTGTTTTATTAAAATATTAATTTGTTGTTTTATTAAAATATTTTATAAATATTTGTTATTATTAAATGTTACCCAAGTTAATGTCGTCAATCAAATGGCAGAAAAACGAAAAAATGAGGATTTTTGCTATGTTTATTGTAAAATTATATTAATTTATAATATGTGTTTCTACCATTTACTAATTTTAAATCAGTTCGTCAAAATAACTGTGAGGAATGGCCGCCCACGTTCTTTGTAACAAGTCAAAAAGCTGTTGTGGGGTATGCACGGCATCCATACTTGGCAGAGCTCTTCTCTGTAGCATATGCCATGCATGTTCAATGGGGTTGAGATCTGGCGATTGAGCAGGCCACGGCAGAACGTTGATGCGAACATCAGCAAGAGTGTAAGTTACGACTCTAGCCATGCGAGGACGTGCGTTATCGTGCATTAAACGAAACGAATTACGGCTTCCCAAAGGGATGATCTCTTCTGAAACAATACTCTCCGCATAAATCCGAGCATTGAGGTTGCCCCTGAACCAAATGAGATCTGTTTTTCCAGCGATCCAAATACCGACCCAAACCATTATTGTTCCATATGTAAGAATTTTTTGACAGAATTTTAAACGTTCTTGACGTCCAAACCTCCGCCAAACTCGAATACGTCTTGTATCAGGCCGCATACAGAAACGAGACTCGTCAGAAAAAGCACACGATGAAAATCCTGTATTGTGACAATACTCGAAATCGTACTTTTAGCCACTTTTGATGTTTGTAGTTGTAGTCATTGGTTGGTAGGCTAAATCAAGAATAGGAGCTGAAACTCAAGAACTGCATCCGGAACTGATAAAAAAAATATATATCGGTCTGTTAACATAGTTTTGAAGAAAATCGTTTAGAATGGGATACGTTTTTTTCCATACCTTAACAAAACTGAATCTAAGAAACATATTTTTATTGTAGTGGTTAGGTTAGCTAAAAACAAAATATTATCAGTTTTAGATTCAAGCCCACTTCTCATTAAAAAACACTTAAGGGCTTAATATCTTCAGTGTAAAAGTAGTGCCAGGGGCCGGAGCGGGTCAGCGAGGACAATATTCAAGCTGTACCGCTCCAGTGCAGGAGAACGTGGGCGAGGAGGTGGCAGTTCGCCCGCCTCCTCCCATCTCTGTAGCGGGGTCACTAGTCGGAGAGTCGAGGATTTTCTATTCCCCCCTCACATAAAAATGTGTATTGATTCGTAGCTTTTGTTTCCTATATTTTACAAAGCTACAGTTGAATTGTGGCAATTCCATGAAATAAATACTAGCGCACCCGCCCAGGATTTTATTCACTCTGCAATATATCCTCATCATCATTATCGCACATATTTTCCTTGATTTGATTTCTTGATGCGGAGTAAGCCCATTTGAGCCTTTTCCCATTGTTTTTTGTTAATGTTTCTTCAAATGTTTCATTGCATATAGTGGCGCCGTATAAAGTGTCCTATTATCTTCCCTTTTTCCATTTGTTCCCGTTTATATTCTTCATAACTATGAAGTTTATCTTTTACTTCACTATTGTCAATAATTCCTCAAAAAATTCATTCTTCATCTTTCCAATGTATTCCCTTCATAAATTTTCAGTATCGAGAGTGCATTTATTTTATATTTCGTTATTTTTCGATATAGTATTTTTTTGCAGTAAATATTTTTTGTTTGGTGAAATTACGTTCTAAATCAACTCAAAAGGTGCTTTGCTTGAGACAATAAGCATTTAGTTTCAATTAACCGTCTGAGCCACTACACCCCTAAATTTAACACGATATGTAAACTTTAATCTGTCTATTATACATGCAAGATTTTAATGATAACATATTTCTTTTTATAAGTCCAGTGTTTCGGTAACGACAAAACACAAGATGCCGTCATTCTTCACAAGTTCAACCTTGAAGTGGCTGTTGCCGTGCTGCTGATTATTCACGCACATGCAAAATTCTTGTTCATTTAGTTAGAGCTTATGAAATGGTAATTTGAAGGAAATTTCAGTATGTAAATGAATGCTAAGGTGTTTTATGGAATGTATGGAATAGGAAAATACCTATGCCTTGTTATTTTCGAAAATATGATCACATATCTTAATTTCGTACAAGACTCAGCTGCCTGCCTTTTCCGGGATACTCACTTATTGGTTCTTCTTTACAACATTTTATTTAATCCCTTTACTCCAATCTATTTAAAGGAACGTTTTAAGTTCCTGCATTACTCCCGCTCGTGTGACTTCAGATTTTTTTCAATCTTACGTTGAATTTTCCGTGCCATCGAAGTGGCTTCTACGGCAGCTCTTTTACTGATCAAGCTGCGTGAATTTGGAATAAACTTCCGGTTAATATTAGGCAAGCTCAGTCTATTTCTGTATTCAAAAGTTAAATTAAAGACCATTGTTTATTCACTTTACCATCTCATTGAAATTTTAGTCTGTTTCCGTAATGTGTAACTACGGTGTTAAAAGTATAAGTAATTAGTGTAAGCTATAGTTTGTTTTATTATACCTGTTATAGTACCTTATTAGTATTGTATTGAAATTAAGCATTTGATTTATGTAAGTAGATATATTTAATTAATTTATTGTGTTCGCCAACCTCCCCGACTCCTTAAACGGTCTCCATCCGAAAGTTGACTGAAAGAGATCGCTTTAAACGGTAAATCCGCCCTTTGTACTTTAGTTGTAAAAAATTCTTCTTTATTTGTATTTTCTATTGGTGTACAATAAAGCGTGTTTTATTGTATATTATACGTAGGTATACCTGTACTGTATCAGTCGGATTTTCCACTGAACACAGCCTCTACCATTGTGGGGATTTGCCATAATCCTCATGCTTGGCATGCACGACGTCTTGGGATTGCAGTGTGAGATATCAGTTCATCAAAAAGCGCTGCTGTCCACTTTCTGGTGTGTTACCTTTAGTTGCCTTTTACAACACCCACGGGTAGATATGGGTGGATGACATTCTAGCGCGGCACCCCACTATTCTGTGCTTTTTATATTTATTTATTTATTTATTTATTTATTCAATTAGTACCGCACAAACACGAATTACACTAATGATAGGAATAATGATACATAATATGATTAATTATACAAATTAATGATGAATATTTGCACGTCATAGATAATTAAAATATAAATTCTGGATGTCAAATACAATATTAAAATTAAATGTCTATTAATTTCAATTAAATCATACTTATTACAGCAGTCACAGATTGTGCTGAGTACCTACACAAAAACAAAGTCAATTAAGAAATATATCAAATGTCATGTTAGTTTAGATGTACACAAAAAATAAAATTATAATATATTAAAATGTCATTTAAACATGACATAGGTATCCAATAAGGTCAATGATAATATAGTTTTCCTAATTGGCTATAGTTAAATTGCCTCACAATAGGTCAAACATTCTGCCATGATAATTTTCCACTCACCTGCAAGCAGATCACAATCTGGCTTAGAGTCAAGGAGATCATTGAGCGCGGCAAGGGATCGCGGTATCGGGGATGTCTTGTGAGCTACTGTTCTATGCTCCGGAACAGCAAACAGTTTATGTTTTCTGCTACGAAAATAGTTGTCGGGCACGAAAAAGCGACATAGCTGCCCAAGAAGATCTGGTGCATCAACTTTACCGTGCAGAATCTTGCACATCATTCCTAATTGATCATGGGTTCTCCTGACTTTTAGTGAGTTGTAGCCCAGGCAACCGAGTAGAAATTCTGTGGGATACATATAAGGGTAGTACCCATATAAGCGCTTGTACAAATATCTGAGGAAGGCTTTTTGAACCTTTTCCAACATAAGGGTGTATTTATCCTCATGTGGATGCCACACACAAGCACTGGCTTCCAGTTTACTGCGAACCTGAGCTTAGTAAGAAAATAACCTCTGAGTTAGCATCTAGTAACGGTAAGACCCGTTGGAAAAACTTTTTTAAAATCAGTATCACTGAGTAACAATGTGACTAGTTGCGAAAAATATTTAAAAAAAAACATTATCATCTAGTAAAAGTTTGACCCGTTGGAAATTGTTTTCTTAAATCCTTATCATTGAGTAACAATGTGAATTATTGGGAAAGCTATTTAAAAAAAAACATTATCATCTAGTAAAGTTGTGACCCGGTGGAAAACTTGTTTAAATCCGTATCATTGAGTGACAATTTGAATTGTTGGGAACGCTATTTAAAAAAAAGCAATACTATCGTGTAACAGTTGGAAAAACTTTTTGAAATCAGTATCATTGAGTAACAATGTAACTTTACATATTTACAAATTTACGAGAGAAAAAAATTAAAGTCATATGCGGGATTCGAACCCGCGTCCATCCTATACCCCTAAAGCTTGGGTATGCTCTAACTGACTGAGCTAATATGAAAATGACTCATAACTCCAATTTTTCCTCTCGTTCTTTATTTAACCATCGTATTGGGATGGAGCAACACCTATAGTTCAACTTACGTTGTACTACAAACAACACCAATTTTGTAATGTGTTTTTATTTTTATTGATGACGCAACCTTATAATTTTAATATTGTTATGTTTGCATATGACTATAATTTTTAGGCGTTATTGTAAACATAACAATATTAAAACAATGTGACTAGTATCGAAGGCTAATGAAAAAAAACAATATCATCGTGTAACAGTGTGACCCGTTGGAAAAACTTTTTAAAACTGTTCATTGAGTAACAATGTGACTTGTTGGAAAGGCTATTTAAAAAACAAACATTTTCATCATGTAACTTGTTTGGGCCAATTACAAAAAAAACTTTATCATGGTGTAAGGGTGTGACACGTTGAGATTTTTTTTTCAAAGTCAGTATTATTGAGTAACAATGTGATTTGTTGGAAAGGCTTTTTAAAAAAATAACAACGCATCGCACGATTGATATGGTGAGCTTCCGTCCCCCATGGACCCAATATTTTTACACCAAACGGTTCACATATGTAACCACTGCCGAGATTACACGAGAGTAACATAGTTTAAATATTTTTCTTTGTACACTTTTGTTACTTTAATACTGTATCAGCTGGATCGTCTACTGCTGAAAGCAGGTAAGCTTGGCAGGTGGCTTGGGGATCGCAGTGTAAGATGGCAGTTCTTTGGAAGGCTCTGCTGCCCACCTTCCAGTAATGTTCCCTTAGTCGCCTCTTACGACACTCATGGGATGAAATGGGGAGGTGCAATTCTAACCCGGCACCCCACGGGAGAGTTACGTTAATATTGTTTGTAAATTACTTACTGGTATATTTCAATTTTCATTTAAATGTAAACACGTCGACAAAATGAAAGGAACGGTGCGGGAAACTTCCATAGTAACAAAATGTAAATAGGGAATAATCGTAACATAATACAGCAAAGTGTTTGAATTAATACAGTATTAAATGTTATACTGTGATGGAAAAGAAAAAATGACATAAAAACAGTTTAACGTGAACGCCTATGGTAGGAAAATCCATTTTACTTTTTGTTTTGTATCTTAAACGTCTACCTATCGATCTTGATCACGTAATACTCGAGATTTAGAGAGTTTTCGTGGTTATATCTTTTAAATATTTTTTTGCTGATAAGATTTAATTAAAGAAGAGCCTTTGACTACTATTTCACCTGATGGTACGTGATGATGTGGTCAAAGAGCTACGCTACGAGCAAATCAAAACTTATTGAAATTAATACATTAAATACTTTTGTTACATACCATCCCATTTCTACGGGAACACGTGATTTCTGATATATAGACGATTTTAGGTCAAATTTATGGAATTACGTGCATTTTAAATTTCAATAACTTTACAATTTAATAAGAACAATATCAATTTAAACTCCCAAATACTCTGATCATGTACAATGGGTCATAACTACAAGAGGTTACAGTGGAAACTTCAAACAGTCACCTATTACGGTTCATAAGAGCCCCAAAGTACGGCGGAGTGTTTGACCAGCACTTCGAATTTGATTCCGTTTCCTTTTAATAAGAATTAGTCATGTTATCAAAACGTCTACAATTCGATTAATGAAGCAGTGTTCCGGTACAATATTATCAGCTTATCATTGAACTCCACGAAGTATTGAGTTATTTCCTCATTATCACGCATGTTCTTCAAGAAGAAAAACTTAAATTTAACAATCACGTGTTGATTTTATTGTTTACTTTATTGTTAAATAAACACGTGATAAGAGTATCGTACATAAGACGAAATGTAAGATTAATAAAATATTTGGTTAATTCAACATTAAGAACTACGTATGTATTTTTTTTGCACAGACCTCAATAATACTACGCTTAGTATAAACGTAGTTCCACCAGGTACGTAATAAGTACGAGTTCACGAGATCAAAATGTTGATAACATACTTCAAATGTTTCTTCGGCGTAATGCCTTTAATAAATATTCTACCAACTAAGTACAGCACTACAATAATTATTTCAATGAAAGCATTAAGGCAACCTACATGGATGTCTAGAGGTATTCCAAATACTCTAGCCCACTACCAGTTGGCATCATGCCCAGCATGCTGATACAACGAGCTCCCACTTCCCAGATATCCAAATATCTAAACTACAAACGGCTAAAATAATTATGTAACCACTGTTGAGATTAGCTACTTGTAATGCGTAATCGTAAACGGGATACACCGCTTGCGTTGTTCCAACGAAATAGCTGCGGTGCAAGCCCTCACTTTTGTTCAGAAAAAGGAGTCGGCGCTTAATTATCTTTGCATGTGGCTTTCCATAACAATGGCCGCTCAAACTTCCAGGGCACCAGAGTCATTCCATCAGATTTTTTACAATAGTATGCATTAGACTCGAGAATAGCTGCAACATTGGCGGAAGTAAAAGCCCGGCGGATATGGGAAATTCGACGAGAACTTCGAGAACAGAAAACCCCATGGCGACTCAGTTAATCAACTGCATTACTAAAATCTCAATGATGGGTAAGACAACTTTTTGCGATGGCGTCTTCTTTTTCTCTTAGCTTATGTCGAGGCGAAAAGCGTATAATTCTATAAGGCAGTACTGAAAGAAGGGATGGCTTGTAGGCCAGTGCAGCGTTTAAAGATTGCGTTCGTTAAGCACCTCGCTTTTTTCAGAATGATCAGACTTTGAAGATGTTTGTAAATTATTTCGCGGGTTTCTTAATCACGCAAAGAACCATTACAGTTTAGTTATGTTTGTATATCCATACATCTGGATCACAGACATTTAATTAGATATGATAAAACAGTTCGTTAACCTATCAGTTAAATATTTTAATATACTATTTCAAAATAGGCCGTCCTGAACATTTGAAAAAGTCATCCAAGTCCTTTGAAAAATCCACATAAAATATTCTCACAATATCACATATTTAGTTGAAGTCTGTATTATGTTTGCAATGCGTTGTTGTTAAAAACATCAAAAGGTTTGATGTAAAAAGAAGTTTTAATTTGTTAAATATTAACCTTCAAAGTATATTATTTGAGTTGCGTGGTTGATATTTCACGTATCTTATCTATATGAACGTCGGTTACCATATTCTTAGAAAGTAGGTTTGAGGTTGGTCTCAGAAATACTTCAAGTGTTGTATATGTAGAATGTTATCTATTTGTTGTATCTAAATACATATTTTGTACTAGCCTCGGAAATGTATTCTCCGGCCTGCCGGATTTACCCTGTGTGTCCCAACCGGCCTGCCGGTGAGCGGTCATAGTCGTGATTACATATTCACCATAAAATCTGGGTAAGTTCGATTTTCATAATTCAAACGGTTTTAGTGAGGATGGATCCTTGGCTCTACGAGAAAAAATCCACAATATTCTGATATAACAGAAAGTATGTTTAAAATTGATATGAAATCTGAAACCAGCTCAAATTACATTTTGGCGCCAAAATATTTATTATATTTATGTCATTTAAAAATAATCTCGTCACTACTTCTAAAGTAATTAACCTAGAAAGCTGTAATTTTGCATTTGTATAGGCAACAAGTCAATAACGATGTTAAAAGAAATTAAAAGGATAAGGATTGATAACTTTTTTTTTTATATATTTTTTTATTTGACCCCCGTTTTTGTTCCGGCCGGAATTCCGGTGGTCTAAAAAAAAGGTTTAGTGTGAAGCTTGTATTTATCCGATCGTTATTATTCAAACGTTGTTAGTAAGCTACTATCATTGGCTATACAACAAAAAAAACCGCATTACTCTATGGTAACGAGAAGTTACTCAAATCATGAAATGAAAAAAAATAACTTTCACTCGATGCATTTTGCCGCGCAAACACTCACCGATCGAAATTTACGTAATAAATAATCTCGTAACTACTTTTAAACCTATAAACCTAAACATCTGAAATAATTCAGGTGTATAGATTACATCTAAATAATCATATCAAAAGAAAAACCAAATTTGTAGGTGATATACTTTTTGAGAAAAAAAATAAAATGCGCTTATGTACAGTTTTCCCGCCAAAATTCTTTAAAAAAAATCGCGTTGTTTTAATCTCGTTACTACTTATTAAATATTTATCCTTACAATGTGGTATTATTCATGGGTAAAGAACCATAATAAATACACACATAAAAAAAAAAACAAAGTTGTAGGTGGAATAGTTTCGGAAAAAAAAAATTAAAAAAATATATAAAAAATGCCGTTTCCCGCCATTTTCGTCGTCTGTTCAATCCCATTTTCCTGTAAAATTTTCCATGAAAAGGTCTATTTTCATTTCTTTTCCCGTAAAGAGAATATGATGAGGATTGCATTGGTACCAAGAAGTTTATATGTTGATTGGAGACTGCCACAAATAAACTCGATTAAAAAACAAAATACCTCAAAATCTGGAAAAATATATTTTTATTCGCTGTTTGATCCACTCAAACTAAATGTATGAAAATGTTATTTTTTGTATGGTATAGGTAATATATTGGGGTATGGGGATGTTAGGGTGATATGTTTAGGTAATGGAAAACTACTTAGTACTACAAAAAAACGTTACGGGGCGTCGCGGGATAAAAAAACGTGAGCAGTTTGGACGATTTCGTCATAGGAGGTGGACAGATTGGACGCACGAGGGGCTAGATATAATATAATAAACCTTGATAATAGGAAATTAAAAAGAGAATATTCAAGAAGTACTCATATTTAGTATAATTTTATCATAATTATTTAAAAACATGAGTCGAAATTATTGAAAATATTGGGCAGTGGTCGGAAAATTTCATTTTTTTATAATTAAGTATGTAAAAGTGGGTTCAAATGAGTGCTACACAGCAACTCAATAAAATCAAACTGCAATTACGTGAGTACTTTCAAGAATTCTATTTTAAATGGCATTTAATAAATAATTAGATGTGGCTGGATATCTTAAAGTCTTGAAATCTGATTTCATGCTCTTTGTGCTTGATTGAATTCATTAAATTCTCACACATTGGTGTTATAGAACAATCAATGCAATACAATAATTTATTAATTACAATCCGCCTGCAATCATCTACCTTTGTAGGCAGTTGGTTTCGGAATCATAATAGAAAAATCAGATTATCTTCCATCGTCACTATTATAGGACATTCCTAACGAGGATCAACAGAAAGTTTAGTACTACCGGGCTTTAACTTGTATTTTTTTTTCTATACATCTTGAGGTATTGGCGTCAGACGCCGTGCATTATCATTATACTAGTTGTTTAAAGTATGCTCAAGATGGAGCTTCATTATCATAATATGCTAACCAAAATATATCGTAACATTCTGGCTGTTTTTTACGTTTTAAATTTATGTCATCGATGACCTACAGTATCAAAATTCCACATTTTTTACAAATAAATAATAAAGCAGTTTATATTTGAAATGTTCCAATGGCTTTCGTTGCCAAACGACGGTTTCTTTTTCTTCAGAAAAAATAACAAACGATGAATTTCGCCACATATCTGATACAATATCTTGATACGTTTTTCGTGCTTCGGAGGGCATGTTAAGCCGTCGGTCCCGGTTGTTATCTTAGGATGGCAGTCGTTATAGCATGGTGGTAGGGCATTTTGCAAATGCCCGCCTGGCTAGCTACCACCCTCAAGTAGAAAATCTGTCGCCAAGCACCTAACGGTGCGTTCCGGCAGCTGTCCTTGAGAGCCAGTACTTCTAGGTTAGCCTGAACAACATCTTCGACCACATCATCACTTACCATCAGTTGAGATAGTGGTCAAAGGCTAACCTATAAGGCATAAATAAAAAAATTAAAAAAAATACGTTTCGATTGAGTTTTCTTAAAACAATAATAGAAATGTTTTTGAAGAGGTTCGCTACTTTGATTATATAACACATACTGTTGCTGAGATGACACAACTCTATTCACATCTCACAACTGAAGCTCTTTAATTGGATAATCCATTCGATGAATCAGTCAATAAGTTTGCTACATTGTCACAGATAATAGAAAGGTGTAGGATTATTCTACAATTTTAAAACCTCTGCGGCATACACGTAATATTAATTAAATGTTTTTGTCTAAGCAATTAAAGGTACATGCGTGGTTCTTATGTTTGAATTTACACGGCTATCTCAACGTCAGTTATGTAAACTGTGTAGGTATGATGAATGGTTTATGTTTATACAATTGCTTCTTTGATGAGATTCAAGGTTCACGCCATTCTAAACTTTATCATAATTACCTATCACTTCTGAACTGAAACATGTGTTCGATGATCTGCAAAATTATCAATATTATCGATTTACATAGATTTTGTTATTTTTAACCGACTTAAAAAAAGGAAGATATTCTCAATTCGACCTACAAACTCTTAAACGGTGTGGACATGATGAATGGTTTATGTTTATACAATTGCTTCTTTGATGAGATTCAAGGTTCACGCTATTCTAAACTTTATCATAATTACCTATCACTTCTGAACTGAAACATCTGTTCGATGAACCGCGTAATTATAGATATCTTCGATTTACATACATTTTGTTATTTTTAACCGACTTCAAAAAATGAGGAGATACTCAATTTGCATTACAAACTCTTTACAGTGTATTTCAATTAGATGATTTTTAGGGTTCCGTACCCAAAAGGTGAAAACGGGACCTATTACTAGTATTTCCTGTTATTTTTTTTGTTTAATATATATTTTGTTCCAAGGTGTTAGGTAAAACTATTAATTTAATGAACATGGAAGCATTTAAGTCAATTTTTAGGATATCGTATCGTACCCAAAAGGCAAAATAAAGCCCCATAAATTGAATGACCTTCACTATCTGTCTGTCCGTCCGCGCCGGCGTGGTGTTACAATACAGAGCTTATCTATGTATTTATCTATCTAAGAGTTACTTCGTACCACTATTTTTAGCAAAAAGAAGTTTATCCATTCGACACGTACCTAAATAATAAGTATCAAAACTGCTTTATATTCAAAAGTTGTTTTGTGAATAAAAATATAGGTATGCTTGGAGAACATAGGTGTCGTCTAGTTTCTATTCATAATCGTTCCTTAGTTTACAATCTTACAAGATTTATTATTAAACTTCAGGCGTCTACAAGTATTGTACGTTGATAGATATAACAAATGTCCTTGAATGTTTCTTTCGCTTTGAACGAACACATACGTGTTTCCTCATAATGTTTTCCTTCACTGTTATCACAAGGAATGTTGAAATCCACCACATACGAGTACCTAATTGAAGTCATTGTTTCAGGGCCAATAACAAATACATACCTTAAGAGTAGAGTGCACCGAGTGCTTTCCATACAAACGTAGTTTCGTCATATTTTAAATACCAAGTGTTCGACAAAGCGCTTAGTTGAAGTTACTTACAGTTGATTATATAAATAGAAGTGTTCAAGGTGCCAGGTTAACTTAACCTATTAAATATTTCATTACACCTAGAAAGCGACAGATAAGCTGAAAGCAAACTGTTTATATGTAGAAGCAATGATGGCTAAGCGGTAATAGCTATCGTCTGCCGCAGAGCAACCCTATTTCGATCCCCACCGCGCCGGCTTGAGCTTCACCGCATAGTGGAAGGGCTTTTTGAGATTTCCCGCCTGGCTTGCTACCACCCTCAAGTAGAAAATCTGTCGCCAAGCACCTAACAGTGTGTTCCGCCAATAGTCCTTAAGAGCCAGTGAAATTACAGGTACATAACACTTAACAACTATGTCTCAAGGTGACGGGCGCAGTGCAATTCGTGACTTGTGACGAAATGCATCTGTTAAAGGCAGAGGTGAGTCCGCTTAACATCATGTGGGCCTCGAGCTTGTTCCGTCACAATGACGTAAAAAAATCTAGTTTAAAAGTCGTCAAACAAAATAATTATTTCTTACCCAACGGGCAAACTATAATCTGTATTTGAAAAGTCACAGGCGATACACCACTTATCTTGTTTAAACTTTAATAAAATGTTTGCATGCTCTATATAATTTATTATTATGTTTATGGGTACCATATACTATGAACATATTTCTTGTAGAAACATAATAAACACACCTTATTTTTTATCTGCTGCGCCCTCGGAATTATACGGTCGGAAATATTGTGCAGCCATGTTGGAAATTTCTTAGTTCGTTGCACATAATGACAGAGTATTAAACTGTGGCTTTTCTATATTCTAAATGTCAGATCAGTCCAATGATAATATAATAAAATATTAACCCTCGAAATGTACAATGAACGTGATAAAAGTGATGAAATTCCGTAATAAACTCTCCACCTTTTACCAAAACTTGAAATGAAATTTATCCAACTTGACGCGCGAAACATCTAAATTGAATTTTAATATTGTTAGGTTTGCAATAACGCCTGCTATGCGGATTACATTACAAAATCACAAATATACGATAGGAAAAATTTAAGTCATGTGCGAGATTCGAACCCGCGTCCATATTAAAATTATAAGGTTGCGTCATCATTTACAAGTATAAAACCAATTGCCAAATTGGTCTTGTTTGTAGTACAGCGCAAGTGGTACTATAGATGTCGCTCCATCCCAATACGATGGTTAAAGAACGATAGGAAAGATTTGAGTCGTGACGTCATGTCATGTTAGCGCAATTGGTTAGAGCATACCCCGGCTCAAAGGGTGGATGGACGTGGGTTCGAATCCCGCACATGACTTAAATTTTTCCTATCATATATTTGTGATTTAAAAATTGAAGTTAATTTCAGGCTAGTTTATTTAACTCGGGGTATCATAGACAACCAAACTGGATTGTTTTAGCTTTATCAACTTCATAAAACCCCTGCGTGAAGTATATTTAGTGTCTCTCTATCTTGCTCCCTATCAATATAACAAGTTTAGGTAATAAGAAGTATGTATATAACGTGATTTTCGTACGCACTGCGAGTGGCAAGCACCTAGCGGATACATAAACTTGCAGATAAACTGAGCGTTATCTGCGCATTTTTTTTTTTTTTATGTTATTGTGAAGGAACAAGCGCGAGGCCCACCTGATATTAAGCGGTATCCTCTGCCTATAACGGATGCATTTCATCACAAGTGACGAACTGCACTGCGCCCATCACCTTGAGACATACCTGTTAAGTCTCATTTTGCCTGTGCCACTGGCTCTCGAGGACTATTGCCGGAACTCACCGTTAGGTGCTTGGCGACAGATTTTCTACTTGAGGGTGGTCGCTAGCCAGGCGGGCATTCGCAAAATGCCCTTCCACCATGCGGTGAAGCTCAAGCTCTGGGTGGGATTTGAACCATGGATCTGCTGCGCGGCAGCCATAGCCAATGCCACTGAGCCATCACTGATTCAAAACCTAGTACGATGTTTGTTGTATAGGTAGTTGTTTTTATGATTATACAAAAACATAAAAACACATGTTCTATATGGAGGGGCCCTTTTAAAACTCTATAATCTAAGACGTTAACGATATTTTCTATATATTTTATATTCGACTTTAACGAAACGTTATCTCTTCTGCACTTTGCAGCTACTATAAGTCTTACACACTCACGCTTTTCAACCGAATATGGCGTTATATGTGTACTTGATAATATATTTATATTGTATATAAAGATAGATAATATTTTACTAACCAAGTTATAGTAAACTTTCGTGAACTAAGCTCATGTTTCTAAATCCTAAACGGGTGTAAACGGTTAGTCTACTCGTATTTTGATGTTTATTCGTGCATGAATAGACCCGTTTAGGATTTAGAAACATAAGTTATGGTAGGTCTTATGTTTTATTTATGTAATTGAATATCTGTGATTGTAAGTTGTTTCTGTATATTTGTTTTGTTAATTTGTGAACCGCTTTTTTTACCTCATATGTCTCTCGGCAAACATCCGCCAAAGTGGGGATATGTTGAAAAACAGCGCAGCGCACACTCATATAAGTGAATATTACCGCTGCATATTGCTGAGCATAACCCTTTTGCCTTATGACTGTCATTTGTTTTTATTATTCTTTACTTATCATTGTTTTGTAATAAGGCAATAAATGGATATTTTATAATATTTATGTATTTTAAGTGATACGTTCCAAGTTTCACAAGTGACGAAAAGTCTCACGAAGCTTCTACGCGTCCTATTTAAATAACAGTATCAGGTTACATAACCTGACTGATTTCTTCGTAAGATGAGACAAGGAATATACGAGGGCGAGACAGATTTTTTTTAGAACTGGCCACTTGTAAACAATGTAATAAAAAAATAGTTTACATTTTGAAAATGGAACTCTTTGCCAACACTATTGAGTATTTATTTTATTTATTTGTTGTTTTTTTTACGGTTAAGCGGCAATTTGAAAATTGTCTGTGTCACGTCAGCATGAATCTAACGCGAGAAAATTTTCGTGCAATGATTTTTTATGACTTTCGATATCATTTCAGTCAACAAGAAAGTTATGATAGACTACGATTGGCCTTCCACGATAAAGCCCCATTTTATGCCACTGTTTACAACTGGTTTAATGAGTTTAAACTTGGTCGCACTAATCTCAGCGATGACCTACGTGAGGGACGCCCTTCTACGGCGACGACTGCAGAGAACATCATGTTTTGCGGCGTATGATAGAGACTGATAGAAGAGTGACCTATCACCAGATTCGGACAAGCTTAGCCATTGGTCTGAGTCAAGTGCACAAAATCCTCTATGAACATTTAGCGTTCAGGAAGCTTTGTGCCTGGTGGATACCTTATAATTTGACCGACGCCCAAACACTCAATCGTGTTTGTTGGTGCCATGCAATGGTTGAAATTTTTTACGGAGGTGACCCAAATGCTGTGTTCGACATAGTAACGGGTGATGGAACCTGTATTTACTGTTATGATCCCGAAAAACCGGGACCGACGGCTTAACGTGCCCTCCGAAGCACGGAATCGCTCAGTAGTAATGTCACTAGCGGTCACCCATCCAACTCACGACCGCGCGCGACATTGCTTAACTTTGCTGATCGGTTGAGAACAGCTAAGTAAACTTCGCTACAAGCACTTCATAATCATTACGCGACAATCGTTCAAGCGACCAAAGACATTTTATTTAACTAAGATTTATTTTTCATCTTAAAACAAATAAAATTAGAACATGTCAATTTAACTATATGACTTTTTTAAGTCTTTCATCATATTGAAGGTTATGGTATAAAACTGCCGTTTCGTAACGAAACAACTCATTTATACAAAATGTATATTTAATCTACATACCATCTATAATAAAAATATTATTTAAACCTTTTCGATAAAGCTATGTGGATATAGTCAACTGGTTTGTTTTGCATATTTTGACAGCATGTGTGGTGTATTATTGTGGGGAGCAGTAGCAGATATAGAGACCATCTTTATCTTGCAAAAGAGGCCAACTTGGGTTTTATATGGAATGGATTCTAGCGAATCACTGAGAGAGTTTTTTAAAGAAATCAACATATTAACTTTGCCATGTTTTATATTCTTGAAAATACATTGTTACTCGAAGAAAAGTTACTCGAAAGAACTTTGGTAAATTCAAATAAAACAGCGAGCACCGTAGTAACAATAATAGCAATAAAAATGTAAATAGCAAAATCCTTAACAAATTATACAGTTTTCACAAGAGGAATAATGGAGCTGCGTATAAAAAGATTTTAATTTCAAAAGCATATTTTGAAGTTGGTGATTATTTAGAAGATAAAAATGCTTGGGGTACCACCTCTGCCGAATCACCGCCAATCACCTATGTAATATATATTGTAATAACTTTATAATAGACAAATTGTAAAAGACACAGAAATATTGCCCTATGATAAATGAGTAAATAGACATATAAAAAAAATGCTCACGTGTTTCTTGCCCGTACTTCTCAAAGTGACTATTTTAGCTGAACGCGACATTAGAATATTTAATAGTAAGTTATTGAAGCGCTCGTAGCGAAGCTTACTTAGCTGTTCTCAACCGATCAGCAAAGTTAAGCAACGTCGCCCGCGGTCATGAGTTGGATGGGTGACCGCTAGTGACAATACTACTGAGCGCTTCCGTGCTTCGGAGGGCACGTTAAGCCGTCGGTCCCGGTTGTTGTCTTAGGATGGCAGTCGTTATAGCATGGTGGTAGGGCATTTTGCGAATGCCCGCCTGGCTAGCTACCAAAGTAGACAATCTGTCGCCAAGCACCTAACGGTGTGTTCCGGCAGCTGTCCTTGAGAGCCAGTACTTCTAGGTTAGCCTGAACAACATCTTCGACCACATCATCACTTACCATCAGGTGAGATAGTAGTCAAAGGCTAACTTATCAGGCATAAAAAAAAAAAAAAAAAAAAACTAATTGACGTTCAAAAGAGCGTCGTGGACGCTAAAATTTAATAAATGGTTTTACTTTAACTTTGGCTGCCGACATCTCCAGGAAACAAACGATAAGTTATGTATGTGTATATTTATAATATAAGTCTAACGTCTACTCATTTTCATCGTCACAGAAATATAAGGAAAAACCAACACTTCATATTCAATTGAGGCGCTTCAGTACAAATTAATCATAATAATACCACATGCATAATATAACAATATCAAATTTAACACCTCTCGCCACCAATACCACGATGAACATAGCCATACTATGTTGATATATATTACATAAATACATAATATTTCAATTACGAGCATAGTGTCTGTTTAATATTGATAAGCCCATTTTAGTTGCAAGACTTGCGAAATGATAAAACAGGTAAAATGTTTATCTAATAATATAATAAACTCAATTTTTATTATGATTTCAAATCTTCAATTACCCTACTTTGATACCTTATTTTAAAACATAAAAGGTCACATGTGTCGCTTGGGGTAGGAGTTACCCATTTTAAAACGTCTGCAGGGACGCAGATTTAAGTGGAAAATATTATTTACCTTGAATCGACCACATCCTGGGTCAAGTTTATATGTCTTATCAGTGAACCCAATGATAATTATATATTCCAACTGTTGACAAAAAACATTATCTTCCTTGGCTGAAAAACTGCTACAGTTAATTGTATAATTAAATGAATTCAATTGGCCAATTTACCTTTTATAGAATAAAACTAAATGGTAGAGGTTAGCCATTGTAACAAATGCCTTAATGCCATAGCAATACGAGTTATGCATGTGGCAACTAAATGTTTTAAGAATGCGTGGATATTTACTATCCAAATTACACAAATCGTCGGTCAATCTTTTAGTAGGTATGAGTTTGCAATAAACATGGTCACGAATTTCATTGACTGACATTATTAGTTTATAAACTATTAATGAAATTTTGGCGTCTACGACGCCCATACGAAGTTTGATGTATTATTTACTAGCGGCTCGCCCCGGCTTCGCACGGGTATTTAATTTATCAAAAAATGTTTCAACAAATTTGAAAATATTCTAATCAAAATACTCCATCTTAGGTGCAGCTCCCGATTGGACTCTTTTGATGGACCCGTATGAAAAACACTAAAAAATTCCTGAGTATGATGGTGTTTCATCTTCCAGACCAGACATATTTCTATACTCAAAAAATCTAAAACGCATAGTACTTATAAAAGTTACTGTGCCGTGGAAAGCAAACATACCAGACAATAAAAACAAACAACTAAAGACCACACAATAAAAACAAATAAGAATTATTAATTACCTAACAAATGAATAACCCAAAAACGGTTATGTGGTTAATTTATATGCTGTAGAAGTTGGAGCAAGGGATATACCAGCGAAATCCCTATATGACCTACATAAAGACCTTGGCCTGTCAAGAACAACCATAACTTCCATCCTTGAACGTATATCTAAGGCGGCATTAGTAGGATCCTACCAAATTTGGTTAGGTAGGGGGGGATCTCGTTTGCTTCATTCGTTATCTTACACAGTGAGATTAAATGCGATTGTGTAATTCTATTCTACTAATATTGTTTAAAAAAGACAGAGTTTACGAGTAGTACAATATAATATTACAGATAAAAATATGATATATTATTATACACTACCGTTATATTATGTATTGCACTAGTATATTTACATGGTGCTAGCTTTCCGGCCGCGGCTTCGCCCGCACGTATGTCGGTTATCGCGCAAAACCATTTACCTCTTATTGCGCAGTTAGATAAAAAGTATCCTATATCCTTCCTCGGGTCTCAAACTATTTCCATACCAAATTTCATCCAAACCGGTTTGGTAGTTGTTAAGTTCATTCGCGTCATACAATAATACAATTCTTTCCTCTTTATAATGTTAGTGTAGTTGTAGATTATATATTTCATTTGTGGAAATGTAATTTTTATATAAACTTCGAATATAAAACTCCAATGATTTCAATCTTCTCTAGACTGCCTGGCAAATAGGACTTTGTGAGATTTTCAGTTTTCCACGAATTTTATTTTGCGATAGTTTATAAATCAGCGGCTGGAGCTCAAAATACGCCCATGCCAATATGTGATCTCTCCTAAGGGTCAAGTATTATGTGGCATTAAATATTTTGGGTTGTATACAATTCTATCGTATATCCGATTTGGGGATCGTCATCTTTTATGGATCTGCTTTACATCGAAACAGTAATTCTCAGGCAAAATATTATTTTCACTGAGGTAGGATCAACGTTATATTGAAATTGCTGATTCTGAATGCAATTAATTATAAATCAAGGAAAATAAAAGTAACATTTTTCTGCCAGCACCTAAATCACAGAATGAAAAGACCCTGTAAACTGTATCTAAACTATACGAAGCTACTCATTATCAAAAGCTTTGCAATTTATTTCCGCAATAAAATTTCTCACTACGGATATCGCTTATACGAAAAGGTAGAATGAGATAGCATTTTACAATCGAGACGAGACACATTTGCTATGACCTCAAGATAATTACTTGCCGGCTTACTCACAACAATAGTGAAGAAATAGTACGTAAATGCCCTCATTTTAACCAATCTAGATTTCTTTTTCGGGATATAACTATACCTTTTATTATTTTACAATTGAATCATAACCTTGAAAATTATTCTGACTTTGGAGTTATGAGCCATATAAAATAGTTCAAATATAATTAAAAATCATTGTGACATTTTGAGTATGTATATATAAATCGCCCTTTTGTTCTGTTTATTTTGCCACAGTTAGTATGTATTATTATTGTATTTAAGTCATATTCACCTAGTTGTACTTGATTATTTATTTATTTATTTGTACATTTTCTACAAATTCGAAAACCCAGGTACACAAGTAGGAATCGTAGTAGATGTAATTCAGAGAATCCTAGGAGAGATACTGACTACCCTCCTATTGTTAGTTTTTTTGTTAATTAGTTTAAATTAAAAAAAATAACATTTTTACTTAACCCGTCACGTGAAGTCAAATTTCTTTGATTATTAAAAAAAAACTGGTTTCTCATACTACTTTTAAATAATGTCCGAATGATTTCATTATTAAATAATTGTCTGAATGACCTAAAATACCCAAAACAATTAGCACATCAACTAAAACCGTGATTTTAAATGCATCAAAATATTGCGATAAAGCCGACCATAATCAATAATTAGGTATGATTCACTCCTTTTTAGAAGTCAATTACAAAGCGAGTGTGGTATATTAATACTACCTATAAGATGGGAATATAGTGACTATACAGGGTTATTGCTAGTCCTAAGAAACATTTTGAGATGATTTTTATTTTTGTTTTGGAAAAATAAATGTTTTAATGCCTACTCCGAGCTAAGAGCGCCCGCCACGACAACACTAAATCGCGCCGTGGTCCCTTTGAATAGAGTTGAGAATATTTACATCAAACAAAGTAATAAAAAATATGAAATAATACACTATAGGCACAAGAGACTTATGACATCAGGTGGTCCTCGTGCTTATTCAGTCAAAACATATAAAAAAACACAAAAGTTTTTTTTTTTTTTTAAGAAACACCTAAATATGTTTCTTAGGACCAGCAGAAGTCAACTCTAAGAGGTTGTTAGTATTTTACCAATAACCCTGTATAGTCAACTTGCATAAAGTTATCAAAAGCATAGTCGTAATTTTTACCCAACAGTAGCGCATAATAATCAATATGTGGAGTAGTCATAATAATTCACCTACGGATATATTCCGCACCATATTCTCACTTCGTAAAATGACATCATTGACTAGATTGTGTCATAAAACATAGATATCTATTACAGTCAAGGCCGTGGCGTAAGTCTTTAGATACGCTCGGTAAATAGAAACTGGTAGAAATTTGTGCTGAATTAACGTACGAGAAGTATTTATGAATTATATTCAAGTCTCACTGTATGACTTTTTTTAGTTGTTATTCAGATAGTTCGTAGGGTACCACCAACTTAACTGCAGTTTTCGAGGGCGCTACTGGTCAAGGAAATCAACTACAAACTGTCACAATTTGAAGGAATGTTGTAGTTCTTTTTTTTGCCGCCTGAACAGATAAGTTGGTGGGACTATGCAATAATTTTCACTTTGTTCTCGTTAGCAAAAAATAACCTTGGGTTTAAAAATATGCTACGTGCTGATAATATTCGGTTGTAATTAAATTATTGGAGTTAAGTATTTGATGATATCATTATTCATAATTATATGAAAAGTTCGTATATTCATCGACATATTGTATTTGAGTGTTTTTTGATCTAATCGGGACCATATTACGATATGTTGAAAGTTTTGTTTTACCCATATTTATGGACAAGCCAACTTTATCGCTCTCAAAAATGAGTTTTGTAAGTCATCTTGAAGCAATGATAGCCATGCGGTTATAGCTATGGATTGCGGTGCCGCAGGTCCATGGTTCGATCCCCGCCGCCGGCTTGAGCATGCTGGAAGTAATTTTGCGAATGCCCACCTTGATAGCTACCATCCTCAAGTAGAATATCGGTCGCCAAGCAACTACCAGTGTGTTCCGGCAGCTGTTCTTGCGAGCCAGTAAAATTACAGGCAAATGAGACTTAACAACTGTATGTCTCAGGGTGACGGGCGCAGTGTAGTTTGTGTGTGATGAAATGCATATGTTATGGGCAGAGGATACCGCTTAACATAAGGTGGGCCTCGTGCTTGTTCCGTCTCAATTACATAAAAAAAACTCTTTTAAGCTTTTTGAATCTTCACAAAATAGAATCGTCTGTGAATCTTAGATGGTTCAGCATGACTCCGTTTATTTTTATCCCCATTTGCACACTACATTACGTATTGGCGTTTTAAGTTTCCTCCCCCCGGACCTCCGAATGGAGTAGACGTGCCTTTGAAACTATAACAATTTATTACAAATTTATTTAACGATAAATTAAAAATAAATATAATCGTGAATAATAGGAGTGCAAAACATATCAGGAGTCATTCATGACCGAGGGCTGGAGTGAAGAGTGCAGCTAGTCGGGTGAGAAAAACATAGATCGTACACTGTGACATTAACTTCTATCTGTGTTGGACGGCACACTAGTGCTCACAGGGGTCAAGATATAGTGGACGGAAAAACTTTTTGTATGAAATCCTCGATTGCTACCACTTTACATTGATCTATTCCGGACTGTCATCAATGAAATTTAATGCGTGTGTGTAGGCAAGTCGTGTGATAAGGTGTGCATATGATTTATGTAAGCCTGGTATTCTTGAACAGAACACCTCAACAAAGTGCATGATTATTAAAGTCTGAAAAGGTTTGGCATGTTATTTGGTATAAAATATCACTGGCGTTCTGTTGTCCTAATACATTAAATCGATACTTCGACCTAGAGGGCCTGTTGGTAGAACTCTAGTTTATGTGTAGATAGTACTTAAGTGCTTACACAATATCTCCTATTCAGTGTTGATACCCTGGTGGAACACATAGTCGAAAATGGACAAATCACTTTCAGAACCAGACCTAAACCAGTCGTGTCAAGAAAATCAAACTCCGCCTAACTATTCTTTTACTCGCTCAAAAAGAAGGAGGGAAGATGAGGAATCTTCTGATATTAGGAGTTTTACATCATCACTTATGACAGAACAACAAAAAGAAATAAAAAAGATTGTGAAGGTCTTGTCAGAGATAAAGGAAACAAACACCAATATTGAGAATTCCGTCGCTTTTCTCTCAACACAAAATAAGGAGTTACAAACTAAAATTGAGCGATTAGAAAGACAGGGGGAAAAAGACAGAGGATATATAATGGTATTGGAAAGTAAAATTGAAGATATGCAGATGTCTAGCCGTAAGTCTAATTTGCAGCTAAAAACGTGCCCAAAAGAAGTGGAGAAACGAAAGAGGACTTAGTAGAAATGGTTCTCTGTCTTGCGAATAACATAGACTGCAAGATGGAGAAAAACGACATAAAAGACGTTTACAGAGTGAGTAGTAAAAAGGAAGAGGTGAAAAATACCCCTATTATAGTGGAAACTACCTCAACACTCTTGAAAACCGATTTTCTTAAGATGTGCAAAATTTTTAATACTAAAAATAAAAGCAAACTTGCTGCTAAGCATGTAGGATGCCGAACCAATACGGACGTCCCCATCTTTGTGTCAGAGCATCTGACTGCTAAGGGCTCGCGACTCCCCTTTCTAGCTCGAGATCTAGTCAAAGCTAAAAAGTTTAAATTCTGTTGGACGGCCTATGGCAAAATATATCTTAAAAAAGATGAAAATTCGCCGAAAATTACAATTAAGTCTGAAGCACAGATACACCAGCTTATACAGGGAATATGACTAGATCTAAATCTTAAGGTTCCTAATTTTGCTTGTAATAGTTTTACCGCTACTTCAACTTGTTTGTTGTTCTATTTTTTTAAGTTGTTTAAAATTTTTAAAATACACACCATGTCTCACCTACTATACACCTACAAAAAAAATACAGTATATACACAAGCTTTTATTTATACCAGTAGTAACATAACTAAACTGTACTCATACACATATACCTTCCTTACGCTACATCATATCAGTCCACTTGTATTCTATCTAACTTTTACATATCACATATATGTGTATATTTTTCAATTGTCATTATTATGTTGCCAGTTTTATACATTAATTATATTTCAAAACGTATTACAGCTCACCTTCAGTCCACTTAACACAAATTTTAATGGATAGTTCACTTAACACACTGAATGAGATAGACAATGCAACTATTGCACATGCTGTCCAATGTGACATTGAAGATTTATCAAAACATATAAATGTTGAAACGCGTGACTTGAAAATTTTTTGTCAAAATATTAGAAGCGTATATTGCAATTTTGATGATCTGCAATTGGCTCTCTCTAGCTTAACATTTGATCCAGATATATTGATACTTACTGAAAGTCAACTAAACACTAATAAACCTATACCTACTATTCCGAATTTCTCTGAGTTCCAAACATCAAATCATATAAATAAAAATGATGGAGTAGTAGTTTATGTCACAAAAAATATCAAGTGTAAGGTTAAAGAAATTAGATTGAACCATGCCTCGGCCTTGGAAATAAATGTTAATAATAATATTATCTTAGGTGTGTACAGGTCTCCTTCAAACACTAATGCTGATATGTTTATTAGCTCTCTTGATGCATACTTGGAATCTATAAAATCATGTAATAGCATTGTTCTTGCTGGAGATATAAATATAAACTTAACACCTACATTATCAGAGCAAAACCAGGAGCGAAAAAATAGACAAAACTACTGTGAGATGTTAAGTGTGCATGGCATAATGCCAGGACACATGTTTCCTACCCGACTCAATAGTTGTCTAGATCACTTAATGATAAAACTAAATAAACAGATATCTTCCGCTCATATTGCAGTTTTAAATACGTCTATCACAGATCATTCCCTATTATTCTTGAACTTATCTAAAGTCAAGCAAAAACACTACAAAAGTCATAAAACTAAAATAAATACTGATTTTAATGGGGCATTAAAAACTTTGGCAGACAAAAATCTTGGAGAACTGTTATTTTCGGCGGACCCAGAACATATAGTTGATCTTTTGATTAATAAAATGACGGAAGCTATACAAGAAAATACAAAGACTATACAAATACCCAAAAATAAGCGGACTATAAAACCCTGGATCACCACGGGTATATTAAGGTGCATTAAAAATAGGAATAAACTGCAAAAAAGCTTGAGAGGTGATCCAAATAATGAAATACTTAAAATTAGTTACAAAAGATATCGAAATTATTGCAACCAACTCATTAAAAAACTTAAACGTAAATATGAAAGAGAACAATTGGCAAATTCTACTAAAAATAATAAAACCCTTTGGTATAACATTAAACACATAACAAATATTAAACAAACTAAAACAGACAACAATACACTCTTGGAAATCAAACCTTCGCCAAGTGAAGCAGTAAATTATGTTAATGACTATTTTACCGGGATAGGTAAAGTGTTTGCAGAAAAAATAATATTAGAGGATTTTAACTTTGACACCGATAATGACTCTAGAGTATATGGTTCACAATTGACATCATTTGTGCTCTTGGATACAGAAGTAGAAGAAGTAAATCATATACTCATGGATCTTAAATCAAGTAGTGCTCCCGGTTGGGACAATATTCCAAACACTTTCCTTAAATTAGCTAAAGATCTAGTAGTACCAATTATTGTTCATTTTACAAACTTGTGTTTTAATAGTGGTACGTTTCCTAAGCGTAGAGTGGGGCCAGAGATGATGTCAGTAACTATAGGCCCATATCAGTGTTACCTTCTTTATCAAAAATAATAGAAAAACTGTTAAATAAGCGTCTAATAAACTATTTAAATAAATATCAAATTTTATCAACATCCCAGTATGGTTTTAGACAGGGCAAATCAACTGAAGATGCAGTAATATCTCTAACATCTCACATTACTGAACAGCTTGATAAAAGTAAAAAATGTCTCGCGGTTTTCCTTGATCTACAAAAAGCTTTTGACACTGTCTCTGTCCCCATTCTTGTTCGCAAACTGGAATACATAGGAATAAGAGGCACATGCCTAGAATTATTTAAAAACTACTTACAAGATCGGACACAAAAAGTTAAAATCGGACAACAAACCAGTATTGATGCCAAAGTCACATTTGGCGTGCCACAAGGAAGCGTCCTCGGGCCCACGTTGTTCCTTATTTACATAAATGATTTGTGTAAATTGGAAACAAGAAATGCCCGAATATTCTCGTACGCAGATGACACTGCAATAGTTTTCACTGGTAATGATTGGGAATCAGTGCGTAGTGACACGGAATCTGGAATGGCTACGGTTGCATCATGGCTAAAGTCTAACTTACTTACGCTTAATAATCTGAAGACAAACTACATGTGCTTTTCTATAAGTAATAAAACTCAACCGAATACAAACTTCAAAATCAAGATACACAAATGTAAAAATTATAATAATAATAATAGTAATTGCACATGTCCCACCATTGATAAAGTTGAAAAAACAAAATACTTAGGTATTATATTGGACCAGAGGCTCTCTTGGCATAATCACATAGAATTAGTTAGTGAACGCTCTAAAAAACTCATTTGGATTTTTAAACTTTTAAGACATGTGACTTCAGTTCATTTGATAAAACAAATTTATGTTGCTCTAGCTCAGTCAATCATGACCTACTGCATTCCCGCTTGGGGTGGAGCTTCAAAAATAAAGTTCCTAGATGTCGAAAGGGCACAGCGTGCTTTGTTGAAGACTATGTTTTTTAAACCATATCGCTTCTCTTCAAATGAACTTTATAAATTTTGTGACTTTCTAACAGTAAGGAAGCTGTATATACTATTTTGTATACTAAAAATGCATAAAACAACTGAATATGATCCAACAAATTTAACAAAACGACGACAATATGTTAGTATGTCGAGAAAAAGAGTACGTACAGCTTTCGCTAAACGGCAATATTTATCTCAAACAACCTATCTCTATAATGTGGTGAACAAAAAATTGGCGATTTGTCCAAAATCATATTATGAGTGTAAAAAAACCCTATCTTCATGGCTCAGGACTCTAACTTATGATGAAACTGAGGCAGTTCTTCATCCTATTATATAATATGACAAACTTTCACACTAACGCACCCTCACACACACACACACTCTCAAACACACACACACACACACACACACACACACTCAAACACACACATACACGCACTCACCCTCACTTTTAATTAAAATTTACAGTATTTAGTATGTAAGTATTAAGATATTAATTTTGATTTATGTTAACCTACTTATGAATTTTCTATTAATATGGAAGAGCGAGGTCTTCTGATACAGGTATACATTTACTTAAAAGAAGGCCTCTACACAATGTTATATGGATACATGTAGTTTATGAAAATAAAGCATTATTATTAAAGCATTATTATTAAGTTTTGTTTTATATATGATATGATACTTACATAATACGCATTACAAATACATATCAGATTCCTTCCATGTTTACTTTTGGAGATATACTTATCTCGCAACAAAAATGGTCTATAGCTAACAAGTTTATGATAATTAGTATAGTATTATTATTATTTCAACTAATCATAATTCATATTATAGATACTTTCTGTTTGAGCAAATGAAGACATGAGCGCAAGTTGAGTGAGAGTGAGAAAAAGTTTTCCATACCTTAGGCAGGTAATTGCTTTAACTACTATTACTTAATAATTTATCTAGTGCGATTTAAGAAAAGCTCAATCTTATATTTCAATATTTTGCCTCATTAGCATACACGGGATCTACAAAATTTTTGTAAATATATTCTATTTATATACTTACAAAATATAAAAAAAAAAATGCCTTGAACAAACTTTTTATTACATATTACTAAAAATCTGTACTGATTTGTTTTTGATTACGTAACTGTAATTACAGATGATTTTCACAAACGTTAATTTTTTCTATAATAATTTGCTGAGGATAAATTAATGTGTTACTACCATGGTAATTTTCCGACTCTTTGTATGTTTTATCAACTTCATAAATACCTTATACCTACTGGTGATTTCATGCTTTATTAATTTGTGGTTAAATTATGTATTATTATGCCCCATCATAATCCTGTCTCCCAAACCAGATATGAATGTTAAATATTTATTTTAACGAACGTTACGAAATCTTTTTGTAACTTAAGACAAGTTTTAAAAGCCAATCAGTTGAAAAATGATGGTTCCAGCTCGTGTTCCCAGTGGTACTACTGTTTCATTTAAAGCAGAGGTTACTATGACCGTTTTGGAAAGGTGATCTATTATTATCGATGAAAAGTTGTTTTAATATTTTATCCTATATTTTTCCCATTTACTTATTTTTGCATCCAACAGCTCGTGAGACTCTCAATATCATTGCACTACCAATTTTATGTTTTTCGTTATGATGTTGTGGCCACTTAAGATCCTTTTTTCAGAAACACGTGGAGGTATCAAACTGAAATTCTTCAACTTATTGCCTGTCACCTACATAATTGAAAACATATTGTAATAACTTTATTATATAGTAAGTATGTAACACATTGTTAAAATATGTTTAAAATAATGGCCCCGAGTTTCTTGCCCGTTCTTCTCGTAGTGGCTCTATACAATTTATTTGTTGAACGTGGCAGTAGGAATATTTCAATACTAAAATTTGTAATTGACCTTCATACGAGCGTCGTAGATGCGTAAATTGAATAATAGATTTTGACTTTGACTGTGATACCTACGGGTTTGTACGGACCCCTCGATGCACGAGTCCCACTCGCACTTGGCCAGTGTTTTATTTCCGTCTTAGTTACCATTTCATCGCACAATGCAAATTCTGAGAGCTATGCATATGACTTTGGTCCTGCGCCAAATTTCTTTAGGTGGGTTTTTATTGCGTAAAGTAAATCTATCATATAATCTCGATGGCCTGTGGTGAAGGTAGATCAACAGTTGAAGACTCAGTACCATAAGTAATCACTAGCATTACATATTGGTTAAATACCTTTGTGTTCAGGCTCTGCTGGTCAAACGAAAAATGTCGCGTATAGCTAGCTTACCAAACGCCAATTTAGATTCGTCAGATGCAACACAATTTGCTAACTTATTTTATAACTACTGAAACTGAACAGTCCTTCCATGGATGATATAATAATGGAAAACTTCATTCAGACAATCGAGAATACTGTATTTTCCTGTTATTATAACACGCACCCGAATTTGGTTTATTATGAATGAAATCCTATTGTGTTCATCATCATATCATTATGCAAGAATTTAAAGGAAGAAATATCAGTCCGGTTGCAACATGGACCTTAGACATAACTTTTGTGTTGTTCATATTTATTATAAGACCCTGAGGCGGTTGAGTATCGCGCTGAGCTCCTCAAACGACGCTGCTATAGCATTATCGTCAGCTAAACGAAAAGTCAGATGCACTCGTGAAAGGTGTTGATGGCATAGCCTTTCCAGTCCAAAACCATCCTGTAATCCGTTATACCATATAAATTGGCCGTCTTTAGGGCGCTTTTGACTTTAGATTTTTCTCAGTGTAATTATCACGCCGTCTCTGTTATAATATCAATGTATTAAGTCTAAAGTGCCTGTTATTTCACTGGCTCTCAAGGACTGCTGCCGGAACACACTGTTAGGTGCTTGGCGACAGATTTTCTACTTAAACGTGGTAACTAGCCAGGCGGACAATCGCAAAATGCCCTTCAACCATGCGGTGAAGCTCAAGCCGGCGGTGGGGATCAAAGTCAAAGTCAAGTC
The DNA here is from genome assembly GCA_963890685.1 of Plagodis pulveraria. Taxonomy (NCBI): domain Eukaryota; kingdom Metazoa; phylum Arthropoda; class Insecta; order Lepidoptera; family Geometridae; genus Plagodis; species Plagodis pulveraria. The sequence goes on along the minus strand of OY982958.1, from coordinate 11,581,507 downwards.
AAAATCATTTATTCAATTTAGGCGTCTACGACGCTCTTATGAAGGTCAATTACAAATTTTAGTATCGAAATATTCTACATTGTACTGCCACGTTCAGCAAATAAATTGTATAGAGCCACTGCGAGAAGAACGGGCAAGAAACTCGGGGCCATTCTTTTAAACATCTTTTAAAAATGTGTTACATACTTACTATATAATAGAGTTATTACAATATTTGTTTAAATTATGTAGTTGACAGGCAAAAGCTTGGCGGAGGCGGAATTGTCCAGGCATTTTTGTCGTTTATGTAATCAGAAACTTTGTAGTAGGATTTTTTTATCAATATGTTTTTCACATGCACCTTGAATTTCCCTTCTGTGAGCGTTGTAATATGTTTGGGAACTTTATTATAAAACCGCACACAATTACCTAAGAAGGACCTTTTATTTGTCTTTGCTAATCTAAAACCTGGCACCGCTATTATATCTTTATTCCTAGTATTGTAATCGTGAGTGTCACTGTTTAATTTAAATTTACTCAAATTTTTACGAACATACATACTATTTTCAAATATATACAGACTTGGTAAAGTTAAAATATCAATTTCTTTAAAAAGATTTCTCACAGATTCCCTAGGACCCATTTTATATATGGCTCGAATTGCACGCTTTTGTATGATAAAGATTGTCTCTATCTCAGCAGCAGTTCCCCACAGCAATACACCATACGACATAATACAGTGGAAGTACGCGAAATAAACTAGGCGAGCAGTAGCTATGTCTGTTAACTGTCTTATCCTAAGAACTGCATATGCAGCAGAACTAAGTCTTCCGGAGAGATCATGTATATGTGGATCCCATTGTAAAGTGGAATCCATTTTGATTCCCAGGAAGACTGTCGCTTTGTCAATAGTGAGTTTATCTCGGCCAAGCTTTATGTTTGGTTCAACATAAGGAACATTTGGTAAAGAAAACTTTAAACATTTCGTCTTTTTTGAATTAAGGAGAAGATTATTAGCGGCGAACCATTTACAAATCTTAGATAATACATTATTTACGTGCGTCAGTTCACTGTCTTTCCTATCTACTTTAAAAATCAGAGAGGTATCATCTGCGAATAAAACAATATCGCAGAAATCTTTGACCATGCAAGGGAGATCATTAATATATGTTAGAAACAGAAAAGGTCCCAAAATTGATCTCTGTGGTACTCCCATTTTTACCAATGATCGAACCAGGGGCCTGCAGCACGGCAGACCATAGCTCGGCCATCATTGCTTCCGTGCCGCAGGATCATGGTTCGATCCCCACCGCCAGTTTTAGCTTCTCCGTTTAGTGGAAGGACTTTTGCAAATTCTTACCTGGGGTGTTACCCCAAGTAGACATAGAAGCAGTGTGTTCCGGCAGGAGTCCTTGCGAGCCAGTAAATTACATAAACATGAGACTTAACAACTATATGTCTCAGTTTGTCTCTTGTGGAGAAATGAACAGCATTCAGATATAGTTTATAATGGTACAACATCCACTACAACCACCTTCCGTATTAGTGTTTTATTTGAACCGGCTTGTTTGGGTACAGCAACCGGTTCAAATAAAAAGTCATTAATATTACAAGCTTAACAATTGACTCTATTATGTAGTGATTCTCGCAAACAGCTGCGACACTCATCTCAGAAGCAAGATAGGCCTATTAGTTCTTCAACAAAATCATGTTGAAGTTTCCCTTAAAATATCTTATTATTTAGAGGTTATATAACTCCTGGGGAACTAACTATACTGTAGTAGTACTATGGAAGGCAATAAAACATATTTTTTATTGTTTCTTGTCAAAGAGAACTATAACAAGAAATCTAGCTCTGTTCAAAGAGCTGGCACCTGGTTAGTTATAAGATGCGATAAGCTGTCTAGGGCTAGGACTTCAAAGGAAGTATTAGTAACATAATCAAATAGGTCACTTAGTACGGGCGGGTCCATTACAATACCAGTATTTTTCCTACTCTTAGAAGTTTTTTATGTGACGTTGTCCTTAATTTTTTTAGTCTTAGGCTATTTCAGAGCCATTTTGTACTCATTATTAAGTATCAGGTCAGCTTGGCTAAATTGTACCGAGTACATCTCAACAGTATTTCATGTCAAGGTGTATTTCTATCCATAGAACACCTAAGTTCTCTTAGAACCTCTATTTTTGTGATTTGGCATGAAAATATGCATACTGTGGAGATCATTACTTTTGCGATTAGGCATTGTCCTATACAAAAATATTTGTGAACAAATTTAAGAAGATCTGTTGTATTTGGTAGCTAATAGTGTTACATATATTTCCTCCAAGTTTCAGTCTACCGGTTGAGAAAAATTATCGATTGTACGTAACAAAATAGAATATAATTATTCAATATTGAATAATTGCTCATAAGTGCATCAAACATTTCTTACAAAACAAAGTAACATGAAATTAAATACAGTTTATTCTTAATTTATATCTAATTTTTCAACAATGCGCTTGGAGAGTGTTAAATATTGTTGCGGCAAGTTTAATCATAAGAGCATTTTTCATTAATATTTTTATACACTAGTAGACATACATAAGCGCAGTATGGGAACTTGCTTAAACAAAGATACACATAATAATATTGTGCCCATAGAAGCTGCTGCACCTGTGTTATCATAACTTATACATAAACCTAAGCATAATATAATAGGTAATCTGATAAAATTAAATTAAATGAATTAAATACTTTTTTTTTTTACAATTTGGTATGTTGTAAACTAACCATATAATGAGATTCAATTAATTTATGAGATGTTTCCGTAAGATTTCATTTTCAGTATGTAAATTAGTTTTAGAATAGATTTTATCATACGCGGATAATAGGTATAACTCCACAAAAATGGAATGAATATGGATGGCTTTATGAATGGCTTCACATAAACCTTAGCCATAATGTCATGTACTTACAATGATGTTGCAGTATTTATTATTTTCTTCATGAAAAGAACATATTCTAGCTAAGCATATATAGTTTGTACTAAACTTTATGAGTTCATAATAGATAACTTATAGGTATATGAAAAATTTGGCGTGACTTTGAAATTGGATAACATTTTTGTTATTTTACCATTTTTATGGATTTTGTTGTAATAAAATAACCAATAAACAATATAGCCCCACAACAAGCATAAAAATATTTATGAGTTTTTACTGTACATTACCTTACTGATATTGTTACTCTTAAAGTTTTGGTTAGACTAATAAATTACTTATATAGTGATTCTTAAGTATATTTTGTGCTATCTGTCCTATTAAAGAAGGTGTTTAGCATAGATAGATGCTTACTTAACATCATAAAAGTGGAACCAAGTAAAATGTTAAAAAATATACGTATAATTAGATTGAGTTCTATTAGAATTTCGTAAACTAAATATTTGTTGAACATCACCACATATTTATAAAATTAAAGATATCTTTGCTAGATTAACGGAATGTTTTATTTTAAGTCTTAGGCTCTAGTTGCTAGGTGTCAAAACATTATCTAGCCAAAGTTTGTACTGCGACAGTTGTCTAGGACTAACAGCTACTTGCCGGTCATTGTTTACTCACAAGCCAACCACGCCGGCTTTATAAATTAACTTTATCCTTGACATACCTACCAGGGAGCCTTGATACCCGTCACGGCCGCTTCACAGCTAATGCATACACTTTTAAAACTGCAGAATACTAGAATATATACGTGACGCACAGAAATGAGGTCATTCCAAAAAAATCTAGATTATTTTAGTCAGTTGTTTTGGATTCGTCACGGTCTCAACTGTGCGGTGGACTGTTCGGAGTCGGCGAGTAATGGATTGTGGTGGTGGTTAGACCTGCACCACACGCGACGCTCTATGGTGGACTGGTGTCGTGAGTCGTGCTGTGATGGGGTCGACCCGTCCAAATAACACTCGCTGCCTGTGTCTCCACTTCACGAGATCATGCACATGAGATCATTTTTCTACGGATATACTGTGACGGATTTATCTGTTTACTTGTTGCGTGATATCAGGTATGTTAGTATTTTATTACAGAATACACTACATAACTAGTGGGGTTTGAACCTAAAAGTAAGCTATTGATTGAAGGTAATTTATTGAAGATTAAATATAGATAAGGCATTTCTATCTATTTTATTGGAGATGAATATAGTTTTGGTATATTTTTTATGTTATAAATGTAAGATTTGTGTGACCTAATAACTAACTAATTTTAAAGTAGTATCTACAAAATTACAAATATACGATAGAAAAAAATTAAGTCATGTGCGGGATTGTAATGTAATCCGCATAGCAGGCGTTATTGCAAATATAACAATATTAAAAAAAAATGTATCTCCTACTTTGGAGTACATATATCATTTTATTTGATTGTGAAAGTCTCATTAATGTTGATTAAGCTAATGCTTAATCAACATTTTGAGCTAATGCTTTATATCTCATTATATAATCCTCATGATAAATTTAATGACTCTGCTAATTACCATCACCATAAGCGTAGGCTATATGTAAGTTACATAATAATATGTCCGTTTATGTTACATAATGCCACAGGCTTAGTTGTTATTATATTTTATATAAATATAAACAGATCTGGACTTAACTTTAAAAGTTTAATAACAAAAAAAAACAATAAATATATTATAAGAATTTTCATTTTTTTATCCTGGCTACCATTTTCATTTATTCACTTTACTCTTATACTTTATACATACGCTATACGTAGCAAAAACCTTCTCGAGTCAAAAATGTATTATTAATATTGTTTTTATTTTTTATTATTAATGTATCATGAGTCAAAATGCATTTCCTTCATTTATTTTATAAATTGTTACAACGCGTGGTTTTCTTGAAAAACATGACATATGATAAATAAACATAATTATTGTAAGCATAAAACATGAAACCCCTCTGTATATTTAATTTTCAACTAAGACTAAGGTTGGATTAAGTTAGTAAAATTAGAAAATCTGATTGAAATATTGATCGGACAAAAGTTTTCTAATGGCAATTTTGAGATATCCCGCGACATATCTTGGTATATTTCGTGCAATGGTCGGCGAACACGTCACCGTGGCGGCGGCATGGCGGCAGCGGGGCGCGGCGGCAGCCCACGCGATGACGTTACACCACATCTCTATCTAGTACTCGATCTAATAGTTGAGGCGCCGAAACGCTCGTCTACGTAATTCTCCTTGAAGCACGTGTTTCACACAGTTTTGGGGGTTATGCAGACGGGCGTAAGGTTTGTTCGCTACAGCTGATTTAAGCTACAGGCTAAGCCTGTTTGCCATTTTCCATTATATTGACACTTATTATCAAACTACGTGATACTGTGGTCAAAGACCGAATACCTACAAGGCAAAAAAATGTTTTTTGTCGATTATTTTAAACCATAAAATCTACTTTTTTTACTGTTTTCAATTCAATAAAATGAGGAGGTACTCAATTCGATTGTTACGTCAGAACTTTTGACTGGGTCAACCGATTTTGATGATCCTTTTTTATTTGAAAGCTGATGCGTGTGGTCCCATTTAAGTTTCAATAAAATCGGTCAAAGCAATTTTGAGTTACACTGGAATATCTGAAAAGTATTTTCCTATTTTGATGATGTAGTCGTTGCCAGTGAATGATAATCGATCCCATAAGTAAGCAAGGGTCACTAAAAAGGTGAAAACATTTTTTTTTTACTAAAAAATGGCATCGACTTCAACATTGAGTGTTGAAATCGGTGACATTTTAGGGTAAAAAAATTTTTTTTCGTGCGTATATTATTATTATAATTTTTTATGTTTTTGTAAAGGAACAAGCCCGAGGCCCATCTGATGTTAAGTGGACTAACCTCTGCCTATAACAGATGCATATCGTCAACGACGAATTGCACTGCGCCCGTCACACTGAGACGTACAGTTGGTAGGACTCATGTGGCTGTCATTTTCATTTTACTAGCTCTCAAGGACTGCTGCCGGAACACACCGTTAGGTGCTTGGTGACAGATTTTTTATTTTTAAAATTTCTTTCTTATGATATTCAAAATAAAATAAGATTATTGAAGTAAATAAATAGAAAATATTTTATTAGATACACGTACCGTAGTCTTAGCTAAAATATACATGTTTTGAAATGAGTACTGAGGTAATAATAAAACCATATCTTCCTGTGGGATTCATAAGAGATGACTAAGGAAAAAATACTAGAGGGTAAACAGCAGATCTTTCTGAGGAACTGCCACTGCATCCCTGAGACGCCTGTCAAGCGTGGGGTTACGGTTAACCCGTTGAATAAATGCCCTTCATAAACGAGGCCTCCCCCTTTTGTGAAAGGCATTTATTCAACTATTGATGATGAGATAATAATATCACCGGTGTAGATACCTTAATATCTTAAGTGGGTACATTAAATATTGACTCGAAACTGCAAGCTTTAAGAAGGCCTTCAAGAAGAGAGCATATTCCCTCCTCAAAGGCCGGCAAAGCATCCTCGAGACCACTGCTGTTGCGGACGTTCGTGGGCGACGGTGATCACTTACCACCAGGTGAGCTGCCTGCTCGTTTGCCTTCCTATCCATCCATATACAAAAAAAGCAGAGCCCGAGGACGCATTACCAGTTATTAAATTTTATTTTATTATAAATAACATGGAAAACATACTATTTTATACCAGTTATCAGGCTATTTTTATTGTTTTATCTCTTTTAAGACTTAAAAATGTTACTAATATATAATATACTAGTTTCAAAGAAAGCTGATACAAATTGCTATCAAACTTTTTTATTTTAAATCTCTAACTTCTGTAGGGTAGAAAAATTAAATTTAAAGTCTAGTACTTATTTTTGCAGGCCAGTGTGGTGATATTTCTTTGATTTTAAGTACACGAAATTAACTTGGTATTAGTATTAACTTGGTTTGTAGCTGCTTACTTAAATGAAATATACTTTTTTTGATGAAATTTTTTTGACCGTTTATCGCAAAATATACAAAAAGAAGACGATGCCAATTTAAGTTTAGATTAATAGGCTCCGTCTACATAGAATAACTCTGTTTTGTTAATTTTCCCTTTACATATAACAAATGTTATAAATATATGACACAATAAATATTTATATAATATATCGGAAAAACCGTGGGGTGCAAGGCCGCATAGGGGGTGCTGGGCTAGAAAATTACCCCCCCCCCCTCATTGCTACCGTGGATGTCGTTAGAGGCGACTAAAGGTAAAATACAGAATGATGGGCAGCAGCGCCTTCTGAGGAGCTGATATCTGAAACTGCGATACCCAGGACGCCTGCCAAGCGTGGGGATTATGGCAAATCCCTCTGTAATGGGGGAGGCTGTGTTCAGCAGTGGGAAATCCGGCTAATACAGTACAGTATATTGAAAAACGTGTACAGTGTATATGATGCTAGTCACACTGTGCATGAATAAAAGCAGTTTGATAAATTAATTTAGTGGCCTCCGCCCGTGTGGAATTTAGATCGCGTTTCCAAGCTTCCTAACTAAAGGCTTTGTCTTAGGAAGCAAAGTAACTATATTACTTAAGACTTGAATTTAAAACGGATATTTTAAAATAACCTGCTTATATATCGTTTCAAAAGTTTGATACTTTTTAAATAAATATAGATTTTAATTGCATTTTGTGTCTACCTTATTCTTTGTAAGAGCTAAAGACCCGTGACCTAGACAGAAACCTGTGCATTTTTGTTCAATTAAGAAGTTCACCCAATAGCTTGATAGTTTTAGCGCCTAATGACAGATTAGTTAAGAATATTGTGTACAAAGAAGTTTTGTAGGCCCTAATTTTTTACACACGCTAAACATAAGTAAAGCCGCAAAAACTATACCCAATTAGTAATAATACTTCATAACGCGAGCGAAGCCGCGGGCAAAAGCTAGTTAATAATAATACTTCTTAATGCGAGCGAAGCCGCGGGCAAAAGCTAGTCGTCAAATATAATCCGCTAGATATATTATCTATGCACTATGTACAAAAAAGGTTAATTCAAAGTTCTCTCCAAAATAACTCAATGTAGATGGCATACAGAATTCCGTATATTTTAAAGTGAAAAGTTACTAATCTTATATAGCCTCCATCTCAAAATCCTTTCTTAAGAGATTCCTACGTCATAGTAGTTTTATGCATGCAAAGTCTCAGCCCGATCGGTTTAAAATTGACAAAGTTTTATACAAACTTTCATCCCCTATTTTATCCCCTTGGGGGTAGAATTAAGCAAAATCCTTTCTTAGCGGATGCCTACGTCATAACATCTAACTGCATGCCAAATTTCAGCCCGATCCGTCCAGTGGTTTGGGCTGTGCGTTGATAGATCACTATGTCAGTCAGTCAGTCACCTTTGAGTTACTTATATATATTTAGATTAGGTATAGTTGCATTTGTTTTGTTTCGGTTTAGTAGTTTTGGTTATAGACTCTGCTTTGTATTTGGCAATTGTTTTTTATGTCTGATAGGTTAGCCTTTGACCACTATCTCACCTGATGGTAAGTGATGATGTGGTCGAAGATGTTATTTAGGCTAACCTAGAAGTACTGGATCTCAAGGACAGCTGCCGGAACACACCGTTAGGTGCTTGGCGACAGATTTTCTACTTGAGGGTGGTAGCTAGCCAGGTAGGCATTCGCAAAATGCCCTACCACCATGCTATAACGACTGCCATCCTAAGACAACAACCGGGATCGACGGCTTAACGTGCCCTCCGAAGCACGGAAGCGCTCAGTAGTAATGTCACTAGCGGTCACCCATCCAACTCGACCGCGCACGACGTTGCTTAACTTTGCTGATCGGTTGAGAACAGCTAAGTAAACTTCGCTACGAGCGCTTCAAACTTGTTTTGTTTTCGTTTGGTTTAAGTATAGGTTTTGTCGGTTAGATCTTTTTTAAAATGGCTAAAGAAAATCTGAACGTTAATGGAGAAGTTGAAGAATGTACTGTCGTCCCTATTGTTGGTGACGGTGCATGTTTGTTTCGTGCTCTCTCTTATTTAATGTACGGAACACAAGATAGAGCGATGGAGGTGCGTTCAGATATTGTCAGATATGTGGTTAATGACTGGAGCAACTTTTCAATTTTGACCCACGACATGAATGGTGATAACTACGTAACATCTGACGAATATTTTGCTGATATGATGAAAAATGCTACTTATGGCGGATTTTGTAAGTTAATAGCAGCAGGATTAATATTCCCATTTACTTGAGAGAACATTGCTTCTCTCATGGGCAGTTTTATGTTGCTTGCTCACGAGTAAGTTCACCCAATAGCTTGATAGTTTTAGCGCCTAATGACAGATTAGTTAAGAATATTGTGTACAAAGAAGTTTTGTAGGCCCTAATTTTTTACACACGCTAAACATAAGTAAAGCCGCAAAAACTATACCCAATTAGTAATAATACTTCATAACGCGAGCGAAGCCGCGGGCAAAAGCTAGTAATATATATGTTTATTGGCAATTTCACCTAATTTTCCTGTTAAACCGACGTGACGGCTTCAAAACTCCACGTAACCATACTGATACAATTTTCTACGCGTTTTGCTTCTACACGAAGCATCATCCACCTTCAGATGATACTTAGTGTAGAATCGAAACGACTCTTCGAGCGTAAGTTTCAACCATGTTTTTATTGGGAAAATAAGGCGGAATTGTTATTTATTACTACATAATATATTCATATATTTTTAAGTGTTTACTAAAACATGAAATAAATGTTTGCTTAAATCTTTTTTTTAATTTTTTTCATATTAGATATTGATTTCTGCAAAGTAACGCCTGAATATTATAATAATTATGAGTGAACTACTTATCACAATTTATTACCAGTCGTAACTTGGTCTTATATATATGTTTTTCTTAATAATAATTAAAACCTAAAATAAACCGGTCGTAATCTCCGACCGGTGTTCGAGCAGTAAAGATGCTCATGTGCGCGTCTAGCGGCCCTTGAAGCTGCCCGCATTCCTTGAGAATGAGCATCTTTACTGTTCGAACACCGGTCGGAGATTACGACCAAACACCGTGAGTGCTAGCCGGTGTAATAGTAAATAATTAAGTCAACTCACGTTAGTTTTTATGAAAATATGCTATTCATGTCACCTCCATGCGCTAGTGTAAAACTCTTGGTCCTGTGGTGCTCTGTAGACCACAGTGCAAAAATATGAGTATCTAGCCAGTGGTAGAGAGTAAGGTATATTTTTGGCGCAAACAAACTCGGAACGACTGCCTTATCCTATAATAACAAAAGTTTCTTGTCATGACATAAGCTTATATACTGTACTGTATCAGACGGATTGTCCACTGGTGAACACATTCTCCCCCATTAAATTGCCATAATCCCTGCGCTTGGCAGACCTCTTGGGGATGGGGGTGACATTCTAGCCCAGCACCCCACGGGTCGAGCGAGCTTATATAATGCTTGGAATTACAACATTTATAAAAATAATTATTTTTGATTATATTGAGGCAATTTCTTACAATCACTACGTTTCTCGAAAAGTTTAAGCTTATTGCTCGGAATAACAAAATAGCTAATAAGACTTGGACATACAAATAACCCTTAATAAAAAAATACTAAAAATGTCAGCAAAATTTAAATTTAAGGATTTACATTCAAAAATATAATAGTATATAAACTCAACTGATATAGGTAATTGCATATCTGCAAGCGTGCATGCGTATTTTAAAATTTACGCGTAAATTCATCACGAATTAGCAACTATTTCCTACTAGTCGTAGCTACTGTTACTAAAGCAGTTATAGCTCAGTGGCTTGGCTATGGACTACCGCGCAGCAGGTCCATGGTTCGAATCCCGCCGCGGGCTTGAGCTTCACCGCATGGTGGAAGGGCATTTTGCGAATACCCGCCTGGCTAGCGACCACCCTCAAGTAGAAAATCTGTCGCCAAGCACCTAACGGTGTCTTCCGGCAGCTGTCCTTGAGAGCCAGTGAAATTACAGGCACATGAGCACATTTACAACAGCTATGTCTCAAGGTGACGGGCGCAGTGCAATTCGTGACTTGTGATGAAATGCATCTGTTATAGGCAGAGGTTAGTCCGCTTAACATCAGGTGGGCCTCGAGCTAGTTCCGTAACAATAACATAAAAAAAAGCTACAGCAATAAAGGTATAGGTGTCGCTTTGTGATGCAAGTGTTGCTACACGCTATTATATAATATAATTTATTAAAAATTATCGAGACGCCATCTTGATTTGACGGAGGCCTACAGTTTATGAGACACATTGGAGTGTTGGCAACGGACCGAGTTGGATCGTTGTAGAGAGTATATTCTTTAGGTAAAGTAAGATCGCCAAAATGCTACGAACTATATACAACACTACAGCTATAATAAAAGCATTTAGATACCCATAAGTCATTGCAGACTCACAGGCAGTCCAAATGCTCCAGCCCACTACCAGTTGGCAGCGTGCCCAGCATGCTGGCAGCATGGCCCCGTTCGGTGCATTGAATTCGGTGCTGTCTATCAGTACTGATAATAGTTATTTGTTAATATTATTGTGAAATATTGTTTAAATCTAAATTAAAACAGTGCGAAACAGTGATCATTGTGTTTTGTGCTCGCATTTTACCCTGATGACGCTCTCTAAGCCTGAATCACTAATGACGATGTCAACGAGAACAATGCTTCTCCGACAAATATATTAGTTTCATATGATAATTAATCTTTCAAAAATTCCTTAATTCTCAGTACATTTTCTTCATTCACACTATCTTCAATCACTTCTTCAATAATGGTTGCATTTAACTATCTAATGTATCGGTTCGAAAAAAATTTTTTTTTTCGTTATTGTGACGGCACAAGCACGAGGCCCACTTGTTGTAAAGTGGACTAACCTCTGCCTATAACAGACGCATTTCGTCAACGATGAATTGTTCTGTGCCCGTCACACTGAGACGTACAGTTGTTAGGTCTCATGTTCCTGTAATTTTTCTGGCTCTCAAGGACTGCTGCCGGAACACACTGTTAGGTGCTTGGCGACAGATTTTCTACTTGACATATATACTCGTATATATACTTATGTCGAACGGAGCGATTACCATAACTGTGATATTAGATAGCAGTGCGCAGATATGAAGCTTATTTTGTGTGTGAAAAGTACCTACATACCTAATAACTTTTTACAAAAAAGGAGGCCGAAGGTTACGTCATTACTGTTGTACAAATGAGCTGTCGGGAAAAGTGTACAAAAAATCCGTTGTTAAACGGCTTTCGAAAGAATGCATCCTTGGCTATACGAGAAAATATCCATACTTTACTGCGAAAACGCAGTATTTTTAATATTTTGTACAATTTACATACAGGTCCCGACGCACCGGTGCATTTATAAAGTTTTCAAGTATTTTTAAAGTTGTGTTTATTTTATGCAATCTCCAGTCAACTTATAAACTTCTTGGTACCAATAAAATCCTCATCACATAGGCATTACGAAAAAAATTAAATGAAAATAGACCTTGTCATGGAAAAAGTTTACTGGAAAAAAGGTTTGAACAAAAGGTTTGAAGCAAAAGGTTTGAAAAAGTGACGACGAAAATGGCGGGAACAGATTTTTTTTTTCTCCGAAACTATTTTACCTATAACTTTGGTTCTTCTTTAAATATGATTAAAATCTTTACATAAAATATGAATTATAGATAATGAGGCCAAATTTTTTAAAACATTTTTTTAAACCGTCTGTATGCCTTTATATACAAAATACTGCGGACTATATACCACACTACAGCTTCTACAGTAAAAGCATTAAGACAACCTATAAGTCATTGCAGGCTCACAGGCAGTCTAAATGCTCCTACTCTCTACCAGTTGGCAGCGTGCCCAGCATGATGGCAGCATTGCCCCGTTGAATTGCAATGCCTGCGTTGAGCCAAATAGGTGCCAGCATTTTTTTTAAATAGTTACGAGATAAAAAAAATCTACTTGAGGGTAGTAGGTAGCTAGCCAGGTGGGCATTCGCAAAATGCCACACCACCATGCTATAACGACTGCCATCCTAAGACGACAACCGGAACCGACGGCTAAACGTGCCCTCCGAAGCACGGAAGCGCTCAGTAGTAATGTCACTAGCGGTCACCCATCCAACTCATGACCGCGGCGAACGTTGCTTCAGTTTTCTGATCAGTTACGAACAGCTTATCAAACTTTGCTACGAGCCCTTCGAAGCAGCAACCTAAACAACAATAAAAAAATATATATAGGAAAGTGTGTTGAGTCTCTAAAGTTTGTAGATGATTAAAATTTAATAAACTCGAGGTATTTTCTTTATTCATTTATACGGACATTTACCTGTATTATGCTTTCTTCGCTTCATGATAGTCAATGCTGAGCTTTTGCTGTACGTTGTTCCTGATTGTATTTGAACAAAATTCTGCACTTCAATATACACTGTCCCGCTCTTTCAAAGTTCTTTGAACATACGAGCAAGCACCATCTATAGTACCACCAACTTAACTGTGCAGTTGGCGAGGGCGCTGCTGATCAAGGAAATCAACTACAAACTGTCACAATTTGAAGGAATGTTGTAGTTCTTTTTTCTGCCACCTGAACAGATAAGTTGGTGGGTCTGTACAAGATACAAATCCTTCGTTTACTGGGCGATGTGGTCGCTTAGCGACAAAGCCCATACAAAAATAAATTAAAAAAAAAAAAAAAAAAACATTCGTTTGCCCTAAAGGTACGAGTATACAAAATACTATCATTTTATAATCCGCAGAGTAGAATGTGTTATCTTTATAATGAGGAGATGAAAAATATAACATAGACGAATCTGGCCGTATAATACTAGATCATCAAGGTAACAAAAATTAAAATTGATTACAAAAAATTAGAAGTTATCTATGGAGACCTTATTTGTGAACAGAGAACATGCTACCTTCAAATTATAGTACCTACGTACTGATTTATGTGATGACATATTAAGTTATGACTGTTGTCTGCTTTGTTTATGTGTTTTGAACATTCGTAGCGAAGTTTGCTCAACAGTTCTTAACCGATCAGCTAAGTTAAGCAACGCTAAAGTCAAGACTTTCATGGGTGACCTCTAGTGGTATAACTAAGGTGCACTTAAGTGCTTCGGAGGGCACATTGAGCCGTTGCTCCCGTTTGTTGTTTTAGGATAGCAGTCGTTATAGCATGGTGGAAGGGCATTTGAGTGGTGCGCATAATGAGTTTTCCCAGGAACAAAAAAACGTGAACCAGCTTCTATCCTTGAAAGTCAGCATCATCACTTACCATCAGGTTTACCACTTTGAAGCAGTGATGGCTCAGTGGCATTGGCTATGGAATGCCGCGCAGCAGGTTCGAATCCCGCCCAGAGTTTGAGCTTCACCGCATGGTGGAAGGGCATTTTGCGAATGCCCGCCTGGCTAGCGACCACGCTCAAGTAGAAAATCTGTCGCCAAGCACCTAACGGTGTGTTCCGGCAGTAGTCCTTGAGAGCCAGTGAAATAACAGGCAAAATGAGACTTAACAGGTATGTCTCAAGGTGATGGGCGCAGTGCAGTTCGTCACTTGTGATGAAATGTATCTGTTATAGGCAAAGGACACCGCTTAACATCAGGTGGGCCTCGCGCTTGTTCCTTCACAATAACATAAAAAAAAGGTGAGGTAGTCGTGAAAGGCTGGTCTATCAGCTTTACATAAAAAATATACAAATTATATAAATAAATAAAAAATACGTTTTTATCTGTACAACGCGAAACATTTTCTCGTTTAATCCGGATCTCAATTAATCTTACACTCCATCTGAAGGATTTTTGTATATATATTTGAAGGATTTTCTTCGATAAATCGGATTGGTAATCTTATTTCTAATACTCCCCTACTTTGAAAATCATAGCAACGCTGCTTTACGTCGTTGCTAGTATAATATTAAGTAATCTTATTTCTAATACTCGCCTACTTTGAAAATCATAGCAACGCTGCTTTACGTCGTTGCTAGTATAATATTAAAGGATTACTTTTACATTCTTGTTGTCAGAATTCGATGATTGTATTTCGTTTTAGGGTCCGTATGCAAAGGAATAATAGAGCCCTATTTATTAAACTCTGTTGTAGGTATGTCTGTCTCAATGTTCCGAGTCTCTAGCTAGTAAACGGCATGAGTTACAAACCTGAAATTTAGATAAGTTAAGTTTCTAAGTTAAGTTAGTATACCTACTGCAAATTATATGCGAGTAAAAAGAGCATTTTAAATTTATTCAGGTAATTTATCCCTACAAAGTTAAGTTAGTACCTAACTGCAAGTTACATGCGAGTAAACAGAGCATTTTCAATTTAACCGGGTAATATAGATTTTCAACACAATTTTGCTCTTAAAGTGAGCTTTATTATATCGTTCTTAGGGCCATAAACCGAACTATAACACCCTCGTGCATAATAATATGATACACCAGTGCGTAATAGAATTATCCCAACAATGTTAAGTAAATACCTAACTGCAAATTATATGCGAGTAAACCGAGTATTTCCAATTTAATCGGGTCATTTATCCCTACAAAGTTAAGTTAGTACCTAACTGCAAATTATATGCGAGTAAACAGAGCATTTTCAATTTAATCGGGTAATTTATCCCTACAAAGTTAAGTTAGTACCTAACTGCAAATTATATGCGAGTAAACAGAGCATTTTCAATTTAATCGGGTAATTTATCCCTACAAAGTTAAGTTAGTACCTAACTGCAAATTATATGCGAGTAAACAGAGCATTTTCAATTTAACCGGGTAATACATTGATTGCAACATCAAAGAGGCTTATATGTAATCAACCATCAAACATTGCCGCGCTTGAAAAAAACTTACGCGCTATTTGCCATAATTTTCGTATGTTGTTTGTATAGTATTTGTGCGATATATGTATTTTTTTCCTCGCAAGGTTGTTGAAAAAGTGCGTATGAAACTCGCTAGCAACTTGCTCACTGTACACTCGGCTGATATCATAATCTACTGTTGTAACATCAAAGAGGTTTTTGGTTTATATGTATTTTTAATATTGTTATGTTAGCAATAACGCCCGCTATGCGGATTACATAACAAAATTACAAATATACGATAGGAAAAATTTAAGTCATGTGGGGGATTCAAACCCGCATCCATCCACCCTTTAGCCAGGGTATGATCTAACCAATTGAGCAAACATGACATGACGTCATAACTCAAATCTTCTCTCCATCCCAATACGATGGTTAAAGAACGATGGGAATGAACAATCTAAATCACGGCTTTTCGTTGAATAAAATATTTCATAAGTTGTATGTACCTACCTAATTATAGCTGAATAAACTTGAGTGACTCCATCAAATACAAACAAATACAAATAGTTTTTATTGACACAAGTTATAGGAGGAACAAAGTATAAATATGAATCCATAGGTTTCCGAACTAGCGTCAGCTGTGTATCAGGAATCATAGGCTTCTCCCATAATAGTTATGATACTGGCACTTACGTCTAATATTAACTATCCGGTGCTTACAATATTTACTTAGCGCTGAATCATTTTTGTATATGGTTCATATAATTGTTTTTACGCAATTATGACTCCAAATTTTATATTAAACTCAAGTAATGATAGCCGAGCTGCAATATAGCTATGGACCGTGTCGCAGGTCTATGGTTCAATCCCCACCGCCGCGCCGGTATGAGCTTCGCCGCATAGTAAAGGCATTTTGCGAATGTCCACTTGGCTAGTTACCACTTTCAAGTAGAAAATTAGTCGCTAAGCAACTAACAGTATTCTCCAGCAGCTTTCCTTGAGAGCCAGTAAAGTAGATGGAAATATTTCGTCGTGGTCGTGTGCAAAGGATAGTCTTAATGCAGTAAAAAAAAGTTTGCAAAAGCTGTACTTGCTATGGAGCCCTCACAATTTGACTGACGTTCGAAAACGGACCCCGTCACTTGATGCAATGACATGCTGACCAGATTCAGTTTAGTGCGCGACATAGTGAAAGGTGACGAAATATCTATGACCCGAAAATAACGCGGCAATCGACCGATCGATGTGTTTTTCAAGATGACCCGAAACCAACCAAAGAGCCTGCAATGTGCTGTAAGTTAATGATTGCTTCTAATATAATAATACTTGAGAATTGTATATACAACTTTGTTGGCCGGAAGTTGATCGCGAACTTTTTATTTATTATGCCTGATAGATTAGCCCTTGAAAACTATCTCACTGGAGAGTTGAGTGATGCTGGGGCCGAAAAGATGTTATTCAGGCTAACCTAGAATTACTGGCTCTTAGGAACACACTGTTAGGTGCTTGGCGACATATTTTCTACTTGAGGTTGGTAGCTAGTCATGCAGGCATTCACAAAATGCCCTACCACCATGCCATCTTAAGACAACAACTGGGCCGGTAAAACACTGTAAAAGTAACTATAAACGCCGTTTAATCCTGCAACATACTATGACAGTGCCAGCTCTCACACGACCAGTCAGACAAACGAATTGAAAGTGAAAAACGTAGAACTTGTTACTCGTTAAGATGGCCATCCTGCATACTGGTCAATTGACCTTGCACCTTGTAACTTCTATCTGTTTCAAAAAATTACGAACCAATTACGCGGTCAGCGATTTTATATTCTAGAGAAGCCGACGAAACTTTGTATCCAAGATCACAACGGAAGTTGCATAAATGCTTTCAGAGTTGTTTTATCCGCATGAAGCGCTGACGCTGAGAGACAAATTTACATTAGTCTTTTTTTATTCTTATTCATTCCGCAAATTTTAATGGTACATATCACAATAGTTAGATATTTCCCCTAAAAAGAAATAGTTATGCCGTGGTACTACGGAACTGAGCTCTAGGTTAGTAAACTTCATCAAGGAAGACATCCACTGTTGAAGAAAGGCTTCCCCCATAGAACACCATAAAAAACAGGTATTAGCTGCTTGTAACCATTGGCTCGCCATTTTAACGATGTCGTCAGTCCACCTAGTGGGGGCCAACTCTACTACGTCTTCCGGTGTAATGTGGTAGCCACTCGAGAACCTTTCTTCCAATAACGCTTCTATGAAATGCAAACATACTTGAACCATACTATTATATCGAAAACCCATTGATTTATTATCATATGAAAAAAATTAAAAAATAATTATGTATATTAAGATCGAAAGAATAGGGTTGTTGACTTGTTTTTTTAAGGTATGTTAAATTATTTAGAACACTGAAATATACACCTAGCATTTTAAATATTTTTTTAGGAGTCCTGAAATACCAGAAATTCATCTTTTTATATCAACTTTTAAAATTGGCGCTAAAACATCATTAAATGGCGGCCTGTATGCTTATGACGTCACTAGGGCAAAAACAAATAGTGCTGAAATGTAATACGTTTTGCTTGCTTGTTGTAGTGTCGTGCGTAATCGATTATACAGGTTGTTCGGCAGAACGTGTACCATAGTCTAGGGGTGAGAGATCGAGACAATGGCGTGCAGTGACATCGGAATAAAAATAATGATAAACATAAGCTTTTCCAACTGTTTAAAGTTGTTGTATTACTATAAGTAATAATTGCAAAATGTTTCCATAGATTCTTGTTCCGAGTTTGGGTTTTATTATCTATGCTGATCTTTGATCAAATCTCACGGCGAAATATGATCAAAGTTAAGTGAGTCAAATGTACGTATTACACTATTAAATATACGGGATCCAATGGATTTGATAGTGTAATAGGGGCCTAAGTAGTAAATCGATAGTGATGCGAAATTTTGTGGGTTTCTTGCTATTATCAATTACTAATGTCAATTGTCACTGTCAAAACCTTTGGTAGCAAACTCTCATGATTACTATTACTTGTTCTGTGGCTTTGTTTTTGTCCTTATGACATCATTTCCGCCTTTACTTCCGTTTGAGATCACGTGACTTAAATAAAATTTAAACACATTTTGTTTATTCAAAATAAAAGTAATCCAATGCCGAATAAATAATTTATTCATTTCATCGAGTTATGTGCTCCAACTACTATCATGTTAACGTTACACTGTATTTTATTTTAGACTGTGTCAACTACCCTATTATGATTAAAGATTAATACTGAGTCAGTAATTTTTTTAACTTATCTTCATCGATGACAAAGCTATTATCATTGGTTTGAGTTTTAGTACATTACTGCAGAATCCAGTAAGTAAGCGTTCCTGGCCAAGTATGAGTTAACCGGACCGAACCGCAGGTGAGGTCCGGTTATATACGAGGCCAGGATGGCTTTCTTACTGGTTGAGGCTTATATAATGCTTTTCTCAAAAATGAAAGAAAGTTTAACAACAAATTATTGTTTTTGAAACTCCATGTTAGTTTTAGAATGGAAAGTTTTAATCCAACATGATCTGTAAACTGAAATTACTAAATACAAACATAAAATACTTCTACAAAATTACTAAGTACAAAACGTAACGTGCATACCTTTTCTGCGTGACGTTAGGGATCACAGACTATAAAATGGCTGTTTAAGACTCCAAAAATATATCTATCTGATCAAATATCATACAAAAAAGACAGATAGATATATATTTGGGGCCTTCCTCCTATAACCATGTTAAAATGGATAAACTCTAATCTGTGTCTGGTGCTATGTGTTTTTCTAAGCAGATCCAAAGAGGATGACCTACTGTCCAGTAAGTAAATTACATACTTACTTACTGCAGTAGGAGATTCCAAATTGAAAATCTCGCTTCTGACTGGACAGTTGTGAATAAGTCTCTTCAAGAAGGATACTTTTTAGAGATTCAACATTACATACCATTTTTGAGAAAAATATAATTATATTGCAAATGCTATATTCTGGAATGCAGTTTATTATATGCAGACGTAGCACTAAAATATCAGGCAAAATGACCTGCAAGGCGAATTTCAACGTATCTACCGTAATTTATAATATGATATCATTGATAAGAAATACTACACCATTTATTTAGTTTGTATTAAACAAATACTACAAACTATATACAACACTCCAGCTACTACAATACTACAGCTACTACAGTAAAAGCATTTGGACTCATAGGGAGTCCAAATGCTCTAGCCCACTATCAGTTGGCAGCGTGCCCAGCATGCTTTTTAGTTTGCCGATAACATCGTTTATTACACATTTTACAAAGATTTTTTAGATTTACATCATAATTTTAGTGGAACCTTTATTTGTTACTACGGGACCATAATTTATGGTGTAACGGTTATTATTTGTTCTACGATGTTTATAATCGCAGAACTTCTAGGAACATCAAAGTTCTAGGATCTTTTGTATTATACATTTTATAAGCTTATCAATTATTGTATCCCCGATATTTGTCCGGTTGTTGTCTTAGGATGGCAGTCGTTATAGCATGGCGGTAGGGCACTTTGCGAATGCCCGCCTGGCTAGCAACCACCCTCAAGTAGAAAATCTGTCGCCAAGCACCTAACGGTGTGTTCCGGCAGCTGTCCTTGAGAGCCAGTATTTCTAGGTTAGCCTGAACAACATCTTCGGCCACATCATCACTTACCATCAGGTGAGATAGTGGTCAAGGGCTAACTTATCAGGCATAAAAAAAAAAAAAATCTCTCTCGTTTCTGTGAATTTGTTCTTTGAGCCTAAAGTTAACGATTTGATTTTTCGAACTACAGCTTTAGTATGAAAACAAAGTTAGATTTTTCACTTTGCAATGCGATTTTGACATTGAATTACATGACAGTGACCCCATGTAGAGAAAACGTTTGCTCCGCGTTCGTTTCTAAACCTTAATTTTCTAGAAACATGCATTGTGTTTATTTATGATTGTTTTTCACTAAATATGGAGAGGTGGTATTTAACTTGCTTATCACGACATCTTTGTATTTGTTCCCACCATACAAAACATTAGGCACGATAATATTTCGAAGGTTATGCGAAAAATGCGACGCAGGCTTGCTACCGCTATATCTTCTATAACTATTTACCTACCAAGAATTCGGTAAGTATTCTTTACTGCTATTCGGTTACTTATGTAGGTTGATTTAAGAGATTATATTTTTCATAGAGCTAACTAGGTACATTGCACAAGCTAGTAAATTGGTGTATTCCAGTCTGATACCAAGGACTGATCCCACACTACGAGTATATTTCGTTATATAGCAGTTATGCCCCACGAATTTTATCCTAATTCCTTTAACGTAATCCTATGGTATATGGAGTCAAAAAATTAAAATCACAAACATTCAATATTTAACATAAGACTGGAGACAGCGGTAAAAAGCTAGGTTATAAGCAAAATAAGTCTGATAAAAACTTTCAAAAGAAATTATCTATCTTCATGTGAGCCCATAAGGCAGATTTATATTAGAGATTTATGGATAATGCGACGCGATTTTTGCATACTTAATAAGATGGAGAGATGAAGGTAAACCTACCTATACCTACGTTTTGTCCCTATTTATTGCGGCGCTGAGTCAGAGAGAAAAAGTGGCATTTTGCATTTATTAGGTGCGGGAGAAATGCCATATTTTTTTCCATTACTTCGAATGCGTAATGTAAACCAGAAATTTATACTTAATCAAGCCATGTTTCATGCTAATCAGCCCCGTGGGTAGTGGGCTTGAATATTAACCTCCCATAGCTACCTATGTCTGTCTTAAGAGGCGAATAAAGGTAAAAACCGGAAGATGAGAAGCAACGCCTTCTGAGAATCTGATATCTTAAACTGCTTGGCAGGTGTCTTGGGGATCGCCCCAAGACACCTGCCAAGCGTGGGGATTATGACAAACTCCCCCTTGATGGGAGTGACTATGTTCAGCAGTGGACAATCCAGCTGATATTATAGAAATAGTAGTAGAGGCATTTTTTTTCTCATAGGTTGTAGACAGCGATGTAATGATATTTAAAGGGCAGGAGTATGGGGGCATATGAAACTTTTTTTTTTTTTACCGGCGTACCTAAAGGCATACGCCTTTATTAACCAAATACTACAAACTATTTACAACACTACAGCTACTACAATAAAAGCATTTGGACCCATAGGCAGTCCACTATCAGTTGGCAGCGTGCCCAGCATGCTGGCAGCATTGCCCCGTTGAATTGCAAGCCAAATAGGTGCCAGCATTTTGATCACGCGACGCATCGACCAAGCGCTCTGATAAATTTTGGAAAATACGATGAGCTCCCGGTCCCCGCGGACCCAACGTCTCTACACCAAACGGCTCAAATATGTAACCCATTATTAGTTACATATTTAGGTTAGCATATTTGCGGCGCTTGAGTTACTACGCCGAAGTAGCCGCGGCACCAGAAAAAAAAAAAAAAAAAAAATTAAACTTAAAATTAATTAATTTAAATTCATATAAAACTGAAGTGGATCTAACTTTACATTGACATAAACGTAAATATGTCGCCAGATCCCAATTTTTTACATATGTTTTTACTTCTCCATGTCTTTTTCCGTTTTCTTTCTAAGGTCTGCTTGCTACCATTATTGATACAACATCGGGTGAGATGGTGAATAAACGCAAGATGGTTTATTAATTAAAAAAAATCGTGAGTAGATTATAAAATGAAACAAGTTATCGCCTACTGAGCGCAGAGTATCTAAGTCTATTATAAAGCTGATATTTCCTAATATGTATATCTCAATCAAATCTCAATAACTTACCAATGCATTTTCTTGATATCTTATAAAATGCTCCAAAATTCTAAAATATGTAATAGCTCTTCCATCACGGGAATCGAACCTCTATTTTATCTGAGTATGGTTTTAGTTCCCCCAAAATTAGTCCCCAACGAATAATTATATTCGCGTTGACGTCAGTTTTTTTTTTGTTGGCTTTCACTCCCTCTTCCCTCAAAGCAAATAATGTAAAGACGTACCCACGTCGAAAAGAGTGTTTTGTATTTTCGCACGATTGATTATTGGATGAGTGAATTTGAAATGGTTGACAAAATTACAAATATACGAGAGGAAAAATTTTTAAGTCATGTGCGGGATTCAAACCCGCGTCCATCCACCCCTTTAGCCGGGGTATGCTCTAACCAATTGAGCTAACATGACAATGAGTCATAACTCAATTTTTCTTATCGTTCTTTAACCATCGTATTAGGATAGACCGACATCTAAGTAGTCACAACGTACATCTACATCCACACTAATATTATAAAGAGGTAAGATTTGTATTTCTACTGGAAAAACTGGACCAAACTACTGGACCGATTTGGATGAAATTCATGGAAATAGTTTTTTGAGGTCCGAGGAAGGACAACGGATAGTTTTTACTCAACTGTGTAAAAAGAGGGTAATGGTTTTGCACGATAACCGACATACGCACGGGTAGAGCCGCAGACATAAAGCTATTAAGGAGTAGGTGTACTCACTGGTTGTACACGAAATCTCTTGTACTAAAAAACCACCTGACCAATAGATATGATATTTTGCAAGGGGGTAGACTTGAGTAGAAGACGTCAGTTAAGGAAAGATTATAGGAAATATAACCCAAAAGGTGAGAAAGTGGGTGAAAGTTTAGGATTTTTATATATTTTACTATGGCATTGTGACTGAACAAGCCCACCTGATGTTAAGCGGACTAACCTCTGCCTATAACAGATGCATTTCATCACAAGTCACGAATTGTACTGCCCGTCACCTTGAGACATACATATTAAGTCTCATGTGTCTGTAATTTAAATTCTACAATACCTACATTATATATCCAAGAAAATGATAACATGTTGATGTCTTAAATAAAAAAAACTCGGTCTGTAATAACCCTTGTGCGTTAAACATATTTTTTTAAACATTATCTTTGAAATTAGTTAATACAGCCCCTGAGTTTTAATTATATTGCGTTATATATTCAAGATAAATTAAAATTAATTACTAACTTGTTTATTTTTTTAATGTAAACGTAGGTACAAAACAATAGTTTTAAAAAATCAACCTTTATAAAGTTTTTCACCTATTTCATAATAAAAGGGGGTGTTCATTAAGTTGCAATGTTTTTTTTTAATACACGCGGGCTCTAAAGCCGCTAGCGGATGTTTAGTAGTACTTATTTATTAATATTATTACTTGTTACTGTATCAGCTGCATGGATTTTCCACAGCTGATCACAGCCTCCCCCATTATACGGTGATTAGCCATAATCCCCACGCTTGGCCAGGCGTCTTGGGGTACGCAGATTAGATATAGGTTCCTCAGAAGGCGCTGCTGCCCACTTTCCGGTATTTTACGTGCAATGAGAGGGTGACATTCTAGCCCGGCACCCCCCAGGCCACTTATTAATAATTAATTTCTTAGAATGAAAACAAAAGAATTTTACGTCATGTATACCTAATTTATAATGAGTATCTTAAATTAATTTTGTTTTAGATACATAGATAACTCTTTACTGTTACACCACTCTTAAATATTCTGTATCAGCCGGATCGTCCACTACTGAACACAGCCTCCCCTATAAAGGGGGTATTTTCCATAATCCCCACGCTTGGCAGGCGTCTTGGGGATCGCAGTGTCTGATGACAGTGCTTTAGAAGTCGCTGCTGCCCACCTTCTAGTATTTTTCCCTTTGTCGCCTTTTACGACACCCACGGGATGATATGGGGAGGTGCAATTCTAACCCGGCACCCCACGGGGTGCGGCACCCCACGGGGTACTTAAATATTAAAGTTACCATATTAATAAATAATAATATAGTGTTACAATGGGCGGGGTTTAAATTCTTGATTGCAAGATTAAACTAACTCTTGAACGGGAACCATTAGTGAGTAATTATTAATTTGTAGCAAATAATATTTATCTTGGTTTAATGTGGTCCTTATTTGTTGTTGCAGGTATGAATGATTCTGAGATGGAGAACTTATTATTTTGTACCAAATAAATTCAATCAGAGATCAATGGTTTTTTTCATTCTTCTTCCATGTGTCACTGATTCTTGAGTGCAAAAATTCAATTTTGTACCAGGTAACTTAATGTTTCTTTTAAGATTGTTAAATTCATAGTTTTTTTATTTTTTATTTATGTTATTGTGATGGAACAAGTGCGAGGCCCACCTGATGTTAAGCGGTATTCTCTGCCTATAACAGATGCATTTCATCACAAGTATCGAACTGCAATGCGCCCATCACCTTGAGACATACCTGTTAAGTTTCATTTTTGCCTGTTATTTCACTAGCTTTCAAGGACTGCTGCCGGAACACACCGTTAGGTGCTTGGCGACAGATTTTCTACTTGAGGGTGGTCGCTAGCCAGGCGGGCATTCGCAAAATGCCCTTCCACCATGCGGTGAAGCTCAAGCTCTGGGCGGGATTCGAACCATGGACCTGCTGCGCGGCAGTCCATAGCCAATGCCACTGAGCCATCACTGCTTCAAAAAGTTAAGTATAAGTAAAGTTAGACATCTAAACTGTTTCTCTAGTGAAAATTGATATATTCTTTGCTGTGAAAATTTATTCTTAAATCAAACCCACGAAGACAAAATATTTTAAATTTTAAAACAATAAACAAAATGTTTTTTTATCAAACTACAACTCTTGTTAAAAAGCAATGTATTGACACAAAATATTTACATTTGAATTCTAAAAACTTGGCATTTTTGATACGTTAGTGTGATTATCTTCGTTGAAGGCATTTGTACTTGAGGTCAAGATACATCCGTTGAGAGGTATTGGGTTCAATCTTATTTTAATATATCTTTTTTTTTGTGTACCCATGGAATCCTTAACATGAGTCCGAATAATATTAGGTCCTTACATATGAAATTGGCGTTTTGTATGGGAGGAACAAAAAGTCGAATATTTTTTAATATAATATATTTAATTAATCAAAGTATGAACCATTATTTTCTATGCACTTTTGCCATCTCATAGGTAGTTCATTGATCCCTTTACTAAAAAAACCAGTCGGACGGGAATCAATAAAATCTTTGAAGGCGATTTGGACTGCCCCATCGGAGTTGAATTTTTTCCCTTGCAAGAAGTTATCCAAATTTCGAAAAAAATGGTAATCTGTTGGAGCAAGGTCCGGGGAGTACGGAGGATGTCTTAGACTTTCCAATTGAAGCTCTTCTAATTTAGTAGCCGTCTGTAGCGCAGTGTGTGGTCTAGCGTTGTCGTGAAGCAGCAGTGGCGTGGAGCGATTGACCAGCCTAGGTTGTTTAGCCGCTAGCTTTTCCATCATGGTTTGCAATTCCTGACAATAGACATCAGCCGTAATAGTCTGGCCAGATTTGAAAAAACTGTAATGAACAATACCGGCACTAGTCCACCAAACGCTTACAAGTAACTTTTTTGGGGTTAATTTTCGCTTGGGGCAGGATTTGGCTGGCTGGCCAGGATCTAACCATTGCGCTGAGCGCTTCCGATTATCGTAAAGAACCCATTTTTCATCACAGGTAATGATTCGGTTTAAAATACCTTCATTATTGTGCCGGTTTAGTAATGTAACGCAGCAGTCGACGCGCGTTTGCCGGTTTGTTTCAGTCAATTCGTGAGGTACCCACCTTTCAAGCTTTTTAATCTTCCCAATTTGCTTCAAGTGAATTAAAACAGTTTTATCACTAACATCGCAGCCTGCAGCTAACTCGGACGTGGTTTGCGATGGATCCGCTTCCACAATAGCCTTCAACTCTTCATTATCAACTTGAGTCTCAGGCCGTCCACGGGGCTTGTTCTGCAGGTCGAAATTTCCAGAACGAAAACGTTGGAACCAAAAACGAACTGTGTTTTATTTTGCAACACGACCGCCATACACATCATTCACCCTTCGAGTTGTTTCCGCAGCACTAGTGCCACGGCGGAACTCGTACTCGTAAATAATGCGATATTTAAGGTTTTCCATTTTGTAAAATGAGTGACGCAAACAGAAAAAAACAGAAGAAAAAAACAAATGAATGACGATCATCGAAGCACAAATACATGAGTCTATAGCTGTACAAATTTGAATTTGGAATTCCTTACCAAAAGGGAGAAAATCGTGATTAAAGTGGGCAGTACGAAAAACGCCAATTTCATATGTAAGGACCTATTTATACATATCTTCAATACAATACGTAGATAATAAATATGTTCTTACATAATATACATACAAATATACTTACATTATATATGTTACCGGCAATCTGTATGATTCAGGTATTCTATACAATACCTAGGTAATGTACGCCGGTAACATATACATATTATTTAACTCATTCCGTTTGCGAGCTAGAAACACGACTAGAAACTTGCGGATAGACGGCAAGTTACATTTATATGGTTCTGTTTTGCCGTTTAGGAACGGAACCCTGTAAAAATGCATTATGATATGTTTATAAGGATTTGTGATAATCATCCTCGGGACAAAATAAATAAAATAACAAAAACAAAACCTATTACGTAATCAGTGCCTTAAACATAAATCCGTTTTATAAGCACCTATACACGTTGATATTCCCGATAAAAATACTTTTAGCTCATTGAAGCGTTATGAAATAAAACCTTCCATCCAAGCATTATTTGAGGAATGTTATGAAAGAATGTTTTGATGGGTTTGTGGATTTTTTTGTCAAAGGATTTGATTAAGTTACAAATAGCACAGCTTTGAAGTATAAAAGGAGATCTGAATAAGTAGGAGCAGCTGAATATAGATATCTGGATAACATCAGCTACAGATTTTGAAATGTTATACGGTTTATACCAATTTTATTTTGATAAGCTACTACCCACGTTTTCACCAAGTTGGAGATTTGTATAATAAAACTTGTTAGATATTCCAGAACTCATTAGTTCCACCTAAAATATACTTTCTTTAGAGGTCCTAAATAAACTTTCTTTAGGTCCTAAAATAAACTTTCTTTAGGTCTTTAGTAGTCAAAAGTATCTTTTTTTATTTGTTATAATAATATCTGATTTCAAATGTGAGTACGAAATTGCCTTACCCTGAAAAACACGTTCCTTTCCAGGTTCTAATATTTACTATATAACATATTATCACGTATATTTAGGGGTTGCTTTAACCTACATTTGTATAACTTGCCTGTAAAGGACTTTATCTTTTAAATTTAAATAGGTGGCACATCAAAATTATATATCATACAAAAGTACGAGAGAAAAAATTAAGTTACGTGCGGGATTCGAACCCGCTCCATCCACCACTATATAGGGTTATTGGTAAAATGCTAACAATCTCTTAGGGTTGACTTCTGCTAGTCCTAAGAAACAATTTGGGATGACGTTTTTTTTGTTTGATAAGAAAAAAACCGTTTTTAATGATTTTTTGTGTTTTATTGCCTACTCAGAGCTATGAGCGCCCGCTTCGGCAACACTGGACCCCGCCGTGGTCCCTTTGTATAGAGTTTTGAATATTTGAGCAAAGTAATAAAATATATATGAAATAGTTCATTACAGACACAAGACACTTATGACATCAGGTGGTCTTCGTGTTTATTCATAAAAAACAAAAAACAAAATTAAAAAAATTATATTAAAAAAAGTATTACCGAAAAATAACATCTCAAAATCTTTGATAGGACTAGCAGAAAAAAATCCTAAGAGGTTGTTAGTATTTTACCAATAACCCTGTATAGTCGGGGTATGCTCTGACTGCTAAGCCAACATGACATATGACTCATAACTTAAATTTTTCCTCTCGCTCTTTTAACCTTCTTAAAGGGATGGGAGACTTATGTGTAATATAAACAAAGTTTTGCAATTAGCTTTCAACTTGTTAACGATGACGCAGCCCTATAATTTTATAATAATTATAAAAATGATTTTAAGCTGAGCGGCAATAGCTACGGACTGCCGTGGCGCAGGTCCATGCTTTTATTCCCACCACCCGCTTAAGCTTCACTACCTGGTGGAAGGATATTTTGAGAATCCTCGCGTGGTCACCTAGCACCCTCAAGTAGAAAATCTGTCACCATGTACATTACAGCAGTAACTACAGGCACAGAAGACTTAATAACTATAAGTCTCAGGGGTTCAGTACAGTTCGCCATAATTCTATGTTATTACTCACTGAAACTCACTTTTTAGTTTCTAATGCATGCTGTGTTTGCTTTTAATTGGTAGTGCACGTAGTATAAAACCATATTGCTAGTATGAAATATCTTGAACCCGTGTAACTAGTGTTAGCAAACCTATTTAATAAATAAATAAATAAGCAAAATGAATAGAGCCACGTGAACTTAACCTCTACTTTGATTACGTTTACAAAGAAGTAATTATAACTTCTATAGTAATACTAGCAATTTCAAATAACTCGGAGACGCAATTATGTTATTTATTAGCTGACCCGCCTATGGTTTACTCGTAGGATAAAGTGCTACAGAACAAAACATTACGTCATAAAATAAGGGACATAACTGTTTATTTCTTTGACCTAGATTCATCTGTGTACTGTATCAGCCGGAACGTCTATTGCTGAACACAACCATTAAGTGGAGGTGCAATAAATCTTGGCAAGCCGCTTGGGGATCGCAGCGTCAGATCCCAGTTCAGGCCCGCGGGGTGCTGGGCAAGAATTTCATCCCCCATTGCTACCTGAGGATGTCGTAAGAAACAACTAAAGGTAATTTAACGGAAGATTTTGAAGCGCTCGTAACGAAGTTTGCTTAGGCGTTCATAATCGATCAGCTAAGTCCGACGCGGTCAGGAGTTGGATGGGTGTTCACCCAGTGACATTACTACTGAGCGCTTCCGTACTTTGGAGGGCACCTTAAGGCGTCGGCACAGGTTGTTGTCTTACGATGGCAGTCGTTACAGCATAGTGGTAGGGCATTTTGCGAATGACCGCCTGGCTAGCGACCACTCCCAAGTAGAAAATCTGTCGCCAAACACCTAATTAGTACTAATTAATTAGTACTAATTAGTGTTCCGGCAGCTGTCCGCCTGTGAGCCAGTAATTCAAGGTTATCCTGAACAACATCTTCAACCACATCATCACTTACCATCAGGTGGGATAGTGGTCAAGGATAGCCTACCAGATAAAAAAAAAGATGGGCCGCAGCGCCTTCTGATAAATGGATATCTTAAACGGCGTTAACAAGATGCTTGCCAAGCGTGGGAATTATGGTAAACTAATGGGAAAGGCTGTGTTCAGCAGTGGACAATCCGACTTATACAGTATGGGCCTCCAGTTTAACTACTTTTCTGGTTTTACTATATGATAGATAGATGTACTATCAGGTGGCAACTGGAATGGTTAGTTTTTTTATTAGCAAAATACTGCATCAAAGTTTTATTACGTGATGCTTGTAAATAAAATTAATCCATTCTAGATTATGTTCTATATGTATTTATTACTCGTAAATGTTGATAATTCATCACATAACGTTTTTGTCTTGTGTTTGATGGTTATTGTTGTTTCTTTTTCGTAGGTATCGTAATAGACATACAAGTATGTATGTTTTGTGGGCTAGAGCATTTGGACTGCCTATGGGTCTGCAATGACTTATAGGGATCTAAATGCTTTTATTGTAGTAGCTGTAGTGTTGTATATAGTTCGTAGTATTTTGTTAATAAAGGCATACCGCCCGTGGAAAAAAACAGTATGTATGTCTATTTAAAAAGTGTACGATTTTTTTTTTGTTATTGTACAATTTAGCATATTTTATAATGTATTGCTATTATATTTAGTAACACACGATTGAAAATATTGTTATTTTAATATTTAATATGTCATATAGAAATGCTACTAGTTTTAAATCTTATAGGCTTGGTAAATTTTGAAATATATAAATACAATAAATATATAGTGAGAAACATCATGATCAGAGCTAACGCAAAACTATAATATAAGGCGATTGCATCAGTTTTGACGGTCCTAAGGTAAAATTGTAAAATAAGCATGTAATTAATCATCGAAAAGTCATCAACAAATTCTTCGACACTAAAATCACGACTTATTATCTAATCATCATATCTCCAAGTGATCAAAAACTTTGTACTTAAAATAAATTATTTATTCAAAACTTCACGCATGCTGAAGCACAAGCGAGAGGCGGCTGTATATAAATATAGTATTATTATAGTACTAGGTACACTCGCCTCAGAGTAAAGTCACATTACAAAGAGGTTCCATCTTTAACGTTATCTGTAACACTTTAAGATTTTGGCCACAGACAAAATTTTATGACCACGCAAATATATTTCAAGAATTGCAGTCTGTCAGTTTGACAAAGTACCAGGTCGAAGCCTTGGACTCGATAGATAACCGAGCTAAGAAGCTCATTGGTGACGATGCGCTTGTGGAGGCTAGACTCCAAAGCCTCGAGCATAGACGCAAAGTTGCCAGTTTATCGGTTTTTTACAGGCTACATTTCGAAAAATGTGCGATTGATTTATACAACCTTATTCCCTCTTCTCCTTTTTTTCATCGGACAACAAGATGCAAAGAAACACGACATCCATACATGGTCGATATTCCGAAAATACGCACAAAGCGTTTTAAATTTAGTTTTATAATGCGTACGGCCAAATTATGGAACCCCCTACCAGATTCTCTATTTCCCGATATATATAATATGGAAGTCTTCAAGTACAGAGTAAACAGGTATCTGCTAGGCAAGCATGTTTCATCGTCGATAACGTCGTCACTTTTCATCAGGTGAGACTGCGGTCATTTGCTTGCTTATAATAATTGAAAAAAACAGTCTGTCATACTAAACATCATTTATTGTATAAAAAGGCGTTTACGATGAACTTTAAAATTAAAAAAACTTCACCTAAGATTGTCTTTAGCTACCTTGTTTGAATTAATTGTAAATAAACCCCTAATCAGTTTCTCATTTACATTAAACTAAAAAAACTGTTATTAAAAACTTAAAATTGACAAATTATTGACTAAATTTGAACTTCTAAACATTCAGGAAGGGCATTTTGCGATTGCCCGCCTGGCTAGCTACCACCCTCAAGTAGAAAGTCTGTCGCCAAGCACTGAAAGGTGTGTTCCGGCAGTAGTCCTTGAGAGCCAGTGAAATTACAGGCACAATGAGACTTAACAACTATATCTCAAAGTGACGGGCGCAGTGCAATTCGTGACTTGTGATGAATTGCAACTGTTATAGGCAGAGGTTAGTCCACTTAACATCAGGTAGGCCTCGAGCTGGTTCCATCACAATAACATTAAAAAAAAAACTACATTCTGACGTTGTATACCTTTAAATTACCTACTTTAATTATCTGCAAAGATGTGTACAATACTTAGTTTAACAAATTTAACATGTTAGTTTTAAATCCAAGTTTACATATAAGTTTCTTTAATTTGTTAAATGTTTTTGTACCAAATTTATAAAAATAAAAATAGAATAACCCAATAAGTGTTCCAACAGCTCTCTTTTAGATCCATTATCTTATAGGTTGGCCTTTTTAGTCAATGCCTGGCTAGCTACCACCCTCAAGTAGAAAATCTGTCGCCAAGCACCTAGTGTTCCGGCAGCTGTCCTTGAGAGCCAGTGAAATTGCAGGCACATGAGACTTAACAACTATGTCTCAAGGTGACGGGCGCAGTGCAATTCGTGGCTTGCGACGAAATGCATCTGTTATGAAGAGGTTAGTCCGCTTAACATCAAGTGGGCCTCGAGCTTGTTACGTCACAATAACATAATAAAAATAAAAAATAGCTACAAAACTTTGTTGATATGGCATGTGCCGAATTTATCAATAATTTTTCTGGTTATTCATTTACAAACATTTAATTGGAACACACGCAAAATGTTAAGCTACCGTTGTAAATCTGTTAGAAAATGGGGCTGTAATATGACAGCAGGCAAACCAAAATATGGCAATGTGTTCTGGCAGAAATTTTAAGGGTCCTGACCCTTAAAATTTCTGCCAGAACACATTTGTGACTAGAATTGCTGCTATTGTAAGTTGCTTGGCGACTTGTTTTCTTTTGGAGAGTGATATCCAGCATGAAAAATGCCCTACTAGCATACGGCGTACAAAGTAAATGACATATAATTTCTGGATATAAATTTACATAACTGATATTAAATTTCGGTTAGCAAACGTTATACTCGTATACTCATACAATACGACGCAGGCCACTTTCTTATTCTCAAGTTGTATTTAAAAAGGTGCTACAAGTATCCAAACAACTGGCCACACTTGTTACAAAAACAATACCACTTTTTTTCAAAAACATACGTTCGTGATAAATAAAAATTATCACGTTAAAATATTTAGTAATATGTATTAAATTATCAGCATATCAAGTGAACATTATTTATTATTAATTATGAGGCATTGTAACATACACGTTTTTTTTTACCCATTGGCATCGGCGATAACGTTAAGAATAGAATTTCATTCATAACTAGGACGCAGTGGTTTCACGATGCCAACTTATTTAAATACTGAGCCTATAAAATGAAAAGACATCAAAATGTAATTTTATACGATAGATTCGAGAACAAAAGGAGAAATTGCAACTTCTTCGTTGAAGAAGAGATGATAGCGAAGGTGGGGAAAGTGTTACACAGCACCGACTGAAACTATAAGTAAGAGGTTGATGCGCCCGCGCCGCTCAAAGCTCCGACTCGCGCGCTGTGTCACGGGCGGTCATAGTTGCTGCAGTTTTATACGTGCTATGTCAGTGTGTGACTTTGACTTTGTCTCGGGATAATTGCCTGTGATATTTATAAAGGTCAGTAATATAATATAGTGCAGTTATATTTAATTTAAAATGTGTTATTTGTTAGATTGTGACATTTGTGTATACTATGAAGTCATCTTCATTCATCATAATTTTAATTGAACTATAGAGATAACTGATGGACTCACTCGTATTCGTTGATGAAACGAAATAACTACCAACTATAAGGCGACATAAAATATATGTAACTATAATGAACTAAATTAATTAAAAAGGTAAAACCCGACTAGAAATTATTTATTTTCGTTAAACGTTTTATCGTTCCATTAAAATTAAAATTGCCAATAATATATATTTAGGGAATCGTTTTTAAATCCCTTCATTTTGATACAACACAAGAAGGGTTTGGAAGGAAAAAAAGAATTCATAATTTGGCGTCTTGATCCACCAGTTTATTTTTTAATTTATTTGTACCTAGTGTCACTTGCACTTTCAATACAAATCTAACGATGTCTTATAAATTAAAATCGGTTAAGCCGTTTAGAAGTAATTGTGGAATAAAGAAACTCACAAACATGAAATCATCACAATACATGAATCCTGAAAACAAAACACTCCTTTTTTAGGCAGTCGTGAAATAAAATAATACTTTCAACTATAGTTATTATTTATGCAGGTACATTTTTTATTATTGTTTCATTGTGATTCATTAATTGTAGCATACTGGCACGACATCTTCATGATTATATAGCTAAACAAGCCATTGTTCAAATCCTACGATAAAACGGAAAAACGGAGGCGAAGTACACAACAAGACTTTATGACACTCTAATGATTTTAAATGAAATGTATTTCTTTAAGGGGACAATTTAGAGAAATAACGAGCATGTAACGGAAAATAAAACAAGCATTAATTAAATTAAGTTCAAATTCCGATTGGGCGTTTATATAGTTGGCATTATTGAGCTCTTCAATTATTATTTTGGAAATTAGTCATTCAAATTAAATTTTCTTCCTCTCCGCGTTCTTCGTTCTCTCTTAAACATAATGAATGAGATATCTGAAATTTTAGTATAATGTGTAAAATGTTGGTCTTAAACCGATAATTGAATTGGAAATTCAATTAAATTGGTCAATATTTAAGAAACAAAATCAGAGGATCGTCGAAGTTGACAGCTTTAGATCTTTTTAGTAGGTTATCTAAGAAAATAAACTACTTTCTGATTATAATTTCGGTTTAGTATGACCATGTCTACTTTAGCACTAATACATAACATTTTTTTTTTATGCTTGATAGGTTAGCCTTTGACCACTATCTCACCTGGTGGTAAGTGATGATGTGGTCGAAGATATTGTTCAGGCTAACCTAGAAGTACTGGCTCTCAAGGACAGCTGCCGGAACACACGGTTAGGTGCTTGGCGACAGATTTTCTACTTGAGGGTGGTATAGCTAGCCAGGCGGGCATTCGCAAAATACCCTACCACCATGCTATAACGACTGCCATCCTAAGACGACAACCGGGACCGACAGCTTAACGTGCCCTCCGAAGCACGGAAACACTCAGTAGTAATGTCACTAGCGGTCACCCATCCAACTCATGACCGCGCGCGACGTTGCTTAACTTTGCTGATCGGTTGAGAACAGCTAAGTACACTTCGCTACGAGCGCTTCAAAATAATATATTGCATTTGGTCGGTTTTTTTAGGATCAAATTGTTTAAAGACCAATAAATATTTTGTAGATTGCCCGTGGGGTGCTGGGCTAGAATGTCACCCTCATCTCTTCTTGTGGTAAAGGGTGATTAAGGGTAAAATACCTAATGTAATGTTGGTAGCAGCGTCTTTTCACAAACTGCGATCCCCAAGATACTTTCAAAGCGTGGGGATTATGGCAAACCCTTTCTTAACGGAGAGGCTGTGGACAATCCGGCTAAAACAGTAACTTAATTTTAAATTGCATATAATCATTGTTTTATTTAATTAAGGTATAGATATAATGTGTGATAAATGTGAGTAACACAAATTTCTGAACATTATTGAGAATTTCAATTAGTGTTACCATCGACTCAGCGTTTAAAATGGTCATTAAACATGATTTTCTTAATTCCACTAATAAATTACAGTAGTCGTCTTGGAATACAAACTAATTCCTAGGTACCTAGTCAAACATAGTAAACAATTTAAATTTTTATATATGTATAATTATGATGATTGAAAATCGGGGTCTAAGGCTACCTAAAAAACTATAAAACTAAACTATTTAGAAATCGAGCATACTATAACGACTTCATTCTTAAAATATCTCTGGATAAGCAAAATAAATAATGTGATATAAAAATAATTTACATAAATAACTCTTCAAGTGTGAGTTTTAGAAGTGCTCGCAGCGAAACAAAAAAAAATGGTTTTTTTGTGTAATTTTCCGAAAACGTAACTTTTTTATTCAATTCTGGATCGTTAGCGCTCTTTCAACATTCACTTGACCGGTTCACAATATGTTTTGTTTTGTTCTACAGATTAAAACTAAAATCACTTAAATTTCACTCTTGAGTGTTTTACCTTTTTTACGGTAGAACATTACCTAAATAATAAATACGCATTCAAAAAGTTCCGTTTAATTTTAATTTTTATTACAATTTCTTTGCTGATCCAACACTGAACACACATTTTATAAACGAATCCGGTCCTGGGTTTGATCCCCTCAATCAGATTGAGTTATCAAACAAAGCAGGATGATGATTTATTTGTGTGTTGTCATAAAAGTCTAAGGGCCTGTTTCAGAATGTTCGAGTAAGTTCCGGTTATACTACCCAGAACATATTTAATAAATAAAACACTATCTTTGCGTTTCACAGTCATCGATTTAGCCTATCCATCGGTTAAAGCTTGAAACGCGCTGCATGTTAACTGTCATTTTTATCATTCAGTTATTTTATGTTTTGGGTGGTATAACCGGAACTTACTCGAACATTCCGAAACAGGCACTAAGTCAAATCGCTCATGGATTGTACTAGGCATGCTTCGGGCTCGCTAGCAGCACGCTTCTCCGTTCGTATATAGGGGATCCGCCTTCGAAGCCCGCCCAGAAATTGAGATTTTGTTAATTGCTCGTCTGACTAGCTACCTAATAGTCTAACATGATAGTCTCAAGTGGAATATCAGTCGCCAAGCGTCCAACGATGTATTCCAGCAGTCTTTGTCAGCCATTTTATATTCTAGGTTAAAACCGGTTTACCCTCGTGACCATATCATCACAATAAATGAAATTGTGATCAAAGACTAAACTATAAGCAAAAAATATAATTTTCTTTTACTTTCCCATTTCAAAGAACAATTTCACACAATAAACGTGAACTCTGTAAAAAAACATTCCACAGTCCGGAAAATAGACATTAGAAAATAGGATAGGCTTTTTTTTCAGTTGGTTCAATAGGATCAAACGGAAAATGTATACTATATCACAAATAGAAACTAATATATTGAGGAAAGAACCCTTTGTCAAACTAGAATAAACTTAGTTTCACGAAAGTAAAGCCTTAGTAAACTGAATTTAAGAAATAGTAAAAACTTCAAACGGGTTTCATTATAACGTACATAAGTTTATGATGTTTTTAAAAACAGACGGCAAATGGACTAACGTCGGCATATAGTATCCTATTAGTATTTTCCACTATATCACCATTATGATTGTACTTACTGTGTGAATGAACACATAAAAAAACTACCAGAATTCTCGTTTAGATACATCTAAAGAAAATACCATTAGCACCATAAATGATGGCCACTGAATAGTACAGTTTTAATCCACTTTTAAGCTTGTATTAGTTTGTATATTATTTTTTACAACATATACCTATTATGATTTTATTTTATATATAAACATGGAATATTGTGAATGAAATAAATACAACTTATAAATATAGAAAACTTAGCCTGTTCTGGACAAACTAACATTTTTGCTGAGTTGTTATTACTTATTGTTGATTTACTATTTATATTTCATTCCATTGAAAGACATTTAGTCTTATTATTTGATTACATAAATAACCTTTGCATGTATATAAATATATATAATAAACAATAAGTCCTGGGCGTAGAAGGAATAACATAAAACTAATTTTACATAATTGTGCCGTAACCTGTAAGTAAATACGCGCTTTCACTTAAAATAAAACCGGATTACACGCTACTTTAATCATTGCGGACAGACACCGAAATCGGCCTCATCGAAACAGCCCTATTTTGACGGTTGATTAAAATGTTCGAACTTCTTCTGGAAACGAATATTGATCTAGGTTAGATCAATATCCTAAAAAACTGGCCTAGTGCGAATCACCAAGGGTTCCGTACCAACACATGTCATATATTTCGTACACAAATATGAAATTTTAAATTGAGTACAAAAACTCAGGATGTTGGTTTCCTTATAGGTTCTATTCCAAGCGACACTGCCAACTGAAAGTGCCGCGGCTGCATGCAGTCGGCCGCAGCGGCACTATACAAGCGTAATAGCGTTGCTCGGAATCGAACCTTAAATCTGCAAACTACAACTTGGCGCCAATATGATGTATATTGGTCACGTTCTGGAGTATGTTGTGAAACTTTAAGCCACGTGCTGTGCTGTGGCCTATTTCTTCACAATGGAATCTGTTTTCGGCGTTTCCGTAATATCGGAGACTATATTTTCCTGGATATTATTGAATACCGACGTAGAAAGTTATTTTTGCTAGAGTTTATCTATCGCACACTGTTAACAAGGAGATCAATCTTACGGAAAATCTAAGCACAACGGTGAATATAGCAAACCGGTACTCTTTCCTATATGGGACTAAATATGGGGTAGGGCCCGTTGGGGTGCCGGGCTAGAATGTCACCCCACTACTGCTATATGTGGAAGAAGCGGCTAAAGGTAAAATACCGGAAGGTGGGCAGCAGCGCTTTCTGAGGAACTGATTTCTTAAACCTGCGATCCTCAAGACACCTGCCAAGTGTGGGGATTATGGCAAATGCCCCCATAATGGGAGAGGCTGTGTTCAGCAGTGGACAATCCAGCTGATACAGTAAAAGTATAGGTCTTTTATAAACTACGAATCAAACCGCTAGTTACAATTAGTTGCCTGACTGTTGGGTAGGTCTGGCTACTGTCTCGTGAAATATCTTTATCTATTCGTTACGCTACTGCTGCCACATAGGTACCTGTTGTATATAGTGATACTAATCAGCAGATTACGATAGAATACAGTTTTTTTTAGCATCATGTCTTTGGCAGAGCCTTTGCTTCTCTTCTTGTGATCCTTCTGTGTAGATGCTGTGATTGCTATGCTGTGTCAAGCATAATATGTTTTTTATGATATTTCGTGAAGCGCTAAATTCGGAAAAGCTATCTCATGGGTATTAAGTTTGGACGCAATGCAGTACTCGGATATCTTCGTACTTGAATATGAAGCATACTAATCTAAACTAAACCGGTTTAATCTTTGTGCCATGCTTGAACCCGTAAAGCTCAGAAATTCGTGATAAAAAATCAGCCATGTCATACAAAAAAGCCTTGAATAGAGCGCATGTTTATCAGATTGGCCTAGTAGACTTTGTAGAGAACCTTCATGTCTATTTTGATGTGAGGTATCTTTGTTTGAATTTCGTATCATGCAGACCATAAGACGCTGCGCTCTCTAAACGTGAACAAGGTGATAATGGTCACAATGGGATTTTCGACATATTCCATAAGTGCAAGCATCTTAATTTACTCTAGTATTGACACATCTTTTCCACTTAACTCGAGAGGAAAATCTTAGGAGCTCGCGTAAGTGCGGCCTGTGGGGACCATTATCAATCTCGTCAATATAATTTTAATTGTAGAACGTGTACTAAACAAGTGTTCCCCGTGGGGTGCCGGTTTAGAATTGCACCTCCCCATATCATCCCGTGGGTGTCGTAAAAGGCGACTAAGGGAATAATTATACTGGAAGGTGGGCAGCAGCGCCTTCTAAAGTACTACTAGCTCACACTGCGATCCTTAAGCCGCCTGCCAAGCGTAGGGATTATGGCAAATACCCCCTTAATAGGGGAGGCTGTGTTCAGCAGTGGACGATCCGGCTGATACAGTACAGTATACAGTACTAAACAATGTGCTCCGGCAAGCAAATTATATTTTCAGTTCCGACCAAAAACTATGAACCTTTGATCTGAGGTTCCGACGGTACGGGTTGTTCTGTAAAACTAAAAAAAAAGACAACCGGGCACTTTTTTGCAAATGCTACTCATCTAGAGCAAGGACAATGATAAGTATGGCAAAGTTCTCGCCATCTCTCCAGATATTGCAAAGGTCTTAAAGATAGCAATAAAAAGTTGGTTATTGATAATTGACATGGTTTTGAAGTATATCGATAATTTCGTTTAGAAGAAGTCGATCTTGTTCCGTTACATACAAGCAAAAAATATATTTTAACATAAACTCAACAAGTTTTTGTTTTACGAAAAAAATATTAGTTTAAAATGTAGGCATGAATAGAACATAAAATGTATTTTTTAGTCATATAAAGACACATTAGTGACGATGCATTTTTTTTTACAACATTTTTTTTTACTTCTAAACTCAAGTCCGAGTTTAGAAAGTAGGTTCTAGTCTAGAGTATGTTATTCGGTCATACATGTATCTGTTATTTTATTCCTTTGTATCAAAGCCGGATACAAAGTTTGATGTGTCGATGAATTACTGTACTCACTCCATTAAATTTGAATAAAAGCACTGCATCCTTTGTTTGCAATAAGTAAACGAATCTAAACTTGTATTACAAAGAAGAAAGATTTTTACTGTTGTATGTAACGAATACCTACAAAACTACTGGACCGATTTAAAAAATCTTTCCCTGACGAACATACGCTATAGAATATTATCAAGAAAAATGTTTTATTTTTGTTAAATTCCCGTTCTACGACGGATGGGCCGCTAGTAATTTATAAAAAGAAACATAAGGTTAAATTATTATTTTCTAAGCTGCATAATAAGGCATAAAGTAGTCATAGAGTTGGATAATATCAAGTCACATTGAATGCTATATTATATACATATATATAATTGTCATACTACTCTTGTTTTAATTTCGGAAAAACACGCTAATTGTTGATGAGGGAACGTTACTTTTAAACAACATTGATCGTTAAAAAATCTACTAAATACGAGATAAAATGGCATTTGGTTGGATGTTATCTAAACGGTGTGTGAAAAAACCTCTCTCTGGTTGACATACTCTAAAAAAACGCACTTTGCTATCATTTGTAATCTTAATTCGTGTTCGATGTTTTTTTATGACTTTGTGGCGGAACGAGCATAATCCCACCTGATGTTAAGCCGGTAACCTCTGCCTATAACAGATGTATTTCGGCAGAAGTGATGAACTGCACAGCGCCCGTCACCCTGAGACATACAGTTGAAAAAATCTCACGTGGCTGTAATTTTACTGGCTCTCAAGATAGTTTAGATCCTGTATTAACAGATAGGATATTTTTTCATAATCATAATCATCTATTTTCATCATAGTGTACGCGGTTGAAACTGCGGGGCAGATTATAAATACAAAAAAAAACGTAAAGAGTTGCAGAATAATTACCATACATAATTTATACAGGGATGAATAATCGCGAAAGAGTTGAAGGTTATGTACGTAAAAAGCATATGAATAGGTACAAATCTATGAATGGACCTGAGAAATGGTACGCAGGCACAGATTCAACGAAGGTCGCGATGCAACTAAACAATTTTCAATGGTGATGCGACCGCAGGCGGGTAATTCTCACTATAAGTAGTTAGAGACACGACTGGTAGATACTGTGACGGCCATTATTTGATACTTGTTTTACATTATAAGAATTTATCTGCTCAGTTATAGGTACCACACAAGCATAAATTTTCAAAAATAATAGCTCGATTGAATCTCTATTGATATGTACCTAAATCAAATACAATTCAAAAATATATCTATTTAAGGTAGGTACTTGCAGATTCTTCTTGATAGTAGCTATAACAACTATTATAGCCATGAAGTCCACCCATGAACATGTGCCTCAACCATTAGGGTAGGTTTGCCATAAGTTGTTGATTGTCCACGCTTGACATCTTGGTGATCGCAGTATATGATGACGGTTCTTCAAAAGGTTCTGCTAGTTATACTCTCTGATAGTTTTCTTTCATCGCCTCATACGACTTTCACATTGGAGGTGTAATATGTGCATCCTATCCAATGTGGGTTTTTTTATACACACATGTACACATGTAAGTTTTTATTGAACTTGGTGGCAGATCACAAGTTAAAAAGGTGACAATAATTTTAGACTTTTTTTAAACAATTGTAATTAATTTCGTACTCGTAATTTTTGCATAGCTTTTAGATCGTAATTTTTGTATACAAAAAGTATCAAGACCTGCTCTACATACCTCAATTAAGGGTAACTATTATGTAATCTGCAACTCAAGTCACAGAGCTGTGGTTATTCTACGACTGTGCTAGAACTTATAGAACATAAAAGAAATATTTTGTATATTCACCGCTAGGCCTGCGGTTTCGATTATGTACTAGCGAGTATGAACGTAGAAGCAAGCCGCGGCGAAAAATTCCACTTTGAGTGATAGTGAGCATTTAGAGAATGCTCACTTGGCCAGCTACCATCTTAAAGTAGAAAATCGGTCGCCAAGTGTAAAGTGTAACCACTGTGGTTCGGACCACGCATTGTTTCGCTGCCGAGAGACATTCGGTAGGTCGGAACTAAATGATAAATGGTGACATTCTATCCCGGCACCCCACCTATTTTAGTATTTTTACGATATAATGTACCGAGAGACCAGAACTACTGAAGGAGCTATTGAAGCGCTCGTAGCGAAGTTTACTTAGCTGTTCTCAACCGATCAGCAAAGTTAAGAAACGTCGCCCGCGGTCATGAGTTGGATGGGTGACCGCTAGTGACATTACTACTGAGCGTTTCCGTGCTTCGGAGGGCACGTTAAGCCGTCGGTCCCGGTTGTTGTCTTAGGAAGGCAGTCGTTAGAGCATAGTGGTAGGGCATTTTGCGAATGCCCGCCTGGCTAGCTACCACCCTCAAGTAGAAAATCTGTCGCCAAGCACCTAAAGGTGTGTTACGGCAGCTGTCCTTGAGAGCCAGTACTTCTAGGTTAGCCTAAACAACATCTTCGGCCACATCATCACTTACCATCAGGTGAGATAGTGGTCAAAGGATAACCTATTAGGTATAAATAAAAAATAAAAAAAAGGAGTGAGGATTATAGGGTACTTAATAAACGATACCCCTATCACAAACACTGCCTTTTTCATTATATCTGATCCCCTGGTACTTCGTACTAATTTACTAATACTCTGGTACAGAAAGATTGAACACGGGACTTTTTACAAAACTTAAAACATGATATCAAACTTAATAAAGAACACAAGTTCACATTACAATGTTGTTAGGATAAGAAAAGTGGCTTTCTGACTTAGTTTAAACATTATAAATTAAATATCCTCACCTTCACGCTGCTGTACGAATAGTATTAGAGAAAGAATGTTCTTTTTATCACATCTATTCGAAAAGAGCTAGTATATTTTTCGTAAGCAGGGAATAAAATAGCTTTTTAATCCCTGAAGTACTAAAAGTGATTTGAATTTAGAATGTCGATAATGGAGTAAAAGTTCCAATCACTAAAGAGACTAATCACAAACATGGTATGAACTAGTTACAGACTGTTTTTTTTTATCAGTTTTATAGGTGTTTTATATTAGATAAATAAATTCTAACAACCTACAAAATAATATAGTTTTTCAAAAACTATATTGTTTTATATTAAATAAATAAATTCTAACAACCTACAAAATAATATAGTTTTTCAAAAACTACATCCTTAGACGATGTTTTCTGAGACTATTTCTACTTTTCAAGCTGTAAATAATATAAATATAATAACTGTAACGGGTGGTAGTGGTCAAATTGTTAAGATGCATTTAAATATTTATTCAAATATAAACATTAGCCTCTAACTATTTCTATGTTATGTCTTATTTTTAATTGTAACTAAATAAATCAACATACTATTCTTATTCATAAGTTGCCCTTACTTATTTTCTCATAGGGTGATAAAAAGTAGAGTGTCCACCTCGGGAGCCAACAAATATTTTAAGTTCGAGTAACTTTGAATCCTTCGCTGCACTCAGGATTATACTTTAAAATCCTTCGCTCCGTTCTGGATTGAAAGAAACATTCTCACCCTTAAAATGGTAGTTTGCTCCCTTGGTAAACAATCTACTATTTGCTAACCGTCACCCCAGTGTGACAGTGATCCGCTGCGTATCGACCGTGTACGGATGCCGTGTTCAACGGACAAGAACCGTCTCGGTCTTTCAATTATTTAATTCACTTACTGTATTCTAATATTTTTAAATATAATTCACCTACTTTTCTGTACACTAAAATAGCTCTAATATGAATATGGATTTTATTAAAAAACTAAATGGACTTATTATGTATTTAAGACTATTAAAAATTCCATATTCAAAGCTTAGTTAATTAAGAATGCAATTAATTAATAATTTGATTAA
Source organism: Plagodis pulveraria (assembly GCA_963890685.1). Lineage (NCBI taxonomy): Eukaryota > Metazoa > Arthropoda > Insecta > Lepidoptera > Geometridae > Plagodis > Plagodis pulveraria. The sequence continues at coordinate 11,537,384 of OY982958.1, read as the reverse complement.
TGATAATTAACCATCTGGGCTATTATTTTATATTATGGTATGTATTATATCTTTAATATCAGTCGCCGCGCGTCGTAGTTTAAACATACTCTATAAGTAAGAGGGCTCTACTATACATATATCACATAATATATATTTTTAACCTTTACTTTTTTGAGTGACGACTGGGATTTCCAATCACAGTATAATTTTACCACCCTCAAGTGATACAGTTGTTCCAGAGAGCCCTTACCGTTTGGAACTAAATTTATATTTGTCCGAACGAGCTCGAAGCGGCAGTGAAATGTTTTCTTTTCAACTTGGCCAAAAATGCTTTCCCATTTCTGTGCGGTGAATGCTGGGTTGTTCTCCAGGTCGCATTTCTCAACTGATTCTCGTGAAATTTTTGTAAGCAGATTTGATAAATATGTGGCTCTTTTCGTCGTCCAGTAAGTGGCCAGTGACTTATTCACAGGGTTCTTTATCGAGTTCTTTCGTGAATAGAACATTTATTAACAATATACACATTCCAAATTTAAGTCACTTGTAGTCCCTAGGAATAAAAGAGCTACTTTGGTCCCTGTTTACAATGAACCCACCAGGTCTTTTTGAATGGATCCAAAGTCTTTTTTTTAGCGAATTTGATTTCAGTTTTCAGTTTCAGATTCAGTTTCTATTGTTAACTAAGCTAGGCTGGAAATGCCGTAACGGTCAACGGATCACGCTATCGCGAGATGTTAAAAACTCAATTTTGGCCTATTATTGATGACGTGGATATAACTGACATGTGGTTTCAACAGGACGGTGCCACATGGCACACAGCCAATGAAACGATCAGTTTATTGCAAACGAAATTTTCCGATCGCATAATTTCACGAAATTTAGCGGTTAAGTGGCCAACCAGTTCGTGGATTTAACACCACGGGATTATTTTCTGTGGGGCTATGTTAAGGACAGAGTCGAAAGTGTCGAGTTCGACAGTACGAAGCCAATCGAATCGATTGCAGACTTAAAACTGTCATATGATTAATGAAACAGACCCGCCATTTTGCCAAAAATGGATTTTTTATTTTTTTTGTTCAAAATAGGTTCGCGTTTGACCACACCCTGCCTGATGTTAAGCATTGATGTGGTCTAAGATGGAGCACGCTTACCTAGAAGAAACCTATTTACTCTCGATTTGAAGACACCCATGTTGTATCCATCGGGAAAAACTGACGACGGTAAGGAGTTCCACTCCTTCGCAGTACGCACGTACGTACGGAATGGAAGAATCGACATCGGTCAGCGTGCTCGTGGTGACATTTGCCAGATATAACTTTTCGTTCATAATTGCCAAACTTTTATCTTCGTAATACAATAAAAATTTGAATGATTTTCATATAAATTCTAAGTTTTTTTGTTTTAGGAAACAAATTTCTTGTGGATAAACCCTTTACTTGTCTATAAAATGTTATAAACTAGATCATTAGCAACAATCACTAAGCCAGGCGTAAATTAGAGAAGTTTTCCGTATAAAACTTAAAATTTCGAATGAAATGTTACTCGTATGTTAGTTTTACGATTTGTATGGATTTGCTAAAAATCTTGAATCGATTTTCCAACTGTATTTGGCTGGCTTTATTTAGTACATATTATACTAACTGTACCTATTGCATGTATTAACCAAGATGTCCTACTTTTTTCATTGAGTTCGCCTACCGTATTCATTTAGTTGCACCTACATAGAGCAATTCTGACAAGCACTTTTTAGTTTGTATTACTTTAGGTTTTATATTATTCAAATACGTTTTTTATGACAGAGCAAAAACAACAATATTTAAAAAAAGTGTTCTGGTCTGGGGATCACATTTAATTTTCAGTTTTGTTTTAATTAGGTATTACTTTTTGAGAGTTCCGCTATTATAAAATTATATGAAAAACTCAACAGTCTTAAAGATACTAAGCAATAATGAACAAGCGGTAATAGGTATGGTCTGCCGTGCCGCAGGTCCTTGGTTTGATCCCCATCGCCGGCTTAAGCTTCACAGCATGGTGCAAGGGCATTTTGCGAAAGCTCGCCTGGCTAGCTACGCTCATATAGAAATTCTGTCGCCAAGCACTTAACAGTGTGTTCCGCCAGCAGTCCCTGAGAGCCAGTAAAATTACTGGCCCATGAGGCTTAACAACTGTATGACTCATGGTGACGGGTGCAGTCGTCATTTGTGACGAAATGCATCTGTTATAGGCAGAAGTTAGTCCTCTTATCATCAGGTGGGCATCGTGCTTGTTCCGTCACAATCACATAAAAAAGTAGAACGGATGTACACAGAGCTAAGCTTAGTAGGTAATAGGGAAACGTACTAAAATATTTAGTAAGTAGGTACTGAAATCTGACCGATTTTAGAATTAAAAGGAAAATTGTTTATATACGTGATCATCTGTATACTAAACAAGAAGATATTGTTAAGTCAATGTTGACGAATACTTATGCCAATATTCATCTGCTAGATATCTTACGTGCAGTTCAAGTGGTTTTCCCGAGCGGTGCATGAGCAAATGTTGCCAAACGCCAGGCATTCGTACTGTACGTCCTCAGTACTGGCCCCTTTGTGTTGCTTGAATAAATTTTACGACCTAACGTTTCTAGCACACGCATGTTGTAAAATAATCGGAAACTGTGTTGAACCTACGCGGCATCGACACAATAGTCATTTTATTTGCAAGGATCTGTTCAGCCGCAGTATTTAAATAAAAGAGGCTAATATTGACAATATTCTTACTTACCGAACAAATGTGTATGGATTTTTACAATAACGGTCTTTTATTACTATTCTTTGTTTTAGGATAGCACTCGCTTAGCATTGTTATAGCTTATAGTCCGGAGATACACTTTGAATCCTATCGATCCCGATTTCATGATGACGTCATCATACCTAGTCGAAAAAGGATCGAAAAGGAGTTTTGTTGACAGAGAGCGGGCTAAACACGTATTTTCTTTACTAAAATTTCAAGGAGGGTAGTACTTCTTTTTGAATTTGGAACATGAATAATGTTCGATGGTGATTTACGATACTATTGTACACAAAAATACTGGCTGGTAAGAATCGTTGTAATAAAAAAAGGACAACGCGCGAATTACTTGCAACTAAAGATGACGACATATTATGTATAAGTAATATAATAGGCTGCAATGCATTCAGATGTTAATATTAGGTCCTTACATATGAAATTGGCGTTTTTCGTACTGGCCACTTTAATCACGAATTTCTCCTCTTTGGTAAGGAATTCCAAATTCAAATTTGTACAGCTATAGACTCATGTATTTGTGCTTCGATGATCGTCATTCATTTGTTTTTTTTCTTCTGTTTTTTTCTGTTTGCGTCACTCATTTTACAAAATGGAAAACCTTAAATATCGCATTATTTACGAGTACGAGTTCCGCGTACGAGTACGAGTACGTGGCACTAGTGCTGCGGAAACAACTCGAAGGGTGAATGATGTGTATGGCGGTCGTGTTGCAAAAGAAAACACAGTTCGTTTTTGGTTCCAACGTTTTCGTTCTGGAAATTTCGACCTGCAGAACAAGCCCCGTGGACGGCCTGAGACTCAAGTTGATAATGAAGAGTTGAAGGCTATTGTGGAAGCGGATCCATCGCAAACCACGTCCGAGTTAGCTGCAGGCTGCGATGTTAGTGATAAAACTGTTTTAATTCACTTGAAGCAAATTGGGAAGATTAAAAAGCTTGAAAGGTGGGTACCTCACGAATTGACTGAAACAAACCGGCAAACGCGCGTCGACTGCTGCGTTACATTACTTAACCGGCACAATAATGAAGGTATTTTAAACCGAATCATTACCTGTGATGAAAAATGGGTTCTTTACGATAATCGGAAGCGCTCAGCGCAATGGTTAGATCCTGGCCAGCCAGCCAAATCCTGCCCCAAGCGAAAATTAACCCCAAAAAAGTTACTTGTAAGCGTTTGGTGGACTAGTGCCGGTATTGTTCATTACAGTTTTTTCAAATCTGGCCAGACTATTACGGCTGATGTCTATTGTCAGGAATTGCAAACCATGATGGAAAAGCTAGCGGCTAAACAACCTAGGCTGGTCAATCGCTCCACGCCACTGCTGCTTCACGACAACGCTAGACCACACACTGCGCTACAGACGGCTACTAAATTAGAAGAGCTTCAATTGGAAAGTCTAAGACATCCTCCGTACTCCCCGGACCTTGCTCCAACAGATTACCATTTTTTTCGAAATTTGGATAACTTCTTGCAAGGGAAAAAATTCAACTCCGATGGGGCAGTCCAAATCGCCTTCAAAGATTTTATTGATTCCCGTCCGACTGGTTTTTTTAGTAAAGGGATCAATGAACTACCTATGAGATGGCAAAAGTGCATAGAAAATAATGGTTCATACTTTGATTAATTAAATATATTATATTAAAAAATATTCGACTTTTTGTTCCTCCCATACAAAACGCCAATTTCATATGTAAGGACCTAATATTTACAGATTCACTATTTGAAAATTTTATGTTGGAATTTTTAGAGTTCTTAATATCTGTGCACTCAATGCAAATATTCGGTATAATTAGGTATATAAACGTGACGGCGTGGCGCGGACGTCAAATTTATGTGCATGCATTTAATATTCACAGAGCAATAAATTTACAAACAAGTAGGTATATTTTAGGTAGTTAAGGTATAATAAACATCTTAAAAATAATTAGAGCAGTTTGCATTTGTAGGTACGTTATAAAATTTCCTCTTTTGAAGGAAAAAACACACACTGAGTCCCAAAAATATTTTCCTTCGGGCAATGTACATATAATATCTCTTTTTTTTTTAATGTCTGATAGGTGCCTTTGACCACTATCTCACCTGATGGTAAGTGATGATGTGGTCGAAGGTGTTGTTCAGGTTAACCTAGAAGTAAAAAAAAACCCTCCATTCGTCGATTCTACATAATATCTTTACTCTAAAATCCCTCGCTCAGCTCATGATTTTCGCCGCAAAAATGTAGCTTCCTTGTAATACAATCTACTACTTGTCTCTTACTACGAGTACATGGTGTATTGTGAAACGGAAATGCAGGTTGCATATATCGGTACCCGTCATTTATTAGGTAATTGCATAGCAACTTCATTGACGTATTTCGCTCATGTAAAGTTCATTGTACACAAGTGAACCATAGAGCGTGCATCGCTCGTGAGCTATCCTAGAGCTCTATGGTATATATGTATTATATGTATATATGTATGGTATATATGATCCATTGCATTGGTCTGGCAAGGTTTCGTACGTCGAAAATTTTGGGTAAACAACAAAGTTGGTCGCATTCAGTGACTTTACAAAACGTTCTTAAAAAAGACCGTCACAAATCGACTCGATTCGTGAATTATCAAACTAATGCTATGCGTCGTAAGTAATCAAAAATGTATCCGATTTTTTGGAATAATTCTACTGCTTGTGCTAACACTCGTTTGGTCTGAATACCGACCAAACACATATTTGGGGTTCCGTATCAAAAAGACAAAACAGATAACTGTTTATATCACTCTGCCGTCTGGCTACCGATCTAGGCAAACCGTGTGTATCTATAGTTAATAAAGTTAGTGTTTAAGCTGGTAAACGAAATGAGGAATAAAGTTGTTTTTTTCCGATCCCCAAGACGCCTGCCAAGCGTGGAGTTTACAGCAAACACCCCTTAACCTGGGAGACTGTATTCAACACTAGATAATCCGGCAAATGCAGTACAGTAAAGTTATATTGTAAAGAATTTTGAAACCAAATCATAATTAGTGGAATGTCATCGTCTAGAAATCATTTAATAGAACTGTTGTTCGACGAGCAAGGCCCGAATGTCGCTAGAGACATTTTTCATTTGTGATAGGGACTAGGCACTATGCAGGCTCTAGCTAGTTAATAATACTATATTGTACACGCTTGACCCAAGGCTAGATGACTTGTGTTTGACATTGTGGTTTCAGTCTAAGACCAAATAAAAGTGAAGACGCTAAAACTATTCCTTGCCGTGTACATATACAATTACAAGCATATGTTTAGAGGGCTAATATGCCTTCACGCGGAGCAGCAAAACGTTATGTTTTTTTTTTTTTTTTATTGTTGATATGTAATTCTTGAGTTGGTGTTATCAGGCTTAACCTAAAATTACTGGCTTTCAAGGACAGCTGCCGGAACACACCGCTAAGTGCTTAGCGACAGGTTTTTTACTTGAGGGTGGCCGCTAGTCAGGCGGGCATTCGCAAAATACCCTGCCGCGGCAGTCCATAGCTAATGCCACCGACCCATCACTGCTTCATAAATAATTTAAATTGAAAATGACGAATTGTGTTTAGAAGGATGTAAGAATAAAAAAAAAACACAATCTTCAAAGGAAACAAAGCAAGATGGAGTCACGTTGCACACTAAAGTAACTTGGTCGGTAGCGTGGTAACCTCGCACCACTTGTTTAGAAAACCAGCCTTACTTCACTGTTCCTAGATTTCCGTCGGTCCGAGGTTTCAGTTCGCTTTGCCATATTTAAGTCCGTCAGTTAGCGTATATTGTTTCATTCCATGAACTAAATATCTATTGATTGTCCTCATGCCTAATATTTACAAGAAAACATTGACACCGCCGTAAAGGAAAACAAATTGTTGAACTAGCATACTTATGTCATTAACGACTAGTGTTATGAGTTTAACCAAATTTGTTCCATTCGACATGTTGATTCAGTTACAAATACAGGTAAAACAAACTAACAGATACGGTGTAATCCCAATACGATGGAACGAAAGGAAAGATTTGAGTTATGACGTGATGTCATGTTAGCTCAATTGGTTAGAGCATACCCCGGCTAAAGGGGTGGATGGACGCGGGTTCGAATCCCGCACATGACTTAAAATTTTTCCTATCGTATATTTGTAATTTTGTGTAATTTTGGTACACTTAGCCTAACACAAGGCTTACACTTATGACTTTTCCTACATAATGCGGTCACTTGCTCAATATTGTTAAATCTGGACATTAACTTGAAAGAATCCTCAGGAGTTTGCAAGGAGTGTGCCTTAGAATTAATACATACAACTTAAGCAGGAAAATGTTGTGAGTACCTATTTGTAATTGGATTGCATTACAACCCGCTGGCCAATAATGTAATTTGAATTTGTATTCCCAAATTATTAAAGAAAACTATGCTGTAAAGATACCAACTACATCAAAAAGATATTTTTCGAAATTGTAACTGTCCATACCACAAGCCGAACCAAGGAGATTGTATCCTAGACATAAAAAAAAAATATTGAAGATACTTTTTTGTTAACAACGGAAAACAAAAACAAGTGTAAATTAATAAAAAAGTAAAAAAAAACATGACTGATAATTATTTATTTTCGTTAAGCGTTTTATCGTTGCATTGAAATTAAAACGACAAGTTATATCCTTTATTTTGATAAGTCACAGGAAGAATTTCCAAGAAAAAAAAATCCTTATTTTATGGCGCCTAAGACCCACCAGTTTTTAATTATTATTCTTGTTATGTACCTAGTGTCACTTCCGGTATCAAGACGAATCTGATGATATCTCTGACATTGAAGTCGGTTAAGCTGTTTAGAAGTTATGGTGGAATAAAGAAACTCACAAACATACATACAAACATGAACCCTGAAAACATAACACTCCTTTTTTATATATACTGATAAACTCTTTTTTTATGTTATTATGACGGAACAAGCTCGAGGCCCACCTGATGTTAAGCGGACTAACCTCTGCCTATAACATATGCATATCGTCACAAGTCACGAATTGCACTGCGCCCGTCACCTTGAGACATAGTTATTATGTCTCATGTGCCTGTTATATACTCCTAAAATAGTTAAGGATACATTCTTAAAATAATGATGGATAAACTCTAATCGGTACATAAGATTTAGAAATCAAAGAATAGCGTCTACGGAAAAAGTATTTTTATACCTATTTTCTTGGATCGGACGAAATTACCGTAACTGTCAATTGCAACATGCGCTGATATTTTTTTTTTTTTTTTTTTTTTTATGCATTATTGTTTAGCCTTTGACCACTATCTCACCTGATAGTAAGTGATGATGTGGTCGAAGATGTTGTTCAGGCTAACCTAGAAGTATTGGCTCTCAAGGACAGCTGCCGGAACACACCGTTAGGTGCAGTTTTTCTACTTGAGGGTGGTAGCTAGCCAGGCGGGCATTCGCAAAATGCCCTACCACCATGCTATAACGACTGCCGTCCTAAGACAACAACCGGGACCGACGGCTTAACGTGCCCTCCGAAGCACGGAAACGCTCAGTAGTAATGTCACTAGCGGTCACCCATCCAACTCCTGACCGCGCGCGACGTTGCTTAACTTTGCTGATCGGTTGAGAACAGCTAAGTAAACTTCGCTACGAGCGCTTCAAAAATGAGCCTTATTTCAACGTTTGTTTTATTAGATTTTCGTACTGGCCAGCAACGAGCGGCTAATTTGGGTACAGTAAGATCCTAATGCCGTCCAGCTGCTTAAGAGGCCTTTTATATTATGCAGCCCTCTCACTCTTTTAAAGATAATTTCAAATAGCAACAATATGGTTTGGTTTATATTTTTTTAAATGTGGTTAATTATTATTTCGCTGCATGCAACTATAGATGTTCTCTACTAATTTGAATTTTGATATCTGTAATGGGGGATCCAAAACGCGTAATTTAGTTATTTTAAATTTTGGGCCTCTGATTCTAATTGAATTCAACATGTAACAAAGTAAAAATATGTTGAGAACATCTATAGTTGCATGCAGCGAAATAATGATTGACCACATTTTAAAAATTATAAACTATATTGTTGCTATTTGAAATTATCTTTAAAGGTGCGAGTGAGAGGGCTGCATAATGTAAAAGGCCTCTTAACAATTGTTGGGTTCTCCAACAATGGTACTGTAACGAAGCTCATATCAGCGCATGCTGCAACGCAGGTTGAACTGGCCGGTCACTTCTCCATACAAACGTCGTAGGGTGATCACTCCCTTATTTGAGATTTTGAAGTCCAGACTTAAGCATAATACCGATTGATATCGTCATTATCTAGGCTTGTATTATGCCAAAATTTTAAAAAGATAATTAAGTTGTAAGTTATGAGCCTCGAAAACTTTATATGGAAATGTTCGAGGCTCATAATTCTCAAATTATTTTTTTATTAAAGTTTCGGCATCATACAAGCGTAGATAATGACGAGATCAATCGGTATTATGCTTTATTTTGGACCTAAATATTCAAATAAGGGAGTGATCACCCTACGACATTTGTATGGAAAACGGGCCGGCCAGTTCACCCTTAAATACACTTATTCGGTTCACGTAAAAGATATTTACATTTGTCGATTATGTAACCTGATAATGATAATAATAAAAATCACTCCTATATTATGAAACGCTTATAAAATAATACTGATCTAACTAGTTATACTGGTTTTGTTATTTAAAACATCATGATTATTTGATTATATAATGCACACATTATTTATATTAGTTAGAAATTCACGTAGCGTATAAAAACGATTTGATTCCAAAACAAGTTTTGATTAGGTCAATAACTTTTTAACCTTGAACGATATGCAAAAACTCATGTGTTTTGATTTTAATACTAGTTATTTCCTCGACTTGCTGCTGTTTTATTTCCGAATATCGCGTATTTTCGAGATCGTCAGAAAGTCGTGATGAATAATACTGTAATACTCGTATGTTATTGAAGGACATAAAAATCAAGTGAAAGTCGATCTTTGGGCCTGACACTTACGTAGGTACTACCTCATTTTCTCCGCATTCCTATTAAGTTTTTAAATGAAACAATGTATCTACTAAATATTATTTTGCCTTGACTACTATCTCATCTGATGGTAAGTGATGATAAGGTCGAAGATGTTATTCAGGCTAGCCTAACATTTTTGTACATGAAATTAATGTACATGACAAGTTGCATATGTCTAGTTTTTTTATGATATTGTGACGGAACAAGCTCGAGGACCACCTGATGTTAAGCGGACTATCCTCTGCCTAGAACAGATGCATTTCATCACAAATGACGGATTGCAATGAGCTTGTCACCTTGAGACATAGTTGTTAAGTGTCATGTGCCTGTAATTTCACTGGCTCTCAAGGATAGCTGCCGTAACACACCGTTAGGTGCTTGGCGTCAGATTTTCTACTTGAGGGTGGTAGCTAGCCAGGCGGGCAATTGCAATATGCCCTTCCACCTTGCGATGAAGCTCAAGCCCGGGCGGGATTTGAACCATGGATCTGCTGCGCGGCAGTCCATAGCCAAGGCCACTGAGTCCACCTTCAAAATTAAAAGTTTATTTTATTAGTTGTTATACTCAACCAGTTTTCCATTTCAATAATAGCGTAAACCTTCCTCGTGTGAGGATGTAGCAAGTCCCTTTCTTTTAACTTATTGTTTTCATTTATTCATTAGGACATCAGGTATTACACACTCAGTGAAAATTTCAACCAACTACCTGTTTAATTACAGTCCAAACTATACGGCGGCCCTATAAAAGTAGGACAGACGACGGACGTGCGGAAGGCCATGACGCTTCGGCTGCGGTGCTGAGCGGCACGGGCGTATGCTTAGATTAGAATTATCATACGGAAGTCTAATTAATCTATAGAAACACTTACTCATATGATGCAAATAAATGACCAAAAACCGGCCAAGTGCGAGTGGGACTCGCGCAAATGCGAAAATTCTGTGAATAGTTAGTGTCTACCTGTCACCGTTATCAGTATCGAGCAAGAAACGGTAAAAAAATCAAGTTTGTTGTATGGGAGCCCCCCTTATATATTCATTTTATTTAATTTTTGGTATTTGTTGTTATAGCGGCAATAGAAATACATCATCTGTGAAAATTTCGACTGTCTAGCTATCACTGTTCTTGAGATACAGCCTGGTGACAGACAGACGGACGGACAGCGAAGTCTCAGTAATAGGGTCCCGTTCTTACCCTTTGGGTACGGAACCCTAAAAAACTAACTTTCACATCAATAACACATTTATTAGAATTTATTAAGAATTTGCTAGATCTAGAAGAACTAGCTCTATCTACGAGTTTATATAAGTTTGTAATTTACATAAATGTCTTAAGTGTCATCATGGTAACTTAGACGTCGTTTAATTTGAAGGACTTTTTGTTACCATGTTTTTGCCATAATTTTTTTCTGTTGATTTGATATATCAACTGAAGTCAATGAAAATTTCCATCATACCTAAAACTAATCACAAATCTGTTTGAAAACTAAAAATGAAAATATTTTCACGCAACCAGTTAGTAGTTACCTTAGCCACTTCGTTGATGATGGCATAATTATTGCGGTTCTCTAGTTTCGGGTTAATCAACGTAACGGTGTATCAAGCAGTATTTTTGTACTTAAAATGCATGAAAAAGATAGGGTTACCAGTTACCATAATCTTAATATCTTAATAACCATGTGTCTGTTATATCGAGTGTAGAATTAAGGGATATTTTCATAATTATTATCATGAGACCCTGATAATGGGAGTTTAAGTGAAGTTGTGTCCGACTTTCTGCCGTGCAAGGCTTCAATATTCTCTTTCACTTTTCATCGGGCGGTCATGCGAACAGCGAGGCTAGGCCGCCTTATTGTCATGTTTAAGCGGCAATGCCGAACACTTATTTACATCTTAGATGATAGGTCGGGGATTTGTTCTGCTGTACAGGTTGCAGACTACATTGCTTTTTTGCACGAATCTGGGCGCCATGAACAATAGCTCGTAGGCAGATTTTCCTGTTTTTGAAGTTTCTTCTTACAGTTCTTAATGGCGAAGCTGCCTTTGCCGAAGCGAAAGTGAGATGGGATGCACGTTATGTAGAGCTCACTCCAAGCACGTTTCTTTCATGTGACTTCACATGTTTTTAAGTAATTTATTTTAAATGCCATGCATTGATCAGTAGTTTATCCCAAGTACATAACGTTAGGACTACTTGGGAAGTATTGCCCAAGAGTGTCAGGGGCATAAGCAGCTTGTGTGAGCATGGCCAGATTTTAACGAAATTTGCCCAGCTATTCTGGCAGGGCTTCAAGGGTGGGTCCACCATGCCGTCCATGGTGTAGGCTGACTTTTTTATGCCTACTTAGCTTGAACTACGCTGATATTGATCGCGTAGAGAGCCAGCTTCATTTGGCTTGAGACGGGATGTCTTTGGTCAGGACCAGGCATATAGACAGGATGCAGCTCTTAGAGCTTTCTTACACTACCTAGGTTCTTCGTCAACAATGCATTCTCAATTGCCACTGAGCTAGTTCTATCCTTGAGGAATGACTTCTATTAGCTTAGTGGGGAGAGCTGACTTCAACAGCTTGTATAGAAGCCTCTCCTGCCATACTCTGTCGAACATCTTTTCCAGATCTAACAGGATCACTACGAGAACCTTCGTCTTCTTATAACACACACACACAGGTGGACATTTGAGGCCGTGAGTACCGGAGTGGTCTATCTTTTGCAGACACAATTGATTTTCATTGTATCCTAAAAAGTTAAGCTGATCGCCTCATTACATTCACCACCCTTGTGACTTGCAGCGTTGTGGAATATTAGACCTCAACCTACTGCGTAGTCCCTCGTAGGGTCTGATGTCAAGTATCAGCTTTGTTAGCAACAACCTCACGTAGACTTTCGAGAATTTTCCGGGTTTAAGTAGCATTACTACTTTCCCCATTTTATCACGAGGACGAAAAATGGCTAGATCTCATAATCCCGTTGCTTATCCGGGCACTTTCTCCAATGGTAACCTTGAACCGAGGCGCATGACGCGATCCGGGGAGAAAACAATATGCTCAACTGAAGAAAGTATTTGCCAATATGCATATCATGATGACGCAATTGCAAGTCTTGCATGCCGATGATGACCAGTATTATCAGCAACTAAACAATGGAAGTTATCTCTAAAAGGATTGCAAAATTTGATCAAAAATGTTCCTATTTCCAAGAATGAAAAGTATGCAATAGGATTTTTCGGTTTGTGGGACAAAACAGTGGGGCATATAAGGAACAAATCGGAATAACATACGGAAATCGGAGCAGAAAACTGTGAGCTCTGAGTTTTTTGAATCGGCATGGTACTTCAACGGCTTTTTTCATATTTCAGTGTTGAATGTCTGATACTTAGATTTTTATGTCTACTATTGACTAGAAGCGTTCGGTGTTATATACGTAATTGACCTTCATAAGAGCGTCGTAGACGCCTAAATTGAATAAATGATTTTGACTTTGACTTTTTAAATACAAGCAATGGACTACAGTACCTTTTAATGAAGGATTAACAACTATCTAATATTAAACAATTTTAAACGGCTTAAATCGCGTATATTTATCATTATTTTTGTCCCGACGTTTCAAACACTTTGCAGTGATCGTGGTCACGGGTTGACTGTTGATCACTGCAAAGTGTTTTACCAAACCGTTTAAAGTTGTTTAGTTACTATGTGTAATAATCGCGAAAACCTAAAACAACTATCTAAAACTTGAGGTACCTTTATTGATCGTTCCGGCTCTGGAATAAAAATTTCCTTTTGTGCCTTCATAGATATAAGTATCTGAATAAGTTAAAAATGTTCGGAATAGGAAAAAAAAGTAACACTCTACTCATGTTAACTTAAGTATTGCTTTTTACCATCTCAACGCCCTTACTAATCGAAAGATACCGAGTGTAAGTATTTCCAAGGAGAGGCTTTTGGAATGCCGCTGGCCAATAACCCGAAGTCAAAAGTTTCTTACTCGTATATGGCATCTTTTGTTTATATAGAGAAAACATGTTGTATATTGACCCCACATACTTTTAAGGGTATAAGGATAAAGCCTGTAGTTGTCTTCATTCGAAATCTATATAATTAGTGAGCGAAAGTATTTTCTCGTTAGCTCTGAAAATGATTACATTCTTTTTCACTGTCAATAACTGTGAGGTTAAGAAATTCTCAATTGCTGCGTCATACGATAATGTACAAAGCGAGTTTTGAGGCCAACAAAAGTAAGAATGGCAACCCCGGTCTTAAGACCTGCTATGTAGGCTTTACGTTGCCGGTGGCTACTGGAGGCTAGAAAATAAGCGAGCAAACAGCGAAACAAAAGTGAACTGCATCAAAAGATGTTGCCTCTGATATAATTTATCCTTCGTCGCCTCCTGGGATGGGAGAGGTTCAACTGCAGCACTACATTGGAGTTATTGTTAATGATTTGAATAAAGCAGTCATCACAATGTATGTTGGTAGCATGTGTAGACGCAATTACAACAATAAACCTTTCAAACACATTAAAATTTTTGTCAGCACGCTGTGGACAATCCAGCCGATACATTACTGTTTTACCAACCACGATATTTGTTACGAAGAGGGTTAAATCTTCGTTCTTAAGGACAGTTACCAGAACACATCGTACGTGCTTGGTGGCAGATTTTTACTTGAGCCCTCAATAGCTAGACGGACGATTGTTAAATGTTCTACCAGCATGCCACGTGTTGAAGTGTTCAGGTCACCCAAAGGCACCCGACTACCATCCTAAAACAACATCAGAGCCCGACTTGACATATCCTCCGAAGTAACATATCCTCCGAAGAATGGAAGTGCTGCTTAGTTAATTCCACTAGCGATCACGCGTCTAATAAGTGTCATCATAGAACATTATTTTACTTATATTATCGGTTTACATGACTAGGCAACACCATTCAAGCACTGCGAGCGTTTCAATATAAAATATTAGGTCACCTTCCCCTTTATACATCTGGAACAGCAATGTAAATACTGTTTGGTGGTGGAATTATGGAAAAGGTAGTGTTTGAAATCCAGACATCTCAAGTGGTAGAGGTTAACGATCTGTCAACGAAGCACAATTTTGTACAATGCGGTACAACGAAGTATCGAGGTCTACAGAAGTACGTAACTGTATATTCTAGAACGCTTACTTTATAGCTCCAATATCTGAGTGTTGGCACTGGCAACTGTTACACGTGGTTGCTCTCCACCGGTGAAAGTGCCGGCCGATCTCCACGTAATTTTATTGACTTCGGCTCAAAGTCGAGGCCAAGCGCAGAACAAGTCTCATTACGGTATGTAGGTACGAGAGGAAGTAAAAGTTTACGTATTGTAATCGTACTTGGAAGTTGGCGCGTTGTTATTTTTAAGGTTCATTGACACTAATTTAACTCATCTTATTTTTTTTTTGTCAATGGCTTTTGACTACGTTCGTTTAGTATATGCACTTGATTTTAAGTGTTATATGTACTTCAGTGGCTGAGTAAATCACCTAGCTAACTAATGAGTTATATTATTGGATATTATAATAAAACTGTATAAAATGTGCTAGCGTTTGATGGTGGAGGTTAGAGTTCGATTTTGTATCTAGGGTTTATTATCCACAATACTTTATAGCTAGAGGCTGAAAAATAAAGCTTTGGAGGTGAATCCATGGAAATATATGCAAAAGATTTTAGAACTTAAAAACATGTTGGATATTTTGTTGTATTTGCAAAACGCTCTAAATATCTTATGCCTTTAAAAATCATTTTATATACGTGACTGCGCACATGTAGTATTGGGTTACTTTTGGGTTTAGGCTACTGCTTAGTTATTTCAAATAAAAAGTTATTTCCTCAAATTCATTAGCTATGAGATTTCTAAATTGTATTGTATATTTCTTGTTTCATTGTTGTATAGTATGAATTAAAAACGAATCCAGAACCAAACATAAAAATACATAAAAAAACGGAACTAAAAAATATATGAATTAACTGTACAAACTTACAAATTTAAGAAAATAAGTATATTTGTGTGTGGGATCCACCCCTTTAGCCGGGGTATGCTCTGACCGACTGAGCTAACATAATATTATAATTCATAATTCTAATTTTTGCTCTCGTTCTTCAACCATCGTTTGGGGCCACACACATGCCTATAATTTCTTTTTCTCTTGTAAATTTGTAATATGATCCCTGCGTATTGATCGATTGCTCTGCAGCAGGCATTATTGCATACATAACAATATTAAAAATATGAATTAACTTGTTGAAGTCGGTATCATGGTGATCAAAACACTGTCCTTACACTTTAAAACTTCTCAAATGATTTTCATTAAATTGAAATAGGTCGGTCCAACTTGGAGGTAAGTATACTCAACAAGAAAAAACATTAAAATCAGATCATAATTTCCGGATGAATCGCGTAAAAAACATACAGCATACAGTCAAACCTCTTGTTTGGTAGGCGCTTAAAAATACAATAGTTTCCTTTGTATCTGTGGGAATATATTTACAGGAACAGATGCTTATAAGTGTTCTCATCTGTAACCACATGGGGGCCACACGTTAGTGAGGCAAATGGGAATAAATTAAGTGAACTAATACCTGCTTTCTGGCCAGGTATATACAAGTACCCTTGAACAGTCTGATAATTTTTATACCGTTTGATGATAACTGCACTTTCACGCCTAAAAATACAAACTGCACATGTTATTATTTGAAGCAAAGAGTTTGAGGTCGCGTAGTAACGGAACTTGTTATAAACGCATTTTACACACTCGAGTTAAGTACGTACTCGTTAAGCTCAACTCAATTTAAAATTGGTCTACAAGTAGTCTTTAGATACGTTCTCGAATAGTTTGAGAACTAGGTACCTATAGAATATGAATAGCCGCCTCTTAAGATCTTGATTACTTTACAATTTATTATGCAAATAAATTAAGATGAGATGATGTCAAGTGACTGTAGCGTCGTTTGCCTAATGTACGTGGCCGTCATTATTTGGATGGGTGACCACTTGTGGAGTGGCTTCAATTTACTACTGAGCGCTGCCGTGCTATGGGCGTGCTCGATAAGCCATCGCCGGTTCCGACTCCCAATTGTTGTCTTAGGACTTCAGCAGTTTTTCACGCATTATGATGGAACAAGCACGAGCAACACCTAGTGTCAATGCCTGTAAGAGATGTAGTTCGTCATAATTGGCGAACTGCACTGCGCCCATCATTCTGAGACAGAAAGATGTAAAGCCTCATGTTCCTGTAATTTCTCCTGCACCTGCAAACTTTTCCAACCAGAACACAGTAATGCGAAATACTTGCTTAGCGGTAGAGATAGATATGGTACTTCCCCGGACAAACTCGCACAAAGGGTTCTACTGCTACAGTAGTCCTGGAGAGCCAATTTGCACAGGTTTTACGAATTGCAGGCTCTCAAGGACAGCTGTCGGAACACATCGTTAGTTGCTTGGTGACAGATTTTCTACTCAAAGGTGGTAGCTATAGCCAGGCGGGCATTCGCTAAATGCTCGTGAATATACCAAAAACGTCCAATCATCTTGTTTGGGTACGTTGTGACTTATTCATAAATATAAATGAAGCGCAGAGAATCGTTCAATGCTGTGAAGCTTGTAGTGAAAGTTTGTCACTGTCACCTTTCTTGTCATAATATTGTCCATAAGCTTTCGAACGCCATAAAACAGCTACAAGTAATGGAAACATAAATAGGTAATTACAATTTCTTCTTAAGATTACTAACACTGGATTTCTTTAGAAATTATTTAAGTTAATTTAACTAAAACATAATTCGTACCGCATCGTGGAGATGTTATAGGGAGCCGTTTGATATTTTAATAGAATACCAGTTAATTATGCTGGTGTATTGCGCTAAAAATGATACTAAAACATAAAATTACACGTTACCCGTACAAGAAACGTATTTGGCTACCGATTTTTTGTTATTGATATATCGTTACAAACTGTTATACACGCAAACGTCAAACTAAGCAAGAAAAAAATCCCATGTTCGTATCTGGTTATCCAAAATCAGTTACAAACCTGGACTAAAGGGATTATATTTTAATAAAATACTCTAAGTAGTTAAATCTACATTTAAAACAAAGAAGAATGAATTCCGGGCGATTTGGGGCGGACTTGCGCCATACGTGCAAAAATTTGCGCTAAGAATCTCGAATATCATAAATAAACAAGCATAGAGCGAGTCGGGCTTCGCTTTTTTAAGGTTCCGCAATTCAACAGCCCGTAGCAAATTTCATTAGTTTAAATCAAATCTTCAAAACTACACCAAAAATCAGTGTCGGTTAAAAAGAGATTGCCATTAATAAAATACCTACCGAAATTTGAGATTCCTAACTCGATGAGCTTTTGAGATAGACGTCGTAACTAAAAATAACTAATATACATACCTATATTTATTTTTTGTACTCTTCTCAATGAGCTCTAGAATGTAGGTGGTTACACACCCTACATGGTCGAATGCAAACCATTTTTTTTTCGGACCCCTTCTTATTTATTGTTAACCTGAAAAATAATTTAGTTGAATTTCCAGACCAATAGTCGTTTACAAAAAATATGAATATTTCATGTTTGTAACCCATTTTATTTACAAGTGACCTGTATCTTATGGACGGACAAGCAGACCTCACTGTTGCCCTTTGGGTACGAAATCAAATTTTTTTTATTGTAAAGCCTACATCTTTGTTGGAAGGCAAACTTGCACATTACCGGTTTTATCATGGAATTAACCATAATTGACATAACAAAATAACTTAAAATATATACTTATAAAACTGTAAATAATTCTAATTGGTATTTAAAGCATCATCATCATCATTATCATCATCAGCCGGAAGACGTCCACTATTGAACAAAGGCATCCCCCATAGAGCGCCACAAAGAACGGCGATTAGCCGCTTGTAACCATTGGCTACCCGCGACTTTCACGATGTCGTCAGTCCACCTAGTGGGGGGCCTACCAACTCTACGTCTTCAATTGCGGCACAAATTGAGCCCGTATACCATATTCTAACAAAACATCACTTACCAGATGAAATTGTGGTCAAAATCAGCATACCGGCCAAAACATGAAACGGATGTATAGGAACCTACTTGGAACACTGAAATGTATCTTTTCAATGTCAAAAGTCAATTAAGTTTAAGAGAAAAAATTCTAACTCTTTTCAGTACTGCTTATGATTGATTTTCACTTACTCACAATACTCGTCACTATCAAAACTGTTGTTATTATGATGTCATCCAGGTACTGGCAAATTCTTTTTCACCTCACAAGCTCGAAAAGGTAATTGTTTATAATTCGAAAAATGCGTTAGTAAGTGCTTTTTATCTTCTAGCGTGAAAAAGGTTTTGAAATTAGAACCTCTATAAGTGTTTTTGAAATAAGAATAAACTTACTTTAATTGTTACTAATTTTACTACTCTACTTTTCATTTCGAATATAAGGAAAGTAAAAATAATAACATGATTAGCACCTATTTAAAATTAAGTAATTGAGATGTCAGAAATATTTGTGAAATTTAAAGTTAAATTTCGCGTACAATATTTACGGACGGCGGTCGTCCGAATAGGAATGTATGACTTTCACTCTTCTTAAACACTCTACTTTTCACTACGAATATGAGTAATATAAAAATTGATTTTCTATAATATTTATTGATAACAACAATATGAATACTATTTAATATTAATGCAGTTATAGTCCAAATAGGAGTTGATAACTTACGTCCGTGTTAAACAACCGTGTTTTCAATAAAAATATGAGATCAGTATAAAAAGAAGTATTATAAAATTCTTTGAAAATCTCTAAAATATTTACTGAAAACCATAACATGAGTAGAAGAAACATACATAAAATTAATTGAGGGATTAGAACAATATGTGAAATTTAAGTATTTTTTTTGTAAGTAATATTATTTTATTCCCTTATAATTTTACTTACTATTCTGCCAATTTATATCTCTAGTCTTTTTTCAATTTTACACATGGAACACAACGCGTCTCCCCCGGGAGCCATCCCACTTAAAAGGTTTATTAAAGTTTTTTTTTTATATTAACGCTTATAAACATAGTTAGTGAATAAAATGTTCATATAAGATACACGTACTTGAGACAGTCACATTCTGTTATAAAGTAGTTCATTTAGCCTTTACATAAACACAAATGTAGTCGTAACTAGTTTTTATAATACAGCAAAGCATATTAGATCTTAAAAATATAGACGTCTAATCTTGTTTACAACCATGGTTACTATGGTTACAAGTCATTCCGGCCCAAGAGAAGGAAGCATTTACTAAGAGATTTTCCCACCCTTAGGTGGGAAGCAGCGTGTTCTACCCGCTATTCAGATCAAATAAACACTACTTTCCGAGTATGAGAAATGAAAAAGTTATTTTGCGTCTCGTACCTTTTAAACCTTTGGTATCAGGATTCTGTATTTTGAATCCTAGAATCCTTCGCTTCAATACGAGTACTCGCAACAAATAACAACTTTGCAGCCTTGCATAAGAAATAAATATTTTCTGTTATAGAGTGTAACTAAAAAATTACGTAATCGATATTGCTATATGGTGTCACCAAAGTACTACACGATAAGGCCGATAATCCATTGTTATTTACGACATATAAATGTTCGAAACTCATGCATTTTTGGAAGTAGGCAATTTATTTATTTCGTCACATATTACTTATAAATAATAGTATAAGCACGCCTTACGCCAATAACACTAATGATATAGACATCACTATTAATAACAATTACAAATTAAGTGTACAATTTAAAATTAAAATAAGAATTAAGTTCAAAGTTAATGTCCAAAAAATATTAATAATAGTATAAGTTCTATTTATAAATCAAAGACGTCATTCTTCCCACCGAAACCCACTTTATGTTCATTATATTACAAGCTCATTGTTCCCTTTTATGTTTTAATTATATTTTACGTCATTCAGTGTTGCCGCAGCTGAAAAAATATGAGTGGGCACATTATTAAAAGGAAGCAAAATAAGATGATTAGAAGCACTTTGATGCCACTCGTTTCTTTTGAGCTTACAACTTTGACATAATGTAATCTTTTTCCGTTGGTTTTTGGTGTCACGGTTAAGACTTAACGAATTTTTTGACAAATTCAGCCAACGGGAAAATTGGGTGACCAGCTCTTACAAGTTTAATAATGGGCAATTTAATTCGTATAATATTTTGTCGGTTATAATTTGCTAGTAGCTACCATTCATTGCTCGTAGGGTGCTGGGCTAGAAGTCAGCCCACTGTACACAGTATTTTTAGGAGTAAATTGAGACTAGTCTCATTTCCGACGGCCTATGGATTTACAGATCCTGGCATGAACGCAAAGATAGCAAATGTTAATGAATAGATTCAGGCGTTACTTTGCGAAAATCCATATTTAATGATAAAAAATATTTTTTAAACAATTTTAAGAAAAATATCACATTAATATTTTGATAAAACACTTAATAATATAAAAAATATATCTAGCGACAATTCCGCCTAATTTTCCTGTTCAGCCGACGTGACGTCACAAACGTCACGCAGCAAAACCGGAAGAATTTTCGACGTGTTTCGATACTACACGAAGCATCCTCAAGAGGTCTTGACTCATCAAGCGCTCATTCGTCGCAGCTTTGCGATGTTGTCAAAATTTTCGTGCCTTAAGTCTGCAGTTCGTACCTGGTAATTTCGTTGATTTGTTTATTAATTCACATTTTGTTAATTCTCAAATAAATTACTTTTTTCTCAGGATTACCTGAGTCTATATTTCCTATTAGATAAGGTATAATTTGAGTATCTGTATTCTAGATCTCATAGAATAATATGTTGGTGCAGTACCTAAACATTCCAGAGAAAAGAACCCTGATTATTATTGCTTTGTAGTTTTTTAGATCTCAGACTTGCAAATAATGTATAAATGAAATTAAAATATAATTTTCTACGTTCAATCTAAATATGTAGAATCATAATAACGAGTAAGCCATAGGCGAAACTAGACGCATAAATTCACAGTATTCTGATAGATTTACCGACTCTCAGTGGATCGGCTCATGTCCCACTAACAGTCGGTGCGCGAGATTTAGCAAAAAAAAACGTTGATAGATATTTCATATCACTTTATTGTATTATTTATGACCATATATTGCCGTGTTTCGTACATCGATATGTATATATGATTTTAAGCATATTTGTGTGCATTATTAGGCTTTGAAATTTGTGTCCTAGGAGTGAGTCGTCAATAGGCTAATTCTGAACATGTTTTTTAGAAAGAATGTACGCCTTACTGATATGAATAAAATATTATAATATTCTAGAGGATATGCCAAATAGTATGCCTGCTCCTTAAATATAATCCACAGGCTAGCGACTATTTCACGTGATGTTAATTGATGATGTGGTCAAAGATGTTGTTCAGGCTAGCCTAGAATTACTAGCTCTCAAGGACAGCTGGCTGAACACACCGTTAGGAGCTTGGTGACGGGTTTTCTACTTGAGGGTGGTAGCTATCCAGGCGGGCATTTGCAAAATGCCCTACCACCAAGCAAACATTATTTGCTGTACACCGAAAGTAATATACTTTGATGTCAACATTTCAGGTTTCTGTCTCCGCAAAGCACAAAGTAGTCTAGACACTGATGGACGTAAATAGTTTATTTCTTATGAAATATTATCGAAATATTTAATCTGACCTGTACTTAGCAATTTCTCAGAATAATTGTATAATAAATAGGTTGTAAAAGTATAATAAGACAACATTAGCTCACAAGTATACTGTACAAGCTTTTACCCACGGCTTCGCCCGCGTGGACTATCCCTCAGGAACCGTTACCAGTTTTTGGAAGCCATGTAAAACGTGTCATATATAAATAGGATACTTTTTAATTATAATAAATATTAATTTTTTTATTAAATTTTATAATAAAGTTTTATTACTAAGCTAGTTTTTTTTTTATATTATATATTGATTCTTTTAATTTGAAGTGTCTGCCTACTACTTACCTACCTAAACATACGGCTCAAAATATACATCAATATGATAGATGGACAAAAAGGCCGAGCGCCAGCGGTTTGGAATCAGATGACAAACTTTCCTCCGCATTTTCACTCCTTCTAATCAACACTCGCAATATTATTGTGGATTTTTTTGTATCAAAACGTCTATTCAGATACCGATTTTTATCACTATCACTTCAGAAACAATGACCTTTCCATACAGTGTTTCATACCCAATTTCACCACCATAAGTCATCCCTGTGAAATAAAATTTGTATACGTCATTTTTATTTTGAATGATCTAACAGTTCTGAAAATTAGTATTCGGATACTTATTTTCAGAACTTTCAGTTAAAAAAACAAAGGACTTTTATACAAACTTTTTCACCCATATTTGACCCCCTTAGGGGTTGATGTTCAAAAAATCCTTTTTTAATACATCCCTACGCATACAGACGAATAAACCCTCCAAATTCAAGTCTCTACAACTAGCGGTTTAGGCTTTGCTTTGTCTGTCAGTCAGTTGTCAGGACTTTGATTCTTATATATAAAGATAACACATAGTAGGTTCGTGAAACATGAGGCTACTATACGTCTCACACTTGTCTTTCCTGAACTCGAAACCTGCCCCAAATGTCTTGATAATATAGTTCGATTATCCGCAGGTACCGATCTAATGAAGCAATATTATTAAGCATTAATATAGATATATATATATATATATATATACATATATATTTTAATGTTAT
Source organism: Plagodis pulveraria (assembly GCA_963890685.1). Classification (NCBI taxonomy): domain Eukaryota; kingdom Metazoa; phylum Arthropoda; class Insecta; order Lepidoptera; family Geometridae; genus Plagodis; species Plagodis pulveraria. The sequence goes on along the minus strand of OY982958.1, from coordinate 11,513,828 downwards.
TGTGTCGGAACAAGCTCGAGTCCCACCTGATGTTAAGCGAACTAACCTCTGCCTATAACAGATGCATTTCGTCACAAGTCACGAATTGCACTGCACCCGTCACCTTGAGACGTAGTTGTTAAGTCTCACGTGCCTGTAATTTCACTGGGTCTCAAGGACTGCTGGCGGAACACACCATTAGATGCTTGGCGAGAGTTTTTATATTTGAGGGTGGTCGCTAGCCAGGCGGGCATTCGCAAAATGCCCTTCCACCATGCGGTGAAGCTCAAGCCCGCAGCGGGATTCGAACCATGGACCTGCTGCGCGGCAGTTTATAGCTAATGCCACTGAGCCATCACTGCTTCAAATGTACAAGGAATACGAATAAAGGTGCCAGTTTTCATCAGTAGCAACAGAAACTAGCAAGAACCTTTATTGGAATGAACTATCTTTAGTTCATTCCACGTTACGTATTTGTGAATGGTACAAAGAAACGTACCTACCTACTAAAGAAAAGTAATTAAGTGTATTATGGTACAATAAATAAGGATAGTATTGTGGCGAAATATCTATCCATAAACCCTGAAGCCTGTTATTCAGTTTATACTTCAATAAATTCGAAGGGTTTTCAATTTGGTATATAATTTTCTACTAAAATGGGCTTTCTTGATCCGATTTTTTATCTGTTGTCAACCTAAGGCCATTTTGTCACCAACTTGTTTGTTAGCTAATGGTCCACGTCATTATATTGTGAAATGTTCATATAATGTTAATATTGTTTTAAAATATTAAATAGTCTCAGATAAATAAAAAAATATCGCTCTTACATTATAAGTATTTCAAATGATCAAGTAAGTTTATAATTTAGTACTCTACATATATATGCAAACATTTTGTTTGTTGGTTAACACTAACCGTGGTAATGCTGCAGGCTGCAGGATTTGAATGGCAGTATTTGTCTTTAAACGGTAATTAAATGGATTCTTTAAGTTCTAGATGAGTACATTAATAATATCTATATCTATTAGCTTAGTTTCTGAAGCTCTGAAGAGCTTTATTACTAAAATCTGTGTCTTTACTAATTCTTCGTTAGCCTGAACAACATCTTCAACCACATCATCTCTTACCATTAGGAGAGATTGTGGTCAAAAGCATAAAAAAAATACATATCGAAGAAATGAGATCTAGGAAAAAACAAAACGCGGTACGATTCGTTAATCTACATTCAGAGCAATGTTCAGTGAGAAAAGGTTGACCCTTCCGTTCTTTCTCCCTTAACCGTAAGTAACGCTTACAGTTACATATTCAGATAAGTATTATAATAATAACAAATATTTTAAAAGTATTTTTAGAAAACATTTAATTAATTATTTAATAAAACACTTAAAAAATCTTTTTAAAAATGATATATATCTAGTGACAATTCCGCCTAATTTCCTGTTAAGCCGACGTGACGTCACAACGATCGTGCGCTCGTAGAGTCAAGACCTCTTGAGGATGCTTCGCTTAGAAGCAAAACGCGTCGAATACTCTTCCGGTTTGGCTGCGTGGCGTTTGTGACGTCACGTCGGCTTAACAGGAAATTAGGCGGAATTGTCACTAGATATATATCATTTTTATAAAGATTTTTTATGTGTTTTATTAAATAATTAATTAAATGTTTTCTTAAAATACTTTTAAATAATTTGTTATTATTAAAATGGATTTGCGCAAAGTAACGCATCTATTCATTATCATAAGTATTATACTAAAATGTTAAAGGTTTATTAGTCTAGGTCTAAGTAACAGAAAGGAGTCGTGTCATTGACCTCAATACTATTATTTTTATATATGTACCTTCTCAGGGTCTTAATCGTGGCCGTATAGTAAGACCTGTATTTATCATACATTTTGTACCGTTGTATGCTAATACAAAATGCAGCTTTCTACATGCCCTTCTATAATACTTTCTAAGTAACATGTTCTAATTACAAACTGGTACTGTATAAATTTTAATAGGATAAATATTAAATTAATGAGTCTTTTATTTTTATTCTCAGCCAGCACTTGACCATAATCTCATTTGATGGAAATTAATGAAACGGCCGATGGTGGAACATGGTTTCCTAGAAGATACTTAGGTTTTCACTTTTTACTTGAAGACTCCCAGATTAAACCCATTGGGAAATAGAGATACTAGTAGGGTGTTCCATACTTCAGCCTTTCGCATTTATTTTATTATGTGCCTTATGACTACGTAGATACTGTCGTCGTTTAAAACTACACTAAGATAATGAATAGATTCAGGCGTTACTTTGCGGAAATCCATATTTAATAATAACGCGCCACTAAAGCCACGCAGCCAAACCGGGATAATTTTCCAGAAAATTCTCCCGGTTTGGCTGCGTGGCGTTTGTGACGTCACGTCGGCTTAACAGGAAAATAAGGCAGAATTGTCACTAGATATATTTTTATATTTTTAAGGGTTTTATAAAAATATTAATTTGATGTTTCCTTATAATATTTTAAAAATATTTGTTATTATTACTACACTAAGAGCCGTATTCAGAGATGGCAATGTACACTAATTGTCATTAAATACTGTCAAAAGCAGAACAAAATGAACAAATTATTACTAGTTTCAAGTCAATTGACGTCTTTGAGTGCGGAAGTAACTATTGTAATGAGCGCTCGAAGCGAAGTTTACATAGCTGTTCTCAACCGATCAGCAAAGTTAAGCAACGTCGCCCGCAGTCATGATTTGGATGGGTGACCGCTAGTGACATTACTACTGAGCGCTTCCGTGCTTCGGAGGACACGTTAAGCCGTCGGTCCCGGTTGTTGTCTTACGATGGCAGTCGTTATAGCACGGTGGTATGGCATTTTGCGAATGCCCGCCTGGCTAGCTACCACCCTCAAGTAGAAAATCTGTCGCCAAGCACCTAACGTTGTGTTCCGGAGGCTGTCCTTCAGAGGCAGTACTTCTAGGTTAGCCTGAACAACATCTTCGACCTCACCATCACTTACCATCAAGTGAGATAGTGGTCAAAGGCTAACCTATCAGGCATGAAAAAAAAATGAGAAAAATAAAGTTAAATTTAGCGATGATAAATAAATACCGTTATCCGGTGCAACACAGTGCGACGTACTGAATATATAATATATAATCCTAAATGTATTGGAAACAGTTTATAAAATGTTTGAAAAATATAGCTAAGACCATTATTGCTTGCTTTCGAATAAAAAAACGGCTTTGCAATCTGTTTAGCCTATTGAACTAAGATGCCAGCCGTCAGATATACAAGGCCATACAAAAAGAAACACTTATAACATACCCTTATGCCGACAAGGGGGAAAAAATCATGAAAGTAGGGCGTAAATACAATAGTAATAACATATTCGTTGTTAGCGTCAGGCAGGCAGCAGGACATGAAACCTAAACTCTTTAGGTGTGAACTTAATTGTCATGGAAAAAGATAACTTGCACAGGGACTTCAAATGCTCATATCGGCTTGCCTACTCGTTTTTAACCAATCAACTAAAGTACGCAACGTCCGCTGCGGTCACTACCTACTAGAATAAATATTTAACACTTTGTAGTACTTTCCAATAAAAAATAACAGTGCACAGTTACAAAATATGAAATAGTTAAATAAAAAAACATTTTTAAGATTCATGTTTATTTAATACACCCACGTCTTATTATTCCTGTATTTCTTCTCCATTCAAAGGTTGCCTGAAAGAGATCGCTGTTAGTGATATGACCACCCATTGTAACACTTGCTTGTAAGCTTTCTTATTCTATTACATTGTAATTTATTTATGTGTACAATAAAGAATTATCTAATAGTAGAATCGGCGGCCTTACTACTACGCAGCAACATATTGCAGATAAACTTATTTACAAAAATATCTTTCTATAATAGTATTTATCAAATGAAAACATTAATATGCTGCGTTGACCTCAAATAAGTAAGAAGATTATGACCTCGGAAGTAATATGTACCTTACAATTAATTTAATAACAGAATAGGTATTTATACTCCGAATAGGTGAATCATTTAGTGAAATTCAGCGGTTAATTATCAAGAAAACGTGCCGCAAACGATCAACAATCAGTACAAACGCTGTTGTCTCAAGGAACGAATGTGCATCACATATTCACGTTTTGTTTATCGTTTAATGCAATAGTGCCTTTTAGCCTTACTTAACATACCAGTGAAAAGTACTAAAGTATCAATAATATACAGTGAATATATCGTGAAATGACTAAGTAACAAGTTTTAACATTGATGGTTGACCTCAAAGTTATAATGACGTGAGTATATAATATGAACTACTTTTATTGAAGCTAGTTTAAAATATACTTAAAAGGTAACGCACTTGAGATTTTACTCTATTGAAGGAAAAATAATCAATCAAATTGATCAACCAATCCATGAAAATATGTAAATTGAAATGGAAAGTCACATCACAGCAAAAAAATATAATTTAAACAGTTTTATCGGGCTTGTAACTAGTTCTGGTTACAGACCTAATATAATATTATTCGTGTTATCTTGAAAAACCAATGCAAATTATTTCATAAGTTAACCCTGAAGGCGAAGCGCTCGTAGCGAAGTTAGCTTAGCCGTTCTTAACCGATCAGCAACGTCCGCCGCGGTCATGACTTGGATGGGTAACTGCTAGTGGCATTACTTCTGTGCTTTGGAGGACACGTTAAGCCGTCGGTCCCGATTATTGTCTTACAATGGCAGTCGATAAAGCATGGTGGTAGGGTGTTTTGGAATAAAGACATCTTTAAATAAAGATTCTTCAAAATTTCTAGAAATATGCTGAGAAGACTAATTATACATAATATACTAAGCCTACAAGAGTGTTATCAGGGTAGAATGATGATCGAATAAATAGGGAAGCAAATATAACTTTGTAATCTTGATGTATTGCTATATCGGTAAACGTATTTTTTGATATTTTAAGTTACGGTATACGATTTTATCGCGTTTAATCATTTGCAATGACTTTTGAAAGATAATATGGGCATGAGTTCTATGACACCCTACGATAGTTTGAGAAGCAATGATGGCCGAGCGGTAATAGCTATGGACTGCCGCGCCGCAGTACCCTGGTTCGATCCCCACCGCCAGCTTGAGCTTCGCCGCATGGTGGAAGGGCATTTTGCAATGGTCCGCCTGGCTAGCTACCACCCTCAAGTAGAAAATCTGTCGCCAAGCACCTAACAGTGCTAGGACCTCAACCACAGATAAAAAAAATAATAATAAATTACAGGCACAAGAGACGTTAAACACCAGGAAGTCCTTGCGCTTATTCCGTTAAAACAAATAACTAAAACACAAAAAAGAACAAAAAAAAAAAAAGACATAACAAAATGTTTATTAGGAAAGAAGTCAACCCTAAGAGGTTGTTAGCATTTTTCCAATAACCCTGTATATAGTGGTACAATTGTAATGGAGTAAGGAAAGTACTATATTGTATAGGCATTTTTAATTTAGGAAAAAAAAAACATGTAATAAAACTGGCAAGTTCGACAGTAACAGTTACGCCTCAAGTATACATTGCACTGCGCATGTGACATCGATAATATTATAAGGAGTTCTTATATCTCGTCCGCTTAGTCTGTGGCTCAGTAATATCATCAAAACACAGTATAGTACCACCAACTTAACTGTGCAGTTCGCGAGGGCGCTGCTGGTCAAGGAAATCAACTACAAACTGTCACAATTTGAAGGAATGTTGTAGTTCTTTTTTCTGCCGCCTGAACAGATCAGTTGGTGGGACTGTAATGTTTAAGCACCACTTCTTCGAGCAGAGTATCTGACACTGCACTGTATACTCAGATACACGGACTCTTGCTTTGATAAAAATAAGGTCTTCGGTTGCACCGACAAAATATGAGAAGTCTGAAATGAGGACACTATAAGATCGTATAGAGTTTAATTATAACCTTTCAAAATGTACGTTACATTTATAATTTTCCTAAAGATTTATAATATTTTCAAGCAGTTGCTACACAGAAATTTAGTGAAAATATTTTCGTGGTATCAATGGATTAGTCATGAGGTAAAATACCGTTCCATTACGAACTGCCAAACTATCCTCATTTATTGGGTAAACCGAGAAATTTCTCTCATTTGCTGAGATTACGGTATAGTCATATTAAAAGGACGGAGATTTGGTTAGATATTATTATATTATATTATTTTTACCATTTTTATAATTGATTATTATCACTTAACATCATCAATAATTAAATATAACCAAATTTATTTGTTTTTGTTATACAAATTTCATGCTAAAGGTTGAACGGCCCAACTTCTTTAAGTAAGTACCTAATGCCCAATAAAATCATTTTAATTTATATTGTTACAGAAAAATACAAACAATGTCCGGATCGTTTCTACTCGCGAACACGCTGATGACCAAGACCCTGGATGATGACGTGCCTCGACTCATCAGTGCAGAGCCCCGGAAAAACAGAGATTACGAGTAAGCGATAACATCTATATAACAATTACGTTATGTGAATGTGACGGTCGCAATCACGCAGTGTGTTGTGCAGGCACGCCAGTATCTTTTGTAACTTAATTACTTTCTCTCAAACATGCGCGGAAATGTTGTCATTACTTTCGACATTCAGTAAAGGGTATTTTGGATTATTTGCTATAGTCCAAAATACTATAGAACAATTGCTATAGAACAAAAACGCGTAGCGGCAATTTTGTATAGAAATTCATTGAAGGGTGTGTTTTGAATTTAGATATCTTTCATAGGTCTTGGTAAAAATAGCCACAGATGTAACCTGTTTACCTTTCGACGGTAAAAAAAGAAATGGGGCGGTAAAAAAAGGGTACGTCTCAATCTTTTATTTTTATTATATTAATATTATTAAATTAAAATGAGTTCTGACGCACAAATGTGAAATGGATACTAGTTGCTCTCCACCACATTTCAGATAAAAAGCCAATTTAGCGATGGAAAATCTTCTTCCAGCGAAGTGAATATTAGAAGTTTGACTAGTGTAATCATAAAACAGTTATTTTTCTTGAAGCTACAAATGATATTGGTATGTTTAGGGAAATGTAATCATATTTATATATTCCTGTATCTTTCAAGAAAAGCACTATATATGCCTCGGCGAAAATGGCACAGTGGCCTGTCTCTGAAGGCCGAGTCGCCTCGTACCTACTCAACCTGCAATTGCCTATTTCGCGGCCTTTACTATACCTACTGTACTATTATCTTCTTCTACGTGAACCTGCGTTAATTTATCTATGTACTTTTTTTCACTAGATTTATATCCCTACTACATCATGTGTATTAGTGGTTCTGTTAACGGCAAGCTATTAGGTTATTGTGTTGCCGTGAATATTTATTAATTAATCAAATTTATTTAAAATTAAAATATATACCGCATAAACCGGCGAAAGGCTATGTTCTATTATACAAAAATCGTTACTACCCATAAAACTAAAAGTTAATCTGTAATGATTACATTTATGAAACTCCATTACATTAAGTTACTAAAATACAACGAGAGGAATAATTATAGTTAGGTGGGGGATTAATGTTATCCGCAGAGAATGCGTCATTGCAAAATTAAAAACATAAAAAAATAACAAGAGATGGAACCGACTTCTAACACGGAAAAACATAAAATAACTTTATTCGGCCACGTGCTAATGCAAAAGCATTCAGAGATCACAATTTAATGTTCCTACAAGGTCTGAAAAAAATGGAATAAACTTCTAGTCTGTTCTATTTTTTTCACCATTTTTTAATCTGGTCTGGTTAAACTATTGATTTTAACTCACCTACAATACTAGTAATTTTGACAAAATGCAACATGCAACTACCTCGTCATATAGATATGTCAAGTTTAGTTCAGTGTAACTTAAAATCTACTTGACCGATTGTAATGACATTTATATGGGACTACCACAAATGCATACTCTATTCAATAAAAAAAATACGATTAAAATCCAACTTGATCTAACTACTCCGTAAAAAGTTACTTGTCTAATTGAGAACCTCTTTCTTTTTTGGAAGTCTGTTGAACATACATGATAAGTTGTTTTTTTCTACAGTATAATTCGTTCATATTAAACCAAAATTACAATTAGGTTGACGTTTTAATCACGTAAAATGTTTTAAGATATGTCCTGTAACAATTGTGGTCTAAAATAAGAACTTTGTCATACTCCATCACATTATTTTTATTTCTAACTGCGGCTTATAATAGTAAGACATATTATGGTATTGATTTTTTTGTAGATATTGATGTGCACTATAAAATTGTAGTATCGTCTTTTTGCTCAATTGTCAACAATATCCTGTGCGTACGCGATATAACGATTTTATTGTTATTGTTTTCACACGTTGGGTTACAGTGTAGGATAGTAATGTCAAAGAATTTTTTAATATAAATAAAAACTTATTCATTCTAGGTACACCATATTCTACATGCTAGAGTTTTTTTAGTCTCTGAATGCGTTAGTGGGATCATTATTTGGGAAGTCCTCCAACTTATTTTTTTAATCTAGGGTGAAGTAGACGCGCAATATTTTAAATTAAGTCCCAACGGTAAAACTGATGACAGTAAGATGGCAAAAACTGTTCCATTTTCAAATATTATAATGATTGTAAATATTATTTAAAACTTTAAAAGTAAGTGGTCAGTCAGAAAACATAAACTGCGCTCTATTTATTTTAGTTACATCTTGTGTAAGAAGTGTATCAATGTGATTGAACAGAAAGCCCCTACTGTTATTTTCTAATAAGTATTTACATTATATCTTAAAATCAGAAAGTTGTCACAAAGATGCATGTAAAGTGTATATTATGTTATTGATTGTAATTGTAACCGATCTAAAAATATCGGTTAACTTAATAATTAAAAATTTCACTAAATATTAATTTAAATCAGCGCGCCATCTGTAGGCAAACGACCAAACGTCTATCTAAATTCCATATGAAGTTAGAAAAGACCTATAAAGCGATAAGCTTAAATACCTTTGCCGAGCGCTGAGGTAGTACAGCGACTCACCAATAGAGGTCGCGCATAACAATCACAACGTTAAGTCTGGTAGTAACACTCTTCTTCTTCTTCCTTTCCTCCTTTCAATTAGACTATTGACAGTTAAAATAAATGTCAATCCAGTCTGTCAGAAAATACCATGATGGTGGTTTTTGAGTTCCGCTAGAGGAACGTTGCATTTTAAATATTTTCAAATCAAGTGCAGTCATTGGCTTTGCGACGACAACGGTTTTGGAGGCTTTTTTCGTTACCATATATGGTAATGAAACTGAAAAATTTTTTTTTGATCCTTAGTTTTTGCCTGCATAATATACTGCTCTTGGCATATCTAAGATTTTAAAATTAAGTAATTACATATACTAGTAATTATTTCACTTTCTTAACAATTGCAAATCTTTGTACTGAATAACTTGTTGTCGACTTAAAATATATAGAAATTCTCAAATAAAACCAAATTCATACTATGAATTAATTTATTAAAGCTTTAAATATACAATCTTACAACTAAAACGCATATTCTATGTATCTTAAATAACTAAAATATATTGGTAAATAAAACCAAACTCATAGAGTGCAACTTTTTAATAATCTCTTAAAATATTCTTATCTGTATAGGAAAAATAAATCCTTATATACAACTAATCTTATAGGTAACAGTATCTTATATACTTCTTGTATTCTAATAACTTGTGATCCTTGCTTATATTGATCATTATTTATATTTATATCTTATATACAATGATGGCATAAGATATATTATAATTAACTACAATACATACAATGTACTACAAACTATACATCTTAACTTATATACAGAATTAATTTAACTTCCTTAAATACTCCTTGTCACTCTCCACTTTCAAGGGAATAGTGTTATAACATGCTAAAATCATCCTTTTACGTGCCAGATGGTAATTCTTCAAATAGAGTGCGGTTGTACAAACACTTTAAAAACAAGCCTATTGTACTGAGCGGTGGATAACTCACTAAACAAGCCATTATCTAGAGCGGGTTACAGACTCTTAAAAGAAGCCTAATGTAAAATTTCCTTTTGTTTAACTTCTCTGTCTTAAAATTTAATTTAACTTAGGCAATTATGGAACTTATATTTAAAAAAATAATCCATAAATGTCTACTATAAGTACTTAACTTGACTATGTTCTAGTGTGTTATTCATACCTATAATGTAGCTAGCTGTTCATAGAAGTTAACTTCTGCAGCCTACAAATTCCATTCCTCTCAATATATTGCTGTCAATAATCGTTTCTTGGGATATCTAATCCAAACGATGGAGGGGAATTCTAGGAGATACTTAGGTGTGTATCTGCACATAGACATAGTTAATAACTTAAGATCATAATATACTGGAGTTTCTGTAGCTTATATAAGATACTCAAAGTTAGGTCTTAGGTCAAGTATTTTTTTTCTTAGAACTGCTCAAGGCTAGTGAATTTTTTTTCTAGTAAAAAAATTCTTTCTTGGGTGGTGAGATATGTAACCGATCTAAAAATATCGGTTAACTTAATAATTAAAAATTTCACTAAATATTAATTTAAATCAGCGCGCCATCTGTAGGCAAACGACCAAACGTCTATCTAAATTCCATATGAAGTTAGAAAAGACCTATAAAGCGATAAGCTTAAATACCTTTGCCGAGCGCTGAGGTAGTACAGCGACTCACCAATAGAGGTCGCGCATAACAATCACAACGTTAAGTCTGGTAGTAACACTCTTCTTCTTCTTCCTTTCCTCCTTTCAATTAGACTATTGACAGTTAAAATAAATGTCAATCCAGTCTGTCAGAAAATACCATGATGGTGGTTTTTGAGTTCCGCTAGAGGAACGTTGCATTTTAAATATTTTCAAATCAAGTGCAGTCATTGGCTTTGCGACGACAACGGTTTTGGAGGCTTTTTTCGTTACCATATATGGTAATGAAATTCGCCCCCGACATCCGCCCAACATGATGCCTTTCCTCAACGAGGAATAGCGATCACTTTGACCCCAGCCATCCTCTGTGCAACTACTACTAAAGACTCAGTTAACTAAATTAACTAAATCTACAAGTTCTATTACAAGCCCCAAAATCTGGGGTTCAAGTACGAGGCTGAACTGCCAGTACGAGACGGAGAACTTTCCGTACTACACACTACTTCTGAACTCCGGCCGTCCTCTGACCTCCAGCACCGACCGCGGCCAAACGTCTCTACAGCATCTAGCTGGGACATTCTACCGGCGCGGCGGTGTGGAGCCGAGCCCTGCACGGCAGACCTGCTGCTAAGCATCAACTCGGATACTAGCGGACCGGAGCTAAGTCCTTAAACAAGGAAGCTTGCCAAATTGATAAACCTGTCTGAAATCCACGACCCTTTCTCTTGATTATACTCTATACTGAACTCTCTCTTCTTTCTTTCATGCTCCCTTCTACCCTGAGTAGGTAGGTAGGTGACATAATCAAAGCCATGGCTTGTTATTTTTTAATGCGATTCGCATGTTAATAATGATAGTAAATTTTCTTTCGCCTATTGTAGCTATTACCATATAGTCTTTAACACCCTGTGCGGGGCCGGGTTAGAATGTCACCTCCCCATTTCTCACCGTGGGTGTCATAAGAGGCGACTAAGGAAAAGTGCGCCAAATGAGCAGCATGCTAGTTCTCAAGTAGATGTGCGTAGGGTGTTGTGGGCATTAGACGCACAACAGGACTGTTTATTATCTCAGTGCCCTGCCAGGGTTTCATGAAATATGTTCTTGTTATATGTTGTTAGCGTAAACATATTATTCGTAATATGTTCTTGTGTTTCAACAAGTGTGTTAGTGAAAACATTTTGTATGACCCTGAAATTGTGCCAGGTGAATGGCAATAGGTTCATCTCCTATAACATGGGGCCTAGCCCCAATTGGTGGAACTTGGGTAATTACACACCTCTGCCTACCCCTTTGGGAAATTAATGCGTGATTATATGTATGTATTTATGTATGAATATAATAACCCAATATTAAACATCAATCAGTTTCCAGGATTTTTTTACAGTTGTTATTTACTAGCACCACTTGAAATTGAATATTAGCTCCATTTAAATAGCAGTAAAACTCTTTGGTAGTTGGTTAGCCCCCCAGTAGGTGGACTGACGACATCGTTAGGGTCGCAGGTAGCCAATGATTACAAGCGGCTTATAGTCATTCTTTGTGGCGTTCTATGGGGGCGGCATTAGTTCAACAGTGGATATCTTCCGACTGATGTTGATGATGATGATAAACTCTTTGTGCGTTCGTCTGGGGAAGTACTTCCACTTACCTATTTTAACCGCCAAACAGAAGACTAAACATGAGACTAAACTTTATGTCTCTGGGTGATGGGCGCAGTGCAGTTCGCCACTTGTGATGAACTGCATATGTATAGGCAGAGGTTATTGCTTAGCACCAGGTGCACCTCGTGTTTGTAACATCACGATTGAATAAAAAAAAGCATTAGAATTGTTACTAAAGTTACAAAGACAATTAGTGTAGGTACACTGAGAAAAATCTAATGTCAAAAGCTCCCTAATGACGGCCAATTTATATGGTATAAGGTGAAAAACCGACCAAACGTAAATACGTACAAAAACGCCTTCCAACTAGAAGGCGTTAAACGAGGTCAGTGAAGGCGAATGTTTCTTTTCGTCTTCATTTATGGTGTATTTTGTGGTCTTACTTAAATATTGACTTTTGATAAGGCTGATTAAGTCGTACGTTATAGTGATAATCACCGTATAGAAACCGCCGTAAAAGTAAGGTATATTTTATGGTCAATACTGCAATTATTATCGTATAACAAGTTGCAATTCTGAAAATACTTTACGGAAGGCGTTTTTGACGGTTGTGTTTATTATAAAACATGGTACATTTTTATTGATTGGTGAAAATCATCTTAAGAGTTGTGAATTCATCTTACGTAGTTACAATTCAACGGTAAAAGGTCAAATTTGATTTAAGCCTTTAAGTCGGTTTTCTCAGTGTACCTAATTGTTTAAGATAGTAAACAAAAACTTTTAAAAAGAACCTTAACATCTATGCAAAAGAGTGCTCTTCTCTTCTAATCTTCTGATACATACCTACGTTAGTAAAATATGATATGGTCTAAGTTTCAAGATTAAACAGAAAAGATAAAGTCAGTAATCAGTTACGTGCTGAGGCCCGCACTCGCCGCTTCGCGCAACCGTGACTCCAAGACGAAGGGCTACAATATAGCCCGAAACTGGTCGGAATCTTTCCGGTAAATATAACGCGAGTCCCAGCCGAGAACCTATTTATTTATTTATTAAAGAAAAGATAAAGTCATCTTGTTTTTTTGAAGATACCTAATAACAGCGGAACAAAAATTTCACTTGCTATCTAGGGCGGGATTTAATTGTAGCCTTGTTCTTGTAATATTGTTGCGATATATAGTATTGGAAAAAATGTTTCAGGGTAAAATAATACGCCACAGTTAAACGAGACTGAAGTTTCTTAATAAAACAGTCAAAGAATATATTCAAGACATAAAAATCACAACCACGATTATTTGGCGCACAAGGATTGTGTAGATGTATATAAACAAACACGACGACGCAGTGCATAGAGATATTGTTAGAGCCGATGTTGATATTATAGCAGTGAAGATTTGGGTATGGCAGAAGAATAATCAAAATCAAATTCATTGAGATGAAAGCTTTGAAAATGATGTGTGGTGTGACTTTATAAATAATATATTAATAAATCATTATACGGAAATTCAATATGTGAACAAAAGCAGGTGAAAAAAGGTTGAAACTCGCGAAAATTTCAAATAAAGAAACTGTGTTGCGAATACAACGCCCCTACGGTTAGTTCCACAGAATACATAGAATCAAAAGGTCTTAAACATTATTACACATTGTACACAATAATTACAAATACTTATACGAGAACAAAAATTTAAATCATGTGCGGGATATTGTCGTATATTTGTAATTTTGTAATGTAATCCGCATAACAGGAGTTATTGCAAACATAACAATATTAAAATCATAACACATTATTTTTAATCTATATAGTATTTAAAATATGACGAAACTACGTTTGTATGGAAAGCACTCCGTGAACTCTGTTCTCAGTTCTGTGTGTCGTAGTAAAACACAATGCCTACTACGACCTAAAAGCGCCCGCCGGCCGCGACGGCACTGGACCGCGCCACGCTCCCTTCGATAGTTTTGAATATATACATCGAGCAAAGTAATAAAAATAATAAATTACAAGCACAACAGAATTTACATCAGGTGGTCTTTGTGATTATTCCGTAACAAATTCATACTAAATATGTTTGTTAGGACTAACAGAAGTCAAATCTAAAAGGTTTTTTTTATGCCTGATAGGTTAGCCTTTGACCACTATCTCACCTGATGGTAAGTGATGATGTGGTCGAACATGTTGTTCAGGCTAACCTAGAAGTACTGGCTCTCAAGGCCAGCTGCCGGAACACACCGTCAGATTTTCTACTTGAGGGTGGTAGCTAGCCAGGCGGGCATTCGCAAAATGCCCTACCACCATGCTATAACGACTGCCATCCTAAGACGACCACCGCACCGACGGCTTAACGTGCCCTCCGAAGCACGGAAGCGCTCGGTAGTTATGTCACTAACGGTCACCCATCCAACTCATAACCACGGGCGACGTTGCTTAACTTTGCTGAACGGTTGAACACAGCTAAGTAAACTTCGCTACGAGCGCTTCCACAGCCTAAGCATTTTTTCAATAACCCTGTTTAAGGTGAAAAAGTCTATAATGCAGGTTATACTCGTATCGTACATGCTGAAATTGCCTGCTAGACTAGATGACGAAAGCATTTAACTAGCAGAAATTCAATTGGTTTCAAGTGCATATAGTATACATACAAAGTTATGCAATACTAGGTATACCAATATGAATAACACGCAATGCACAACACGCTAGGCTGTTTAGACAGAATAATGAGGTAAGTATTCATTAGCGATCGGAAGTCGATAAATATTTAAAAACACCATTCTGCAAATGTTGAGGAAATATTTAACAAAAATCATAGGTAATGTACAGCTACATTGTTTTATTTTTGGAATATTGGAACTATAAACTAGCTTCAGGCCTCACTTCATATGGAATATGAAATATCGATGTTTTCTTCACGTCATAAAACCTACCTTAAGTTACATTTTAGTTTTTTTATGTTATTGTGACAGAACAAGCTCGAGGCCCCTGATGTTGAGCGAACTATCCTCTGCCTATAACAGATGCAATTCGTCACTTGTCACTAATTGAACTGCGCCCGTCACTTTGAGATAAAGTTGTTAAGTGTCATGTGCCTGCAATTTTACTTGCTCCCGAGGACTGCTGCCACACACTGTTAGGTGCTTGGTGACATATTTTCTACTTGAGGGTGTTAGCTAGCCACCAAGAACCAGGGACCTGCGGCACGGCAGTCCATTACCGCTTGGCTAGCATTGCTTCATAGTTTGTATTTTTATTGTATAAAGAGAGTTAGGTTCTTACCATATCGATTATTATACCTTACTTGTTTAGTTCGTGAGATTGGCCCCGTAACTATAATAGTTTTAAACTGTATTATTTTACGATTTCTTATTTCTTTTTTTTATGTAAAAGAGTTTTTTTTTATTTGTACTACATCCAATAAGCTCTTACGATAATACTTCGTATGTTAAAAAAATAACTTTAATTGAAATTATTTCTAATTCAAATTTGGTTTTGGGTTTACACTGTGTATAACTGTTTGTATACAAAGTGTTGACCCACAGACGGAAAGCAAATAATATCACAAGGTTCGATGTCCCAGAATATGGAACGATAAACTGCATACCTATTTCTATTGCTAAGCAGTAATGTTCATATTACTGTGTTCCGGTGTGAAGGGTCTATGAATGTCCGTGAAAATACAGGCACATGAGAATTATTACCATAACATTTTATAAGCTTATCCACTTGCTGTTGTCAATGCAAAACATACAATAACTTCGAATACATATTAAATTTATTCGTACTTATTGTATGTTTTGCATTGACAATAGCAAGTGGATAAGCTTATTAAATGTTAAGGTTGGAAGGAATGAACTAAAGGATACATTTGAATCACCACAGTAGCTCTGCTGGAATAGCAAATAGTAAGTTGCGCAATACTTTACTTTTCATTGTGATTTTGTCAGTTAATAATATAATCACAAACATGTATCATATATTTTTTTAATATTGTAACGTTTGTAATAACGCCTTAATACGCCTTAATTACGTTACAAAATTACAAATATACGATAGAAAAAATTTAAGTCATGTGGGGGATTCGAACCCGCGTCCATCCATTCCAGATTAGAAAGATTTGTGTTATGACGTCATGTCATGTTAGCTCAATTGGTTAGAGCATGCCCCGGCTTAAGGGGTGGATGGACACGGGTTCGAATCCCGCACATGACTTTTATTTTTTCTGTCGTATATTTGTAATTTTGTAATGTATCATATAATTTTATAATAATGATTCGTAACGAATTTATACTAATTTATTCAATGTTTACATGGATTACAAACATAATTAATAAATATTAAATAATTGTTATATATTATATAAACTTTCCTAAGCGACAAAGTAGCCCAAAGTTTTGAGGACCCGATCAAAACAGCAATTTTATCTCTCACGGGTTACTGCGAAGCGTAGTTCATATAGAATGAGAGTCTCGGCTTACTGGTTATAAAATCAATGTATATATCACCTTCAATAAGTTTAGTGGGCAATAAAGATTAAGCGCAAGGTGAAAAGGGATGCAGTTCTTTTAATTTATTCTGTAATCTGTTTCAAATGTTCATTTTCGTTAAATTTATCCGATTTTCAAACACGCAACGGAAAATATCTAAATAATATTATGTGCATATTAATTATTGTTCGGTCTGAGAAATAAAGGATTGTGCTAGAGGCATAGACAAGGTCCACAGCCATTTAACGGTGTCATGGCAAATTAATTAAATTGGCGTAAGAATGAAAATGTTCAGTTTTAATATTTTGCTTTGCGCACTGTATTGATACATGTATATTACACCTGAGTTCCGGACTCCCTAACATTGTCTTACTTTCGTTTTTTAGATACTTTGAAACAAAACTAAAGCTAGTCATTACTGACGACGAGAAATTATTATATTTGATATTTCTAAATATGATTACAAGCACTAAGATTGCGTCCTAAGAGAAAATCATATTTTTCAAATTATAGGAACACCTTAACCGTCATAAGGGACGGTATTATATTTGATTCCATTAAGGTAAAAATGCCACACAAAAGATTAAATTCATAACTCACTCTGTTTGCGAGTTGAAAACTCGAAATATACGGTCGGATAGACAGACTGAATAGTCCATTAAAGCGCTTTGGGTACAGAACCATGAAAAGCAAGTTAAAAAAAGGACGGATGAGATTTATTATGTATCTATCGAAGTGTAACTAACACAAATTAGTTGAATAATGTCGTTAGAAATAATCCGGTTATAAATTATATTATTGTTTTATAAAATAATAATACTAATTAAACAACTTTAAACGGTTTAAATCCCGTATATTTATCATTATTTTTGTCTCGACGTTTCAAACGTTCGTGGTCACGTGGTGACACGTGGTCACGTCGGGACAAAAATAAGGATAAATATACGCGATTTAAACCGTTTAAAGTTGTTTAATTACTTTGTGTAATAATCGCGAAAACTTAAGACAACATTATAATAATACTAATTAAATACACACAATTTCACAAGTAAAAAAATACTCTCTCTATATCTCTGACATTCTACTAAAAATGGATTTCACTTACGGTTTACTTTACGACAGCTGATACTAAGAATAAATCATAGATCGTGGGCGTCTGTTTACTTTGATCTCACCATTAGATATAATTTTTTTGAAGAAGAACAATATTACAGTATTTTTTTTTCGGTTCAATAACAAACAATAAAATTCTTCATCTTTTTCTGCATTAAAATTCATATTAAAATTCTTTGTGTACGTTAAGTTATATAAAAACCATGTCTGTTTGTGTATGTTGGGCTATATTGCTAATGTTAAATAATGGGCCCTTTCAATTAATTAATCTCTAATAAAATACTGTGGGTTTTAACCCTTAAACGTTTAAGGGTTTTGGTGTGTTTGGAGGATGTGTGTGAAGTTTAAATGATTTTCGAGAGATATTAATAAAATTTCCGGGTTCGCAAATGACGGTAGCAAAGTGTCTTTTTTAAAATAAATCCTATTTTTAACAAGTAAAAAACAAGTGTTATTGAGATATCATAATTTTTTACTTGTTTAAAAGGCCTATGTGTGGAATATATATATCATCGTTCAAATGTCCACCGCGGCTTCTCTGTGTAGCGCGCATCCTAAATGTCTTATTTTCCATCATTCTTGCGCATAAATCAAGCTAAATGTGAGCAATGGCATGGGTTATGTTGGCTTTGAGGGCCGCTGTGGTTTTGTGGCTTATTCGCATAGACTTGCGACATAAGAAAAAGTCTAACAGCGTCAAATCGTATGATCTCGACTGCCAGTGCACATCACCTCCGCGTAAGATGACTATGCTTCTCAAATCGCTCGTGCAGAATGCCCAGTGTGTGTGTTGCGATTTAATTTTTTAATATTTTTTAAGCTACTTTCCTTAGGGCCTGTTTCAGAATGTTCGAGAAAGTTCCGGTTATACTACTCAGAACATATTTAATAAATAAAACACTACCTTTGCGTTTCACAGTTATTGATTTAGCCTATCCATCGGTTAAAGCTTGAAACGCGCTGCATGTTAACTTTCATTAATATCATTCAGTTATTTTATGGTCTGGGTAGTATAACCGGAACTTACTCGAACATTCTGAAACGGGCCCTTAGTCTGTTAGAATGAAATGTATCCACAACAGAAATCAGAATATAGAACATTAAGATGGTGTAACTAAATCAAATTTAAATTACAGGCACATGAGACCTAACAACTGTACGTCTCAGTGTGACGGGCACAGTGCAATTCGTCGTTGATAAAATGCGTCTGTTATAGGTTGAGGTTTGTCCACTTATCATCAGGTAGGCCTCAGGCTTGTTCTGTAACAATAACATAAAAAAAGAAGAAAAATGGTTTTTGTTTGAAAACGCAATCCTAAATACGAAACAACCTTACAAAATAGTAGGCAGACTAGTTTTCTGGTTCTTAATAAACATTTTTATTATTTTCAGATGGCAGTTGGTGTGGAGAAACGTGCTTGCGTTCGTGTATTTGCATGGAGCTGCGCTGTACGGGTTCTATCTCATGTTCACCGGTAAAAGCAGAATATGGACTATAATTTTTGGTAAGCTTGCTATTAATTGATATCCTCCTTCTCCTCGAGTCGTAGTTCACTGATCACGTGATGTGCAACCATCTCCTTCTGTTTCCTCATTACAGAGCTGTTTCCACCTCTCTCGATCTTTGAAGTGGCTCAGAGCATCTGTGATCGTAGTGTTCAGGATTTCAGCTACTTGCTCGAACCATTGTGTTGAACTACGTCCCCTGGTTCGTTTTCTTTCTATCTTCTTTTTGACTATTAGTTTTTCTAAGTTGTCGGAGGGCTTTCGTGATTAATTACTGTAGCAAATTATGAAACAAGAAATAAATATTTGTATTATTCCTCATCCATAAATCCTCATTTGTGGTGAATTTGTGGTTGTAACTCTACAATTTTGATGTCACTATTAAAATAATGAACTTATAATTTTGAAATAATAAACAATAAAATATTCATTTTAACTACATTTTCAATCCCTTAAAGATGCATGCCTGTGGGGTGCCGGGCTAGAATGTCACCCTCCCATCTCTACCCGTGGGTGTCGTAAGAGGCGACTAAGGGTAACACACCAGAAGGTGGGCAGTAGCTCTTTCTGAGGACCTGATATCTCACATTGCGATCCCCAAGCCACCTGCCAAGCGTGGGGATTATGGCAAACCACTCCCTATTGGGGGAGGCTGTGTTCAGCAGTGGACTGTCAGGCTGATACAGTACAGCAAAGATTCAGGGGTGTGGAAGTATTAAGTTGTGTCTATCTGTCTGATAGCATCAGCTCGTAAGTAGCTAACCTGATCTCTAGTTTGTTTTATTCAATAGCAGCCATTAATCCTCAACTGACAAACCTAAAGCATAGTTTATACTCAAGGACGTGCGTGCAAAATTTCACCCAGTTTTAACACTCGGTATTTCTAATATGACGAAGCAACGTTTGTAGAAATAGTACTGTGAAGCCACTAGCCGATGTGTTTTAGTTGTTTGACGAATATGAGCCTTTTCCTGGATATTCAGACCTAAGCCCAGGTACCGCGTAACGTAAGATTTCGGCTAATATTATAGCTAAATGAATTATAGCTAAATGAAATATCATCACTTCCCATCAGGTGAGATTGTGTTCAAAGACTTACCTATAAGCAATAATAAAAAAAACCCTCAGTGTGCGAGTCTTACTCGCACTTGGCCGGTTTTAAGTTTAAAGATAATCTAGAATAGAAACAGACTTCCCAAGGACAACAATGGAACACCGTTACAGATTACATGACACCAGTGCTTGGCAACAGATTTACTTTTTAGAACTATTATTGGAAGCTATGCAAAGTGGTGAACTTTTAGTAGTCTGCCAAGCTCAAGTTTAACTTGGAATAACCGAAATTAGAGACACCTTTAGAAAAGGATCACGTTAATATATGATAAACAATGGATTATCTAATTGCAAACGCATGTCTTATGAATGCTCACAGCGTTAAGATGACGTGGCTTTTAGAAAACCGTAATTATATAGGCTCACATGAAAAACGTGTATTTAACTTATTCGCGGACGCAGACGCTAACCACCGGTTGTGATATAATCGCTAACTGCACTTATTATCATTATTGGGTATGATTAATTTTATTTTGTAAAATTGTTAACCTTGTTAAAAACAATTGATATGACGTCAATCACATTTTAGTCTGGTGAAATGAAAAGTAGATTAAGAGCCATTTCACAAAATCACGCTACTGAAGTTTAGGTAAATACCAGCGCATCGCTTACACAAGCGAAAGAAGTGACGACGGAATAGCGTGACTGTGAGTAACATATTTTGATACTAGCATTCATTAATAAAGAAATCTAAGTTGCGAATTTAAAAATTGTGTGATTGGCATGAGTAAATAATCAATTTGTTGTCGATTACTTGCTAATGTTATAGAAAAGACGTAGGCATGTACATTAAATAGTCAAGCTGCATCGTGAATCTTTTATTTAAATTTCATCCTTGATGAATAAAAAATAGATATGTTTGAATCATTTATTGTAACAAAAAACTTAAATAATTAAAAAATTATACGGCTTAAAATTATATAAATATTTGATGTAACGGCATTGATTAAAAGCTGCGGACTAAAAGCTCTTTCTTTTAAATTTTCCAAAAATTGCTGTTTTCCCCGTTCACACTCTTCAGTATCTATATCCAGTCGTTAACACTGTCTGACATAATGACCATGCATAGGATTGAGGTTTATTTTTCTGTGCATCCGGAAAACAACTTAGTACCAACCACAAACGTCCCATGACGTTTTTGGTTTTCCATTACTTTAACATGTCACCCTCATATTCCCATACCATAATATATCACCTACACCATTTAAAAAATAACATTTTCATCCATTTAGTTTGAGTAGACCAAACAGCGAAATGTAAATATATATTTACAGATTTTGAGGTTTTTGGTTTTTAAATCGAATATCTTTGATGCAATCTATAATCAACATATATATACTTCGCAATCAGATTGAAGAAGTTCTGAAAAAAGGCCAGGTCATAAGTACCCTAAACCGACGCTTATGTATGAAAGGATTGATGAGTATAGATGAAGCGAAAGAGATATGTTAGGATCGTAGTAAGTGGAAATCCGTGGTCTCTACCTACCCCTACGGGAAAGAGGCGTGATTTTATGTATGTATGTATATACTTCTTGGTACCAATGCAATCCTCACTATATACTCTTATGCTCACCATTTCCTCTATAGAAAATAAATGATAATACACCTTTTTATACAAAAAAATACTGGAAATGGGGTTTGAACACACGACAAAAATGGTGGGAAATAGTAATTTAATTGCTATTTCTATTTTTTTGTAACTAACTCACCTAGAACTTCGATCTTCTTTTAATATGATAATTTACTATTGTTCTTTAGCCATGAATTGTTACAGATTTTTACGCCAAATATTTTAAAGTAACAAAATTAAAACAACCCAATTGTTTTACAAACTTTGGCGGGAAAACTGTATTGGAGAGCAATTATATTTTCTGAAAAACTATACCACCTACGGCTTTGGTCCTTCTTTGATATTATTATTTACATGTAATTTATACACCTGTATTATTTCAGATTTTTTGGTTTAGAAGTTTAATATTAGTTACGAGATTAATTAATACGCAAATTTGCATCGGTAAGTGTTTGCGTTGCAAAATATATCGAGTGGAAAATGATTTATACATATGCAAAATTGCGGTTTTCTAGATTTATAACTGTTGAAGTAGTTACGATATTAATATGAAATGATGTAATATTTTGGGGCCAAAATGTAATTTGTGCTGGTTTCAGATTTCATCAAAATATTCAAAATACTTCCTACTTCATACGTTATCTCAGAAAAATATGGATTTTTTCTTGTATGGGCAAGGATGCATCCTTTTGAAAACCATTTGGATTATGAAAGTCGGACTTACGCAGATTTATGGTAAATTTGTAAATACGACCTTCGACCGCTAACTGGTATCCCGGTTTGTACAAATGATGGAAAAGCCGGGAGACTGGTTTGTACAAATTTTCAATAGAAGGTAGTTTAATTTCCAGCTGAAGTTATCGCTGTGTTCACTTATAGACATTAAGTGAATCCAAAAATATTGGAAATCAATTATTCGCCTGTCATCTAATCCTCCTAAAACAAAAGTTATAGTGAGTTACTAATTTAAACTAGAATAATATAAAAACTAGCAGACCAAAAAGAAGAAGTCAACCCTGTGAGGTTGTTAGCATTTTTCCAATAACGCTGTATTAGGCTGCATAATTGTGACGTTTCCTTTTTTTAACACAATGGATGAACAGAAACTAAAGATGTAGTTACTTAACAAGACAACAATACTTATATTATGGACAAAAAAAAAAGTATAGTTTGTTACTTAAAAAAAATATCGACATGATCAAAACTCTGTGGTCGCACTATAAACTTGCATCTAAGCGTTCCGCGTACGAGACGTCAGAGCAAGGAAAACGAACACAGGTCCTACCTCGATGGGCGCTCGCGCGGTACTGATCGCCTCGCGCTTGTACATTTCAATTTATGTGCATTTCGAGTTATGTTAAATATTTTTTCTTGTCTAACAAAACAGAGTTAATATCACAATTTATTAAAGATCAGATTAATTAAAGAATGAACTTTCTTTTTATATAATATCTGTTTGGAATTACACCTTATTAAACGCAATATATGGTGGTAAACTGCTGATATAATTCGTGGAAATTGGCGCAAGATCTTTATTGTTTTTTCTACAATGACGATTAATTAGCAATATTCTAGTACACTATGTGTCAACAGGATTATATGCCTGATGCACAGTTTTTTTTTTTAAGTTATTTTGATGAATCTTTATACAAGAGATATAACTCTGAAGTTGGCTATGTGTACCTTAATTCGTAAAACAAGGTGAGGGAGATTGATCACTACAAAATAATTAATGTTATGTTTGTAAATCTGGTACATTAACTGAAAAGAGAACAGATTATTCTATTTTCATCAATTATTAAACAACTTGTAGATATTTCCTATGATAGTAAATTAAGCGCTTAAAATCTTCGTATACCGCATTAAAATGTGAAATGCCTCTTAAAAAGTAGATACATTAGAGGTTTAGAATAATCGCTAACCACATTTGTAATCGCTATTGAGTATTATTAATTTTATTTTAAAATTGTTAACCTTGTTAAACGGAATAGATATGACGTCAATCACATTTTAGTCTTGTTAAAAGAAAAATAGATAAAAAATTTAGATACAAATTAAAAAGTTTTAGAATAATCACTAACTGCATTAAATGTAAGTGGGTATTATTAATTTTATTTTGTGAAATCGTTATTTTTGTTAAACACAAATCATTTGACGTCAATTCCATATTAGTCTTGAGAAAAGGAAAGTGGACACAAAAAGTAGATACACAAACGAGTACATATATAAAAAGTTTTAGAAAATACTTCTATCATGGAAATATACACTTTATTCTGTGACGCGTTCATTTGATGCCATTTAAATGGGACCAACTTGGTGATATACGTACTAAATAACTTGATTTTCTTGTAACTAAATGGTAATTATTAATACATTAATCAAAGGACATCATTACCTACTTTGCGTTTGCATTTGGAGCTTTTGTATTAAATAATGTTTAAAGACGTTTCGGATGCGCTACTCATACCATAAGCAAATCCGCGTTGTTTCGTTTTCATCGTATGATATCCCAATTTATAATATATAATTTTATCAATTCAAGATGAATTGATATCTGTATTCCTAAATAAAAATGTTCCTTGCTCATCCAAACGCAATAATAACAAGAAAAGGTTTGGATACAAAGCTCGAAAAAGTATTTTTAGAATTGGGACATTGTACTTTTACATTCTAACATTGATTGCGTAGGCAGATGTTAAAAAAGCCGTACTTAGAATGATAATAAAACGAGAGACATGCGTTTCTTTTGGTATTTATTGCTTTTCAATAGAACTCTTTGCGTGAGCGTGTTGCTAAGGCGTGTCACGCGGGGTTACGATATTGATATCGATTAGTGTCTATATTCGGTGCCAAATAGTATGGCAATAGATTTCGTATATTTTAGAGTTGTTTATTTGTACCGTTGCGTCCTTGTAGGCCCTGTACCACGAAACCTAATTATGGTCTATTGCTAAACTCGTATCGCTAGAATTTCGTGGTACAGGGCACACGCAACGGTACAAACAAACAACTCTAAAATATACGAAATCTATTGCCTTGCTATTTGGCACCGAGTATAGACAAAAAGTGTCAATCAAAATACAAAACATAAAGAAGTACTCTTATAGATTTAAACTTCATTAAGAACAAATTCTGACTGAAGAATACTTCAAAAGTCGAGTCAGCATCAGCAAGTGTTCATGAAATAGTGTTAATATTCTGAAAGAAAAAAATATGTGAAAGTGTTTGCTCTTTTCAAAATCAGCGAAGTGTAAGTTGGGCTTTATAGTTAATGTTTCAAGTAACCAGTATTAATATGAACAGTGTTTTGCACCTAAAACAAAAAAAAAATGGTTTTGATCACATTTAAAACCTACATATTAAGAACTAGCTGTACCTGCGACTTCGTTCGCGATTGCCGTACCTGCAAACTAATTATTCACATTTGAGCACTGTTTATCTCATATTAAGCAACGCTGTGGTCTGTGGTGAAGCACTCTTAGTAAAGCATAGCTCAGAAAGGAGCTTTTTACATTGGTTTTGATAACTCCCAGCTTGTTTTTCCAGAAGACAGTAGTTAAGTAACTCAGAGAGTTCCTTCGCGGTCCGCACAATAAATGTTGAAGCAAAGTAGGTAATTTGTGCGTTTCTTTGGAATTTCGATTAAAAAACGGTATCTTTTTGCCGAGGTTCTCCTTGTTTGGCGATAGGACAAAAATATATTAGATTGTAAACTTCCATTGCGCAGTCTCCAAAATGTATCCGGCAAAAGATAGATAGTTAAAAAAAAATATTGTGGCGAGTGTTCCAGATTCTAGAGTTTTATCTTAGCAAGCTGGCAAATCTAAATAAGGATGCCGAGCTGGGAAGGCTGGGGTGGGATGGCTAAGGATGGGGTGCTGGGCTGCCCGTGGGGTGCCAGGCTGCCCGTGGGGTGCCGGTATGCCCATGGGGTGCCGGAATGCCCGTGGGGTGCCGGGCTGCCCGTGGGGTTCCGAGCTCACTCGTCACTATTCTAACAAAAAAAGAATAATTGAAATCGGACTACGCGTTCATAAATTACAACTAAGTAACATTTTGACTTTCATCCCCTTTCCCGAGGGAACCGTCCTTAATTTCGGGATAAACAATATACTATAACCTTCTTCGTAGTATGAACTCAAATCGTGTTAAGTTACATTGAATTCCATTCAGTAGCCCATGGGGTGCTGGGCTGCCCATGGGGTACCGGGCTGCCCGTAGGCTTCCGAGTTCACTCGTCACTATTCTAACAAAAAAAGAATAATTGAAATCGGACTACGCGTTAATAAATTACAACTAAGTGTACATTTTGACTTTCAGAGGGAACCGTGCTGAATTTCGGGATCAAAAGTATATAATAACGTTCTTCGTGGTATGAACTCAAATCGTGTTAATTTTCATTGAATTCCATTCAGTAGTCCATGGGGTGCTGGGCTGCCCGTGGGGTGCCGCGCTGCCAATGGGGTTCCGAGCTCACTCATCACTATTCTAACAAAAAAGAATAATTGAAATCGGACCACGCGTTAATAAATTACAACTAAGTGTACATTTTGACTTTCATCCCCTTTCCCGAGGGAACCGTGCTGAATTTCGGGATAAAAAGTATACAATAACCTTCTTTGTAGTATGAACTCAAATTATCTTAAGTTTCATTGAATTCCATTCAGTAGTTTTGGAGTGATGCGCGGCCGGGATACAGACAGACAGACAGACAGACAAAAATAAAAAAAAATATAGTTTTGGCATCAGTATCAGCTACAGAGTGCACTCAATTTTTTTTTTGCAAAATACCTTCAATGTACAGATTTGGACCTGTTACAGTTTTATTATAAGTATAGATAATTATTTTGAAGCAGTGATGGCTCAGTGGTATTGACTATGGAATGCCACGCAGCATGTCTATGGTTCGAATCCCACCGCGGACTTGAACTTTACAGCATGCTGGAAGAGCATTTTGCAATGCCCGCTTGGCTAGCTACCACCCTCAAGTGGAAAATCTGTAGCCAAGTACCTAACGGTGTGGTCTGACAGCTGTCCTTGAGAGCCAGTAATTCTAGGTTAAGCCTGTTAACACCTGCGACCACATCATAACTTAACATCAGGTGAGATTGTTGTCAAAGGCTACTCTATCTACAATAAAAAAAAATGTTTTGTAAAAACGTACCGATGGTTATACTATAACAGATATTCCAGGTTTTTTTTTATTTAGACCTTGTAACAAAAATGGACCGTCAAACCCCTATTTTTATGATAGGTATATAAAAATATGAGAATAGAATTTCTTTTTCAATATTGAACAGTTCTATTTCGCTCACTTGCACGCAAAAGGCTCTCTCACTCCTACGTCCTCAATCTTATATTTTTCAAAGACCACTTCGTCTTAACCAAGGACGAATCAAAGAGAGTGCTATAACTTACAACCACGCGGACGAAGTCAATAGCCATGGCATAGTACTAGGAATTGAATTGAGAACATCCACGTTTTTAGGATTGCGTACGGGAAAACCGAACCTTAAATATGTAAAGCCTAAGTTGTCCAAAGAACGTACCTTTTATGGGTCATATTTTTAAACCGTAATAGGTAAAGCCTTTTTATTTTTTTTCAAGTAGTATTATTATTGAACATATATTCACATTAATAAAAATAATACGGTTTTTTTTTATTCAACGTTTTTTGTTTTCGATCTACATATTAGGGTTATAGGTAAAATACTTTTAACACCAGGTGGTCCTCGTGCTTATTCCGACAAAAACATCGACTAGCAGAAGTCAACCTTAAGAGGTGTTTAGCATTTTACCAATAACCCATGTATAGTAGAAAAGTTCTGGACAAGTCAAAGGAAAGTTCAGGAGTGTAAAACTTTACGCAACCTGGTGCAATTCAAATTTGCGCTACGGATTGAAAACTGAATAAATGGATCTAATAAATCTCATGATTAGAATTCGAACGAGAATCCTTTGATACAGAACCCACGTAGTGCGAGCCTGAATCGGCCTTGACCGGTGTTTTGATGTCGTCAGCAGTTACGAAACTCTGAATCACTACTCGTAGATTAGTGAATTAGACCGCAATACGGTTAGTCCTACATATGCACCCAAGCATTGATTATACCCAGGGGTTAATTGATCTTTGTTGTTTTCATTCCAAGCATAGCTAGGAAAAAAACATGTTTTATTTTGGCCGTCTTCGCTCTACCTTTACTGAGTTTACACCTATAGCTGTACTTTTTACATGTAAACATTCAATTATCTATCATCCAAAAGTCTCCATTCAGTTTTAAGCAGTGATGGCTCTGTGGCATTGGCCATGGACTGCCGCGCATCAGGTTTATGGTTCAAATCCCACCGCGGGTTTGAGCTTTACCGCTTAGTGGAAGGAAATTTTGCGAATGCCCGCCTGGCTAGCGATCACCCTCAAGTAGAATATTTGGCGCCAAGCACCTAACGGTGTGTTCCAGCAGCTGTCTTATTTTAAATACTAAGTGCTCAATTTCGGTGGCACTTTGCATGTATGTCCTTGAGTCTTATATCTATGTTTCTGGTATGCCAGATTTACTTAAAATTAAGTATTTACGAAAATAATACATAAAATCTTTTTGTATGAGAATTGTTTCTTTGACATTTAGCGATAAAAAAACGAAAATCTGGTAAACCAGAAGTATATATATTAGGCTTAAGAACATACAGGCAAAGTTTCACCGAGTTTGAAAACTTGGTATTTAAAATAAGACGATACCTACTACGTTTGACTGGAAAGCGCTCCTTCTGTGCACTCTACCTTATGCTATCGGTCTCGGTTGTTATCTTAGAATAGCAGTCGGTACAGCATGAGAGGGCTCTGTCACCTAGCAACTAATGTCGTGTTCCAGCAGCTGTCCTTGAGAGCCAGTAATTCAAGATAAGCCTGAACAACATCATCGACCACATCATCCCTTACCATAGGGTGAGATGGTGTTCAAAAGTTAAACTACAGTCGTCAAAGGCTACACTATCAGTATTAAAAAAAAAACAATTGGGTAGTCATACAACAGAGATATAAATAGGCCTTTCTTTTCTCTCTCCCTTTGATCTCTTGAATCTCTCTGTGTGTTTCTTTTTCTATTTTGGTCTGAAGATCCCTCTTCAAAGATTTAAACTTAACGGGCGCCTACCCTAAGAAACGCTTATTATTTATAAAGTACTTACTTGTCCTCGTATGTAATTAACCGACTTCAAACAAAGGAGGAGATTATAAAGACCCCTTTTTTTAATGTTTGTCACATCACAACTTTTGACTGGGTGAACCAATTTTGATGTTATTTTTTTATTTCAAAGTGGATGCTTCACGTGTGGTCCCATTTAAATTTCATCAAAATCAGTGGAGCGGTTTTTGAGTTAGAGCCCAATAACTCAAAGGCGTTTCCCTATCTTGATGACATAGATATTGAAAGTAAATGACAATCGATTCCGTAAGTAGCCAGGGTCACTATAGAGGGTGACAAATATTTTTTACCTCAAAATGGAACCGACTTCAACACTCAAAAGTGTGAAATAATATGTTGACATCGGTACGATGCACGCAATGTTGTGATAATAGGTACTTTTGAACTATCATGTTACCGACTTCAACAATTAATTTCATACTTTTGAGTGTTGAAGTCAGTTCAGTTTTTTTTATACATAAAAACTTTTGAACCGTTTTCTAAAATTTGTTTTTTTTTTTGTCTTTTTGACTTTTTATCATCAAGACATATTTAACCTGCAATATTTCTGTTAACTGCAGGAGTGACCTTCGCCATAATGTCTGCGATGGGAGTGACTGCGGGAGCGCACCGGCTATGGGCGCACAGAGCATACAAAGCGCTGTGGCCGCTTAGGCTCTTCCTAGCCTTGATGCAGACCATGGCCTTCCAGAACCATATTTACGAATGGGTACGAGATCACAGGTAAGCTACTGACGTCCACCTCCAAAAACTTTAAAGTTTTGATCCTTTGTCCCAGGTTTTATAAGTTTTAACATGGTTTACGAGGCAAAATATGGTATGTATTGGGAACTTTCAATTATTATTGTTCAGTATATGATTGAATGTTCAAAGGACTTACAAAAAATATAAATCTTAGCAGTTTGAAAGATTATTTTGTTCAATTCAAAGGTTCTATATACAATGTTGATACGTATACCAATGTTCATCACAAGTATATATTATTTAAAGTGAAAAACCCAACTGAAAATTACTTATTTTGGTTAAGCGATATATCGTTCCACTGATATTAGAACTGCATGTTATATTTATGGAATCGTTTTTATAACCCTTCATTTGGAATACCCTCATTGGATTGGTTTGGAAGAAAAAAAAACATATATTTTCTCTCACAATATGGCGTCTAAAATCCGCCAGTTTGTTTTTTATTTACCAAGTGTCACTTGCTAAATCAAGACGAATCTAACGATATCAGATACAATAAAATAAGTTAAACCATTAAGAAGTTATGGTGCAATAAAGAAACTCACAAACATACATACATGAACCCTGAAAATATAACACTCCTGTTTATAGCAGACCTGTAAAAATGAATAAGCGCATACATGCATACATTTTTTTTTTATTCCTGATAGGTTAGCCTTTGACCACTATCTCACCTGATGGTAAGTGATGATGTGGTCGAAGATGTTGTTCAGGCTAACCTAGAAGACATTTATAAGCTTTTAAATTTGTTCATACTCGTGCCCAATTTAAGGAGCATGCACATACGTTATTAAAATGCAGTGCCATGGGTCCTGCACAGTGAACGTGTTAAATCAGAGTTAGAATAGATAGGTAGATTCTTAGTTAGATTCTGGAACATTTACACACACATTATTTTTAAGCAATGTTGGCCGAGCGGTAATAGCAAGGGACTGCCGTGCTGCAGGTCGTTCGATCCCCACCGCCGGCTTCAACTTATGGCGGAAGGGCATTTTGCGATTGCCCGCCTGGCTAGCTACCACACTCAAATAGAAAATCTGTCGCCAAGCACCTAACGGTGTGTTCCGGCAATAGTCCTTGTAAGCCAGTGAAACTACAGGCACATGAGACTTAACAACTATGTCTCAAGGTGACGGGCGCTGTGCAATTCGTCACTTGTGATGCATCTGTTCTAGGCAGAGGTTAGTCCACCTAACAACAGGTGGGCCTCGAGCTTATTCCGTCACAATACCATAAAAAAAAACTTGAACATTTTAAGGTGCTTGGGAACAGATTTGTTATAAGTTTAAGAGAATGGATTTCGCAAGCTTTCATAAAATATTTGTTTACTTTGTTACTCGTCTATTGTAGAAAAAAATACAGGACTCAGTAATTTTTATGATAATCATACTTAGCTATTTATATCTTCATAACTTTGTAAAATCAATTGTTAAGTAATTGATTTTACAAAGTTTACTCTAGTAAATGAAATCAGAGGAAACAATACAATGCATGTATGTAAATATCCTTGTTGATAATATGTGGTTGTACGTAGCAATCGGTAGGTAACTAACATCCTTAGACGATTAAGTCGATATAACAATTATTGATAGTTGCACTGACATTTAAAAAAAGTCTTCGCGTGACTGAATTGTCCTGGGTTTCTGATTTACTTTTTACTGTTGCTTACTATGTATTCGTTAAGGCTATAGGTTCAATAACTTTAAATTACCTGTTATCATCACTACTTAGTAGAGAGTTGGGATTTTTAGGTTATCTTGGGTTAGTAATACCGCCAAATATGTTGTTTGAATTTGGTTTTTTTGAAGTGTTTTTAATTTCTTTGTTACTATTTAATATGGACGCAAAGTAACGCCTAAATTTATTCATCAATCATTTCTTATTCAAGCTCTGTCGACGAAATGCTGCTAATTTGGAACTATATTATTATAAACTCTAAGAAATTTTATAAATGCTGTGTCTCTGCAATGGAATACATTTTTACCAATGGGGTCATCATGAATAATCGAACGACAAGCAAACAAAACGTCGCTTTTTCGCAGAGAATAGCAATAGGTGTACCTACTTTCCTACTACTACCTCCCCGAGGGGTGCCGGGCTAGAATGTCACATTGCTACCTGTGGGTGTCGTAAAAGGCGACTAAAGTTATGATCCTGTGATCCCCAAGACGCCTGCCAAGCGTGGGGATCATGACAAACCCCCCTTAATTGGGGAGACTATGTTCAGCAGTGGACAATCTGGCTGTCACAGTACAGTACAGTACCTACTTTCGATCCTCCGTACCTGTATTCGCCGCAATTTGTAAATAAAAGTACAAATACCAAAATTTATGAAAATGTTTCATTATTTTTATCATTGGCTTTTGTTAATTTTCAGAGTCCATCACAAGTTCACTGAAACAGACGCAGACCCTCACAACGCGAAACGAGGATTTTTCTTTTCCCACATCGGCTGGCTGATGGTCCGGAAACACAAGGATGTGTTCGAGAAAGGTGCTACTGTAGACATGTCCGATCTCGAAAAAGATCCCATCGTCATGTTTCAGAAGAAGTAAGTGTATTTTGATATCAGCCCTAATTAGTATTATAATTGCATTGACTATATTGGCCCTTGGACTTATCTTACTTATGTCGTCTTCTTCATGATATTTTTGACATATGGAGGTAGAAATTATTTTATTCATGTGAAACGTAAACATGTCTGGCGAAATTGGACGTGTAATACCCTCGTCTAACTCTTTGAGGAATTAAGATTATACCCTGGCTATATAATGGTGGATGGCGCGAGTTTGATTCCCTCACATTATTTTAATTTTTCCCCTCGTTGTAATTGTTTAATTTTGTAATACAGATTATGCTTTAAAATCTAAAAGCTGAATAATTACTTACAATTTTTACGGATGCTATACCATAGCCATTCTGTGTATATTGCAGTGTCAGGCAATATGTTTCAAGGGAAACATTTATTCTTATATCTAACTTAATTGCGTTATGTAGGTAGGGTATTAATTAATTGAAAACAATGTGATCTTAAATAATATTATCGTTTTAATACTGTTAGGTTTGCAATAACGCCTGCTATGCGGATTACATTACAAAATCACAAATATACGATAGAAAAAATTTAGGTCATGTGCGGGATTCGAACCCGCGTCCTTCCACCCCTAGAGCCGGGGTATGCTCCAAGCAATTGAGCTAACACGACATGACGTCATAACTCAAATCTTTCCTATCGTTCTTTAACCATCGTATTGGGATGGAGCGACATCTATAGTACCACTTGCGTTGTACTACAAACAAGGCCAATTTTGCAATTGGTTTTATACTTGTAAATGATGACGCAACCTTATAATTTTAATATTGTTAGGTTTGCAGTAACGCCTGCTATGCGGATTACATTACAAAATCACAAATATACGATAGGAAAAATTTAAGTCATGTGCGGGATTCGAACCCGCGTCCATCCACCCCTTGAGCCGGGGTATGCTCCAACCAATTGAGCTAACACGACATGACGTCATAACTCAAATCTTTCCTATCGTTCTTTAACCATCGTATTGGGATGGAGCGACATCTATAGTACCACTTGCGTTGTACTACAAACAAGGCCAATTTTGCAATTGGTTTTATACTTGTAAATGATGACGCAACCTTATAATTTTAATATTGTTAGGTTTGCAGTAACGCCTGCTATGCGGATTACATTACAAAATCACAAATATACGATAGGAAAAATTTAAGTCATGTGCGGGATTCGAACCCGCGTCCATCCACCCCTTGAGCCGGGGTATGCTCCAACCAATTGAGCTAACATGACATGACGTCATAACTCAAATCTTTCCTATCGTTCTTTAACCATCGTATTGGGATGGAGCGACATCAATAGTACCACTTGCGTTGTACTACAAACAAGACCAATTTTGCAATTGGTTTTATACTTGTAAATGATGACGCAACCGTATAGTTTTAATATTGTTAGGTATGCAATAATTATTCCTATCGTATATTTGTGATTTTGTAATATTATCGTTGCTAATCTCCGCTTTAGAAGCATGCAAGACAATAAGCAAGAAGATAAATAGAAATCAACAACTTATAAATTCGCTGGTTACAGGCACAGTATTAAAATATACTTTCTTGTTAAAGTCTTATAAACCCGTGTTAGGGCTGAAAAAAATCGTGCAAAAGAGAATCCGGTTCAAGATATTGTTTCTTAAATTCGTTTTATTAGAGACGAGTAGGCATTTTTAAAGAAACCTACAAATACAAAGATATAAATATATTCACTACTGTACCTGTTGGAATGCCATATTACATATATGATCGTAAATAAGCAGCTCAGTTCAACAATTTTGCTCTATTATTAGTTATGGTACCAACTAATAATAGAGCAAAATTGTTGAACTGAGCTTCTTCTACATGAAACTATGAAAAAAATACAATTTAATTAGAAAAGAAATATCAGAATTGGAGACTTTAAAAGGACACAATTGAATTCTATAACCCGTTGTTCACCTTCAAAACTGAACCAATATTAATTTCCTTCGAGCAATTGAATAAGAAAAAAGTTGAGCGTGTCGGCTTATCATGTTTATTTATTAAATATCTTTTACAAATCAGGCTATTTTTAACGTTCACCAATAGACTACCCAAAATAATTAAGGCGTTATTTTGCAAAAATGTATAATTAATGATTAAAAACATTGTGAGATAATATTATGAAACATATTAAAAATAATTGGATCAATTTCAAAAGAGAAAACGGAGGATTTCATGCCGTAATTAGACGAACCACATGAGAACGTAGATACGTTAATATTAAAATAATTAATATATCGAAATA
Organism: Plagodis pulveraria; assembly: GCA_963890685.1. Classification (NCBI taxonomy): domain Eukaryota; kingdom Metazoa; phylum Arthropoda; class Insecta; order Lepidoptera; family Geometridae; genus Plagodis; species Plagodis pulveraria. The sequence goes on along the minus strand of OY982958.1, from coordinate 11,478,992 downwards.
AACAGTTGCTTATTTGGATATATTGATTATTTTTGTTTTAGTTAATAGTCTAAAAGTTTTAAAAGTAATCATTATCATCTTTTTCTCGAGCTATGGATAGAGCTGTAGGTTTTTTTTTTACCTGTTTAGATACACTGAAGATTGAAACTTGCCATTACTATCGTAATTCTCTTGAGCTTTGGCAGTAGTCTTAGCCATACTTCTTTGGTGCAGAGAGGTAGCTTGAGCTGTAGTTTTATTTTAAATTTTATTTGGAAACACTGAGCATTGGAAATTTTTCATTTCACTCAATATTACCTTAAGGTTCCATGTTAACTTTTTTTTTAATCTGCGGTATGTTTATTAACAAAATACTACGAACTATATACAACATTACATCTACTGCAATAAAAGCATTAAGATCCCTATTAGTCATTGCAGACTCATAGGCTGTCCAAATGCTCAAGCCCACTACCAGTTGGCAGCGTGCCCAGCATGCTGGCAGCATTGCCCCGTTGAACTGCAATGCTTATTCTTGAGCCAAATAGGTGCCAGCATTTTGATCACGCGTCGCATCATGTTAATTATTGGTATCGGTGTATTTTGTAAGCTATATAAGTAAATGTAATTATAAATATAAACATTTAAATGTAATTATAAATATAAATAAATAATGAAATACGTGACGAGACGGACAATCCGCCCGCCTGATGGTAAGTCTCGCCTGTCCATTACAGTTGCAGTGTTGCCGTTTTCGTTATGCTCAACACTGCACTGCGTTCGTCACTCCGAGACCTTGGTTCTTATGTCTCTTAATATGGACGTGATGCGTAGGCCTTTGTAACAATGAGGCAGTCCAATTTGTCAATGAAAACCAAGGAATAGCAGTCAGCTTGGTATGTGCTTTGCCAATATTATACATTGGTGTAGCTTCTCCGAATTGGTAACTGCAGCCACATGGAATTATATTCACCGGTTTAGAATCAGCCACTTTTCAATTGGTAACACATACAAGTGTCAAACTTGATACGATCCTTCTGCTTGTTATTTTTAAAACTAATATTATTTTAGCTTTATTTACCTATATGTAATTACAAGTAGCATATTGTGTTAGCTTTTACGAGATTAAACATTAATCACTGTACTATCATCATCATCATCAGCCGGTAGACGTCCACTGTTGAACAAAGGCCTCCCCCATAGAACGCCACAAAAAACGACTATTAGCCGCTTGTAACCATTGGCTACCCGCGACTTTAACGATGTCGTCAGTCCACCTAGTGCGGGGCCTACCAACTCTACGTCTTCCGGTGTAGTGTGGTAACCACTCGAGAACCTTTTTTCCCCATCGGTTATCAGCTCGTCGAGCAATCTGGCCCGCCCATTGCCACTTCAACTTGCAAATTCTGAGAGCTATGTCGGTGATTTTTGTTCTTTGGCGAATATCCACGTTCCGGATTTTATCGCGCAAAGAAACTCCGAGCATAACTCTCTAGTGTACTATAATATCTAGAAAACTAAAAAAAGTTCATGTAAAAATTTTATAATTGTTGGTTGACCAGAAATAAATAATTAGTCCAATATCTAAATAGCAATGACAAATAATGGCCAAGTCCGGGGCAGGCTAAGGATCTCGAACTGTATTAAAAAAATAACGAGTTAATGGTACATAAGCATTGTGGTAGGGCATTTTGCGAATGCCCGCCTGTCTAGCTACCACCCTCAAGTAGAAAATCTGTCGCCAAGCACCTAACGGTGTGTTCCGGCAGCTGTCATTGAGAGCCAGTACTTCTAGGTTAGCCTGAACAACATCTTCGACCACATCATCACTTACTTGATAGTGGTCAAAGGCTAACCTACCAGGCATAAAAAAAATAAAATTAAAAAATAGTGCCAACAAGGTGTGAGTCTCTTGGCCGGTCCCTTAATCAAATGTATTATATCTAATTTATTAACACCAAGCCATCCGTACAATCAGAACAATCAAGACGTAAGAAAATTATTTAATTAAAAATTCATAATTATATAACATCGTTTAGTTTAAATAGGCAGAAAACTACTATAAATTACCCTTATAGTAGTTTTGCTGTTATATACATGCTACAATAAATATACCTTAGTACGTACTTGAATGATTAATTATATACAATGATGTCGTTCACGTGATCTATTTAATATAATCTTTATAAATAACTAAAGTTGACACCTGTAAACGTGACAATCATTATCCAATTACCCCACATTAACATGTTTGTAAAATAAACAGCATCATCTTTACTGGTCTACATTAATACAAAGAGGAAAGATTTGTATTTTTGTATGTATCGTATAAACATATAAACTGGACCGATTTGAAAAATTCTTTCTCCATCCTTCATTATCCCTGATGAACATAGGCTGTAGAATATTATCAATAAATACGTTTTCTTTTAGTTTTTTGAATTCCCGTTCGAATCCATGGCGGGCCGCTAGTTTATGTATAATTTGAATCCGCGATGAATCGTTTGTTTTTACGACGACCGTAGGGTGATTGTGGATTATTATCAGTTGTTCCTTCGAGTTGACCCACAAACATTACCCTTAAACGGTTCGACTTACTGGGATAAATTATCATATTTACTAGTAGACCGACAAGAGTCAAGTCTAGACCACATTGAAAATCAATTTATTATACAGTTGTTACAATTAAGTTTACTCATACCTTTGGCAATGGTAATACGCCTAAGCTAGCGAGGAGCGATAGCTATTATTAAGATCGTTTGAAGGCAGTTCATATTCATAGTGGCAAATGGTAATAATCATTAATATTATAATTGTTTAATAAAACCGTTAGCTAAGAAAACCAAAACGACTCTTGGTGATTTGATAATATGAACGAGAGGAGAATTAAAACTATGACATGTGCAGCGCATGATGGAAGGGCATTTCACGAATACTCTCCTACCTAGCGACCACCACTATCATCAGGTGCGATTGTGGTCAAAGGATTACCTACCAGCAATAAAACAAAAATAACAGCAGTAGTAATGTTTAGGATTGTAAGAAAGTATTCGTGTAACGTTATAGTCCCGTAGCTTTCTCGTCTGTAAGAAGGTAATAAATGATAAATTTTTAAGGGAATTACATGATTTTGACCTCTTTAATGTGTAAATTATTCGACCTGAAATTGCCTATTTTTAATTAATATATCCAAATAAATTATCTGATTCGAGGCATATCTAGTGTTGTTCTCAAAATAATGCAGGTAAATAAAACATACCCTCTTTTAATATCGCTGGAAGTAGGTTTTCCATTGCCAATTTCGCTTCTAATCTTAAATCTAGTGGAGTTTAATCAATCTACATTTCACTCTTTGAACCGTTGAAACTCAATTTAATTATTAAATTTATATTATATATAAATTTAATAATTAATTGATTATATTAAGTATGTAAATAACAAATCAAGACGAATTTTCAGGTTTGCCGCCTATTTTCTAATTATCAACTGTGCCGCAAGGCAAACGCATTGATGGCTATACAGTCACGTGAACGGAATTTGTACTAGCAAAAAGACTTACTTTGGTATGCAAACATTGATAAAAGAGATCCAATCCAAGAGTATTTAAAGGGAATACCCGCATGTAATAGTTACAACGAATGCCCGCCTGGCTAGCTACCACCCTCAAGTAGAAAATCTGTCGCCAAGCACCTAACGGTGTGTTCCGGCAGCTGTCCTTGAGAGCCAGTAATTCTAGGATAGCCTGAACAACATCTTCGACCACATCGTCACTTACCATCAGGTAAGAGAGTGGTCAAAGGCTAACCTATCAGGCATAAAAAAAAAAAAAATTATAAAACTAGGTATACAAAGCTAAATAGTCAAACATGCCTTGTCTGTAATTCCAGAACCTACTTGGTTGTTATGCCGCTTCTCTGCTTTATCCTGCCCGCAATGGCTCCCGTGTTCCTGTGGGGGGAAGACCCTTGGACCTCATGGTATGTGGCCTCTATCACGAGGTACACAGTATCTCTTCACTTCACCTGGCTCGTCAACTCAGCCGCCCATATATGGGGTAACAGGCCCTATGACAAGTAAGTTATTGACATAATCCTTTTTTTAGTACCGGTGGTAATTTTCTATATTGTTTTTTAGGCTTGATAGGTTAGCTTTTAGGTAAAGCTAGGTTAGGTTGAAGATGTTGTTCAGGCTAACCTAAAATTACTGTTAGCCTGAACAACATCTTCAACCTTGACTGCTGCCGGAACATACCGTTAGGTGCTTGGCGACAGATTTTCTACTTGAGGGTGGTCGCTAGCCAGGCGGGCATTCGCAAAATGCCATTCCACCATGCGGTGAAGCTCAAGCACGCGGCAGGATTCGAACTATGGATCAGCGTATTCCGATCAGTTTTCTAGTCACACAAGCACAATAAAAATATTTGATGCCGAACGCACTGGACGCATAATTGATGTCTTTACCTGTATCTCTACATCCGAATCATATGCAAAAATCCGGTATGGTATCGATATGAACGAGAATGGAGATTGAAAGTTCATGAGATCTGGCCATAATATACATCTCATATTCCAGCCGTTTCCGTTTCCAAAGGAACAATTACAAAAGTTTCCACAAGATGAACTCCACGCTAGCAATCTATACCACAAAAGGATGTTTGTGTGTGACACACTTGTGATAACTTCGAAGGAGTGTTTGATGTTGCTTATTTAGTATAATATTGCTTGGGTAAGTGTTCACAGGTAGTGCGTCCTTTGGATGTGGTTGGGAAATTATTCAGAGTTCGAAACCCTGGAAATTATATAACGATACCGCGATTTCCCGGGCTAAAATGTTACCACCCCATTGCTACCTGTGGGTGTCGTAAGGGGCGACTAAAGGTAAAATACCGAAAGGTGGACAGCAGCACCTTTTGAGGAACTGGTACCTTACACTGCCATTGGGGAATTAATTTCATAATTACATCCCCAAAACGCCTGCCAAGCGAGGGGATTATAACAAACATCTCTAAATTGGGGAGGCTGTGTTCAGCAGTGGACAATCCGGCTGATACAGTACAGTACATATTAGGTCTGACAATGTGTGGGTCCAAACGTGTGCATGTAGTCCCTATAGTAAAACTAAACGATTTGAGACGACGATATTATGATAAACGAATTAGTACCCTACTTCTCCGGACTTAGTACTCAGATCCCAGTGACTATTACCTGTTTCCAAACCTAACGAAAAGCCTCGGCAAAAAGAGTTTTGATTCAATTGAAGAAATCCTCGCTAAAACAAATGTTTATTTTAGGGACCTTAACAAATCTTATATACTTTGTGATTATAAATCTCGAGAAACGTTTGACAAAGTGCATACTTGTATTCTTATAAAGAAATACTACAACTTGACAATGTTATAAAATCTTCACACTGATGTTTCTAACAAATAGTAATCAATTAATTTACTTAAATAGAAGCAATTTCTTATAGAGTGTTTTTGCTATGAAAAGTCACGAATTTATTGACCCACATTTGTTAAGAACGCATTATATAAAAATACTGACCAAGTCTAAAGAGGTCCACATCACAACAACATGCGAAACAAAAAATATATTAGGTTCAAAATATTTGTAAGTACGCAATATTTGTATACGTATGATCCTATATCAATCCAACATGGATTGATATAGGATCATTATGGTACTTATGCATAGTAAAATTTCTTATTTTGTTTCGGTATCGAAAAGTATGAAGTACATTTTTAATTATACCTAACTAAATTAGTTGGCAAATAATAATAGTTATTTCAGTCACATCTCATTAGCGATTTTTTAACTACTTCTGTCATTCAATTGATTCGCTAAATTAGGACAAAAGTTATAAGTCCTTAAGTTTCTGCGTCATCTTCTTGCAGTCACGTGCAAAAAAGCGATGGTCATCAATAAAGCCAATAATTAAGTTAATAGCATCTATACCAACCCAAGGCTATCGTTTATGCAATATCCCGTCCTAAATGCTAATAGGCGCTGTTTAATTGTATTAGCCTAAGGTCATTTTCTATCTTCGAGTTGCTCATGTTTGCCAAAATGTACAAAATATTGTAAAAATAAGATTTAATCAAATTAACGTATATTCTTATATTATTGAATTGAAATTCTCGTGAGTTTCACACATATTTAAATATTATAAATTAAACCCGCCCTAAAATAAGAGTGCCCGCCGGGAGCTCGCAGACGCAGCTGCGCACTCGCCCTGATGATGAGCATCTGATATGCTCGAAACCCGGGTCGACGTATTCGATCCTCAACGTGAGTGTTTTTTGCCGGTTTAATTTCTAATATTTAAATATTCTTATATTACATAGATATCTATAAAACTTTGATATATGGATAAACTTGCGTATCCAGATTACAGTATTTAAATCTTCCAGAGGCAAACTACTTTTTGGTTTTATTATGTTACTAGTTCCTATGTGTATGATGTAGGTAAATGTTAGTATGTTGGGAAGTAGTAGGTTTTAAACTTGAAATGAATTAGCGTGTTAACGATGACGTCAAAATGCAGTAGTAAGCAGATCATCGCGTCTGTGATCTAACTGCTATGCGCAAGCGCATAAGGGCATTGTCAAAAGTTCAAAGCGAGCTGACTACGTGATTTGGATTTTAAAGTGTAGGTATGTTTCAATAAGATATAAAAAATATCTTTAAAAATTAAAGCCTCAAACCTGAATAAATATATGATCATAAAAAGTTTTGTATCAACATAGTATTTCCACAAGATATTTCATACATTTTCACCGATTTAAAAAAGTAAAAGTAAAACGAGTACGCCGTCATTTAGAAACTACAAAAAAAAGTTATGTAATGGCCAGTGTTCTAATTCGCTTACGTTTTTTATTCACGCTTTTTATTGATCATAATGATTATATATACTTACTGCTTTTTATTTTTATAGCTTTTACAACGTGGCTTGGCGTCCAATTAACCGATATCGGTGTTGACACAATCAAAGCAGCGTCTTTAAGTAGCCCATTAAAATATTCACATGAAAGCGATTACTGAGAAAAAAATATTTATATTTTCCTTATTTTGATTCTTCGAGATATTGCGTAGTTACCATTAAAGTCGAAAATCTGAACAGGAACTGGAATAATATGGTATGAGTATGTAATATCGGTGGTCGTATGTTCGTTGCAAATTGATAGACGAAATAAAAAAACAAATTGACGCCCATCTAGTTTAGTATTAATGATTGATTTATAAATCAAGATGTACTGGGTGGGATCCTTAATAAGAAATGGTAATATTTACACATAAAAATATTTTTTGAAGCAATGATGGCTGAGCGGTAATAACTATGGACTGCCGTGCCGCAGGTCCATCGTTCGATCCCCGCCGCCGGCTCGAGCTTTACCGCATGGTTGAAGGGCATTTTGGCTCGCCTGGCTAGCTACCAACAAGTAGAAAATCTGTCACCAAACACCTAACAGTGTGTTCCGGCAACATTCCTTGAAAGCCAGTAAAATTACAGGCACATGAGACTTAACAACTGTATGTCTCAGAGTAAAGGGCGCAGTGGAGATCGTCACTCGTGATGAAATGCATCTATTATAGGCAGAGGTTAGTCCACTTAACATTAGGTGGGACTCGCTCTTGTTCCGTCTAAAAACATAAAATCGTCAGGGTTTTAACTCGCATAGGTTTGCCATTCGTTAGTTGTTTATCCTTACATGTCAGGATTTTTCAGGATACGGCCAAATTTAAACATGGTCAAGATTTTTGACTTTTCAAACGAATCCTAGAAATAAAGTTTTATTTATTGTTATTTGGTAACAATGTACTTTTGTTTAGAATTATACCCTATACAATTAAAATAAAAATGAGATACTAAAACTTTCTTATATGTTCTAAATTTTAATTTTACGCGTTATTATAAAAATATTTATATAATTCTTTTTAAAGTTTGTGACGTCACGTCGGCTTAACAGGAAAATTAGGCGGAATTATCACTAGATATATTTTTAGAATTTTCAAGTGTTTTATTAAAATATTAATTTGATGTTTTCTTAAAATATTTTATCAATATTTATTATTATTAAATATGGATTTCCGCAAAGTAACGCATGAATCTATTCATTATATTAATTATTAATTCTTCTGTTTAATGGTTTTTTGGTTTAATAATTATTTGTTGGATAATCTACCATTGGGGTTCCCCATGGAGTGCCGAGTTAGAATGTCATCCCTTCATTTCTTTTCGGCGGTGTGGTAAGAGGTGACTAAGTAAAGTATACCGGAAGGTGGGAAGCAGTGCCTTCTGACGAACTGACAAATTCTGTTACGATCCCCAGGACGCCTACCAATCTTGAGGATTTTGGAAAATCCCTCCAATGGGAGAGGCCTTGTTCAACAGTGGACGTTCCGGTTGATGTGATGATGATGAATCTACCATTGTAAATAATTAATAATAATAATCTACTTAATTTTACCTAACACATATTCTGTCATAATTTTAATCTACCTATTACGGCTTGATAGAAGGATAAATAGCGTAGCTTAGTAATAGGGCCCCATTTTCTCGTACAAGGCCCAGAAAATCGATTAAGGGTATCTTCACCTTATCTGCACATTTTCAAATACGCATTAAGACGCTGTCAAATGCTGAACTTTTGTCACTATCGGACTGCGTAGGACTGAAAGAGAGACAGTGATGGTGAAATCGCGATCAGTTTGGGTAAAATCGGAAATTTAGCTTAATAGCGTAGTTGACTTAAAACGAAAATGTAAATTTTCTTGTCCTCTTTGATTAGGTTTTATTATTTTTTTTAACATTTTTTCATACACATACGATATTTATTTAGATATGATTAAGATATTTATATTGCAAGCGTAATTTAGAGTCAACTTTGCAATTTTATTCCATCGAGAAAGTTTTAAGGAAACGTGTTTCAGACTTTTCTTGGTCTTAGATAATGTGATCAAGATAAACATATAATCTTCTTACTGCTACAAACTAAATACATTTTGCTAAAAATCTGTTCAAGTAAAGCTAATTAGCAATTATAATATTAATAGTAATAATTTATTGGATCCATTATAAAAGTAATAATATTCGCTTACCATAAGTGTACGTATCAAATTACTTAAAATTTCTAAAGATATAATATATTTGAAACTTGCATTAATTTAATGTAATATATTTTATTAAATTAATGCAAGTTTCAAATTCATTCACCAGTAATGATTATTATCTTTACAGAGTTACCAATTATAATAACTACCTACTTTTTTTTAAACTTTTATTTAATTGTCAGCGTCTGAACAAAACAAACTATGATTCTTTATGCCACTATTGCAGAAACATAGGCGCCACGGATAATGTGACGGTTGCGATATGCGCCTTCGGCGAGGGTTGGCACAACTACCACCATGTGTTTCCATGGGACTACAAAGCAGCTGAGCTTGGCAACTACAGTACAAACTTCTCCACTGCGCTCATCGATTGGGCTGCCAAACATGGTGAGATATTGATCCAGTACTATTTTAAAAAGCTAAGCGTATCTCTATGGATATGCGTTATGAGTGGGGTAACAGTACAATGGGGTTAATTAGGTAATGAAATCTTTATATTATAAAATAAATAAATCATTATATATTTTGCCCGAAAATTACCCTCTGTCAGAGGGTCAGAATAGATTAATGTAAAGGTAACCTAAGTATTTTCATAAATAACCTTAGTAATTTCAATAGATTTATTGTGAGCCCATTACATTTGTAATACTTAAAGAGTCTACATTCTCTGGAAGCTAAATTAGAATAAAGTCATAACATAAGCAAATCATAATTGTCAGACTACGGTGGTCAAAGAGATCGCACGTTCTCTAGGAGTATTTGAGTTGAATGTTGTCAATATGTAAATGACATTGAAACTAGTGCGGCAAGTACCCTTGATATGAAAGGGTATTAACCATTAAAATAGCCTGAACAATATCGGCCGTCACATCTTTACTTACCACCAGGTAACGTAGTAGGCAAAGACTAGGCTACCAAAAAAATATTTATATTATACATACCTACTCATAAAACGGTAATAAATCAGTACGATTTCTTAACTATGACACCACAATGTAAAAACAATTGTAGGAATAAATCTATGTACGTATTTTTGTTAAGATATAACAATATAAACGTAATTGTAGGTTAGACGAAATAAACTGTTTTCTTAAGGAGCTAAGTCAATATTTTCAACTCAGTTTGTGCCCGTGGCCTGCCGGGCTAAATTGTTACCCCGCATTGCTACCTGTGGGTGTCGTAAGAGGCGACTCAAGGTAAACTACCGAAAGGTAGGCAGCAGCGCATTTTGAGTAACTGATATCTCGCACTGCGATCCCCAAGACGCCTGCCAGGCGTGGGAATTATGGCAAAACCCCCCTTAAATGTGGAGGCTGTGTTCAGCAGTGGACAATCCAGCTAATACAGTCCAGTACTTCGATTTCCCAACACAGATGTAGCGCTTATAAAAATGATCTCGATTAACGAAACATAATACCTATATAATATATCAAAATCACAAGTTACATAAAATCTCGATATGAAAAGGCATCACGTTTTTAATGTATATTGAAATAAGAAGCATTTAGATGATGTGATGTAACATAAAACCTTATCGAACGAACGTATCACGATGTGTATTGAATTTCAAGCTTAACTCATATTCTTCACAGTTTCATTGTAATTATGAGTAATTTCAAATAAAGCAATATAGCAATTTCTTTTGATGACACTGGTTACAAAGATTCTTCAGATCCTGAATGAATAGATACAGGCGGAAGTATATATAGGTGAAAAATACGAGGTGAAGATAAAATTACGTTTTAAATAAAATACATTTTCTTTTTCAGGTTTGGCTTACGAGTTGAAGACAGTATCAGCTGAAATGATCAAAAAACGAGTCGACAGGACAGGAGACGGGACCCACCCCTGGTCTCAGAAAAACAAAGAAGTTTCCGAAGACCACCACCATCCTGAAAACCCAGTATGGGGCTGGGATGACCAAGATATGCCGGAAGAAGACAAGAAATTAGCTGACATCGTTCACATAAAACCTGAATAGATTGTAATATATAGTTTAGTTTTACCGTAAGTTTTTACAGATAAGAAAATTAGAGAGTGAAAAAATATTGTATTTCGAATTATAAAAATTGTAAAAGTGGTTTTGATATATATTTATTATCAAATAGACTTTTCTATCTCTATTATTATCGATACATCTTCTTTAAGTACCAATTCGTTGAACAGTTTATGCATTCAGCATTGATTGAAGGTATGTTCAGAACTTCAGCATACTAAGGTAAAATATACAATATATAATATACAAAACGGGACTACGCATCAAGATATAAATGTTAATTTAATGTTTAAATGAATTAAATTATTCTCTTTAAAGAGGACACTAAATGTAAATTAAGTTTTTAAATAAAACTTCTATGTCCAAAATCGAAAGACTAAAAACATGCTAGCTTGATATTGATGTAAGTTAGGCACGCGGATCTCTGAAGTTTGCGTTTATTCATGACAATTCAAACAAATGGTGTACACGTATCCAGCTGTACTCTGGGCTTAGCTCGAATAAAGTAAGTATCATTGATGTATACAATACAAACTGTCATTTATCTAACACAACTCTGGCACAGATAACTTATAGTCTGTATCGTACGTCAACGATACGGTTTTGTTACATTTACGCAAATGTTCGTGCTAGGCGCACAGCGCTAGTTTACAGAGAAGTTTTAGTTTTTTTACTAGGTTTCTTAAGTTTTCCCCTTTTGACATGCTTAATGTTATGTAAGTAATATGTTTGAGCATCATTCAAATCGATATCTAATTCATATTCATTCATTTAATATTTTTTTTCATTCATTCATTTTCATTTTATTATCAAAACATATTATTTTATACAAATGATTCGAGTACAAAATTGTATGCTCCGGGCAGGAATTGAACCCGCATCCTCCGATTTCGCGCCGGATGCCTAAACCACTCGCCCACCTGGGCGCGCTTTTTCGAGTTAAAATTTCGTGCTCCCATTGTATTACTTTAACCGTCATAGGTGACAGTGCGCGGCATCCGGCGTGAAATTGGAGGACGTGTGTTCAAATCCCGCCCCAGGCGGGAATTGAAATGCCCCAGCCTAAAATTTTGTTCTCCAATAATTTGTAAAATATGATTTTTGTTTAGCAAGCGACAGTGCTTGTAATCATATTTACCAACCAAGTTGTTTTAGGTTTATAAATTAATAAGTTAATGTAAAAACCCTTTACTATTAGTTATGTGATATAACTTTAATTATTTATATTGAAATTGGTGACTGTTTAAAACTAAGGGAAATATTATAATTTTTAAATCATTATCTTTATAGAGATTACAATCACGACATTGTCGATCGCGTGTGTACAGTGTCTTATTTATTTTAAAGGATAATGTAAATATTTTTAAAAATATCAAAATAATTAGATTTTTTAAAAATCATAGGGGACTGATCGTTTTTCCGTAATGTTAGATAGGTATCCTTTACTTTTTTTATAATTAAAGTCTGAGAGCCTTACATTATTTTGTTTGTTTTCTGAAGTCCTTATCGTCATCGCAGTAAGTATCATATTAGCGTTATTCCAAAACCAAAGGGACAGATAGTGAAAAGTAGGTGACAAATAATCATTTCCTTTTAATCTGCGTCTTGGCGATGTTAGACAGTGCAAACACAACAACGAGAACAAAAAAATTATATCAAAACGGACCTATGTTTTTATGGGAATTTTGAGAACAGTTTTAGGATACCAAAATACGAGTTTTTACGTGAGTAAATTTTCCAAGATATTCACCCAATTTGGCCTCGGACTATTTAACATATCACGAAATCCTCTAGGGAAACGTGTTTGTTTCTTTCAATTCGCAAATGCTTGATTTCAAAATAAGTAACTACCTAAATACTTTCTGAAGCGCTCTTAGCGAAGTTTACTTAGCTGTTCTCAACCGATCAGCAAAGTTAAGCAACGTCGCCCGCGGTCATGAGTCATGAGTCGGGAGACCGCTAGTGACATTACTACTGAGCATTTCCGTGCTTCGGAGTGCACGTTAAGCCGTCGGTCCCGGTTGTCATCTTAGGATAGCAGTCGTTTTAGCATGGTGGTAGGGCATTTTGCGAATGCCCGCCTAGCGAGCTACCACCCTCAAGTAGAAAATCTGTTGCCAAGCACCTAACGGTGTGGCAACAGATTTTCCAGCAGCTGCCCTTGAGAGCCAGTAGGTACTTGTAGGTTAGCCTGAACAACATCTTCGACTACATCATCACTTACCATCAGGTGAGATAGTGGTCAAAGGCTAACATACCAGGCATAAACAAAAAATGAAAAAAAATACAGAAGTGTTTTGGTTTATATATACCGTTTGAGACGTATTAAACAGAAATTTTAACTAATTTGGTCTTTGAGATAGACATTGTAACAAAAAAGGGCTGAAAATTACAACTGACACATTTACATAATTTATGAATATTTACAGATAGTAGGTATATCTTTTTTTTTCAAACATATCTTTGGACTCGGCCCTTCCCAGTAAACGACATCAGTAAGGATACGATATTTTTAAAACCCTTCTAACAAAGCTAAATAATGATCATCAAAAAGACATTGAAGTCATAGTTGGGGCTGGCAGATTGGCTACTACGTAGGGATCAAACTAGTTATGTGATGAAATTAAAGAAACCATCGGAGCTCTCTAAAGAGTTTAAAGTAACCGAAACGTGCGTCATAGAAAAAACTTAGTCACAACTTTCTCAAAATAAAAGTGCCTCCGACCTTGAAATGAAACATCAATTTTATGGGCTTTACGATAGGTGCAAAATCAATCAGAATGGGGTTGGGGTCTTAGAAGAAAATTAAGTATAAAAACATAAGAAACTCTTTTCTGCAACAAAAGACAGATCAATTTTGTAAAGGAAAGGTCAGGCTACATAATCTAAATTCTTCTTTACCACAATTTTGAAAATTACAATGTCTATACTTATTATTGCAGGCGACTGCGTACTGCTTCGGAATGCACTCTTTTGATGGCCACGTAGGAAAAACACTAAAATTCCTGAGATTTAGTGTGGTTTGTCATCTACACCGAATATGCTTCTGTACTCTACTTATAAAATTTACAGAGGCGTGGGAAACAAACACACCTAGCTAAAGACTATTCAATAAAATCAAACAAGTATTATGACTTAAAATTAAATAAATAAACATGGTTATAGAACTAGCTTTTAATGATATTGTGAAGGAACAAGCGCGAGGCCCACCTGATGTTAAGCGGTATCCTCTGCCTATAACAGATGCATTTCATCACAAGTGACGAACTGCACTGGCCTGCGCCCATCACCTTGAGACATACCTGTTAAGTCTCATTTTGCCTGTTATTTCACTGGCTCTCAAGGACTGCTGCCGGAACACACCGTTAGGTGGCGCAGTGCAGTTCGTCACTTGTGATGAAATTCATCTGTTATAGGCAGAGGATATCCCCTATAGGATATCCAGAGGAGAACCCCCCCTCCATAATGGGGGAGGTTGTGTTCAGCAGTGGACAATCCGGCTGATACAGTAATATATTAGTATTTATAGCTTTTCCAGTACAATACTCTGATGCAAGTAGTGTCATAGGATTCTTTTTCTCCTGTTGCACCACTAGATATCTAATAACTTTCTTATACCTAAGAGGAAATGAATTAACTGCAAGGAGAGGACAAATTGCAGTGTGGTGGATAAATTTAAGTCAACTAGTTTTGCAAGCAATCAAAAAACACCTGTACGTTGAAAAAACGCAAGATCTCCCGAAAGCATCGCCGGTGTCCGTCTAAGTGTGCACAGGAATTTAAGGTTGTCGATTTCACGTTAAACTCGGCCTCTCTTTCCTCAACTTGGCAATTTTTGCGTTGTGACGTCTGCACCTGTTCAAAAATTCAACTAACCCAATAACTGAAGATAAAGAAAAATGTATGTTCTCTGAGTGGCTTAGAAAAGGCTTAGAAAAGGCTTTGGAGAAACTGGCTGTTGGAGTGAACTGTTGGAAACCGACCCTATTTGTATCGCAAAATTGTCTTCAGCCAATCATTAATGAACTTTTCACGCATACCTATATCTAAAATATTACTATAAAAAGTTATCGTCCCAAAAGTTCGCAGGCGTGCTTTTCAGCCTGTCCTATTACCTGTTAAAATGGAACTAAAAAATGGAACCGGCTTCATCACTCAAATGTGTGAAATAACTTGTTGAAGTCGGTGTTTTTCATGTGTAAGTCTTTGAATTTTTTTGCCTAATCGGTCTTGTTACGCGTGTAGTCACTAATAACTGCAAAAAATCATGAACAAGAAAACACATGGGAAAACATATTCACTTTGCTTGCCAACAGATTAGAAAATATAAGTGCAATCACATACACTTTTGTACCTGAAACTTTTACTGTTATAATATATTGGATACTATACAGGAAGAAATCTATATACAATGTTTTCTATAAAAATATACATGTGTGTATTTTATTATTGTGAGGTGATTGTCATGATCATAATATCAGCCTTACTCAGTCTTTACTTTAGAACCATACAAGTGGGTATATGCCCCCTTTAGGAGCCAGCCCCTGTCTGGTGCTTTTAGCATCCCTCAGTTATAATATAGTAACTATCTATATAGAAATTACAGCCTCACTTTTTAAGTTTTAAGACAAACTTTATTACAAAAAAATTTACAACTGTCAACTTTGACATACTTTTACGGTTTTATTTTATAATATAAATTACAATCAATATATTTTATATTATATTCTAGAAGCTATAAGCGAAGACACTCAGTTTCATTATGCAGTGGTTCAAAAAATCTGGCTAACCCAGTGCCTTCAGTAGAATATGTTGATGAAATAACACGCAGGACGTTATAATCAACTTAACTATTTTGTTTAATTAAGGATAGTGGCGAAAGAAAGAGGAACTCATAATCTAATACATGGCAGTAAAAAGTGTTTTAGTCATTTATTTCAGTCACTTCTGATTTCGTTTTCTAACTACTGATAAATTGAATAAAGTCAGGAAATTAAATTACATATAAACTATTTTCTCACTAATAACTGTAACCAAAATATAATCTGCGGTTTTTGATAATTCTAATCGCTCCGATTGGGTTTATTTTCCCGTTTTATGTTATGATGTCCATGATCCGCAAATTGC
The DNA here is from genome assembly GCA_963890685.1 of Plagodis pulveraria. Classification (NCBI taxonomy): domain Eukaryota; kingdom Metazoa; phylum Arthropoda; class Insecta; order Lepidoptera; family Geometridae; genus Plagodis; species Plagodis pulveraria. The sequence continues at coordinate 11,462,780 of OY982958.1, read as the reverse complement.
ACATTTTGGCCGTAGTATTCCTTTATCCAATCTGAATCAAGCGGCATCTCTTCTATGGTTTCCGCATCAGCAATTTCGTAACCACTAGGTTTGTCTTCTTCATAATGTTTATTGTGATGGGCATGCTTTTCATTTTTGTATCCTTCGTTTACGTAAACAATTTTATGTTCATAGTTGTCATTAAAAGCATTATTTCTGAGTAAAGTAAATACAGCTCCTGTAAGGGCCATTTGGTTTAGCATCCCAACGCTAACAACCATGAATTTTAATGCTGGCAAGAAGAACGGCAGGACGGCTGACATAAACATACCTGGTAATACTAAGAACGGTAATATATTGCTGAACATTTTTTTCGCTTTCTTAATGCTGCTGCGACCGGATGTATCAGCGTCTGAAATGAGGAAAGAAAGAAAGTGAATCGAAAGTTTTGTGATTGAGGCACGAGAACGTGTTGCAAAAATTATACCTACATTCTCGACACTCAGGATGTATAAGGCATCGAAATTGCCAATTGCGTTCTTACCTACATGAATGATTGCGCTGGAAAATTATGTAGATTTATGCATTGTTTTGTAATGTAAGCTTATGTGCAATACAAGATAATGAAAAATGGAGACATTGCATAAAAAATATTAGCGATCTGTATAATAGCAACTAACACCGTTGGATGTAAATAAAAATATAAGATTAGATTATACTAATCTAAGGGATGTGTAGAGGTAATATAGTTATATTTTCATTAGTTGATAGATTATCCCCCTGGTGATAAGTGATAATGTGGTCGAAGATAAATAGGCTAAACGTGAATTGGAACTGGTTCTTACTGCTGAAACACATAGTAAGAAGCTTGGTAACAGATTTTCTACTAAAGGGTCGCTAAACAACCGGCTATAACCGGGAAACCAAAACTTGAAAATGCTCAGCAGTAAACACTACTAGCGGTCACCCATCCAGGTCATAATCGCAGCAACTATTGCCTGACGTAGTATATAGTTATATACCTAGGTTGTTTAATCAAGAATGACTGAGCTTCTCTGTGAGTGTGATGAGCTACAATACAATATTAGGAATTAGTAGTAAGTGCAGATTATAGTTTAATTCTCTGTCGATACCATAAACAAAAGTTAATGTTTTTGGAGGTACTTAAAAATAGTATAATGATTATCGTCCTATCAATGGAGGATGAAATCACTTGCAAATCATTTACAGTCCTACATCATTCACTACTTCAACTATATAAAATTTCATCGTTATGACATCTTTATTGTTACATAACGTATAACAGAAAATTCATACAATCTTTGCTACATTTACTATTTCTACAAAATACAGTACATTACAGTAAACGTTGGTGTGTAAATGTTTGTTAGTAAAAATCTTTATTTTATAATTTATATTAAATATTGCATGGTGGTATCACTGAGATGTGAGAGTTGTAAGAGATGACAAAGGGAAAATTACCAGTAAGTGGGCAGCACAGCCTTCTCAACTTATTTGCACTTCATATCTTTATTCATCTCCTGATATTGCGATCCACAATCAACTGGCAATCCACTGAATTAGGGAGGCATTTTTCTACAGTGGACATTTTGGCTATTGAATTATGACAGACTTAATGGTGGTAGGCCGTTTTGCAAATACCCAAAAGGCTAGCTACCGCCCTCAAATAAAAAAGTTGCCTCCAAGTACCTAGCGCTGTGTTCCGGCAGCTTTCCTTGCGTCATTCTAAGCAACATATTGACCACATTATTATTTACCATTAGGTGAGAGAGTGGGAAAAAAGGCTATATTAGCTGCTTTAGGATAAAAAGTAGCATACCTAATGGAACCTAGTAATAAACAATACGTTATAATAAGTTAATAATGAACATTTTTGGAAGTTGAATTTATAAATGTTCTCTTGACTAACATCTACAAATGGATTCTGAATAAAACTTCTACATTTATTCTTAACTATGCTGCAACGTATAATAAAGACTATTTTTGGGAGACTAGTCAAAAAAAAAGACAAAGACCTTTGCCATTTTTTCCATTATGTAGAACAAAAAATCTATGGTTACCATTTCACCTAACTTCGCAACGGTTGAACGGATTTTGTTTGCGATATAATGAATGCGAAAGTTTATTTGTATGTCTATTTGATTGTGACTACTGGACCTATGTATTTGTTCAGTGTATTTAAAATGTTTAAGTCCTGGAATATCCAATAGGATACTTTTGGTACTAAGTAGTTCACTAGTGAAAGCGATAATATAAATTCCACACGGAACAAGTCGATGTTGCTTTTTAGATAGAATACAAATCTACCTCATGACTTATCGTTAAAAATAGAGCTAAGTATAAAAATATTGTTATCTGTACAAGTCTTATTGCCACCCAGAGATGCCAATTAACAGAACTAAGGATTAAATATATAATGTAAAAAGCAGCAAGTATAATTGAGTAGACACATCACTCAGTTGAGGGACAACAAATACAATTTACTTCACTTAAGTAACATAAAATCAACACAAAATGACTTTCCTACCTCTACTACAATACATAATATATATATAAAAGTGTGTATATTAACCAATCACCTTAGATTTCAGATGTGTATATGGTATAAATGAGCAAAAATTAATGCAAATTTCAGCTTTCTATCAATGCTTTCAGACGTAGTATTAATAAGTAGTTAAAGGTGTAAAAACACATTAAAATAATCTACTTACTTTTGTAAACGTCAACGTTAAGCGTCCCATTTCCTTTTGACAGAAGCTCTAGCCTATATCCCGGGATCACGGTCAGTGACAGCGCCTGTCGCCTCAGTAGCTTCTCTGTTCCCTCGCACACTTCAGAATACAACTCATCTTCAGTATTATTGCGGTACTTGATCCACGGAAACTTTTCGAGATCATCTCTTAAGTTTAATTTCAGGTTGGGATACTTGTTGACCTTTGCGGTGGTCCATGCTGTGAGCGCGTTCAGGCATTTTAAAGGGCCGAGTGCTACACCGCAGTCGACGATGTTTCTGATTGTTTGTATGTCAGGTGGTTGGTGTGCGTGCAGGTACGAACACGCGGATAAAATGAGAATTGCGGCCAAGGCACGCATCGCTGCCGACTGAGAGTGGACTGATCGTGCTAGTTGCCTTGGCCGTGCCGTCGTTGTCGACCGATTGGCGGGGTGCATTGACTCCTGGCGAAAGCGAATTGTACGATCATTTGATGCATTTTGTGAATGTTGAGAAAAGTTATGCATTTTGATTGTGTGTTACGTTATGATTATGTTGTTGAATAACGCTAATGTTTGGTGTTACGTATATTTAATAGATTTCGTTGCAAAATGCAGATTACCTAGCGAGAATTTCTTAGATGTGTTGTTGTCAACAAGATGTGGCCAGCCATAAAACCATATAAACAAGAGTAATAATATTTATTATATTGATTTCTCCCATTCAGAGATATATATATATATCTATAAAAATATATATCGACTCCATGACGGATAAAAGAGTAGGAAGCTGATAAAATAATTCACATGATAATTTTAATATCTCGCGTGATATGAACCATGTTAATTCAATCACTAGTATGGAATATATATAATGATATTATCATTTAATAAATAAAATATTTTATTTCGGACACAAAACCCATAGTAGTGTTAGTACATGTGTATAAAAACTAAGTTAGTAAACTAAAACTAAATGACGTAATACATACATTACTTAATCCTACCCGTGACTATGCCAACCCAATGCTTTTGGATTGGGCAGTCTAGCCGGGCAGCAATCATTTGCAAAATACTGTTGGAACTACCACGCAGACGATGGAACATTGAGGCAACCTTTTTTCTAATTATTGCATGGAATCCGTCTACTCCTGCACTCGCAAACATCCCGGATGCACTGCAATGGCGTGGCAGTCCCAACAGTATTCTAAATGCATTATTATACTGCACTCTCAGGGCGTTGTAAGCTCGTTGGGTATATTTCACCCACAGGCTGCTCGAGTAGAATGAGTGACAGTAAGCTCTGAAGAGTGTTAATTTCACCTCTTTAGTACACCGAGCAAACCTGCGGGCCAACATATTACTTCTTACTGCTAAAGCCCTGCGCTCTCTTTGCAAATCGAAGTCGTCCTTCAAATCTTCAGTAATCACATGCCCAAGATATTTAAATTGGTTTACAATTTTCAATACTGAGCCATCAAGTACAACTGGAGGAACAGTGCTAGGCCTATGATTTCCAGACTTAAAAATGAGCATCACAGTTTTCATCGAGTTGTACCTGAGGCCATGTTCACGCGCGTATGACTCACAAGTTTGTAGTAGCGTTCTCAGTGCGCCTATCGAGGGAGCCAGCAGCACCATGTCATCAGCGTAACTAATATTATTGACACAGGTTCCGTCTATGTGGCATCCGACATGGATACTGCTGAGTCTCTCGATTAACTGGTTCACGTATAAATTGAACAAGCTAGGAGAAGAGAGACCGCCCTGGCGTACGCCGCATTCCAGTCTATACTCATCAGACAGCGTATCAACCCACCTCACTTGGTTAATTTGGTTATTGTACCAATATTTAAACAAGCAGATAGCATCAGCTGGAAAGCCTGTTTCACTCAGCTTTTTCCACAATTTGTCATAATTTACAAGGTCAAAAGCTTTTGACAAATCGAGGAAACAGGCATATATAGGCGTCTTTCTCTCTGTATAATACCTGACAGTATACTTAAGGCTCAAAATTGCACTTTCCGTGGACAGTCCCTTCCTAAAGCCGAACTGAGCGTCATTTAGATGCAAGTATTAATAAATATAATAATAACACACATGATTTACCGTACTGTATCGGCCAGATCGTTCACTGCTGAATACAGCCTCCTACATTTAGCAAAGAGTTAATTATAATCTTTCGAAGCAGTGATGGCTCAGTGGCATTGGCTATGGACTGCCGCGCAGCAGGTCCATGGTTCGAATCCCGCCCAGAGCTTGAGCTTCACTGCATGGTGGAAGGGCATTTTGCGAATGCCCTCCTGGCTAGCTACCACCCTCAATTAGAAAATCTGTCGCCAAGCACCTAACGGTGTGTTCCGGCAGCAGTCCTTGAGAGCCAGTGAAATAACAGGCAAAATGAGACTTAACAGGTATGTCTCAAGGTGATGGGCGCAGTGCAGTTCGTCACTTGTGATGAAATGCATCTGTTATAGGCAGAGGATACCGCTTAACATCAGGTGGGCCTCGCGCTGTTCCTTCACAATAACATAAAAAAAAAACATCCTTAGCAGGCGGTTTGGGAATCACAGTGTTAGAACGCATCTTTAAAGAAGGCGCGGCTGCCCACCAACTAGTATGTTCCCTTTGCCGCCTCTTACGATTCTCAAAGGAAGAAATGGGCGCAGGGCAATATACGTTTACTTTTCTATTGAATTGAAATAAATAGAAAATTATGTCCAACTACATCTTGAGGCTAATTTAGAACGGTCAGTATACTAATACTGACCATTCTAAATTAGCCTCAACCTTTAGTTTCGATTTGATCCATTTTAAATTATGAAAGTGAAAGACAGATACTAGTTACAAAGTGTCGGTTTTAGCTCTACCAGCACCCTGGGCGAAACTTTTACAGCGCCCCGAGTGAGATTGAGTGTGACTCGCAAGATTTTGCCACGCAAATTTATGAAAAAGGGTTAAGAATTAGAATTCCTCAGAACTCTTTTATATAGAAATAACCACAAAGTTGCTAAATGTCCATACTTTTGGATACCTGCAGTTCTTGTAAGTCGCGGTCTTTAATAAAATTTAAAATAAAGACAGAGAAAACCACATTCTGATCAGGTAAAAAAGATTTCAGCTTATGAGTCATCACACAGCATACACGGAGTTTGAGAATGTATAGTTTTTTTAGTACCTTTAGTTTCGATTTGATCCATTTTAAATTATGAAAGTGAAAGTCAGATACCAGTTGTAAAGTGCCGGATTTAGCACTACCAGCGCCCTGAGCGAGATTTTTACAGTGCCCCCAGCGAGATTGAGTGTGACTCGCGAGATTTTGCATATAGCCACTCAAACTCATGAAAAAAGGTTAAGAAATAGTATTCCACAGAACTCTTTTATATAGACACAAACACAAAGTTGCTAAGTATCCATACTTTTGGATACCTGCAGTTCTTGCAAGTTGCGGTCTTTATCGGTAAAAAAGATTTCAGCTTATGACGTCATGTCATGTTAGCTCAATTGGTTAGAGCATACCCCGGCCAAAGAGATCGATGGACGCAGGTTCGAATCTCGCACATGACTTAAATTTTTCTTATCGTATATTTGTAATTTTGTAATATAATCCGCATAGCAGGCGTTATCGCAAACATAACAATATTAAAAATATATGTGACTGGTAGTAATAACGTATATTTGATGAAAAAAGAATTCAAATTACTTTATGGTATTGTATGAAATAATAATTGGTATGAATTGTTGACATTTTAATTAATTTAAACACGTTGACATCTCTATTCTAAGATAACTTAAGACATTGTTGATATGAATCCTATTAAGTTATTTTGAAATTGTAATAATATTTTATTTTATATCAATATTGTGAACCATACACTTCATTATTTAAATATCCTACCATTATCAAATTGACGTTGTAAATTGACTTGCCTGATGTTATAAGGCCAATATATAATTCTTTTCTATTCTAAGTGGACCAGACTAGTTATAAACTTTTTGATTTTTTGCAATTTCTTTTCTTTTTCGGCTCTCTGTTTTGTATATTTTGAGCGAGATAGGATTTTTTGACAAGATCAACGTGTGTCATTTTATACTAATCAAATAATTCGTTCAAATTCAATTCAATCTGCAACTTATGAATTTTCTCTAAATACAATCATTTCTTATAATAAATGAATCACATTTTGAAAACCTTTTTACTCTAACTTGAGATTAAAAGTTATACATGCAACACACAATACCACACGTAAGCATTTCCGAATGAAATGAGTGCCAAGGCGCAGATAATTACCATTTTTCCAATATGTAGCGAAGGTAGACTTTGAGTCCGTGGCGAAGCCAAATTCTGACACCGATAGCGGATGGTCCGACGCTTTTTTCGAGTGAATAGCATCAATAGCCAAATATATTTTAGCATGAATGTATTGTTAATATGATTCAAAATTTCGTTTATTTTCCTAATAATGAATTCATTTTTAAATTTTTTTGCAGTTCCATCACATTAATACGAGCGGGCTGCGGTCCTCGATCGTTTCCCGTTTGTATCAGCGCGATCGGATTAGTAGTTTTCATTTTATAGGCACATTTTTGGAATTTCAATACTTCAAAGTTCACCTTAGGTGTACCATACAATACATTGCGTGAACAGCAAAGTCAAAACTACTGCGTAAAATATAAGTATTACCCATCAATTTGCGTCTCCGCTAGCGCTGACACGCTAAGCAATAATAATAGACACGCTCTTTACATATTTTTTTACACCTGATAGGAAAATACTGAAATTTCTTCAACATTACAGTAGATTTAAATCTACAAAAGCAAAACACTGAAATTTCTTCAAAATTACAGTAGATTTAAATCTATCTATTGCTGTCAGGTGCAAAAAATATGTATAGACGTGTCAATTATTATCGCTTAGTCGTACAGCGCAACAATAATTAGGTATGGGTGAGAAAATAATGTTTCTCTCGCTGAAATTGCTTACAAAAATAGTATATTCAATTATTTTCAATATAGAAATTAAAATTAAAATTTTGTGATTTTCAGATATTTTATTTGAAAATCGTGTTTGATTTGTTACAGCTTTCACTGTCACATATTTTTAGAATCCTGATCATATGGGCTAAGTAAGTAATGACGAAGTAAACTAAAACAGACCTTATGATAAAATCTATCGAAAAAAAAATACTGTCAAAACGTAAGGGCGAAAAAAATGTGTATGCTAGTTTTTACTTTTTTTTCTCGGTTACTATTCCATTTCTTTTGTACACAAAAAAATGGCAGCTTTCTATGTCAAGTAGGAAAAAAGTAGTCCTGAGAAAATGATTGCGCGATTTTCCTCCCGAGGATTTTAGCGGCAATACGGAGATTGCCGCTAAAATCCTCGGGAGGAAAATCGCTTTTTATTTTTCAGAAACTATTATACTTATGACTTGTTTTTTTTTATATCATTACCTAGATGTCCTTTATACAATTAAATATTTTCTATAGTCCAGGGTAATTAGTTTATATAAGTAGGTATGAGTTTATTACTACGCGATTGTCCGCCGGTAAGCATTTATTTTTTATTTTGTAATTGTAACGGAACAAGCTCGAGGCCCACATGATAAGCGGACTAACCCTCTGCCTTGAACAGATGCATTTTATTACAAGTGACGAATTGCACTGCGCCCGTCACCTTGAGACGTAATTGTTAAGTCTCATGTGCCTGTAATTTCACTGGCTCTCACTTTCACTGGACTGCTGCTGGAACACACCGTTAGGTGCTTGGCGACAGATTTTATACTTGAAGGTGGTAGCTTGAAGCAGGCGGGAAATCGCAAAATGTCCTGCCACCATGCGGTGAAACTCAAGCCGGTGGTGGGGATCGAACCAGGGACCTGCGGCACAGCAGTCCATAGATGTTGCCGTTCGGCCATTATTGCTTAAAAATGGCTTCAATTGCATTTCATTATTTCTGTTTTGTGTCATCATCACTATGTCTGTAACCCCTGCCTACAGATTATGATCCTCTTACCCCAAAATCCGAATTTTACGTCTTGCTCTAAAAATAAACCTTATAACGATTCTCTTAGGTTCAAATTAGACTGTATCATTTCTATATTCACCTTTGTCAAAATACTCCAGACGTTGTTTTTTACGTAGTTATTATTATTATTATTATTTTACTTCGGGGGGCCTATAGCTTTCATTATAAAGTTATGTTGAAACAGGCAGATAAAAGCCATTTACAGACCCACCAACTTTTCTGTTCAGGTGGCAGAAAAAAACACTAAAACTTTCTCTCAAATTGTGACAGTCTGTAGTTGATTTCCATGACCAGTAGCGCCCTCGAAAACTGCACAGTTAAGTTGGTGGTACTATACAAGCCTTCATTATGACGGGTGCTTCTCTTACCCCACCTCTGGGGTCAGGGTCAGGTACCATGAATCTAAAGTTTTTGTTTAATTGAATATTACTCGCTTTACTTACAAGAAACGGATCAATGTCAATTAAAGCTGTAGAGAGTATTACATAAATCTAAACAACAACAAGCAACACCTTGATATCTTTACAGCTTCTTAAATAAAAAATTATATGAAGTATGTTCCTTCAACCTAACCTTTAATAAATTAATCACGGTGAATATTATTAAGGATACTCTTATTCCAAAACCCTTAACTCACATTTAAATAACTGTGTCTTGTCTTATGAATTCCGCAATTGAGCATTCAACCTCACATTTTATCAGTATGAATATTTTCAACACACTTGCTCATAAAGTGGCTCTAATTTCACCGTAATTAGGCACATAATGACACCTTTAATCAAACTGTGATTTTTTCATTGCTACTATTCACAAGTGAGTTACATAGCTATAGAGTTATTTTTATATTATTGTGTGAATTGCTTTGTTCTTTAAGAAGTTTCAATACAAAAAAGATCGTGATCAATAGTACAAATAAATTAATGTACCTATTATTTGCTTATTTCATACAACTTTGTATTTAAATATATAATTTCAGCTTATATGTGTTTAATAAATAAAACTTTTACTCAAATATAACTTTTATTTTCTGTGTAAAAAAATTAAACTTTAATTTCCCTATTTTGTACTTGGCTAAAACGCTATCTGTGAAAAGCCAAATAAAGAAACCTCATTCTTTAGTCTATGACCAATGGCGCGCTTATGAAAATTGATAAATTTTTCCCGCCATGGCGAAAAAAAATTTACAAGTCGTTTTTACTGTTGAAATTATAGGTTGTTATTTATTAATTAAGATGTCTACATGTACTATTTATGAAGAAAATGATTTATATTGTACACCGCCCGATAAAAGATGTGAAGCCCTTAGCGTTATGGACAGTTCACTAGATACCTGAAAACTCAAAGGAAAAATATGTTTGAGCGTGCAAAAATTTTATACAATGGCAAAACAACAAGAATACGCAAGCTTTTTAAGAAAAAGTGTTCATGGCATACTTTAAAGAATTGTGTTCTAGGTAAAAACTTAGCTCTTTGTGGTGTATATATTATATATAGGTACTCAATGTTAAAAAGTACAGTATGAACAAAGAATGAATTGGACTTAAAAATATACTCTATTTTCTCAGCTTATCTAAAGAGAATATCCGATTGATTTAGAAGCAAGAAATCAAAGGTTTTATCGTCTGACGATATTGAAAAATTTATAGAAGTTGCTCCAGAAGTATCTGGCTACTAACGTTAGTTAAATTAAATTAAATATATAGGTACGCGATTTCAGCCTGTTTTGTGTGTTGATCTTAATTATTGTTTCTATTTTTCAGGTTGTGTTAATATTTGGTGTAACTAGTGCATGTAAGATACAAGAATTAAAAAATATAACTGTAAGAGACGTAGAGAACCATGGCCAGATGCTTTTAGTAAAGATACCTATCACGAAAAATAAAATACCGAGGTCATTCACCATACATGGTCCATTCTATGAAATTGAAAAGAAGTATGAAAGTTTGCTTTCACCAAAAGCAAAAAATTACCGTTTCTTTCTAAATTACCTGAATTGTAATTGTACCTGTCAGACTATATAGGTATAAACCAATTTGGTTCTTTCGCCTAATAAAATTGCTGAGTTTAGGTTTAGCAGATGCTGAGAGCTACACTGGACATAGTTTCAGAAGAACTTCAGCTACATTGCTGGCTAATTCAGGAGCTGATATAAAGACTTTGAAACGTCATGATGGGTGGTGATCTAGCAATGTAGCAGAATCAAACATAGAAGATCCCATACAAAACAAGAAGGAAATTTGTGCAGAAATCACAAAATGAATAAGACTTGATTCTGAGGCGCGTCCTACTGCCGAAACACCAAGTACATCCATGGATTGGATTTCACCTACTTACACAAATAATGAACCATCTCAAATAATAATAGAACTTGTAAGTATTTCAGTAAATATTCTCATTGTTTTTTTATGTTATTGTAACAGAACAAGCTCGAGGCCCATCTGATGTTAAGCGGACTAACCTCTGCCTATAACAGATGCATTTCGTCACAATTCACGAATTGCACTGCGCCCTTCACCTTGGGACATAGTTGTTAAGTCTCATGTGCCTGTAATTTCACTGGCTCTGAAGGAATGTTGTCATTACACACCAGTGCTTGGCGACAAGTTTTTTACTTGCCTGGCGGGCATTCGCAAAATGCCCTTCCACCAAAATCTATCTGATGAGACCGCTATGCCATCAAAAATAGCTAATTATAATTTTACTAACACCACATTTACTAATTTTTTCTCTAAATAAACTTGTTATCTGCTATATAAAATGAATTTGTTGTATTATTTTCTTCACAAGTGTGTTGAATAACGTCGTATGATACACGTGTGTATTGATGATTACCGTCCTCGGCTCTCTTAAGGTTGAACTGGCCGGTCGATTCTCCATACAAACGCCGTAGGATGATCACTCCCTTATTTGAGATTTAAGGTCCAGAATTAAGCATAACACCGATTGATCTCGTCATTATCTAGGCTTGTATGATGCCGAAATTTTAAAAAGATAGTTAGGTTCGAAAATTTTATATGAAAATGTTTCAAAGCTCATAACTCTCAACTTAATTATCTTATTAAAATTTCGGCATCATACAAGCCTAGATAATGAGGAGATCAATCGGTATTATGCTTTGTTTTGGACCTAAATCCTCAAATAAGGGAGTGATCACCCTACCGCGTTTGTATGGAGAACGGGCCGGCCAGTTCACCCTTAAGAACTCTCGATGGCGCCTCAGCGGTAATACGAGTACATTACACACTTGTACCATAATGTACTACTTTTTCGTAGGTATATATTATAATTAAGTTTTGTAACCAAATATATGCTACGATACGATATATCAGTTATAAATTCACACATTAAAATACACAATATGTGCAATTTGTAACACTAGATATTGCGGTAGGACTTATTGTATGGTATTTTTATTCTATACTTGTTTTTGCAATATTTAGGCCTGTGCAGGGATAAAATTAACACAAATGGAAAATATCGTAGTAGGAATGTAATTATATAGAGGTTTAAGAATTTTTACTGGTTCTAATACTTTACTTAATTTAGTAAAAACTAGTAAAATATTATTATTATTATATACATACCTACATTTAATCACACCTGTATTCCCCGAAGGGGTAGGCGGAGGTGTGTAAATACCAACGTTTCGAGAATTGGGTTTTGGTCCCATGTAATAGGTGGCGAGCTTATTGCCATCCATCTGGCACAGTTTCAGGGTCATACAATTTTTTTTCTGAACATATTACGAATAATATGTTTTCGCTTACCACATATAAAACATGAACACAAGGACATACTGTATGAAACCCTGGCAGGGCACTAAGATGGTATACATCCCTGTTGTGCGTCTAATGCCCACAACACCCTACTCACATCCATGTGAGAAATGCATGCTGCTCATTTGACACCCACGGGAAGAAATGGAGAGTTGATATTCTAACCCGGCACCCAACTATAATTGAAGCAGTGATGGCTCATGATTGGCTATGGACTGCCGCGCAGCAGGTCCATGGTGCGAATCCCGCCGGGGGCTTGAGCTACATTGCATGGTGGAACGGCATTTTGCGAATGCCCGCCTGGCTAGTGACCACTCTCAAGTAGAAAATCTGTCGCCAAGCACCTAACGGTGTGTTCCGGCAACTGTAATTGAGAGCCAGTGAAATTACAGGCACATGAGACTTAACAACTATGCCTCAAGGTGACGGGCGCAGTGCAATTCGTGACTTTTGACGAAATGCATCTGTTATAGGCAAGGGGTTAGTCCGCTTAACATCAGGTGGGCCTTGAGTGTGCTCCGTCACAATAACATAAAAAAATATATTTTTGTTTATTTTATGACAATTTGGTCTTTGAAAGTCTGTGAGTCTAAGGACGTAGGACGAATAGATCTCGTTTCGCATGCGGGTGAGACAGAAAAACGGAAAACTTTCTTTCATTTATTTTATCACATGGTTGCTACATAATAATTCTCTAATGATTTTGTATTGATACAATTAAATAAATACCCACAAAACTTGACTAAACGAAACTTTATAGCTGTATTCATGATTTTATTCTATAGAGAGAAATATATGGAATCGTATTTTCGGATCAGGATACTATGTATGTGTCATATGCTTAACAATATTATATATTGTTCGTTCATCATATATATAAGTCTCTTCTTATAAAACATGTTCAGAATATGCCTTTTTGGAAATGCGTCCGAAAGCTCAAACATGGTCCTCACGACACAGGGAATCCTAGTGTGGGGACCAAAGTGCATTACTAGAATTGAAATGTTAGTTTTATAGTAATTAAACAACTCTAAAGTGTTTGAAACGTCGGAACAAAAATGATGATAAATATACGCGATTTGTTTAAATCGCGTATATTTATTCGTTCAAAGTTGTTTCATTACTATGTGTGATTATCGCGAAAACTAAGACAACATCGTGTTAGTTTTATGTTACGAATCTGTTATTTTAAGCTAAGTCATAAGTTTAGTTGCCAAATAAATTTATTATTATTTATTATAAAACATGTTCAGAATAAGCCTTTTTGGAAATGCGTCCGAAAGCTCAAACATTTTGTTATATTTTAACATGAGGCAGTTGACAACCTGAGTGTTCTTGAATTGAATTACTGACCACTGATTAAATTTGAATAAATAATAGATTATTCAAGAGAAAGTAAACATGTTCACGTTGTTGATAACGATCATCAATGGTTTGGCTTCATATGAAAGCAGTTTTCACGATCGCTTCCGGCGCCCGTTTAATAAATTGATAGTGATATAAGCAACCATAAGACATAAGTATTTTCTCAAATAAGTTATTTCGTCTTATTAACAATGTATAAATATATACGTTGATTATAATTATGTTTTTGTACCATAATTTTATTCAGAAATTGCATTTTCTCACGCATTTTCAATGAAACAGCTGTTTCATTTGATTGGATAGAAAAAGTCCATCTGAAAATAATTACTTCGGGTTTTACACACCTTGGTAATGAAAGCTCAGATAAAGTTATCATCATCTAATAAGCTTTTTGGAATAAAAAACTATTAATGAAACCTAAAATCAACTTTTCGTAATATCTTATTCTAAATGCATTAGTATTTGTAATGTAATCCACAGAGCATGTGTTATTGTGAAAATAATAATATAAAATTTTAGAGATGCGTCATTATTTAACAAGTTTAAAACAAATTGCAAAATTAGTCTTGTTTGTAGTACAACGTAAGTTTTACTATAGGTGGTGTTTACTTAGCTGTTCTCAACCGATCAGCAAAGTTAAGCATCGTCGCCCGCGGTCATGATTTGTATGGGTGACCGCTAGTGACATTACTACTGAGCGCTTCCTTGCTTCGGAGGGTACGTTAAGCCGTCGGTCCCGGTTGTCGTCTTAGGATGGCAGTCCTTTTAGCATAGTGGTAGGGCATTTTGCGAATGCCCGCCTGGCTAGCTACCACCCTCAAGTAGAAAATCTGTCGCCAAGCACCAAACGGTGTGTTCCGGCAGCTGTACTTGAGAGCCAGTACTTCTAGGTTAGCCTCAACAACATCTTCGACCACATCATCACTTACCACCAGGTGAGATAGTGGTCAAAGGCTAACCTATAAGGAATAAAAAAAAAATTAAAAAAAAACTGAGTTTATGTGTCATTGTAATGTTAGCGCAGTCGGTCAGAGCATACCTCGTCTATAGGGGTGGATGACGTGGGTTTTAATCCCGCACAGGACTATAATTTTTCCCCAAATATTTTTTTATTTAAACGTAATTTTGTAATGTTTTAGGGAGTCTCTTTTACTAGTCCTAGTCAGCAAGTATGTAACCTCAAAGCCATACAGGTGATATCCGGTTTTCGTAAAGAGCTGAAAACTTTGTTGTAGGGGGATTTGGCCTGGCAAGTCTTTATTCCTAGCGGGAACTTCACTTCTAGGCACATATACTCATAGATATATACATATACACATACACTCGCACATGATAAAAATTTCATTTTTTTTTTATATGCCTGATAGGTTAGCCTTTGACCAGTATCTCACCTGATGGTAAGTGATGATGTGGTCGAAGATGTTGTTCAGACTAACCTAGAAGTACTGGCTCTCAAGAACAGCTGCCGGAACACACCGTTAGGTGCTTGGCGTCAGATTTTCTACTTGAGGGTGGTAGCTAGCCAGGCGGGCATTCGCAAAATGCCCTACCACCATGCTATAACGACTGCCATCACAAGACAACAACCGGGACCGACGGCTTAACGTGCCCTCCGAAGCACGGAAACGCTCAGTAGTAATGTCACTAGCGGTCACCCATCCAACTCATGACCGCGGCGGACGTTGCTTAACTTTCCTGATCGGTTGAGAACAGCTGAGTAAACTTCGCTACGAGCGCTTCAAAAAGAAGTATTATCCCAATCAGAAACATCATATTTGATATCCCACAGAGTTATAAATAAAGTACTACTAATTTCGGGGCCCTTATTCTTTGGGTGTGCCGCAATGATTTACTATGCATTTAGTGTTAGATTTTATCTCTCGAAGAAAGTTGATACATTCCGCAGATAATCGACCATAGAAAATATAGGTATATCCTTGACATTCTTTCCTTTTTCGAGTTTCAAATATTACGTGATTTTTAAATAATTTCAATATCAAGTATAATATTTAAGTAAAATAAACAATAAATTAGGATAACATATTTTTTTTTATTTTTATCATAAATACTTATTTTTTAATTTTATTATTAATATTATTAAAGCAATGTCAAATCCTTAAATCATAACTTTAAAATTGAATAAATAAACACAATCCCTGCATACAATGTAGTCAATCAAATTACCCGCCCCTTAGTATTCTAGTGCCCATAATACTCGGTGCATTGCCACCCTGGATAGCAATGGTCATCCTTTGCACCAGGAACGAGCTGGAGCGGGAGTTGCCTGACCTTTCGGCCAACCTACGTCCTAATTTAACCAGACCTTTGACTTCAGCCGCCCAGCAGCCCTTGGTTTCCACAGCAATCAGCACAAAAGAAGTAATACTGCTCAGTACGAGAGGAACCGCAGTTTCGGACATTTGGTTCATGCACTCGGCCGAGCGGCCGGTGGTGCGAAGCTACCATCCGCGGGATTATGCCTGAACGCCTCTAAGGCCGAAGCCAGCCTAGCCGAATCCGGCAAGGATATGCTCACTGTGGAGCCCCGAGAGTCGGGAGGCTCTAAACAATGTAACTTTACTAGTCGCGCTTCACTACGTGAGGTGCGACGCCGAAGCCCATTTGGATCGCGGAGATCGGTGCTGCACCCTTAACGCTTGCATCACGGCTCCGAAGGTCCGAATTTACCTCAGTTCGATGTCGGGGCTCGGCTTTTATTCTGTGAGTAACAATTTAACAATAACTATAACTTAAATGCCTTAAAATATTCTTTTTCAGTATTTATTGGTTTAATAGTGAAAATGGTATCTGACCAGTTTGGTTTTTTGGGATAAATGAGAATGTGATAAGCTGACATTGATAACTTATAATGTAATATTATTTATTTTAATTAAAATTACGAAGCAACCAGCTGCTACTTTATGATTTGGAAGATGAATCCTTACATATAAAAACTTTGATGAAATGTTATTGCAACAGCTAAATCTGAATTAAAGATAGGGTAGAAGGGCCTCACCTGTAAGTATTTTTTTAAACTTATTTGTTGTTTTTGTGAGATAACAAATCATAAATTATATTACCTATATTATTAATACAATATGTATGGGAAATCATAGGTACATCCATTAGTGCATACATACACAAGAAAAAAGGGCCGTAAATAAAAATAAATATATTTTAATAGTTTATTACATAATATTTCGCATACCAAACATTATGTTTCTGATTTAGCTAATACTAAATGCGTAGTATACATAGATAATGTGTATATGTGCATAGAAGCGAGAGTCTCGGTAGGTATACGGACACACATATTACTGACATAAAGTCCCTATGAGGGAATGCAATCAATTAAATGATTATTATTATACAATATGAATTACGATTGTGAGTTTGGTATTTTGAGCGCCAGAGCTATCTGGGCAGCGATGCTAGGCATCAAGTAGCTCAAACCTAAGTAATCCCACTTTTCCATAATATGATATTATACTTAAATATATTAAGGTACGGAATAATTCTTGAACACTAGTTATAAAACAATAATCACAAAATAATATTTCACTGTCAAAGTAAATGATTGGCGTGACCTTCTATCAGGACCCATAGAATGGTTGTGATTTATCCGTAGTTTTAGATTCTAATTAAGTGACTTATTAACATTAGGTACCTATTTAAAGTTAACAGTAATTTTGAAAAAGATAGAAAAGTGAGACAATTTATTTGAGCATCTGGTTGGTCGATATGGGGCTCCCTGCTTACCTTTACCCCGGACCATTCTCTCGTTAATAGCTCAAACTAGGCCAAGTCACAGGTTCTAATCGATCCTTCTATTTTACGACCTAAATAATCATTTTCCAAACCGTCTCTTACATACCCACCTAAATTTTTTCTTCCCCTGATGAACTCTTAACAAAATCCAAAAGTTAGGAAATCTGGAGTTGTCACACCAAGTTGTATTTAAACCTATATTTATACTGATTCACTCGTATCACACATACACAAACACACATTTTAACATAAATAGAAAGTAGGCTTCAATAAATATAATTTAATAATTTATTTTGTCCATTGTGTATTTAGTTTAACTTCTTCATATCATTATAATATCATGTTTCATTCATAGATATAATTGTTTTTTACTTTCATCCAATGCAATCTGTAACTGGTACAAATAATATAATATGTAACTAGAGGAACTGCAGATGCCCATATTACAGGCTTTCTCAAGTTTAGCTTAGGCATCTGAGGTTCATCACAAAATATTTGGCTCTTTAAATGTTTGTATTAATTACGGTTATACATTGTCAAGTAATGATTACTATGCTGGTCAATAAACCAAAAGTGCAACAGATACATAACTGTCTGCTAATTTGAAAGTGATATTTAATGAATACTTATATATTACATACATGAAAACTGTGTTAAGTGCATATACGTAGAATCATTTATATTGTAGAATGGAATAAGAAAATAGATAAGAGAATATCTTTTTCAAATTCTCTCTATGTGTGCCGAGCTTTGATCCATTGTGTGAACTGAGAACGTATTTTCTATTTTATTAGCATTTTTCGCTTTGTATTTTTTTATTTGCTCTTTATCTAAGCTCAGTCTTTGTTTGTACTTCATAACTAAACTTTTGTTAGCATTAATGATTATACCATAAGCACAATAATTGCCTGAGTGTATTTATAGTGTTAGTTACTTTGATTACTAGGTTATAATTATTCATCTCTTCTACGCCCACATGTGTATCATTGGATAATAAACTTATATTTATTCAGTCTGACATTAAACGACATCATTAATATATATGAGAAATAATACTAGGTATCTAGTCTGCTAATTACATGTTCATATTTAGCACAGATTCAGTCCTAGTCAATCACGCTAAGAGTCTGTCTGCTAACCTCATTTGTATCTGAATTTATGCTTCTAGGATGGTGTGGTCAAAAGGTAGAAATTAAAACGATATTGCCATAACACAAAATAAGATGAGAATGAGTTAACTCAGTGTACATTCAAGAAACTATTTCTATAGATAAACACACGTATTTTAAGATTATAGCATACTATTATATTCACATTTTTTTTTAATATTTGATTGTGATTAAACAAGCACGAGGCCAACGTGATATTAAGCGGAATAAACCTCTGCCTATAACAGATGCATTTTGTATCAAGTGACGAATTGCACTGCGTCAGTCAGCCTAAGACATGCAATTGCTTAATCTCTTTGTGCTTGTAATTTGAGTGCTGCTGGAACACACTGTTAGGTGCTTGGCGACAAATTTTCTACTTAAGGGTGGTAGCTAGCCACGCGGGCATTCGCAAAATGCCCTCTCAATATGCGTTGAAGCTCAAGCCAGTGGTGTGGATCGCACCATAGACCTGTGGCACCGCATTGCAGTATAGCGCTATGTCTTCCTCATAAAAGCATTTCATAAAAATGTTTCAATTTTTAATAATTTAATTTTTAATTCCAAAATTAACATAGTATCTAACTATGCATTATATAATATATTCAACATACTTTCACTTTTACTTATAATATGCACAGGGTTTTGTATCTAGTTTTGTGGAAAACTAGTTTGTTTAGTTTTTCTTTTATGATCTATGATATGATTATGATTTTATGAGTATAGTTATCTAAGTATTTATGTGAAGCAAGAACATAATCACATGTAGACATACGGCATGTATATATGTAGATATACTCTGGCTCACACAATCTCAAAGCTCGGTTTATAAGTTTTTAGCTAGGATTGCTAGTCATCCTTTTTTTGGCCAGCATAAAGCCAACATAACCCATGCCGTCGATCAAACTCAGCCTGATTTATGCGCCGGAGCCATGGATACGCACCACCGTGAGAAGCCGCGTCGGACTTATGAACGATGTTATATTCCACACATATTTCAATGATATACTCACATACTTTTGTTTAAATTTAAGTTAATATAATCTGTATAAATAAAACGAGCCGTGGAAGTCTCACACAGCTCGATTTATGCGTTCCTTCTTACCGCATACCTGCAAAATGTGGAATGATCTTCCATGTAACGTTTTTCCGCAGAGCTACAGTATGGACTTCTTCAAAAAGGGTGTTAAAAGAGTTCTACAGGGTCGGCAACGCATTGGTAACGCCCCTGGTGTTGCAAATGTCCATAGTCGACGGTAACCGCTTACCATCAGGTGAGCCGTCTGCTTGTTTGCCACTCAATAACATTATAAAAAAAAAGTATATGCAGCGCCTAATGAAATATCCACCGTCGATTGGAGAATCTGCCTTTTTTTCATAAGTCTTGACACTGTTTTAACAATGTCGTATCACACCAATCGATTACTTTTCTGTCTTTCACCGGTATATAACTGACATGTATTGTAACAAAAAGCAAAACATAAGAATTAGGAGGAATGTTAAACTTACTGTAGTATCTATGCGCATCGTAGATAATGATAACAATTGCATTTCATTCATAAAAGCCTGATATCGCTTGCGTGTGATACTAACGGGTAAATATCGCTCAGCCCATCACAGCTTTACAAATATATAGATGAAAGAGCCACTTTTAAAACTCATAAAAAAAATGATTACATCTCCTTCTAAACTCTTTTACAGATAAAAGAATTTTTTTTAAATTGCCAATTTCTACATATTATGTCACTATTTTCAAGTTTCGGGGCTAAATAAGTGCTGCTTGCGTAATTTTATAATAATAGCGCTTCATCAAAAAAAAGTCTGTCAATGAAGTTTTATTATCAAAAAATTTCGCTTAACATAGTCTAACACTGGTACCTAATAAGGTTTTAAAAAATATTTTGAATCTGATGCCGTAATAGTGGATTATGATACAAGTGAGCTAAGTGGCTCATTATACACGAGGCTTTGTGTTGCAGCCCGAGCCGTAGGCGAGGGCTTAAATCAGCCGAGTGTATAATGAGCAATTTTAATTTCACCGGGTAATACAGATTTGCAACGTCAAAGAGATTTATATTTGTACACAACCATCATACATTTACCGCGCGCAAAAAAAAAACTTCCGCGCTATTTTCCATAGTTTTCGTATGTTGTTTGTATCGCATTTGTGCAATATATATTTTTTTCCTCGCAAGGATGTTGAGCAAGTTGCTCACGAGTTTCATACGCACTTTTTAAACATCCCTGCGAGGAAAAAAATATATATTGCACAAATGCGATACAAACAACATACGAAAACTATGGAAAATAGCGCGGAAGTTTTTTTTTTTAGTTCGGTTTATGGCTCTAAGAACGATATAATAAAGCTCACTTTACGAGCAAGGGTGTTGAAATTTTTTTTAAATTAATACGTACTAAGCGTCTCATATAGGTAATATTTCTTAACAATTCATGTCAAGGCAAAATATTGCAATTAAGTATTAAATAAAATTCTATTACTTGATGCGCATGGATAAAAAAAAAGCAACGATTCACGTAAAATGCACAACAGTTGCATGCCGAACGTGTGATAAATTTATAATGCAGTGAAATTTAGGGATGTATACGAAAATCGGCATTGTCGTAAGTTAAATGCAATCAATTTGCATTCTAGGTGATACGGATTCCAGTTAACTCGTTGGTGATTTTCGGATACAATGACTGCGTCCTGTTGAAATGGCATTAGCATAATGTGGTCGTGACAGCAATAAGTCACAGAAAACCTCAACCTGGAGAAAGGCCAAGTTCGATCGAGTCATATATTAGGTGGCATGCGTCCCTGATTGTAAACATACTTTGAAAAATGATGCACAATAATAATAAAGTATGTATCAAAAGTCCATAGGGTGCCAGGCTAGAATGGGGGGTGACATTTCAACCCCCACGGAAATCTTTGTCGGGGTCGTAAGAGGCTACTAAGGGTAAAATACTGGAGGGGCAGCAGCGCCTTCTGTTTTTTTTTATTGTGTCGGAACAAGCTCGAGGCCCACCTGATGTTAAGCGGACTAACCTCTGCCTATAACAGATGCATTTCGTCACAAGTCACGAATTGCACTGCGCCCGTCACCTTGAGACATAGTTATTAAGTCTCATGTGCCTGTAATTTCACTGGCTCTCATGGACTGCTGCCGGAACACACCGTTATGTGCTTGGCGACAGATTTTCTACTTGAGGGTGGTCGCTAGCCAGGCGGGCATTCGCAGAATGCCCTTCCACCATGCGGTGAAGCTCAAGCTCTGGGCGGGATTCGAACCATGGACCTGCTGCGCGGCAGTCCATAGCCAATGCCACTGAGCCATCACTGCTTCAAATTCTTCTTGATGAAGTACTATCTTACACTGAGATCCCCAATCCGTTTAATAAGCGTGGAGATGGCATACCGCCCTTTATTGGGGTAGGTTGTGTTCAGCTGTAGACAATCCGGCTGTTATAGTAATGTATCAACAACGTAAATGAGAGAAGTCCAGTATCAATTATCGTGTGATGTCATAATGTGAATATATCAATTTTATTATGACTGAACAGATAAATACCAAAAATATCGTTATAACGCGTACGCTGCGGTTTTATTTTTATTGTGACGGAACAAGCTCGAGGCCCACCTGATGTTAAGCGGACTAACCTCAATGCCAATAACAGATGCATTTCATCATAACATATTTCACTGCGCCCGTCACCTTGAGACATATTTGTTAAGTCTCATGTGCCTGTAATTTCACTGGCTCTCAAGGACTGCTGCCGGAACACACCGTTAAGTGCTTGGCGACAGATTTTCTACTTGAGGGTGGTTGCTAGCCGGGCGGGTATTCGCAAAATGCCCTACCACCATGCTATAACGACTGCCATCCGAGGACGACAACTGGGACCGACGGCTTAACGTGCCCTCCGAAGCACGGAAGCACTCAGCGGTCACCCATCCAACTCATGACCGCGGCGGACGTTGCTTAACTTAGCTGATCGGTTAAGAACAGCTTAAAAATGGTTAAAAACTTCGCTAAGAGCGCTTCGCGCTTGGTGTTCGATTACAATTTTTGGTAAAAGAACTAAGAGAACTAACTAGATATCAAAGCATTTTATGGTTTTTATGGTGGTCATTGTATTTAATACCTTTTAATATCAGTAGTGTCTTATAATTTTGTTTTGTTTTTATTTTTCATATTTACATGTATAATATTCAGTACAGAATAAGTAGACTGTACAGCACTATCCCTTATCCTAAAATTACTCCTCTCCATTGGACGCGATGGTTGTCTGGAAGAGCTCACTTTGAGCGATAGGCCATTGCTCACTATAAACTGTATGTTTGTTATTTGTTTTGATTTCAAAATGTTCAATTCAAATTTCGATGAAGCAATTTAGAACCATTTTTTATATAATCGCATCTCTAAAATACGTGTAACTTTTAAATTAAAAGCTAGCAGCCCATTCTCGAATTCTCGATGATGCGTTGGAAGAGTTGAGACCTCCAGATAATGCTTCGAGTAGAAGCGAAACGCGTTGAAAATTCTTCCGGTTTGATTACGTGGCTATGACGGCTTAGCATAAAATTTGGGCAATATTGTCACTTCACACTTTTATATTAACATTTTAGAAGTGTTTTTCAAAAATATAAATTTTGATATTATTGTTTCCTTAAATAATTTTTAAATTATTTGGTAAGTATTATTATTTATAGATTTCATCTAATCTATCTATGTATTTTTGTATTTAGTAAATATGAATGAATTAATGCGCTTTTCGTATGCAAGCCTTTCAAACCTGTTCTATGTTGTGTGGTGAGAAATGTCACCGTGCTTCGATGAACATGTAGGACGGTCACAAACTTTTTATTTTTTTAGCTAACGCAGAGAAAGCTTTGTTGCAAGTTTATTCCCAGTTGCATGCCCTTGAAAACGTTGACATGAGTAGGGTGTTGCTTTACGTTATGAGCACCACACAGGGCTTTTCACCTTTTTCCACATAGATTCTACCCGTTGTACAAAAATAACGGATTGTGCGAAAATGATATACATTAGATATATCATTTTTGAAAATCTGTCGCCAAGCACCTAATGGTGTGTTCTGGCAGCTGTCTTTGAGAGCTAGTAATTCTAGGTTAAGCCTGTTAACACCTCCGACCACATCATCACTTCCCATCAGGTTAGATTGTGGTCGAAGGCTATTACGCTACTATTACCAATAAAAGTTAAAAGGTTTTCTAACAGATGGCGTTAGTAGTACAATTACATTATAACCAATTAATACAAACATTGTTAATGTTAATTTTTTTTATGCTTATAAAATTCTACTTCCTGACAGACAACACATATAGATATGAAGTCGAATAACTTTGTTAAAGCACAAATCTATAGGCGTGATAGTATTTCAGCAAAAGGGGTCACAATATGTTAAGAAATAGGAAAAAAAAAACAAACAGTATTTTTTTTAAATATCCACTTTTAGGGAAAAGTAGATTGTTATACAAGGGTCGAAAGGAATCAATTCCCATACGAGGTATCTAGACGCCCGAGCGTAGCGAGGGTGGCTATAGTCCGAGTAGGGTGAAAGTAATCAATTTACTTTCACCCGTGTTAAGCACTCTACTTTTAATTTCGAATATAAGGAAAGTAAAAAATAGTAGTTTTTCTAAATTATTCATTAATAATAATAACATGAATAGGCAATTATTTAAAATGAAGTAATTGTGATATTAAAAAAATATTTGTGAAATTTAAAGTTAAATTTTGCATGCAATATTTACGGACGGCTATCGTCCGAATAGGAATTTATGACTCGCCCTTGTTAAACAGTCTACTTTTCACTACCAATATGAGTAATATAAAAAATGTTTTTCTATAATATTTATTGATAACAAGAACATGAGTAGAAACTATTTAAAATGAACGCACTTATAGTCAACATAGTATAACTTACATCCGTGTTAAACACTCTAATTTTCAATAAAAATTAGAAAAGTAAAAAATTGTGATTTTCAAAAACTCTATAAAAAATCTAAAATATTTACTGAAAACCATAACATGAGTAGAAGGAACGTATATAGAATTAATTGAGGGATAATTATAATTTTTAAAATTAAGTAAATTTTATTTTATAAATATATATATATATATATATATATATATATATATATGTATATATATTTATAAAATAAAATTTACTTAATTTTAAAAATTATAATTATCCCTCAATTAATTCTATATACGTTCCTTCTACTCATGTTATGGTTTTCAGTAAATATTTTAGATTTTTTATAGATATATATATATATATATATATATATATATATATATATGTATATATATTTATAAAATAAAATTTACTTAATTTTAAAAATTATAATTATCCCTCAATTAATTCTTAATATATATATATATATATATATCTAGTCTTTTTCTTATACATGGCACACAAAGCGTCTGCCAAGCGTTAGAACGAAAATATATAGACGTCTACTTTTGTTTACAACCATGGTTGCCATGGTTACAAGTCATTCCGGCCCAAGAGAGGGAAGCATTTACTATGAGTTTTTCCCACCCTTAGGTGGGAAGCAGCGTCTTTCACCCGCTATGCATATCAAATAAACACTACTTTCCGAGTATGAGAAATGAAAAGTATTTTAGCGCCGTATCATCTAGTGGAGAACGACGGCGTTATCAACGATTTTACATAACTGCCTAGAAGATATCTATTTACTTTGTAGATTCCAAGATCTATCAGGAAACAAGAGACTATGTTCCATAAATCACCGAACCACAGGTCGTAAAAATAATTTCTTAGTCTCAAACAAAAGGGCTTCGTGCGTTTTTGAGACATCGATAATAAACTCGTATGTGTACTCGTAGGGTTGCCATTCGTCGGGATTTATCCTGACATGTCAGGATTTTGGGGTCCTTATCAGAATTAGTCCCTCCGAATTTGGACAATGTCAGGAATTTTGGATTTTGAAACAGCAAATAGCAATTTAAAAAAATCTGTTTTTTTATTGTTATTTGGTGACAATGGAAGTAGGCACATTTCCATGGTTTAATAATTAACACAAAAAGCAATAAGAAAGATACTAAAACTTTCTTATATATACTTAAGTGATAATTTTACGCATCATTAGAACATGAAACAATAATAATATTATTATTATTGTAATAAACATCAATGATGAAAATAAAACACCTGCATGTATTGAATGCAAGTTTGGTACATGTTTTGCTCGTCTTGCTTAAACATAATTATTTTGATTTTCCGAAGTGCTCTTTGCGAGAAGTAAGAGTACTTTGATAGACATAAAGTTTGCTTCATTGCCAATGCTCATATGGCTAGCTACCACCCACATTCGAGCACCTTACGCCACACACACCGTTCTTAGTGTGTATCAAGCACGGTGTGTATGGCTTTTGTAAAATTGGAACTAGTTCTAGCATGTTCTAGCTTGTCCTTCAGAGCCATTTTAATGCTAGATTTAACCCGTTAACGTCTTGGACCAAAAGATCATTCATTACCAATTATAGTGGTGCTAAAAAAATGAGGCATTGTGATTTTTATTTTGTATTGACAATGTCATAGTTTGATAGTTAACAATGTAAAACAAAAAAAACGACTCAACCTATAAAAAAATAATTGTCTAAGGTGTATAATTTTAAATTAAAGTTCATGTTTTATGCTCGAAACAAATCTCAAAACGAAGTTCCATTTAAATTCCTGTCAAAAATATTAATTAATCTTAGTTCAATAGTTTATTTATGTTTATTTTATTATGTAATTTATATATTATTAGCAGATTTATATTTTGTATTATGTACAGTCGCCTGCAATAATAAGTCACACTTCGTTATTTCATATTAATGTGATGACACTTAATTCTTAGTGATTTACAGTTAATATACACATGAGTGAAACAATTCAAATTATTCTTTGATTTTAAGATACATCTGTGTACATAGAGAGACACATAAGTATTTGCCACAATTTTGAAAATTACAATGTGTATACTTATTATTGCAGGCGACTGTACAGTTTTCGGGTCAAGAGATATTTATAAACCACAAAGTTATTCACATTTACCTTTTAACTTGATTTTATGATCTTAGTACGTTATGGAAAGAGCTCTTCAATTCACACTTGTGTTTGTAGGTAAACGTACCTATACTAAGTAGGAACGTGCGACGACTTTTAATGAAAAGTTTTAATTACTATGACACGCACGCCTCATACACATAGTTTCATATTGTAGGGTTCCGTAACGATTCAAATGCAATTACAGGGTAAATGGTTAAGTTAAAAATAAAATAGGTATCAAAAATTTTACCATATCGAGGTGTGCACATAGTTATATATGAATTATACTACATATTTCTTATATGATTAATATATTTTTAAAACTTAAGACACTACCTAAAATTAAACATTTTTTTTATTAGGGTGTTATTAACTTCTAAAAATTGGCAATAACAGTAGACTTTTTTTTGCGTCAATAATTACCTATTTATAGAGACTAAAACTCTTAACTTGTTTCTAAATATTTTGATTACAAGCACTACCGCGTTTAAACGAAAATCACACAGGCATAAACATTTTTAAAGAGCAAAATTTCTCACCTCGAGTGAGAATCGAACCCACGTCCCCTGTTTTTAGGCACCGGGTGATTTACGCTTCTCACTCGATAATTTTGTACTCTAAAACTTTATTTTTATATTTAGACATCCTATACCATAGAACATAATATAATAATACTCTATACCTAAGTCAATGCAGAAACACAGGCAGTACTATATGCTAAAATATAAAAAATAAAAACTTGCTGTTTTAGTAATTAACTCTTAATTTTACTTCTAGAAATTAAATAAGTATTATCATTATTACTATTATCATACATTGAAAACATATCAATAAAGGTAATTTACATCCCACACAAACTATTTTAATTTCACAATGAAGTATTTTTGTGAACATTTGTATTCGATTACGGAATAAGTTAAATTAAAAAAAGGGGAATTGCATCTCATTGTCAAATATATATAAACCTCGGAACACAACTCTTTTGGAGCTATACTTACTTTCTTCGACCGTCGGTATATAAAAACAGCATATAGGATACATTGACCTATATATACTCAATGATAGGATATCGGTAATGTCAAATTGTATCTTATATGTAATTAAATAAGCTATGATGTAGTAAAAATTATTAAAAAATATATATATTGTCGAGCTTGCCTTCGAAGCTGTACTTGGTTCGAATGCAGGCCTCAGCATGTTAAGTACCTTTTTGTAAAATAAGTGAAGATGGATGACTCTATAAAGCCATAAAATAATCTGTTCTCGGGTCTTGTGTGTTTATTATGTATTTATATCTTTATCTGTCACCGCCTGTGGGGTGCCGGGCTAGAATGTCACCACCCATTGTTACTTAAGGATGTTGTGGTGACTAAATTTAAAATACCGGAAGGGGGGAACAGCAGCGCCTCAACTGGAACTGATATCTCAAACTGCGATCTCCAAGACAGTGAACAATCCGGCTGATACAGTATATTTTTATCTATGTCTCCCGTGCCTGCTAAGCTATCAATAATGTTAACAATAACAATAAATATTATGTGTAAGCAGTGATAAAAACAGCGCTCAGGGACTCGGTATGCATGCAACATGCCGATCGATCGGTCATTGCTCCGCACGTTTTGTCCCTTTCACGCTTGCACACTGATCGGGGCGCGGAGCTACTTGGCCTGCTTGTACTCGGTAACCTCGGTATGCGGGACTGTGGAGTGCGACAGGCAAGCAGGTTTGTCTCGGCATTGTCAGCCCTCAGTTGGCGCTGTAGCAACATAATTTTGTAGACAGTATTTTGTTTCACGGTCAAAATGGTTGAAAGAGATATAAATTACAGGCTCATCAAAGAAATAGAGAAATATCCTATTCTGTATAACTTTAATTTACCTCAATATTCAAATAAAGTTTTAGCTAAAAAAGCGTGGAATGAAATTGCTAAGAAAACTAATGTTTCGGGTGAGTCAATTTGTATTCACAGGTATTTTTAAACAGTCAGTACCTACCTAGGTACATATAGCAATGATACTTTTTTAGTATAAATGTATTCTAGTCAGGTCGTATCAAATATGTATACATGGTCGTTATATTTGTAAACGGCTTAATCAAAATACTTTTTTACTTTTTTTTTATTATTTATACTTTTACACTACAGACTCTGGGTCCGTACTCTTTTGAGATCTTCCTTTTCCTTATCATGTTAATACATTTTATTAAGTAATCGTTGTCTCCAATACATCAGTCTTCCTGAAGGGAAGGGTGTTAGTTTGTTATAACAACTTTTTTACTTTGGTAGGTGCTTAATTTTGTTTACTAAGTAAACCTACTTAGTTAGTTATGGATTCTTCTTGTAAACCGATAGTTTGCTGTGGTCAATTGCTTTTTCCGTGTTCTCTTAAAATTATGTATGTATATCATGATAATTCAGTTGAGTTTCCTAGACAAGGATACTTCCTTTCAATCGGGGTTAATAACCTTTTATATTTTTGGGTCTTCCTTTCGATAATATTCCTCGTCCTACTAAGGTAAGTAGGAACTAAATAATGTTGTTATTATTACGGCAAGGGTTATTGTACTCGTTTCCATCAAGTGGTGGAGTTGCTAGGTTTATCATATAAATGAAATATTTTTATAACGAAAATAATTAGTCTACATATACGATACGATACATATATGGCTTGTATAATAATTTATATGTAAAATTTGAAATATGTATTATCCACACTTATATAATAAAAAGTTAAGATTTGTGTTTTTGTATGTACCTAACTAATAAACTTAAAAAACTACCGTGCCGACGCGAAAAATTCTTCCATTATTAGAATTCTACACTATCCCTGATAGATATATAGATATATGGCTATAGAATATTAGCAAATTTGTTTTATTTTTATATAAGTATTTTTGTTACATAATGCCGTGTGAAGCTGGGGCGGGCACATTTCCGTTCCATCACAATCACCTATGTGATTGTGTTGAAACAAGCACGAGGCCTACCTGATGTTAAGCGTATTTATCTCTGTATTAACAGATGCATTTCGTCGTGTGACGAATTGCTTCAAAATTCAGTCAATTAAGCAAAAAATACTTCTTGCTTTCCACTGTAAACATATTTACTGTATTGATAACACGTTATATTCCCAAACTAATGAACACAAAGTCAACACCTTACAGTACTATGCATTACAAATCAATGTAAACGAAATGGAAAATTTAGTTTGATTATTATTTTATTTAGTATTAAATAAACTTATCTAGCCATCTAGATCAATGTAACATATATGATGATGATGATTTCTAAAGTGATGACTAATCACGCTTTTTATCTTTTAGTTGCTGATTGCAAAGAAAAATGGAGAAATGTACGATCGTCGTTTATCAGAAGCAAAAAACCTCCACCGAAAAAACCTTACTACCTGGCCGAACATTTAAATTTTGTATTACCCTACGTAAAGCCTTTCCAAAATATGGCTGACCCACTCAATTTCCCTTCTTATGTCGAAGAACAACAGGAATTAGAAGGAGATATTAATGAAACGGAAAATTTACAAGGTGATGAAAACACAGATGAAGAAAACAGTGATCTAGATGATCATGTAGGGGCTACAGATAAGAATGTTGCCAACGATAGCACACCAAGTTCTTTTGCAGAATCCTCTTTTCCAGGTAGGATGAGATGTGGCAAAAAACGTTATATTTCAGAAGTTGATAATGCACCAATTGATCCCATAAAGAAAACCGATAGCCACAAAGATACTAATACACCATCTACTCACCCCATGCAATATTTTTTTCTAAGCTTGTTGGGAGAGTTTGACACTATGACTGAAAGTCAAATGAGACATTTTAAAATCAGGGTTCTGCAGCTCATTGACGAAATTAAAACAGAGGATATACTAGAAAACAAATTTTCCCGTACATGATGCAGAGCACTGATTCTATGTGACATTACAGCTTCCCCAATGTTATGTGACATGTACCGCTACACACATACTTTGTCCAGAGGGAATTGTGGTGACTGGCATGTTTGCAAGCTGCAGCTTCTAGGCGGCATACATGCAACACTTACCTAGTTTAAGAACTCTTCATTTTTCGTTATCGCTACTGCATCCACAACTTTCTCGTTATGTTATTATATCAGTGCAGCATTGTATTTTTTTATTATTATACTTATTAAATATATATACTTTAATTTCATTTTGTCCTTGAGTAACATTATTTCGTATTAGGTATCAGCAAAGGTCGGCAAAGGGAATTTTCTTGTTGATATCAAGGTAAATACAGAAAATAAAACGATTGTTGACGCTTATTCAAATATCTCCGATGGCTGAACGAGTGTTGATGAAACGTACCGTGTATATATCCTGTATTATGGCATACTTTTCAAATAGATTTATTTATGAGGCAGGTGAAGCGATAGTAACATAATATATTTGTAAATATCAAAGTAATCTATTGGCCTAATGTTCCATAATATATCAAAGTTTATTCTATTATGCAGGTGCTAAAATTTAAATATTATTTGATTGAATTACAGACCCACCAACTTATCTGTTCAGGCGGCAGAAAAAAGAACTACAACATACCTTCAAATTGTGACAGTTTGTAGTTGATTTCCTTGACTAGTAGCGCCCTCGAAAACTGCACAGTTAAGTTGGTGGTACTATACCTCGTACATAACCCATTAGCATCGGCGATAATGATAACAGTAGAATTTCATTCATAACTAGGAAGTAGTGGTCCTGAAGATGTCAACTTATTAATGAGTAATAAGTTTAAATTAATTCAATGCATTGTTGGAACTACGGAACCAATTAATGTTTTTATTCGCTCTACCAAGCCACATTTTTTAACGTTTCTAATGAGCCCCTATTCAAGTATGCGTGAAAGATGTAGAGCTGATAATGTTGGGTCGTTGAAAGTGATGTCTTGTTACCTAACTGTTTCTTTACCTTAATAATGCGCTAAATATTTTGCTTGATAATGATCATTCCACAAATTTTAGAGCCCAATATTTTTGCCTTGGGCATTGTACTAACTTCTTCTGAATATGTTATGTTTACAGTTAGACTACCGAGATCGGTAACAGGGTGCATATTTTCGGCTTTTTCAATTTATAAATATGCAACAATGAATATCTAGAGATACTTACACATCAAAACAAGGAGTTAATAAAAAAAACTATATATGAAATTTCTAAATTGTAAACAATATTAATTCATTACAGGCTCATAACTTCTATCCTTATATTATATCAATATTTTATAGTTTATCGATAAAATAAAAAAATGCTCCTACTAAACTAATAGTGAAATTAACTATGAGAAATAGAAATATAAAATTCATATAATATCAGGAATGACTCCGAGTTTCTTGCCCATTTTTCTCAAGGTGGCTCTATACCATTTTTGCTGAACGCGGCAGTACAATATTTTATTTGTAATTGACGGTTACAAGAGCGTCGTAGAAGTCAAAATTGAAATAATTATTTTGAATTTGACTTTGTATCCCTGAGGAATGGAATTCAGAGCATGATTCGGTGGGTAAGTATTTCCCTGCAATGTCAATGCAAGTATATAAACATCGGTTAAAGCTACCCGAAAACCATAAGATTTACTTAACTTAACCCGAGTAACATAATAAATGCGATCTTAATCTGTATCACGATTACACAACTACTTGTGCTTCAAGTAAAATGAAGGCTTGCCTTTTTGAAGCAGTGATGGCTCAGTGGCATTTGCTACGGACTGCCACGCAGCAGGTCCATGGTTCGAATACCTGCCTGGCTAGCGAGCACCCTCAAGGAGAAAATCTCTAGTCAAGCACCTAACGGTATGTTCTGGCAGCTGTCCTTGAGAGCCAGTAATTCTAGTTTAAGCATGTAATTCTAGTTTAAACATCTTCGACCACATCATCACTTACCATCAGGTGAGATTGTTATCAAAGATTTACCTATCAGCAATAAAAAAAATAAAGAGTACAGATTTGTATTAAAAAAATATTCTGAATTCATCATCACATCATATATAAGTATCGCTATTCTACTGTTGTGGGCCCTGAGGGGTTATATATTGTCACGACCCTTCGGGGGGATAGCGCTAGGTATGATGATTTTTATGAATTTTCTCTAATAACACAAACCAATCATATTGTAGAACGCTTAGGATACCTACGTTTTATTGCGGGCTACCTACCAGATTCCAGCCAACTTGAGAATGCTCTTATCATAGTATGTTACTCGCTACCTATCGATCTTCGAATATGTAAAGTTAAGTAAATCAAGCTCAAAAGCAGCAGAATGCTAATTAACCCGCAGCGGGGGTAGTTTAAAAAGTCTATCGTGCGGCCCAACAACATAACCTTGACGCGTCCAATCGGATAAGTACGTTCATTTCTAAGCGCCATATTAACTTACCACTTCAATTAATTTCGAAAGATTGTACATGTTTTGTTAATTGTGAACTTGATGAGTTTGCAATCAAAGTTGTGTTGTGTCCAAAGTTGTGCTGTATGAGAGTTACACTTAATATAACATATTTAATTTTATTCGTAGTCATCGATAACCCTTCGAACCTTCAACGAAATTGTTATTTTAGTGTGAAACAGAAACTCCACGCTTGACAGGCGTCTTGGGGATCGCAGTTTAAGATATCAGATCCTCAGAAGGCGCTGCTGCCTACCTTCCGGTATTTTACCTTTAGTCGACACCCGCAGGTAGAAATGGGTGTTGACATTCTAACTTGGCACCCCAAGAGGCGTTTATTTATATATGTATGAGAAAAAAATATTATTCAGTTTAAATAACTAACTGTTGAATGCCGGTAACGTGAAACTTGTCAGATAAATATCTGATATTTGTCTAAGCTATAGAAATCTATAGCTTAGACAAATATTTTTTTAATCTAGCTAGGCCTTTTAATTCGATCATATACTCAGTAAAATATTATTATAGTAGCTAGGTCAGTACTTAAATAATTTATTTTCTTATTTGATTTCATTGAGCAGAATAATATAAACAGTAACATTAATCAAGTCTTTTGAATGAAGATCCCACTTTTATAAAATTAGATTAGGTTAATGACCGGGAAGTTAGAGCACACAACGGTGTACAAAATGGTGCCATAGACAAAAATTAGAGCAGATAAGGTACTTTCGAAAACCAGGTTCCACAATAATTAGGTTAGGGGCCCACAACATAATCACTACCATCCTTATTTTTTTTTCCTAGGATATAAAAATATTTTTTTCATGTGATGTTGCATTAGCAAAAATATAAATGACATTCATGTCAAAATGTGATATACGCAATTATTTCATTGCGTGTTTGTTATAATATTCTAATGGAGGATTGACGCAAAAATATTTATTAAGGTTGTGTTAGTAAATATCCCTTTACACATTACACCTATACAATTAACTTGAAATGTAGCTGTTAAGGTTTACTATTATAAGTTTAGAGTTAGACTCTTATCGGTGCAGCTGATGCAATGTTCTCTGTTTTAATCTATTTAGAGCGACCTCTTTTACCTTTTCGTATGACACGACATTTTCTTGTTGTTTTATTTGGCTCATGTAGCTTATCAGTGGCTTACCCCTTCCTTACTCTCCTTCTATTTTCCCTTCAATAATGTTTCCAGCATTATTGTTTCCTGATCACTTAGCCTCGAAGTTGTCAAAAGTGTCTGATACTAACCATATATATAACTAATATGGTTAAGCTTGATGTCATCTTCGACCACGTAAGGTAGAATCACATTCTCACAGTGTGATAAAAAGGCATAACTTCACACTTTTGTTATTGAATTCTATAATCTTACTGACAATACTTTGATAATTAACTTGTTAAGTCATTTATCAAAGTGACATATTGTAATCCCTCTCTCTCTATATATCATCATGAGCTGGAAGACGTCCACTATTGAAACAAACCCAATTGAAACAAAGAACATATTTTACAAATTAAAGCACAACCATTTATGCCCCGGGCGGGAATCGAACCCGCATCCTCCGACTACGCGCCGGGTGCCTAAACCAATCGGCCACCTGGGCACGCTCTTTAGAGCCGAAATTTAGTGATCCAATTGTATTACTTTAACCATCATACGGTGCGCGGTCATCAATCATACTACTATAGACTTCATCTGATCGAATGAAGTGCTTTTTCAAACACTAAACTCTCGGAATGATGTCGGTAGGTACTCTTCTACATCCATACTTATAATAAAACTGTAACAGATCCAATTCACTACATGGCAGATAAATTGTAAAAAAAAATTGAGAGCACTCTGTAGCTGACACTGATGCCATAACTGTTTTTTTTTATTTTTGTTTGTCTGTATCCCGGCCGCGCATCACTCCAAAACAACTGAATGGAATTCAATGAAACTAAACACGATTTGAGTTTATACTACGAAGAAGGTTATTGTATACTCTTTATCCCGAAATTCAGCATGGTTTCCTCGGCAGAAGGGATGAAAGTCAAAATGTACACTTAGTTGTAATTTATTAACACGTATATAGTCTGATTTCAAATATTCTTTTTTTGTTAGTATAGTGTCGAGTGATCCCGGAATCCCACTGGCAGCCTGGTACCCCACGGGCATTCCGGCACCCATCGGGCAGCATGGCATCCTTATTTAGCTTGCTAAGAAGCAAGCTCGCAAATGAAAAAACTCTAAAAAAAACTCTAAAATCTGGAACATTCACCACAATCAGCTTTTTTAACCATGTATCTTTTACCGGATACATTTTGGAGACTACGCAATGAAAGTGCACAATCTAATATATTTTCGTTCTGCCGACAAACATGTAGAACCTCGGCAACAAGATTTAATTATCGAAATTCCAAAGAAACGCACAATGTATACTTTGCTTCAACATTTATTGTGCGAAACGCGAAGGAACTCTTTCAGTTACTTAACTACTGTCTTCTGAAAAATACAACCCGGGAGTTTTCAGAGAAAAAAGGTCCTTTCTGAGCTATAATTTACTAAGAGTGCTTCACCGCAGACCAACGTTGCTTAATGTGAGATAAACAGTGCTCAAATATCAATAATTCGTTTGCATGGTACGGCAATAGCAAACGAAGTCGCAGGCACAGCTAATTTCTAAATACAATTATAAGCACTATCCCGTGTTAAGCTAAAATCATATTTTACAAATTATTGGAGCACGCAATTGTATGCCCAAGGCGGGAATCGAACCCCACATTGAATTATTGTACTAGTGTAAGTTTTTGCACAAGGCTTAACTTAGTAGATTGCTTATTATTATAGAAAATGAACATGAATTTCTAGGTAGTAGTGGAATTCTTTATGCGAATTTATCTGGAGAATTACTCCCCTGATACTTATTTTAACCGCCAAGCATTAATTTTCACATTACTGTATTTTGGTTTGAAGAGTATGGGTGCCGGTGAACTTACAGTCACATGAGACTTAGCAACTTCACGTCTCAGGGAGATGAGCGCAGTGCAATTTGTCACTTGTGATGAACTGCATCTGTTATATAGCATCTGTTATTTAACAGATGCAGTTGGTAACCGCTGGTGAACCTTGTTCCATGACGATAGCATACAAAAAACCCCATCTAATCCAAGGTCCCATTTAAATTTAAATAACTTGTCGAAGTCGTTACCATGCGCACAATATTGTGATAATAGGTACTTTTGAACCATCATGATACTGACTTCAACAAGTTATTTCACACAATTGAGTCATGCTGTCGGTTCCATTTTTTTCTGATAAAAAAATTATTATCAATTTTTATATGCATAGCTTAAACATCTACAGCTAGCAGCGGTCTACATTCGAAAAACGGACTTCAATTTTGATATTGTGTTTGATGCAAAACGTGGCAAAATTAAATACAACGTGTGTGTCAACATGAAACTTCTTCGTTGTCGTCGTTTATCGATTTCCGGCCTAAAATCGCAACAATAGCAAAGGATAATTGTCACTTTCACCTGCTAATATGCGTCGATAAGGATCAGTGCAGTGCCCACCGGGATTCCATGCCGTTAGCAATTCATCATTAGTCCATAAGCGGCGAAAAAATCGAGGGCGTCATTTCTACTGTGCAGTCACGTTGTCCTACGCTTTCTTTTCGTGACTTTGGTCTCGCCGGCCATTGTCTTCCGGAAGACACTTTATATCCTTGCATCCTGTTCAATCGCCCATCAGTCAAACTCAGGCAATCGATCGCTGATCATCGATCGACAATTAAAATTTAAAAAAACGAAAATAGAACAAAATAATCATGTGTCCAAAATTTACTCTGACCCTGGCGTATGTAGCTGTTTTTGTTGCGATGGTGAATTGTGATAGTGCAGGATCTAGCGCGACACTTACGGATTTCCTCGGCTCAGGTAAATTCTGAAAAAGCTGTCAAAAGTTGAGTGTGCCATCCATCAATACTTTTTCTCGCACGTATTTACTTCAAAACAAACTTATTTTTGGCATAAACATGCAAAATATGATAAACGCTTGTCAGAAATACAGGGTTATTTTAAAAGGAAGTGTTTTTCCTCTTTCTCTAAACCGCGGCACTAATATTTCCTACACCCACCTTACTTCTGATATGAATAGAATTGACGTAAAAGATCTGCTTAAAATTATAATGTAGAATCAAAGATGTTTTTGTTGTGAACAAGTAACCAAATAATGAGCTTCTTAAGCATGAATTAAATATAAGGCTTCCAAGTTGTTCCCACTTCGATTATACAGTAATTGTTCATGTATTATTTCAATATAACTATTGGATGAAAAACGAAAGAGAGTTTATTCAAACAAAATTAGCAATGTAAATCGAAAATGTGACTTACTTGTCCCTTGTTTAAAAAATTTTGCTATTTTATGCTTAAGTTTATATACATAAATAGATCAAAACTAAATTACGTTTGCAACGATAATATTTTAATCATCGTTGCAAACGTAATTTGGTCAACATTGCCTTTTCATAGAGAAAAAATCGTTATGTGGCAAAAAGTAAGCCTGAGAATATATGATCATAATTAACATATTATAATTTTCTTACTGCTACAAACTGTATAAATTTTGCTAAAAACCTGTTCAAGTAAAGTTATCTAGCACTTTTCTGGGCTTTAATTAATAGGTATATGCCAAAACGCCTAAATCTAGATGATTTGGGTTAGATGGTATTATATTGTTATATAAACATTTTTTCATTCAATAAAAATAAAATGGTTGTTTAAAAAAGTTGTTCACTTGTTTAAAATTTGTTCGGTTAACATTTTATAAGGATGATATTTTGTATATAATGATTGTTGATGAAAAGTCAGGGCTTTTAAAGTCAATTATTGCTGATGTCAAGCTATTCACCTATCGGTGTAAAAAAAAACTTGTATGATGTACACTTGCCCTAGTGTACTGTAGTTTCACCATACAAAATGTGACTGAAATAAAACAAGATCAAATCTTTTGATATCGAAAACCGTGAAACGACTTGTAGAAGGCACGATTTTAAAGACAACAAGCAAATTGTCAGCATGGTACTATCCACATATTTGACGGAATCAGAAATCATCATCATCATATTTGTTAAATTCCAAAAACCTTGCTAGGGCGAGCGAAGCGAACCCTATCACTATCCTACCTGAGCATTTTGTGGCACACTTTACTGAAAAAATATCAAGCCATAGTAATTAAACTTCTTATTAAA
Source organism: Plagodis pulveraria (assembly GCA_963890685.1). Taxonomy (NCBI): domain Eukaryota; kingdom Metazoa; phylum Arthropoda; class Insecta; order Lepidoptera; family Geometridae; genus Plagodis; species Plagodis pulveraria. The sequence goes on along the minus strand of OY982958.1, from coordinate 11,424,228 downwards.
ATGAGTTATCTGTCAAAAAAATATAATTAAAAAACACATTTGTTATTTTGTATACATTAGATATAATGTTATTGTACTCTAGTAGTATCGCTATACTCTAGAAAACCAAAGAGTTAACATTGCTGCAACAGAATTAAACTCTATACTCTTATACGTCGTAGTTGACTTACTTACTTAATACTAGATGACACCACTAAAATCAGGTTGTAAAATAAACGCGAGCCCCTTTCCTCAAAACTCAGCTTTTTGCTAGTTATTTAATAAAACTATTTAATAATGTACTCACCCTTTCAATAGTCTTTCTTATAAAAGTTTTGGCACCTAGATGTCTACTGTTATCGGGTGTAGTAATATTTTATGTTTATTTATTTTACTAAGAAATGTGTCGGAAATATAAAATCCTACGCAACATATAAAAACCTAACTCGTCTTCTATTTTCTAGCACATACGAATTCAAAAAATACCCGCTTTTATTCTATGTTTAACAAACATATTCAGTAGAATGTATGAAATAGTACTATTTATAAAACAATTTATTTCTTGCCCATTTCAAATACTTTCATGCCAAGCTTTACTGTCACAAGGTATTCTATGAGGGCTACAACGATGCGGCCTCAATTAATTTTACCAGACTGTTCTCTGGTAAAATTTGTCCTAAAACTTTATTTTGTCGGTTTCCTTTGAATGTCTATCTAATATCATTTATATTATGCCTATGTTTTTGACTATAACGACAGGCCGCAGGTCTCGTACTCATAAAATTTTGTTTTTCGATCCGTTTCCCGAGAAATCCGATTGGTAACTTTGTACTATCTCATGTTTTGGAATCTTCTACATTCTGTCGTGATTTTTTATGATATATAAACCGGTGATATGCTTTTATTAACAAAATACTTTAAACTATATACAACAGCTACTTGAAAGCATTTAGACAACCTACAAGTCATAGCAGACTCACAGGTAGTCCAAATGCTCCAACCCACTACCAGTTGTCCGCATGACCAGCAACCAGCGACCAGCAACGAATAAGCACTGCGATTCAACGAGGCAGCTTTGCCCCGTTGAATTGCAATGCTTATTCGTTGAGCCTCATATATCGTGAAATAATTATAATGCCTCTAATTATAAATGAAGAAGTTTGTGAGTTTGTGAGACGCACATCTTCAGTCAGAGGATGTGAGTGTGCAAATTGAAGTTACTCCGTCACGCTAAAATAGCTGGATGAAACTTAGAATATATTTAAGAAATACAAATTTACATTGAAAGTATTTCAGCAAAATTATTTTTATGCTCTAATTGCTGCACCCGCTTGTTGAAGTGTGTTTGCAACGGTGGGATAAAAATAATGATAAATATACGTGACTTAAACCGTTTAAAGTTGTTTTATTACTATGTAAAGAGGTCTGTTAATTTGCATAATGTCAGCAAAAACCTACTGAAGTGATTATGCTGCTCAATCGGGACACTCTTCCTGTAGTCGCTTTTTACTAATACGGTGGAAAGGTATACATTTGACCTATATTCAACAACTGAATAATGGCAGTCCTTAGAGCCAGTAAAATTACAGACACATGAGACTTAAAAACTATGTCTCGAAGTGACGGGCGCTGTGAAACTCGTGACTTGTGATGAAATGCATCTTACAAATAGAGGTTAAGGTGGTCCTTGAACTTGTTCCACGACAATAACATAAAAAAAAAAGGTTTTTTTTTACAATAAATACCTAATTTACATTTTAATAAAAGTGAAAATTGATTGATGTTGTGTTTTCAGAATCAAACGTCGGCCGTACATTTGGTCATAATGCCTTGAAGCGATTGTCTTTCATCTTCCTACCGGTGATGTTCACTCTGGGAGTAATCTCTACGCTTCTGATGGCTCTGGCCGTCATCTCAGTGAAGAACCTTGCCATTGGAGTCATTCTATTGATTGTTGCTATAAGTCAGGTCAGTACCAGTCAGTGTTTTTTTTTTTAATTTATAGCTGATAGACTCTTCTTTGTCCACTATCTCACCTCATGGTAATGTTGTTCAGGTTAACCTTGAATTACTGGCTCTCAATGACAGCTACTGGAACAAACTGCTGAGTGCTCAGCGACAGATTTTCTACTTGAGGGTGGTAGCTCAGTGGGCATTCGCAAAATGCCTACCAGGTCAGCTGCGGGGATCGGTACTCTTGGAAATGAGGGAGGTATTTGTTCAACGGGAACGTTATGGCTGTAGCTGTTTATTATTATTTGTCTAAATCAACACAAAATGTGTGTGCAGATATTGAAAAAAAATGTTAATATAAATTATTTCATTCAACATCTGGTTTGAATAAAACCAATAAATTATAATATTAAATCATTTATATTTAAAATAAATAAATTATTCCTAATGTCTTATCAGAGCTAGAGTCCAATGAAATACGGACGGACATACAAATAGCAAAGTAACATAAAGTTTGCTTCGTTTGCCCTATTATTTTTAATCAATAAAAAATTTACAAAACTCATTTTAGCATACATAATAAAATTTTCCGCGCAAAAAAGAAATTGGAGGAATCTATCTCAAATATATTTGATAATGATTTTAAAAACAGTGTTTTGAACAAGCTAAAATTAAACACCAAAATACATTTAACATTTCTTAATTTACAAATGAATCAAACCATTAGGGAATTTTAAAATATCAAGTTTCTGGCGTGACTTTCGCTGTGCCTGTGAGAAAGTAATGAGAAATTTTTATCTATTTTAATAAGCAACGAGAATATTACATATATATATATATATATATATAAAAGTAAACTACATAAAGTCTGTAAATTTTTCTTTTCTTTCATGCTAATAGGTTAGCCTTTGACTCTCATCTCTCATCTGATGGTAAATGATGGTGTGGTCGAAGGTATTATATTTCTTTAGGACAGCTACCGTAACACACCGTTAGGTGCTTGGCGACATATTTTCTACTTGATGGTGGTCGCTAGCGGGCATTCGCAAAAGCCTTACCACCATGCAGTGAAGCTCTAGCCCGCGGCGGGATTGGATTGTTACGTTACAATATTTTCATGTAGAACCTAGTATTAATATTTATTGAATTGATGTAATAAAATAAATAAAGCAAATAAAACAAATCAACATAGGGAAACGAAGAAAGGAGCGTAAAAGTGTCTTTTCACCCCTAATCTGATTCATTGAATCATGCGAGGCAAATCAAAGGCACTTATTTTTGTACGATTAAAAAATACTTTTAAAAAGAAAAGTTATTCTAATTTAACTTAAACTCAATTAAGTAAGTAACGATTGAATTGTTTTACATTAAATCATCTGTAAAGAGGTTTTCTAGTAAACCGTATTTGTAATGCATACATGGAAATCTTAGGAATTAAAATATTGTGTTTTTTTTTTTGTGGAAGTTGGTGGCATTGATGTAGTTTTATTGTTCGAGTTGGGTTCCGGAAGTCTGGTTATAACCCGTCTTAACGTATACATGTTCCAAAATTGTTGAACAGTTTAAAACAATGCAAAAAACTGTATGGAACTATCTAAAATATCTCTATCACTCCTTTGTGCTGTAAATAGGTACTTACCGTAGAACTCTGAGGCATGGCACTGAATATATATATATATTTTTTATAATAGGAGTGTCGGTAAAATATAAAAATTGAGATCGTCATAAAAAGTATGAAGACAAATTATAAACTTTTTGCTGTCTCCTCGGTGATAAATAAAACAGGAATCTTGTTTGAATCGCCACATATTTCAAAGTCAAAGAAATTGACGAATAAAAGACCTAAAACCACGCAAACGTAGTCTGTCCATTTGTTAGTTAAAAATATTAATAATCAATTCTTGAACCGCTTAGCAAGAACAAGTTGCAAGACCTTTGATCTAAAATTAATTATCTGGTTCTTTATAATCTGAAGCGTCTTTCTTGATGCCAGTACCTAAATACCTGAAAATATGTATACTTAACAGGAGAGTTCCAATTATGCGAGGCGGAGAAGCTTTAGTAAGTATTTGAGACTAAGTGGAATCTTGTTCATACCACGCTCTCAGATTTTTATTAAATATTTCTTAGGATACAATAAAGAATATGCCTTTTAGAGTTTGTATTGACTTATCAAAGATTGAATAGGAGTGCTAAAGTTTAATTTTTATGCATGGTAGTAAAAATGTGTTAATAGACTAGCCTTTGACCACTGTCTCACCAGATATGGTAAGTGATGATACGGTCGAAGATGATTTCAGGCTAATCTAGAATTACTGGCTCTCGAGCGCAGCTGCCGGAACACATCTCAACGACTGATGAACCTTAGTTAGCTACTCAGGTGGACATTCGCTAAATGGCCTTTTTACATTGCTATATAACGACCGCTTGCTGCCCTGGGACTACTGGGCCCGATTACGGCGTAATGGTCCTCGGAAGAACGAAAGCGTTCAATAGTAGATGCCAGTAGTAGCAGTAGTAGTAGTCACCCGTCCAAGCAATAACCGCAGTGGTGCTTGATTGGTTATGAAACACAAGGCAAACTACTGCACTAATAAGACACTCAAAAACATAGCTTACTATTATATAATCTGTGCCTCCACTCAACTACGATTAAATTTTAGTTAGGTACTGAGATAAAAACCCCTTGTTTGTAAAAAAGAAGTCAATTCCAAAGTAAGCGCTTTTAAATTCTTCTGTCTTCAGTCTTAGATTTTATCGTTGTTTGACAATATTTTATACATATTTTTAAAGTATCACTTAAAAATATGTATAAAAATATATCACGTCGATCAAACACATTTACAGACGTCGAACGTGACAGCTGTCAAAGTTAAACTTGATGTCATATTCCTTTACATTTATGTTGAAATTGTGGCAAGCTAGCACAAGGCCCCCAAGATGACGAAGAAGTTGATTTCACATTTGAGCTTCAATCGTCGTAATCATAATCTTAGACTTGAAATATTATACATACATTAGCTTGTACCTGTTACGTTGGGAACTATCACATAATGACGTCTGTCAATATAATAAGTGTACCTACTGCATATTTAATATCAATTTATAGTTTTATATGTACATTAGAGTATATCATTTTGACTACGGACCTATCACGAATCTGTTTCTGACTTATAGCAAAAACTGAACTGTTGCGTTTCTAAGCATTTGCGAAAAAAATACTAAAAGTTTTTTTAAATTAACGTGTTCAATATTTGCTTTTCACGGCGTGAACCTTGTTCTGCGGTAAAATTTAACATATCCACAGAAAATTAACAAATACTCAAAATTATAATCAAGTACATACATATAATGCGAATTGAATTTCAATAAAGCTATACTTACGTGTGTACATTATTCATTAATCGCAATGTCCATGGCATCCCCAAGTTGTTTTATATTAAATAGAACAACATATAATAGTTATTTTATTATTTATATATTGTTATATACATACTATCATTAGTAGTATATTTAATGGTAATCCTAATTTATTTAGGAATTTGACAATTCCTAATTACCATTAAAAAGAAAGATTGTTGGAAATAAATGGTTTGATGGTTTGGTACAGTCAGTTTACATTTTCCAAAATTTTGAGATCTTTAAAAACCACTTGATTCGGGGTCTACTTCTTTTATATATTCTCAATTTGTTACGTATGATAATATATATAATAAACTTTAGGTTATTAACAGTAAATTTGCTGCTTGCAGGCTGTATCCAGGCTGTTCCTGACCGCGGCAAGTCCATCTTCGTTAGTGCACCTTCACCCTCGCGCTGAGTTGCTCCCAGCTCCAGCAGTGGCAGCCCCCTGGCCAGCCCCCGGCCCAGCGTTTTCGCCCTGGGGCAGATCGGACGACGAAGCCACAATTTCGGATTAAACTGGAACAAGATGTTAACGCTGAATTGATAGTTTTACACTCTAAAAAGATGATACGAATGGTATATTTAATCTGGGACTGATTGATTTAGCGATTACACGCGAGTTCATATATGTCGGTTTTCGGATGACGGTTACGAAATGTTACGGGTCTTTTAAAACAACCTTAATGTCAAAGCAAAACTTATTCATACTTCTTCCTACTAAGTTTTAATTTTTAGGTACTATCGCATGCTTTGCTAATGTCTACAAATTTCAAGATCGCGGTGGTCAAACATAGATAGGCGTTGGCGGCATCTTTATATGGTAGAATAATGCTGATCCCAACCTAGGGCGTAAATAAAGCGCCTTTAATAAATTTAGACAATGGATTCAATAATAGACAAAAAACATGTTATAAAATTACAATTTCCAGATATTTTCATATATCTAATATCAGATAAGTGGTGACTGTATTATATTTATCACAACTTTAGAATAATATTATAAGGGCGAGAAAGTTTTTGAATGTACGAGTATTATGTTACTTGTACACGTTCAATTTTGATGAAATTTGGTACGGAGGTAGATGAGGCGCTGGATTACCTCATAGGATACTTTTCATCGTCATCATCACCACGCGGGTGAAACCACGTAGCGTAACTAGTATAGCATTATTATAAAAAAAAACATATCTGACTTCCTAAATTGAAATGTATGTAAAAAATAAAAATAAAACAGTTTAATTTTTTATACTTGGGGGGATTATTTTCCAGTTAAGTGCAGATTTTGATGAAATTTCTATTGATCTAATATGAATGCACATTTTTAAAATCGGTACATAAATTATGGTGTTATGAAGTAACAAACATACAAAAAACCTATAACAACCTACATTTTATTTTTCAATCTACGCTAATATTATAAGGAGGAAAGATTTGTCTTTTTTTTATATAACGCATAACTTAAAAACTACTGGACCGCTTGAAAAATTCTTTCACCATTAGAATCCTACTTTATTTCCTGATTAACATAAACTATAGGATATTCTCAAAAAAAATATATTTAATTTTTTTTTTATACACGAGCGAAGCCTGCTTGTAAAATATAATTATATTCCGATAGTTTCAAAACGAGTATTCCAAATAAGTCTTCGACAGGAACTTGTCAACTTCGGCACGTCACCGGATGGTAATCGAAATCGCTACGTCATACTGACTGACACGTCTCAGTCTACAAAGCATTTATTATTATATAATTATTGTAAAATACTGATCTTGCGAAATCTTATTTCCGTAAGATCACAACAAAGAGAAGGTAAGCTTCGTCTGTCTCTCGCAAAATCATAATTTTATGAAAGATAGACGACGGATATTAGAATAGTTTAAACTATATTATTGATTTTAATAAATTATGTTTGATATTTATTTAGGCCTTGTTTTATTTAAAACTGGTATATATGTATATGTGGTATATATCATAAGAAATTTTTGTCATTAAAATGCCATCAAATGTGCTTTTGTTGAAGCAATGATAGCCGAGCGGTAATAGCTGTGGACTCTCGTGCCGCAGGTCCATGGTTCGATCCCCACCGCCGGCTTAAGCTTCACTATATGGTGGGAGGGCATATTGCGAATGCTCGCCAGGCTAGCTACCACCCTCAAGTAGAAGATCTGTCGCCAAGCACCTAAAAGTGTGTTCCGGCGGCAGTCCTTGACTGCCAGGAAAATTACAGGCACATAAAACTTAACAACTGTAAGTCGTTCGGACGAAAGGCGTCTGTTATAGGCAAGGGTTAATAGGGCCCTTAATATCCAGTGGGCATTGTGCTTGATCCGATACATTCGAATATAAAAAAATATAAAGCGTATTATTGTATTTTATAAAGGAACTTACTTTTCAACTTGGGTTTTATAACAAAAGTGGGACGGGAGTTTTAGATACGAGTAGGACGAAGGACCTTTTAGGGTTCCGTTACCAAATGACAAGTAGCGCCCATTTGGATGTCATGAAGCTTTAGGTCGTAAATGGAATAAATTTCTATAAATTTCAGTTCAGTTAAATTTTAAAATTTAGATATTTGGTGTACAGGAACATTGGACTAAAATTCTGTTTCAGGGTACTAATACATTTAAAGGAGGCGAAAACAAAATGTTACACCCTAGATTATGCAGGTTGTCATAATCTAGAGCTCATTGAGTATAGTACAAATATAATTTTTATAAATTTTTATTATACAAATAAATGCAGACCGTGAAAATTTAAAGTTGAAGATCTTTTTTGATCTGGAATCTACACAGAAAAAAAGGAATACTTGAGCCAACGCAGTGTGTTTTTATTCAAGAATATTTGTGATTCATATATATTGAAAACAATATATTCTTGAAAACAGAAAACAATATTCTCAGGAATATATTCTTGAATCAAAGTATATATTGCATTGTTCTTTGGAGAAATCGTTAAAGTGTTTAAATACGAATATGGTTAGTTTTGAATCCAAGAATCTTACCATAAATATTCGTAAGTGAAGCACCTTAATTACATTCAATAAGAATATTAAAAAAATATTTCAAGAAAGAATATAGAAATTTTAGTTAGAGAATAAAATGTTAACAGAAGAATTCCTATTTTATTGTTAGAAGAATATTTTCGTTATCTTGAAATAATAATTTGAATACTTTATGTGAAGAAATATTTCTTGGGTCAAAACAATATTCCTAAGAATATTCGAGTGTAATATCAAGACTCGATTATTTTTCAGTTCAGAATATATTCTTGTTGTAATACAGCATTGTCTTGAATTTATTAAGACAATGTATATTCTTGGCTAAAGAAGTCTTTTTTTTCTTTGTATCTTAAAACTAAACTTGAAGCACTCGTAGCGAAGTTTACTTAGCTGTTCTCAACCGATCAGCAAAGTTAAGCAGCGTCGCCCGAGGTCATGAGTTGGATGGGTGACCGCTGGTGACATTACTACTGAGCGTTTCCGTGCTTCGGAGGGCACGTTAAGCCGTCGGTCCCGGTTGTCGTCTTAGGATGGCAGTCGTTATAGCATGGTGGTAGTGCATTATGTGAATGCCCGCCTGGCTAGCTACCACCCTCAAGTAGAAAATCTGTCGCCAAGCACCTAACGGTGTGTTCCGGCAGCTGTCCTTGAGAGCTAGTACTTCTAGGTTAGCCTGAACAACATCTTCGACCACATCATCTCTTACCATCAGGTGAGATAGTGGTCAAAGGCTAACCTATAAGGCATAAAAAAAAACTAATTAGGAATATCGGTATATAACGTACAACATATAAAATACTTACTGAAAACTCCGACTTGTAATAATACATATTTTTCGGTTGCAGTGCGGAACCCTAAAACAGCGTGGACCGTCTCGCACATGGCCAGTTTTTATCGTGTTACGGCATATAATTTTAGGTACCTTTACTATGGCAACTAAACTGTATGTTATTCATAGCTTTTATTAATATCTATATGGCATTGTCAATAACGTAACAATAGATCGCATATGACTTATTTTTACTTTCAATATCGCTTAGAAAGTTATCAATTTCCAGTATCTCCATAGAACAATCTTGAGATTTTGCAAACAATAAAAAATATTCTCTGAAACTCGCTCATTGTGCAGTCGACTTAACGATATAAGATCACGGTATGGTTGCATAAGAAACATGATGACAAATGAAAAGGAAAGTTTAAACCAGTTGTTAGTGGAACTTTTGACTCCCAAGTAGATGGGCAAGAATTTTCTCTCAAGTGGTATTTTCTTTATTGCTAATTAGTTATAAGTCGCTTTCCAGTTTGAGACTTGGAATTCGATGTTTCCATTAAATAAACGCTGATGATTTCTCTGATGCTTCTCGGTTTTACATGTCTGGTTTTGGTAATATATCAAATAGAACATGCCAGACGTGTTCTATTTGATAAGCATTTCGTCTGGTATTTATTTAATATAACCTTTAATTGAAGATGACTTGAGGTCTTCTGCTCAATTCAGCTACGAATATTTTGTACTTCATTCGTAATTCATTTTCCAGATGTACTGCTCCTTTTATTGTATATAGTCTGACGAAAAAACGAATTACAGAAGGTGGGTAGCAACACCTTCTGAAAAAACTGCCCTCCTACACTGCGAATGGGGAGGCGATTTGTTCAAGGGTGGACTTGAACTCTTATCGTAGCAGGTAATTCGTCTGTCGTGTTCTATTTGATAAGCAATTTGTCTGGTATTTATTCAATATAACCTTTGATTTAAGACGAATTGAGTTCTGGTTTTCAATTAAGCTTCAAATATTTTGTACTTTATTCTTAATTCGTTTTTTAGATGTACTGCTTCTTTTTATTGTTTATAGTCTGATGAGAAACAAATACCAGAATATGGGTAACAGCATCTTCTGAAAAACTGCCCTTTTACACTGCGAAATGGGAGAGACGATTTCAAGGGTGGACTTGAACCAATGCCTCTTATCGTAGCAGTAGAACCCTGTGTCATTTCATCATGGAAGTACTGCTACCATACCTATTTCCACCGCCAAGCATTAATGTTCACATTACTGTGTTCCGGTTTGAATGGTGTGGGTGCCGGTTAATTACAGGCACACGAGACTCAACAACTTTCTGTCTCAGGTTGAGGGCGCAGTGCAGTGTGCCACTTGTAACGAAATGCAACTGTTGCCGCGGCGAACATACTTTTGCATACGTATGGCGCCGTTTCTCAATTATCGCGTTTCTCAATTGACGGAAATCTCAATCCGGGGACCGTTATCAGCCAGTTAAGTTACATTTCTAGAAAACCAAGAGACCAACTTTTTTATGCTTGATAGGTTAGTCTTTGACCACTAACTCACCTGATGGTAAGTGATGATGTGATCAAAGATATTGTTCAGGCTAACCTAGAATTACCTATAATACCTATAATCCAAGCTGATGAAGCGCTCGTAGAGAAGTTTGCTCAGCCGTTCTTAATCGATCAGCTAAGTTAAGCAACATCCGCCGCGGTCAGGATTTGGATGGGTGACCGCTAGTGACATTACTACTGAGCGCTTCCGTGCTTCAGAGGGCACGTTGTTATCGTCCTGGTTGTTATCTTACGATGGCAGTCACAGCTTAGTGGTAGGGCATTTTGCGAATGCCCGCCTGGCTAGCTACCACTCTCAAGTAGAAAATCTGCCGCCAAGTACCTATCGGTGTGTTCCGGCAGCTGTCCTTGAGAGCCAGTACTTCTAGGTTAGCCTGAACAACGTCTTAGATCACATCATCACTTACCAACAGGTGAGATAGTGATCAAAGGATAGCCTAGCAGCAATAAACAAAAAAAAAAGATGAACTGGATAAGGTGTCCGAATTATTCTAGTACATAAGAAACAATTTCGTTAGGAATGCTAAGTAATTAGTGTAATAAGGATTCGAGTGCCTACATAAAATATGCAGCTACACAATCACATCAGAAGTCATAAAGTCCAGCTATGAACAACGGTATTTTATTGGTACTACTGTGACAATAGTCACGTCGTTGGACGTGAGTTATCGCTTTACCCTCCTTACTCCGGATGACGACCAAGTACTTCATTTTTACTGCTATAACTGGTATGTGATCGAAAGTGAGAACCAGACAAAATCTGGAACCAAAACCTCTTGGTGACAGATTTTCTACATGAGCGTTAGCAAGGCGGGCATTTGCAAAATGCCAAAACTGATCGAATCAGGAAGTGGCCCACAACAGAGGCACAGGATCTTTGAAGCACGGAAGCGTTTTCAAATAAATGTCACTAACGGCCATACAACCTTCCAAGGAATGACCAAAGCAGATATTCCTTAACAATTGTTGATTGACTAGTTTTATTTATAGGAGCATTGACGCATGCTAAGCGAAAACATAGAAATTATTACGGATGGAAAAAGATAACTTCCAGCGGGACTTGAACCCGCAACCCCCAGAATACCGTCCTGGTGCATTACCAATTATGCTATGGAAGCGAGTGCTGGACAGTCGAAATCGAAAATTTGTTGATTGGTTAAGAACGACTAGACAAGCTATGCTCCTACCATCATCGTGTTATAGTAGGGTGTTGCAACACATCAGGGTTCTTATCATTGGTAAGTGAAATGTATCGGTTAAATTATTCTGCTAACACATGAATAAACATGTGCTGCTAACGAGGATTATGAAAGAGCATTAACGCATGGCATAAAATCAAAGTAAAAACTTTCGTTTAGCGTGGTATCACTCGCGCGTGCTTTTATCTGAATATTGAATATTTAATTCAAAATTTATTGCACTTTCGAGCTCGGCTTGGACTGTAAGAGGAAAGCTATAAGATGGATGATTATGACATTACTTAAGTAAATAGTTCAGTACGATTATTACCATCACTGATTGTGGTAAAAACCTCTGCAAACTGGGAGAATCCCACACATCTTTGGTAACACTTTGCCTGATATCCAATAGGCGTTTTTGTTTTTTCTTGAGAACTAAAAGGGGCACAATATTTCAATAATAATAAATATTTTGAAAATATTTTATGAAAACATTAAATTAATATTTTAATAAAACGAGCTACGAGCGCACGATCAAGAAAAAAAGTTTCTCGATCGTGCGCTCATAGAGTCAAGACCTCCTGAGGATGCTTCGTGTAGAACCGAAACGCGTCGAAAATTCTTCCGGTTTGGCTGCGTGGCGTTTGTGACGTCACGTCGGCTTAACAAGAAAATTAGGCGGAATTGTCACTAGATATATTTTTGTATCTGTTAAGTGTTTTATAAAAATATTAAATTAATGTTTTCATAAAATATTTTAAAAATATTTGTTATTATTAAATATGGATTTCCGCAAAGTAACGCCTGAATCTATTTATTAGCACAATATTTTAATTATTACAGACAATTTACGGAAGAACATCAATAGTTATTTGTAGAATGAATAGGAGGTGCATTTACTGCATTGTGTTTACACTTTAATCACTTGACTTTGAGCACTTAGTGCGTGGCCGACGTTTGGTGTCATATATGGCTCCAATAAATCATCTCTAATCTAAGGCGTTCAGTTGATTTCTGTAGTTTATACTTCGCTTGATAATAATTATTATAATAATTACTTACCGTGAATATTATATAACTTATTTATAACGAATGCTTTCGCAAGAATATTTAGAGACAGTTTTTTTTTACATTTGAATAACAAATTTTAAGTCATATATCATGCTTTAAAGCTATGTTAGGATGTTGATATGCTTTTGGTTACCGAAGTCTTTGGTTCGATACCTCAGTCTGATAGATATTATTTTTTTCTGATAAAATAATTACAGTAGCAGCCCCGGAGTCTTGAACTATGCTTGGTAGATAAACATAGGCTCGCTTTTTTATACATGAGACTAACACATTACAGGCTAAATGTAGGCGTTAGAGTCCTCTTCCTACCTTTGCAGGTCTTTAAGCAAAATCTCGAACAGACGGACCGACAGACAGACAGACGGACATGACGACATGACAAAACTATGAGGCTTCCTTGTCCGGAATACGGAACCCTAAAAACTGTAGAGGTTCTCCGGTGGATGTAAGTTTTAAGAAGGTAACAATAACTAAGGCATACATAATTTTGATTATTATTTATTGCAATAGCTCTTATATAATACCTGGTATTACGCTAATACTTAAAAGTAAAAACTAATAATAAACTGAATGAGTGCCACTTAACACATTTAGTAATGCATTCTCACGCATTCTAATGCTTAGTAAAATGAGAAAATAACTTTCTACAAACAATCATTGTCATAGCATTCTTTTTGCACATGGTAATGTGCAAATGCTAAGCTGTTGTACCTACAAAAAGCATATTCATTGATGATCTTTCAAATACGAGTAAGTGCGTAGTTTCCGTCATAGATTTATGTACTTCCATCATTCAAGTGGCCACAATTTCTTTACAATTAATAACAAAAAAGTTGGATTATACCCTTTTGTGTTTTTAATGTAATATTTAAGACTTTCTAATATAACATCACCTATTTACTGAATCCATAGTGAAACCAGAAAAGTCGTTTGGAGGGCCGTAGGGGGCTTAAATGACACCTCTGGTCAAAATAAAAGCAGTGATGGCTCAGTGGCATTGGCTATGGACTGCCGCGCAGCAGGTCCATGGTTCGAATCCCGCCCAGAGCTTGAGCTTCACCGCATGGTGGAAAGGGCATTTTGCGAATGCCCGCCTGGCTAGCGACCACCCTCAAGTAGAAAATCTGTCGCCAAGCACCTAACGGTGTGTTCCGGCAGCAGTCCTTGAGAGCTATGTATTTAAATTTTTTCAACACTCTCGCTCGTGACGGGCCTTTAAATGCACCGATTTTAGTGTCATAATATTGTCTATTACGCACTCGTGCTTTTTTTTACTTTACCGCACTAGTGTTTTAAATAGAAAAAACAACATTTCCACACTTCTTACATAGGAGATTGTAGTTTGTTTCGTTCGTTTTTCATATAAAAACAAACCAACGAGTTTTTTTACCTATTGAAGTAGAACTTTAGAAGATTTAATTATAAACCTTCTTAATCAGATTATTATTGCTATCAAAATGATCAAGAAAATATTTTCGTATCGAAATTTTTGTATTCGTTCTTCACAAGTGTGTTGAAGAACGTCGTATGAAACTTGTTCGCGTTATTTATTATAATTTCTACTTCGATCTCAGGCCTAAAACCCGTCTCGCTTGCAATAAAAAACTTCGCGTACTTGTTGCATAATGTACTAATTATTAACTACCGAACTTTCTATTAGGTTTTTCTGCTCAATGAGTTGAAAATGAGCAGCACTTCTTACGTTCACGCGACTTGTGATTTGCTGCTCATTTAGTCTTTTTAATTCCTTGTATTTTACGATCATCGCTCAAAAAAATATTATAATCATCGTAGGCATATTATACAAATCTCAGATTTGGAACTTAGGTATAGAGTAAAACAAATACAATATATTCGTAAATGAAGGATTAAAAGATATATAGCTATTTCCTCTTGAATTTGTACGAGGTCTTCGGATAGCGACTTCCGAACTTTGACAATCGATACCGGCCATAATATTGAAGCTACATCTGTCAAATTGTCTGTCATTTATTCAGTCTGTATTGCCTATTCCTGGACTGTATAAAACGTACGATAAATAAAAAAAAAACAATTATAACTTTCACACACTTTGTTTTATTTATATCTAATGATAAGAAGCGCAATGAAAGTCCCGTCATAAGTTGAATATATCCAAAATTAAACGTACTCATGTTGGTTGTAAAGTGAATTTACTCTTGTCTGTTTTGAATTTGTTCGGGTTATATTTTATTGAACAGATCTTAATCTGTGAATAAAAAACAGTGCCTACATGTTTTTTGTTTCTTTTTTGTGATATGTAGTACTGTAGTCTCACTGTAGATGAAATAATAATAATGTTTATTATGAAAACAGAACATAAGCTATGAACATACACAAAAAAAATACCACATCATACTATAAATTAATACGATCAATTTCATCCTATTTGGTGATCACTGAATCTTGTAACGAACCGCTGAGCGTCTCGTTCAGTCCACAAATATAGACGTAAATTTATTTATGAAAGACTATGTCGATTTAAAGCAGACGCTAATACAATTTTAGAATAATATAAATAAACTCTAACTACCATTCAAACCATTGGTTAGAAAAAGGTATCTATTAATGAGGTATCGTTCAAAAGCTACGCAACCTTCATAAAATAATGCAAAAAGGCTAATAACAATGTATGGGGACAACTACTAAAGAGGACTTGTTCGAAAGACGCGACACTATACTAACTCTAGCGAGGCATTTGCCTAAAACACATGACGTCAACAGGGTGAGGCTGAAATGAAGCCAAGATGAGGGCCTCTGATTGGTAGATAGGTTGTCTTCCACTTAGCTTCATTCTAAATTTAAATCAGTATGTGACGTCATCGGTAGTGAGGCTGAGATGAAGCCAAGTTGGGGGCTTCTGATTGGTGGATCAAATGACTTCGACTTAGCCTCATTCTAGATTTGAATTTAAAATTGGAACAATAAATATCTTATTTCTGATTGGACGAAGAAAAGGGGGGGAGATCAGCTTCTTGGCTTGTGATAGGTTAAAGCTGACCTCAAGTTGGCTTCATTCAAATAGTATAAATAGGGAACAAGCGCGCAGTTCAAATTAGTTTTCGTTATAAATTTGGAGCTTAAAGATCGGGAAGTAAACAGTGAAGTGAAAAGTGTTTTATAGTCTCTCCATATTGCCAGGCTTTCGCGGAATTTCGGATTCGTTTAGTTCGCGAGTTTACAGGCGTTATAGGCCGAGGCAAAGGGGAAAATTCAAAATTAATTAAAAGTGAAACTAGTGCGGTGCGTTCTAGTGCAGTGAAAAATAATGGGATTACAGTGAGATACCGGATGTTAGAGAGTATTTACGTAAGTCATAGTTATTAAATTAGCTGTGAATTTTAGGGTGTTTTCTTTCAGGACAGCATTCTGAAATTATTATGTTTTGACTAGGGTATTTAGGGTGGTTTCTTTCAGGTCAGATAAATTACCTCCAAGATACTGAATGAGATACTCTGTTAAAATAATGAAGCTATGGTTGATGAAATTAATCAATTGACTAGAGACACACACTCTTTGGATTTCTCGCAGACTAAAAGACAGTTTAGAGATATCCAGGTCACTGGTTGATATTATCATCTGTATATCGCGACAGTTAATTAATATACAACAACTAACTTTTTACAAATCCTGATACATAGATCTGTCTAATTATTACATCAGAGTATGCCAAATATAATCATTACCAAAAATAATTGAATTTTCAAATAAAACAAACAAACAGAAAATATTTATCACACAAAATAAAAGTAAGAGAGACAATAAATTAACTTATAAAACAATATCTTAAAACTAAGCCTAAAGTTAAACGAAGCTCTAGCATTGTGTTCCAAACTCCACCGACGCAAAATAACAAGGAGGGGTTAAAGCTAAAATGATAAACGGAGATCGTTGACTTAGTCACAAAGGGGCCCCTTAATCCGGCCGCCCAGATGGTCGAAAGCCCATGGGGTTATTCTAGCTTCATCCCCTACAATGTAAATAATCCATAGAATACCTACTAATCATAGAATATTTAATTTATAATATAATTTTCAGAGAATTCACACAATTACATAAGTTGCATTTCATACAAAATCTATGGAAACTATTTACATTTAGTTCTAAAAATATATTGTCAACTTTTTGGAAGCATAAATATAACGTTTTATATTTCAGAGAAATCTTCTAACAGGTACAGTTGCAGTACATATGGAATCTATGCAAACTATTTACATTTAGTTTAAATTATAAATCCTTTATTACTACTCATCATGATTAATAATCTAATTTTATCTGATTTACTTTATTTTATAAACATCAATTACACAAAGCACGAAAATTAGTTGTATATTTCTTAATTATTAGAATATTAGTTGTGTTCCATTTTACTTCATCTCCTCTGAATAAGAGAACTATTAGATAATGGTTCTTAAGGTTTAGTTATTTTATGCAATGATGAATAACTGGGAATATAAGATAAATAAGGCCAATTAGTGATAGCTGAATTTTACAACTACTGACAAACTTAGGATTTTATAAGTATATAATTAGGGAATAACTACATGTGAATATAGAGTAGAATTGTTAGTGACTGACAATGTTAGAATCTTATTAGGAAACTACTTATTCTGCTATATTCTTTTGTATACTAGGATGTGGATGTACATAGTTCTGAACTTATGGGTATCTAGCATGTCTTAGCCTCCCGAAAAGAGTTTAGGTTACTACAACGGTTCATAATGTATGGTTCTACCATTAGACTTGACGATCACACCTTGGCCAAAACTTCTATCAGTCCAACACTCAAGAATAGGTTAAACTATTCATTTACATTAATAATTAAAGTTTTCATTTAGATTAAGATTAACAATTAAAACAATTAAATAATTACTTCTACAAAAAATTAAAATAATTAGATAGGGCTTTTACGTTTTGCTGTACCGTGACCAGCATTACCAAGATATAGGATACAATAGGCTTAGTAGGGTTTTTACAATTTGCATGCCGTGGACCAGGATCAAAGTTTAGGTATCAAGAATGTCTACAAAAAAAAATTTTATTTAAAAATAAGATAGGCGTTTACAGTATTGGTTTGCGTGACCAGAATTACTGGGATATTGTATTATATTGGTTAGATATTAGGATTATGGTTTGAGTGTTTGGACTAACCTTACGGGGTGGCAGGAGATGCTTTTAGTATCTTTTGCCACAATTTGTTGACGTGAGAATGGACGGGAGCTAAGACTGGTAGATGCTTATATGATAGAACTTGCAGTAACTTATATTGAACAGTTCATGGATTGAATATTATAAAATTGATACTACTTATTATATAGATTGGTGTTGTCAGTGTGTAGAATTCAACTATCTGTAGGTTTTTAGACTTATTACTATTGCAATTTATCATAGAAAAACATAAGCATGAATATTAATAACAGAAGTTGTCATTTTAACATAGATGAAGTTCACCTAATAAACATAGCTAGGTAGCCATGTTAATAATAAATAAATGAAGGCTACACTAGAGCAATTGGAATAGATTAACTATACATTACATTTTTATTAGTATATTTTGATTTATGCATTCACATACAATTCCAGTCTTTTAGCGAATTTAAAAATCTGATATCATAGAGTGCTATAGGTATGTTTTCTGCAATGCATATGACTCTTAGTATAAATTGGGAATATCATCTTGTATGCAGAAGGGTTACTGAGTTGAGAAAAGTTGTTTACACTGGATCATCAAGATAAATATTTATGTCTATATATTATATTCAATATTCCAAACTGTAGTAGGTAAATAACTTTAATGATATGAATAGGTTAATGAACATGATTGATTAGAAATGCGATTTTATTATCATTTATTTATCCAAAATAATTTTGATATATAAGTAGTATATATCACAGGTTCCTAGGGTGTATGTAGTGAATAATGCATGATAGTAGTTGCGTGACCTTTAACAGCAGGATATTCTCCTTTGCCAGGTTGTTCAGTCAGTATGTTTCCACTAAATGAAACTAAATTCCATAAAGTAAAAACATTGTGATATTGCGCATGGGCAATTCGTTAACCGTCAGTGTACTGTAGAATTATTGTGTAGAGTAAGGCAGGTAAATTTTGTAGTGTTTACGCTGAACTGACATCAGAATCGATTACATTTGTAACCAGCCAAGAGCAGCGTAAAGCGTCATTGTGTCTGTAAATGTGTGGACTAATCATTGAAGTGTGAGGAGATAATAATTTTGAATAATAAATGTTATAAAATGCACTTCTAGGTGACAATGGAAGGATTAAATTAATTTACGGTGAAAAATGTTACGGTGATATGGTGAACAGTCTTGGTATAGTTATCTACATACTTGAACATTAAAACACTAGGAATATATAGTTATATAGATTACCATTTCTTAGTTTTACCAAGTTGATCCAGTGCTTTTAGATATTGAGTAAAAATTAAAGACTGGGGGTCAAAAGTATCTGAGAAAATTATTATTGTACATACAATCTTATTGTACTGTACTATTCATTACAGTTTGTGTTGTAAGAATTTGTGAGAATAAAGAAAGTTGCATTTTTTTTTAAACGTTAATATGTGTACTACAATTATTACTGCATCATTTGTTTAGTACCAGATGACTTGATATTGGTTAAGATGGTAAACTTATTTTGAACATTTTCTCCCTGTGTTGAGAATCATAGGTTCATAACATCAGAAACGTGTTTTTTTAAGTAGTCTAATATAATAGGTGTTATAATAGCTTATTTAAATATTTGATTATCATAAACTTAAGTAAGACATGACAGCACCAGGAACGTGAATCTGAGCTGGAGTCACAGGAACGTAGGCAGTTGTAGTTGTAAGGCAAGTACCGGTATGTAGAAACCTGAAATTGAGAAAGGAAATATGTTAGTGTTAGGTTAAGGAGAGACTATAATGAAGGTTCATAGAATAGTGGAAAGGAAATTATATTTCTATACACATATATAAACATTGAATAGTGTCAGTAGCAACCTCTAGGTAAACAGAGTAAATTAAGGAAATTATAAAGTTAGTTATTTCATGCATGTATATTATACCAAGTTATCTATATAAAAATAGGATTCAAGTAGAAAAGCTAGATGTTTTATATCAGGACAGTTATTATTTATATATATAAGTTATTGAAAAAAATTTTACTTTTCAGATTATTGAATTGGGGTCGAGATAAAAATATACTCCATAACATAAGTCTAGGTCATGGTTAGAATGTATGATTCCTTGAGCCCTGCATTATTAGCCGTGGTGATGATGAAGTTGATCTATACATACTAAAACTAATTCAAATCTGTTTAGTCATTTCAAAGTGAAGGTGTAGCAAATTAACAAATTCACTACCAAACTTTCACAATTATCATATAAATTCTAAATACCTACTATATCAAATCCAGTAGTGTCCCATTAAGTAGTGTGCTATGATATCTAAATTAAATTCAAGATTTTAATTTTGTTACATTTGCAATAATGCCTGCTATGTGGATTACATTACAAAATCACAAATATACAATAGGAATAAGTTAAGTCATGTGAGGGATTCGGACCCACGTCCATCCACCCCTTGAGCCGGGGTATGCTCTAAATTCAAGATGTTATCAGGTGTTAGATCAATATAAGTGTGTATGTGAACCAACACAATAAGCAGATCTTTACAAAGCTGTATTCTAGATTATGGGATAAGATGAATATGTGAACTAATTAAAATAATTTTATTCTGGGGTCGAACAGAATAAACACAAAATTTCTGAAAGTAGGATATATATTTGTTGAGATGGTATGTGTTCTTTGTTTTTAAATATACTGAAAAAATTGTGAATGAGATTGATATTAAAATTGAAAGCTTGGGTTTTCCTATAGGTAGATACCTACCTTGTAGATGAGTAATGTTGTGACATTAGGAGAAATGACTTTGGTTTACCTAGGTTGCAGTGTTCTAGATTCAATAAAAGTATAGTTATAAGTATAGCTTAACATCAAACAAGTTGTTTGCTTGTGTACCATCTTGTTGCATATCATATACATCTATTTAGGTAATAACCATTTTTAGTATGTACATAGAGTTCATACTAATTATTTAATGTATGAAGTATGCAGATAGACTGTTAATTTTTATAGTAAATATGTTTAGTATAAAATGATTATAGTAACATACTTGTGGAGAGAAATAACAAAGATTATTTAGGGAATCTATAATAGATTAATAATTATCACTGTTTTGGGGTCGGAACAATGTCTCTTCTCTATCAACATAGACAACACTCTATTTATGTATGTACATATTAAAAACATGTTGTCAATAACAGCACGGGATAATGCAGGAATTTATTGAAAATAGCACCAGCTTCAAAATTAGTCGTGCCATGCAGCTCAATAGGGAATGAAACAAGTCAAACATTTATAGGTCATTAATTCTGAACCAAGTAGGTATATAGTAGAAATAAAGCATTATAGGATACCAAGGATGGGGGGCCGTGAAATTATTTTAGTGTGAAAAAAAGTTAGCTGGTTATAAGGAAATTGACATCAACTTGAAGGAATTTATGAAATAATACTGGTATAATATATTAAAATTAATCAAGGGTAACATTATCTCTCAAACAAAACAAATTAAAAGTTTACAAGTACCTTTAGAATCCAAAATTAAAGTTCTTGATCAACCATAATGTGATGAGTGGAGCATGTTTGTAATGTACAGCGGTGAATACCAGGCGGGGCATAATTATGTATCGGTCTTTTTCATTATTCCGGTGACGCATGGTTGCATACCATTTATGTGTGTTTTTTATAAAAAGCTTTGAGAAAACATTTCATCGTCTTCATATTCCTGTAATAATAAAATTGTAGATTAGTACATAGGTATTTACAGGTTTAAATCATAAAAGCCCAGGTCTCTTATATCTAGGTGGTAGACCTCTTAGGCTGTGGGCTGTCTTGGTGGATATCATTGCAGATTTCAGTTATCTGGGCAGTGGAGTATTAATGTTACTGTGATAGATTTTAGTAGCACCATGAGTAAATGTTTGTATGATGGGGAGATCTAGGCATGACACATAGGTATTTTATAATTGTAGCAAGTACTACAATAGTATTGAACAGATAGAGATATAGCTCACCTGAAGGTGGAACAGGTTATCTTGTTAGTTTTGTGAATTTCATTAATGTAATGTATCACCAGTAGTTCTCAATAAGCAATTAAATTTAATCAATAAATGCCCAAATTCGGTTGCGTGACGCACCGAACTTAGCGAGGAACATTTTTGGCGCTAAAAAAGAGACGCTATCAGCCAAAACAGACGCGACGCTAAATTTAAAATATTCAAATTTCGAACATTATTATTTCTGCGTGCTTATCATACGGTATCAGTAAACGGAATTTCGGAGAAAATAAAGCACTAATTCTAATCACGGATATATAAAATAATAATTAATAAATAACATTACTTACCATGAATTAGGTTACCGGCGTTTCTTCTTCTTGATGACTTAAACACTCTCTTTAGAGTATAGTTCTATCTTTCGATCGACGACTGTGTAGGGCATTATGTTGACCTTTTATTTCACTTAACAACAATGTTTACACTTGTAATTATAAGACTTTTAATTACGAACTTTTCTTCGGCAACAAACAAAACATTTTCAAACAAATGCATTCAATACCAGTGTTGCCAGAGCGCGTGTATCAAAAGTAACGTACAACAAGTCGAAATTCAAAGAAAAACCAGCCAAGTGCGAGTCGGACGCGAATGTTCCGTACAACTGAATGATATATTAGGGTTATATTTTCTGCTTCTAGACCTTATCCCAAGCTAGATAGTGTCAGACCAACATCTATTTTATTCCTTACTTCCTATTTTGTTATTTGCTTGTCATTTTATTAATAATAACACATTTCTGCTACATACTACTGCTTCGATGTAGAATATCCAAAATCGCCAATAATAGTCAACTATTTATTTGGAACTTATTCTAAAAAACGGTACATATATTAAAAATGTATTTGTAGAGTCAATGAAAATAAAATTTGCGTCTATACCATTTGTTATATACTTTGCAACTCACTCATCAAAATTTAGATACAACCATAAGGAAAATACCTTCTAGTTGAAAAAATATTAATTAAAAACTGTCAAGAAGCAAATCAGGTCTAAAGCAAAAGTAGTTGATGTGTAATTATATTTAAAATTACTAACTCATTCTAGCAGGATCGCGAAATTGTTAGAAGGAACCCATTATTGAAACATCAATATGTTTCAATGTCATGTTATGTCAAGGCACGGTGCCATAATGCGTCAGTCTAGCAAACGTTAGGCCGTTTTTTTTATTTCTTAGTCGATAAATGACATATAACCTCAAAAACAGTAACGACTAGGTAAAAATTCTAAATTAGTATCGGAAAAATCATGTTACTATATAAATGTAATGACTTGGCAACATTATTCATGATTAGTCATTAGATAATAGTATTGCATCAAGTCACATAGATGGCGCGAATTTCATCACAGTCAGGTAGGAGACGCAGTGTTGCCAACTTTAACGTTTTTTTTTTTTTTCGAATAAATAATTTTTTTGAATCGATAGTAATTAACTTATATAAGCAATGTCATTGTAGGTTTGGAACTTATATACGGAATGCACGTAACTTGTAATCCTTAATTGAATTTTAGTCACATATTTATAAATGCTTAATAATATGTATTTACGTAGGTAGTATTATTTAAGATATTATTTAAGTCTATGATCTTTCGATCTTCTTGATGGTGATTATAACTGGGGAACGAGGCGATAACAGAGTAGAGCGCTGCGGACTACTTGCGCAACTACTGTAAGTATAGAATTCGGTAAATTTTATTTTTATTGCAGGCACGGCCAAGCTGGAGAACACGATTTCAGGAGTTGTTCATATTAGTGTTCATAAAATAAAAATATTTATATACATTATATCTATGTAGATTATGTATGATATTATGTAGATTTGATGATTTACAAATAGTGTGCGACTGGAGTTTGGACCAATGAAACGAATAAAATACGGAAAAATAAAAATCTAAAAGGAACACAATGCTAATCAAAAACAAAACCTACTACAAATATAAAATTTAAGAACATAATAAAATATACATAAAAAAAAAAAACTTATCTATGCGAAGTACAGAACAAGTTGAGTTTATCGTAGAGAAACATACCTAGCATCAATACGGATACTTTAGGAATACATTTTCGAATTACATATTATGGGGTGAGGGCAGACTCGTCTAAAGCCTTTGTCACGACACTAGGTTTTCACACGCCAGAACACATATTCATAAATAGGAACTTTTAATTCGTCATCAAATTCATGGATTTGAACAAATTGTTATAATCTTTAAAATTCTATATGCATTCTTGACCCTGGGAACAAAATTAATTGGCAGTTAACTAATCTGTGATTTTACGGCTGTTGTAGGATATTATATTACCTTAGATTGTGGTTTGAGGAGACAGAGTACAATTTGTACTGTGTTTTCTGAGACTATAACATGTTCAATTGTTCATATAAAAAAAAAACATATATAATATGTAGCAATATGGAAAAAAAAGTATATATATTGATTAATGATTGAATTGAAAATTGGGATAAATTGTTATGAGGAAATTTTCTGCCATTTGTCTATTAATTGATTGGGTTCGAATCGGTTCGAGATCAAATGTTTGATTTCATGATTAAACAAAAGGGGGTCGCGGTGTAATTAATTAAGATCAACGTGTAGTTTGTGTTCTTATTGCCTACGTATAGCTTGTTGGATTTTTAAGTAGCGTGATAGCGAATGGTAGATTGAGGGTATGGCAGTTTATAAACGAGGAGCGTAAGATGTGGAGTGCTTACTTATTATACATATAACATTATGTATAATAAGTATGCATCAACAAAGTTTTACAAAGTAAGAAGGGCTTAGGAGTTTAACACGCTAGTGGGCATGAGACGGCTTATTCGTGTTTGAATTTGAACTGGTTAGTCTTAGGTTTCGACTAACTGACACTCAACACTGATTTCAATGAAGGGGTAACTTTGGTGTTAGGTTAAGTCTGATGACAATACTATACATCAGCAGAAGCTGATTTCATTGGAGTCCGCACTGCACAAGGAGCTAACATCTAAATCTCGGCAACTACACACGCTCCCTGTCAAAAATAGGCCTTGTTATGATGTTCACGTCTGGGTGTGGTGTTGCGGCTATGGCCAATTATCATCTTTCTGCTATTAACGGGATTAGTGAGGACAGGGGTGTTGTAGCTGTGATTCTTGGCAAACGAAAAGTTGGTTTGGTTGGGAAGCAGCTTCATTATATTACTAGGATCAAAGCGGAGGTCACGTACCGGTTTGCTCGTCTGAGCATAATTCCCTTGTGGTAAGTGATTCTATGTCATAGACAAAGCATTATAAAGCCCAGATTGGAGCACACGCAATGTCTATTTTTGGTTCGGTTTAAAAGACACACCACATAATGTAGGGCAACATATACATTCGATTGTTTGAATTCAAATACTAATAATGCTTAAACTACACAATGGAGTACTTTTGAATTTAGATGTTTATTGACGATCTATATTTGTGAACAATTTATAAAGGTTGAAAAATTTCCTCCAGTATATTATTAGGTCCTTCGCAAATTTATTCAGGGGTCGGCTGTAACGAACCGCTGAGCGTCTCGTTCAGTCCACAAATATAGACGTAAATTTATTTATGAAAGACTATGTCGATTTAAAGCAGACGCTAATACAATTTTAGAATAATATAAATAAACTCTAACTACCATTCAAACCATTGGTTAGAAAAAGGTATCTATTAATGAGGTATCGTTCAAAAGCTACGCAACCTTCATAAAATAATGCAAAAAGGCTAATAACAATGTATGGGGACAACTACTAAAGAGGACTTGTTCGAAAGACGCGACACTATACTAACTCTAGCGAGGCATTTGCCTAAAACACATGACGTCAACAGGGTGAGGCTGAAATGAAGCCAAGATGAGGGCCTCTGATTGGTAGATAGGTTGTCTTCCACTTAGCTTCATTCTAAATTTAAATCAGTATGTGACGTCATCGGTAGTGAGGCTGAGATGAAGCCAAGTTGGGGGCTTCTGATTGGTGGATCAAATGACTTCGACTTAGCCTCATTCTAGATTTGAATTTAAAATTGGAACAATAAATATCTTATTTCTGATTGGACGAAGAAAAGGGGGGGAGATCAGCTTCTTGGCTTGTGATAGGTTAAAGCTGACCTCAAGTTGGCTTCATTCAAATAGTATAAATAGGGAACAAGCGCGCAGTTCAAATTAGTTTTCGTTATAAATTCGGAGCTTAAAGATCGGGAAGTAAACAGTGAAGTGAAAAGTGTTTTATAGTCTCTCCATATTGCCAGGCTTTCGCGGAATTTCGGATTCGTTTAGTTCGCGAGTTTACAGGCGTTATAGGCCGAGGCAAAGGGGAAAATTCAAAATTAATTAAAAGTGAAACTAGTGCGGTGCGTTCTAGTGCAGTGAAAAATAATGGGATTACAGTGAGATACCGGATGTTAGAGAGTATTTACGTAAGTCATAGTTATTAAATTAGCTGTGAATTTTAGGGTGTTTTCTTTCAGGACAGCATTCTGAAATTATTATGTTTTGACTAGGGTATTTAGGGTGGTTTCTTTCAGGTCAGATAAATTACCTCCAAGATACTGAATGAGATACTCTGTTAAAATAATGAAGCTATGGTTGATGAAATTAATCAATTGACTAGAGACACACACTCTTTGGATTTCTCGCAGACTAAAAGACAGTTTAGAGATATCCAGGTCACTGGTTGATATTATCATCTGTATATCGCGACAGTTAATTAATATACAACAACTAACTTTTTACAAATCCTGATACATAGATCTGTCTAATTATTACATCAGAGTATGCCAAATATAATCATTACCAAAAATAATTGAATTTTCAAATAAAACAAACAAACAGAAAATATTTATCACACAAAATAAAAGTAAGAGAGACAATAAATTAACTTATAAAACAATATCTTAAAACTAAGCCTAAAGTTAAACGAAGCTCTAGCATTGTGTTCCAAACTCCACCGACGCAAAATAACAAGGAGGGGTTAAAGCTAAAATGATAAACGGAGATCGTTGACTTAGTCACAAAGGGGCCCCTTAATCCGGCCGCCCAGATGGTCGAAAGCCCATGGGGTTATTCTAGCTTCATCCCCTACAATGTAAATAATCCATAGAATACCTACTAATCATAGAATATTTAATTTATAATATAATTTTCAGAGAATTCACACAATTACATAAGTTGCATTTCATACAAAATCTATGGAAACTATTTACATTTAGTTCTAAAAATATATTGTCAACTTTTTGGAAGCATAAATATAACGTTTTATATTTCAGAGAAATCTTCTAACAGGTACAGTTGCAGTACATATGGAATCTATGCAAACTATTTACATTTAGTTTAAATTATAAATCCTTTATTACTACTCATCATGATTAATAATCTAATTTTATCTGATTTACTTTATTTTATAAACATCAATTACACAAAGCACGAAAATTAGTTGTATATTTCTTAATTATTAGAATATTAGTTGTGTTCCATTTTACTTCATCTCCTCTGAATAAGAGAACTATTAGATAATGGTTCTTAAGGTTTAGTTATTTTATGCAATGATGAATAACTGGGAATATAAGATAAATAAGGCCAATTAGTGATAGCTGAATTTTACAACTACTGACAAACTTAGGATTTTATAAGTATATAATTAGGGAATAACTACATGTGAATATAGAGTAGAATTGTTAGTGACTGACAATGTTAGAATCTTATTAGGAAACTACTTATTCTGCTATATTCTTTTGTATACTAGGATGTGGATGTACATAGTTCTGAACTTATGGGTATCTAGCATGTCTTAGCCTCCCGAAAAGAGTTTAGGTTACTACAACGGTTCATAATGTATGGTTCTACCATTAGACTTGACGATCACACCTTGGCCAAAACTTCTATCAGTCCAACACTCAAGAATAGGTTAAACTATTCATTTACATTAATAATTAAAGTTTTCATTTAGATTAAGATTAACAATTAAAACAATTAAATAATTACTTCTACAAAAAATTAAAATAATTAGATAGGGCTTTTACGTTTTGCTGTACCGTGACCAGCATTACCAAGATATAGGATACAATAGGCTTAGTAGGGTTATTACAATCTCACTAGGATGACCTGTGTCGTGGGATTCAGTCCCTTCCTTTTTTGAATTACTCTATCAAAGTTAACGATATTCTTAGATAAATGAAATAATTAATAGTGTGGAAATAATAATGAGACATAGTTTTGAAAATGATATCTTAGGCTACAGCATGTGTATGTTTACATCTTCATGACCGTGATTTCTCGAAAGGAACAGCGTTTGGAGCGACTATTACCCACACTGAATTGTTTGATATGAACAACTAAAAGCAATGGTGTATTCCCTGTCTCCATCAACAGGATATAATAAAAAATATCCTTCGCTAGAATGCACATAGCACATAGCTTTCCATACAAAAGTAGTTGCGTTATAGTTTAATTACCAGGTATTTAAAGTCTGTGAAAATTTGCATGTATAAATTCCTGAGTCTAATATATATGCTTCTGGTTTGTCAGTTTTACAATATAACATTTATACCTCTAAATGTGTATAAATAATCCCACATCAATTACTTCGAATATTTCCGAAAAAAGTTAATTTTACGGAAAACTGGCAACCTGGAAACTTGGGTATCAGACTCAAGAACATGCATGACACATTTGACCCAGTTTGAACAATTTGTATTTAAAATATGGCGAAACTACGTTCATATAAAAACGCTTTCGAGAATTTAGCTTTAAGGATTCCTACTGCCCACATCGATGGGTAGCTACACGGATGAGTGAAAACCGGGAATAAATAAAAATAACTGCATACCAAGGTGACCAAGGACGCACATTCAGCAGGTGAGTTTCAACTTTAGTAAGCCAGCTACTTCATTTTATTGTTGTATGTATGGTGAAAGTGTTGATTCAATGAACAGGCTCTACCCGCATGAAACTAGTTAGAAAATAGTCGTTTGATCTCAACCTGGACACAGAACATTAACGTGGCGTGGATGGAGCAACGCCATAGATTCTCCGAACCAACCAACATCGCTTATATAGTTTCCAATCAATCCATCAGCTTCCAGCTACTTAAAAGGCTTCTGATGTAAAAATGTCCTCATTAAGGGAGCAATGCAGATCAATTAGAATCTCTGTAATAGATGATGTAACAAATGTTTAATTTCAACGCAATCTGCGCGACCGTTTGTTTGTCCAAAAAGCGCGAGTTAAGATAAAATCATACCTTTCACATGGATGCGTTTACACAGATTTGTTTAGGATAGAATTGGTCACAATTTAACGAAAGTCAGATGTTAAAAGGAGTTCCAATAAAAATTTGAAATCTCCAGTTCATACTTTTTCACAGTTACGAAAAAACCTTCAGCGCTAATTTATTGCCAAAATGTCCGTAGATAAAGTATATTTTTCTGAACACAAACAATGATTTGCTGAAGTGGAAATCCACCTTCAAAGTAACCTGAATCAGGGAATCACTGGCTTTTTATATTTTGATGTTCTTTTTTCTTCGAATGTTTTTCTTCCTTCCATGTTATTGAAAGGGTTCGGTACACCGGACCCTGTTACGAAGCTTCGGCTGTCCGTTCTTCCGTCCATTCGACCTATATATAGAGTTTTATATTTGGAACGGTTATAGGCAGCCGATTTGTATGGCGGATTACTGCATCAGCCGGATTGCCCATTGCTGAACATAGCCTCCCCCATCTGGGGGGTGGTTTGCAATATACGCTTGGCAGGCATCTTGGGATATCAGTTCCTCAGAAGGCGCTGCTGCCCAACTACCGGTATTTTTTTACATTTAATCGCCTCTTACGACACCTACAGGTAGAAATGGGGAGGTGGCATTCTAATCTTGCAACACACGGCAAAGCGGATTGCCTGCTTTATAATAATAACAAAAAGTTCAAAATAAAAAGGGTTCTCCACACAAGAAATGTGTATTTAAACGTTATTTTCTTTGGCACTTTTTAAAAAATATATAATACATACAAACGTCAAACTTGAAATGAAAATAGTCCAATATCTAACTTACACCAACAAATATACGAAAAACTAAAAATAAAATTCAAAAATTAAAATCATCTGAGTGCTTATAGGATTCCTAGCAAATATCTCGATATGTATGAAAATATAAAGACAAAACAGGTACAGTTATGTACACAAGGATTCGTCTTAGCGGGTACCACCGCATGTCAAATACCCTGCCTCGAAGCTGTTGTGTGCACACATATGTGTTTATGCGTGAAGCCTACGGTAAGAAGTGAAAATCGTCAACGTACAATATGACTTCTTGCACAACAAAAAGGGACAACACAAGAACATAATTAGTAAAATAATAAGATTTCCATAACAATACACAAGGCACAATTGTAAAAAGTTTTATCTTGTATTTTACCCAGCCCACTACCTGAGTCCTTCCCTCGTTGCAAATGCTATCTTAAATAGTATACCTGCTACCATGTAGAAGCAATGACGGCCGAGCGGTAATAGCTATGGACTGCCGTGCCGCATTTTGCGATTGCCCGCCTGGCTACCACCCTCAAGAAGAAAATCTGTCTCCAAGCACCTAACGGTGTGTTCTGGTAGCAGTCCTTGAGAGCCAGTGAAATTACTGCACAGTCTTAACATGACGGGCGCAGTGCAATTCGTGACTTGTAACGAAATGCATATGTTATGGCGGTTAGTCCGCTTAACATCAGATGGGTATACAGCATGTTCCGTCAATAAGGTAACAAGCGCTTTATAATGGTAAGACGCCCTTTTGTGCGCCCAATGAGCAGTAACACGATACTCACATCGACGTGAGTTGTGGCACGCCGTTTCATAAACTAGTACTCGTGTACAAAAAAATGCAATTGAAATGATAACTTAATACCTTTTCTTATTTACTTATAGTTTATAAATGCCTCGTATATTGAGGCTCATTAGGGCATAATAAACTATGCCTAGCTTTAACAATAAACAATGTTCGTATCGGTTTTATAGTACAAAACATAATAAGGCTAAGACAAACTTTGCCAACTTCAGTAAGTTCATCATAGTTATATTATTCCTAAATTGCAGCGTAGCTTGTTTAGGGCCTGTTTCAGAATATTCGAGTAAGTTCCGGTTATTCTACCCAGAACATAAAATAACTGAATGATAAAAATTACAGTTAACATGCAGCGCGTTTCAAGCTTTAACCGATGGATAGGATAAATCGATGACTGTGAAGCGCAAAGATAGTGTTTTATTTATTTAATATGTTCTGGGTAGTATAACCGGAACTTACTCGAACATTCTGAAACAGGCCCTTAGTATACTCTATTCCAGCGCTTCCATGAAAAGCGATTGCTGAGGGGTGTATTTAGGCGGTCCGATGCTTGTTGACTAAGAACTAAGACCAGTTGAGTTCTTAGATTTATAGCGCTTCTGGCCTTTTTTTTATGCCTTATAGGTTAGCCTTTGACCACTATCTCACCTGATGGTAAGTGATGATGTGGTCGAAGATGTTGTTCAGGCTAACCTAGAAGTACTGAACCTCTACCTAGAGGGCCTCAAGCATTATTTATCTGTAAAGTATATTAAAGTTTGTTATGTTTATTCCTACTTTTGATTCTTTGGGGGGCAGTTGCCCTGGGTTCACCCATGAAGATTCTACTAGTGTGTTTGTGGATATGAGTTCTAAGCTAGGCACAGTGGTTTTAGGCAGGGGAAGGCAGCTGCTGAAATAATATAATTTATTATTTTTAGACCCTCCAAACTAACCACATGGGGGCTGTGAATTTCATACTATTATTGATACGCAGTTGATCTCAATACACAAACACTTACTTACCGAAATCATATAAAAAATTGATGTTTTAGTGTATTTTTTTTAAATTCGGTTCTTTTCTATGCATATCTGAAGTGAGACCTTGAAAAGCGAGGCTGGATCCGGACTTGGCCGATTTTTTTTAAATTCATTTACTACATGTAATAAATTCCTTTTTTGTACTAACAGCTGTGAGAATATGAAAACGAATTCATCGTAAATGTGGTGAATTTTCATACCTAGGTCACCTAGGTACTACTTATTTCAAACTGTATGGAATATTTTTTTTTATGTTATTGTGACGGAACAAGCTCGACACCCACTTGATGTTAAGCGGACTAACCTCTGCCTATAACATATGCATTTCATCACTAGTCACGAATTGCACTGCGCCCATCACCTTGAGACATAGTTGTTAAGTCTCATGTGCCTGTAATTTCACTGGCTCTTAAGGAGTGCTGCCGGAACACATCGTTAGGTGCTTGGCGACAGATTTTCTACTTGACGGTGGTTGCTAGCCAGGCGGGCATTCGCAAAATGCCCTTCCACCATGCGGTGAAGCTCAAGCTCGTGGAGGGATTCGACCCATGAACCTGCTGCGCAGCAGTCCATAGCCAATGCCACTGAGCCATCACTGCTTCAAATGATTTGTATCCTTCGCATATTTGTATACATACGTCTCTGCGTGTTAGTCACGGTACCAATGCCATGATCATAGCATTCCTGATATTCTCGCTTCAGTGGAGCGAAACATGTTGTCGCTCTACTTACACTTGTCGCGAATTTCATATCGAGAAAACATTTCCTCTTATATATAATAACGTTTAGACGGAAGTATAATAGTTACGCGTTGAAACATATATTGCTGTTACATAATCGATTAAAATAATATACAATAACAATCGATTGAAGCCGGTTGCTTATATGTTCCAGTTTAAGCAGACTGGACGGGATTACGGAGTAGTGGTGGGGTAACCGGTCTCGATTGCATTATCAAATCGCACGGCAAAATGATCGCATCGCCGCCGCTCGGGCTCCTGACTTTCTTTTCCGTCGTGTTTCTAGTGAGTTCGACCACTGTGCAAGAAACACCTGTTCAAAATGAACATGAATTGGCAGATAAGAAAATCGAGGTCTTTGATGGAGTTTACGTGAAAGTTCCTGAAGCTAACAATACGGAGAAGGTTATGTCGTTTGAAGTGGATACATATAAAAAGCTCGGAGAAGGTAAGGCTTTAAATTTTTTTTATTAATTCATATCAATGATGTATTTTTATTGATCACTTAATATGGATGTTTCAGAAGTTTAACCTTATATACGGAGGTATTATATTGGTTTAAGTGCAGTAGGTAAATAAAAAACTAATAAATTATTTCTAATTTAATAGAAACAATTCAAAGCTCTGTGAGTTGAAGACCTCAATAAAATATATTTTGGTTTACGTTTTCAACCCCATTATATCTTCTGTTTTTAAATATCTCTATCGACAAACAAAATTCATATAATTATCGAACCAGCTTACTAAACTTTACAATAATCGATTTAAAAAGGCGACCTTTTTTTATTTTTTTATGCCTGATAGGTTAGCCTTTGACTACTATCTCACCTGATGGTAAGTGATGATGTAGTCGAAGATGTTGTTCAGGCTAACCTAGAAGTACTGGCTCTCAAAGACAGCTGCCGGAACACACCGTTAGGTGCTTGGCGACAGATTTTCTACTTGAGGGTGGTAGCTAGCCAGGCGGGCATTCGCAAAATGCCCTACCACCATACAGACCTGTAGAGTAGAACAACCGAAAATCGCAAAAACAAAAAAAAAACATTTTCACTTATGCTGAAACGCAGACGATTCGCTCGTGCTTTGTGCTCACTTGGCCAATTTAAACACTAATATAGACACATTTAAATTATTTTGAATTTGATTTTGGTATCGATATTATTATTAAATGATGTATTAAACATTTACCTACTCTTATTATCTAATATTAGCTACTAATTTTAGCGATGGCTTAATTGTTAAGTATACTAATTAATTATTTCATAGAAAGTAATAAATGTTTTCCAAGATTCAATGAATTTTCATTGAATCAATTTCAATTTTAAAACAAAAACCTCTTAATTATACCTTTTTTAATTTGAAAGGAGGCACCTTTATATCTTTAATCTTTTCATGATAAAGAATTTAAAAATGTTTACCAGTGTTTTCCTGGTAGCGGTCTCTTTTTGACTACCAACGTAAAAAAGGGGTTCCTGTCGGAAATTTGAAATGTAATGTTCAGTAGGCGTTGAGTGAAACAAAACTGTAATAAGGCCGTGATTTATTTAAAATTATTTTTGACAAACAAAATTTTAATATTTATTCATAATGCAGAGAACCATATTAAGGTTCCGTAAGGATGACGTTCAGTTTTTAAGTAAAGTCTGTACAGACCCACCAACTTATCTGTTCAGGTGGAAGAAAAAAGCACTAAAACTTTCCCTCAAATTGTGACAGTCTGTAGTTGATTTCCATGACCAGTAGCGCCCTCGAAAACTGCACAGTTAAGTTGGTGGTACTATACGTCAGTATCTTAAGGCCAGGTTGTACCTACTTAAGACATTTTTTAAAATCTGTAACTCGAATAGAATTGAAAATTTAGAATATATAAAATTATTTATATAAAGTTGAACATACTCTCCAGGAACGTACAAAGTCAAAAACGTGATTATGAACAATTTCTTCGATAAAAAAAAATGTCAAACATGACACCATATCGCTACTTAAATCAGGTAGAACTAAAAGATACTATCATGAAACTATGTGGAAGTTTTACCAATGGATAGAGCTTGTTATTTATTAGTAACGTTTGAAGACACATTTTCAAATTTAGCTATAGTTTTTTAACAAGAAAAAATAAACTACAAATCTAAAGATTCAAGCTCTCGCGCACGTAATTCAGTACCCGCCTAGGCGTCATCGAGGTAGGACGCGTGTCGTTTTCTCCAGCAAAATTCTCTCCGACGATTACGAGCTATAAATATTTATAAACAGAATTATTATTAGCAGAATGGTGACACTGCAACATTTATGGTTATCCGCTGGCGTGAATCTTCCATCAGGCGAGTGTCTTGTACGTCATTTCAACCATGCCAAATAAAAAAAATACTTTCTCGATGGCATTGTTTTCACGCGCCACAGTATAAAAAGTACAGTATGGTCACGCCCCAATTACTAACTGTGGGTGTCGTAAGAGGCAACTAAGGGAAAATACCGGAAAGTGAGCAGCAGTGCCCTCTAAGAAGCTACCTCCCTCCACTAAAAAATCTGTCGCCAAGCACTTAACGGTATGTGCCGCTATGAGTCCTCCAGAACCAGTAATTTTGCATGGTGGTAGGGTATTTTGCGAATGCCCGCCTGGCTAGCTACTACCCTCAAGTAGAAAATCTGTCGCCAAGCACTTAACGCTATGTGCCGCTATGTATCCTTAAGAACTAGTAGTTGTGCATGGTGGTAGGGCAATTTGCGATTACCCGCCTGGCTAGCTACCTCCCTCAAGTAAAAAATCTGTCGCCAAGCACTTAACGCTATGTGCCGCTATGTATCCTTAAGAACTAGTAGTTATGCATGGTGGTAGGGCATTTTATAAATACCCGCCTGGCTTGCTACCACGATGTGTCAAGTAGAAAATCTGTCGCCAAGCACTTAACGGTATGTGCCGCTATGAGTCCTCTAGAACCAACAATTTTGCATGGTGGTAGGGCATTTTGCAAATACCCGCCTGGCTTCCTACCACTATTTGTCAAGTAGAAAATCTGTCGCCAAGCACTTAACGGTATGTGCCGCTATGAGTCCTCTAGAACCAATAATTTTGCATGGTGGTAGGGCATTTTGCAAATACCCGCCTGGCTTGCTACCACGATGTGTCAAGTAGAAAATCTGTCGCCAAGCACTTAACGGTATGTGCCGCTATGAGTCCTCTAGAACGAGTAATTTTGCATGGTGGTAGAGCAATTTGCGATTACCAGCCTGGCTAGCTACCTCCCTCAAGTAAAAAATCTGTCGCCAAGCACTTAACGGTATGTGCCGCTATGAGTCCTCCAGAACCAGTAATTTTGCATGGTGGTAGAGCAATTTGCGATTACCAGCCTGGCTAGCTACCTCCCTCAAGTAAAAAATCTGTCGCCAAGCACTTAACGGTATGTGCCGCTATGAGTCCTCTAGAACTAGTAATTTGCATGGTGGTAGGGCATTTTGAGAAAACCCGCCTGGCTAGCTACCTCCCTCAAGTAAAAAATCTGTCGCCAAGCGCTTAACGCTATGTGCCGCTATGTATCCTTGAGAATCAGTAATTTTGCATGGTGGTAGGGCATTTTATAAATACCCGCCTGGCTTGCTACCACGATGTGTCAAGTAGAAAATCTGTCGCGAAGCACTTAACGGTATGTGCCGCTATGAGTCCTCTAGAACCAATAATTTTGCATGGTGGTAGGGCATTTTGCAAATACCCGCCTGGCTTCCTACCACTATGTGTCAAGTAGAAAATCTGTCGCCAAGCACTTAACGGTATGTGTAGCTATGAGTCCTCCAGAACCAGTAATTTTGCATGGTAGTAGAGCAATTTGAGATTACCCGCCTGGCTAGCTACCTAACCCTCAAGTAGAAAATCTGTAGCCAAGCACTTAACGGTATGTATTTCAATAGTAATAGTTAAAGGTTATCAACTGTGTTAGTTGCACTATAAGGGAATAGTCACAAGAATATAATAATTGAGTACTGGATTTAGTAGCAGATACCTAAAGTAGATCAACTGTTTTAGTTACACTATGAAGCTGATAGCGTGCGGCTGGGGACATCGACCTGACGAGCGCTGTGCATCTAAAGCGCAGCGCCGCGTAGTGTCCATAGCCTACAACTCTCGCACGCTAAATTTGCCTACTGTGCAAGTACAAGCCGGCCTTAAGGCTATGTCATGTGCTAAATAGTTTTACTTGAACAGATTTGAATGAAAATATGTTTCCTTTGGAGGAGTAAAACAGTTATATATTCCCACATTATATTTTCTAAGGCCAATTTGATACGAAAACCTTTTAATGTGTAATAATAACAAATATTTTTAAAATATTTTATGAAAACATCAAATTAATGTTTTAATGAAACTCTTAAAAAATACATAAATATATCTAGTGACAATTCCGCCTAATTTTCCTGTTAAGCCGACGTGACGTCACAAACGCCACGCAGCCAAACCGGAAGAATTTTCGACCCGTTTCGCTTCTACACGAAACATCCTCAGGAGGAGGTGTGTTTTTTTATTGAAAAATATTGCTAAGTTGACTATATCACGCTTCTATCGTAAATATATTATTAATGTATGTATGTGAATAAAAATATTTTAATAAAATAGCAAAACCTTAGCAAAAGGGACCAGTTAATTCACTTTTCGATTTAGGTTACAAGTTTCGTTTGTCTTTTGTTTTTCAATCTGATCGATTTCACCATCGCTGTATCTCTTTCGCTCTTAGTTATTTAATATTGATAGAATTTCAGCGTTAAAGTCCAATGTCCGTCTATCTCACTGTATATCCGTATAGGATACTATATTTCTTTTTTGCATACCAATAAAATGAAGCGCTCGTAGCGAAGTTTACTTAGCTGTTCTCAACTGATCAGCAAAGTTAAGCAACGTCGCGCGCGGTCATGAGTTGGATGGGTGACCGCTAGTGACATTACAGCTGCGCGTTTCCGTGCTTCGGAGGGCACGTTAAGCCGTCGGTCCCGGTTGTTGTCTTAAGATGGCAGTCGTTATAGCATGGTGGTAGCGCATTTTGCGAATGCCCGCCTGGCTAATTACCACCCTCAAGTAGAAAATCTGTCGCCAAGCACCTAACGGTGTGTTCCGGCAGCTGTCCTTGAGAGCCAGTACTTCTAGGTTAGCCTGAACAACATCATCGACCATATCATCGCTTACCATCAAGTGAGATAGTGGTCAAAAGCAAACCTATCAGGCATAAAAAAAAAATACAGATAAACTTAAAAATAATAAGTAAATAATTACAACACAGCGGCGGTATTACCGCTAATACAATAAATAAATCGTATACCATATACATAGTTCGTAATTGGAATGAGTTACTAACCTGAAATTGAATAATTTGTGTTAAAAGTTAATCCAAAGCTAAATATTAAATTTGAAAATGAACTAATTACTTTTCAGGAAGCCTCCAATTTATGAGAAGATAGCTATAAAATCATTTTTGCTCCCCAGCATACTGAGGTTTAACCGTTTAGAGATTATTTAATATAGTGCAAATATATTTTTGAATGGAAACTTAATAGATTGATTGAAAACGGTTATATAATAACTTCTAGGTTAGCCTGAACAACATCTTCGACCACATCATCACTTACCATCAGGTGAGATAGTGGTCAAAGGCTAACCTATCAGACATAAAAAAAAAACGGGCGAAACTTTCAAGCGGCAGCTGTCCTTGAGAGCCAGTAATTCTAGATAATCCTGAACAACATCTTTGACCACGTCATCACTTACTATCAGGTGAGATAGTGGTCAGCAGCCAAGCAGCTAAAAAATGTGTAAGAATTAAGGCTTTAAATATTTGCTAATGTTTTATAATATAATATAAAACTGAAAAGATAAAATAAAGATAGAAACATGTAACTCAAAGTACGAAGAGCCCTTTGTGGAGGTGCCATATTTTGTAATTTTGTTAGAGGCAAAATTACAAAGTATGTTCAAAAATGGCCAAGTGCGAGATAAACTCAACGTAGAGGGTTCCATACAAATGTAAACAATCATTAATACATTATTTTTTTATATATATAGCTTGAAATATCGGCTTTGTTTATTTGTTGTTTTAAACGTAAGAAACTGGAATGTAATGACACCAAATTTCACTGACCTCTTTCTGTGAAAATTTCAACCGGCCACCTTTTTTTATAGGATTGTGACGGAACACGAACTTGGTCCACGTGATGTCAAGCGGTAATCTCTGACTATAAAAATGCATTTTGTCACAAGTAACGAACTGCACTGCGCCCATCACCCTGCTGAGACATACAGTTGCTAAGTTTCATTTACTGTACATTTCTGGCATTCAAGGACTGCTGTCGGAACACAATTTATGTGCTTGGCGACAGATTTGGATAGACGAACGGACTGACCGCCGATGCTTTGTAATAGGGTCCCATATTCAATACGGACCCTAAAAAGAAATAGTAAAAAATAGTTTAGAAAACAATTAATTTACGTATTTTATAATACGTTCAAAGCTGGAGTCCCAGCCGCACTCGGCCGTTTTTTATTATTTGTTGATGTACCTTGTATTGTACTACAAGCATGTCAAGTTCGACGCTTGAACGCATTGTCATTTTTTTACGATTGAGTGGAAACAAAAAGCGTTATAAAAACATTTTTCTTGTATGAAGAACACTCCTTTATTTTATGTGATTAATACTATAAATTAGGCCATACACCATACTAACTCATAATCGGTAATAAATTCAACCTGCTACCCATTTCCGTTCCAAAGATACAGCTCTTTAGAGGTCGGACGGATGGACAAACGGACAGCTACTTATTTTCACTTGGTAGGCGTCTTGGGGATCGCAGTTTAAGATTGAAGTTCTTTAGAAGGCGCTCCATACTTGGCAGAGCTCTTCTTTGTAGCTAATCCCATGGATGTTCAATGGTGTCGAGGTCTGGCGATTGAGCAGGCCACGGCAGAACGTTGATGCGAGCATCTGCAAGAGTGCGAGTTACGACTCTAACCGTGTGTGGAAGTGCATTATCGTGCATTAGACGAAACATATTACCCAAACGGCTTCGCAAAGGGATGATCACTTTTGAAATAATACTTTTCGCATAAATCTGAGCATTGAGGTTGCCCCTGATCCAATCGAGATCTGTTCTGCCACCGATCCAAATACCGGCCCAAACCATTATTGTTCCCCCTCTAATGGGTGAACTTCTTTACAGAATCTTAAACGTTCTTGACAGAGCTCCTCCAAACTCGAGTACGTCATGTATCAGGCCGCATACCGAAACGAGACTTGTCAGAAAAGCACACGAATAAAATCCACTATTGCGACAAT
Source organism: Plagodis pulveraria (assembly GCA_963890685.1). Lineage (NCBI taxonomy): Eukaryota > Metazoa > Arthropoda > Insecta > Lepidoptera > Geometridae > Plagodis > Plagodis pulveraria. The sequence goes on along the minus strand of OY982958.1, from coordinate 11,384,196 downwards.
TTACGAAAACGTATTTGATCCCTACGCACTTTTGATGTGTGTGGGTAATCATTGTCTATAATTAAAGGAAACCGGTTTGTCGAAGATAATTATTGAGGAAGAATATCATTACATTTCTATATCGAAAAATCGAGTGCTCGGAGAATTTAGGTAACACGTCGAAAAGCGAAGCGTAAATTGTTCCGATTCTGGGTAATGAGGGTAGAACCAACACGTTTCCGTAACGATATCCATATTATTAGGGAAATATCCAAATATCTTTTCTTAAAGGCGGGAATACACATGACTGTAGCTGGCACACTTGCATAAAAACTCCTTGCACATGCCGCCTACTTTCATGTGTATACTATATTGTGTATGCCATTCTGTTTTGATTAGTTTTAAATGATATTGTTTTGGTTGAAACTATTCATAACTTGAGCTAATCAGTGGATGTTGTTATAATATATAAGTTAGGTAACCTTCCTTTTTGTGTATACCTTTCTGTTTTGATTAGTTTTAAATTATATTGTTTTGGTTGAAACTATTCATAACTTGAACTAATCAGTGGATGTTGTTATAATATATAAGTTAGGTAACCTTCCTTTTTGTGTATACCTTTCTGTTTTGATTAGTTTTAAATGATATTGTTTTGGTTGAAACTATTCATAACTTGAACTAATCAGTGGATGTTGTTATAATATATATGTTAGGTAACCTTCCTTTTTCTCGTTTGCCAAATAAAGTAGTAAACCTACCAACCACAGTTTATTCCAGACTATAAACTGCAACAATAATTATGTGCTAGGAAGAGACTAGTCCACCCACAACAAAGGGTATCCTAGTGTGGGGGCTAGAGTGACATGTAGACAACTTTGTCAAAAAACTTATAGGTATCTAGTAAGTAAGTAATATTTAATAGTTAATATCCTTTTCTTTGAGTATAATTTTAGGCAATTTTCTCATATTGATACTTATATATGTAATTTTAATAGTAGTAAAATTGCCTGTTATAGATGCTTAGTTATAAAGATACTTAAATAATAGTCTATGTCGGTTTAATATTCACTTTTTTGGCCAATAAAAATATTTGTGTTTATACACTAACTGGCATGCCTGTATCTGCCACGCAAGTAGATAGCACAACATTTGATTTACTGGCGTGCAACGTGAAGAGGGGACGCGGGGGGCTGTCTCGTGAACTGTTTTATGTATACGTCTTGCAAATACAGGCATGCAAGGACCGCATATTACATGCAAGTTTACATTGATACAGCAAGCTGCTAATTTAGCAACAGCTTCTAAATGAGTAGCTCGCTGTCAACGCGGATGAAATTCAAACAACCGTTGAGATAATGATCATTTTACGCGCACACCGACATGGCGTGTTTTGGTCTGAAATGTGTGAGAATCACACAAAACATTAGGTACTCAACACAAGAACTAAGGGAAAAAAAAGAAGTTATCAGAACAGATACTTATTTTGAAATCTTCTGGTGTAAGAATCGATTTTTAAACATTTGTTGTTGTCACGATATTAAGGGCAGTATAGACAAAATAGACATCATAAAAATGTTGTTCGTAATGTAGCAAATTTTCAATTCAGTTGAATTGCAAGTAATACGACCAATTATTTTTATACGTAATATTTTTATAATGTCATGCAATCAGCATACGTATTTTTTTTCAGTATATTGAGTTAAAAATACTGATTAAGCAACTCTTAGCCCCTAAATTTGGCTTCCTAAGTACGCAAACATAAATTTGATGATTACAGTATCAGCCAAAATGTCCACTGCTGAACACGGCTTCCCTATTAAGGAGGATTTTTCCATAATCCCCACGCTTGGCATCTTGAGGATCTCAGTGTAAGATGAATGATAATAATGCTCCTCAGAAGGCGCTGCTGCCCACTTTTCGGTATTTTACCCTGAGTCGCCTCTTACAATTGTCTAGCCCGTCACAACTCTAGGGGGGTGATATTTAGCCTGGCACACCTTGTAACCCACCATGAATTCAATGTTACCAAAATAAAATGTACCTACGTAGGTAATGTTGTTAGTAAAATATAGGGGCTTTACAGTTTTGTGTTGAAATGTTCGGGTTACACTTAAACTACTCTTCGAGCGCACGAACGAGGAATCGTGCGCTAGAAGAGCCAAGACCTCCTGAGGATGCTTCGTGTAGAAGCAAAACGCCTCAAACATTCTTCAGGTTTGGCTACGTGGTGTTTATGTCGACACGTCGTTGTCACGGGAAAATCATGCGGAATCGTCATTAGATATATTAAGTGATTTGTTATTATAGAATATAGATTTCTGCATAGTAACGCCTAAGTCTATATTGTATGAAATAGTCTGTTGACGAAATTGGGCCTAAAATATATAACTGTAAAATTAAAAAATGGTAGATTGCGTATAAATAAACGGAGAAACTCTATAAAAATTGAATTTATGTAATCTGAAATTTCTATAATAAGGCCAGGGTCCAATGTCAATAGTGTTCCAAGTCGTTGGTCAATAATAAAGAATGCGACAGTGAATGAAGCGAGAGTTATGTATGAAGGTAGCCTTTCTGTGTATGATGGTAACCTTAGATTGTCTGTGCCGGTAAATAATTTCTGTTGTCCTTGCAGGTATAATAGGCGTGCCTGACTCTTTGTATATTCATATATTTTGCCGATAAGTCATCTACCCTTTTACCATAAAAATGTAAATATATACATGCCGATTATCATAGATTAAATTTATCAGTTGGTAGTTTTGGCATTTTGATATCCACTCAAAGTTATAAAACCGTTTCTAAATTCTTATACCCTTAACTGGCCCGAAGTGAATGTGCACTAAAAGTATGGTAATTATTCTCTGTACTCTGTATCAGCCGGTTTTGCCATATGCTCCATGTTTGGCAGACGTCTTGGGGATCCCAGTATAAAATAACAGTTCCTGAGGAGGCTGTGGTCCGACTTCCGGTATTTTGCGGACTTTCCAAAATTACGAAACCCAGAGGAAGAGATGGGAAGGTGACTCCCGGCACCCCTCGAAAATTTAATAATAATTGGTAATTATTAGCGAGTCGAATATTAATTTCTCTTGCTTAGAAAGATTTTTATTTAATTATTATTCATTTAGATCTCACAAAATTGCAGTGCAACCGCAAATTTAAATAAGACTCGTAATTTACTCTTGACTGCACTTTAATGAGAGCTCAGATCATTATTTTTTCTTATATAGGCTGATCCTAAATGGAAAGTGGCTCTCAAACTAAGGGCTTTGGATTAGTGGAAGACAAATTTGGATTGCATGCCGGACTTACTGCTGAATGAAGAGTGAATGATGATAGAGTCTGTTCAGAAAGAGAGTGAACTTAAAATTTTAACAAACTATGACTATTGCTAATTAGCCATTATCGTTATCATATAATAATATACAAGTTTTATAAGTTGTGTTAATATATAACGTATATATAACAGTGATAGCTCAGTGGCATTAGCTAAGGACTGCCGCGCAGCATGTCCATGGTTCAAATCCCGCTGCGGACTTGAGCTTCACCGCATGGTGGAAGAGCATTTTGCGAATGCCCGCCTGGCTAGCGACCACCCTCAAGAAGGAAATCTGTTTGCCAAGCACCTAACGGTGTGTTCCGGCAGCTGTCCTTGAGAGCCAGTAATTCTAGGTAAAGCCTATTAACATCTTTGACCACATCATCACTTACCATCAGGTAAGATTGTGGTGAAAGGCTTACCTATAGGTAAGCAATGAAAAAAATATATATCATTATCATTTATTTTTTATGACACGACTGCAAAAAAAAGGAGTTTAAAGCAATTATTTATTAGTCTGTGAATCTAGGTACAAAGGATTTTAAATATTTTATATAACGCTAGTTCTTATGATATTAATATTTCACATTTTCAATTCAATTTCATAATAAATAACAGTTAAATACAATATTTATTAAATATCAAATAATAATTGTCAAGATGATCAAGCAATAACAGTCATATTTTTACTATCAAGGAATTAATTAATATTATAATAAGCTTTCTTAGTCATAAAACCATTGAGTGTAATGTTTTCAGAGTTCATGTCTGTATGTTTGTGAATTTCTTTATTCCACCATAACTTCTAAACGGCTGAACCGTTTTAATGTTTAAGATATCGTTAGATTTCAATGGAACGGTGTGTTCCGGCGGTAGTCCTTGAGAGCCAGTGAATTTACCGGCACAATGAGACTTAACAACTATGTCTAAAAGTGACGGGCGCAGTGCAATTCGCGACTTATAGGCAGAGGTTGGTCCCTTTAACATCAGGTGGGCCTCGAGCTTGTTCCGTCACAGTAACATAAAAAAAACTGATAAAACGTTTAACGAAAATAAATATTATGCAGTCGGGTTTTTTGCTTTTTTAATGAATTTATGCTTGTATTCTTAAACGCTAAAACATAGGAATGTAACAACGGCTTCAGTCGAACAACCGTGTGAACCACCCTAACCTCAAAGATTAATAACTAACTAATTAATTACTACCTAACTCCAATCAAACCGCCACCTATCAAGGAGTTGATCGGTTAGGAACAACTCATCAAGCTTACACCTACGAGAGCTTCAAAATCGCTTAAAATTTCGATAATGAACTTGGCACGTTCGTAAATTTTAAGCGATCTTCCATGTTCTTTTGAATTATATATACATAAATATATATATCTTTGTGATGCTCCAATCAACTTTCACGTCTTGTATTCAAAACTAAAATGATGCAGCATCATTATTTTATCTTTGAATTCAACTCGTGAAAGCCGGTCTGAGCATCACAAAACACGAAAAAATAAACTGAAATAAAGGCAAAAACGTTGGCGAACAATCGGGTCGTGATGGACATCGGACATGAGCAACTGATACATATTCTGTGTCACTGTATACTACAGTAGTTAATTCAACTAGATCAACAGTGAAAGCGTTGGTACATTAGCATTACTAACGGAATCCTAGTCAACAGGTGGTTATAATTATTTTCACGGGTTAAATGGAACCCACGTGGTATATATAGTCCTTATATTTACTATTATAGTATGTGAAGGATGGTATTTACTTATTTATAGATTTTTGCCATTAAAATATCAATAAATAAGGCCAATATAGCCAATATAAATAATGCACAAAATACTACTAATCCTCAATGTAAGGTAATTGAGTATTGTTTGTATTAATGGAGAAATCTTATTATGCCACCTCATACCCTCAGGTAGTAAATCTGTCGCCAAGCACCTAACGGTGTGTTCCGGCAACTGTCCTTGAGAGCCAGTAATTCTAGGTTAAGCCTGTTTAATACCTTCGACCACATTGTCACTTGCCATCAGGTGAGGCTGTGGTAAATGGCAGTAAAAAAAATACCTTCGCAAAAGTCAATGTACGTTTAGAATGTTACTGTTGGTCAATACCCATATAAAGTCTTTTTTTTCAGGTCGAGGGAAGAAAAAGAAGCTTCTGGAGAGATTCCTGCCATTATTCATCATGCCGTTCGTGATTCAATCAGCCATCGTTCCCTTCTTCCTCGGCGCTCTAAAGTTTATGCTTATGAAATCACTCATGGTCGGCAAGATAGCCCTGGCCCTGATCATCTTCAACGCCTTTAGAAACCACAACTCATTCAAGGGGAGAGACTCCGAAATGGCTAATATTCACTATGGGTACCATGGTGACGGTATGGAAGAATATGGAGCCTATATAAATTAAAAATAGAAGAGCCAGAGATCTTTTTCTAAGTCATTTTTGTGTAAATACATTCTTACTTATTTTTAAAATAGTATATAGTTATTTATTAGAATTTAGAGTAAGTATTTATTTTTAGGTTTAATTAAATTTAAATGAAACGTAGTGTGCAGCATGTCAACGAACTTGTATAATATACGTAAAAAATTTTTTTTTTTTTTAAGTCTTTGAATTTTTTATATTGTTTGGATATTCCCGTGGATGCCCCGTGGGGTGCGGGGTTAGAATGTAACCCTGCCATTTCAAACTGTGTAGTTCTTCTGATGGCAAACCCCTTCTAAATTGGGGAGGCTGTGTTCAGCAGTGGACAATCCGGCTAATTCAGTAGATATCAAGGCTTATTTTTTATGTTATTGTGACAGAAGAAGCTCGAGGTCCACTTGATGTTAAGCGGACTAACCTCTGCCTAGAACAGACTCATTTCATCACAAGTGATGAATTGCACTGCGTCCGTCACCTTGACACATGGTTATTAAGTCTCATGTGCCTGTAATTTTACTGGCTCTCAAGGACTGCTGCCGGAACACACCGTTAGGTGCTTGGCGACAGATTTTATACTTGAGGGTGGTACCAAGCCAAGTGGGCAATCACAAAATGCCCTTCCACCATGGGGTGAAGCTCAAGCTGGCGGTGGAAATCGAACCAGGGACCTGCAGCACGGCAGTCCATAGCTATTACCGCTCGGACATCATTGCTTCAAAAATGTCCACAGAATGTGAAACTATCGAATTGGCTGTAGTTTACCAGAACAATAAAACCTTTTTTGATACCTGATAGACCTCACCTATTACGGTGAGATTCCTTTATAGTAAACTCAGATAAATAATATAATAAAGATAACTTATAAAAATAAAGTAGTTTAGTCGTGACCGTGATCGTAATGGAACACAATGCACGATACAACAGGACTGAACCTAGTTAATAGCAATAGGCTCGCCTCCTATTACATAGGACCAAAATATATGCCCTGAATTTATTGTGTTTCAATACCTCTAGACTGACGATATTTTATTTTGTCAAACCAATTTTAATAATAAGAAATATTTTAAAAATATTATATAATATATAAGAAAAATACTGTAAAAAATCCGAGCGCACGATCGAGATGAGTTCGTGCGCTCAAAGAGTCAAGGCCTCCTGAGACTGCTTCGTGTGTTACTAGATATATTTTCTGAGCTCTTGCGTACTACGGATTCCGACGGAACCCGTCGGTCTCATTGGTTATCTTAAGATGGCACTAATAGCATGGTGGTAGGGCATTTTCCAAATGCTAGCTACCACCCTCAAGTAGAAAATCTGTCGCCATGCATCTAATGGTATGTTCCAGCAGCTGTCCTTGTATTTTGAACTGATCTCGAAACAGGAGGAAGTTCTAATTTAGTTTTTTTTTTTATGTTTGTGAAGCGGTCACTACGACAATTTTGAATTGATTTTGTTGTGTCAGAGTTTTTTTTTATTACATCAAAATCGGTAAGTAGTTTTTAAGTTTGATTCACATAACAAAAAAAAGTACAAATTTACGAGAGAAAGAACTATAGTCATGTGCGGGATGCGAACCCGCGTCCATCCACCCCTATAGCTGGGATATACTCTGACCGCCTGAGCTAACATAACTGTATGACCCATACCTCTAATTCTTGCTCTCGTTCTTCAACCATCGCTGGGGATGATACCCATAGTTCAACTTACGTTGTACGTAACAAGACCAATTTAGGATTTGGTTTTAAACTAAAATTTTATCTCTCGTAAATTTGTAATGTAATCTGCAGAGCAGGCGTTATTGCAAACATAACAATATCAAAAAAGTATTTACCATTATGCCTTTCCCTCGATTACACGGCAATTGCATGTCTTGTTGATGTTGACCAGTAGCTGTCTGCCCACAACTTGTGGTTAGTAGAAATCAGTTTTTATTGTGTGTCACTAAAAGAAAATGGTGAAAACATTTTTTTTTTAGTAATGGAACCGGCTACGAATAATAAAAAGTAATTAATAACTTTTGGAAGCCTATGACTATGAAAATGAGACCGCAGAGTGATTTGAATCAGCACGGTACTGACTTCAACTTGTTAGAAGTTTTTTAGTTAGTCATATTTTTGAGTATTAGAAGTCATAGCAAATTTTTTGTACGATTCTGTTCTTAACATTCCATGTTCTCCTGGATTGCATATTGTAAAAGGTGGCTTATGGAAAAAGTACGCTAAATGAGCATCATGTTACTACTCTCGTCGACACAGTTGTTATGTTGCTGCACAATGGGCACATCAGGGCTTTTCGTAGCGTTGGTACACTACCAATACGAGCAGTCCCAGGAGCGCTTCGTCAAGCAGGCGGCTGGCCATAAACCGAAGAACCTGAGTATCTACAACTAGTTCAAAACTTTCTTTAATATTACTTTCTTGTCACGTTCTCTAAATTGTTTAGAAAACTTACTTCTATATTAAGTACTTGGTTTCGTGAATTGTGTTTATAGAGTGGGCATATTACATTATTGTTCAAACACCGTATCTTTAGGATAAGGGAAAGTAGATGTAACCAAGTAATCTGGGCTTAGGTAACCTTAGTTTGCCGCGAATCGATTTCGGGGTTTTTTCACAGAAAGGTCTTATAATAGAAAGCTATCATGCAGAGTCGTTGGCAGCTGCCGGAGATACGACAGAAGAATTTTTGATTAAAATCGATTTTCGTTAATCTAAAGTGTTATTTTTAATAAAAATAATAATCATATATATTTTCAGATAACATGATCCATTTTGTTATTATTTTTTTATCATAAACACATCAAACAATACGGTTTTATAAAATAATAAGAATACATTATATTATCATCAAGTCAAAATAAAAATAATATTAGAAATTAGACATCACAATTAAAATTTTAATCCAAACCTATGACGAAATTAAAAATCAAATAAAAATCCATATTCAACGATATATTAAAATTAAAATAAAACATTAAAATTATATTACAAAATCACAAATATACGATAGAATTTTTTTTTAAGTCATGTGTCATCATGTCACATGACTTAAAAAAATAATCCTATCGTATATTTGTGATTTTGTAATGTAATCCGCATAGCAGGCGTTGTTGCAAACCTAACAATATTAAAATTAAAATTATATGTTTGACTACCATACAAATTACAAAATTAATGCGGTTAGAATTTAAAATAATCTTATAGTGTACGTGGGGTATATGTCAGTCCCCGCTGAAATGGAGGGTTCTATATCTCTCCTTGCAGGAGACTATATGTGAAAGAATGCTGGCTGGGCAATATTTTCTCACCTATGCATGGTTTATTACATTTTTACCCTCCCCCCTTTTATTTTTATCTATTTTTTTTTACCTGTGGTATGCCTTTGTTAACAAAATACTACGAACTATATAACTTTAACTATATGCTATTATTATTTGTCCATACCAAAACAATACATTCTTTGAAAATTTCAATTTGCCACTTCTTACAACTCCAAAGACACAGCCGTTTAGAGGTTGCTCACATAGACGAATTAACAGACAGATATATTATGAGGCTTAGTGATAGGACACTTATTCTCGGAACCCTAAAAACTAAACATATTTCTACAAATTATTGGTGCACAAAATTTTATGCCCCGGGCGAGAATTAAACCCATATCCTCCGACTTCGCGCCGAACGCCTAAACCTAAATTTCGTGCTCCAATAATTTGTAAAAATATGATTTTCGCTTAGCACGCGATAGTGCTTGTAATCACACTAAAAACCTAGGTTCAAGAAAACTTTAATCCTTAAAACGTAAGTATCTATTTTATAAATAGTGTTATTTTAGACAGTATGTGTAGATAGTGCGATAAGAGAGCAAAGGCCTCTTTAGCTGCTAGTGCTGAATTTGAACTCCGAGTAAGTTTTTTTTTGGCGTGCCGAGCCGCCGGCCGCTCATTCTCGATCGTGCGCTCGAAGAGTCAAGACCTCCTGAGGATGCTTCGTGTAGAAGCGAAACGCGTCGAAAATTCTTCCGGTTTGGCTGCGTGGCGTTTGTGACGTCACGTCGGCTTAGCAGGAAAATTAAGCGGAATTGTCACTAGATATATTTTTATATTTTTAAGTGTTTTATTAAAATATTAATTTGATGTTTTCTTAAAATATTTTAAAAGTATTTGTTATTATTAAAAATGGATTTCCGCAAAGTAACGCCTGAATCTATTCATTATTCATTAAGTTTTTTTTTTTTTTTTTTTTTATGTTATTGTGACGGAACAAGCCCGAGGCCCACCTGATGTTAAGTGGACTAACCTCTGCCTATAACAGACGCATTTCGTCAGCGACGAATTGCACTGTGCCCGTCACACTGAGACGTCCACTTGTAAGGTCTCATTAACCTGTAATGTTTCTGGCTCTCAAGGACCTGCTGCACGGCAGTCCATAGCCAATGCCACTGAGCCATCACTGCTTCAAAAAGTGAAAAATTTTATCTGAGTGAATCCAGAGCATGGCATACTTTAGCAAGAAAATTTGTTGCAATTCCTCTGGTGTTAAATAGCTGTCACTGGACTCACTCATATATAGATGTAATTATTATGTATAATTTTCATCTCCACAGTATACTATATGAAGAAGGAGTCGATCTACAACTCTCAAGAGATAATCTCCAAAGCTTAAAAAAGAAAAAACTGGTCAATTGCGAGGCGGGCTTCGCTCTGTTAGTGTTTCGTATTGCAATATAATCTAAAAGAAAAAAAAAGTTTGTGTTTTGATCACATTTTCACTATACCCTAATCATAAATCGGCGTTTACAGTAAGTAAGTCCATGTTTAGTAAGTAAGTAGGTACATGTTCATTGAGTAAGTCCATGTTCAGTAAGTAAGTACACGTTATACGGAAACTTCAGATTACTAAAGCTAAGTAGTTAAAGTTTTTATATGGACCCCATAAAAATAATCCACAATTTTGGAATTTTGACAGATTTCTTTTAATTACTTTTATTGGTTAAAAAATATTAAAAATATAGGAATTCATATTGGGCATGGTACACTATTTGAGAATGCTCACGTGCCTAGCTACCACTCTCAAGTAGAAAATCTGTCACCAAGCGTCTAAGAGTGTATTCCGATAGCAGTCCTTGCGAGCCAGTAAAGTTACAGGCACACAAGACTAACTACCAATGTCTAACTCAGGGTGACGGGCGCAGTGAATTCGTCACTTGAGACGAAATGCATCTGTTGTGTGGAGAGCTTAGCCAACTTCACATCAGGTGAAACTCGTGCCGTTATTACTCCTTCCGTTATTACTAAATTAATATTAGTAAAATATATGTTAATGATTGACTCTGTAAGAAATGTTCTAAAATTGACAACTTAGGCTGGCCTCCTTATATATCTAGATAAACAAATATTAAAATGAGGTCACCATCCACCATCGCAACTCTCACCATCGACGGGGAATCCAACCCCACATATTGAAACCTGAGTTGTTTCGTACTGTGCGGGCTCAAAGGAGCTTCCTTCCGCGGACGCTCAGATTGTGGAACGAGCTCCCCGCCGAGGTTTTCCCGATGGAGTACAGCATGGGGTTCTTCAAAAAGGGCGTGAAGAGATTTCTTCAGGGTCAGCAACGCGCGAGTGGTGTTGCAAACGTCCATAGGCTACGGTAACTGCTTACCATCAGGCGGGCCGTATGCTTGTTTGCCAACTTAGTGGTATAAAATCTGATGTTAAGCGGACTAACATCTGCCTAGAACAGATGCATTTCATCTATATCAGCCGGATCGTCCACTGCTGAACACAGCCTTCCCTATTAAGGGGGTATTTGCCATAATCCCCACGCTTCGCAGACGGCTTGGGGATCGCAGTGTAAGATGGCAGTTCTTTAGAAGGCGCTGCTACCCACCTTCCTGTATTTTTCCCTTAGTCGCCTTTTACGACACCCACGCGATGATATGGGAAGGTGAAATTCTAAGCCGGCACCCCACGGATATTACTTATGCAAGTGTAAATATTGCATGCATTTCATCATAAGTGACGAATTGCACTGCGCTCGTCACCTTGAGACAGTTGTTAAGTCTCATGTGCCTGTTATTTCACTGGCTGGCGAGGACTGCTGCCGGAACACACCAGTAGGTGCTTAACAACAGATTTTCTACCTCAGGGTGGTAGCTAATCAGGCGGGCAATGGCAAAATGCCCTTCCACCGGTGCGGTGAAGCTCAAGCCGGCGGTGGGGATCGAACCAGGGACCTCCGGCACGGCAGTCCAAAGCTATTACAACTCGGAATATTTCATGAATAAATGATTGCTTCATGAAACATTTACATCAATATTCAGAATTCTATTAGTCCCTCGCAAAAAGGAGTTAAATACATACATACGTGTATCCCCAGAGCCGCTTAATCAATCAGGGCTGGCACGCATTTTGCATCCACAATGACGTGTGTACGACACGCATGGAAAATGAAAATATTAGCATCCAAAACGGAAGAATCAATGCATAACGTAAATAAATCTTGTTGAGTGTATAAGTAAAGAGATTTTGAAGACTGTTATGTCGTCACCAATGAACATAACTTTCCATGGGCTTTATTATAAATCATAAGTGTTTTACTGCTTACAAAAGTTACCAGTAGTACCCTGCATGCGTATAGGTTGGTATGTTTTTCAAGGCACCGTACATCCTTGTTCTCATTTATTCTTGCTGTAATAATAGGTTTGACATCATAGGCTTAATTACAAGAATACAAATTCACGAGAGAAAAAAATATAGTCATGTGCGGTGTGATGTGACTATAGTTTTTTATCTCTGGGCGAATTACATACAAAATTAATTATTTTTTAATTTTGTATGAAGTTGAATATTTTTTTAATTTGCCAAGCAGGCGTTATTGCAAACATAACAATGCTAAAATCATAGGCTTGAGTTGACAGACATGTCAAGCTCCACGTATAAAGGGTAAGTGCTTTTTTTCTCTAACATTTTGGAGAACCTGATCATTTTTACAATGTTCGAATTATTGGCTCCGTACCTGACGTCAAAAATTCCTTGGCAACGGTTTGTTTTGGTTTTGATTGATAACATTAAAAAAGTTGAATATAATTAACACTGTAAAATTGCAGCAACGCCCTACTTACATCGCCGTTCTGCTAGTTTTTTTTTTCTCTTAGTCCTTTTTTATGACATCCAAGGGGAGTATTTAGAACTGCCCTTATATTCTTAAATCGGTAACTGTATGGAAAGTATAGAACTAGAATATGAGAATATAAAGCTTCATACCTACTTACCTATAGTGAATATTGGACAAAATCAAGATATAACATGCAAGGTATCAGCTTGTCAGTCATATTATTTATTTACATGGAAAATCAACAGCAATTTTTTTTTATAATTATTAAAATATATGCCGAAAATCCAAAAAAAAATATTTATAGGGCATCACGGATAGCATTTCCTATTATCATCCCAGATCGTGATGGTGACCGCAATTAAGATCTGATTAACTAAATCGCTATATACGCTTACATATCATTTGCAGAAGGAAGTATATTATATCTTGCTGTTCACTTACTATTTTGTATTTCCTTTTTTTTTTTTTTATTGTGACGGAACAAGCTCGAGGCCCCCCTGATGGAAAGCGGTATCCTCTGCCTATAACAGATGCATTTCATCACAAGTGACGAACTGCACCATCACCTTGAGACATACTTGTTCAGCCTCATTTTGCCTGTAATTTCACGGGCTCTCAAGGACTGCTGCCGGAACACACCGTTAGGTGCTTGGCGACAGATTTCTACTTGAGGGTAGTCGCTAGCCAGGCGGGCATTCGCAAAATGCCCTTCCACCATGCGGTGAAGCTCAAGCCCGTGGCGGGATTCGAACCATGGACCTGCTGCGCGGCAGTCCTTAGCCAATGCCACTGAGCCATCACTGCTTTTGCTTATCTAAAGCAAACGTTATTATTATTGATAAAAATTACTAGCCTGGCTAGCGACCACCCTCAAGTAGAAAGTCTGTCGCCAAGCACCGAAAGGTGTGTTTCGGCAGTAGTCCTTGAGAGCCAGTGAAATTACAAGCACAATGAGACTTAACAACTATGTCTCAATGTGACGGGCGCAGTGCAATTCGTGAGTTGTCATGAATTGCAACTGTTATAGGCAGAGGTTAGTCCACTTAACATCAGGTGGCCCTCGAGCTAGTTCCGTCACAATAACATAAAAAAAAAAAAAAAAAAAAAAAACTAATCTATTTTAATAATCCTACTTATATGAAAAGTATAACCACTGCATGAGAGAAAGGCAATCCAGGAAACGACACACACACCTGCACATTTATAATGTGGGGATTAGGTAAAGTTTTATCAATCAATTCAAATTGGAATCGATTATTCCAATCCGACTAGCGTCGTTTAAAATTGCTAATGTGACTTTCAGTTTAATAGCAGTTATGCAATATCACATCACATGTGCTGTTTTATACAAAGCGTTCTATAAAACGCTTTTTGTTTTTTTCTATACCTTTTAGGCTAATCTTTGACCACTATCTCACCTGATGGTAAGTGACGATGTGATCGAAGATGTTGTTCAGGGTAGCCTAATTAATGGGTCTCAAGGACAACTGCCGGAACACACCGTTAGGTGCTTGGCGACAGATTTTCTACTTGAGGGTGGTAGCTAGCCAGGCGGGCATTCGCAAAATGCCCTACCATCATGCCAAAACAACTGCCATCGTAAGACAACAACCGGGACGTCTTAACGTGCCCTCCGAAGCACGGAAGCGCTCAGTAGTAATGTCATTAGCGGACGCATCCAACTCCTGACCGCGGCGGACGTTGCTCAACTTAGCTGATCGATTAAGAACGGCTAAGCAAACTTCGCTACGAGCGCATCATATTTTTTTTTATTAATTTTAGCTTTTAGTCATGCGCTTCTCTTGTGTTTTGGGTGCAAGTTACTAAATCGACTATACTTCGTTATCTGTTATATTGAAGTTAATTAGCTCGGCCATTACAATTGTTTTTTTTAAAGTGGGTGGATTTTTCAATATACCAGCTACCAAGATCATTCTTCGGGTTTTTACTAGTGCCAATGTGGGTAGGTAGCTGCCCATTCTTGAAAATAATCTGAATAAATGTGTGGGCTTATTCGTGCCTACCATGCCTGACAGAATCATCCCATTCGAATTTATAAATAGAATATTAAAGCAGCCTATCGTTGGTTTTCCTGGGCAGCTTTACTTAAATGTTCCTATAAAGCTATTGATAAAGTTTCTAAAGATATTTGCGACCATGCTCACAAAAGGAAAATTCAAGTTGCTCGTGAAAAACAGTTTTTATTAATAGAGTCATCTATACAGTTTAGGATTATTTAAACAACAAAAATGCTTGGAATATACTGCGTCTCCCGCGTTAACTAAAATTGGAATAATTTTATAATATACTTTGTATAACCAGTCTTACTTTTAAACGCTATTTAAATTTTAAGCATTACTTAGCCGCTGATTAGCAAAATGTCTTACTTATAAACGCTACATAACTTTATCGAGTACCTAAGTACTGCTCACTGAGCAAGTAATATGTACTGCTTAAATCAGCTGTCAAATTAATCACCGGCCCACCTTTATTTAAACAACAAGATGGCACCCATTTTTCTAATCAGCTGATTGAGTTATTATTGTGGTTATTGATAAGGAGGCATAAAAACTATAAACCCGACATACACTGTTAATAAATAGTAAAAATATATCAAGTAGAAACATACACTGGATGAAATAAAATTATGCGTACTTTTCATGATCTTGTTAAAGAGTAGGTTTACCGCAGCTACAGTTTATAACATAGGAATATACCTAAGGACTGTGCCATATCTTCCTATCGCCAGGCGGGCAATCGCAAAATACCCTTCCACCATGCGGTGAAGCTCAAGCCGGCGGTGGGGGTCGAACCAGAGTACTGCGGCGCGGCAGTGTATAGCTATTACCGGTCAGCCATCATTGCTTCATAATTTTTCATCTCATTTTCATCTCTTGTTGTTACAAGCTCGATTTTACGCATACTCCCGATGTTTCCCTTTTATCATCTCATTACCGCCGTTTCGGTGGTAAGCACATATTATGAAAGTCAGCGCAAGCTAATATGAAACACAAAATAAAAAAATAATAAAATAAATGATTCAATATTTCTGTTTCACCCTAACAAAGTAAATCGGCTTACGCTGCTGCGCTCCATGGGTGTTGTTTTCATATAATAACATAAACCATCAAAGGCTCCACCAAACAAAAAATAAATTAATGCTTTTCTCGAAATCTTTGCACAACAATTTTATCTTGATTAGTAACGGGATCGTCCACAGAGCTAGCAAGGTCTCTGTGGATAGTTTTAGGCCTTAGCATGTATATATTTGGGATCATGGTTGTTTGTTTGTAATACTAGTTTTGTTTTTACAAATTTTTGCCAACGCGTTTCATATGTATAGCATTTTAATCGACTTCGTGCTTGTTATATGGTACCACTTAAATTCGAACGAGATTTGAGTTTTCCCGAATAACGCGTATTTTATGTTTGGAGACGGTATTAGTATGTTAAAATTTTAACAAAAGTATTTTCATGTTAAGTAATGTGTAGAAATCAGACGGACAAGTATTTACCTAATGGAAAAGCTGACGCCTGTTCATAACAGTTCCAGAGCCACCATCCTCGTTCTACTTGATACCGTACTAAACTCGTCACTCCCGAAAGTTTAGTTCTTATGTCTCGTTATCCTAGTAATTTCATTTCGACTACAGTGCCCTTCATACCTAAACTCATTGGTGTTCGCACACTACAGCTACAAAGCAGAACATCTGATACTGCGCAGTCGTAACCACCAAAACAGATTCTTGTACAAGAAACCTATACCTGGTAAAAAGTCTTTCAGTTTGTTCATTATTTCTTATGTACATACATACGTATTTTTTATTTAATTTCATTATTAACCCTTCTTGCTTGTTAGTGCCTTGTTAGGAGATCGGCGTCTGTCACCTACATAATTCTTTAAGTATCATTCATAGCCAATGCTGAAAATGTAATATAGGATCACTAGAGCGCCGCGCCGGCTTCGCACGGGTAGTTAACAATAATTTAAAAAAAAATTGATAATATTCTAAAGCCTAGGTTCATGAGGGATAATGTAGGATTCTTATAGTGAAAGAATATTTCAATATTATATACCTATTCATTGCAAAAATACGAATATTTCGTCTTTATAATATTAGTATAGATGTAGATTATATAGGTACGCACTATTATTATTTTTTTTTTATTTTTTTTTTATGTTATTGTGTCGGAACATGCCCGAGGCCCACCTGATGTTAAGTGGACTAACCTCTGCCTATAACAGACGCATTTCGTTAACGACGAATTGCACTGTGCCCGTCACACTGAGACGTCCAGTTGTTAGGTCTCATTAGCCTGTAATTTTTCTGGCTCTCAAGGACTGCTGCCGGAACACACCGTTAGGTGCTTGGCGACAGATTTTCTACTTGAGGGTGGTCGCTAGCCAGGCGGGCATTCGCAAAATGCCCTTCCACCATGCGGTGAAGCTCAAGCTCTGGGCGGGATTCGAACCATGGACCTGCTGCGCGGCAGTCCATAGCCAATACCACTGAGCTATTACTGCTTCATTATTCATTAGGTTCACTGTACTGACGTTATTTCTAATTTGTAAACAAAGTCACGAAACAGGTCACAATCACAATTGATATGTCGTCAAAAATAATACAAAAAGCACTCGGTAGTAGAGACGCCTGGTCAAATGTGGCGTTCAACCCTATGCTAAGGGCCTAAAATACATTTTTGTTTGCAACATTATAACTTCTTACGGTGGACAGAAATTAGTTATATAAAATTAATTTAGTTACATTTAGGTAAGTGTACGATAGATATAAACCAGTCATGGTTCCAAGCTATCATTATTTTATTTATAACAACCACACTAGTACCGAATATTGTTCTTATTCGGTCTGAGCACTTATGGTATATGTAATGAGGTATGGGAATCTCTGAATGCATTTGTCATCTTCCTAGCCTTCAGTTGAATTCAAATAATTTATTTGCGTAAATTAGGCAAACAATTTGAATAGTAGATAGGGTTCACCACATTTATACCATTATTGCAAATTTTACATGCACCTTTTTTTCAATCTTTATTTATTGAAGAGGGTTTTATAATGGTTGATTATGTCACCCCCAAGGAAACTATCTATAATACTTATTATCTACGCATTACACCTAACATAGTAATTTTATATATTATATGTCTTTGGCTGACCTAGACAAAGGTTCAGCCAAAATACTGTTGTACATGCTAATACTAAGTACATTCAAACTGTTTTTTAACATAAACATACTGCGCTCTGCCTCATTCCCTACACATTCCGCCAAAATATGAGTAGCATCCTGGACAATGTTGCATTCAGTACAGTTCGGAGAATCAGCTATTTCCATTAAAATGTAAAGCTATTAATGTAAACAACAGAAAATCTTACTAGAAATAATGTTAATATATATCTGGTAAGCTTTTCCAGTAACTCTTATGCCACGCATGTAGGGTTTATATAAACATAGGGTAAGAAAAAGTATATTCACATAAAAATATACAATCCAAATTATCAAGTTTCTCTAACGCCCTTGGTACGACAGGCTACTGACCTCAATCGGCTATATCTGCGTATTATGCATACGCGTACTTGTGGCTACGATACGGTATCACACTTTGGGGTAATAGTGTAAATGTAAATGAAATCTCTGTCGCACAGAAAAAAATAAAAGCATTCTTACAAACATCAAAGTTCCAGACATCACAAATATATAATTCCATAAATCATACTTCATAAAATATTTAATCCTAACTTTTGCGTCCATCTATATCTTTGAATCTTGTAATTTCGTGAAACAAATACCCAGAATATTTCAAAAAACTTTCAGACAAACCACGCAATTATCCACTCAGGTTTAAATATAAATCAGGAATACCTAAGTGCAGATTATTGATGCAAAGTAGTGGTGCACCCCACGCAGTGGCCATGAAAATATTTAATAAATTACCGGACGAATTAAGGAATGATAAAAGTAATGTGTGTTACAAGTGATGACATATAGAAACGAAAAGTGGCCTCTAGCTGTAGGCCTTATATGTAACCTCAAAGTCGCACAACCAGCTATGAACAGGGCTATGCTCGGTATTTCTCTATGAGATCAAATGGATTGAGGAGATCCGTAGACAAACGAAAGCCACCGACATAGTCCAGTGGATTAGCGAGTTGAAGTGGCAGTTAGCAGGGCGCATAGCACGCAGAACTGATGGTCGATGGGGCCGAAAGGTTCTGGAATGGAGGCCACAAACCAGCAAGCGTAGCGTCAGAAGATCAACCACAAGGTGGACGGACGACAATAATTATTATTACTTTACTAAGGTCGCAGGTAGACTCTGGATGCAGGCCGCTTCCAACCGTTCTATTTGGAGATCTATGGGAGAGGCATATATCTAGCAGTGGACTTAAAAAATTATGTAATTTCAAAAACAAAACAAACATCAATTTATTTTTATGCAATCTGGAAAATGTATGAAACTATATAGTAATGATATATGGTAAATAGTTCATGGTTTGTAGTGACTTATTTTTTAATATATACGAGTAGCATTATTCCGCTCACACTGTTCCGAACTACGATGTTACAGAACGGTTTTACCATAGTTTTACGACATTTCATTGTATACTGTACAACAGCTGTCTGTAACTTTTTATTTTCGTTCGTTTCACTCATCAAATACTATTGCATTTATTTTAAACAAAAAAATAAAATAAAAATGTTACGTAATTTACACATTAAAACATTAAAAAATTAAGTTTAAATCCGCATGCTAGCAAGTAACTTTTTTAAGATGGATAAACATGACGGATTTGTCATTGGAACAGTAATAATTCGTATTAAATGTCAAAATCAGAGTACGCGAAATGAGTGAACAATCTGTTGTGGCGTCATCAAACGACGAGAGATTCTATTACCGTTTGTAAGCTTGCCTAATTGCGTGAAGATATAAAATTTAGCAGTAAGATTGAGTTATTATTTCTATGAGAGGTGAGAGTCGGCCCCCAGAACCTCCCAATGAGATTAAAATAAATTTTATTTCCAGCATAGATACTAAGGGTTTCTCTTTTCGCTTCATAGTTTTTTCGCCAAAGTTAATTACCTATCGTCAATAATTATCGGAAGGTCATTTGTGTAAATTAAAAACAATGTTATGTACTATTTATTTGGGGTAAAGGATGGAATATGTGTCACAAAATGAGCAGTGACACACAAAATGTTTCAAGATAGACCTAGTTTTTTTGTCAGAATCTCTTAAACCATTTACTTACATCAGGTCATTTTCTTATCGTTATCACATTGTATCAAATCAACGCTATTATGGTTTTATGGTCACCTGAGACAGAGCACCTAAATATGCAACAGTGAAGTAAGTAGTACTTAAGCAGCGTACCTACTAACACAAATACCTACAAATAGAGTAAAACGCATAATGACAAATCGACAAGCTCTACCTGACGCATAATAGTAGTGGTGGTCACAACAAGTACTTGTCTCTCATGTGATTTATTTATTATTTAATTTGAGTAATAATTCATTTAACTTAGTTACAACCAAAGCGAAAGTGAGCTGGAGTCAGGCGGCAAGGTGAGTGAAAACGTTTTTGTTTTGAATGCAATAGCGTGACGTGTGAGACCTATTTTGATGCAGACTTTCCTATAACTACCTATATACGTGATTCAGTTATTTGATGTGACAGTTGTCTTTATAAGTCAACTTATCAATACATCTGATACATAGGTAACCACAACCATGGTATAACAGAGTAATGTTGCAAATAAATTTACTAAATTAGTACTGAATTTTTTGTAGAAGTAAATCAGTATGTCGGTAATCTATACTAATAATAAAACTGTAACAGGTCCAATTCTGTACATTGAAGATATTTTGCAAAAAAAAATTTGAGAGCACTCTGTAGCTGATACTGATGTCAAAACTGTATTTTTAAGTTTTTTTTTAAAGTCAAAATGTACACTTAGTTGTAATTTACTAACGAGTAGTCCGATTTCAATTATTCTTTTTTGTTAGAATAGTGATGAGTGAGCTCGGAACCCCATGGGCAGCCCGGCACCCCACGGGCAGCCCAGCACCCCATGGGCTACTGAATGGAATACAATGAAACTTAACACGATTTGAGTTCATACCACGAAGAACGTTTTTGTATACTTTTTATCCTGAAATTCAGCACGGTTCCCTCGGGAAAGGGGATGAAAGTCAAAATGTACACTTAGTTGTAATTTATTAACGCGTAGTCCGATTTCAATTATTCTTTCTTAGTTACAATAGTGACGAGTGAACTCGGAAGCCTATGGGCAGCCCGGTACCCCATGGGCAGCCCAGCACCCCATGGGCTACTGAATGGAATTCAATGAAACTTAACACGATTTGAGTTCATACCACGAAGAAGGTTATTGTAATACTGTTTATCCCGAAATTCAGCACGGTTCCCTCGGGAAAGGGGAAGAAAGTCAAAATGTTACTTAGTTGTAATTTATGAACGCGTAGTCCGATTTCAATCATGCTTTTTTGTTAGAATAGTGACGAGTGAGCTCGGAACCCCATGGGCAGCCCAGCACCCTATGGGCAGCTCGGCACCCCACGGGCATCTCGGCATCCTTATTTAGATTTGCCAGCTTGCTAAGATAAAACTCTAAAATCTGGAACATTCGCCACAATTCTTTTTTAACAATCTATCTTTTTTTTATATCGTTAGGTTTGCAATAACACCTATAACTATGCGGATTACATTACAATATCACAAATATACGATAAGATTTTTTTTGTTATATTATATTATTATTCATCCCGCACATTACTTAAATTTTTTCTATCGGATATTTGTGATTTTGTAATATCTATCTTTTGCCGGACACAATTTGGAGACTGCGCAATGGAAGTGTACAATCTAATATATTTTTGTTCTACCGCCAACAACCTACCGAGTTTCTACCGAGAACCTCGGCAAAAAGATACCGTTTTATAATCGAAATTACAAATAAAAACACAAAGTACCTACTTTGCTTCAACATTTATTGTGCGAACCGCGAAGGAACTCTCTGAGTTAATTAACTACTGCCTTCTGGAAAATACAACCCGGGAGTTATCAAACCCAAAGATAAAAGCTCCTTTCTGAGCTATGCTTTACTAGGAGTGCTTCACCACAGACCACATCGTTGCTTAATATGAGATAAACAGTGCTCAAATGTGAATAATTAGTTTGCAGGTACGGCAATCGCGAACGAAGTCGCAGGTACAGCTAGTTATTCAATATAATTATTAGTCTATTTTATCCTAGAGGTATTTTGTAGCTGCCCGTTAGTTGGTGCCGGATTATCTGGTAGCTTTGAATTCTTGAATGAGGTCTAGGGTATCTTTGGGGTTGGATAGTAGTTTTGTTTTCTGTCAGACACTGTGTCAGTTAAATGGCAATACATTTGCTTCATACTTGTCAAAACGTTCAGAAACTACCTATCCTAGAGAGTTATAGATTTGATTATAGGTTTATGTTGATGAGGTCAATATTTTTAGTTAACACAATGACAATCATATCCTCCAGAAGTTCACAGGTGTGATGATTTAGAGGTAAAAATCTTACCATAAGTACCTATACACTTTTTGTTGCTCTTACGGTATTTTTGTAATACATGTATATGTCCCTACATATTGATTTAAGATGTAAGTACACAGGTAACTCATGCATAATTAAATTGAACAACACCCCTCAGATAGCGCTACCGTCGAACTCATATGCTAGAAAGTGGCAGATGGCAAATTCTATAAACATTGCCGCTCGCGTCATAATAATACATAACATATAAATAATGCACAAACATATTACACTTCTTTTTCATGATTAGCTTACTGGAAAAACACTATGAATAGGCAATGACGAAATAGACGGTTTTTTTTAGTAAGTAGGTAGATTTTTTTTTATACAGACCTATTTGACCCTTGACTCTCATTTAGCGGAGCAACTACACAGAAAAAAATACAGCTATGTTCCTAGTTAATAGTTTTAGAAGTAGTTTTATATAAATATATTGATAAACGATTTCCCGCCAAAGGAAATTTTCGCGCAAAAAAATTATGGAAAGCACGGAAAAATAAGTATTTTTCAATTGAGGTTTTTATCTGCCTTTTCACAGCTGTCAATAGAAAACCAGTAAATGAATATATTACCAAGCGCACCAGATTAAAATATATACTAATAATAATACACCAGAAATATTTACGATATTGACAATATTGCGAAACGATTCAAACCTTTTTGGACAGTAACTAGTACTCTGTATACAAACTATTCTTATTATACTATTATCAATCGGTGAGTTATTTTCCCTCGATACGTCACCCGGTGTGACCCGGTCGTATCTCGAACGTTCTACGTAGGTATTTCTTCTTTTACGATTAGTGTTAACAAGCTTCTTATTATTATTTTTATTTATTATTATTCTTTTTCTATCTTCTTATCAGTTGTATCATAATTGGTGCACCATGCGTCCTAAGGGATGTCAATAAAAAATGGTAAAAAAATATATAAGTTTTATATTGGTACTTTATAAATTGTACAGTTGTTAGATTACATCAATAGATACAGGCCTTACTTTGTGGAATTTTATAATTAATAATAACAAATATTTTCCAAATATTTTAACAAAATGGCTTTTAGAGCGCACGATCGAGACTGCGTGGCGTTTGTGACGTCACGTCGGCTTAACAAAAAAGTTTGGCGAAACTGTCACTACATAGATATTTTTCAAGTATTTTTCTAAAATATTGATTTAATGTTTTATTAAAATATTTGTTACTTATTGTTACATCACAGGTGTAAGAAACAAACTAGCTGCCGGGATGGAATTGCACCCCTCCATATCGTGAGAGTCGTAAAGGCGACAAAGGGAAATATATATATACCTGAAGGTGGGCAGTAGCGCCTTCTGAAGTACTAATAGGAATTATGCCAAAACTTACTAGTGGATAAGGCTTTTGTTCAACGGTGGAAATTATGGCTGTTGATGATGAATCACCATTGTTTCTCGTTGTTGACGGCGTCACTGAGTCCACCCTACTACTAATATCATTAGTGGTGAAGCACTAAGCTGGCATTATGTGGGAAAACATATGGTTATCGTGCAAGTAAGAACAATGACATAATTAGTATATAATATTTATAATACATAGACAGTTATTGATCCATGTAAGCATCACAGGAAAGAGTTATTTTGTTCCTTTGGCATCCGAGATAACGAGAACAATAGAAATTCATTCATAAAGAGACGATATCTTCCACGGGGATGCTAAGGGGAAACGTTCATACTAATTATTATTATTAATAGTATTCGAAACCGATAATACTATTGGAGTAGGTAGGTATTTAAAAGAAATGCAGGTTATGTCCTGTATAAAGTGCAATTCTCTTTATTAGTAACAAGCCATTTAAGGATTTGATAAGGGCAGGACGAAGAAGATAATTTTTTTTTTTAGAAGTAGTATACTTATTGAGTGTTTTGATATAATTTTCTGTCATAAGAACTATACAGATGTTTCAAAAAGTAATGGAAATTATCATCCAAAAACCTTGTTAATGCAAACATTCACTGCGACACCCTGTTTGATGGAGTGAGAAGGAGCGTTTGGTAACCAAACGCACCTCCTTTCAATTCCATTGTTTGATATCAAACAGGATGTCGCAGTGAATGTTTTCATTAAGAAGGTTTCTGGATGATAATTTCCATTACTGGAGCGTGTCGCGGCAGCTGTCGACGATGCTCTGGAACGTTCTAGATCAAACTGTTAAAAAGAGGTCTCTGCGTCCCTACCCGAAGGAGAATCCTACACACACTTCGATCCACCCAAATCAATTGGCGGTAATTTACATATTGTTCGATATGTATAAAATCCCTAATATGAAAATTGGGTTGTTGAAAATCGTTCGTGACGGTTGGTACAAATTGTAATCCTCAGGTTCTAGATCAAACTATTAAAAAGAGGTCTCTGCGGGGGTTCAAGTCCCCACCCGAAGTAGAATTCCTACACACACCTCGGTCCACCCAAATCGATTGGCGTTTATTTACATATTGTTCGATATCTAAAAAATCCCTAAGATGAAAAGTAGGTTGTTGAAAATCGTTCGTGACGGTTGGTACAAATTAAACTCAAAAACAGGCACTGCAAGTCAGTCAAAAGTAGTAAGTATAATAAATGAATTAATATGTATAACAAACAGTACACAATTTGATTTCGGGCGGACATCGAACCGCGTCTACCGGCTTTACGCAGAAAAAAGAAGACTGCACATGAAAGTAGGCAGGTATTAGAGATAGGCCGACTATGACTTTCACCCACTGGCCGACTGTCTGGTTGCAAAAAGACCGACTATTTGGCTAGGCCGATCCAAGCTTTGTAATTATTACTTTGTAGTGAATACCAAAAATAATTACGACCATTATTCATATAAGAATAAAATAATCAGAAAATAGGCAATTTTATTATTTATTCTATTCACTTGTCACAAATGTAATTCAACAAATGTTGTTCTCAATTGACAGCCCGATTTTTTTTTATTTCTATGATGTCGTACATGACAACAACTAAAAAAATCATGTTTTCAGTTTTAGAACACAACATTATTAAAATGTTATAATGCTTGTGTTTTGTTTTCATTAGCTTCTGTACTTCTATGTCACCACATATTCCTCTTCTATGTACTTAACCAAATGAAATGGAAGTAATATAATTATGGGTAACGCCAGGAAAAACAATTTCGTTACACAGTTTATAACACAAAAACACACTGGAAATAATTAACACACTGGTAAATTTTACTCTTATTTTATGAACGAACTAGCTTTTCTAACAAATTTTAACCAAGTTCGTTCGGAATCATTCAGACACCTTACTATGAATTTTACAACAAGGTAGTAATATAACTAGTAGCTCTCGGAGCTGTAAATCTCGCGAGTCTGCCCTTGCATGGCTCACAACTGAATGTAAGTAGATTCACTGCGCATGTTGATGAGGAAATGTGTCACAAAATCCAAAAATCAGAGTTATATTCCGATTAGTAATTAAATTAGTTTGATGTGACATGTGTGGTAATTTGCGTTTCATCATTACCAACAATACGATATTCCAATCACTAAGCAATGAATTTCTTATAGAAACGCCAAAGTTATTCACATCCTAACAACATCAATATGCCAATCAGCAAGCAAAGAAGTCCGTAAAGAAAAGTCAAAGTTGGTAGGTAGTTAAAATCCAAGTGCAACCTGATTTACTTGTTTACCTAATTTTTAATTATTCGTAATAATCAGGTTATTGCTAACTATATTAAGTACAGTAGCGTATAGTTTCGAATTTGCTTAGCCTTTCTTAAAACCGATCAGCTATGTTAAATTAAAGTTTTGAAGCAGTGATGGCTCAGTGGCATTGGCTATGGACTGCCACGCAGCAGGTCCGTGGTTCGAAACCCGCCGCAGGCTTGAGCTTCACCGGGAGGGCATTTTGCTATTGCCCACCTGACTAGCGACCACCCTCAAGTAGTAAATCTGTCGCCAAGCACCTTATTGTGCGCTGCTGTTTAGCCTGTTAGCACCTTCGACCACATCATCACTTACCATCAGGTGAGATTGTGGTTAAACTTACCTATCAGCAATAAACAAAAATCAACGGCCGCTGGTGAAAAATGACTTGGATGGGTGTTCGCTAGTGGTATTACCAATGAGCGCTTCCGAGCTTCAGAGGTAAGGGTAAGCCGTCGGTTCTGGTTGTTGTCTAACGATGGCCGTCTTAATAGAAGGGCATTTTGTGAAAGCTCGCCTGGCTCACTACCACCCTGAAGTAAAAAATCTGTCACCAAACATCTAACGGTGTGTTCCAGCAGCTGTCAGCAGCTTTAGAGAGAAAAAAGTTGCCATTGATATTGTTTATCGGTCTACGTCTTCTATGGTATGGACCAACAAGGCCATAAGGTATACCTATCCCAAAAGCTGATGAGATTCCCTTATGATATAGTATGACTCAGGAAATCAACGTTTTTCTTTTCATTTTTTTCCCCCCTAGCCCCTTTAAGTTAATGAATTAGTTGTCCTGAAAAAAAATGCTTCTTGTTAATGGTAACAAAAAAGTTATGACATAACTAAATCGTCATAAAAAAGTGAATCGTCAAAAATTCAAGGGAATTTAAAACCAGCTCACAAAATTTCACAAGAATCAGTTGAGAAATGCGACCTGTAGAGGAGAACAACCAGACATATGAAAGCATTTTTGTGTATGCTGAATCAGAGACGGTTAGCTTGCACTTCGTACTCACTCGGTCAATAACAAAATATGTCATAAATGGACCCCATAGTCTCACCTAATTTTAAAGAGTAGGATACAATCTATAATATTTAGATGTCAATAGTAATTCGTGTTGAACATTAAATACACCTTACATACACACATACCTAATCCATCTCTATCAATTAAACGTCTCATTCACGATCAGGTGAATGACTTCGAAACCGCCCGCCACGAGGAGCTTGACAAAAAGCGTGATGAACTCAAGGCCCGACCACCAGCGGCCATCACGTATAACTACGTAAGCGGGGTATAAACATGCCCCAAGTGCGCTCGTACCTTCTCCAACAAAATTGGGTACTCAAGCCACCAGAGAGCGCACCAAAGGGTTGAACAGCAGAACCTAGTCCTAAATGCGTAAATTAAGCATGCCTGTCCAGAATAGTCGCTGTGGCCGAAATCGGTCAGGACTACATCATCATCATCAATTAAACTTTATCAGTTTTATGACATTATGTACTAGTCTTTATGTGGTTTCCCATATGTTACATAACACAAAACATAACATACGCAACACACAAGAACAAATAGACGCGAAAATATAATCTCTTTAACACAATATAACATTCATAATAATATTAGGTCCTTACATATGAAATTGGCGTTTTGTATGGGAGGAACAAAAAGTCGAATATGTTTTAATATAATATATTTAATTAATCAAAGTATGAACCATTATTTTCTATGCACTTTTGCCATCTCATAGGTAGTTCATTGATCCCTTTACTAAAAAAACCAGTCGGACGGGAATCAATAAAATCTTTGAAGGCGATTTGGACTGCCCCATCGGAGTTGAATTTTTTCCCTTGCAAGAAGTTATCCAAATTTCGAAAAAAATGGTAATCTGTTGGAGCAAGGTCCGGGGAGTACGGATGATGTCTTAGACTTTCCAATTGAAGCTCTTCTAATTTAGTAGCCGTCTGTTGCGCAGTGTGTGGTCTAGCGTTGTCGTGAAGCAGCAGTGGCGTGGAGCGATTGACCAGCCTAGGTTGTTTAGCCGCTAGCTTTTCCATCATGGTTTGCAATTCCTGACAATAGACATCAGCCGTAATAGTCTGGCCAGATTTGAGAAAACTGTAATGAACAATACCGGCACTAGTCCACCAAACGCTTACAAGTAACTTTTTTGGGGTTAATTTTCGCTTGGGGCAGGATTTAGCTGGCTGGCCAGGATCTAACCATTGCGCTGAGCGCTTCCGATTATCGTAAAGAACCCATTTTTCATCACAGGTAATGATTCGGTTTAAAATACCTTCATTATTGTGCCGGTTTAGTAATGTAACGCAGCAGTCGACGCGCGTTTGCCGGTTTGTTTCAGTCAATTCGTGAGGTACCCACCTTTCAAGCTTTTTAATCTTCCCAATTTGCTTCAAGTGAATTAAAACAGTTTTATCACTAACATCGCAGCCTGCAGCTAACTCGGACGTGGTTTGCGATGGATCCGCTTCCACAATAGCCTTCAACTCTTCATTATCAACTTGAGTCTCAGGCCGTCCACGGGGCTTGTTCTGCAGGTCGAAATTTCCAGAACGAAAACGTTGGAACCAAAAACGAACTGTGTTTTCTTTTGCAACACGACCGCCATACACATCATTCACCCTTCGAGTTGTTTCCGCAGCACTAGTGCCACGGCGGAACTCGTACTCGTAAATAATGCGATATTTAAGGTTTTCCATTTTGTAAAATGAGTGACGCAAACAGAAAAAAACAGAAGAAAAAAAACAAATGAATGACGATCATCGAAGCACAAATACATGAGTCTATAGCTGTACAAATTTGAATTTGGAATTCCTTACCAAAGAGGAGAAATTCGTGATTAAAGTGGCCAGTACGAAAAACGCCAATTTCATATGTAAGGACCATATAATGTATAGCTCAGATTCATAAGAAACAAGTTGATTCCATAAGAAACACCATACCCTATATTTTGTATCTCCTTGCAAACTGAACTAAATAATGACTGTGGCTTGGCGGAGGTGGAATATCCTATAATAGTTATGGTTATACTCGTAGTTAGTATTCAATTTTTAATGGAGTAAACCTATGTTCTTTTGCATACAATATAATAGGTATTTTCATGATTATTAAAATACGTGGTAAAATTATTCTGTCATCTCTGGTAATGTTATCGTGAAAGGAACCATAAAATGGCAAATTTTGAACATGTTTTTCAGAAAGACGATGAATAAAATATACTGTTATACTTATATATGTATATATTCTAGAGGATAAGACATATTTTATACGCGATCTGAAAACATGATTCCATTATACAGGGTTATTGGTAAAATGCTAACATATCTTAGGGTTGACTTCTGCTAGTCTTAAAAAATATTTGGAGTTTTTTTTATTGTAAGTATTTTTTTATCTATTTGTTTTACTTTTGTGTTTTTTATATGTTGAATAAGAACGAGGACCAACTGATGTCGGGCGCTTTTGACACGGAGTAGGTACATTCACAAAAATATATATGTATTTATTTTTACATAATAAAACAATCATCTCAAAATGTTTCTTAGGACTAGCAGAAGTCAACCCTAAGAGGTTGTTAGCATTTTACCAATAACCCTGTATACCTCACTATAGAAATAATTTTCCGTTATATCAATTAGATAATTTAAGCTTTTAAAAATGTATTTATCAAGTTTTGTGTCATTATAGCAAATTGTAACCATACAAAGTTTATTTCTAAATATTATGTATCAGCAATGTGATACAGTACCTGAATGATTTATGAATTATTAATTTTTAGTTTTCAAAAAGATCACTTCTAAATATATCTATTAAAAAAATTGCTTGATTTATTACAATATTGCGTAGTTCTGTTTCGGTCACTCGCATGCGAAACGAGGTGTATCCACCATATACTTAGTCTGTCATTTTTCAAAGACCAATTCATCTTAATGTTTCTTTGTTAAAACCTCAATAATTTTGCTAGAATTATTGTAAATAATCACATTCAACCAATACAACTTTTTTTCGAATTCATCTCGTAGATTCATGGACAAATTCTTGTAATTTGTTGATCTTGACTTTTGATTTCAGATGACTAAAGTTATCCAGTGGGTGTTGAAGAACAAAGTTCTAATTTTATTAGGAATTTTAGTTTTTTGCTTTTTCGTATCGACAGTGGCGCTGGCACAAAAAACAAAATGTGGAGAGGACATTACTTGGAAAGAATTGCTAAAAGGATCAGTGAATGGTACGAGCGAGTTGACGTCTCCAAACACTGATAAAGTGGTAAGATGTGCCTACTTTCTGATGTACCTACTTACCTAGGTGGCGTACCTAATCTACCATTACAAAGCTAGTTTTTAAATTTTCTTAACTGAATAGCTGTTTTTGTCATAAGACACTCTTTTATACCCCAGAAGCGATAAGATAAAAAAGATAAATTAATACAATAAGTAGATAAATCTTTTCATGATTTATTTACACGTTTGACCGTTATGGCCATGACTCGTTTCATAACACTTTCAGTCTGATTCTTCTGTTATATTAAACGTTGATATTATGAAACTTCTTGGTTCTTTTATATAAAGGTCGATTTACTTACTTTTTATTTTATACATTACATAGATTTTATACCTATCCACTGTACTTGAACACTCGCGCGCTGAAGCTGAAATGAAAGCGCTTCATGGTTTCAGGCACAACGCGAATACGCACGCTGAGTTTTAGCTACATAGCGAGCAAACGCTTTTATGATAGGTACCTACATCGATCATGACATATCGATCCTGCGCGTCCAACGAGAGAAAGGTGATGGGGAATGAGATTGTGCTAATTAATCACATATTCTCCAAAATAAACCTGTAAACACCTGTTCAGGCACCAGCCTGAATTAGTACTCGGTAGGGGCATAAAGAGCAGCGGGAAGCCCTTTAATTGCCTTTACCTTGTGTTTCATAACAAAATATAACGTAATATATTTTAAACAAAAAGTTTACGCGCCTAACGCGGCTTTGGCCTTATATTATATACTTAATACAACTATATATATATTGGATTATACATTATACAAAATGTTTTCTCTAATAACTATTAGGAAGAATATAATTATAACAATGTAATTTTGTTTACAAATATAGCTTGTGTTTGATGTCCGGCTACATTCCTGGTGCTAACTTGCTAACTCTTAGTTTTATAGGTAGGTACTCTTGTTGGTTTTACCCAATACCTTTAAGTTTGAGCGCTGTTTATACGCCTAATGTCAAGCTACAACACATTCAATATTCACGTCAACACAAGTAAGGACATGTTGATCATCCAGCGCCTCTTTCCATAGTCACCAAAGGGGATTGCTTATTGATAATTTCGGAATGGGTTGAGAATTCTCGACTTGGTCAATGTCCAAGTTTACGACTCGTTCATATGGGTATATGTATGGTTCATATAGGTATATGTATGGTTCATATAGGTATGGGTAAATACTTGTGGAAAGAGTTAGAAATATAAAACCTAATTATTCTATTGGAACTGAAATCAGTTAAATTAGGAAAAATATAGATATGGGAAGAAACGTCGTCCTACAATGAATACGGAAGAACCCTTTCCTACAACTTCTACAATATAACATGGTATTTTTTTTTGTTAGTGTTGCGAATCAAGCACGAGGCCCACCTGATGTTAAGCGGACTAACCTCTGCCTATAACAGATGCTTTTCGTCACAAGTTACGAATTGCACTGCGTCCATCACCTTGAGACATATAGTTGTTAGGTCTCATGTGCCTGTAATTTCACTGGCTTTCAAGGACTGCTACCGGAACACACCGTTAGGTGCTTAGCGACAGATTTTCTACTTGAGGGTGGTCGCTAGCCAGGCGGGCATTCGCCAAATGCCTATCCACCATGCGGTGAAGCTCAAGCCCGCGGCGGGATTCGAACCATGTACCTGCGGTACGGCAGTCCATAGCCAATGCCACTGAGCCATCAATGCTTCAGTTGATTTGTCTTTCTATGTTCTCATTTGTATATTTTTCATTTTCAGGATAACTTCTACCGACTCCCAAGATACATCATACCTAAAAATTACAACCTAACATTGACTCCTCATATTGTGAACAAAACAGTTAATGGAATTGTGATCATAACTCTACACGTTTCAGAACCCACTGATAAAATAATCCTACATGCTAACAAATTAACAATTAATTCCGTTTCTTTGAGAAAAAACAATGAAACACTCACAATAAAATCTTGGAATATGACTGCCGATAACAGAGAGTTTTTTATTGTGTTCTTGGGAGAAGAAATGTGGGGAGGGATTTACTTCCTTGAAATAAGGTTTTCAGGCCGATTGGATCAAGGTATCGTTGGATTGTATGCGAGCAATTTGAAAACTGGCGGGTAAGTACAAGTACCTACTTAAGTATTAGAGCCACAACGTCCACGGTTGAACAAAGCCACTCCCATAAGGCTGTACTAGCTAGAGATGTGCGGTTTCTTATTTTATGCTTGATAGGTTAGCCTTTGACCACCATCTCGCCTGATGGTAAGTGATGATGTGATCGAAGATGTTGTTCAGACTAACCTAGAAACTGGCTCTCAAAGACAGCTGCTGAAACACACCGTTAGGTGCTTGGCGACAGATTTTTTACTTGAGGGTGGTAGCTAGCCAGTCGGGAATTTGCATAATTCCCTACCACCATGCTACGACTGTTATCCTAAGATGACAACCGAGACCGATGGCTTAACGTGCCCTCCGAAGCATGGAAGCGCTCAGTAGTAATGTCACTAGTGGTCACCCATCCAACTCGTGACCGCAGCGGACGTTACTTAACTTTGCTGATCGGTTAAGAACAGCTAAGCAAACTTCGCTACGAGCGTATCCGGTATGCGAGGAAAATTCCACAATTTTTCATGATGGTCACCCTCAAGTAGCTTCGAAAAAAGCGCTTTATGCTACACCCGATCAAAAGCCTTCGTCCAAACTAGCCACAAACGCCTCACCCTTGGACTCCACCAACTCCGCTCATCGATGCGTTAGTTATACTTTGAAGCGCTCGTAGCGAAGTTAGCTTAGCTGTTCTTAACCGATCAGCTAAGTTAAGCAACGTCCGCCACGGTCATGACTTGGATCGGTGACCGCTAGTGACATTACTACTGAGCGGTTCCGTGCTTTGGAGGGCACGTTAAGCCGTCGGTCCTGGTTTTTTCTTAGGATAGCAGTCGTTATAGCATGTTGGTAGGGCATTTTACAAATTCCCGCTTGGCTAGCTACCACCCTCAAGTAGAAAATCTGTTGCTAGGACCTAACAGTGTGTTTCGGCATCCATCCTTGAGAACCAGTAATTCTAGGTTAGCCTGAACAACATCTTCGACCACATCATCACTTACCATCAGCTGAGATAGTGGTCAATGGCTATCTATGTTGCTACATAACCAATAGCTAAAGGTCGCTTAGCGATATTACAGCGATCTTGTTGCCTGTATTTTCCTCTTACACCGTTCATCACCTCGCACAACACTGGTGGTACTCAGAGGTTCAAACAGGTGCATTTCAACCACCTTAAGGGGGGTGGGGTAGCTAGAAAGAAATAAATTACCATCCCCACACGTATTATATTATATGAGAGAGTGTTTGCCTTGCCCCATTTCTTGATTTATTCTTCTTTCACGACACCTCTCGCTGAGCTCCATTACTAGGATTCTCAGCTCTTAACATCAGAAAATGTTCTTTAACATCTTTGTATTAAGACTTAAAACTGAGTGAGGAATAATAGGGTTCGCAGAGTAGTATGGAGGATTCCTTAGAGGGCAAGATTTGTGATGAACGATGCGTTCCGACCATAGACTACAACAAACAACGAACTTCGTACCGCAAATTAAATTTTCGTTGTCTAAAGTGTCGCTCGAACACGAAAAACGAAACTTCGTTTAATTGTAGTAGCGGCCCTGGTCGGAATCTTTTCGGTAAATATAACGCGGGTCCTAGCCAGTTCCTAATATGTTAGTAGGTAGACTTGTTACAAATTGTAAAAGAATAATGACATAAAAAGAATGTTGCCGAGTATCTTGCCTCTTTTTCCCAAAACGGCCCTATACTCGAAGGGAAACGAATGTGACGCGACCTTAGAACGCGACAGTAAAATATTTTAATAGTAAACTTTTGTTATTGACCTTTACAAGAGCATCGTAGACGGCCAAATTTAATAAATGTTTTGGACTTTTTCTTAACGTGCTCCGAAACATTTTTGGCGAAGATAAGAAGATATAGGTAATGATAGAAGATAAGCACGGTTCCATTGGAAAAGGGGATGAAAGTCAAAATGTACACTTAGCTGTAATTTATTAACGCGTAGTCTGATTTCAAAGCGCAAAGTACTTTGTTTCCACATTTATTGTGCGAACCGCGAAGGATCTCTCCGAGTTACTTAACTACTGCCTTCTGTAAAATACTATCTGGGAGATTTCAAATCCAAAGTAAAAAGCTCCTTTCTTAACTATGCTTTACTAAGAAACTCTTTCTACTATGCTAAGAGTGCTTCACCGCAGACCACAGAGTTGCTTAATATGAGACAAACAGTGCTAAAATGTGAATTAAGTCTGCAGGTACGGCAATCGTGAATGAAGTCGCAGGTACAGCTAGTGCAACATAAAATCGTTCATAAAACTTATTTCATATTTACATTATATACATCCTTAGCGGGAATCCGACCTGCACTTGGCTGATTTTTTGTAGGTATTTGTCGTTGTACGTTAGATATTGGACTATAACCGCACCAAGTTTGTATATACCTTTTTAACGATAGAGCAAAAAAAAACTTCAATAACAATTAAACACGTTTCTTTTATGGGGTTTTTAATTTATAATTTATTATTTTTATTTGTAACGGACTCCACCTGTCTAACATATTTTGTGAAAATTTCAACTGGCTACATATTATACCTTTCCAAAGACTCAGTGTGTGCCCTTCCTCCCTTTCCCTATAAAGGTCGGAAGGAAGAACGTACAGACTTTGTAATAGTGTGTAACGTTTTTAGTACGAAACCTTTAAAATGAAGAAAGTACTACACAACAATAACCAAAGTTTTTTAAGACATAAGAAAATTATAGGAGCGTTGATATAAAATTGGCAAAAAATTATTGAAACGGCTCTCTTTTGGGCAAAACAGGGCAATTCGAAACGTCTATTTCGAGACGGTTCTTCAAATTCATCGCAGACTGCGTTCCCTCAAAGGAAGGCAGATTTATTCTATTATTTCTAAAGAATTCGCTGATTTAGGTGCGTCTACGAGGTCAGTGAAACTGGACATTCCAACAAATAATACAATATTGCTTAGGCAATACTGTATTAATTGTTGGGATGTCCAGTTAAAAAAATTTAATAAGTTGGCATTCGGGCCAGATAAAAAAATCTTAGCCTAAGGCTGTATACTTTTTTTAACACGAACGCTGCGCGCTTTCGTCTTTTCGTCTTGGAAAGTAATTTTTTTCCAAATGCCAATGCAAGCCAATGTGGCGTCACAAACGCCACGCAGCCAAACAGAAAGAATGTTCGAAGCGTCTAGCTTCTACATGAAGCATCCTCAGGAGGTCTTGACTCTTCGAGCGCGCGATCCAGATATTATACTTTTTTATACTTTTCTTGTGAAACTGTGCAA
Source organism: Plagodis pulveraria (assembly GCA_963890685.1). Taxonomy (NCBI): domain Eukaryota; kingdom Metazoa; phylum Arthropoda; class Insecta; order Lepidoptera; family Geometridae; genus Plagodis; species Plagodis pulveraria. Next base: position 11,348,405 of record OY982958.1, on the reverse strand, counting down.
GTGTACATTAGATTAAAGCTACCTATTGTTGTTTGAAACTACCTACCTACCTAATAATAACCAGCCAAGTATGTGTCGAACTCCCGCAGACTCTAACGAAGTAGGTATACTGTATAATTTAAAAAAATACTTAAACTCTAAATTATGTAGTATAGGTACACTTTGTTGATATGTGTGATACGGAATCCCCGGTATGTGAATCCATAATGCACTTGGCCGGTTTAATAATATTACTCGAAGATTTCCATTACACAAGTAGTCAATAGAAAAAAAATAACGGCCAGACGGCTAATCACACGATTGAATGCGGACTATGCAATTTCTATCTTCAGTCAGCGTAGAGGTATACGATTGCAGAAGCCGCGCTTAAAGGCTCGTGTCTGTGGACGGGATATAAGAGTAACAATAAGCGTTGATGGAGTTATTCCTGTCTATCCTGAAGGATGGGCCTTGCTTGACCGTTTTTTTTAAATATTCCGAAATTTCTACAATCTATACGAATCTAAGTAGTAACCATAAAAAAAGTATCCTGTGACTGTCATTTATAGTACCACCAACTTAACTGTGCAGTTTTCGAGGGCGCTACTGGTCATGGACATCAAATACAAACTGTCACAATTTGAAGGAATGTTGTAGTTCTTTTTTCTGCCACCTGAATAGATAAGTTGGTGGGTCTGTATTGTCATCAGAGACCAATAAATCCAAGATTGTCATGGCCACATGAATTAGGCCGTGTTCCATTTGAGTTATTTTTGATAATTTTGACCACATTGTGGTGGTCGTATGTATACGCCTAAGGCGGATGGCGGACTCTCGAAGGGAGCCATGAGGACTCCCTTCCGCGATTGACGTGACCTCCCCCGCTCTCCTGCGCATACAGGTGCACGAATGTGTGTGTGCATGTGGTGGTGCTTGTCGCCACACGCCGTTACATTAGCGACGAATTAACAACATGAAATTGACGAATTTAGACAAATTATATTATGACGAATTGAATTGAATTTGCGTTATTTTCGATAATTTTGGTCACATTTTGTGTTTATGGTTCATATTTATTGTGGATTCATATTTATGTGGAGGAATTGTTATTTACGGGTATAATCCATTTGACGCTAATAACGTTATTTTCGATAATTTTAATCACATTCTGCGTCTATGGTTGTGATCACTGTGATCGTTTGAATTTTTTCTCCCCTGTTCCATTTAGGATAAGAACGCTAAGAATGCCACTAACATTTGCCACTTCTGTCACTTTTGACATTAGATGTAGCGTTTATGGCGAAAATAACGCCAAGACCCATCTGGAACAACTTTTTGGGAGTGTGATCGTTTTTAGCGTTTTTGGCGAATTAAACTTCAAATGGTAAGCACCCATAGGGTGCTTGTGGCAGTGTTGCCAATCTAGGGGCTCTGTCGCTAGAACTAGGGGATTTTGTAAATGTTTAGCGGATAAAATTTCGAATTAAGCGAGAAAAACTTTTTGACGACTTCTAGCGACTTTTAGGCGAGTCAATTTATCATTTATCAAGGGCAACCATTTCATTTTAAAATAAAAGATACTGACTTGTCAAACATAATAAATCAATTTAATTACATTAGTGTATGCATTTTTTCCGATTTATCCTAGACGATGTAATTAACCAATTTCGCAAAAGAAGACCATTACAAGTGACTAGCTTATAATTATTATTTTGAAATGATTTTACATATATTGATCTCAAATATTAATAAGCAATTAAAACTGCAAGAATATAAAGTTAATTAAAACTTCAAGATTAAAAGTACATTATTTTTTATATTGTCTTTTCATTTAAAATGTAATGAGCAGAAACTGAGGGTGACAGCCGCTTTAGTTCAATTGGGATGCATAAGCTGCTGATGACCAAGATTGTTGATTACATCAAAAAATTTGACTACATATTATGTGTCTCGCATAACAAAGTAGAGAAGACGAAACAAAATGAGAGAATTACGTTTTTTTATATAAGCAGAATAAGTTGTATTTTCTATTCATGGAAAATATTTAATGAGGTACATCATCTTCTAGTAGGACAATGAAACGAGAGTCGATACTTTTTTTGAGCGTCACATACATGTATGAGTTTTAGCGACATTTAGCGGATTTTTATGGAACGATTTTTTCCACATCTAGAGGAATTTCTTTAGGGTAATTCGCCAAAAAAAATATTTTTTGCCTAATTTCCATGGCATGTTTTTTTTTGTTAATTACTTATCAGTTAGGTTGTTGATTATACAAATGAATAAAAGCAGTATTCATTTCTGTAAAAGGGGTATCACAAAACATTCCTGAAAAAAAGTTATAAGGTCATGAAGTTTTAAACAGTCAAGGAAATTAGTAAGGTACCAAGGAAATTATAAAACTATTACAAGAAAATTATAGGTTGCCACGGAAATCAGTATTATGTTATATTACATTATTAATTTTCCTTAAAGAAATGTAAAGTATGAAACAAAATATTTACGTAATTAAGTTTTTATTTATATATTTAAAAACTACTCATAACTGATAAATTATCATGTTTCAAACATTTTATAAATTGTCATATTCATACCTACGAACTGATAATTGTAAATATTAGCTCATGTTTTGGAGATAAAGATTATTAATATAATTAAAATAATAATAAAGAGCAAATGATAATATACATTTTACATGTTATTTATAACTGGTATATATATAAGCTCCTCGGGCTCTGCTTACAGCTTCAAGTCGATTTTGCATACTGAACACGAGGTTTAGGAGCCGATGTTGTGAAATATTCTACCATTCTTCTATCAGGGCCTGTTTTAGTGCCTTGAGGGTGGTAGGTGGTGGTCTGCAGCTTTTGACTAGCTTCTAGAAAAGCTAGAGCTCATCCCAGGCGTATTCGATCGGGTTGAGATCAAGACTTCTTGATGGCCAAGCCATCACGCTGATACCAACCTCATGAATATACTTTTGCACTACCCGAGCCATGTGTGGCCATCATGCATCAGAAACGATCCATCACCCATATTTACTAAATACGGCACTGCATACTCATTGAGAATCTCCTAGGCGTATCTTTCCCCAGTCAGAGTGCAATTTTCTATGGTCTCTAACTCTGTGCGACCTTCTGAAGATATGCCAGCCCATACATGTACACTACCTCTACAGTACTGGGCTCTTTCTGAGAAGCAGGCTTGAAGGTATCACTCACCAGGTCACCTGTAGATACTTGGCCTTTTATCAGATGTGTAAAGTGAGAATCATCTGTAAACAACATTCTTGACCATTCTTGTTGATCCCACTGTATGTTTTTATGAGTGTATCGCAGTCTCGCTACTCGATGCTCCCTTTCGAATTTGGGACCACTCGCTGATCTTCAGGGTTTTAGGTTTGCTTCAGCCAGTCTTCTTCTCACTGAACTGTTACTAATGTAGTCCCTTCGGGTCTGAAGGTGCTGGACTTCAACTGCATTTAGGTGGCGATTTCGCAACACAGTGGAAACAATATAACGGTCTTTTCGGGCACTAGTACACCTGGGTCTGCCATTACCAAATGGTTTCCAGTCTCTTCGTACCTTCGCTTCACCTTCTGGACCGTTCGTAACGTCACACCCACCATTCTTGCAGTACGACGGATACTGATGCCTAGTTAAGTAATCCTAGCACATTCTTCAGGTGGAAGAGGCATGATAAATAAGTTTATGTGCTGATTGTCTAACTTAGCTTTTGTAACAAGACACATCAATAAAGTTTAAAAAAAAAAATTGAAACAAGAAATTAAGAGTAAAATCGTTTTTCGAAAAGGATTATTTTTGATTTGAAAGGTTTTTCAGCCGTTTCTTAAAAGAAGGTTACCGACTATGAAGTTTTAATGTACAAAATTAACTTTTGTCGAGACCTTTTTGTTTCAAAAGTATATCTTGTGCACTTAAAAAGTTATTGCAATTTTAAAAGTGTTGTACTTATATTTGCAGGCCAGTGTAGCAGATCACTCTTCATTTTTCTAATATTACTTTCGAATTTTTCAGCTCTTGTGTTTTTTTTTGTTTTCCCCATGTTGAGTTTTCTATAATTTATTTATGTAAAACATAAATAAATTAAAAATGGAGATTAAATCTGGTATAAACATAATTCTCTTCACCACTGGTAAGACAATAAAATAAAGCGTTTTTTTTATAATTTCCTTGGTAAACCATAATTTCCATGTCCAATTTTGAGCCAAGGAAAACATGGAAATTAGAACCAAGGAAATTAGATTTAAGTCATTAAAAAATCGTAGACCTAAAACCATTAACTTATATTATTCATGTGTCAAATTGAGACTTCCTGTGCTACAAACATTACCGTTAATTGAAACTATTAGTTAGAAGTCCATCAAACTGTTGAGAAATAACGCCCATGGAAATTGAAAAATCTATAAACCAAAAGCCAAGGAGGGGTGTACTTATGTGAATGGTGTGAAACTAAACAACGGTGTGCACATCTTTCTCCGATGGGTTTCTCGCGGCAAAATGGTCGAGAGAAACGGTGTAACTCAATTTGTTTCAAACGTTTGTGTTTCGATATTACAACTCTTGAAATAACTAACCAAGGAAATTATATTATACTCGCGGACACGGGTGAAACTGAATGTAACTTTAAAACCATATCTTTTTTAATACACTAAACACTTTTTTTTGGTGAAGTGGGGCTTATTATACATTATGATAAAAAAAATATAATGTTACGAATACAACTATATGCAATATGGGTGATAATATAAAATAAAATACAAAACGGACATGACATGGAAATTAGGATTTTAACATTTCGTTATTATTTTTTTATATATTTCATATAGTTATTAATGTTTGATTAGCAAAAACAGGTGTATATAAGGATACATTATTTGAATAAAAATAAATATTAACTATAAACATCAATAATATAATTTTCGTCCATCCGGACATCAAAAAGTCATGATTTTGGCGAATCACCCTTTAACTGGCTAGAGACTTTTAAATTTGTTGAACGGCAACACTGGCTTGTGGTCATGGCTGTCATAAATTAATGGTAGGTTCGGAACCGTCATGAACAGCTGTGATTTGTTTTTTTCCTGACTTCGTTTTGTTTTGTTGTTTGTTGGCTTTGTAAAAATAAAGAAAAATAATGTGCTAAATCATTGCGTGACGAGATACACCACAATATGCCTAATATAGTACAGTTTTAAAAATTTCTATGCATATAATTCGCTCTTTGGCGAATAGTAGCAAGCGTATATTTCGTATATTTAACCAATTGAAATCATCATCAACTATAACTATGAATAATAGTGTCTGTTCAGAGAAAAGCTGGAGACTAACACCCTTGGTTCGACCAGAACACTACAATCTACTACTTCGTCCAAATTTAGACAATGGGTGCTTTACCGGTGCTGTAAGGATAGATGTAAAAGTAAAAGAAACAACTGACTGCCTTAGATTAAATACGAAATATTTAAATATAATTGAAGTTAAAGTCAACAAAGAGGGAAAAACCGTAACAGTGACCAAGTTTACAATAGTTAACGTATTGGAGCAGTTGCTTATTCAGTTTGAAAATGATTTGACTGCAGGTGACTACCAAATCAGTATAAATTTTGAGGGAGATTTGACCAATGGTATTGTAGGTATTTATTCGTCGCGATTGGATGACAAAAGGTAAGTCATTATCTGACTATGTAATTACATACTTTTACACCTTACGACTATGTCTCTGTGGGTTGAATAACACCCACCCATATCCTCCTGAGGAAGTTGTAACAGGCAACAAAGGGAAAAATACCAAAAGGTGGGCATCAGCACTGCCTGAACTGCCACCTTAAACTGCAAATTCTCTTCTATCCAGTACATAAATTAGGCAACACCATAAACATATGTTATATTCTGCTACTGTAAAATTAAGTATTCTTTATAGAGCTACAAATTGAAGTACCTATTCCATTAATAATATTGTTGTATCTGAATTATTGTAAGATCTGTCTTAACTCAGATGTGCATGAACCATAGCATCATAGATAATGATACCAATTGAATTTCATTTATAAATGGATGATATCGGTTGCGAATGATACCAAATGTTTGCTAAAACTACTACCATACAGCTATACTAGGTACTTTGGCATATTTATATCAACTGAATTTAGTTATCTCAACCTTCGCTAGAAGTATTTGTCCAGCTCATACTCTAATTGACATAATAATCTAAGCACCAAAGCACAAGGTACACAATATTAAAATTTTTCATACATACAATGTTTGTACTTCCAATACATTTATTTTGAACTTTTCTTCTACCCTTTGATAGTGACATCATCCTAGTTTCACCAAATTAAACTCAAAATTCATGGCTACATAATTCATAGAAATAATAAGCTGAGATAGAAAATGTAAGAAGGTTAAGATAGGTTGTTTAACTGTATTAATTGTTTTAGCCGTAAGTAGTCAAACACATTTTCTCAAGGGCCACACTGTACACTGTAGATTCTTCAATATTACTAATAGATGTGGTCAAAGGCTAAATAATAAATATAAACAATTATTTTAAAGTGATGACAATGAAAGTATATATAAGCACTTTTATACAATAACTTGAATGGGTAAATTTTACTAGCAGTACTTAAACCCTCAGAGAATACAGTAATGTTCGTTGTTGTGGCAGTACAAAATGGTTTTTTTTTGTTATTGGTTACCTCACCTATTGTTAAGTGATCATGTTATTAAAAATCTAAACTCAAATGAGAATCTCTAGGCTGTCAAGAACACAGCTGCCAGAGCACACTAACAAATGCTTGGTGACAAATTACTGCGCTACTTGAGGGTTGTGCTAGCCAGGCAAGCATTCCAATACCTTATGCCGTATACCTTACAGCAAAACTCAATTCTGCCATGGCAAGATTCCATGGACAGCACATGACATGGAAGTAACAGGGTTATGACAACTACAAAAGACAAAATGAGTTTTTTTTTTATGAATGGTGTTTATCTTTACACAATTGCCCAAATAAAAGGTGCTATGATTTCAGGGTTCATGTATGTATGTATGTTTGTGAGTTTCTTTATTCCACCATAACTTCTTAAAGGCCTAACTGATTTTGATGTATGGTATATGACTAGATTTGTCTTGATAGGGCAGGCTAAGTACATCAAATTGTAAAAACAACCACAAACTTGCAGATTTTAGAGAACATACCTATAGTCAGAAAATTTTTTTTCTCTTCCAATCCCATGGTGATCTGTATCAAAATGAAGGTCTTTAAAAAACAATTCCATAAATATACATAACTTGCAGTTATAATTTCAAAGCAACAATACAAAACTTTAAAAAAAATTACTTGCATTTGGGTTTTTTACTTATTAACTAATGTATACTTGTTTATTGAATTTATTAACACAAAGCAAAAACATTTAATACTAACCCATGTACATTGTTGATAATTATCACAATAGAATGAACAATAGAAATGGACGATATTGAATCCTGTTGATATATAATTACATAATCTTAGAGTATTATTCAATATTAGGTGGGCACAAATCTAGTAAACATGTTGCACAGATGTGCATAAAGATCATTGATATTACTTGTTAAACTTATACTTTGGGCTTTATTTCATTGTAGAACCATGGTGGCCAGCAAGTTCCAGCCTACATATGCTCGTCTAGCTTTTCCATGTTTTGATGAACCTGACTTCAAGGCTACATTTGATATCACTCTTGTAAAACCGCAGTCTTATATTGCCCTATCTAATATGAATGTAAGTACCTACCTACCTACTTATGATAAAATTTTTATGTTGTCATATTGCTTCTCTATTGTTCTAGGCAACACTTGATTGTTGTATTCTACAAGGTGTTCTTAGCTAGTAGAAAATGATGATCCACAATCATTATTCAAAATACAAAGCGAGCATTTGACCACTCAAATGCTTGCTTATCTAATCAAATTATAAAAATATAAGACTACTTACTTGTAAAAATTGCAAGGCCAAAGTAATAAGAATAATTATTCATACATTTGTTAATCTTATGCCTAACTACATACCTATTTTTTCTAAAATTGACAATTCACTCGACAGGAAGTATCAATAACTCCAGATGATCACATTGACCTGGAAAGAGTCACATTTGCTACAAGTGTCCCTATGTCTACATACTTGGCAGTATTTGTCATTTGCGACTTTGACTTTAAAGAAGTTGACATAAACGCTAATGGTATCGGCCATAACATCAAGCTGAGATCCTTTGCTCAAAAAAATGAAACGCACAAGATTGACTTTGCTCAAGATATTGGAAAGAGAGCAACGGAATTTTATATAAAGTATTACGAAGTGCCATTCCCTTTGCCCAAGTTAGGTAAGTATTTTTTACAGCTTAATACTCTACCATCATTATATATATCATGTTACGGTTCCATACTAGAACATGGATCCTGTTCATAAGCCTCTTCTGTCCTTCCATCCCAGCTTGGGAACCGCAATAGGTAGTAATTTGATCTGTCGTAAACACAGTCCTACAACATCCTAAAAGTATGTGCTAAAGCTAAATTTTTTCATAATAACAAATATTTTTAAAATATTTTACGAAAACATCAAATTAATATTTTAATAAAACACTTAAAAATATAAAAATATATCTAGTGACAATTCCGCCCAATTTTCCTGCTAAGCCGACGTGTCGTCACAAACGCCACGCAGCCAAACCGGAAGAACCTTCGACGCGTTTCGCTTCTACACGAAGCATCCTCAGGAGGTCTTGACTCTTCAAGCGCACGATCGAGAATGAGCGGCCGGCGGCTCAGCACGCCTTTATATAGACTAGAGCTGAGTCAGCACGCCTTTGTCTAGACTCGAGCGTCACTGCTCTTTGTTGCAGCCAACAATTGGTGACTAATACTTTTTAAAGTGACAATCATAATGGCCAAAATTCATTACAAATAATAATTTTAAATTATTTATATTATGCAATGTGTTTTTGAATATGAATAATATCGTAAAAAATATAACAAATTAATTATTAATTAATTTTTTCCTTCTTTTCCAACCCATAAGTAAGTACAGTACCACCTAGTTACACACCCAGTTTGACACTATAGACGTAAATAGATGACATTTTTGTTTCAGATATGATAGCAATTCCGGACTATGTCTCAGGAGCGACAGAACATTGGGGTTTGATCACATACAGAGAAACATCATTCCTGGTTGATCAGGAGACGGCGTCAGTCAAGAACAAAGTCAGTGTTGCAAATACCATAGCTCATGAATTGGCACACATGTGGTTTGGGAACTTAGGTATATATTTTTTAGTTAATGAAGCGATGCGATGGACACCTATACAGCTCATCGCTGTCTGATGGTAATCTTCATGCTCTTTGATAACAGTTGCATGGGCGCCATTCTTGTCCGCTTGAAATTGACTGCGCATGTCACTCCGAAATGTAAGGTGTTATTTCTCGTTCACCCAGTAATTTCACTTGATACAGTACGCATTATGCACTGCTGCTACGAGGCAGAATATCTGACACTGCTGTGCTGCGGTGGTACCTACCAAGACAGACACTTGCTGCAGAAACCTACCACCTACTTTTACCGAGACCATCCCTTTTTCCGTTCAATCTTACTATTTTAAGGTATACTGGGAAGAAAATTCCCAGGGTTCTAACTAGTAAGACGAATGGGAATGGCCTAAAACTGAGCTTAGGTTGCAATGTGGTTTCGTCAATAATTCATTTAGTCAAAATCATCATTAAAATATTTGATTGTTAGTAAATCTTTGTACAAAGTTCTTTAAAATTTAGGAAAGTAACAACAGTTTAGTGCGTTCTGCACATACATTGGACCACCAACTCACTTGATCTCTGGATATGAATTATTATTTATAATGCATTTCTTACAGCTCCAGGCTTAATAACATAAATACTTCCATATCCTAATATTAGATGTCGAAATAGTTGCTTAAGGGAAAAAAGCGTCCAATAAGCGGCATGTCACCACTGACTTCGACCTGATTGGGATGTTTTTGCACTTTGGGTGCACAACAGCGGTTGCTGGAAACTGCGCGGCGCGGTGCGGTTTATACGGTGTAAAAAACGCCGCGTTTTTTCCCGGCGTACTCTATACGGACTATTTTATTATAAGTTCGTATAATACAAGCGGTCCTCTCCGCGCCCCACTCACCCCACCATGCCACAGCTGTCTGTGCGTTTCCAACTTGGCCTTTTAGCATCCGCAGTGGAAGATATCTTCCATTTCTATTGTTATATCTATAAGATATGTGGACGGGCATTTCGAAATCTAGGATTTATTCTCCGGCTATCTGGACATCTTGACAGCATACCGCCACAAAAAATCTATATAATGCATTCGTCAGACACACAACTAGGGCCCCAGGCTCCACTGTACCGGGCATTGCGGTTGCTCGATGGTCTTATTTGCCAACACTGGATCAGTTCCACTGCACTTCGCAGGAATTTCACAGTGTGGCAATGGATTTTGTTACCAAAGTTAATAAAAGTTATAGCTAGATAATTACTTAGATACAAAGAAAAAAAAAATATTCATGTTGTTAGTTTTAGAAGTCTCTAATTTTTCTCTGATTTAATATGGTTTGGATTTCTATTGCCTACCTTTTTTAAAATTATTTTATGAGTTGTTAGTATATTTCGCCTTGGGTAAGCGAATTGGGTAAATGTAATACGTACCCCAGAGCATGTATAGTAAATAAATACATAAATAAATAAAATAATTATTTACGATGCGCATGGGTTACCAAGTAAGCCTTGATAACCACCGAACAAAAGCATTCCAAATGAAGGTTAGCGTTAGACATGCGGCTATCCAAAAAACTGAAGCAAAAACTTTTTAACAATCATGAGTACTTGTGTTGACCTTTGTGTCGTTAGATAAAACGTATTGTAGTGACTTCATATGGGTTGTATAAGGGCGGGAAGATGATGCATTTCTTTTATACTTTTCAGTTACAATGAAATGGTGGGATGAAGTTTGGCTTAATGAAGGATTTGCATCCTACATGCAAGTTAAATCATTGAATGCAATGGAGCCTTCATGGACTATGGTAATTTGTATTATATGCATATCTAGATAATTGGTGATGTACGCATTTTATGTACCTACATGCTTTTGTATTTCAAATATCACTAAAATATTTTTATTTAGTATCAGTTAAAGGCTAGCCTTTGCCCAATATCTGACCTGTTGACACTTTCAAGATGTGGTCGAAGATGTTGTTCAGGCCAATCTAGAATTACTGGCTCTCAAGGACAGCTACCGGAACACACCTTTAGGTGCTTCGCGACTGATTTTCTACTTGAAATTGGTGGCTAGAGGCTACTGGCTAAGTAAGCTCCACTACGAGTGCTTCAAGTATATTCGGTATATAAGTAGTAATGGACTGTTTTTTTTTTGTAATGTTTTAAATATAGTACTATTCAGATTTTTAATAATTATAATTGTATACTTTCAGTTAGACCAGTTCCTGCCAAAAACACTGCATCCAGTATTGGTAACAGATTCAAAGCTCTCCAGTCATCCAATAGTGCAAATCGTTAACACACCCGACCAAATCACCGCTATATTTGACAGCATTTCCTACAATAAGGTAATAACGAGTTGATTCAGAAGCTGGTCCCATTATTTCTATTTTTCATCTATATTATAAAATATATTTGCCAATTATCATATTACGTATACCCCGTGGGGTACTGGTAAAATGTCACCACTCCATTTCTACCTGTTCGTGTCGTAAGAGGCGCCTAAAGATAAAATACCTTAAGGTGGGCAACAGTGCCATCTGAGGAACTGATATTTCCCCTGCTATCCCCAAGACGCCTGCTAAGCGTGGGGATTATGGCAATCCCCCCATAATGGGGGAGGCTGTGTTCAGCAGTGGACAATTCGGCTTATACAGTACAGTACATTATATTAGGTAGGTATAATAATAAAGTCTATGTTAACTAACCAACGTACGAATATGTAAAATAAAATTAGTCTAGCTCAAAAACAACAAAACGCAAACCTTACCGAGGCGGCGCAACAACATTACCTTGGTTGGGTATCTGATGCGATAATTTGTAAGAACCAAATCAATTAACTAATACAATTGAACTTAGAAGATTGTGCGTGTAAGGCTAATCGTGTACTTGAGTCCGACATCAAAGCGGTATCTATATTATGTAAGTGTGTCATGTGACGTGAAATGACTCACGTGTGTAATTGCATAGAATAAAAAGCACGAGAAGAATCACTTCGCATAACTATGCCAGTAAATAAGCCAAGCAATAATACAGTGCACTTGAGCACGCAAAACATGGAGTACCTAATATTTATATTCACCAACAAAGCGTCTCTTTCTATCGCATAGTCACGCATAGCTCTGATCTCTTCTGACGCGGCACGCCCCGTAAAATATTCCCGTCCGAACGGATACGCCAATGTAACTGTAGCTTTGTTCCTTAAGTGCGGAGTCAGGCCTGGTTAGTGTAGTTAGTATGTAAAGAGTTACACTCCTTTAAATATTTACTCCTATTATCTTACTAATTAAGTAAAAATGTGTTATTATCTCCAAAACGTCTGAACAATTTCGATGAAACAAAGTTTGGTAGAATAACCATGTTTCAACCATAAAGAGCAATATGGTGTGTGTAACTGTATGGAGTACTGTTCTCACCTTTGGCATGGTTCTGCCAAATACCAGCTGGAGACACTGGAAGCTATTGAGAGGAGAGCCAATAGACTCATTAACGACGACCAACTTATGTAAGCAGGAGACTCTAAAGTCTCGAGCATCGCCGCACAGTCGCTTGTTTATCGGTTTTTTATCGGATGCATTTCGGGGAGTATGTCGCGGTACTGCATGATTTGATTCCGCCATCCCCATTCTATAACCGGACATCCAGGGACATTCAGAAGCGCCACCGCCATATGGTTGATGTTCCATTTACCAGAACGCAGCAATTTGAGTCTTCGTTCATCATATTCCAGGTTCATACCGCCAGGGAATAGAACACCCTGCCTGAGTCTGTGTTTCCGGTTAAGTACAATATGGGGGTCTCCAAAACGCGAGTGAATAGATATACCTTCTGGGTAAGCGCGCTCCATCATTGATAGCATCTTTACTTACCATCAAGAAAAAACTGCACCAGTGTTAGTAGAATCAAGTCAAGAACTAACAGCCAAAATGTTAAAGTCCTAACTTGACATAAAGTTTTCCAAATGAAGTAAAACGAGTTTTCTCAAGAAATGGCATTGAATCACAATATGAAGTAGAGCAGACTAGCATTGCAATCTAGCGAGTGTGTGGTAGTTAACCCGTATACGCTTACTAGCATCGCCATCTAGGTAGAGATCAAAGTAACTGTACAATACTGGATGTAGCTAGCGCCACCACTCGCCGATTTATTTGACAAAGGACTGTTGAAGAAGTGTGTATTACTGAATTTGTGACCAGGTTGTAACCTGCTGTGGCTGAATTATGTATTACTAACAGAATTTGATTAAAATCATTCATATATTCACATTTGCCAACAAACGTTTATATTTACGGAAATACATCAGCCAACCAAACTGACAGTTTTAGTTAGTTACATATGGGAATACGTAGTCGAAAAATCGCCATTTTTCTATGATTTTAAACAGATTTGAATTTGATTAAAATCATTCATATATTCACATTTGCCAACAAACGTTTATATTTACGGAAATACATCAGCCAACCAAACAATGATAGTTTTAGTTAGTTACATATGGGAATACGTAGTCAAAAAACCGCCATTTTTCTATGATATTAAACAGATTTTGTTACTAACAAATTACATACCTTATTGAATAAGTTTATTGAAAATTATGTCTTCTGATATCTAGATATTTTGAAAGTTTTCTGAAGTACAGTACTAGTAATATATTCTTCATTGCTAGGTTTTAAAATTAGTACATATTTTTGTTACACATTATATATTCATTTAGATCTGAAATTGATACTAATGGTAGTTTATATCCTTATTTATTATTTACGGGCAAAGCAAGTATAAAATAATTTGTAGATCTCAAAGCAACCAACCAAATATTTCGCTCTCTTAGTGTTTTTTTTTTTAACGGACTACACTTGCTAATAAATACTTTGCAGTATTAACATCTGTTAGTAGGTACCTACTGTAATCGTCAAGTGATTATTAATTACCGCTTAACATCAGGTGGGTATAAGGCGTGATCCGTTACAATCCTAATAAAAAACAAAAAAGGGATAAAAAAGTATCGCAATGTCAGGAGACCAGAGAAAATCCCGGACTCGCGCCTTAAATATGCCAAAAAGATCAAAATCTGTCCAGCGTTTTAGGAAGTTTATATTTCTACAAATAATAGGTTATTTTTGAATTGTGAGACTGTTATCACGTGCTAGTAGTATGTTGTTATGATGTGGTCGAGAATGATAAACAGGCTACCTAAGAATGATGACTAGCTCTGAATGAGAACTGCTGGAACATCCTGATCATCCCTTAGTTGTTTGGTGACAGATTTTCTAATTAGTAGGTAGACAAGCCGCGTTTTGTTCATTTCCCAAATTGCCCTACCAGCATGAAGGTCAAGCCTACGGTGGGATTCAAATCATAGACCTGCTGTGCGTCTGTTTTTAGCCATTGCCATTAGGCCATCACTACTTCGGTGAGTTGCAAACTTACACACATGCACAAACAAACTTTAGCATTTATAACATAAGTAGTATTACCGAGTTAGAATACAGGTATTTTTTTAAAAATGGATTTACGACTGCGTTCATTTAATGTTAATGTAAAGAAATTTTACATTCTAGGGAGCTTCAGTACTACGAATGTTGGAAGGATTCATTGGCGAAGAAAACTTTCGGAATGGAGTTTCAGACTACCTCAAGAAGCACCGTTTTGGAAACACCGTCACTCAACAGTTGCTGGCATCGCTTGATCTCTACTTCAAGAGTAACAACCCCGATTTGAACCTAACGTAAGTCGAGTGCTATTTAATTCTGGAACAGTTTATCGGTGAAGAGAAATTTCGTAAATACGTTGCAGATTAAATGAAGAAACACTGTTTCGAATTCATCGTCATTCTGCAGTTGCTAGCTCGCTTAATCTACGAGGGTAGGTGAGAACTCCCATTTGAATCTAAAGTAACCGAGTTCTATGTTTGTGGAAGGTCTCGTAGGTGGCAAAAACTGTCGTTAAGGCGTTTCATAGGTGTTTAACGCTGTAAACAAGTAGTAGCACAAAAGTGTCGTAATACGTAAAAGGGTGCATAAACCACCAGTTAATTATAACGAAATTACCGTGCCAGAATTCCATGCAAGTAAAATAAACTCATGTTCAGACAGCCCTGAAAGACCTTTAGCGTTGCGTGTTGAGAGAGTCAAACTAGTATCGCCATCTAGCGAGCAGGTGTAGCAAACCCTAATGCTCTGAATGCCAACCTAATTAGCCCTTCCTCCCTAACACGTATACAATTGTAATGAGTAACAGTGCCGTATAGCAGGATGTCATATGAACCGATAGAAAGTCAGTTACCTACTGAAGGCGATTACGTTACTGATGTACAAATCAATCCCTCTCTGCATCAATATCATTAGCGTATCAGTTGCTACAACCCTGATCTAAAAATACGGTCGCCAAGCACCTAGTAGTATGGTCCGGCTCTGTTTATTAAGAGACGAACTGTTCCATTTCAGGTTTATTGTGATAGGTTACCTTTTTTATTGATACATTTTTATTATTCATTAGCACCATCTGGTCTTCCAGATGTCCTGCATATTTTCATGAACTGTTAAACTTAATAGGCTTTTGACTTTGAATGCCACAATTAACGACTATTTCTTATCAGCACTTTCTCGATGTCAATGATAATCAATTAATGAGAACCATAATAGTATTTAATATGTTCAGATACATTATGGACACTTGGACGAGACAAATGGGCTATCCTGTACTGGAAGTGAAGCATACAGATGAATCGGACACATACGTCATTTCTCAGAGAAGGTTTTTGATGGACCCTGATGCGGCCTCTCCTGACGATTCGGCTTTCAAGTAAGTACATGTAAACCATCTAGTGACAGTGTTTAGTGAGTTTTTGCAACTGGTTCAGAATTTTACTTTGGAACTTTACATACTTTAGAATTTACCGTTTATCGTTTTAAATTCATTGAATTAGTTATTTTGTTTGAAGAAAAAATTTAAAGAGCATTGTTAAAAACGATAAGAAACAGGTGTATTCCGCGAAATTCTGGAAAACTAAGTAGGGAAAAGTTTAATAAACTAACTGCTAAGAGGATAAAGAGCAAACGAACTGATAAGAAACTACCAATATAATCAAATTTCCTATATATATATATATATAAAGATTGCCCCGGTGGCTTGTTTTTGCGACTCAAGGGTCTATGCCACGATTGTCATCCCGCGGTGGAATCGCGAATTAATTCTCATATGTACACTGATAATCCTCCTTGTTTCGATGTCCGATTCGAGAGGATTCCGTTCTTTTTCGATGGGAGCCTGAGTACCCTATTGGGAAAAATGCCTCGCTTGGCCTTCAATATGAGTATTAATTCGCGATTCCACCGCGGGATAACAATCGTGGCATAGACCCTTAAGAGTCGCAAAAACAAGCCACCGGGACAATCTTTGTATGTTATCCTATGCAAGCGAGAATCACAAAATATATTTTGAAGCAATGATGGCTCAGTGGAATTGGCTATGGACTGCCGCCCAGCAAGTCCATGGTTCGAATCCCGCCACGGGCTTGAGCTTCACCGCATGGTGGTAGGGCATTGTGTGAATGCCCGCCTGGCTAGCGACTACCCTCAAGTAGAAAATCTGTCGCCAAGCACCTAATGCTGTGTTCCGGCAGCAGTACTTGAGAGCCAGTGAAATTACAGGCACACGAGACTTAACAAATATGTCTTAAAGTGACGGGCGCAGTGCAATTCGTGACTTGTGACGAAATGCATCTGTTATAGGCAAAGGTTAGTCCGCTTGACATCAGGTGGCCCTCGTGCTTGTTCTGTCATAATAACATTAAAAAATTTTTTTTTGCTTTAGCGCTGATATGAATACTGGACCAAAATCTGGTCCATCTATTTTACTAAAAACTGTCATATATCTTTTGAATAAATTTTCAGCTATCGGTGGTGTGTGCCCATCACATACAAAACAAACAAAGGATTAAATGAAAATATTATCTGGTTCCCCGACACGGTTGATAGCGGTAAGTTGTGCTTTACAGTATTAGAACGGTGTCCGTATATATCTAGGAAGCTTCACCAAAATCCAATATGGCCAAAACCAAATAATGACGCATGCTTCAGTTGGTTCAGCTTACGCAGTATAATCTGATCGAAAGTGACAATGCGGTCTGGTGGAACATGCTTGCCAAGCAGATACCTATTTACTCTGTACTTGAATACTTTATATATCGGGAAATGGAGACGCTGGTATGGTGTACCATACTTCAGCCGTACGCATTATGGAGCTTTTTTTATTTATAGCTAATAAGCTAACCTTTGACCACTAACTCACCTGATGTTAAGTGATACATCATCACTGAGATCAGGTCGACGATGTTGTTCAGGCTAACCTAGAATTACTGGCTCTCCAGGATAGCTGACGGAACACACCGTTAGGTGCTTCGTGACAGATTTTCTACTTGAGGGTGGTAGCTAGCCATTAGATGGGCATTCGCAAAATGCCTTACCACCATGCAAAAGCTGGATTTAAAGAGCTACGTGCGTATTTTCGGAATATCGACCATATATGGATGGCGCATTCCTGTGCGTCTTGTTCTCTGATGAAAGAGAGGAGATTGTAGAATCAGGTTGTGTAGATCGATCGCACATTCTCCTAAGTGTATTCTGTAAAATTCCGATAAGATGGCAACTTTGCGTCTATGTTCGAGGCTTTGGAGTCGATCCTCCACTAACGCATCTTCACCAATGAGCCATTGTATCTAGCAGAAGCAGCTTAGCATATATTTAGATCATATTCAAGCTCGCAACTTAACCTCTACTGATCACCTCACCATTATTTTTCACTACACGGATAGTATTAATATTCTATATCTAACATCCTACAAACACGTACATAGTGCAAAACTTACAAGAACAATGTGGACCCTGTCGGGCACAACTTAATTACGTATTGAAGTGCCCGTGGTGAAGTTTGCCTAGCCGTTCTTAACCGATCAGCTACTCGTAAGTTAAGCAACGTCCGCCGCGATCATGACTTGGATGGGTGACCGCTAGTGACATTACTACTGAGCGCTTGCGTGCTTAGGAGTGCACGTTAAGCCGTCGTCGGTTCCGGTTGTTAGTAGGGCATTTTGCGGCTATAGCTACCACCCTCAAATAGAAAATCTGTCGCTAAAGCACCTAACAGTGTGATCCGGCAGCTGCTGTCCTTGATAGCCAGTAATCTTAGGTTAGCTTGAACAACATCTTCGTCCACATCCTCACTTACCATCAGGTGAGATAGTGGTCAAAGGTTAACCTATCAGCTAGAATTAAATAAATATGGTATGTACGGTATACCGACTAGCCTGGGGTGTGCCGGCTTGAATGTCACCCCCCATCTCTACCCGTGGGTGTCGTAAGAGGCGACTAAAGGTAACACACCAGAAGGCGGGCAGCAGCGCCTTCTGAGGAACTGATATCTCACACTGCGATCCCCAAGACCCTGCCAAGTGTGGAGATTATGGCAAAAGCCCCCAATATGGGGGAGGCTGTGTTCAGCAGTGGACAACGGCTGATACTGTATGTACGGTAGAGAGAGGGACAACTCTAATACCTTTATTTATGGTAGTGATCTATAATTAAAAATAGTTCCCTAATTTAATAGTAAATTTTTAGGTGCTAAGGTTCGATAAACATCTTCTCAAACACTGTGGCACAATATCTGTGCTTTTGATACTAAGCACTATTTATAGGCGTACTTGAAACTACTTTATTGTTCGGTGTGACTTCTATGACGTAAATTGCGCACCTCATGTTAATGATAAGGGCAGATTCGAGACAAATATAACGCTATAAACTTCTACGTGCAGATAAAGATAGATTGAAATAGTCCTGTGCTTGTAAAAAAGAACTATTACTATCTTACAACGCGATCGATCGGAATTGTGTATTGTCATACCTTAGGAGCGATGATTAGAGCTCGCGCAATACTTTATGAGCCTCCGACATATCACGCGACCTGCGTAGTATACAATTTATTGGGTCTTTGTTATTGCGCGTGTCATGTTGTCTCGGATAGAAATATTAAAGTTTTGCGCCTTTTGAAACTGTCATACCTAACTATAAAAGAAACTATCACATGAACATGACTGTGCTAAAAGACAGGTTTCAGAGCACTATCGGAGCTATACAATCTGTGTAAAACAAGTTTATTTCGCCAACTTAGTATACGAAATAATATTATATACATATAATACACATAATCACGACTGTATTCCTCGAGGGGGTAGGCAGAGGTTTGTAAACACCCACGTTTCGCCATTTTGATTTTGGTCCCATGTAATAGGGGGTGAGCCTATTGCCACTCACCGGGCACAGTTTCAGGATCATACAAAATGTTGTCTAATATTATATTTTTAAACTATTCTAGTGAAAATAACATTGAATCTGGAAGAGGACTGGTTGAAGATCAACAACAATCAAGTAGGCTATTACAGAGTCAATTATGCGACTGACATATGGGAAAAATTAATTAAGGAACTCAAATCCAATTCTGAAAAGGTAAGCAAGCACTATTTTTTATCCTCATCATCATCATCAGCCGGGATAAGTCCACTGTTGAACAAATGTCTCCCCCATAGTACGCCATAACAATTGGTTACTGGCCGCTTGTAATCATTGACTACCAGCGACTTTTACGATGTAGTCAGTCCACCTAGTAGTATTTTTTATGGTTATTACATTTTATTCCGACAAGCAGTATCATTTATAGATCAGATCTTCAAGATACATATAAAATGGATATAGGTACTATGGTGGCAGGTCACTTTGCTAATGCTACCTGACTAGAGTAGCTAGCTACCACCTTCAGGTAGAAATTCACCAAACAGTGTATTCCAATGAGGCAGTAATTCTAGGCTAAGCCTAAAAATGATGTGGTCAAAACTATTGACCTCACCACCATAAAATATATTTTAAAAATTATCAAAGGCGATCAGTAACCATAGTAATCAATATAAATGATTTCCAGTTAAGCCTATTTTTTTATAGATTTACTTACTTATATTTCCATTTAAAGTGTGTGTTTTGAAGATTTTTAATGTTTCATTTGCTTGGTAACTTGAGTCTGAGATCATAATGCATACTCAAAGGACAGAATACGTAACTAACCAATCCAGATGTTTGGTGGGTGCCCCTTCCAAATCGCTTTTAAATTTTCCGAGCAACGCAGTAATTAGAGTATGTGGTTAAACTAACACAAAATCTTATATATTTCAGCTGACTATATCAGACCGATCACACCTTCTAAACGATGCATTTGCCTTGGCCGGGGCTCGTGCGTTACCCTACGAGCTAGCATTAGACCTTAGCAAGTACCTTACCGTTGAACAAGATTACGTGCCCTGGGAGACCGCGAGGATGATATTGTTTGATCTATCTAAGAGGCTGCTCGGCTCTTTGGGCTATATTCACTTGCAGGTACTTGTAAATTATTACTAAAGTAGCGGAAAGAATTTAGGTTATTGACCCGAATCTTTCTTCTTTGTCTTTTACGCAATTATTGAATTTTCACTCTCACAGAGTTGTATTACAGTGCAGCAAACCAATTTTAAAAATCGCGGTTTAAAACCTATAAATTATTGCCTTGTATCTTGTTATCCTGGGTTTGGTTACCGAGTCGAATAGTTATTGCGATTTATGAGTTTTTTTTTCCTAGTCTGGAACTTGGTAGATGTTGTTTCGCCATATATGTTTGAGTAGATTAGAGACATGTAATAGGGGGGAGCTTAGTATCACGTACAAGGCACGGTTCCAGGCTCAACATTAAACATTTCTAGTATTATTTTTAATAAACTTTGATGCATGGTGAGCAAAAGAAATTTCTAAAAAAAAACTGTTCGACCCTTTGATCAAACCTAAGACCATACCTAAGATACATTCCAAAATAAGGCTTTAACTAGGATCAATTAATAATAAAAATATATATTTCAGAATTACGTGCATCGGTTAATCGGGCCAATTTATGAGAAACAGAGCTGGGACAGTAAAAACGTTAATGTGATCGACAGGTAAAGTAATCCGTCTTTTAAATTACTAGTTTAGCTTCTACCACTGTCTTATCCGGAAAGGTTAGAATTGCATGGCACGTAAAATCGTACGACACTAGTTACTATGATCTAATATGTGCCACGGCGCACCTTTAAGATTTAAAAAGTAAAACATATGTTTTATTTATAAGGAAGTTTAATTTATAATTTGTTCACTATGGCCCGTAAAATCAATCCCAGCTTATTTCTTAAGTTTAACTAGACGGAGCTTATATTTGATCTACAAATTGAACAATTATAGTACATTATGATATAAGTGCGGTAAGTTGAATGTTACAGCCGAGGCTATATTGCTAACTAAATGCCTGATACTTATTAAAGATTCGAGATGATTATATCAGGTGGTAGTCCCTTCAGAAAGAGTCGTCTTGGTGTGCACCACCGCAGTATGGGATAGTCGGCCTCGAAGCAGTTATATGCAAATACTACTGTATTAATACGTGAAGGACACTGTACTAAGTGTAATAACTGGGCAAACAAGACATAAGAACTAAAATCTCGGAATAACCAGCGCAGTGCAGTTTCTAGTACAACGAAGACGTTGTCACTGTAACTATATGGACAGACGTGTCGCATATCATATTTGCAATCTTATTTGTTTCACTGCCAGGATTGAATATTTTTAGTATAATCTTAATAAAAAAGAGGAGGGTATTTTAAAAATGTATGGCATATCTATACGAGTGTTTGCAATATGGTAGTATACAGCCGTGATAGTATTTTTTGTTATAACTTTCAGCTTGTTACGAACCAGCATACTTTCTCTTGGCGCCCACTTTGGATTGCCTGACGCAGATGCCAAGATTAGAACATCGTTTATGTCATGGCTCCACAGTCACGGTACCCCTAACCCTGCTGTCATTGAACCGGATCTGAGGGAACTGATATATTCGTATGGTAAGAACTAAAATGATTATTGGATCGCTAAATCATTGGCTCAATAGGGTAGTTGACACAGTCTAAAATAAAATACAGTGTAACGCTAACATGATAGTAGTTGGAGCACATAACTCGATGAAATTAACAAATTATTTATTCTGCATTGGATTACCTTTATTTTGAATAAACAAAATGTGTTTAAATTTTCTTTAAGTCACGTGATCTCAAACGGAAGTAAAGGCGGAAATGATGTCATAAGGACAAAAACAAAGCCACAGAATAGGTAATAGTAATATTGAGAGTTTGCTTCCAAAGGTTTTGACAGTGACAATTGATATTAGTAATTGCTAATAGCAAGCAACCTACAAAATGTCGCATCACTATCGATTTACTACTTAGGCCCCCTATTTCACTATCAAATCCATTGGATCCCATATATTTAATAGTGTAATACGTACATTTGACTCATTTATCTTTGATCATATTTCGCCGTGAGATTTGATCAAAGATCAGCATAGATAATAAAACCCAAACTCGGAACAAGAATCTATGGAAACATTTTGCAATTATTACTCATAGTAATACAACAACTTTAAACAGTTGGAAAAGCTTATGTTTATCATAAAATATTATTCCGATGTCACTGCATGCCATTGTCTCGATCACTTGAAAGTGTTTATACATTTCGGTATTACAAAAATGTTCAATAAAATAGTGATTTTGAACCGATTAAAGTTGTTTAATTACCATGTATGAAAAATAATTGATAATGCTGCCACTCATGTATCCGTGCTTCAAACTGTGTTGGTTCTGTGATTGTTTTATTCAGTCTACATATACCAATACACCCCTACACTATGGTACACGTTCTGCCGAACAACCTGTATAATCGATTACGCACGACACTACAACAAGCAAGCAAAACGTATTACATTTCAGCACTATTTGTTTTTGCCCTAGTGACGTCATAAGCATACAGGCCGCCATTGAATGATATTTTAGCGCCAATTTTAAAAGTTGAAATAAAAAGATGGATTTCTAGAATTTCAGGACTCCTAAAAAAAAAATTAAAAATGCTAGGTGTATATTTCAGTGTTCTAAATAATTTAATATACTTTAAAAAAACAAGTCAACAACCCTATTCAGAGCGAACTGATAGTGGCTGGCAGTTTTACTGTCATACCATTTTCGACATTATCCCTATGAGTACAATGCATAGTATCGGTCGAATAACACGCAACGCAATACAAGGACGTATTAATTTAAAAACGTTTTGTCTCTTATATGGCCGGCAGCACTCCTGACACTAAGCTTCCTTGAGAATGCTTACTTTGGTACCGGCTAACATTTTAGTATTGACGGCAAAAAACCCTGTTATAGATTTTAACGTCATTTACGGATTATAGAATAGCTCCTATATATTTATTTTTTATATTTTACTAAGCAATACCCAAATATATTAAAAAGGAAACCTCTTTAACAACAGGTATGAAGTCAGCAACTCAATCGGAGTGGGATAAACTTTGGGACATTTATCTGAAAGAGAACGACGTGCAAGAACAAGCGAAACTACGTCGTGCATTGGCGGCACCGCGTGATGTCAACATATTAAAAAGGTACCTATAACGTCTGAAAGCTTAATTAACCTAATTCAATTTAAAATTATATTATCCAATAGATGTTTTGTTTGTTTTGCTTGTTGGAAAGGGAAGACCTAGGCGAACGTTCCGAAATCAGATTGAAGGCGTTCTGAAAATAGGCCAGGTGAGGAGTACCCTAAACCGACGCTCATGTATGAAAGGATTGATGAGTGTGGATGAAGCGAAAAAGATTTGTAAGGATTGTAGTAAGTGGAAATCTATGGTCTCTGCCTACCCCAATGGGAAAGAGGCGTGATTTTATGTATGCATTTTTGAGAGCCATTAATTCTAGGTTAGCCTGAACACCATCTTCGACCACATCATCATTTAGCATCTGTTGAATGGTCAAAAGTTAGCCTACCAGCTATAAACTTGCACTACTGTGCTATGTATGCTCGGTAAAGGACATGTATCACATAAAATAAAAAAATATTATGTAATTTGAGAATCCCACAGCATTAGCCGCCGCTTAATCAACCGTCACCATGGGTTCTCCGGAACTTGTAGCCACCGAATTGTTGGCGTTAATAAACGCCTTCGACACCATTGGAAATTAAGCTTCCGTAAGCAAGTGATATACTCGTACTCAGTGATTGATAGCTTTGGAAGGTCCGTCTTGCGGCGAAAGACCCGTTGTACAACCACGTTTTTTCCACGGGCGGCGTATGCCACTCATCCGTAGCGCATCCATTGAAAAGCGCTCGCCTTAACGCTCTATATGTCAAAGGACGTTGCCAAAGTCTGGCACGATACTCTTGCTAGTAAGTTTCAATCGTTAAAGGCTGGCTAGTGTTTTTGGATTTGTGCCTACTTAAGGGAAATATGGATTTGATCGAGAGTTTTCACTAGTTGTTTTATAACACAAAGTTAAGCATTTTACCGCAATCGCACCTAATGGAAAGTTACGTCCGCCGCGGTCATAACTTGTATGGGTGACCGCTAGTAACATTACTGATGAGTGCTTACGTGTTTCGAAGGGCACGTTAAGCGTTAAGTCCCGATTGTTGTCTGAGGAACAGGCCTCGTACGTGCCATATCGCAATCCATTAAAAAAAACCGCAACAAGACCTACATATTCTACATACACTTGAACGACTCCGGGACCAAGCCCAGATTCTCCTGTTTTTCTGCCACTGCACCAACAAGGTTTGTAATACTACTTTTTAAATCCAGATATGCCGTCCTAGCCTTCGACGAGACCAACATTCGCTCACAAGACTACCTAACAGTTCTTCACGATATAAGTGCCAACCCGTCTGGTACGGCGTTAGTATGGGATGACGTGCGAACCCGCTGGCTGCAGCTAGTTGAGCGTTTCACTCTCAACAGTCGATACCTCGGTAATCTTATACCGGCTATCACTAGCAGTTTCAACACCGATGCCAAATTGAGAGAGGTTAGTTTGGTATATACAAGTTTCTTAGAGTGCCGTTTGGATTGATAATACACGTACGTAATTTAAAATTACTAAAAAAGATCGGCACAGAGGTAATACATTGTAGATATGAAGTCATAATTTTAGATTATTTCAGAGCAAAAATTTGTAAATGATAAAAATGGCCAGAATAAAATATTTACGTGTTAATCAATGTAGACGTTTGACTTACGTAGAAGACTTGATGTATTTGTTTGTAGTTATTGTTAAATCGTATATTTTCATAAGTTTCAAGTACAATTTAGAAATAAATAATAATAATAAGAATGTAGTTAAAACTTGTCTACTGACAGGAGATCGATTCCGTGTATCAATACTGTATACCAAAGATCACTTGGAACTGTGCTTATATGAGAAAAAAAGGACCAGCACGACATTATGGCTGTCGATCACGATGAAGCAGTTTAGTAATTTTAACGTGAAATTATCTAGTACTGCGCTTATATCGGGCAAAGAGAAACTGGCTGGCTGTGCCTAGTTAAAATGAAGTTTGTTGAAATAGTTTTCTTACGAGACTATCACTATAATAGTATGTATATAATATGCGATTTTATGACTATAATTATTATGCTATATAAGTACTAAAATATATAGATCACCTAAATAAACATTTAAAAATATGCGTTATGAAAAAAAAGCTTGTGTGTGTGCGAGAGAAACAATTATAGTCATGTGCGGGATTCGAACCCGCGTCCATCCACCCCTTTAGCCTCTCCTCTTCTTTATATAAATATGTAATTTTGTAACGTAAGTCGCCAAGAAGGCGTTATTGCAAACATTACAATATTAAAATAAGATTTAAAGCAAATTTGTATCATATTTTTCAGTAATTATTATTTGTTTCACACTTTTAGATGGAAGTATTCTTCAATGTTCACAAAGATGCTGGCGCTGGTGAGTTCGCTAGAAGAAGTGCTCTTGAAACAGTTCGGAACAACATCAAGTGGACCGCTAATTACCAGAACGCAATATCTTCGTGGCTTGAAGCTCAAGAACAATAAAAAAATCAGTTTATTGTTTTTTGAACAATACTAAAGTAAGAAAAAAATCCAAACATATTCAAACTAATAATTGATCAAACATCAAAAGGCTAAAAATTTTCTATTGTTAAAGCTATAAATATGTCTGGGTAATTTAATATTAAATCATTTTAAATAAAAAGTAAAACGGGTTTGTTGTAACTAAAACCTTAACCAATTGGCTATATTCTGCCGGATACAAAAATAGTGTGAAGTTGAAGGAAAATATTTTTACTTATTACTACTTATTTTTCAAAATTGGGTAACAATAATTTCCACGTACCTTCCCAACGTTTTTTTTTATTATGTTATTGTGACGGAACAAGCTCGAGGCCCTCCTGATGTTAAGCGGACGAAACTGCCTATACCACATGCATTTTATTACAAGTCACGAATTGCACTGCGTCCGTCACTTTGAGACATAGTCTCACGTGCCTGTTATATCACTGGCTCTCAAGGACAGCTGCCGGAACACACCGTTAGGTGCTTGGCGACAGATTTTCTACTTGAGGGTGGTCGCTAGCCAGTCGGGAATTCGCAAAATGCCCTTCCAATATGTGGTGAAGCTCAAGCCCGCGGCGGGATTTGAACCATGGACCTGCTGCGCGACAGTCCATAGCCAATGCCACTGAGCCATCACTGCTTCAAACTGTATAAATAAGATATATGGTAAATTGTGTATAAAATATTTTATCTGACTTTAGAAAATGGCGATTCGGATGCACAATAACAGGTCTGTTATATGGTAAAAGAACTATTTAAGGACCAATAATTTCACATTTTTTTTTGACTTAAAAGTATTCTTATATAAAATAATAATAGTGAAACCATTTTACCAAACCATACAAAAGGTATACATCAATAGTATAATAGAATATAATCAGTAGTATAAAATCAAGGAATCGCCCCAATTGAAATGCAATGCGAACCGTGTGCGCGATTACCTTATATACAATCAAATGTGCATTAAAGACCGCTGCCGCCGTCTCGCGGCTGGTTTTGGACTATATAGGTAGGTATTGCTTTAAGATAATGCAGCGCAGGCTATGGTTCTACATGTTGCAAAAGTACACTGCTATTGAATTTACACAACCTAACCGGGATGGACTTTCATCAGACTAAAAACGGCTAAAAAGTGACATTGGATGTCGGTAAGTATGTTGATCACCTCATTGTAGTTCCCGATCCAGCCCGATGTAGTACATACATTTTATTACTTTGCATTTGGAAAATCTTTGAACACTATTTCAATTGATAGTAAGTGATAGTGTGGCCGTTCAGGCTGTTCAGGCTAACCTAGAATTAAGGCTTTGGCTCTCAAGGGTGATACCTGTCAGAACACAACGTTGGTGCTTGGTGATAGATTTTCTACTTAAGGGTAATATAATAAGCCAGTTGGACATTCGCAAAATGCCCTACCACTATGCTACAACCAACTTAAAAGCACACTATAAAAGGAGGTTTATTCAGTAGTCAAACATTTGTCTTCATCAAAATATCGCTAATGACAATTAAAATAAATCACGCTAATGACAATTAGCAACAGTAGCAACGAAATTTTCAATTTTGTACGATGAAGTGCTTTTCGCTACCTAAGTTAGGTATAGAATAGTACCGACCAATACAACACTGGTCACGGACGTAGGGCATGAAGATATATAAAAGGCCAATATTTACGAACTTAATACGACCAAAAACAGACGTCTGTACGATGACGGAAGCAAAAAAATGTGTGACATATGTCACGGACCAAACTTTTGAAATAAAACACGATTTTAATATGGGATATATTTAATGTCTAAAATCCCGATAACGACTTCATAGTATTAACCAATTCATAAATGTAACATAAAGTTAATAACTACCTACTTACGAATGAATTTAATAAATTATCACTTGTTTTGGCATATGTACACAATAAAGTCTGCATAAGATATTAAAGCTAAGCGTACGAAAAAACGCTACCTACATCATTGAATACATAATATTGATGCCATTACAATATTTTTCTTATCTTAAGAGATTTCCCTGAATGACATATATACTACGTATTCTTAGTACCTAAATCTATTGGAATATAATATATTTAAAGGACAGAAAATAATTGGTAATAAATACTTTTCTGTTGCCTTTCCTATATATAAAAAATCATTTGTAATTTACTCAGATTTGTCTGGGTTTACTATAAGAGTTTCCCTTTTTTCCTCAGTCAGCACGTCTTTATCGTCCCAACCCCACACTGGGTGACTGCTATCTCCAGTTCTCTTTACACGTTTCTGGATCACATCAGTGGAGACAGTCTTAAGGTCGTAAGCCCATCCAATTTTGGCCATGAAGTCTATGAATATCTTAGAGAAGTTCAAGGAATAGTCTCCCAACTCGGCTGTTTTGTAGTCCCATGGGAAAGTGTGATGGTAATTGTGGAATCCTTCACCGAAAACTACCAGAGATACAGGCTTGATTTCTACAGGGTTAATATTCTTGTCGTAAGGCTTGTCTCCCCACAGGTGAGCAGCGGAGTTAACCAGCCATGTCACGTTCAGAACGTAGACGAATCTGAAGATAGCGCAAACGAAGTAGGCGTTCCATTTTGATTCTCCCCAAAGTGTTGGCACGTAAGTAGGCATGAAGAAGCAGAGTAGCGGCATAAGGAGCAGATAGTACCTGGAAATGTTATTAAAATATTAATTTCAGTGAACCAGCATTGACAAAGCCGAGTTTTGACTTCGAAATGATAACCCCTCAAATTCTCAGATAGAAAAATCCTCTACTTTTCATGGAGGTACTGCATGGATAGAACATTTATTCAATGTAATTACTTATTAATTAGCATTCTTTACAAATTAACTAAATTTTTATGTTAGCCATCTCAAAATTTCTTACTCCTCACCGTTTACGAAACAAAGACCCGTGTCACTCGGGCATACAGTGATGTTAAAGCTTATTAGATAGACAAACTTTAAAAGCCAAATATCTTGGTATGATTTGAACTGGTGCGAACTTGTCAGTATTTAAAAAATGTTTTACCCCTTTGTGGTGGTCCTTAATTCGCCTCTGTCGTTATAATCTTAGACAGTATTTTGATTAGCTTAAAAATAATAGGACATTTTTTTATGTTAATACAAAAAAATACTGTTCTAAGATTTTTACGATTGGCGCAAACAATATAGATACAAACTTTCAGTCCCAATATGGCATCCATCTGCCTCTATCCGTTATTTATTGACCGAGCGAGAACTTAGTTGGAGCCAAGCGTCTTTGCTTCAACTTAGACAAAAATGCTTTCGTATGTCCGGTTGTTTTCCTCTACAGGTCGCATTACTCAACCGATTCTCACGAAATTTTGTGAGGCAAACAATATAGATACAAACTTTCAGTCCCAATATGGCATCCATCTGCCTTTATCCGTTATTTATTGACCGAGCGAGAACTTAGTTCGAGCCAAGCGTCTCTGCTTCAACTTAGACAAAAATGCTTTCGTATGTCCAGTTGCTCTCCTCTACAGGTCGCATTACTCAACCGATTCTCACGAAATTTTGTGAGGCAAACAATATAGATACAAACTTTCAGTCCCAATATGGCATCCATCTGCCTTTATCAGTTATTTATTGACCGAGCGAGAACTTAGTTCGAGCCAAGCGTCTCTGCTTCAAGTTAGACAAAAATGCTTTCGTATGTCCAGTTGCTCTCCTCTACAGATCGCATTACTCAACCGATTCTCACGAAATTTTGTGAGCAGGTTTCATAAGTCCATAATTTTTGTGTCGATTAGATTTTGAAATTTTTTCAAAATGATGGAAATATCCATTATAAGGTGTTGAAATTATGGACGCCTGTGCTTAATTTAATGGCAATGTCTTGATTCGCACGTCAGTTGTCTAAAAGTGATAGGTGATCAATAATTTATTTTCCATGTTTTTGTAGCCAGTATATTAATTCGAGATAAATACATTACTGAGTATGTAAAATTATTGTGTATTTACTACTTATCTACCTATTTCTGATACAACTAGCCTTCGCTGGGGCCCGCGTGTCTTTGATTTTCTTGGACATAAGTCCAAGAAAATAATTTAATATTAATATTGGGTACATATCTAGATTTTTGGATTTCTGGACCCATTCTCCCATTAGCATGCGCAGTGAACCTTTATTTAATTGTAAGCTATGCTAGGGTAGACTCGCGAAGTCTAAAGCTTGGAGAACCACTAGTTATTTGTTATGCCATAAATCTGCCTTTTCATAAAACCCTTTCTAACGTTACTATCTTTCGTGCCCTAACTAACGTAATCCTCCTTTTTCATAAAATAATTTCCTATAGCTGATCTCTACACAATACAAAAAATAAAAGCAAATTACAGATAAATAATTAAGATATAAGACTTTCACTACTGCATGATGGTAGGGAAATTGCGAACACTTGTCTGCCTAGATACCACCCTCAAGTAGAAAATCTGCCTGTTTACAACCTTCGACCACTTCATCACTTACTGTGTGAGATTGAGGTCAAATGCTAGCTTATGTATTAGAAATAAAGTGCCCTTAATTGTATCCCTATCGCAAACATTTTAGGATAACATTTATTTATTTTATGCCTCGAAACTATTTTATAACTTAATGTCATGCTCTTAATAACAAAAACATAGGACTTTCATCTACAAACTTTCAGCCCCTTTATTCTGCTTTCATAAAAATCCAATCATAGCTGCCGTCTCCTACGTATCTACCTGCCTAATTTTTCGCTTCAGAGGCCACAAGCAGTTTTCAAGATTTCTTCCCTGTACCCCCACACTTAGATATATAATCGCCATAGTAGCATGAAACTTGATCTGACAAGT
Source organism: Plagodis pulveraria (assembly GCA_963890685.1). NCBI lineage: Eukaryota > Metazoa > Arthropoda > Insecta > Lepidoptera > Geometridae > Plagodis > Plagodis pulveraria. The sequence goes on along the minus strand of OY982958.1, from coordinate 11,317,278 downwards.
ATTGTGCATTGAGGCACGTAACGCGGTGGTACTTCTGCGCCAACCCGCAGGTCACATCATTTTTCGTATTTCTTCTGCAAATTTCTTGTAACAACTACAAAAAATAAAACAAGATGTTCTGGAATTAGTCTTCGACCTCGTTGTATGATAGCTTATGCTAAAATCCCAATAAACCAACTGTTTCCCAGCCTATAAGAAAAAACTTACTTTTTCTGGAACCTCAAGATAGGATCAGCTTTGAGGTCACTCATGTCGACGTTGTGCCCCTTGGCCTTGATCTGAGGGTGTTTCCTGACGAGCAGCCAGCCGACATGGGAGAAGAAGAACCCTCGGGTCGCGTTGTGGGGGTCAGCGTCTGTTTCTGAGTACTTGTGGTGCATTCTGTGATCTCTAGCCCAATCCAGTACTGCATCCTGAAATAAAAAGATTTTATGGACATTTATTTATTTATTAAAAAAGAAATAACATCATGACAGTTTGGTAACCAATGCGATGCTATACTTAAACATTATAATAACTTAATAATGACAAGTTTTTTCATAAATACCGCAGAGAATAATGGTAGTGGGTAATAAGGTGATTTTGTGAATGCGCACGCCTGGATAACTACCAGCCTCAAGTAGAAATTCTGCCGCAAAGCATCTGGCTGAATGTTCACAGCTGTCCTTGAGCCAATCGCCAATCACCCAACGGTGCGTTCCGATTTCTGGCAGCCCTACTTGAGAGCCAGTTATTTTATGTAAGCCGGAATAGCATCTTCGAATGCATCATCACTTACCATGAGGTGAAATTGTGGACAAAAGCTAGCCTAGCTTTTGATCACAATCTCACCTGATTTTAAACAGATTATGTGATTGAAGATGGTGAACAGGTTTAACCTAGAACAGGAACTAACTTTCAAAGGCGTCTGAAACACACCGTTAGGTACTTGGCACCAGTTGTACAACGTGGAAGTGGCAGCTAGCCAGTCGCTTTAACCTCAGAAATTAACCTCAGAAAGCAATCGGAACGCTCTTAACGTGCTCTCCGGTGTACGAAAACACTCAGTAATTAATGCCTCTAGCGGTAACCACCATCTAAGTAGTGACCGCAGAAAACATAGTTGATCGGTTAAGAACGTCTAGACAAACTCCACTACGAGCACTTCCGGTACACACATAAGCCAGATTTTTTCTTTTGTTTTGTAATGTGTTTGCGTCGGAACAATAACGAGGCCCACCTGATGTTATGCGGACTAACGTCTACCTAAAACAGATGCATTTCACCGCGTATGCAGAATTGCCCTGCACCCGTCAAACTGAGACATACACTTAAATTTGTATGGCTCTCAAAGACTGCTGAAACACAATGTTAGGAGCTTGGTGAAGGATTTTATACTTGAGGGTGGTAGCTAGCCAGGCGAGCATTCATAAAATGCCCTTTCACCATGCGTGACACCTGACCTGTGGCTCGTCAGTTCTTAGCTATTACAGCTCAGCAATCATAGCTTCAAAAAATTATGATACCGATATAAGAAATGGGTGAATTTAAATTCAGTTCCATAGATTCTATTACATAGTTACAGCAGGCCTAAGTACCATGAATGTTTAAATAACATGTAATGTTCCGAACAGTTCAATTAAAGGATATGAACTTGCCTTGAAAAAAATCGTAGCATGAACCTAGATTTGCTGACATGTCTGGCCTACTAAGGTCTATAAATCGGCCAGGTCATAATCAGGTCGGATAACTGTGGTTACAGGTCAAAAAATAAAGCAAATCGTGCTAACATTTCAATCCGTTGCCTCTTAGTGCCCTGCCAGGGTTTCATAATTACAATATGTTCTTGTGTTTCGTCCAGTGTGTTAGAGAAAACATTTTGTATGACCCTGAAAGTCTGCCCGGTGGGATGGCAATAGACTCGCCCCCTATTACATGGGACCAAAACCCAATTGGCGAAAGGTGGTTGTTTATACACTTCTGGCAACCCCTTCGGGGAATACAGGCGTAATTTTATGTATGTATGTAACATATTGGAATGTTCTGCTCGTATTTCTGAAACGTCAAAATATTTTGAGAAACGTAAAAAATAAAATTTTACTGTACACGTCACAAAATCATTGTCGTAATTTGTGTGATCGTAATTTAAACAGCAATGTGTCACGTAACTGTGCGGTTGTTTCCATAGATCTTTGAACTGAGCACCTGACACTTGAAGATGGATACCTAGTATTTTTTTGTGAAATGTGTAGGTACTAACGAACAAAGAAGCTCGATGGATGCATACCAATTATATTTAGCTCCAGCTCTTAGTCTAAAAGGTTATCGAGGGATAACCTTTTAGACTAAGAGCTGGAACGGGAAATCGAACGCCGTTTTTCATATTTTAAGATCACCATTTTTTTTGTTTATTATTGAGAATATAAAGTTTATTTTGTCATAGGTTTTCGCGATTATTAAACATAGTAATTAAACAACTTTAAACGGTTTAAATAGCGTACCGACGCGTAGCGTAGCGTATACTACCACGATCACTGCAAAGTGTTTGAAACGTCGGGAAAAAAATAATGATAAATATACGCGATTTAAACCGTTTAAAGTTGTTTAATTACTATAAAGTTTATTTTTTATGTTTGATAGGTTAGCCTTTGATTATCTCACCTGATGGTAAGTGATGATGTAGTCGAAGATGTTGTTGAGGCTTACCTAGAATTACTGGCTCTCAAGGACAGCTGCCGGAACACACCGTTAGGTGCGTTCAAAACTATTCTCAAACAAAAGATTTTTCGTAGCCAGGTGGGCATTCTGAAAATATTGAGATATTTACCCTATCACCATGCGGTGAAGCTCAAGCCTGTGGCATGGACCTTCTACACATCAGTCCAATGCCACTGCTACTGGGCAGCCATTGCACAGCTTCAAAATTCTAAGTAAATTTAAGTTTATTGAAATGTGGGAAGTTATAATATAAGTTGTGGGCGTGTAATATTTTTTTCAACGTAAACTTATTTTTTTTCTAATAGATTATAGAAAAACAAGCCAGGAAACGAATTAAAATATATATATACATAATAATATGATAAGTATTATTGAGTCGACATCTCCTAGGCTACAAGGCCAAGGTTAATTAATAATTTGATAACTGAATGAAAGGTGACATGAATATCACGCGTGGCAACAACATGCTAGCAAGAGATATTGGTCACAAACGAGCAATTCTTGCAGACTGTCAGTATTGTTTTACTATATTATGTAGACAACGACTTATACATATTTTGTAAGTAAGTATTAAGATTATTTAATGGGTTATTTTCACAATAGGAAATAATCTACTTATCATTATTTTCGAGTATTAATTTTTTTATATACAGTTGATAGGCTAGTCTTGATACCACTATCTCACCTGATGGTAAGGATTTAAGTCATGTGCGGGATTCGAACCTGCGTCCATCCACCACTTGAGCCGGGGTATGCTCTAACCAATTGAGCTAACATGACATGACGTCATAACTCAAATGTTTCCATCGTATTGGGATGGAGCGACATCTATAGTATCACTTGCGTTGTACTACATACAAGACCAATTTTGCAATTGGTTTTATACTTGTAAATGATGACGCAACCTTATAATTTTAATATTGTTAGGTTTGCAATAACGCCTCCTATGCGGATTACATTACAAAATCACAAATATCTATCGTTCTTTAACCATCCCAATACGATGGTTAAAGAACGATAGGAAAGATTTGAGTTATGATGTCATATCATGTTAGCTCAATTGGTTAGAGCATACCCCGGCTCAAGGTGTGGATGGACGCGGATTCGAATCCCGCGCATGACTTAAATTTTTCCCATCGTATATTTGTGAATCTCTGATTTTATTTATAAACTACTAACGCATGTCAAAACTGTCATGGAAAAACAGAATCTTTTCTTATCATTCGTTAAACCACTTTAATAAGTGGATAAGCGTAACACCCCGTGGGGTGGCGGATTGCAAGTGCACCACCCCATACTATCATCATGCTAGGTTAGCCTGAACAATATTTTCGACCACATCATTACATACCATCAGGTGAGATGGTGAGTGGTCAAAGGCTAACCTATCAGGGATAAAAAAAAACTGATTAAGATTTTGGTCATTTTGAAGGTGAATTCTTCCTCGAGGGAATATTTTCTGTATTCAGAAAAATATTTACTATGTTATACGGATATTTTGGAAACAAATCCATGCTCAAGGTTTTTCATAACTGCTTGATTAATAGGTAAAAACTTTGAATTGCAGCTTTTTTCAAATTATTTTTTGTAACTCAACGAAAATTTATAAGAATGTTCACCTCTGATTCACGCTAAAATGTGACCTATTATAATTATTATAAATTTGCCCTGACCTTTTTTCAGAACGCCTTCAATCTGATTTCCGCCAATCCCAGCGCTCATTGAGATTCAACTTTGTTTAATTCATATTTTGTTTTCCTTTTCCGTTAAAAGTTCATAACTGTTGCATGCTGTTAAGGAAATTTGGGAATGCTTGTCTGGCTAGCTAGCTCAAGTAGTAAATTTTCGCCAAGCACCTTACGGTTTCCGGCCACTGTCCTTAATATCCAATAAATTCTAGATTACCCTGCCCGGCTAGCATGCGCGCCACGAGTAAATTTTGTCTACACTTTATCTCGTGTAAAATAGACATATCGCACTATGTCTACGAGTGCTAACATGGCAGGGCAAAGAACTCGTCCTTGTTTACCTGTATTTTGGCTACCCGTGGCTACTTGTCGACCAACACTAACATGCGCGCCTCATTTTAAATCAATTTTTGACACTTATCTGCGAGTATTTGCGTGAATTTTCTCGTCCTACTTTATGAGGACGAGATAAATCTGTAGTCTATCTCGCGGGTCCCAGTATAATGGGGTGATCGACGATTTAGTACAAATTTAGTTTCCGTCCAGTGTTAGCCGACCCGTAATATTTGTATGTGTGATCAATACAATAACGAAATTTGAATTTGAAAACAACCCACGAACGTGCGTAGCTTAAATTCAATATCTTTGAATAAAGCGGTAGGTAGTGTTTTCAACTATTTTTTATTATTATGTTCTATATGTTGCTGATTACTAAAAAAAAACAGTTATATGTAAGTAAAGTAGGTATTAAAAAAATAATAAAATTTTAATGAAATTCGTAACAGTCAATATTTAAGGTAATCTAAATGAATAACTACTATTAGGGTTCCGTACCCAATATGTTGCTATAAAATATTAATAGGTACTTATATTGTTTAATAAAAAGAAAAACAGATAAGCTGTTTTTCTTGGTGACGAATGCTAGGGAAAAAAAGTTTTTATCGCAGCTACTGAAATAGTTTTAGGGTCCCATTTATTTGTTCTTTATTCAACAATATATATTACGTAATAATATTTTATAGCAACATAACCATCGTCAAAAAAAGATAAAAATAAAATACTTGATTTACATCATCGGGAACAGTTTTTAATCATAACCTTCATAGCCATCATACCTAACATAATTCCTAATGAAGTTTCGAGAACGGGAAAAATAAATTAATCGTTCATAAAAATATCGTATTTTATAGGTTCACGGTCCACCACTGCTTATTTCCTAAAACTGTTCCCAATTCAACCAACAAACAGCGCAATGGAGAATCGTCCACAGATATTCTCAATGAACAGATCCTAGCGTGGTGCGGCCGCTGCTATCGTCCGCCACTTGCCTCTCGTGTCGTGCGTGACATATTGTTTATTTGCACATGCTAGCCAGGCTGAACAACGTCTTCGACCAAATCATCACTTACCATAAGGTGAGATATAGCGTGGTGCGGCCGCTGCTATCGTCCGCCACTTGTCTCTCGTGTCGTGCGTGACATATTTTTTATTTGCACATGCTAGCCAGGCTGAACAACGTCTTCGACCAAATCATCACTTACCATAAGGTGAGATAGTGGTCAAAGGCTAACCTCCTGGTAGGTTATAAATAAAAAAAGAACAAATAATAAATTGTTCTGAATCGCCCCCTTAGGGTCAGACAGTGACAAATTCTGTTATAACTTTCAGTGTATAGTTGGAATAAGATTAACATGTAGGTAGTTTCTTACTTGGAAAGCAATGGTATTGAAAATCGTGAGGAGTATCCGCAGTGGTAACTTCGCTTTATAGGACTTGTGTGACCATAGTCTGTGTGCGCCGGCGGTGACGCCCAGTCCGGAGCATAGGTACAGGAATATCGCTGCAAATACAATAATAACATAATTACTTCATATTTTTATAAAGCCTTCTCATATCTGGTATTAGGTATACAATAAATTTTATATCTTGTAGTCTCAACATAGAAAGATAATCAAGTTTTATAATAATATTGTTATGTTTGCAATAACGCCTGCTTGGAGAATTACATTACATAATTACAAATTTACGAGAGAATAAATTATAGTCATGTGCGAGATTCAAACCCGCATCCAGCCTCCCCTTTAGCCGGGGTATGCTTTTACCAATTGAGCTAACATGACACAATGACTCGTAACTCTAATTTTTGCTCTCGTTCTTCAACCATTGTACCGGGATGGAGCGACACCTATAGTTCAACTTGCGTTGTACTGCAAGCAAGACCAATTTTGCAATTGGTTTTAATCTCATAAATGATGACGCAACCTTATAATTTTAATTTTGTTGTTTGCAATAACGCCTGCTTGGCGAATTACATTACAAAATTACAAATTTACGAGAGAAAAAAAATATTTATCAATGTTACTGGAATATAAATACAGATTTGTTCTCCGGTTTGATCCCTTTCCTGGAGGATTGGGTTAAAACTGATGGCTGGCCATAGAACTGCAGCAATGTTCCGACCATTACCTAAATAGCTCTTGTACCAACCCTGACTTAGAATTGAGGTAAGAAATAAGTTCCTAGGGTTTTTATTATGTAAATAGTTGTGCCCCGCGGATTCACCCGTGTAGACAATGATGAAAAATTTAATTAAATTGATCCTAGATAACCAATAAGTTATCTAGGACCAATCCATCATAAGTATTTCAAGTTTCATCCAAATCAGTTAAGCCGTTTCAACGTGAAGAAGGTAGTTATAAACATACTATACTCACATCTTCATTAACAAACTTGCACATTTAAGTATCTGTACTGTATTGCATCAGCCGGATCGTCCATTGCAGAACACAACCTCCCCTATTAAGTGGATATTTGCCATAATCCCCACACTTGGCAGTCGGCTTGGGGATCGCAGTGTAAGATGTCATTTCTTTAGACGGCGCTGCTGCCAACCTCAGCATTTTTCCCTTACTCGCCTCTTACGACATCCACATACATAAGTATTATATTAGTATATCTGTTATTATTTAATGCCCGCCTGGCTAGCGACCACCATCAAGTAGAAAATTTAACGCCAAGCACCCAACGGTGTGTTCCGGCAGCAGTTCTTGAGGGCCAATAACATTAGGTTGAGCCTGTTAACACCTTCGACCACATCATCACTTATCAACAGGTAAGATTGTGGTCAATAGCTTACCATCAGCAATAAAAAAAGCCTTTATTAAGTCTGTATCATCAGGAGTATGTAAACAAACAATTTATTATATGCAGCATCATTGACTTTTAAATACTAATATAAATTATTTCTTAGTTTAAATAACTTTTTTTTAAATTGTATAGCTTCATTGCATATCACATAGCAATTACGGTCTTACATAAAATTGTTGTGCATTTGATGATTTTATTTTTTTATTAACTTTTATTGCATATGCTGTTTTAAATACCTACTACTACGTCTGTGGATAATATTTTACTTACCAAAAAGATTTGTGACCCACATAGCTTTGAACAGGAACAGATAGAGGCCGTAGACAGCAGCTGCGTGCGCGAAGCCCATCAGCAGAACATTTCTCCACACAATCTTCCACGTCCGTTTCTCAGCGGTGGGTGTAACTCTGTTGGTAACGTCCCCGTCTTCCGTCACCGCATCCGTCTCGTAAAGGACCCATGTCTTCGGCTGCTCCTGGGGTGGCATTGTGCTGCTAACAAGAGAATAGCATCAGACTTCGACCTTGACATATTGTTGAACTTCCGCGACATTGTCATATTAACAAACTACCATTGAAAATGTCCGGATGGGCACAATTACCATTATATAACGGTTAAGGAGCAACATCTCACACAAAGTTTCGCGAAGAAAATAACATTGAGATATCTTTTTGGAATCTAATATCATATTGCATATTTAAGTTACTATATTTTTATATACATTAAAATATATCTTGAAGTCTGCGGCACATGTCAACATTAACTAATTTATTTCTACTGATAAGCTTTTGCCAGAGATAAGGTTTATGCGATGAATGGTATTCAAATTAAAAAGTACCCTAATTTCAATAGAGATGATGATTGGCAAGTACCACGTGATTGGGATACTGTTCTGTTGGCCAAATTGCTGATTTTTCAAAGGAAGTTACGAGTGCTGCCATTGGTGGCCGAGTTGCAAACTACCAGCGCCACCTGGCGGCCTGCGCGGACAACTCAAGAAGGTTTTTTGGAGGGAATTCATTTAACGGTGTCAGATACGAATGCAACGAGCGGAGCGACAAATTTTCGTATCGAAACCTTAAGACGGCACCAACCTTGAGTTTGTCAAATATAATATATGCAAGTATTACACGATCAGTGTTCTTATTGTTAATAGTTATCAAATTAATTTATTCTATACATACTTTACTAACCTAATATTAAATATGGTAACTAAAATGTATAAAAACATATATTTAATTAATAATACTGTAATTTTGGATCACTGTATACTTCACTAGCTTAAGGAGGCGGGCGTTGCTATCTGCGACACAGTCTTGTACTATAGAAGGTAGCATAATTTCACTGTTTATTGTTTCCTTTGTTATTTTTGTTCCGAAATAAATATTATTATTATTATTATAATTCTACCTCTGGATACTGTGAGCGAAAACTGCGTGCATAGAAAAAGCACCTGATGATTAAAAAAATAAATTTGTGACGGTAGAAAAAAAATAAGAATATATCAAGTGACACGCAAAACCGATAAGTCAACTGACCGTGATCACGATCACTCCAAAGTGTATGAAACGTCAAAAAAAATTATGACAAATTTATATACACAATAGAAACCGTTTAAACTCGTTTAATTAATTACTGTTGAATCAATCTTAAGCGGACTAACCTCTGCATAGAACAGATGCATTTCATCACAAGTGACGAATTGCACTGCGCCCGTCACCTTGAGACATAGTTGTTAGGTCTCATGTGCCTGTAATTTCACTGGCTCTCAAGGATTGCTGCCAGAACACACCGTTAGGTGCTCGGCGACAGATTTTCTTACTATCTTAGAATATATCATCATAATTATGCTGATGTATATGTCGTGGATTGATCGTTGGATTGCAGACTTCGCCGGCCGCTGCCGCTCGCCCGGCTCGCGCGTTGTTTGTCGCAGTTTCAAGCTTATCTTATTTGTTTTATAGTGCGGTGTTCTTATTTATTTTATTTTTACATAAGATTTCTTTAATATCGTTTTCGTGTGAATTGAAAAACAGTTGAAATAAGTACAAAATATAATTATGTATGTAAATTTATATAAAATAAATGTTACCGAACGTACGACAGCTTAACCGTAGTTAAAACAGAACATTCAATTAAGAGAATGCTATATAATCTCTGGTAGGGATTAACACAAATATTGCAAAAATCATTGATTTTCAAAACTTTGTTTCACAAAAATTACGCGTCTCCAGATTTAGAAACTTTGGGTGTTTACTTACAATAATGTAACCTTTCTATGAAAAAAATATTAACTCTCCAACCCGAAGGACGTCAAAGGAAAACTGTGCCATTTTAATTCTAAAATCCTATTTTTATTTGTTAAAACCTTGGATACCCTACACAAATTATATGCCCAAGTGCGCTGGCCAAATCGTCATACGTCAAGTATCATAAGGACACGGGATTTAAGTTTTTAAAAAAGAACTTAATGAACCTAGTAATAAAATGTATTTCCCGGAATAATTTTACAACATATTTTGGATGTAGAAAGAACGAGCACACCGGATTACAGTTCCCGAGCGACTGACTTCCCCTCAACTAACTGATCGGAGCATGGTATACTGAAGGTGCTGATAAAGCACCTTACCTTGTATTATTGCATGCAAATACATAGGTATAACATAACGATATGGCTGATGTAAGATGGCAAGATCACGATGTTCCGGCGTTTCAAGTGATCTGACCAGTTCAATGATCAGCACACGACATTATATATATTGTGTCTTTCAAAGGACAGATGCAGGCAGACACTAATAGTAGCTAGGCAAGCATTATCAAAGTATCCTAGCACTGTACCGTAAAACTCAAATGCGTGTCAGTATTTCAACTGACCCCGGAACCCACATACTGTAGTGCATATTGTAGTGCTTAATTATAAATGTAACCGTGCGTGACGTCACCTACCGGCCTCAACGGAAGACCAACCCTAGTTGTTAACGATCAGCAATATGTTGAGTTGGAGCCGATTTGTGGCGGAGGGCAGCCAAAATCATTTTGTTTTATCCAATATCTATTGTTTGTATTTTTTGTGTCTTGGTGTAAGAAATGTTTTTTTTGTTTGTTTTCTGCCATAAATAAAGCCTATTCTTCTATTCTATACATATGACAGTTAAAACGCCCTGTGCTACAGCAGTGAACCGCTTCAAATTAATATAGATACTTAATATACAGTTAAGGGTTTCAAATACAGCAGACTTTGTAGTCAGGTGTTAGAAAAGATCACTAGATCAACCTCTTAATAATTAACCTTTTTTTTATGCCCTACCACCATGCCATCCTAAGATTACAACCGGGACCGCCGGCTTAACGTGCCCTCCGAAGCACGGAAACGCTCAGTAGTAATGTCACTAGCGGTCACCCATCCAACTCATGACCGCGCGCGACGTTGCTTAACTTTGCTAATCGGTTGAGAACCACTGAGTAAACTTCGCTACGAGCGCTTCAAAAATAAAAAATCGCTTCATAAACCTTGACGTTAATTAAACCTTCTTAATTAACCTGAGGTTAATTATTAAAACTACACAGACAGTAATAAAATTCTACAAAACAATAAGTTCTTGTTCTAAAATATTATGTGTATTTAAAAACTTACGAATTGCAAGTAACTATTTATTTTAATAATAATTAGAAAGAGAAAAGCAAGGTTAAGGTGAATCGCTCGTCTATGGCGGGAAAGTCAAAATGTCATCAGTTTTTTCACTCATGTGGTTTTTCGCCGCCATTTTACAAGATCTTGGTATTCTCAAGTTTAAAATCGTATTGCTTGTAGTATTTTTTGCAGTTATTGAATACCAATGCGAAAGATCAATCCATAATTTATCCCTAAAACTGACAAATATATAAATTCTTACGTTTACAAAATACAACATATTTATTTCGGTAAACTTTATCTAATTTACATATATATGTATGAGACCAATTACAATGTAAAGAATATAATAAAGATTTAAAATATACATATATATATTTTGTAAACTGTTCTCCGAATCCGAATTAGATGATCTAGCAACAAAACCAAAATTATAATTAAATCATGAATTTTCCACCAAAGTTAAGTAAGATTTCTTATTAAGTAGCAACTGGTAACTTATTATTAAAACATCAAGTGTGAGTCATTTAAGTTATGTAAATGATTAACTAATTTTAATTGAAGTAAATAATAATAAAAAAATTCACTGTACTGTACTGTATCAGCCGGATCGCCCACTGCTGAACACAGCCTCCCCTATTAAGGGGGTTTATGCCATAATCCCCACGCTTGACAGGCGTCTTGGGGATCGCAGTGTAAGTTGGTAGTTCTTTAGAAGGCGCTGCTGCCCAACTTTCAGTATTTTTCCCTTACTCGCCTCTTACGACACCTACGGGATGATATGGGGAGATGCAGTTCTAACCCGGCACCCCACGGGGAACTAATTAGCTAATTGACAAATAAGTTCTAGGAGCCTCGTCCCTAGATTCATTTGTTCTGGAAATGGACGCAAAGACATAACCCCACCCTACATTAAAAATGTCATTAGAACTTTTAATCATAACGGAAATCCAAAAACAGTTTTCCCATTAACATCAGTATGGCAGTTACCTTACCTATCCATTTTTTGGATGTACTTTATCATATTTTATACGATGACCGTTGATCATTATGTACTTGTACGTACCAAAATAGTTTTCTGACGATATCCACGAGGTAATTACACTATTCTGTCACAGTGCACTGAAAATGTTATAATGAATGTGAACATTATATGATTAAATTATAGACGCTGATACCCTTCGGTAGCTTATAGAACCGGATTTCCGGAACTGGTTCCGTACGAGGATTTCAACACAATAGGGGTTAAAGTATGACATTGCCGCTTTATTGTAATAGGTACTTCGAATTGACATAGAACCTCCATGGTTTGAGACTTTTGAGTGAAACTCTTTTCAAATGGTGCCTAGGAGGTTCTTCTTTTAGAAAATATGCAACATTCGATTATCGACTTTCAGCACAGACTAAAAGCTTTCAGTTATTTTTTTATTCAGCTTAGACTAGAAAGATGGATACTTCGAAAATGCGAGTGATTTTTGAATTCGGGTTCCGACGTGGAATTAACGCGGCGGAAACAGCTCGCAATATCAATGTTGCGTTTGGAGAGGGGACTGCTAATGAACGCACCGTGCGATTTTGGTTTAAACGCTTTCGTGATGAAAACTTTGATTTGAAGAACGAACCACGTGACCACCACAGGTGAATAGCAATGAATTGAAAGAGATGGTGGAAACCGATCTTAGCCAAACAACCCAGGAATTAGCGGAATGGATAAACGTTACCTTACCAATAATATGGAATTATTTGCGTCACATCAATAAAATGAAAAAATATGAAAAACGGGTGCATCAAAATATGACTGCTTTGCAGTAAAAAACGCCTGTCGAAATTTGTGTTGCCATGTTGAATCGATACAGAAATGAAGGAATATTGTGATGAAAATTGGATTCTTTACAATAACCGTAAGCGAAAAGTGCAATGGCTGACCCCAGGTTAAACACCTCAAAAGTATCCTAAAGCAAAGTTTTATTTTTATTTTATTTTATTATATTATATTGTGACGGATCAAGCACGAGGCCCACCTGATGTTAAGCGGACTAACCTCTGCCTATAACAGATGCATTTCGCCACAAGGCACGAATTGCACTGCGCCCGTCACCTTGAGACATAGTTGTTAAGTCTCATGTGCCTGTAATTTCACTGGCTCTCAAGCACTGCTGCCGGAACACACCGTTAGGTGCTTGGCGACAGATTTTCAACTTGAGGGTGGTGGCTAACCAGGCGGGCATTCGCAAAGTGCCCTACCACCACGCTGTAATGACTGCCATCGTAAAACAACAACCGGGACCGACGGCTTAACGTGCCCTTCGAAGCACGGGAGCGCTCACTAATAATGTCACTATAGCGCTCACCCATCTAACTCCTGACCGCGGCGGACGTTGCTTAACTTAGCTGATCGATTAGGAACGGCTAAGAAAACTTCGCTTCGAGCGCTTCAAAAAAATTTAAAGCTTTGTTCTGTTCATCGTCGTCCTTTGTAATCTTCACACTCATATGGGGCTGGTACAATATGTCTTCTCTAACAGTACATTGTATACCACCTAAAAATATTAGTAGAGGAGACGTGAGCGATCGACTTTCACCCATTAGATAACTTGATGAGACATATTTTTTATCAAATATAATTCATTAACAAACATGCCTATTATAACTTGCTATCGGAAAGTTTTCATAGCTATTTTTTATTGAAATAATTTTAATCAATTTTCTTATTTCACCTTCAGTCATTACATAACCGAATCAATTTCATCTCAACTGATGGTTTTTAACACACAGAATATACCTAGGTAGGTTTGCCTACTTATACCCATACTTACCTATATTGACTTACCTGTTCACCTCTGCTTGTCAGGTAGCCATGTACAGAAATAAGCAGGCTAGCCTACCTAGACATTCTGTTTGTATAAACAATCAGTTGAGATGGAATTCATTTGGTTATGAAAAGAACGAAGGTGATGAAAGAAAATTGATTAAAATTAATTCAATTAAAAACAGCTTTAAATTTTTTTTTATATTTAAGTTATCTAGGGCATGTTTGTTAATGAATTATATTTGATAAAAAAATATGTTTCATCAAGTTATCTGATGGGTGAAGGTCGGTCTTCCACGGCTCTTAGACTATTTGTCTTCGGTAACAACTCACAGGGCCAACTCTGTTTTGGAATGATCTCATTGGTAGTATATTCGCTCTTGCGGTTAAGAGCATTAAAATGACAAGACCCCTGTTGTATCTCCCCACTCAACAGAAGTTAGTTGTTGCATTTTTACACGACAGCCAAACAAGGGAGGGTTATGATTTCAGGGATCTTGTGTGTACGTATGTCTGTGAGTTTTTTTTATTCCACCATAACTTCTAAATGGCTAAACCGATTTCAGTATATGAGATATCGTTAAATTGGTCTTGATAGCGCAAGTGACACTAGTTACATAAAAAAATTAAAAATAAAAACTGATATTAGACGCCATATTGTGAGAAAAAAAAAATGTTTCTTCCAAACCCATCGAGTGTGTTATCAAAAAGAAGGGCTTTTAAAAACGATTCCATAACTATGAGTTAAATATAACTCGTATATATAACTTGCAGTTTTAATGTCAAATGAACGATAAAACGTTTAACGAAAATTAATAATTTGCAGTCTGGTTTTTTTTTTTATTAATTTACACTTGCCTTGGTTGTTTTGACATGAAACAAGTGATGAGGAACAGACCTATTACTACAATACTTTTTCATATTTAAACGTATCCTTTGTATTAACCTACACATCAATCGTTTTAGTAACTTAAATACTCTTTTTTAATATTGTTAGGTTTGCAATAACGCCTGCTATGCGGATTACATTACAAAATCACAAATATACGATAGGAAAAATTTAAGTCATGTGCGGGATTCGAACCCGCGTCCATCCACTCCTTGAGCCGGGGTATGCTCTAACCAATTGAGCTAACATGACATGACGTCATATCTCAAATCTTTCATATCGTTCTTTAATGCTCCATCCCAATCCGATGGATTCGGATGGAGTGACATCTATAGTACCACTTGCGTTGTACTACAAACAAGACCAATTTTGCAATTGGTTTTATACTTGTAAATGAAGACGCAGCGTATAATTTTAAATACTCTTATTCCGAGACGTCAGCAAAACTTCTTTTGACGTGGTCGACTCAAATAAATAAGGTCTGAGAATAATTTCCCGACCCCGGGATTCGAAGGCAACAGAGCCATAGACTGTACATGGTGTGGCTAATTTCGTTAAAATTATGAATACAGAAAAGAGGACGCTGAAAGCCTATGACTGTGATTGGATTCAATTGCAATGCAAGATGTATGAACCAACATTCAAGGGACTCAATGAAAAACAAATATAACACTGTAGTCGTTACAAAAATTGGTTCTAGATTCACCAGAACCTACGAATAAATTATTCGTAGTCCAGAACACATAAACATACACCACTTTGTATGTTTTCAAGCTGAAGGTTCGCTTTCTAATGGTTCCTTAGGTTAATTAATAGATTCAGTCATTACTTTGCGGAAATCCATATTTAATAATAACAATTATTTTTTAAATATTTTATGAAAACATCAAATTAATATTTTAATAAAACACTTAAAAAATATAAAAATATATCTAGTGACAATTCCGCCTAATTTTCCTGTTAAGCCGACGTGACGTCACAAACGCCACGCTGCCAAACCGGAAGAATTTTCGACGCGTTTCGCTTCCACACGAAGCATCCTCAGGAGGTCTTGACTCTACGAGCGCACGATCGAGAGTGAACGATTTATATAGACTCGGGCTGAGTCAGCACGCCATTGTTTAGACTCGAGCGTGAGTCACTGCTCTTTGTTGTAGCTAACAATTGGTAAGTGATACGTTTTTAAAAAAGCGAAACGCGTCGAAAATTCTTCCGGTTTGGCTGCGTGGCGTTTGTGACGTCACGTCGGTTTAACAGGAAAATTAGGCGGAATTGTCACTAGATATGTTTTTTGTATTTTTTACCTATAATTAATTAATTAAAGGAGTTTGATAACATAAGTATACAAAGCAAGCGTCAATGCCACAATTGGGACAGGAAGACCTTGGCAAAATTATACTGACTAATACGTTGCACTTGAATTGGTGCAGTGGTGAGAAAAATTTAGGTACCGATAGTGATACATCCTCTCTCGGTTCATTCATTCGACCCATTGATACCATTTGGCTAGAATATAATAAGTAGGTACCTAAGTATCTGTGGTCTCTCCAAAAAAAAAAAAAAAATGTATCGAATAAGGTAAGAATAATGATTCAAGCCACTGAAACTAAGTAGTAGCAGATAACCTACGACATCTGATATGTTATTTTTATAAAACATGGAAAACTTACAGAAAATTGTATCAAATCGGATAATTAAGAAGATTACTGAGTATTAAAGAGTAATACCTTCTATTATAAAATACATAGTAGGCAATTTAGCAATGAGAACTACTTAATATATAAGGACTCCATCGAAGTATAACACGCTTAGATATAAAATAAGTATCCAGACATGCTCATAGATGACACTTGTGTTTTGTGTAGGTAATTTATTTAAAATAAGTTAGCAAGGAATTTATTGGTGTATTGTACTGTAACAGCCGGATTATCCACTGCTGAAGACAGCCTCCTCCATTGTGGGGGGTTTGACATAAACAACACGCTTGGCAGGCGTCTTGGGGATTGCAGTGTGAGATATCAGTTCCTCAGAGAGCGCAGCTGCCCACCTTTTGGTGTGTTATCCTTAGTCATCTCTTACAACATCTACGGGTAGAGATGGGGGGGTTGACATTCTAGCCGTATTTTACAACTATGCATGGCAGGGTTTTGAAGCAATGATGGTCGAGCGGTAATAGCTATAGACTGCTGTGCCGCAGGTCCATAGTTCGATCCCCAACGCCGGCTTGAGCTTCATCACATGGTGGAAGGGCATTTTGCGAATGCTCATCTGGCTAGCTCAGCTCATAACACTCAAATAGAAAATCTGTTGCCAATCACTTAACAGTGTGATCCGACGACGGCAGCAGTCCGCCAGTGAAATTACAGGCACATGTGACTTAAACCCTGTATGTCTCAGGGTATGCGATATATGTTTATTTGCCACTATGTTTTAAAAAACCAATCATGACCCAGTGGTCCGAAATAACTCACTAGCTGCATCATTAGACGAACCGTCATTTCACTCTCGGGGTTAGAAGCTCCAAGTCCATTAAATAATCGCTGTATATGCCTAGATTGGTCATAGCCTATACAATATATGTTCTGACAACAATTAGGATTCAAATATATGCATTTATGGTGGGTATACTCATAAAAATCGACAACAATTTGTCATATCTACATAATATTACACATGGCAACAATCCGAGATGCTATTTATAACGTCCATATAAAAATGAAAACGAAATTTTTTTTACCAAAAAATGGAACCAACTTCAACACTCAAATTTGTGAAATAACTTGTTGAAGTCTCGGTACCATGATCGTTCAAAAGTACCTATTATCACAATATTGTGCGCATGGTACCGACTTCGACAAGTTATTTCACACTTAAGTGTAGAAGTCGGTTCCGTTTTTCGGAAAAAAACAATCAGCATTTTTAGTGACCCTTGCTACTTATGGGATCAATTGTCATTCACTGTCAATGACTATATCATCAAGATAGGAAAATACTTTTCAGTTATTGTAGCTTAATTAAAACACGGCTTCACCGATTTTGATAAAATTTTAATGGGACCACATGGCAAGCATCAGCTTTCAAATAAAAAAAGAATCATCAAAATCGGTTACCCAGTCAAAAGTTCTGAGGTAACAAACATAAAAAAATACAGACGAATTGAGTACCTCCTCCTTTTTTGAAGTCGGTAAAAAAAGAAAAGCAGGAATTTTCTTATCTCAGTTTCATTGAATTCTATGATCACTGCGGGCGAAACCGCCTTCCCTTAAATTCTATTTAAAATGACCTTGTGCTGTTGTTTTGTCCATTTCGGAAGTTTTAGTGGCACCATAAAAATAATTCCAAGCTTGCAAGCTTTACGATCTGGCTTTATTTAATCTTAGGTCATAAACAAACGATAGCCTGTATATAAAATATCGATACATTTTATGATGGACAGAAGCCACAGGGTAATGTTTGTTTTGTCACTCAATTAAAGCCTGCATAATAGCGGATTTTTATTACAAATATACGGTCAGGAATGTTTGGGAAGATTTTGTACTTATATTTTTTACCAGACATGCTGAAAAAATCAATTATGTGTTAAGGTTTCATGAAGAGAATATGAGTGTAAAGTAAACGATGAATAACGAGATCATAAAAATGGAAACAATAAAAGTAAAGATAAGCAGCCAGATATACCTATGCCACGACCTAACGGTGTGTTCCGGCAGCAGTCCTTGAGTGCCAGTGAAATTACAGGCACATGAGACTTAACAACCATGTCTCAAGGTGACGGGCGCAGTGCAATTCATGACTTGTGATGAAATGCATCTGTTATAGGCAGAGTTTAGTCCGTTTAACAGGGTCCTTCCGTTTGGCAAAATATTACCTATTCGTCAAATTTTACTTCCCAAAAAACTTAGCGCGCTAGTTTCATTTCCCAAAAGAATCTTTGGCAAATTTATATTTTGCATTTTAATCACGTGGTCAAATATTAATTTGGCAACATTTTATTTGCTCAAGTTTTATTATGTCAAATATACATTAAGCAAATGCTTTATTTTGTGAAACAATTTATTCAAGAAATAAGTCAAAGGGCTTGCCTAAAACAAAAGGCATAAATATGTCTCATTAATAACTTTTATAGATAATTAAAAAAAAAATTGGCTAGTTTAGAATTGCAAGAAAAGTGGGTTAGGTTAGAATTGTGACCACAACAGCGCGGTCGGCCCCGCGAGCGAAGCGAGCGAGCCGCGGCAGCGGCCGGCGAAGCACCGGAATTACTTAACAATATACATAATCATGGGTACAATTTAATGCTTGACGACCCAATTGATTTGGCAAGTTTTTAATGCAGGGAATTTGCAATGTTTTGGGAAGAGTATGTTAAGCCAAACCACATTTGACTGGGAAGAGTGTGTTAAGCCAAAACACTTAATGCCGAAAATAGTAGGTATTGCTAACAGTAAAATTGCAAAAAGTTGTTTTGCCAAATGAAAATTTGGGTTACATACTTTGGCATGTGATACTTTGGGAAACGTTTTATGCCCAAAAATTAGTATTCTCCGTTTAACATCAGGACCTTAAGTTTGTTCCGGAATAATAACATAAAAAATTGAACTTTACCGAAAAACAAAGCGAAAAATTTCGAAGCGCTCGTAGCGAAGTTTACTTAGCTGTTCTTAACCGATCAGCAAAGTTAAGCAACGTCGCGCGCGGTCATGAGTTGGATGGGTGACCGCTAGTGACATTACTACTGAGCGTTTCCGTGCTTCGGAGGGCACGTTAAGCCGTCGGTCCCGGTTGTCGTATTAGGATGGCAGTCGTTATAGCATGGTGGTAGGGCATTTTGCGAATGCCCGCCTGGCTAGCTACCACCCTCGAGTAGAAAATCTGTCGCCAAGTACCTAACGGTGTGTTCCGGCAGCTATCTTTGAGAGCCAGTACTTCTAGGTTAGCCTGAACAACATCTTCGACCACATCATCACTTACCATCAGGTGAGATAGTGGTCAAAGGCTAACCTATCAGGCATAAAAAAAAAAAAAAAACAATACCTATCTGAAGTATGTATTACAACAATATCTATCCGTTCCGGAAAACTGACGTGTCGTTATGCATGTACGCAGTAATACGGTAAGGTCACTTTACATTTTTCACAATTGTGCAATTTGATGATTGTGTTAGCAATTTGTTTGAATCATCCTTAAGTTCAGAAAACGCCGGCATTGTAACTGAATAGTCGTTACTGCTTACTGAGTGAACGTTACAAACCTCAAAAGATGTGTAATTCAACGGTCCGTCGCTGAGAGTTTTCAACCACAGTGGGCCTCATGTGTTTATGTATCCTTTTACAGTTTTCTTTATTTTACAGTTTTATAAGGAAGGCAATTTACGGTAACCTTAATAGACAATAACCGAAATAGATAATAAGGTTGTTGTTTAACTAAAGCAAAGGTCCGATATCGTAGATGCAACATTATCGTTTTCGGGAGGAAACTCATGTATTTGGCAGAAAATTTAAAATTTTGAAAGGTTTCACGCTTGTAGCTAGATTTCGTAACCATTTTACATGATCACGGTATTCGCGAGTTTAAAAATATATTCCTCGTTTTATTTTGATCAGTTAGTGCCCATACACACGAACGGCATTTGCCATCGGCAGAGGAAATTGCAGCTGTCGCCACTTGTCGGTGGCAGCCGTTTACGCGTTGGCAGCAGACGGCACAGCGTTGACGCATGCCGCCGACAAGTGGCGACACATGTAGTTGTGGCGTGCTTTGTCCGTTATTTTGTCAGTCGACGGCAAATAGACCAAGTGCACAGAACATTTATACTAGCGAGAGTCAAGTACCTATAGACCGCGCAAGCGTCGCGCGTCCATAAAATAAGCTCCAGTGACGAAATTGACGTTGAATTTCTAATTATGGCAGTAAAAAAAGGCTTTGTTTTGGAATTATAAGCTAAAATATTACACTAACAATAAAAAAAACAGAATGGGTAGCAACCAAAACAGAGCATGGTGTGAAGAAATTATAAGTGATTACTAGAATAAATCCATATATGAAAGAAATGTTTATAAAAGTGTATGTTCTGTGCTCTTGGTCTATTTACCGTCGACTAACAAAATGAAGGACAAAGCACGCCACAACTGCATGTGTTGCCACTTGTCGGCCGCATGCGTCGACGCTGTGTGTGGCGACGGCTGCAGTTTCTTCTGCCATTGGCAAATGCCGTTCGTGTGTAAGGGCACTTACTGGACACCAATGCACGTGACTTCATAAATTACCCCTTATAACGTCGAAAATAGTAAAAATTACATTTACCCGTAACAAATGATAATAAATTAAATTCATGTTTAAAAAATATTAGTTATTGTAAAACTGTATCTGAATCTCGCGTTTTACGCCATCAAATACAATATATAAACCATTACAAAAAAAGCAAAAATACATTTAAGTATATAAAATAAATATATAATGATAAACAATAATAAATATAAATACATCTTGAATTTCCCACCAAAGGAGTGTGCATCCGTTGTAACAGAGATTAATTTTGTAATGGAAAAATAGACCAACAAACATCACCCTCACTCACGTGATATTGATGTTTTTTCACGAATAAAAAAATAACTGCAAAATAATTATGAACAGGGCCTTGTTGTTGTGTACAATGCGATTAAAATAAGAATAGGACGGGCTCTCGGCTAACTTCACTCATATTCACTCTAATAAGTACGATCAGCAGAACAAACTTAAAAATAAAGCAGTGCCATATATTTATAGGTAATTTTAAGTTAGTGACTCGAAATTGTTAATTTTAATAAATTTATATTTTTTAGGTTGACAGTTCAGACGCTATTTTGGTTTGATGAAAACGCGGGCGTCAGGGTCTTATTTTTCCGACAGTGTACTACTACGCGACACGTTTCCGAGTGTTTACTGATCTTCACTTTTAATTTTTATTTTGACTGTTTAATTTGTTCTTGTTCACTGTTTAATATGTTACAAAATTACAAATATACGATAGAAAAATAAAATAAATTAAGTCATGTGCGGGATATTACAACGTAAGTGGTACTATATATGTAGAAGAGCTAAGCGATTCAAATTAAGATACCTAAGTACAAAATATTGCTAACAAATAAAATCAGTTCAAATTATTTCTGTGTTTGCTGTACCTACAGTCACCTACAACTTCGTTTACCTACCTAAGACTAACTTGTTTTTTACACGACTGCCCACATAAACGTGTGTTAAGTATACAGGTTTCATGTATGTATGTATGTTTGTGAGTTACTTTATTTCACCATAACTTCTAAACGGCTTGACCGATTTTAATGTACGAGATATCGTTACATTTATCTTGATAGCTCAAGTGACACTTTGTACATAAAAAACAAACTAGTGGATTTTAGACGCCATATAGTGAGAAAAACCATTTATTTTTTCTTCCAAAGCCATCGTGTTGGGTATCAAAATGATTGGCTTTAAAAAAAGATTCCATAAATATATTAACTGCGAGTTTTAATTTCAATTGATCGATAAAACACTAAACGAAAATAAATTATTTGCAGTCGGGTTTTTTATTTTCCTTATTAATTTATACATGTTTTATGACTTCTTTTTTGCACACTGTACCAAGTTCTAGTTTTGACGTTACAACATGGCGCTAGGCCGATCCTATTTTTATTTTAATCGCATTGTACTTATTAACGACAATATAATGCATCATATGGTAGGAAGTTATTTGATAATGGTATTTATTTTTCCGCCAGCTTGGTAATTGGTAATCGCGCTTCCTACAGAACTTACTTTTTGAAGCGCTCGTAGCGAAGTTTACTTAGCTGTCCTCAACTGATCAGCAAAATTAAGCAACGTCGCCCGCGGTCATGAGTTGGATGGGTGACCGCTAGTGACATTACTACTGAGCGTTTCCGTGCTTCGGAAGGCACGTTAAGCCGTCGGTTCCGGTTGTTGTCTAAGGAAGGCAGTCGTTATAGCATGGTGGTAGGGTATTTTGCGAATACCCGCCTGGATAGCTACCACCCTCAAGTAGAAAATCTGTCGCCAAGCACCTAACGGTTTTTTCCGGCAGCTGTACTTGAGAGCCAGTACTTCTAGGTTAGCCTGAACAACATCTTCGACCACATCATCACTTACCATCAGGTGAGATAGTGATCAAAGGCTAACCTATCAGGCATAAAAAAAAGAAAAAAAACTCAATATATCGGGATATAGGTAAGTAAAGTATCCTTTGTCCTGAGTCAGTACAGAACTTATGTACGAAAATATAAAGAAATCAGCCGTTACAGAAGTGAGTTTTAACATAATAGGTACAGGCACAAGCTCCTTTTATTTAATTATATTAGAAGAAATGAAATATACAAAAAAATATTGAAAATTTATATCAGAACAATTATTTAACTTATAGGGATCTAAATGCTTTTATTGTAGTAGCTTTAGTGTTGTAAATCGTTCGTAGTATTTTGTTAATAAAGGCATACCGCTGGTATAAAAAAAATAACTCACCGGCACAATATATACGAACCAATTTAAAACAAATCTTCGTTCGAAAACAAATCACATAACTTATATAAGCCGTGTATATTCGCAGACACCACGTCGCGGTAAACTGAAGCACCAATTGTATTCCCAATGATTATATACAATAGATATCTGCGTCGATATGGTCGAGTGACGATCGCTACAGAATCGCTACACACTCAGTCGCCCGTCATTCGCCTTCACACTTGCTTGTAAATAACGTGTAGCGTTTACTGACCGTGGCGTTTTGAAGGAGGCGGAAACAAATAAAAGTTGCTTGGAATCTTCTGTGACTAATTGAGTGGTAGACGATAATGTACAAATTTTATTTAAAATTACTTTATTACATATACGATAAAGCTGATACGTATAATTCAATGATGAATACATGTTTATAGGTTAACTAAGATATGCATTAATGGTCAGAGAAATTATATTTTCAGTTATAATAATATAAAAAAATAGTATTTGATGAATATGTTAAGGCTTGTGGGGTGCCGAGCTGCCCATAGGGTGCTGGGCTGCTCGTGGGGTGCCAGGCTGCCCGTGGGGTGCCAGGCTGCCCGTGGGGTGCCAGGCTGCCCGTGGGGTGCCAGGCTGCCCGTGGGGTGCCGCGATTTCCATGGGGTGCCGGAAAGCCCGTAGGGTGCCGGGCTGCCCTTGGGGTGCCGGGCTGCCCTTGGGGTGCCGGGCTGCCCTTGGGGTGCCGGGCTGCCCTTGGGGTGCCGGGCTGCCCTTGGGGTGCCGGGCTGCCCTTGGGGTGCCGGGCTGCCCTTGGGTGCCGGGCTGCCCTTGGGGTGCCGGGCTGCCCTTGGGGTGCCGGGCTGCCCTTGGGGTGCCGGGAGGCCCTGGGGTGCTGGGCTGCCCGTGGGGTTCAGAGCTCACTATTCTAACAAAAAAATAATAATTGAAATCAGACTATGTGTTCATAAATTACAACTAAGTAACATTTTGACTTTCATCCCCTGTCCTGAGGGAACCGTGCTGAATTTCGGGATACCTTCTTCGTAGTATAAACTCAAATCGTGTTAATGTTTCATTGGATTCCATTCAGTAGTCTTGAAATGATGCGTGGCCGGGATAGAGGCAGACTAAAGGACTGACAAAAATAATACAAAACACAGTTTTGACATCAGTGTCAGCTACAGAGTAATCTCAAGTTTTTTTCAAAATATCTGCCATGTACAGTATTGGATCTGCTACAGTTTTATTATAAGTATAGATTTCTTACATTTTTCATTAGCTACTTCATGTTTGATACGGTGACACTTCTGTTTAACTGCCAAAGGTAAAATGACATAAACATAACAAATGTGCCGGTACAAAAACGCTTGCTGTTTACTAGTACTAGTTAAAACGCATTATTAAGGGTGAACTGGCCGGTCCGTTCTCCATACAAACGCCGTAGGATGATCACTCCCTTATTTGAGGATTTAGGTCTAAAATAAAGCATAATACCGATTGATCTCGTCATTATCTAGGCTTGTATAATGCCGACATTTTAATAAAATAATTAACTTGAGAATTATGAGCCTCGAAACATTTTCATATAAAGTTTTCGAGGCTCATAACTTGCAACTTAATTCTCTTTTTAAAATTTTGGCATCATGCAAGCCTAGATAATGACGATATGAATCAGTATTATGCTTAATTCTGGACTTAAAATCTCAAATAAGGGAGTGATCACCCTACGACGTTTGTATGGAGACGTGACCGGCCAGTTCAACCTTAAGATTAATAAGTCACTTGTAAGAACTTAACACTGGGCGTTACAAACGCTGCTACGCAGAAAACTGTAGAGACTTAAATCGCTACGAGTATCAACAGTCACAAAACAGATCATTTCGTTAATGGTTTTTTTTTTTCTGTTTCTTTTTGTGATTGTGATAGAACAAGCTCAAGGCCCACCTGATGTTAAGTGGACTTACCTCTGCCTATAACAGGTGCATTCTGTCAAAAGTACCGAATTGCACTGCGCCCGTCACACTGAGACATATAGTTGTAAATCATGTCATCTAGTGTAAATCACATGTACCTGTATTTTTTCTGGGTCTCAAAGACTGCTGCTGGATCGCACTGTTAGATGCTTGGCGACAGATTTTTTACTTGAAGTGGTAGCTATCCAGGAGTGCATTCGCAAATGCCCTTCTACCATGTGGTGAAGCTCAAGCCGGCGGTGGGGATCGAAACATAGACCTGCAGCACGGCAGTCCATAGCTATTACCGCTCATCCATCTTTGATACATAAATAGTGGTGTTTAAAAATACCTTAATTAATGGTGGTTAAGAATCTCACCACATCGTTATGGTGGGCCAAGACATGTTGTGCCAACATTTAAGTGGTCTTAAGTGGTTATGTGGGATTGGCTTAACATGTCTTCTCTAACAACACAAAGGCCAACACAAGGACATATTTGTTAGAAGTATATGCTTCGGTTAGTATCTGCCGACCGGCTTCTAAGGTCTCTTAGAAAATTCTTCCGGTGGTAGTATACCAGCTACTTTTCAGTTAATCAAGATTTGAAAATGGGACGGATCCTTATTGTGTGCTGGACGTGCAGCAACACCCCACTTACATCCACGTCAGTGGTTGCAGTCTGCTCAAATTTAATCGTTATACATGACCTATAATCTTTGTACATTTATCTGGCTCAATACATATACAACTTGCATCATTCAAATTTTCCTCTGCAAGGTAAAGTTGTTGATAAATTATTCAATTGTTGGTGTAGTAGAATAAACCGTCGCTTTGGAATCCCAAAGTCCTGAATTAGATCCTCGAATCAGACTGTTATTGGGTTTTTCCGATAAGGAAATTCTCAGTAGCCGTCCAGAGTCTGGAACTGTGTCTTCTATAATAATATAACAATAGGCTTACCTTCTTATACGTGAAACTAAAACCTATCTGGTGGATTGTGGTGTCATGATAACACTGTGACAGTCGCAGAGTTATATTAAGACCCACAAATCACAGTACATATTTTAGTATTCCATAACAAGAGTGAGATTGACCACAAACAAAAAACACGTCAATTTTGTAAAAGAAGTATACTACTTAATCTAAATCCAAGCCTTACTCCATCTTAGGTACAGCGTCCAATTGGACTCTTTTGATTTGATGAAGCCGTTTAAAAGCTGTATAAAATTCTTGAGGATTTAGGTGTCTCGTCATTGCTATATATTTATACTAAAAAAAACTAAAAAATAGTCTTATGAAACTTACAATACCGTGGTGAAAACACTCCTAAGAACAATCAACAAAACGAACAAAATATATTACGAGTACGATAAATTAATTGACAACAGAGTTAGGGATATATACACACATTAAAAAAGTCTAAGCAACATGTACTAATTTAAATTTTGTGATGGTTCTTCACATTATAACATTTGTATTTTATTATTTAAATCTTTTTTAGGGTCTTAAAGATGTATTTTTACATCTTTAAGACCCTAAAAAATATTAATAACAAAAAATAGCTCTTGTTTTCAATAGTTCTTTTAATTACAAAAATTAACAATATTGAATATGTACAAACAGTACAATACTGTACAAACTAAGGTACCTACATAAGAAATTAAACTTTTTTTAACAAAATGAAATTTCTGAAAAAAATAATGTATTGTGTAAATATTGGATAATTTAATGCAAGGTATGGCCTCCTCTGCTATTCAGAACTTGTTGGCAACGATTATTCATAGAATTAATGAGACTGTTTATGTCATCTTGCAGCAATCGCTCCCAATGGAAATGTAGCAAATCCTTCAGCTGTGGGGTTGTTGTCACTCCGTCCAAATCCTTCAAAACACGTCTCTGGAGCATGTCCCATGCGTGCTCAATGGGGTTGAGGTCTGGTGATTGTGCAGGCATGTACAAAAACGAGCTCAGTTCGCCTGTTCTTCATAATACCCGCCCATACCATAACTGTTGAGCCGCTCTACGGATGAACTTCCTAAACGCACCTGAGCCTTTGTGTATTTACGGGCCGAAGGTACATTCTCACCCTTCTTGTCTAAACCTGAATCGTGACTCATCGGGAAACATAATTTTATCCCATTGCTCCTGGGTCCATGTTCTGCATTCTCTACACCATTCAATTCGACGAGCGCGATTCCCGTTATGTATCGGCGGGCACCTGATTGGGCGTCGAGCTCGCTCGCTAGGCTGTACTCATCTTGAATTCTCTAGTTTCAAACTTATCTCTCGAGTGGTTAACATCAGCTGGCGTCTTGCAGTCAGTTGTATGTACTGGTCTTGCTGAGTGGCTGCACTCCTTCCACTGCCTGGATGTTGTTCATCGGGGTCTCCTGTATTATTGTAGCGCTGCCAAAGGCGACAAATAACGTTACTATCAATACCAAAATGCCGAGATACCTGAGATTGATTTCTTCCCGCTTGCAACATCCCTACAGCTCTTTGCATTTCATCTGCCGTCAAATGATGTCGCTCTATGATGTCAACGACATCACTTGACGGCAGATCAAATGCCCTTCTAATTCTTTAGAATGTCTCACAAAATTAAATTTAGTCCCTAATTTTATTCAATTTGTTGGTAATATTATAAAATCAAGACTAAACGTAGCAATAAAATCGCATTTGTTACAACTTTATGAAAAAACAAAACATAATCGACAAGTTTTTTTTACAACCAACCAGTATGTCATCAAAAAAAAAAGATTACATACTTACGCACTTTGAGTGAGTAAAGACAAAAAATTGATTATTATAATTGGTAAATTTTGTGACATGGTGGATGTTTCTTATAAATATACCAGCGAAATCCCTCCATAAGCTACTTAATGACAAGACAAGACATGTCATCCTAGGAATGCGTATCCGAAGCAGCAGAAATGGTTAGATGGAGGAGGCACGAGGAGTGAAAGGAATCATTAGTGACATCGTAAAGAGGCCCTTAACCCTACTCACAGGGTTGCAAGTCCCAGGCACTTGACACTTGAGCCTCTTTTTTGCAACGCGATGGAGCAGGCACTCACACGATCAATCCATAGAATGCTGTTATTCGTCTCTTGACTAAAATATTTTCGAAATTCTGAATATATCCATTAAGCTGGCTAGCGACCCTCCTCAAGTAGAAAATCGGTCGCGTGCTTGGCGACTATCGGTGTATTTCCTTGAGAGCCAGTAATATTAGGTTAAACCTGTTAACACCTTCGACGACTTCATAACTTACCATCAGGTGAAATTGAGGTCATAGACTTAACTATCAGCAATAAAAAAAACATTACATTTACTTGGAACTAGTTACAATTCTGTTCCTTTATGACATACACAAGTGTGACAGGGGTTTAAAATTATCACTTCTAATAAATCACGCTCTGGATCAGTCGTACTGCCAAATAGTTCAACTGGTAGTATAAAAGATCGTATCTCTCGTACTACTACTCTATGCACTCGAGTTTTGATACTGATTACAAAGTTAAAGTTCAAATTTTGAAGCAATGATAGCCGAGCAGTTACAGCCATGGACTGCGGTGCCGCAGGTCCATGGTTCGAATCCCACCGCCCTGGTTTGAGCTTCCCCGCATGGCGGAATGGTATTTTGCGATTGCTCGCCTAGCTAGCTACCACCCTCAAATAGAAAATCTATCACCAAGCACCTAACAGTGTATTCCGGCAGCAGTCCTTGAGAGCCAGTAAATTTCAGACACGTGAGAATAAACACCTGTATGTCTCAGGGTGACGGGCGCAGTTCGTCACTTGTCATGAAATGCATCTGTTATAAGCAGTGGTTACCGCTTAACAACAGGTGGGCCTCGTGCTTGTTCCATCGAAATAACATAAAAAATCGGGCAAGTGCGAGTGGGACTCGAGCACGAAGGGTTCCGTAACTAAATATTCTGTGAACAGTTACCTTAAGCGTCTACCTGCCACCGTTTTTAGTATCGAGCAAGAAACGGTAAAAAAATCAAGTTTGTTGTATGGGAGCCCCTTTTAAATATTTATTTAATTTTTGGTATTTGTTGTTATAGGGGCAATAAAAATACATCGTCTGTGAAAATTTTAAGTGTCTAGCTATGCCCGTTCTTGAGATACAGCCTGGTGACAGACGGACGGACAGCGAAGTCTCAGTAATAGGGTCCCGTTTTTACCCTTTCGGTACGAAACCCTAAAAAAAAAACTGATAGTACAGTCTTGTATCTCTAGTACTACTACAATAAAAAGGTAATTCACTAGGGTTTTGATACTGACAACAACAATTGAAACATTTTTTTTATAAAGCATTGTGACGAAGCCCACCTAGTGTTGAGCGGTAATATTTTATATTTATTTGGGGGGCTTACAGCTATCATTACAAAAAAGGTTTAATAACTTAATTAAGAAAAGCCATTAACAAGCATCCACAGATATAAACGTTAATGTTACAAGTGACGACTATAAAATTAACGATAAGGAGTATGTATAGTCATTTGAGTCTATATTTAATAATAACAAATATTTTCAAAATATTTTATGAATATTTTATCAAATTAATATTTTAATAAAACACTTTAAACATACAAAAATATATCTAGTGACAATTGCGCCTAATTAATAAATTTATTTTTGTGTTGAAAATATTTGTTATTATTAAATATGGATTTCCGCAAAGTAACGCCTGAATCAATTTATTATCTTGAGTCTATATTGTACTATAAATGCTATATCGGGTTTCTAATACTACTGGCACTACTAGAGATACAGATATGTATCATTTGTACTACCAGTTGAACTTCTCAATAGTACTAATAATAATAATAATAATTTTATTTCAGTAATTAAACCATAATATGTACATTCAGAAAATCATAAAATTAAATAAAAATCAAAATACATTAAAATCAAAAAATATCAATTCAACAGTCATTAAAATATTAGTAAAATTGTTATCAAATATTAGTAAAATGTTATAAAAAATATATTAATTAGTTATATTCCAATCAAATCTATGTTAAAGCATTAAAAAAAATATTTGTATAATGTCAAATAGAAATATATGTGATCATGTCAAATAGATACTATGATTCAACATATATTGATTTGCCCAGTAATAATTTTTACCCATTTATGTTGGATAGGGCAGACTGCTCGGGATTCATTTATCTCCAGGATACCGTTAGCAGTGCCTCGCGTGCGCCGGGATAAACTGGCAACTTTTTTACGAATGATTGCATGAAAACCATCCGTGCGCGTTTCTGCAAACATTCCGGACGCACTGCAATAACGAGGCAGTGCTAACAGCATCCTGAAGATATCATTATATTGGACTCGCAGAGAACTGGCGGCGCGATGAGTATGGTTCACCCATAGACTGCTTGACTAATGATTCGTCGATGTAATTTATTTTGTTTTATTAATCCACACACACAGCTCTTAAAATTACTTATATGTATATTGAAAATAAATACTTAAACTTACAGCCGAAAACAGACTAACATTTTATAAGGATAAGAAATTACATTCAACGTATTGAATAAACAATACTTAAAATGTATTGTAGTTGAATTACACTACACTACATACTGGTAGTATCATATATATACACGTTGGTATCATTTGTACTACCGTTGAACTACTCATTAGTACAATTGATACGGTGCGAAAAAACAGAATACAAAAATAAAATAATTCAGTGCTTATCCCATTCAAGTTTGAAGCGCTCGTAGTGATATTTGCTTAGCCGTTCATAACCGATCAGCAAGTTAAGCAACGCCCGCCACGGTCATAAGTTGGATGGGTGATCGCTAGTGACACTACTACTGAGCGCTTCCGTGCTTCGGAGGGCACGTTAAGCCGCTTGTCCCGGTTGTTGTCTTAGGATGGTAGTCTTTATAGCATAATGGTTGGGTATTTTGAGAATGCCCTCCTGGCTAGCTACCACCCTCAAGTATAAAATCTGTCGCCAAGCACCT
The DNA here is from genome assembly GCA_963890685.1 of Plagodis pulveraria. NCBI lineage: Eukaryota > Metazoa > Arthropoda > Insecta > Lepidoptera > Geometridae > Plagodis > Plagodis pulveraria. The sequence continues at coordinate 11,285,980 of OY982958.1, read as the reverse complement.
AATGTTGTGTTCTGGCAGCTGTCCTTGAGAGTAAGCAATTCTAGGTTAGCCTGAACAACATCTTCGACCACATTATCACCTACCATAAGGTGAGATAGTAGCCATTGGCTTGCCTATCAGGTATAAAAAAGGCATTTCAACGTCCATAACATTGTCGCCTGTTAAAATTAAATAAAGGAATGACTATAATAATAAGTTTATAAACACATCTTTGTAAATAGGTGCTTTAATACCTACGAATTATTTATTCGTAGTTTAATACGAAATAACGTTATTTATATTAAATAAATGTCATTATTTAAAATCGCGGCATTCATTTGGTCACATAGCAAATACAGCAGTTTCTTCGTGATCCAACCGTTCTCTTTTATGTAGTATACGAATTTTAGTTTTGGTTAGAAAATTTTGAGAAGTCTATACTAAACCATTTTTGGAGCTTCAGTAGATCTATTCAATTTGTGACTGCCGTAAATTAACAGGTACAACATTCTAGACCCCAAGATAGTAAAACGTGGTTATGTTTACTTAACTGATAACAACACGACTGGTATTTGAACTTTGCGATGGAACCACTTTACTCACGGGGTAACGTACTGAAAAAAGTTCCATTATGTATAAATCAGACGTTCAAGGATTCACGCTCTAAGAGGATTCCGTTGATATTTGCGTGGAACCGAAAGTAAACACGAAGATGTTTATCTCATAAAAAAATCCACATCAGAAATAAGACATTGTGAGGAGTATTTCTTCATTGGTTGGGAAGAAATTACGCATCTACAAGATTTCAATTGGATTCAATTTGATTTGGGAGGCAATTGAGAAGTAGATGCTTAATTTTTTTTTACCGGAGGTATGCCTTTATTAACAAAATACTACGAACTAAACACATCAAAAGTGCCTAAGGATCATGTATATTTTGAACAATAAAAAAAAATTCAATGAATATTTACTAAATCTAAGAAATGTAACCTAAGTTAATGTCGTCAATCAAATGGCAGAAAAATGAAAAAAAAAATAGAATTTTAGCTATATTTATTGATTTTTTATTTTAAAAAAAGCAAACCATCTCGAGGCCCACCTGATTTCAAGCGGACTAACCTCTGCCTACAGATGCATTTCGTCACAAGTCACGAATTGCCCTGCGCCCGTCACCTTGAGACATAGTTGGTAAGTCTCATGTGCCTGTAATTTCACTGGCTCTCAAGGACTGCTGCCGGAATCCACCGTTAGGTGCTTGGCGATAGATTTTCTACTTGAGGGTGGTCGCTAGCCAGGCGGGCATTCGCAAAACGCCCTTCCACCATGCGATGAAGCTGAAGCACGCGGTGGGCATTGGCTATGGACCTGCTGCGCGGCAGTCCATAGCCAATGCCACTGTGCCATCACTGCTTCATTATTATATACAAAATTGATAACTTGAATGATATAGGTCTTTTTTATGGGATTGCGACGGAACAAGCACGAAGCCCACCTGATGTTAGACCTGATATTAACCTCTATAAAACATCCATTTCGTCACAAGTGATGAACTGTACTGCGCCCGTCACCCTGAGACACAGTTGTTAAGTCTCATGAGCCTGAAATTTTACTGACTGTCAACCACGGACCTGCAGCACGGCAATCCATAGCTATTACCGCTCGGCTATCACCTGTCTCTGTTCAGGCGTTTTGAAGTTGAGTTCTGTAGAAGTATGTAAAAAGGAATAAGAATTATTTAATTCTAATTAATTAATGGTTGTCTTGAGAATGTAAATTATGTTTAATTTATTTATTTATAATATATTATTTGAATGTTTCTGTAAAATATTTAGGCTATAAATATTCGTGCTGAAACAACTCTACACATTATAACATTAAAGTCTAAGCCAAAGTGTTATAATCATGGATTTGTAAGAGGAGGTTATAAAATTAATTAGTAACATGAATCCTCTGACAAAATAGAAGAAAAGACGGAGTCTCGTAAAACATCAAACTGAAGCCACACTATTATACATGTGTGCGATGGAAGTGTTGCCATATGAAAGCACAAATAACTAAATTGTAGGATTTATGGGAGAAAAATTTTTGAAGATATAAATATACAGCAAAATCTGTTCGTAAGAATACTTTGCAGTAACATAATATTATTTATAATGCGCAATATTATTATTATATTGCACAATCTTCACGATTATTGCTTAATATGTTTCGCAATTTTTTTTAAGATATTCTAGACTACTTTCTCTAGGACCATAAATAATTGACCAAAGGCGTGTTAGGTTACTTTTATGGTATGATTTTGTCGCAGGTGCCGTAGTTGAAAAGAAACCTACTCGCAACATAGTTGGATGTACGTTAATATATAATATTATGTATGTTTGTCCACGTATTTCGCAGTTACTAGAAATTGTATTGCAAACATTTTTATTTAATTTAATAAAAGACTTACAACTAAGGAGGTACTGTAATTTTTATCGAAATCGGTTCAGTAGTATTCAAGATATACTGTATCAGCCGGATTGCCCACTGCTGAACACAGCCTCCCCTATTTAGGGAGATGGGCCATAATGCCCACGCTTGGCAGGCGGCATGGGGATCGCAGTGTAAGTTGGCAGTTCTTTAGAAGGCGCTGCTGCCCACCTTCCAGTTTTTTTCCCTTAGTGGCCTCTTATGACACCCACGGGAAGATATGGGGAGGTGCAATTCTAACCCGGCAACCCACGGGATTTAACTGAGATTTAAATTTAGATTTTGTTATGTATAGGTCGCTTATATGAAAATGATCGGAACAAATCACGCTACTCTTCGATGGTTTCCACCCTTGATCATTGCGATTATTACTAACCGCGGATAGCCAATCATCTATCTATATAAGCACTCCTTATTGGAAACCTGAAATAATTAACAACAAATATCACGGGAGTGTTTTAAAAAATACTGCTAATTAACTATTTTCGTGTGAAAGTTTTGGTAGCCTAGTCGATATTTCTAACTTTTAGACCTAGAATTTCATTATTTACCATAGATAGTTTATACTAAAAAAATCAAACGAAAATTGGTTTGAGCATTCTGTGGTAATAAAATAACCGTTCCTGTCATTTTTTTTTCCCAATATATACTTTATTTTCCAATGTGTGCTTTACAAGTAAAACTTATTCTTATAAACCTTCCATGTATGTAAGAATAATCCTATCGTATTTTTGTGATTTTGTAATTATTCTTATATATTTCACCTATAAATAAAAAAAGAAGGAAATACCTTGACTATATTCAGTTACTATTGTGTATGTGTTTTCATATTGTGCTTTACAGTGGTTGTACTTAAATGTTTTACACGTTGTTCCGTTTGTCTGTGAATTGTCGTGCGTAACGTCACTTGCCGTACCCAACGGAAGACCAGCGCTGGTTGTTCGCAGCCAGCATTATGCTGAGTTGGGGTCGGTTTGTGGCATAAAAACTATGATGTAGGTATTGTACCAACTAAATATGTTTTAATTTTTATTTTGTCTGTTTTTTTGTCACAAATAAAGCTATGTCTATGTCTATTTGAAGGACTTCTACCCAAAATATTTTTGGATTATACCTAACTGGTAAATTTTGAGAAATTGTAAATAAAATAAAAAACCAACAATAGTCGTTAAATGTTTTTCTATTTATCTACGGCATCTGCGACGGGAGCAAATCATATGCGTGTCCTGACACGCTCTTAGTCGATTATTGTCTTCGTTAGTCATGTCATCAAAATGTAGGCTTTTGCCCAACTGTGGGACAATTTTGTAATAACTTTTAACCTGCAAACTTTTATAAGAAGTATCAAATTTCTTGGTCGAACTATCTAACTACTATAGTTGCAGTGATAACAAAGATATTGCACTATAACTATAATAAATTAAATTTAACTAAAACATGATTAGTTGCAAAACTCTTTACTGGTTATTTCCACTATAAGATAAGATAATCCCTAGTTTTTCCTAATAAACATACGCTTGTTTAAATATAAAGTATATATAATTTTACAGCTACACGAACCGACTATTAAAAACTGCACACTTTTGGAAACAACCTAAAATGTATGTCTGGCAACACTTTTGTTTACATTTTTATTCGAAATTATAACCTAAATTGCGTTGTATAATATTAAAGAAAGTACATTATATATACACTTACGTGTGTTTTAACACTCAAGTCGGTTTTAAATTTATTAATTCCGTAATGTGGGACGTGTGAAATGTGCGACGGTCTATCGTGAATGAGGACAAAATTGGACGAATTTGGATACGTTTGTGTGAGTGAGTTGTGTCTTACATAAAATTGGCCGAATTTGATGCTTCATTTTTGATTTTAATTAGACTCCCTTTCTTATTCATTTCTCTGAGCAAGAAGCAAACACGGCCACAATTGTCATATATCATAGTTCATAAATATCTGGTATAATATAATGATACTGCTTCCTCGGCTTTCCCAATATGCATGGAGGAGTTTTAAAATACATTTAGCGAAAAATTAACTAAGCATATTGACAATTGTTCATAATAAAATGCAATTCCCTTTAACGTAACAGTTTTCTTGTATCTTCTAAATTTTCGGATAATATCAACACAGTGTCCCAGTTTAGAACACACGTATATTTAGTGAACCTATAGTTCTCACTTTCTTGCTTGTTTACTTTGTTCACTGTACCTACATCTACACTAGGTATATAATAGTATAATAATAAAGAGGAAACAAAAGTATTTTTGCATGTAACGAATAAACTTAAAAACTACTGCATCGATCTGAAAAATTCTTTCACCGTTAGAATCTTACGCCTTATCACTGATTATAAGTTGGCATCGTCAGGACCACTATGTCCTAGTTATGAATGAAATTCTATTGTTATCATTATCGCCGATGCCAATGGGTTTTTTTTTTGTTTTTTTTTATTAACTTGTGCGATGGTTATCGGGCCGCTAGTTTATTATATAAAATGGAAAGTAGTTTAGGTTTCCATAATTTTGTTTTTGTATGGCCAATTTCTTTTTTATTTTAGATATAGACATAAAATATTTTTGCAGTAGTTTACTTTTGCCATGGAATGAAATTCGACTGCTGTATAGGAAAAAATGTTACCCAAGATATAAAAAATACACCGTCCCATTTGGCTGTATACCATAAACTAAAAACAAATACGACCACTTGACTACCACCTGATGCTACATACTAATTCTATGTAAACGCTGCTGTCAGATGTCATAAAAGGCCAAACCAAAGAGTTTTCTATTCGCACGACAAGAATCCAGCAAATTTAAAATATGCGTCTTCGTGTGACGTTCTATGATAGCAAAGACCAACATATTAAATAATATTAAGCATAAAGTTATTCGCGTATTTCAACCCTAGATTGGTTTAATTAGGCCTTAGTAAACTAACATTTGATGAATTATTCTGTGGTTAAAACGCCAACAGAGAAAATTATTTGGTTTAAGGAGTTTGAAGACACCATTAGAGAATATAGAAAGCTTGTAATAAACCAATCACCTTTACCGCCACAGAGGTCATAAGTGATAACAAATACGTAAGAAAGACTTATCTCTCTACTTTGACTTTACATGTAAACAAAACGTGTTGTAGGAAATATACTGTTCTGCACGTTTTGGTATCACGTGTGTTCAGTGACATTACATTATGTTCGAGAAAGGTTAACTTATTAATTCGTTATCTGTGTCGCAGATGTATTGTAAATCATTGATATTACTATATCACTAATGACTGTATAATTTCAGTGATGTTAAGTCAATCACACATTATTTTAGCGAAATTTCCTGTCACGCCATCCGAAGGCGCAACTCCCACCTCTTAAAAACTATTACTTATGGAAAACCAACATCATTATTTCAAACTTAAAACATTGGTACTAAGATCACCACCAACCACTGCCGTCACGAAACAATAATGTTCATATAGCGCTATCTCTATCGCACAAAATATGTCTTTATTCAACTCTCACGTTGAAGTTCTAATGTAAGTTTAATATAGCGACAATATGTGGTATTGTAAATTAAAATTGTTAATGTAAGGTTAAAATACGACTGAATTACGATATGGGAGTTGGCCCCCTGAATGACGTTATTTATCGGGATGTTACCACCACCAAGTATACGGTCATATTGAAATCAAATATATAATTGAAATAGAATTGCATTTTGCGTGGAATTGTACCAGAGACAAGATATTAAATCTCTGTAGAAAAAGAGTTATTTAACTGGTCTTTTACTATTTAATTGTGTCGTAGATGGCAACCCAAGATCAACAGATTTTGAGTTCTTTTATCTTTTCTTTTAGTATCGCCACGCATGAAGCCACTTGATTTCTATACAGTGGTGACATTCCGAACAATAACGTAATAAAGGCACAGTAAATTTTGTTATATTTTTATATACCAAAGGCAACCCTTTGTTATGGGACACAACTTGGGTCGACATCAATGCGCCTCTCATCTTCCAAAAACTCAAAAGTGGGCTGACTTGACGGATAAATCAGTGGAGGTCCACAAAAAATGCAATTATACTAGAAAGCGGCTATATGTTACAGCTCTTTGGAACGAAACGCTTGGACCTCAGGACCGGGGCTCATAAAGTATCTCGTATAACCAAATGTCTGGCATATATTTTGCACATTGTATAAGCATTGCTATTTAAAAAGTCGATGCAGCCAGAAGTGTTTTAAAAAACGTTGCATGGAAAGTAGACTTATACATTGTAGTGTTGAGCTAAATGTAAATATTGCAAAAATAATGATATAAAGTAAAATATACAGTCATTTATATATAATGACTCTTAAAATTGTGATTCCACTGAAATCAGCCCCGTATATATTATAAAATAGAGACCCTTGACCACGTGGTAGTAAAAACATATAGTTACTAGAGAAGTTATATCAAAATTGTCATAATGTATCTGCGACATTATATGGAATAATTAAAAGATTGTTAAAATGTTGCTAATTTAAATTTAAACTGATGATAGCTCCATGATAGTAAAATGCCGGTAGCTGATCGACAGTCCAACGTTCAAAGGCTAGTTAGTGATTAAATAATTACTTGTAGGTAATAGACCTCGTGGTTTCACCTGGCTGTTTTTACTGTTGTTAAACTTTATATTTATAACTGATAGATTAGCCTTTGACCACTGTTAGTATTAATACCACGAAAGCGGTCACCCATCCAAGTCATGACCACAGCGGACGTTGCGATCGGCTAAGAAAAAATGCGCAATACAAACTAGAAAATAAGTCACGCGTCTTATAGGGAATTCTCGCGCATTCTCGGTAATTCCCGTAACTATTCATCTTCGGTGATGATAGTTTCTACCTACTTTAAAAAGTTCATTTCAATTGATACAAAGTTCATGACCTTGTATATAGTACAAGTACAATTTCGTTTGCTTCCATTCTGTTCCGCGGTAAAGTAAATATATAATTTCAATAACTCCTATCAAACAGGTTTGACATTTGCGATTTGTTTTGACGTTGACGTTTTTTTACTTCTCATCAAACCATAGATAGAGTTTATCACTAGAGCTTATTCCGTTCAAACCTGGTGACAAAATGTACTTAACTTGAATATATTTTAAAAATACTGTCTTTTCATAAAATATATTAGATGTATATTTATTTTATGTGGTTAGTTTGTGACTATGTGTGTATTGCTTTTTCGTTTATCTTCTCTGTGTATGAAAATTTGTATCTGTGTGTCTTGTGCGTGTTTGTTTTGTATTTTTTGATCTACTGATACCCAACTGGCAGGTGGAGAGTTATAAAAAAACCTCTTATATTTTATTATATTTATATATATATACATTATTATTTGTAAGTATATATTAGTATATATATATTATATCTCATATTAAAAGCCATGTTAAACTTATTTAAAAATGCAGATAATAGTGATAGTGAAGAGTATTTGTCATTGTCTTCTAACAGTTCCTCTAGTGACCAGAGTTTCAAAAGCATTCCAACGTTGAATGATACTCTCGACGCGCAGTTTTCTGATGTACCGAAAAATTTTAACGTGATTCATATCAATGCGCAAAGTATTCCGGCACATTATCCCGATATGCAGGCATATCTAGATCACAAAAATATTCACGCCATAATAGTCTCCGAGACATGGTTCAAGCCGTGCTTACCCTCTGTATCATATTCTTTGCCCGGTTTTAACCTAATCCGAAATGATCGTACTGACAGCCGCGGGGGTGGGGTGGCTATTTAACTTAGATCACATATTCCTTTCTCAGTAGTCAGCACCTCATCTCAACCGCTTACATCAAATGCTGGTGAGCATCTTTTTGTGGAAGTCCTTCTTTCACATAATAAGATCTTACTCGGAGGCTATTATAGCAATTCTTCTTGTAATAATTACTTCTCATCTTTTGAACAGATCCTTGAAGATCTTACCCCTTCATATATCCACACCATTATCATGGGTGATTTCAATACCTGTCTTCTCAAACGTGATTCTCGTACTACCTCGCTTGAAGCTGTCATTAATTCCTGCAACATGCATATTCTCCCTCTAAATGCAACTCATCACTCCCCAAATTACACTCCTTCACTTCTTGACTTGATTATAGTATCATCCACCGAGCATGTTGCTAAGCACGGTCAATGTTCCGCCGATGCCTTCTCGTATCATGATCTGATATTCCTATCTTATAAAATTCGTCCTCCTAAAGCAAAACCTAAAGTCATACTTCAGCGCAATTTTAGTGGCATAGACCAGGCAGCATTTCTTAGTGATGCCCAAGTAGTCGACTGGTCTCCGGTATATGATGCAGAGTCTGTGAATGACCAAGTTGCTATATTCAACTCCTTATTAACACAGTTGTATGATAAGCATGCCCCTCTGCGAGCTATTAAAATAAAGCACCTTCCAGCTCCTTGGCTAACAAATGAAATAAAAGTGTTAATGCATAGAAAAGTACTCACTAAAGGTAAATATAAGCGTCGACCAAGTGATGAAAATAAAGCTGTGTATGTTAAATCTCGCAATCGCTGCAATATGGTGTGTAGGGATGCTTTACGCCACCATGTTCATAAATCTGTCGCTAACGAGGACCCTGCCAAAGTTTGGAAATTTTTAAGGTCATTGGGCATAGGTAAATCACGACAAGAGTCTATTCCAAATGATTTAAATATCAATTCTCTCAACCAACATTTCTCTTCGTCATGTGATATTAACATCTCAGATAAAAACAATACCTTACGTTACCTTTCAACTTTACCGATTTCCGACCATTCTCCATTTATTTTTAATCAACTATCCGCTTGCGATGTTAAGAAGAGCGTAATTTCAATCACTTCCAATGCTGTTGGTGTCGACGGCATAAGTCGTAACATGGTTATGCCCATCCTAGATGTTATACTTCCTGTTCTTTGTCACATTTTTAATAACTCTGTCTCTGATGGAGTATTTCCCTCAATTTGGAAAGATGCTCAAATTATTCCATTGGCTAAAAAATCAAACCCCAAATCTTATTCCGACTATCAACCTATTTCTATCCTTCCATTCCTGTCAAAAGTGTTCGAGCGTCTTATTTACAACCAAATCAGCGAATTCTTATCATGTCACAAACTTTTAAATCCTTTTCAATCTGGCTTTCGCCCTGGGCATAGCACTGTAACGACTCTCATCAAAATTACTGATGATATCCGTCTTGGTATGGACAATGGCCAACTTACTGTACTAACTTTATTAGATTTTAGTAACGCCTTTAACACTGTGAATTTTGACATTCTTCTTGCTCTCCTTCGCTCAATTAACATTTCTCCAACGGTAGTTGATTGGTTTCACAGTTATCTGTACGGGCGCAGGCAGCGTGTTCGCCTTGAAGATAAATACTCTTTGTGGTGTAGCACGTCAGCAGGCGTACCGCAAGGTGGCGTCTTATCTCCTTTATTGTTTGCTTTGTTTATTAATTCCATTTCTCACAACCTCACTTCTTCCTACCACCTATATGCAGACGATCTACAGATTTATTCTAAGGCCCCAGTGAATAAACTATCTGAAGCCATTCAGATTGTTAATGCTGATCTTGACCGCATAGCTAAATGGAGCAACTCTTTTGGGTTACAAGTAAATCCCATTAAGACACAAACAATAGTTATTGGTAGCTCAAGATTACTGTCTACAATAGAATGGACATTACTTCCTCAAGTTTCCTTTGGTGGTATTGTTATTCCCTTTAGTAGCTCTGTAAAGAATCTTGGAATAACAATGGATCGCTATATGAGGTGGGATCAACAGTTACAAATTACCAGTCGCAAGCTATTTGCCGCAGCAGGATCCTTAAAAAGGTTGCGCAACTTTCTTCCTACGGCCACTAAAATTGCATTAGCTCAATCTCTTTTACTTCCAATTCTTGACTACGCTGATGCCTGCTATCTAGATCTCACGGAGGAACAGCTAGATAAACTTGAGCGTCTTCAAAATGTTTGTATTAGATTCATATTTGGTTTACGCAAATATGATCACGTCTCTCAGTTTCGTTCTAAGCTCAATTGGCTGACAATACGCTTTCGCCGGAATACTCATATTCTTAGTCTCCTTTACAATATATTGTTCAATCCTACATCCCCGCGCTATCTCAAGGAACGCTTTGATTTCCTTCACTGTACTTCATACACTTTAAGGTCATCAGAAAATCTCACACTTGAAATCCATCCTCATACGATTTCGTTTTATACTAAATCTTTCACTATTCAGGCTGCCCGCTTGTGGAATTCTCTTCCTGTATCAATCAGACAAGCACCGACTCTCAGAATGTTCAAGGATAAAGTTAAAAGGTTTTATTTGTCTACTTAAATTTACACTACATTTTTGTCAATGTCTAGGCTATACATGAGATAATATTATAATATGTATGTATTTCTAGTATATAATTTATATATTATTTAGATATGTATATATCATTATCTATATATGTATGTTGGTATGTATATACACGTATATATATATTTAAAATTGTATTTATTTAATTATTATAAAAAACTTATATGTATCATATTTTTATATATTTGTTTGGTAATTACACTAAAATACGTTTTATTTTAAAATATTTTTATGACATTTGAGTATGTACTATTTTTGGACTACACCCGCCCCAATTGTTTTGTTAGTTCAACTCCATCCTAAGGTTGCCTGGTAGAGATCACTTTTAGTGATAAGGCCGCCCATTGTAACACTATGTAATCATTATTTAATATGTAAACTTTAATATTTTAACAGTGGTGTAACAATAAAGAGTTTTCTATCTATCTATCTATCTAAATTGAGCCTTATATTTCTCTATCACGGGATTTTTCGGACTTTTAGGAGCAAAATAATAATTCCCTTTACTCAGCAAGCAATGCCCTAGGGGATTTTGGCACTTCAGAGATAAAACCCTTTTAAGTTTAACATCTCTCATTCGGAAAGCTCTCGATAGAGTCTGTCATGTCGAAGAACTGATAACCGATGGGGAAGAAAGGTTCTTGAGTGGTTACCACATTACACCGGAAGACGAGGAATGAGAATGTAGGTGAATCATTACAGAATATTTAAAGAAATTATTTCAACTTTTACTAATTTAATAATGGTGAAATAAAAATTAAAAGAGCACCTCACAAACCACTGAAAACTTATCTCATTAATTTATATGAATGGATTTTTTTAAGAGTATTATTTTAATAGGTATACGTTATGTTTCCACCTTAATCAGATCAGACACTTCTGTTTACTTTGTCGTCTTTTACCATTTATCGACTTGCTTATTATTTCGTGTGTTTATTTGAATTAATAAAACAAAACTTATTTGAGTAACTTTATCGTATAAGCACTCGTACGTAGGTATTTATTTTATTTGGAATTTAACCTACAATCAACATCAAAATCAGATCTCAATGATTTCAAAGCTACCTATAAATATTTTATTTTTTACTTTCATTGAGTTACTGCTTTGATTTCAGACTCATCATGTTCACAAATAACAAAACACGTTCAATCTTACAAGTATAATTGGATTGGTTAATTAATTTGGTGCATGGAAATGATCGTATACGATGTTACACTTTTAAAACCACACCTGCCACGGTTAGGTTTGCATTCTGCACTTTTTGAGCTGGATTAATATGTCTTTACATATTTAGTCGTAAAAAGCCACTGAATTATCGATTTTATTGTCTAGTTTGAATTTTACTACATTTCATTTAAATTCTGTACTTAGGTATTTATTTTAATTTATGAGGTAGGTGCCTAATACCTGTACTTAAGACAGAAAATGCTTCGTTTATCTATCGTGATTTACATATATTATGCTTAATGACGCGAGAATCTTTAATTAAAATTAAAAAAACATGGCATGTTGATCAATTTCATAAACGTCGAGCTACTTTAAATCAAACTTTACAAACGAGACAAGCAAAGAAAGAAAATCTATCGCCACGCAGCTAACAATGCGCTCTGGCTATGTCCTTGAGAGCTATTAAATATTTCAGTACAAGCACACGAGAGCTAACATCTGCATGTCTCAGGGTTATTGAACAATGCAATTCTCGACGAAATGTATCTGGTAGACTATCATTCAAATAATAAGTTATTTTTACATCACCTGCTCTAAGTGAACGTGTCTTGCAAAGCTAACCAAAAGTAAGTCAATATAGCTATTTGGACTGAGCTGGGCTGTATTGCATTGAAGAAGTTATGTTGTATTTTAAGTTGTACTCGATTTGATTAAACCCGCAGAGATTTGCAATTTGTTTGAAGGCTTGAGCTTTACTGCATGGTGGTAGGGCATTTTGCGAATGCCCGCCTGGCTAGCTACCACCCTCAAGTAGAAAATATGTCGCCAAGCACCTAACGGTGTGTTCCGGCAGCTGTCTTGAGAGCCAGTACTTCTAGGTTAGCCTGAACAACATCTTCGACCACATCATCACTTACCATCAGGTGAGATAGTGGTCAAAGACTAACCTATTAAGCAGAAAAAATAAAAAAAACATTAAAAAAATTGCCATTTGTATGATAATTTCACCGTAGAGACTACAACCAAAATATCTATTCGTATATTGAGCTCACCAAGCACTACCCAGGAGATTTCATTCCAATATTGCAAAATCTAAGCAAATTTTGTCAATAACAGAACACAAAGAAGAAGTAATATATCTCGTTAAAATGTGAAACCAATGTAACAAGAAATAATATGTGCTGTGATAGTCATAGTAGTTACTTACATATTTACGACTTTCTATGTTCATAAATACGTTTAGTGACGAAAGTGGTTTTAACATTTAACTTATTAATAAAATAATAGAAAAATAAAATTTGATAAAGAAAAGAATAACAAACAATTTATTAAAATGGTAAAAAAATAATTATAAAATATAGATTTTTATAGATTTGTAAATTTAGGGGGTCAAAATGCGGGACCTTAAATTTTGAGCTGAGCGTAGGGGTGAACAGTCGGATCCCTTAAACATATTTGTTGACATCTAAATAGGTACTCTGAAAAAGAGGAGGGAAATAACGCTTGGTTACTAGAGTAACCACGCGTTATTTCCCAAAGATTTTACCCAAGAACCATTTGTAACACTCGTAGAGATTACACGCGCTTTACATTCGAAAATTGTGTATTTTGAATACACAATTTTCAAACGTAAAGCGCGTGTAATCTGTACGAGTGCTTAGCTGCGTGTGGGGGAGAGTATGCCGGCCGGCATACCTGCACTGGTCGACTATCCTCGTTTGAGATGTCGCGTCTTGTATATATAGGTCAATGCCAAGAACAATCTACTGTAAAATGCCCTCGTGCCATGAGAGGTGTTAAAATATGTAAGTCGGCCTTGTCTACTTCATGTCGGCCTTGTCTACTTCATGACGGCCCTGACGTCACCGTCTGGGTGTAGCTTAGTTTAATCTTCTCTGGGCGCATGCTTGTGAATCGCGATTGAAAATTTGTTTATAATCAATTTTCGTCGAATTCACTTAACAAAGATGATGTTCATCATCTTGCAAAAATGTATTATTCTTGCTCTTCACCGTCAGATGGTTTAAAAAATAAGACAAGGGCCAGCCCAGTTTCCACCCATTCCGCAAATTAGGGCACGCCTGCGCTGTGCGCCCGAAACTGCACTTACAGCCGCAGCACTTGCAACCTGCAGAACTTGCAGTCGTCAGCGTAGTTCGGAATAAAACACTGTAAGATGGTCGTTGTATAGAAACATCATAGAAACACAATCTTTATATAATATACATACATACAACATACCTTGCCTAAATGTCCATAACACCAACTAAGTACAGCAACGTCCACTGCGGTCAAGACTTGGATTGATTGATTGGTGTTCGCTATTGGATTTTACTAGTAAGCGCTTCCGTACTTCGGAGGGAACGTTAAACGGTCGTTGGTCAAGGTCGATGTCTAACTGTGCTCCTCGTTACAACATGGCGGTAGGGCATTTAGCGAAAGCCCCGCCAGTCAGCCTGAAAATATCTGTCTCCATGCTCCTACGTGTTCCGGAAACTGTCATTGAGTACTAGGAATTCTTCATCACTTACCATCAGATAAGACAGCGATGAAGGGCTAGCCTATAAGCTATAAAAAGACTATTCTATGTATATAAACTTTCAAACAACACCTATACGATATATAATAACAAATATTTTAAAAGTATTCTAAGAAAAAAAACTAGATCAATAATTTAATAAAACAATTTAAAAATGTAATAAAATATATCTAGTGACAATTCTGCTATGCCAACGCGACGCCACGCCACGCAGTCAAACCGGAAGAATATTCGATGCGATTCGCTTCTACACGACGCATCCTCAGGAGGTCTTGATTCTATGAGCGAACGATCGAGACAAGATACAAAAAATATTTCTAGTGACAGTTCCGCCCAATTTTCCTGCTAAGCCAACGTGACATAACAAACGCCACGCATTCAAACAGGGAAAAATTTTGGACGCGTACGCTTCTACACGAAGCATCCTCAGGAAATCTTGACTACGAGCGCTCAATCGAGACTTATTAGTTTTTTCTTAGCATACTTTTAAAATATATGTTATTATTAAACATGGATATCCGCAAAGTAACGCCTGAATCTATTCATTACCTATACGATTTTAGAACGAATGGTTTAACAAAAAATACATGGCAACATTATATTGGTGCTTAAGTATCTATAGTACCACCAACTTAACTGTGCAGTTCGCGAGGGCGCTGCTGGTCAAGGAAATCAACTACAAACTGTCACAATTCGAAGGAATGTTGTAGTTCTTTTTTCTGCCGCCTGAACAGATAAGTTGGTGGGACTGTATAATCATTAATGTTATGACTTATGACATAATTCTGCGGGTAAGTAACAATATATAATCGTCATAACCACCTACTTGTCATTACTAACTATGAAACTAATGAGTGTCACATTAAATTAATATGTCGAGCGTGAATGAAGGTACCAAAAGGATTGTTCATCCTATTGTACCTGGATGTCTTTGAATTTGATTTTAAGACTAGTAAAAACAATTGTAAAGAAGACTGGGTATAAATTCGGACCACATGCTCTAAGTTTTATCAATCGAGAACACGAAATATGGTGAGTAAGAACTTATATTATGAAATATTATTTAAGATTAAATTGTTTTTTAAAGTGCAATACGCATGCTATGCGGGAATATAGAAGTAATGTCAGATGGAAAAAGATAACTTCTTGGCTTGAACCAGCAACCCAGGAATACCGTCCTGGAGCATATCCGATTATCGTCCATAAAAAATATTATATTTAATACATTATAATTAAAAGGGTTATTGGAAAAATGCTAACAACATGTTAAAGTTGCTTTCTGTTAGTCCTAACTAAAAATTTTAGTAATGATTTTTTTTTGTGTTTTTACATCATTATCACGAGGACCTGATAATAAAATTCTCTTGCGGCTGTAATTTATTATTTCATATTTTTTATTTCTTTGCTCGATGTAAATATTCAAAACTTTCAAAGGGAGCGCGGCGCGGTCTAGTGTTGCCGCGGCGGGCGCTCTTAGCATGGAGTAGGCAAAAAAATAAATATGCACGTCTTTCTGACATTGGCGAATATACAGCACCCATATCATACCATTGCATAATTGGAAATATTAGAACGGTATTCTGTGGTTGTTGCATAAGTCCCGTCCTGTAAGGAGGTAAATCCCGCCAAGTAGATGTATTTTTTTTCTGTTTGAAATATTTTCTAAATAATTTTAATATATTTTTCTGCTTTTGTATACAATTATGTAACCTAGTGATTTCTAAGGTTTTCGCGATTATTATATATATACATAACACATCTATAAGTATAATAGACACGGAACTAAAAGTAGATAGATAGATAGATAGATAACTCTTTATTGCACTTTTAAAATTATTAATACTAGTTACAATATTAAAACATATCTTAAAAATAGTACAATCGGCGGCCTTATTGCTAGGCAGCAATCTCTTCCAGGCAACCGTAGGCTGAATTGAAACATATTAATTTAGATGGAGGTATAGGCTAAAGTGCATTATGTATAAATCATAGTTGTATAGTTAAAAATATTTAAATTATATAAAACATACGTTAATAAATATCTATATAATATAAATAAACTATAATAGATAAACCAAGTACAATAAAATACATATATAAATAAAATAAAATAGATACATTATACCAAATTGTAATATATAGTGTATATATATACATAAACAACAATAATAATAATATAAATAAAAATTATACTTGCAAAGTTGGATAGTTAATCATTATGAATTGAAGAGAGGTAAAATTTCTTAACTTCACTTTTAAATGAAAGGAGCGATGTGATCTTTCTAATTTCAACTGGTAGAGAGTTCCAAAGGCGAGCAGCTTGAACAGTAAACGACTTGTCATAAAAAGAACTTGTGTGCGTAGGTAACTTCAATAGAAAATTTTCTGATGACCGAAGATTAAAATCATTGCAGCAGCAAAGGAATTCAAAGCGTTCTTTAAGATAACGCGGGGCCGAGGGATTAAACAGAACACTGTAGAGAAGGGAGAGGATATGAGTATTCCGGCGAAGACGAATAGGGAGCCACTTGAGCTTTTTACGAAAGTGAGAAACATGGTCATATTTACGCAAGCCAAATATGAACCGAATACAGAAGTTTTGAAGTCGCTCAAGTTTGTTTAACTGATCCTCAGTGATATCAAGATAACAGGCGTCAGCGTAGTCTAGAATAGGGAGAAGAAGAGATTGTGCAAGTGCAATTTTAGTAGCAGTGGGTAAAAAGTTACGAAGTCGTCGTAATGAACCTGCTGAAGCAAACATCTTACAGCTAACGGTTTCAAGCTGAGGTTTCCATGTCAACTGCTGATCAAATATGATGCCGAGATTTTTGACTGTCATACTATATGGGACAGTGATTCCATCTAAAATTATAGGTGGAAGAGTATTCCAGTCAATTTTGGATATTATACGTGAGCTACCCATAATGATGACTTGAGTTTTTGCTGGGTTCACTCTTAGTCCGAAGTTTGTGCTCCACTCAGTTATGTGATGCAAATCATTGTTAATGGTTGTAATAGCATCAGATATACTAACAAGGGGGGATTGAGAATAAATTTGGAGATCATCTGCATAAAGGTGGTAGGAAGAAGATAACTGATTAGAAATTGAATTAATGAAAATTGCAAAAAGGAGTGGAGACAGCACACCACCTTGAGGAACGCCGGCAGTCAGATCGCACCATGAAGAAACATTTTCATCAAGGCGTATCCGCTGTCGTCGTCCGTACAAATAACTATGAAACCAGTCACATACTGTTGGAGATATGTTAATGGAGCGTAATATACCTAATAAGATGTCAAAATCGATCGCATTGAATGCATTGCTAAAGTCGAGCAGAGTTAACACAGTTAACAAGCCATTCTCCATACCAAAACGAATGTCGTCAGATATTTTGATCAAGGCTGTAACTGTGCTGTGGCCAGGTTGGAAACCGGACTGGAAGGGATTAAGGAGATTGTTTTTTAAAAGGAAGGAACTAATTTGAGCGTGGACAAGGCGTTCTAAGACTTTGGATAGGAATGGCAGAATAGATATAGGACGATAGTCTGAGAAGGATTTTGGATTACGTTTTTTTGGAAGAGGAATTATCTGAGCTTCTTTCCATATGGAAGGAAAGTCACCCTTTGTAATAGAATAGTTCAGGATATGGCATAGAATGGGAAGAATCGTGTCTATGATAGGAAGGATCATATTTCGACTTATACCGTCATTGCCGACTGCATTAGAAAGGATAGCTAATACGCTTTTCTTAACATCACAACTAGTAAATGGACTAAAGAAGAAAAATGAAGAGCTGGGAGTTGGCTTAGCTGAAAGAGAATGTAGGGTTTTAGCTTTGACAGTACTATCAATGCATGACGTAGTGGAAAAATGTTTGTTGAGTGAGTCAATATCTAAATTGGTTGGAATAGAATCTTGACGAGACTTACCAATTCCCAAAGTTCTAAGAAATTTCCAGATTTTTGTTGGATCTCCATTTTGAATGGACTCATGAATGTGGCGGCTTTGAGCGTCCCTACACACCTTATTGCAGATATTTCGAGAAGTAACGTATTTAGATCTATTCTGGTCATTAGGAGATGATTTGTAATTGGACTTTGTAACAGACTTACGATGCATTATCTTTTTGATATCTTCTGTGAGCCATGGTGCTGGAACATGTTTTATTTTAATGCGTCGAACTGGTGCATGCGCATCGTAAAGGAGCATCAAAGAAGAATTAAAAATAGCAATTTTGTCATCAGATGAGTTAGCATTCAACACCGGAGTCCAATCTATATTTTCAGCATCTCGACGCAAATTTTCAGAATCAACAGAACTAAAATTGCGTTGCAGAAGTATAGTGGGTTTTAATTTAGGAGGACGTACTCTATAGGATACAAATATCAAATCATGATACGAAAAGGCATCAGCGGAACACTGGCCATGCTTAGCAACATGCACGGGTGAGGAAACTATAATAAGGTCAAGAAGTGACGGAGTGGAGTTGGGGGCGAAATGAGTTGCATTTGTTGGAAGAATATGCATGTTGCTTGACTTGATGATGGACTGTATTGAAGAAGCTCGAGAGTCATTTCTCAGAAGACACGTATTAAAGTCACCCATTATAATGGTATGACAATAAGAAGGAACGAGATCTTCTAAGATCTTTTCAAACGAAGCAAAGTAATTTAGTTTGGACGAGTGCGAATAGTAGGCTCCAAGAAGAATTTTGGTGTGAGAAAGAAGTACTTCTATAAATAGATGTTCACCACCATTAAAGTATATTATGTATTATACATATACCTATATTTAGTATATCGATATCATTTCTAATTAGTGTTTAATTTTCACCATTTGACTTGCTACAAATGGTGAAAATTAATGACAAGCTTAGCTTAGAATGTGAACTGGCTCTCAAGGCCTGCAGCTGAAACACATCGACACGTAGATATCTTTCGAAGCAATGATGGCCGAGCGGTAATAGCTATAGACTGTGGTGCTGCAGATCCATGGTTCGATCCTCACCGCCAGTTTAAGCTTCACAGCATGGTGGTAGGGCGTTTCGCGAATGCTCGCCTGGCCAGCTACAGTGATCTGATGTTAAATACGTTACAATAATGATCCATCTATCTATATATATAAGAATCAAAGTCCTGGCTCACTGACTGACAGACAACACACAGCCTAAACCGCTGGTCACAGAGACTTGAAATTTTGAGGGTGTATTTGTCTGTATTCGTAAGGGTTATACCATTACGCATACAGACAAATACTATACTAAGATAGGAATTTTTGAAATTCAACCCCTAAGGGGGTAAAAATGGGTGAAGACATTTGTATGAAAGTCCTTTGTTTTTTGGCTTACATTTCTGAAAACTAGTTCACTATAAAATAAGGATATGTACTTATATTTTCTTTACAGTTGAAGGAGACATTTCTAATCGCGTTAGTCGCAGTAGCGACGAACTCTTTGGCTGCCAGAACTGCTCGCTCTCCAGGTATGATCTTTCTAATATATATAAAAGTCAACAATATTCTCGGTGTATTATTGCAAAACAACCATTTGATAGATGAGTCCATTTTTTTGTAAGAGACGAGACAGACCGTTCTACCACCTAAAGATGGGCTGTTTGCCTTTCAAACACATATGCAGTGTAATCGTTCTGTCTAACAATACACTGTGCTCAACATTTCAGAGTCATTATCACATCTCGTTGGCCTAGTAATTTCACTTACTACACCACAGTGCCGTTTAAACCTAAGCACAATAAAGTTTGCAAATTATACTGCTTTGAGGCAATGATGGCTCAGTGGCATTGGCTATGGACTGCCGCGCAGCAGGTCCATGGTTCGAATCCCACCGCGGACTTGAGCTTCACCGCATAGTAGAAGGGCATTTTGCGAATGCTCGCCTGGCTAGCTACCACCCTCAAGTAGAAAATCTGTCGCCAAGCACCTAACGGTATGTTCCGGCAGCAGTCCTTGAGAGCTAGTGAAGTTACAGGCAAATGAGACTTAACAAGAATGTCTCAAGGTGATGGGCGCAGTGCAGTTCGTCACTTATTCAGTCTCCAGTATTTTTCCCGATCAATTAATACTCAATATTTTATTGTTTTCTGTAGTGCAGACAAAGATGGTCAAAATAAGTAAAAGTTCTTTAACAGGCCCAATTAGGAGAGAGGAGAATTATTAATACTTATTATTTTAATTGATCCAAATATTTCAACGATGTTCATGTCCAAATATTATCATTATTAAATCATTATTTTTGAAAGTCATATTAGTACAGGAATTCGTAAAAGTATTTATGTATTTTTACTGTCTGTCCATTTTCTTGACCGACAAACTAATAATAAAGAGAAAAACGTTTCTGTTGGTAAGTAGGTAACCACGAATCAGAAGACATTTTGCAAGTAGGTCAGACTAGCTAGATTGAGTTCATTGTGTGAGTCTTGGGAGCCTATGGATACAAATGGCAAATAGGTATTCATTGATGCATTTATAGGGTGAGGCAATGGTCTTCCAACTAACGATAGTGGTAATTTTGTTGTCATTACAAAAACTCATAAATACTCGTCCATAACACGCATTTTTTTATGTTATTGTTACATAAAAAGCTCGAGGCCCACCTGATGTTAACCGGACTAACCTGCCTTTAACAGATGCATTTCATCACAAGTCACGAACTGCGCCCGTCACCTTGAAATATAGTTGTTAAGCCTGTAATTTTACTGGCTCGCAAGGACTGCTGCCGGAACACACCGTTAGATGCTTGGCGACAGATTTTCTACTTGAGTGTGGTAGCTAGCCAGGCGGGTAATCGCAAATGCCCTTCCGCCATGCGGTGAAGCTCAAGCTTGCGGTGGGGATCGAATTAGGGACCTGTGGCACGGCAGTTCATAGATATTACCGCTCGGTCATCATTGCTTCAAAATATACATTTATTTGCTCATAGTCGAAATCCGCTTATGGTCGGATTCTCATTTCGGTGGATTCAGTACAGATAATAATATAAATAATACATATAAAATAAGTTTCCACTCCATATTCTTTTTGTGAGAAAAAATGTTGTTCAGTGTTATTTCATAAATTGCCCGGGAAACAGATTGGTGCTAGTTTTTCTAGTCAGGTACTTAAATCGTTCAGGGCTATAGAACACATAAACTACGCCATCTTCTGAGCTTGTGATATATATATAACAATAAACATATGAATATTTTTTTGCAAGGAGAAGGTAGATCATTTCAAGGTTTAGTTACCAGTTAAATAATAAGAGCACTGTGTTCTTAACAGGAGGAGCAGGCTGGCAAGGAAGTAGTGGTGGAGGTGGTGGCTATAGTGGCTACAGTGGTGGAGGTCCATCCATAGTTGCAGCGAGATCTGGCGGCGGAGGCAGCTGGAACTCGGGAAACTTCGGACGAAGCTTAGGAGGAAGTAACTCTGGTTGGGGCGGATCTGGACTAAATGCGAGAAGTGGAGGCTCGTCAGGGTCTTGGGGAGGTAGTGGCGGCGGCTACGGCTACTCCAGTGCTGATTCAGATGGTTATAACGGTATTTCCGGGAGGTATGGCGGGTACTCTGGTAATAACTTAGGAGGATACGGAGGCTACTCAGCTGGTTCTGGCGGCTGGGATAGTTCTGACTACGCAGACGCTTCCGGCCGCTCGGTGAGCTGGCAAGCGTCCTGGTAAACTATTGCGAAATCTAGCTACTGTTTATGACATAGAGGTTAAAAAAAAATAGATGACTCTCATAATTTTCAAGGTATGTTATTCATTCCAGAGGTTAATCACTTAACCTTTTTAAAATATTACACAATTTCAAAGTATAACGAAATTTATATTCTGATTCCTAAACACGAACCAAATTTAACATTTAAATTAACTGACAGTTTGATTCATTACTGGCGTCAAACTATGAATTTTTAATAATTAAATAGGAGCTTCACTATTTTATTATGGGTATATTCCATTTGACGCTAATAACGTTATTTTCGATAATTTTGATCACATTCTGCGTCTATGGTTGTGATCACTGTGATCATTTGTAACTGTTCGCCCCTGTTCCATTCAGGATAAGAACGCTAAGAATGCCACTAAAATTTGCCACTTCTGTCACTTTTGACATTAGGTGTACCGTTTAAGGCGAAAATAACGCCAAGACCCATGTGGAACAACTTTTTGGGAGTGTGATCGTTTTTAACGTTTTTGGCAAATTTATCTTTAAATCCGCACCCTATATTCGAATAGTAGATGTGTTCGACTAAATAATTAATTACCAACTGATACTACACAAATATGTAGCTAGACGGTTAAACTCACAATAAGACATGTTTCTGTCAACGGATGATTTGTTTTAGATTTAAGGGTGTACAATGATTTATTGTAAATAAAATTAAATGAGCATGCAATTGTTTTATCATTTATTTATGATTCTAGAAGACATAAATTATATCTAATAAAAGAGTTAAGACCAAGTAGCATAGTCCTTTAAAATAAAGATTATGCGTCTAGATACGTGTTAAATCACCAACCCTTGGGGTTTGTGACATTCTAACCCGACACCCCACAGTTGTCCTTGAAAGTTTCCAGTACCTTTCATCACTGATATAACAAGCCAAGATAAATAGTAATAAAAAAAGTATATCAGCAAAACTTGTTATTATCTTAGGTAGGTATTTACTGTGTATTTACTGGAAACCCTTAGTTTAGTTCTCAAGAAGTGAACTTCTTTTTAGGGTTTCGTACCTCAAAAGGAAAAAAACGGAACCCTTATAGGATCACTTTGTTGTCCGTCTGTCTAATAAGATCCTTTGTCTCAGTAGCGCGTAGAGGTATCAAGCTGAAATTCATATCAAATACTCAAGTCTACTGTCTCTCGGAGCTGTGAAAAAATCAAACTTCTGAGCCAACCCAACCAAAACGCTATGCCGCAAATTTTGAACACTCGAAAGGAATAAAACCTACCTACTTCCCGTTAACTCAAAATTTTAAAATTTGGTACGAAATAACGTCTTATAGCACAGATGAAAGAAAATTTTCGAAAACCAAGAGGCACGCACAGGCACAAGAGACTTTTATTTTAAGATCCTCGTGTTTATTCCATCAAATACACATAAACAAACACACAAAAAAAAAAAAATTCAAACAAAAAAAAAACGTATCAAAATGTTTTTTAGGACCAGCAGAAATCAACGTTAAGAATTTGTTAGCATTTTACCAACAACCCTGTATTACAAAGCTGATTGTTTTGCAATAGTGGAAGAAAACACGGAAAGGGCGGAATCGTATTGCACCCCCTTGAAAGAGAACTCAGTGTGTTACTGTAATCTTATAACTCACACATTCAAGGATTATTCCATTACAAAGGGGCATATTTTAAACCGTTATCATTTTCATTAATTAACAAGTTACAGATAAAATTTAAACCTATTGACTATAATGTAATGTACATTACTATAATTATCATCATCAGCCATAACATCCACAGTTGAACAAACTCCATTACCAGAAATTTGCCTATAATGTGGGAACAATACAATTTGGCAGGCGTTTTGGAGATTGCTGTGTGAAATGGCAGTTCTTGAGAAGGGTTATTGTCGACTTTCTGTTATATTTCAACTGGTTATACCTATTCTGGATTCATATTAGAGATCAGAAAAAAAACTACTATGAAATGTTTAACTTTTCAGAAAAATAACATCAAACAATCAACATTTTTTGAAGCAGTGATGGCTCAGTGGCATTGGCTATGGACTGCCGCGCAGCCGGTCCATGGTTCGAATCCCGCCCAGAGCTTGAGCTTCGTCGCATGATGGAAGGGCATTTTGCGAATGCCCGCCTGGCTAGCGACCACCCTCAAGTAGAAAATCTGTCGCCAAGCACCTAACGGTGTGTTCCGGCAGCAGTCCTTGAGAGCCAGTGAAATAACAGGCAAAAATGAGACTTAACAACTATGTCTCAAGGTGATGGGCGCAGTGCAGTTCGTCACTTGTGATGAAATGCATCTGTTATAGGCAGAAGATACCGCTTAACATCAGGTGGGCCTCGCGCTTGTTTCTTCAGAATAACATTAAAAAAAAAATATTAAATACCTGGTGTCTTTCTGGGCGTTTTCACCTTGGACCTAGCCGGAAATACTTGCTCCAGTGCCGCGATACCGTTTGCGGTTAATTAATTAAGAAAATTTAAAATTACCAAACTTCATACTACAAACTTAACTTAATTGTTACAAAACTTCCATACATTGAATGTCTTTTGATTTTCAGTACTTATACTGAATAATATTGATACATGGCTAAATTTTATACCTCTACGTTAAGTAAGCAAGCTTACAAACAGAATAGGATCGCTCGTTGTTTTAATGACGTCACAACAAATAGTTCACTCATTTCG
Source organism: Plagodis pulveraria (assembly GCA_963890685.1). Taxonomy (NCBI): domain Eukaryota; kingdom Metazoa; phylum Arthropoda; class Insecta; order Lepidoptera; family Geometridae; genus Plagodis; species Plagodis pulveraria. Next base: position 11,261,050 of record OY982958.1, on the reverse strand, counting down.
CGAACTCTGACGTGACATTTAATACGAAGTGTTACGTTCCAACGACAAATCCATCTTGAAAGCAGCGGATTTAAACTTGATTTTGACTATTTTACGTGTAAAAAAGAATGTGTAAATTACGTATAATGTTCTTAGTTCTATTATTATTTAAAATAAATGCAGCAAAATTATTTGATTAGTGAAACTATAAAAAGTTACAGACAGCTGTTGTCCAGCATACAATGAACTGTCGAAAAATATTGTACAGCCGTTCTATAACATCGTAGTTTGGAACACTGTGAGCGGGATTACGCTTTATTATAAACATCTTGTACCTATCTCGTTGCACATCCGTGATACATATTTCGTTCGTTCTTTAAGTAGGATCAAACCAATATTGCTTGACACAGTATATTGTGGATTGACACTGATAGTCTATTTCTACGAATGATTACTGTAAGCATCAAACAAACGCTCCTTTTTATGATAATTTAGTAAAAGGTAGGAGTTGGTCCCTGGTGTGTTGGCCATAAGTATGGTTCTGGTGGGCCTAAAGTTATGTTATTATTGCATACTCTTCATACGCTTTATCGACTCAACGGTGGTAGGCCCATCACTCAGTGTTTGTAGGGAAACATATCCATCAATTTCACACATGACCCCAAATGGTAATTTGTTGTCAAAAGCACTACTGCTTTCACATAAATTTACTACCTGTGAATACGGCAACTCAAAAATAAAATACTGGAAATACTAATTCATAATACTAAGTGTAATGTGAGCATATTTTATTAAATGGGAAATTTAGATAGCAGAAATTTTAGAAAATATTTTTTTTATTCCATATTATACACAGCATTGTTTGTGGCCTCGCTGTCCACCATAGTTGCTAAACACTCAATTGCTCAGCATTGCAATTGCTGGTAGCATATACGTACTGTAAGAGCGTAGCTGTAAATATTGCTGAGCTTTGATTTTCTACAAGATATCCAGCAGCTACATTTTTGTAGCCCATTTACAAGCCCGTTAAGGAATTTGGCTCGAGTTTGCGAATGGAACAGTTAAGTGGGAAGGAAGGAAGTCCAGTAGGAGACTTCTGAAAAAAGCCAAGTAACGAAGACGAGCGTGTATCATGAAACTAATTATCGTAGCAAGTAGATATTCGTAGTGTCTGTCATTATGTATAATTTTTGCTATTATTTATGTTTGTTCTTGACAAATGAGGGTTATTTAATTACTATCATAGTCTAATTTATGTAATTCCATAACATAATTGAGTCTACCTAATTAAAATTTTCATGAGTTTGCTCAAGTTTTTGTTTTTACCTAATTAAATCCTTCCTAATTATCATCAAAATTCATGGCATAGAAAATTAAAGGTGCTAAACCAAAGCCGTGCAGCATAGTGGCATGTTACAGTGCTGCATGCAGCAAAATTTTAAAATACCGTATGTTATATAGCGAGAGCATAGAAACAACTTGCGTCATGTGGCACGACTGCATGATTTATTTTCACATGCTACTTGGAAGTGAGTTGTTTTCACCAAAATGAATGGTTTCAAATCAAAAATATGTTGTAGGTAGAAATGGAAACGTTTTATAGGATTTGTCTCAACAATATCGTAACTGACTTAGGTTTAGTAATTAATATTTTTAAAAAGAACAAATACAACCTTTTACTTCGGTTGGCACCATAGACTTAGGATTTTTTCGTTACGCTCAATAAGCCTAAGGTTGTCACTACAGTAAAAAGTTCAAATTATCGTTTCTATTTATATCTATATCTATTAGTGGAACGGTTCTTGCTGATTCAAATACTAAAAACTTTAGCTATATCATACTTGTCAGAGGAGTATTTTGATTAAATATAAAATAAAACACTTTTTAGCAATGCCATTCTAAATACAGATTGTATTGTGTACACCGAAAATTATGTTCTATATCTGTAATAAAGTCACGTGTCACAAACCTCCTTTGTAAATGATCATCAATGTAAATCATATAGAAAGAACATTTTCTCAGTTATATGTACAGTTTTATCATTCATTCATCATAAAAAAAGTGCTTGGAGCTGGTATGAAGTTGGTGAAATGTGAAAAGTGCTGTTCTATAGATATGAGACATGGCCCCGAGCGTAAGTAAGGAGAAGTTTTGCGCACTAATACTTTGTAAATCATATATTCGCTAAGCATGTGACCGTGCTCAATACTCCGTCATATAAAAAAATTACGTCGAGGGTAGACCTAAATAAATGAGTAGAAACAATTATCTAGGTCAGTAATAAAATCCCTGATTTGACATCTTGCACGTTGCCTGTAGCACAAAGTATCGCCAATTAAGAATAATAAAGTAGGTGAGAATTATAACTTCTTTGTTTTCAAACATCAATAATTGTAATGAAATTGGTATCCAGCTGTGATTCAACCCACCATAGAATGTTTTAATTTAAATTCGTATTAGTAGTTAACTGGTTCACAATTCATTTCTCATCGGAACTTGCGCCATGCCAGTCTCTAAAAGAGGAACACTGGTCTCAAAGATAATTCTTACGATCCGAGTTTTAGGACTATGGCACGGAGAGAAGAGAATCATAAGCATTCTTGCACGCTTCGCCATTATGTGCTATTTGAGCACTTACATACTTCAACTAGTAGCGCTGGTCATAAATAGACATGATATTCAAAGATTTTTTGAATGTTTCAGCGTTATCTCATTCTGTGGAATGGGTATACTCAAGTTGTATTCTTTGGGCAGTAAAGAAGAACTCTGGTTCGATCTTTTAAACAGAATGTCAAGATTAGAACAACAGCAGCTCAAGCAAGATAATGATTTGTATTTAGAAGATTATGATTCTGACGGTGAAGGGAAAAACAATCAAGGCATAGATTACATAATGAATTACACCAAAAAGTTCAAGTGGACTTCAACGATCCTATTTAAAATGTACTGCTTTACTGGTGTCATTTTTGTTTTAACACCGTTTGTTGAATACGCGTTTGAGGTATTTCAAGGAAGGGAAACAGACGTGTACCCACATATTCTCCCTAGCTGGAATCCATTCGACGATGTACATTTCTCTTGTTATGCTGTCGTCATTCTTTGTGAAATTCTGGCTGCTATTTACTGCGTATGCGTTCATGTAGCTTTTGATTCAACGGTCATTGGCGTAATCATCTTTGTTTGTGGCCAATTTTCTTCATTGATACATGAATGTGAGCAAATAGGTGGTAGTGGGAAATCGTACAAATTATCAAGGAAACGGGACATGCGTGCACACTTCAGAGTAAAAAAATGCCATCGTGATCATCTTGGGCTAGTCAGGTAAGACGACCCTTTTAGTTGATTATGTGCATTATTTTTCTGTATTATGTACCTTAGTATATGGCATGGATGTCATGTCTGTAATGATTATAATTTTGTTTCAGTTTAATTAACGATCTCGATAAACTGTTACAAAATATCCTGGGATTTTACTTTTTTCTGGCGACACTTACTCTTTGTTCGGTCGCAGTCAGATTTAAAACAGTACGTATATACTTACTTGTAATTATCTCATTGTACCTAACAATTACAACAAATATCGTAGATTCCCAAACATGGTTGCCATCCGGAAGGCATCTGAAATGCTATTTTTTTATTTTGTTGGAGAAAATCATACGGTACCGATGTGTGACTAAAGAACATGATGATGTTCTCAGTTGGAGTCGCTCTTTTGGGTTGCCGTTTGCCGTAATCAGTGGCAAGCTTGGCTATTGTCCAACGGATTGTAGTACAGGCGATGGCAAGCTAGCATCTGCTGAAGATGCTGTTACCCTTCTTCTGATTTTTCCGTAGATGATTTTAAGGTCGGATCGTTCTCAATAGCCATCGTGTTTTAGTTCCGTGGAACTAGTGGGAGTTTATTTTTCTCACCAGTTGCATGGTCAACCGTGAGAAAAAAGAAGTGGAAAGGTAAGGTACTCAACATCCTTCTTTCGTTCCTCCTAATGACATGCCGGATTAAAGCCAGTCTACTTGACTTATCTATCGCTGGTACTACTTACAAGCTGAGACTATTTGAAGAATGAGAATATGAAACTATTTTAATATTTCTACAGAACACATCCACATTAGTATTTCTGCAACACCAGGGGCGTTACCAAAGCGTTGAAGACCCTGTAATACTCTTTTAACACCCTTTTTGAAGGAATCCATACTGTAGCTCTGCGGAAAAATCTATGTTCGATGAAAGTATTTGATATATAGCTATAAGTAAGTATATCGGCATTCCAACCTCCATTTATCCTGTTCCTCATTCGCGAGTCAAAATCACCATCATTTAGGTTACCATAAAGTGTATGTAGCCTTACACTTTACAATTTTTACGATAGTATGTTATGTATTTTAAAAGTATACAGATCAAAAACTAAAATGAAAAATGTTAAAACTTCAGCCATTTATTCAACCATTATTATTTGAAACAACATTATAATGAGATTTTTTTGAGCTGATAGGCTCATCAATCGCACCAGATATTATGTGAAGTTGCCGTCGAAGATTTTGTTCAGGCTTACCTTGTTTTACTAGCTCTTACGTACAGCTGCTGGAAATCTCGGTTTTCTGGAAAAGGTGCTTTGTGACAGATTTTCCAAAAGGGCATTCCCAATTGCCATACTAATATATTACTATGCTATAAGACTTCCAGTCCTAGACAACCACAGGGACTGGCGATAAGCAGTAAATATCACTAGCGTTCACTCATCCAAGTAGGCAATGACTGTAGTGGACTTGCTTAACCTAGTTTATTGGTTAAGCATGACTAAGCAAGCTAACTACAAGTGCTAATAGATTGTGTTAAAGGGCTGAACTATAAAACCAGAAAAAAAATTGTATTGAGAACCTGAATGAAGACAACAGAAGAAAAAGAGATTTAAAATGTATAATATGACTAGTGCCAGCTTTTATCATTGCGAGTGGAATAGGTAGCGAGGCGAGCATCCTCAAAATACCGGACCATTATGCGGTGAAGCTCAAGCCCGCGGGCGGAAACCATAAACCTCCTGTCCTCATGTTGTTGCCTCTGTGCTTCTGTTAATTGTTTTAGGAACAGATGAGTGTGATGCAACTTGTATCGCTGCTACAGTACATGTGCGCTACTTTAACCCAACTCTTCATTTATTGCAAATATGGTGACGCTATCTACAACGAGGTAAATCTGACTTGATTTATTAACAAACATAAAATCACATGCAATCAAATGCTAAAGAGCTATTTCCCATCAATAGAAAAACCATCGCTGCTCTTCTCCTACTCCTTAGTTATTTAAGAAAGAGTTATAGTAGATTATTATACGATGATATTACTACTGAGAATATTGCGTAAATCACAAATATATTTGTGATTTTGTAATGTAATCCGCATAGCAGGCGTTATTGCAAACCTAACAATATTAATAATATTGCGTAATTTCTTAAAGGAAAAATAAATTATAGAAATAACTATACCTATTCTTGGTTCACAAGGTTTTTCTTGAATCGCCCAAAATGTTTTTGATAACAAGGGGTCCAGTTTTGCGAGTGCTTAAGTGAGTCTGAGGCAGAGAAATACTTAGTCTGTGTTTCCATGGAAGATTGTGCCAGCGTTCCCGTAGCCCATGCTTTATGGCGCCCTGTAGGAATACCGTATCACATGAATAAAGAGAGGAACAGAATGAAAGCTACGTCATCTTTGTTCGCTCACTGCGTTGGTTCGAACCGGTTTTGCACCCGAGCGAACATCGCTGTGTTTACTGCAACGCCCGCGCATTTGATAATGACTAGTTACGCACACATAGCTGCGCGTGTAGTAGTGAAGATTTTATCTGTACGGTTCTTCCTTCATGTGACCGTATGGTTTTTAGTCACTTGCTGCTGATAATAGTTGTTGTCGATCCTGTTCTTCAGTAATATTTCTTTGCATCAAATAACATCTACTTGTAATCTGGACTAAATTGCACCAGTTTTCTGAAGTGATCACTATAAAATTCAGCACCTCAACGCTTCAAGGTTCTCAAATGTGATACTTACTTCATTCACAAAAGCATTTTGACGCCTTCAAATTGATGCCATTACAGAAAGGAAAAGATACCTTACCTTAAAATATACCTTTCTACTCAAATAATTTCTTATCTACTACAAGGCAACTCATCATCGTTAAAAAAATTTAAGTTCGTAGGTAATTTGAAATTTGAACTCTTTAAAATTTAACAGTACAAATTCATACTTTGGGATTGTCAGAACTGCAAACGTGTCAATCAGCATAATTTTTTTTTTATTTCTTATAGATAAGCCTTGGACCACAATCTCACCTGATGGTAAGTGACGATGTGGTCGAAGCTGTTAACAGGCTTAACCTAGAATTACTGGCTCTCAATGACAGCTGCCGGAACACACCGTTAGGTGCTTGGCGACAGATTTTTCTACTTGAGGGTGGTCGCTATCCAGGCGGGCATTCGCAAAATGCCCTTCCACCACACGGTGAAGCTTAAGCCCGAAGCGGGATTCGAATCATGGACCTGCTGTGCGACAGTCCATAGTCATTGCCACTGAGCCATCACTGCTTCAAAAATTGATATAAACGTCTTCTCACAATGTTCTATCTGATTTATACTAAACAATCTTTATTTATTTATGCAGACTACCATTACCGCAGCACAGGGTCCATTTGGTGCAGCGATCTGGTGTCTCAGTCCAAAGATACGCCGAGAGCTCGCTATTCTCGGATTAGGCATGATGAGACCTAGACGTCTCCATGCAAGGCCTTTTAATACCGTTGACTTGCCGTCATTTATTCAGGTGAGTATGATTACAACGTTATCGAATCCATTTCCTGTATAGATACTATTAAATATTCTGTACCCAACGTAGATAGTAAGAGGCACCTCATCATACAAAGGGTTAAAATTGTCCTACTATTTTTTTCTTAGCATTATATTCTTTGCTACTCTAATTTTTATTAGAGAAATAATTATTTTAATAGGGACAATTGTGTAACTGTTTGCAAACTATATAAGCCTCCTTCTATAGAGTGCTACGAGTACTGACTGGAGATTTTATAAAGATTAACTGGCAAGTAGCTGACCCACTGGGTAACTAAATAAACTTATTTATATTTATTTAGGTAAAAATCACAAAATTACAACAAAAATAAAATCTTAACAAGGAACGCGATTCTATCATGTTTCTATGCGTCCTAAGATCCGGGACATGCTCTGCCAATTGAGGTATCGTAGTAAGTGAGCCATAGCTCAAATACATCCTTTCGCTCTTATTGTTTAACCGTCTTAATAAGTTGCCATCATCAGGACCACTAAGTCCTAGTTATGAATGAAATTCTATTGTTATCATTATCGCCGATGCCAATGGGTTAAGGGGACCCCACGCTTGGCAGGCGGCCTGTGGATCACAGTGTGAGATATTAGTTCCTCGGTAAGTGCTGCTGCCCACCTTCTGGTATGTTTGCCCTTAGTCGCCTCTTACGACACCCACGAGTAGAGATGGAGGGGGTGACATTCTAGCCTAGTTCTAGCACCCCACGGGAATATAACTACAAACAAGAGTAATTTTTCAAATAGTTGTGATAAAAAAACACATTGTAATTTTTGCATTAACGCCTGCAAGCCGAATAATCTAACAAAATAACAATCGCTTATCAGGCTCTAACGCGAAAAAAACAATGTTAGAATTATCGGGTTGCGTCATCAAATGTGCGTAATAAAAAATATAGATACGTTTTTGCTTTACTGTCTGTGTTGCATACCGCTTTTTTAGAGAGAACTACATCTTAATGTAGTTCTCGGGATACAATATAATTAAATCTCACTCCACGCGTGAAGTATCGGGCTGATCATCAGCTAGTGAATTATATAAATATGTAGGATTAGATCTCGGAAACAAGACTCAGTTAATAGTCTAATCAGCTATTTGTATATGTAATAATTATGCTACGAATTTTAATTTTTCAGATAGTGCGTACAGCATACAGCTACTATGCAGTGTTAGGCAACAACAAGCAAACTTATGAATAATTTGAATTAGTTATAGTTATATAGTTATAGTTCCTTTAATCAAAAGATGCACGCTGCACTATAATTAAACCTATTCAGTAACTAACAATATTCACTAATTTGCACTGATGAAATTTCTAGTAAAATTCCTTTTTTGATCACATGACCACGTGCAGAATTAATAATGTATTTAATGTTAAAAATTAATGCATTATTTAATAATAATTGTGTTGTTCAGTTTTCATCTCCTGACGTCTATTTGGAATATTATTAAACCTGCGTAACTAAAGTGCTTAAAATTTTTATTTTTCCGAAACATGTTCCTTATGTTTAATTCACTAAATTTATCAGTTATATTTAATAGGAACGTAATCTTAATATTAACCTCTGCCAGTGTCAACATACACTATTGCATCATAGGGTCTGTTACAAAGTGTCACTGTGATTTGTAAATTAAAAACATTTAAAACTTTAGTGGTGTTCTTCTACCGTACTTAGCTTAAGTTGTATTCTGCTTTTGGAATACCTGCTTTGAATTCCGTAGGCAGAATTCTCCATAGCTACAACCTCTGTAACTCTACAATAGCACGCGGAATGGTGAAACTGCGACTGTAATGGACAGACATGCTTTGGAGGGTACGTAAAGCTATCGGTTCCGATTGTTACGCCTGTAGTTATACCATAGTGGTAGGGCATTTTGCGAATGCCCACCTAGCTAGCCTGACATTCAAGTTGAAGTTCTGTCGCCAAGCACCTAATGACACCATTAGATGTTTCTCTGGCTGCCATCCTTGAGAGCCTCTAGGTTAGTCTGAGCTAGTTCAATTCATAGTTCATGAGTAGCTCAGTTAGAGTGGTGGACGAAGGCAAGCTCTTCAGTGAAACATTATAAAAGAAACATTATAATCGAAATGATTACAAACTAATCTTTATGAAGAAGACACTAACGAGCTTTAGTGTGTAAGTTTAAGGGCCTGTTTAGAATATTCGAGTAAGTTCCGGTTATACTACCCAGAACAGAAAATAACTGAATGATAAAAATGACAGTTAACATGCAGCGCGTTTCAAGCTTTAACCGATGGATAGGCTAAATCGATGACTGTGAAACGCAAAGATAGTGTTTTATTTATTAAATATGTTCTGGGTAGTATAACCGGAAATTATTTGAACATTCTGAAACAGGCCCTAAGTTAAATATTTATTTTTACATTAACATATTCTTAGTAACAGTATTTAAAATTATGCACTTTTTACATTAGATAGAGTGAATAAATATCTTCTAGGCAAGCATGCTCCACCGTCGACCGCGTCGTCACTTACCATCAGGTGAGACTGCGGTCAAAAGCGTGTCTATTCATTATATAAAAAATAAATACATTAGATTTGCATTAACATGCTTATTATACCTAAAAAAAAGACTTCCAGGACAGAAAAGTATGGAACGCCATTTGGTTGTATTAACTTGTATAGAATCAATATTTTCTCCGTTTGTATTAATTGAAAACCAAAATACTAAACCAATTTTGTTAAGATTTATATGGAACTATCTCTAAAGTATGACCTACAAAAAAAAACATCAAAATCAATTCATAATAGGTTGATCTATTGCCCAACAAACTTACAAAAATAGTTATCAATATTTTTATGTATTTATCGTTTATAGTGCTTATTAAATATATTGTAGTGTATAAATATGTATTCATATATTCATAGCTATTTTAATTTTTGAGCCTCACTCTATAGGATTTGTTGGAAGAAAACTCTTTTCACGGCTAAGCTCAACTATATATATGAATCATATTGATTTATTATAAGTAAAATGTGTAAAAATACAATTATCTATATCAACCTATTCTGATGTAACTCTTTCCCGCACACGACCCACAGCATTCGATATCTATATTTTGTTTACAATCAATATAATTTTTAAAATTAATTTTCACAAACAAGATAATGAACATCTGATAAACATAGATAAGACCAATGACTTTGTTATTTTTGCAACATAGATAAGAACTTCATCTGCAGGTACAATAAAACACTTGATTATTGCATAAAATATTTGATAAGATTGAACATTTTAGTTCTTTTTTTAAATGTTATTGTGACGAAACAAGCTCGAGGCCCACCTAAAGTTAAGCGGACTAACCTCTGCCTATAACAGATGCATTTCATCACAAGTCACGAATTGCTCTGCGCTCGACACTTTGAGACATAGTTGTTAAGTCTCGTGTGCTTGTAATTTCACTGGCTCTCAAGGACAGCTGCCAGAACACACCGTTAAGTGCTTGGCGACAGATTTTCTACTTGGGTGGTCGCTAGCCAGGCGGGCATTCCCAAAATGCCCTTCCACCATGCGGTGAAGCTCAAGCCCGTGGCGGGATTCGAACCATGGACCTGCTGCGCGGCAGTCCATAGCCAATGCCACTGAGCCATCACTGCTTCAAACATAATTCTAAGAAAATATAATCAATAACTAGTGGAACGAAGAATAAATAATCCGCATCAGGGCGTTTTTTCTGGGGTTTCGGTAGGAGCTTTTGTAGCTGGTTTAGAATGGTTTGTGTCTCGTAGAGTTCCGTCATTATCCTGTCAGATTATTGAACCCATTAAAGGAGTGCCAACCTTTGTCTTATTAATAATAAATTTCTTTTTTTCAGACAACTTGATCCAATTTTTTTTAAGAGGTTGTAGGTTAGTACTTTATTAATAACAAGTAGTCCTATGAATGAGTTTCCACACCAATGGATAATCAAATTTACCTGATATAGCATTTAGGATGTTGTGCTACTTGATCGAAGTTTGTTTAGCAATGAAGCTGACTTTATGCGCCAAATGGCATCAAACATGTCAGTGCGTGCTTGTGTGAACATATTTGATGTACTGCAGAATCGCGGAAGTCGCAACAAAGCAACGGCCTAAACGCGTTATTGTATTGGATTTGCAGAGCATTGTAAGCCTTTTGAGTATAGTTGAATCATAGACTCGCCGATTAGAGAGACGTACAATACGCTTTAAATGAAATTACTTTTACTGCATCTGTACATTTGGCGAATCTTCTCAACATATTCGCCCGAACTGACAATGCTCTGCGTTCCCTCTCCATATCAGAGTCGTCAAAGTAGTTATTTTAAGCGCTCGTACCGAAGTTTACTTAGCTGTTCTCAACCGATCAGCAAAGTTAAGCAACGTCGCCCGCGGTCATGAGTTGGATGGGTGACCGCTAGTGACATTACTACTGAGCGTTTCTGTGCTTCGGAGGGCACGTAAAGCCGTCGGTCCCGGTTGTCGTCTTAGGGTGGCAGTCGTTATAGCATGGCGGTAGGGCATTTTGCGAATGCCCGCCTGGCTAACTACCTACCTTCAAGTAGAAAATCTGTCACCAAGCACCGAACAGCGTGTTCCGGCAGCTGTCCTTGAGAGCCAGTACTTCTTGGTTAGCCGGAACAACATCTTCGACCACATCATCACTTACCATCAGGTGAGATAGAGGTCAAAGGCTAAACTGTCTGGAATAATAAAATAAAAAAAACAAAATTGGCATTTGTACCGATCTTTTCCGTTGGTTCATCACATTGGACACCCCCATTTCATCATAACACGAGATCCACATGGTGTTAAGAGCCTACATATGCATTTCATCACAACACAAGTGACGGCTATAATAATCACTCTGAGACGAGAAAGAGAAGTTGTTAAATATCATTTGCATGTAATTTCTCCGGCCCCCCTATCCTTCAAACCGGAATGCAGTAATCCTTCAAAACAAACTATACTACTGCTTGGGGAGAAAGAGGTAAGATGGCAGATCTTCTCCGGATTACTGATACAATGTCAAACCGTGGTTTTACTATTATTATAATTCTATTATTGCTAACTATATAAGGGAGTTTCCAATTGTTTGACGCGATGTCAGATGCTAATCAGCAAATATGTCAAATTATTAGAACCGATAATTGCTAGATTATTGAAAAAAATTCAGCAACGTTTTTAGGGTGCTGACTTATCATCACAATTTGGGTGTGTATTTTTAACTTGTTCCCTGGTAAGGATGGGGGGTTCAAAGAGATCTTGGTAGATAATTCAGTATTCAAGCTAGCGGTATCAAGTTTGGTACGCCTCCCTGTTGTGTATATTAGCTTACAGTTTTTTTTATTTTCTTTTACGTTTGTACGAATCTTAGGTGGAGTAAAAAAATACAAAACAGTTACAACTGCCTGTCGCCTGGTTCATATCGACCCTTGCTATTGTGTTTGTTGGTATTGACAGACAATGATATTCTATTGTTAGTTATAAAATATTCGCTCCTTGAGAACTCCCGCCTTTAAGCCCCGGGGCTTATTTTATGGCCCTTGGCGGTTGGAAGAGGCGCGTACGTTGTCCACTATAGTGAGCACGTTTAAAAATATACAACACATAAAAATATTTCACATCACAGAACATGATAATAAACATTATAGTATATACGAGTACAATTTCAGATTCAGGTTAACAGAAGCTTCTAATAAAACAAAAAATATATAAAAACATACAGTTCCTGGTGTAATAATGTAAGGACTGTTCTTTATCCTTACATAATTTTTATATTTTATTATTGCCCCTTGCGCAATTTGCTAATTAAACCACACAGCATACGTTGCGCGCATTTTACTTGAAATTTGAACGCTGATGTACAACAAATAGCCACTCAAATACAGCCTCAAACTTGACCTGAACAATGTTTAAGTATACTTATCTCTAGACTCGAGAACCCATTTGTCAGTGTAGCTCAGGATAAGAAAGCTAAACTGACCCGACACTTAACCGAAGACATCCCGGACGTCAATCTATATGAGATAAGAAAAACTCTCAAACAGATTAAAAATAACACGGCGCCAGGTGATGACGGAATCATCACAGAACTTCTGAGAGCGGGTGAAAAACCGGTATTCACAGTCCTCCAGAAGTAATTTCATGTGGCATCCTTGAGCGTAAAACGCCAGGGGGCAATTCTCAAAATTGGGATAAATTTATCGATTCTCGATATTTATCCCATGTCACCTATAGCCTATTAATATCCCAAAAATATCGACTATTCACAAAAATGCTATTCTCGCGAGTGGTAGATATAAAAATATGTCCACAGATGAAGTTGTGTTCATGTGTATAGAAAGTATAATGATAATCCCGATATCGCAATGTTGCGTGTCGATCGCTAGGGCTTGATATTTATCGATAGTGATATTGCGAGAATAACACAAAACTACACGACTCGATATTCGCCATGTTTTCTCGATATTTATCTACTATGATATTCATATCACTGCACGAGAATCGCCATCCAGAAGCGTGGAGCAAAACTGTAGTGATACCGCGGGATGCAGCTAGTCTATTATGTTATAAATAAACCATGCCAAACTCCCGTGACGTTGTCTGGGAATTGCAAAAACTGACAATATGTTCATAAGAAAAGGTACGTACTTAAGATCGTATTAATAAATGTTAAAGTTGATGCAATTTTGAATATTCATGTATGGAACATCTGGGAAAACTCAATTTCAACTTTGAGATGTATTTATTATTACAAGTCCTAGAATCATAAAACATTTAAGTAGGTCTTAGTATTCATATTAAATTTGATTTATTACACTTTAAGTACCTACCTAAATTTTACATCAATTAATAAATTTTGTCCATTGTATGTACATTAGAAAATTGATAGTATTCAAACGTGGAAGCAGTATTGCACAGTAGATAGGTATTTTCGCATACATAATTGATAAATTCACTTCCTTTCGTATATAATAAAAATAATGTGATCAAAAGGTCAACTAGTGGCAAATAAATGCTTCGACAAAATTAAAATATTATTGTCGATGAGCATCGGCGGAAGCTAATTCGCATAGAATAGGATACTAAACATTCAATATAGAAAAACATTCTACATACAATAAACGCGTGTGTAGAATATCTTACATGAACTCAATGCATGGTCTATGTCAAGGTCACGGCTCAGCTGTTTAATGTCAAGCAGCGTGGCGTGGTGACTGGCTGCAGTGACATGGGTGGAGAAGAAGAAGAAGAACCCGCTAGAATTCTGATTCAATTCTAGCGGGTACCAACGAATGCATTTTCAAAGACGGTTGGGTCAGTCGATCGGCCATAAAACTGAAAACTAAACTTCTAACAATTATATATAATATAATAATACATATTATATTATATATACTATAATAATATATATGATATAATAATATACATTATATTATATAAACAACTATGTCCTTGGGTAGTACTGTGTCCTGTTAGCGAATATATATTTGGAAAAAAATCTTATACCAACCTTTGTATTGTAAGGAGAAGGAACGTTTTGCCAACCTCATATGCCCAATCATGACCACTTATATAGATGTGGCACAATATCTGTTATCCTACTATCACCTTGTTACTCTATCAACTGACTTTCGCTCAAATGCACCACCCAATCGAATTTCAATACAAGTTAGGCCAAAATGTTATAGCGCGAGCAACATACATGAAAGATCTGGGTGTTACATTTGACCGGAAGCTCACCTTTAACGAACATATTATGTTAGTTGCCAAAGAGTCGTATCAACGGTTGGGTTTTGTGCTTCGGAACTCTCGGGATTTCCACAATATTGATGTGATCAAGCTTATATTTAGCGCTTTGGTTCGAAGTAAGCTGGAGGCTAGTGCCTGTGTGTGGCATCCCCACGAGGCAAGCTATACCCTTATGTTGGAGAAAGTTCAAAAGGCCTTTCTTAGATATCTATATAAGCGCATGTATGGATACTACCCTTTCATGTACCCTACAAAATTTTTGCTAGGTAGCCTAGGGTACAATTCGCTAGAAGTCCGTAGATCTTATGACCAGCTCGTCATAATGTGCAAAGTACTTAATGGCAAGGTAGATGCTCCGGATCTCAGTGATGTTTTGTGTCGCTTATATGTACCTGACCTTTCAGCGAGGAAACACAAACTTTTTGCTGTTCCAAACTGTAGGACAGTCACTTACGCGGCATCCCCGATACCGAGATCTCTTAAAGCGCTCAACGCTCTGGTAGACGCCAATCAAGAGTGTGACATATTTAATGACACATGGAAGGACATCCTCACAGAATGCTTAAAGCTCTGTGAATGGTATAATTATTAAAATGTTTTCTATTTTTTTTTTTTATTATTATTTTAAATCTTGTTTATTATTTTAAATTGTGTGTATTATTATAAATTGTTACCTATTACTACTATTTAGAATCACAATTTGACATTGTATTTTTAAATCGACATTTATTTTAATCTTTGACATTTTATTGAATATTTAATGTTTTTATAATATTTTATCATTAGTGTAAGTGGTGTTTGTAACCGTTCTAATTGAATAAATAAATAAATAAATAAAATAAATCAAGATCATGAGACTTTACCGAACTCCATTTCAGTTCAACATAAACCAGGTTACGAAAAGATCTATTTAGTGCCTATTAGTGATCTCGTAGCAACTCGTAGCTGTTCTAAACCTCTACAGTTTCCTGCGTAGCTGCGTACAGTTTCATGCAGGCAACATAGTGTAAACACGTCCTAACAAGTGATATCTTTATCACAATAATGCTTTTTTTCACTAGTGTTAGTAAACAGCAGGCGTTTTTTTACCGACACTATGTATATCGTTACTAATATTATAAACGCGAAAGTTTTTAAGTTTTTTATTTTTATTTTATTGTGACGGAACAAGCTCGAGGCCCACCTGGTGTTAAGTGGACTAACCTCTGCCTATAACAGTTGCAATTCATCACAAGTCACGAATTGCACTGCGCCCGTCCCATTGAGACATAGTTGTTAAGTCTCATTGTGCCTGTAATTTCACTGGCTCTCAAGGACTACTGCCGGAACTCACCTTTCGGTGCTTGGCGACAGACTTTCTACTTGAGGGTGGTAGCTAGCCAGGCGGGCAATTGCAAAATGCCCTTCCACCATGCCAAAAAAACTATAGATGTTTACTCTTTACGCAAAAACTACCGAATGGATTGTAATTTAACTTAACAAAGATATAGTTTACTCATCAGAATAACACATAGGCTATTATTTATAAAAATATTGTGTGAAATGTACTAAAGATGACGATAAGGGTCAAGTTGGAAAATCTGCCATATGCAAACTATTCTGGCGTGCGATGCAAAAACCTTCACACGTGCATAATGTATGACGGAAATGTTAATCTTAAATTGACCTGCACAAAAGTCCGCGACAGCATATATCTCTTTTTGATGTGTAAGACATTATCACCAAAATAGTGAACCATAAACACCATAAAAATTTATAATTACTTCTAATGCATATTTGGAACTAACAAATTGATGCTTAACAAACTAACATTAGCTATTATTACTTTGCAAAGGCGAACACTTGTGAGTGTTTTTGTATGTTTGTTACTTCTTCACGTTCAAACAGCTAGACCAATTTCAATGAAATTTGGTATGGAGGTAAGATGATTAACACCTAGAATACTTTAATCATTATAATCCATCACCCCGCGGGTCTAACCACGGGGTGCAGCTAGTCTTTATATATTAAACACAAATTTCAATATATTTAACTGTCATTTATTTTACAAATTATTAAATAATACCAGTGTGCTTATAAATTATTAAATAATAGCATTGTAGTAGTGGTTGTGTTTTAATTGTATTTTAAGAATTTGTTAATAAAGGCCAGTTCAAAAAAATTGCTTAAATATTAATATCTCTAAAAATTCATGCACTTCTAATTATGCCTATAAACCTATTACCGTTAATTAAATTATACAATAAGCTTTATAATTGATAATGAAGTAATATTAATTATATTTTATACATTAATGCCTACCATAGCTAACCTTTTAGTCATATATCAATTCAAACTTAACGATGTACTTCAAAGCCGCCTTCATTGTTTTCGCCTCCTTCGAAACGCCACGGCCAGTAACCGCTACACGTTATTTACAAGCAAGTGTGAAGGCGAATGACGGGCGTCTGAGTGTGTAGCGATTCTGTAGCGATCGTCGCTCGACCATATCGACGCAGATATCTATTGTATATAATCATTGGGAATCCATTTGGTGCTTCAGTTTACCGCGACGTGGTGTCTGCGAATATACACGACTTATATAAGTTATGTGATTTGTTTTCGTACGAAGATTTGTTTTAAATTGGATCGCTTATATTGTATCGGTGAGTAAAATAATTGTTTTCATTTTAATTTTATAATTATTTTATTCCTTCCAATACCATGTCCCCCCGTAGGGAGCCGGGTTAGAATTGCACCTCCCCATATCTTCCCGTGGGTGTTGTAAGAGGCGACTAAGGGAAAAATACTGGAAGGTGGGCATCAGCACCTTGTAAAATACTGCCATCTTACACTGCCATCTCCAAACCGCCTGCCAAGCGTGGGGATTATGGCAAATACCCCCTTAATAGGGGAGGCTGTGTTCAGCAGAGGTCGAGTCGGCTGTTACAGTAATACAATGTCCAAAAGGAAGCGTGTGCGTGGATCTATTTTTTTGAAACTCACACCGAAATTTTTTATGTTCGTTTACATAGATTCTGTACCAAATTAGGACAAAGGTTACTTATACCTCGACTTATTGAGTTCTGTAGGTATTGAGGTGCGAAGCTGCAGATTGAAGCTAATTCACAAATAAATTATACTTAAAGAATTAACGTAGCTATTGAACAGGGCAATGTCGCCAATGGTTTGAATAACTGTATTTAATAAGAGTGCTAGTAGTAGTCTTGCAGTTTTTTTTTAAAACTAATTGCAAGCCACCGCTGGTCAAACAAACATACAGCAATAAGTAACTTCCCACTTTTTGATTTAATTCTATTACCAGTATTATGTACAAACCAATCTATGAATTAACCAAGTTCAACTCGAGTGCACTGCGGGTTCCACGTAATAGTAAAATAGGATCTTGCTGATTGCGACTTGGTAATTTATTGACCCAAATTTTATATCATATAATAATATCATATTCATAAAAAAGGGGAGCACATTGTAAAACATCTTTTGATTTAATAGAATTTTTTTTTTTCGGTTAATCAGAAATATGTTAAAAATACAACAGCTATAAAATTATTTAGGTTAAACGTGACGGTTTTGATGAGAAATTATAAAATATTTAAATTCAAATTGAAAACTTTGTTAGAAAAAGGTGTAAGAGACAAAAGATAAGAAGCAGGGTGGAATCACATTTCACATATTTGTAACTTGGTCATTAATATACATATGCTTAGGATACCGGCCTCACTTGGCTGTTCATACAGTTTCATCTTGACTTTTGTATTTGATATAATACTCTTTAAAGGCTTTACTTTGTTTAAGGTTTGTAAAAAACATGTTTTACTTACTTATCAATTATTTCAAAGTCAAATAAAAGTCCAAGATTTTATTTGCAAGATGTAGGTAGTAGTAACAAGTACATGTGGTAACATTTAAAATATTTTTTATTTTAAAAAATTACGTGGTTTTCACTCATTTTAGTAAATAATACGAGATATTACAAAATTACAAATATCCGGGATAACTCAGATAGCTCTGACTATAGTTTCATTTATAATATTAAAAAGTGCCATAAATATCCTTGCCATAATAGGCGTGATTAATACAAAGGACAAAGTGATACCTAATACATTAATTAAGATTTATACATTTATGTCTGATTAAAAGAAATTAAATAAACCAGAAATAAATAGTGAATAAATAAATGTCAAAGAAAGATTGCAAAGAAGACAGTAAAATTGTTATGTTATTATTTTTTCAATTATATAATTGATAGTTATAACATTTCGCAATTAGTATATTCATAACTTTTAATTTAAAGATCGTTGGATAATGATAAAAAAATGTATATGTTTTCTAGCAATGATATTTACAGAAATTATCTATATTAAGTTAATGGATGATTTTTTATCGCCAACACTTATCTGAATGTACTTGATGATAATACATAGAAGGTGCTAAAGATTCTTGAAGAACGTGAATCCTTACATAATCCTACAAAAAAAATATTATCCTCCGATATATATCTTTCCTGTACTTACTCATTAAATTATGTATAAAACATTTTCCAATCATCTATTTTGGTTCTCACTATATTCCGTCTCTATATATGATACGACAAACAGCATAACTTAAAATAGTAAACATTTCTAATGCATACATACGCTGTAACAAATTTTACAGAGGGGTAGGCAAAGACATCAAAATTGTTTTTGCTACGACTTTGGTGTACGAGTTAACAGTCTTGCTTCTTTCACTCTCATTTCATTCTTATGGTACATATAGTCAATACAATGATCCTTCTCCAGAATTTCCGATGGTCGTGGTAGAAATAGTTGAGAATAATTAAATTAGACCACAGTATATGTCTGGGTTATGATGGCACAATTTATTGCACTGCAAACTAAACACTGCATTTTTGTAATCATTAGATACAAACATTTCAATATACATACAAATAAGGTGAAATTCAGATTTATACTTTCAAAGAACAGTATTAAGTTGAGCCTGTTAACACATTCGATCACATAATCACTTACAATCATGTTAGATACGAGTATTGTGGTCAATAGCAAAATAGTCAGCGCAAAAAAAGCACTAAGAAAAAATGGGCAAACATATTACCATTATTACTTGAAAAAATTAACATTATACAATATATAAGGCTGTTGCCTTGGCGATACATTTGAAACATGCACAAACACGGTTATTATTAGTGATCCCGTGCTTATCATTCAGTTAGCTAGATTAGTCCAATGGATCCATATCAATATATTGTTATCAGAACTGCACATATCCAAAATAATACAGCAATATGAAGGGATACAATCCAGTTTCTTACATTCCTTATCATGTGTATAGGTGAACCAAATAAAGTAAGTAATTGAACAGCCTTAAACGGTTTTATAAGACTGACATCCCTGGGATGACGATCACTGCAGAGTGTCTGAAACGTCAATATAAAATAATGAAAAATAAACGTGACTTGGTCCATTTCAAACTGTCTAGTTACTTCGCGAAAGCCTCACAACGTAACTAAAAACGAGTTGAAAAGCACAAAATCTTCCAAAACATTCCTGACCTATATGTGATAAAAGCCCGACCATTATCGGGCTTTTATTGAGTGACAAAACTATCATTATCCTTTGGCTTCTGCCATCATAAAATGTATCGATATTTTATATACAAGCTATCGTTTGTTTATGACCTTAGATTACATAAAGTCGGATCGTAAAACTTGCAAGCTTGGAGTTATTTTTATGGTGCCACTAAAACTTCCAAAATGGACGAAACAACGGAACCAAGGTCATTTTAAAAGGAATTTTAGGGAAGAGTAGGGCACCTTTTAGGGATAACTCTAGCCTACTTCGTCCGCTGTGAACATACAGTTCAATGAAACTGAAACGGTTTTATACCAGCGGTATGCTTTAACAAAATACTACATACTATATATAACACTACAGCTACTGTAATAAAAGCACTAAGACAACCTACAAGTTATTGCATATAAGCTTGAACAACATCTTCGACTAAATCATCACTTACAATCGGGTGAGATAGTTGATTATTATAAATTAACCGGTGAAAACACTCACGTAGGTGATCGAACGTCGACCCGAGTTTCGAGCATATCAGATGCTCATCATCAAGGCGAGTTCGCAGCTGCATCCCCGTGTGCCCGCCGAGAGCTCGTAGACGCAGCTGCGCACTCACCCTGATGATGAGCATTTGATATGCTCGGAACCCGAGTCGACGTATTCGATCCCTAACGTTAGTGTTTTGCCGGTTAAACTATAATTGAAACTCATGAGAATTTTATTTCAGGTGAGATAGTGGTCGCACCATTTTACTGTGCCATTTTTATAAAGTATTTGATGTAAACTTTGTGTAGTGGTAGGTCATTATTCGACCGCCATACCGCTTGGCTAGCTACCAACCTCAAGTAATAAATCTGTTGCCAAGCACATAACGATGTGTTCCGCTAGCTGTGCTTGAGAGCCAGTAATGATTTGCTTTAACTACATTTTGGACCACATCATTATCAAAATAATGTTACCAAAGTTTGGCCCCTTATCATATGATTTTCTCCAACGTCTATTATGTACAAAATTACCCTAAAGTCTATTACAAAATCACAAATATACGAGAGGATTTTTTTTTTGTTGTTGAACTATAGTTGTCGCTCCATCCCAATACGATGGTTTAAGAACGATAGGAAAGAAATGAGTTATGACTCATTGTCATGTTAGCAAAATTGGTTTGAGCAATTAAAGCAAACCCCGGCTAAAGGGGTAGATTGACGGGGGTTCGAATCCCGCACATGACTTAAATTTTTCCTCTCGTATATTTGTAATGTAATCCGCATAGCAGGCGTTATTGCAAACATAACAGTATTAAAAATATAATACTTGGTTGCTGGTAAATGCTCTACATTGATATATCAACCAATCATTCAAGAATCTCTGCTGTTTTGTATAAATAAATTAGACGACACCTCGTACTGAGTTCACTTTAAGTTGGTTTTTGCTTAGTCTTTGAATATCTTGGTCCCAAGTTCATAACTTGGTTCTTTGTTCTCCGACCTTAATTGGTGTTGACGACCACGTCAAAGGGAATTTTACTGAGAGTCGAGATATGGGTGTGTGATAAGTTGATAATACTATTTATGTGTAGGTAAATATAGAGGATGTGCTAAAGGGAAATTTACATGTAGTGCTTTCCATACCAATGTTCCAATGAGTTCCGTCATATTTTAAACACCAGCCTTACTTATAAACGCTACTTAAATTTTAAACATTACTTAGCCGCTGATTAGCAAAATTTCTTACTCATAAACGCTACATAACTTTATCCATTACCTAAGTACTGCTTAAATCAGCTGTCAATTTAAACACCGTCCCACCCTTGTTTAAATTTTAAGTAACAAGATGGCGCCCATATTTCTGATCAGCTGATTTAGTTACAGACCCACCAACTTATCTGTTCAGGTGGCAGAAAAAAGAACTACAACATTCCTTCAAATTGTGACAGTTCGTAGTTGATTTCCTTGACCAGTAGCGCCCTCGAAAACTGCACAGTTAAGTTGGTGGTGCTATACAAAGAAAAGTATTATATTTACTTTTTAATTTCAAGATATTTAGCACTAGATACATGCTATTTGGCCATTTAGGTCATTCATAATACTTTTTAGTACAATGTTGTCAGTTTAAAATACCTTCGACCTCATTATCCATTGCTTAGATAAACAGGTGCTATGTAGCGTTTATAAGTAAGAAATATTTAAGCATTACCTAAACACTGTTTAGTTATCCATTACTTAGCAACTACATAGCGATGTTTTTATAAGTAAGGGGGCTAGTGTTCAAATGCGGTGTATGATATATAGATATGCCTGATATTTACTGAACCTCATCATTCCATTTGATAGCGTTGAAGTTTGAAGCGCTCGTAGCTAAGTTTACTTAGCTGTTCTTAACCGATCAGCAAAGTTAAGCAAGGTCGCGCGCGGTCATGAGTTGGATGGTTTACCGCTAGTGACATTACTACTGAGCGCTTCCGTGCTTCTGGGGGCACGTTAAGCAGTCGGTTCCGGTTGTTGTCTTACAATGGCAGTCGTTATAGCATGGTGGTAGGGCATTTTGAATGCCCGCTTGGCTAGTTACCACCCTCAAGTAGAAAATCTGTCGCCAAGCACCTAACAGTGAGATATCTGACCACTATCTCACCATCAGGTGAGATAGTGGTCAGAGGATAACCTCTCAGGAATAAAAAAAAATATTATTCGAAAGGTTGACAAACAAGCATGCGGTCCACCTCATGGTAAGTGGTCACCGCCGCGCCGCCTATGAACACCTGTTATACCAGCAACATAACTGGTGCGTTGCCTACAATTAAAACGAGATAAAGATGTCGTCAAAGACAACTAAGGGAAAAATGCAGCAACTCACGTCGATGTTAGTGGACGATTGTCCACTAACGGCTTGTACCGGCCTCCTAACCATTTTCAGGCCTAATTACCGAAAGAGTAACTGGTATACTACAATCAAGTTAAATAACCGCAATTAAAATCTCTCTTTCTCAAAGTACCCACTTGTGCTTATTACATAATTTATATTATGGAGTAAATTATGTTATTATTTTTCATTTCTATTTTCGTTGTACTCCGATATTATGTACTTAAACACACACATTTTCGAGCCTCACTCCATGAGGTTTGCTGGGAGAAAACTCTTTTCGGGGTTAAGCTCACCTATTCCCTTAAATGATATGTATGACTAATCTGAATAAAACTTATATTATGTATAATATAGAATATAAAAGGGTTGACATCATAAAGGCGGCTAACCGTAAGTGAAACTGAAGACAAAACTTATACAATTATGTTCTTGTGTTGTTCTATTTTTTGTTAGCAAAAACTAATGCCTTAACATGGCCTTGTGTTAATCTTTGAGTTGTTAGAGAAGACATATTTTACCAACCCCACATGAGTGGAACAAGGATATGAAGAGGAAGGTAACAAAGGATAATATTGGGTTTCAATTGATTCTACTCTAACAGCCGAGATTAGGCGCGCGTGCAGCCACGCATGTAGGTACGTTTTACTTCATAGATAGGATCCATTATGGATTTGTAATCGCAATGCATCATTGCATTGTTATCTTCTTATTTGCAATACAATAATCATGTTTATCGGACGCTATTTTCCAAACATGATAACATCATAGCACCCGTGTACAATGTCCTCTCATGCAATATATCGTGTTATTCATCTGTCATCCCATTCATAGCGCTGCGTTATCTATCAGCGTCCAAACCACAGTATTTCCAGTAATGTAACTCTAAAGTTTAATGTCTTATGTGTCACGATTGTTACTCACTCGCCCAAAGTTTCATCTAGGAATCAATGTGTAATATAGCGCACCCTCGTTAACTACTTTAGTGTCCATGGGAAAGTTCGTTTTGAGTATCGTATTTAGATATTTACTGAACAAAACTCCAATCCATCCAAAGGTTTCACCTGCAAATTTGATTTCGACCCAAAAATATAGCAAACTTACAGCTCTGCCGATAGTTACGTTCTTTAGTTGTAAGATAAAGACAGTACGTGTTTCACTCCCGCTTGCCTACACTGCTCGAATCAACCGTTCGTCAATCAGCGTGGCTTTGTCCTGTGTGTCACTTCTCGCACAGAAAACTGTTTATAATTAGTATTTTTGTCTTAAGTTCCCATATAGTTAAGTGATATATAATATCGACATTCGTACTACTGAACAATATGTACATAATTTTTATGTAAATATGTATTATTCTTATTTTTATGAAAGTTTGATTGATTAGTAGAATTTATTCGATATTTTTAGAAAACAACATACTTAATGGGTTGGTAAAATTGGGTCTTTAGTGTATATTTACTTACTACTTTGAAACTATTAATACATTTAATAATTAAAAAAAATATATATTAAACTATTTTCTATAAATTAGCTTTCTGAAATAAGCTGAAATACGAGCAATAGACTTACATGATGGACTAGTATAAAAACACTAAAATACTTGACATTTTCACATCCAGACTAGATATATTTCTACAAAGTCTATTTGTAGAGCATTGTAATTTACCGTGAGAAACAAACATTACTAAACACCACAAGTAAGCAACATTACAAGTGAATATTGAGACTGACTTGTCAAAAACCATCGTAATTTCTTTCTTAGAAAGAGTGTCGAAATTGACACTCATTTTGAAAGAAAACGTTTTAGGCATAGATTCAAAAAGTGAATAAGACCGTCGAAGACAATAAAACAGCTAATATTGCATTTCATCAAGCTCTAGGTCATCGGAGAGTTTGTTCGCAAAATTGGTACCGGACAGACAAAGAAGCAAGGGAGTCAGACAAAAACAGAACAGAAATAGAACCATTTAATAAATAAAATAAGATAAGTAGCCATGTGTCAGGTGGACTAGAACACCGTTCGAGAACCAAAACGCTTCATTTGCCAAGTTAGTACTTGACCTAGAGGCAAGGTCAAGTAAAATACCTGTTTTATAAATTTATATACGCTTTTCGGCCCGCCGCGTTTTGTTGGTGTTTGGATCCGTGACGGATAGTGTAGCATACTAATTAAGTATAATACCTAATATATATAAAATTAAAGATTTAAATCATTATTAACTTAGCAAATTTGTATATATCATTCGTATGCCAATAATGTACTTATAATGAAGCGGATTTCCCACATACAAAGTGGCGATGTATTTTTTGCGTTTTCGAAAATTCACATGCGTTGATGATTCCTCGACTAAAAATTTAGCTTCGTTAATTTTTTATTGGTCAAGTATAATGTTACATAAGATACAATGTACAGTAAGATATTTTATTATATAATCTTAGTGGTCTCATGTTATCTAATTGCTCTGATTTTTATCTAAGTCATATCGTCAGATTTTGATCCTACAAACGAGAACACATGTCTTGTCTAAATCAGTTTTATAAAGTCGTACACATTATTTCAAGTTTGTATGAAGGGAGGACCATGAAATTAAAAGTAATATATCCTGAAATTGTTATATTTGTAAGTACTCCTTAGTAATCAACTAAGTATTATTTTATTACATCTCCTCACTCTAGAAGATTATTTTGTCATGCATCACATTAAAAAAGATATAAAAATTCCAAATTTTCCTGCTGTAACTCACGCTAATGATTTTACATGACGGTTGGCACCTTGCCACCGGTTTCGCAACGTTACGAGTAATATTAAGAAAATTACAATATAATGGCCATTCCCACTTTGTAATTGCTGGACACGTTTGTCGTTATTTAACATAATTAGCTACGATTTGACGAAATACCACCGTTAATAAAGAACTTAATTACTTATATCAAGTTTTATATCACACTCCTCATGATCTTCCGACCCCTTATCCTACATAACTGGTTCGGTACATATTTTGTGCTAAAAAAGATGATGGCCTCGTTCTTCGGAAGAACAGGTCATTACACGACAATTGTTTTATAAGATCGAAAAACAGTTACTACACACTAATAATGCCACTGGTCTTGGAAAAAAAAACTGGAGAAACGACCCTGTAAAAGGATCCTTCTTCACGACAACGCCTCGTCACACACCGCCAGGCGAACGGTCGACTATTTGGCAACGTCTGACGTGGAATTACTGGGTCTCTCGCCGTATAGCCCCGACCTCGCACCTTGCGATTTTTATTTATTCCCGAAAATAAAAGAAACATTTTGAGGCAAACGTTTTATGGACACCGAGGTAGCTGTGGCTGTGTTTCAAAAGGTCGAAAAGACCCCTAAGGACGAGTGGGCGTAGTGCTTATCTCAGAGGTTCCATCGGATGCAGCAATGTATTGACTTGAAGGGACACTATTTTGAAAAGATATAATAAAACTAATAACTTGCTAATCAGTTTTTGATTTTCTAAAAACTTTGAGTTTGACTCTCGTATAATCGCGTACACTTATTTTGTGTACGAATTTACCACTAAACACAACAAGAATTTAAGATTACATAATTTTCCCCATGACGCGCGTTTTTTCTATATTTGTAACTAATATTGTCTTGTACTAATTAATACCTATGTTCATATTAATGAAGGAAATTAAATTTCAAGAATTGTTGAGAACATATTTATATGAGCATTATAAGCACATAGCAACCAACAGCATGGCGTCACTGTGACCTAGACTAGGGTTTATTTAATTGCTGATAGGTTAATTGCATTTGATCACAATCTCACCTCATGGTAAGTGAAAATGTGGTCGATAGTGAAAAGAATACATTAAGTAGTTATGTGTAATAGGTATTAATAAATATAATTGCTGGTAAAAATAGCTTATTACAAATTAGCGTGATATGTTTTAATAGTATAGTTATATTTGTAAATGGGACTTTTAAATTTTGTAGCTAAGTCATGTAACTATTTGTACTATAACAATACAATGAACATTTTCAATAAATATGTAACTGGTTTTTTTTGAGGGTACACAGAAAGTTATACCTAATTTTTAATGTTTGAGATGGTTTTAGTGTAACTTATATTATTATCATTAGCGTTCAATAACTTTTTATAATATTGCGGGCATATAATTCATAGAATTTACCACATTGCAATAATAGTATGTACAATAGTTACCAAAACTGGCTACAAAAGGCAGAAAACTAGTTGTTTTTTTAATTACTTGCCATAGTCGTGCTTTTCTGCCTCGATGTGTACTTGTAAATAAATGATTAAATAATATTTGTTTAATATCAGATTGTATAAACAAGTTTTGTCTCTTTTCAATTATTTGATCTCTTTTCTAAAGTCATCGCCAATAAATGGTACGTAGGTACCTAATTTTGATTGTAAAATATAGTACTTATGTTCAAACATTTATATAAAATATACCTATTTGAAAGAAATATTTCGGTCATGCTGGATTTGCTGTTATCTTGTTACTTAGCTGTGGTTTGTAAAATCAACCGACAACAAATCGTCACATAAGAATCGTCTGACTCCTACATATTGTTGAGTATGTACTCGTAGCGATCTGCGTGGTAACTGTGCGTGGCAGATGATCTCAACACAAAACATATTGTGCATATTAGTCAGTTAGTACTAGCAAACTCGGCACATTTAATATAAACAAAAGGTAATTATCATTGTAAAATAATGGATGATACAGTTACAGAAATACTACTTACAGAAACATAAATATTGTGGAAGATGTTACTGCTATATTTTCACTGTGGCTTCATAATCAACCGACGACGCACCGTCTAGAGATCACGCCACTTCCGCGCATGTCGAACACGTACAATTATTTGTTTTGTGACGTAGCGATCGGAGTTTCGATGTAACTGTGCGCAGATGAACTCGACCCTAAAACGTTGCCTACTGCAATTATTGTTCAACAACACGTGCCTGTCAGTTTGTTTTCAACTTTTAGCGGCCTTAGCTCTAGTTTAGTAATATTATTTTTCTTATTTTTTTTCCACAATTGCTTGCATTCGTAAGTGTTAGATGGCAGTTATTCAGTAGGCATTGCTGCCCATCTTCTGTTGTTTGTCTCTTTGCCACCTCTTACGACTCCCACAGATTCTAGCCCTACGCTCACGGGGAAGTAATTTAATAACGTAGTTGAAAAATAATATTTAGTTATCTAACGGAATTTGAAGCTTAAATAATAGCTGTAATTAGAAGCACATATTATTAATATTAACTGACGTAAGATTTTGAAAACAGGGACGAATTAAGGGAATCATATTTATGGAAATATTAGAAAAGAAGTAGGTATTCGACTACTATCGGGAACATCAAGTACTAACTTTCGTTGTAGTTTTATATGTTAATTTATTAACCAACTTTAAATTTTAATTTGGCTGTATTTTTTTGTGTCTATTACCTTATAACTCTTTACAGGGTGTATAGATTTTGATGTTTTATTTTGTACTTGAAAGCTAGTGCTTGTCGTGTGGCCCCATTTAAACTTGAGTGAGATCTAAAGTAATAATTGAGTTATTCCTAATAATGCGTATTATGTTTTTTATTTGTGAAAACGTTAAGTTATTAACAAGTTAGCTACTTATATACAACACTACAGATGAAAGCTTTTAAACAACAAACAAGTCATTGCAGCCTTACAGGCAGTCCAAATGCTCCAGTCCACTACCAGTTGGCAGCGTGTATAATGTTAAAAATATCAAATATTACAATGATCATTTGCTTGAAAATGTCAGTTATAACTTTGTACTGTTACGTAACAGTACAAAGTTATAGCTGTCCTTTGATTAATCATTTAAGCTTATTGTTACCTACAATTCATATGGAAGTATAACACATAAGATTAAAACATTATTATGTATATTTTAGATCTAAAACTTAATTATTGGGGTAATTTTATTATTGTTGTTTTGAGGTCAATGATTCATAAGTTGATCAATCATTGATATTTTCTAACACAAAATGACATAGTCTAGCGTATTCGAAACCATTATCTGTCGATTTTGTATGTTAATTTGAAGGAATGAACCCCTTCAGCGGAGTGATTGTGAGGTTAGTGGTCAGTGCAAACCCTGAAACCTGAAATTAAGCTTTAGATATTAGCGCTAGGGTTAGGATATTTTTAGAATATATGGTTACTAATAGTGTCTGCCTGTCTCTGTCTTTTGAAAAACATAATATTATCTATATCAGAATATAATTATATGAGATATATTGCGTAATTTTGCATGGTTGAAGGGTATTTTGCGAGTGCTCACCTGGCTACCTACAATTCTCAAGTACTAAAACTGTTACCAAGCACCTGTATATATTCCGGCAGAAATCCTTGAGATCCAGTAAACTTAGGCATAATGAGACATATGTTTGCCGGAACGGGCGCAGTGCAGTTCGTCATTTCTGACGAAATGCATCTGTTATTTCATCATCAGGTGGGCTTCGTGTGTGTTCCGTCACAATAGCTTTCAAAAAATCTGCGTTGTTAACAGAGAAAAGAAGAGGCCTTCAAAGGAAGAAATAATTCGACAGGTTAAATAAAGATAAAAATGTCGATTTGTGCTCGTGGATCACAACTGCAGAATTTATAAATAAATCATCATCATCAGCCGGAAGACGTCCACTGTTGAACGAAGGCCTCCTCCATATAACGCCACAAAGAACGGCTATTAGCCACTTGTAACCACTGGCTACCTGCGACTTTCACGATGTCGTCAGTCCACCTGGTGGGGGGCCTACCAAGTCTACGTCTTCCGGTGTAGTGTGGTAACCACTCGAGAACCTTTCTTCCCCATCGGTTATCAGTTCGTCGAGCAATGTGGCCCGCCCATCGCCACTTCAACTTGCTAATTCTGAGAGCTATGTCGGTGACTTTGGTTCTTTGGCGAATATCCACGTTCCGGATTTTATCGCACAAAGAAACTCCGAGCATAGCTCTCTCCATAGCTCGTTGAGCGACTCTGAGCTTGTCTATAAGGGCCACAGTTAGGGACCACGTCGCAGTGCCATAAGTCATAAATAAATATGTGTGTATATTTGTACTTTTTTGTATGACTTATACATATGCAATACAATATGAGATCCTAAAAGATTCTTTATTGTCATTCTTTCTGGGACACTAAAGTTCGTTCAAGACGTCGCTCCTTAAGTGTTATTTAATGGTGATTGTTCCCATCCGGACGATTTCAATGGTAGTTTGTTAAAATTACAAGTCGCGGTAGTTCAACAATATGTCAAGGTCCACGTCTGATGCTTTTCTCTTGTTAGCAGCAATATGCCACCCCAGGAGCAGCCGAAGACATGGGTCCTTTACGAGACGGATGCGGTGACGGAAGACGGGGACGTTACCAACAGAGTTACACCCACCGCTGAGAAAAGGACGTGGAAGATTGTGTGGAGAAATGTTCTGCTGATGGGCTTCGCGCACGCAGCTGCTGTCTACGGCCTCTATCTGTTCCTTTTCAAGGCTATGTGGCTAACAAACCTTTTTGGTAAGAGTCACGCGGGATAGTATGAAGTGTTCAATTGTAAAGATTATATGCACGTTGAGATTACGTAATAAGCATAAATGTGCACAAGCGATTAAAAACTAACGAATTTTGATTGCTTGAAGGTTGGTTAACGATTAGACTAATTTATAAAAAGTTGTAAGGTTATATTCAATAAAGTCGGTTCACATTTTTTATCTGATGAAACAACCATGTCTTAAGCCCAATTGCATCTAATTAGGGCTTTAAAAATACGAAGATAACTTTTTAGTATACACCATTAAATTGTGATATGCTTTTGCTACTATGTTATTGTGACGGAACAAGCTCGTGGTCCAACTGATGTTAAGCGGACTAACCTCTGCCCTCAACAGATGCACTTCACGACTATTTCACGTCACGAATTGCACTGCGCCCGTCACCTTGAGACATAGTTGTTAAGTCTCATGTGTGTGTAATTTCACTGGCTCTCAAGGACTGCTGCCGGAACTCACCGTTAGGTGCTTGGCGACAGATTTTATACTTGAAGGTGGTCGCTAGCCAGGCGGGCATTCGCAAAATGCCCTTCCACTTCCTCGGGATTCGAACCATGGACCTACTGCGCGGCAGTGCATAGCCAATGCCACTGGGCCATCACTGCTTCACCGAGCCATTCTGCTTGTTGGCTTTCTGTCTTGGAAAAAAGAAAACTCCTTGGTATGGACTGACAGCAGCATGCATGTTGCGTGACAGTTATAGTACTTTCTATCAGCTGTAGAATAGAGGCCATGTTAGTTTTTAGTTCATGGAGCTATACCGACAAATTTTAAGTTGTCATTTTTTTTATCTTGAATAAGATTAATGCCTCATGGGGTGCTGGGCTAGAATTTCACCCCCATCGCTACCTGTGGGTATCGTAAGAGGCGGCTAATGGTAAAAACCGGAAGGTGGGCAGCAGCGCCTCCTAAGGAACTGATATCTTAAACTGCAATCCTCAAGAGCCTGCCAAGCGGGGGGATTATGGCAAACCTCCCTTAATGGGGGAGGCTGTGTTCAGCAGTGGACACTCCGGCTGATATAGGTATAATAATATTATTTCCTTTGATACAGCCTATTGTGAAATTTCATAAATTTACAATTTCATTTAATTTTGACGTATAAGCACAGAATAGGTGTATCATTTAACTATAGTTAGTTACAGATATTAAAAATATTTCCGTATCGTTTTATCCTGATGTTGTGAAACTGGTCATAAATCAGTTATTGTAGCTATTCGGTAATTAATATTATTATTAGTCAGCTAATTCAGCTATTGTACAGTCAGTTATTTATGTTATTATTGTATTTGCAGCGATATTCCTGTACCTATGTTCCGGGCTGGGCATCACCGCCGGCGCACACAGGCTATGGTCACACAAGTCCTACAAAGCGAAGTTACCACTGCGGATCCTCCTCACAATTTTCAACACCATCGCTTTCCAAGTAAGCTTATTTTTTACTAGGATAGTTAAATCATTCATCATACTGACTACAGTCAGTCTTACGCAAAGTGTATATACGAAATCATATATAATTTTTTGCGTTTTTACCTTGTCTAGTTTGACACCGTTAGGTGATTCCTCTTAAGTTCTTAATTTTACCCATGTTATTTCAAGAAGTTAAGAGGAAACGATGTATATTAGAAATAAGAATAATCGTTTTGTAATTTCCTGTCTTGTCTTCCAAAACTGAACCGATTTAATTATTTTTAAGCATTAAAATTTAAGAAAAAAAATTAGAGGAAATTTTTTTTTCTTAAAATGGAACCGACTTCAAAACTCAAAAGTGTGTAATAGCTCGTAGAAGTCGGTACCATGATAGTTCAAAAACACCTATTATCACAATATTGTGCGCACGCTACCGACTTCGACAAGTTATTTACGCTTTTGAGTGTTGAATTCGGTTTCATTTTTAGGTCATTTTTTTCACCCTTTTTAATTACTCTTGCTTCTTACAGGATTGATGGTCATTCACTACAATGACTATAACATCAAGATAGGAAAATATTTTTCAGTTATATGAGTTTAACTGAAAAATATCGTTTAAAAACGGCATGACCGATTTTGATGAAATTTAAATGGGATCACACGACAATCATCAGCTTTCAAATAAAAAAGAATTATCTATATCGGTTAACCTAGTCGACAGTTAAGAGGTAAATAACACAAAAGAAATACAGACGAATTGAGAACCTTCTTTTTATGAAGTCTAAGTCTAATAATTCCTTCCTAGGACATTTTTTAAAGTTTATGAAAAAAAACGACATGGTCGTGTCTGTATAGCAGTCCTAGATTTTATGCAAAACAAATTAAACGGCTCTGTTTTCGAGGGAAAAGAGGAATACGTAACGTCAATTTCGTGAACTTCCTTCCTGTTCCTCCCTCTTTTTTATTTTTATTTTTTTCATTTATTTTCATGGATCAACTAACAGTACACACAATAAAAAATGTACAAAAAAGTTTAAATACAAAACATATAACTAATTGCGATACCAACGACGTTGACCACAAGTTTACATTTTCATATATTCATGTGCTGAGAATTAAGACTACAAAGTATTTTATATTTTACAAATTGTTTGTTAAGTTGCTTATTATATGCTTCACTAAAATAATAAAAATAGGAAGGAAAATTTAGAACAGCTGAATTATAAAACAGTCTCAGCTGCTTAAGGAGAAACTATGATGACAAGATCAACGTATCCTGTTGTACTTCCTTCAGCAGCCCAAACACTGACTGTTTAAAACATCCCACTCTCTCATGAAATATATCTATAGAATTAAAATGTTCATTATAAGATTTTGCCATACGGTACAAGGGAGATCGTTTGCCAGCATTGGTACGACAAAACGTTGTAGCAAATATTTTTTATGATTACGTGAAAAGGCCCTAATGGGTACATTATAACTAAGCTTATTAACTAATTCAGAACAGTCGTATCGATTATTACAAATATCACGCAATAACATTACATCTAGTTGTTTCCTTCTAGACTTTAAACTTAATAACTTATATTTTTTTAGTAATTCTTCATAGGGCATAATTCTGTGATTACATTTATAAGAAACGCAGCGCAGAAATTTCTTTTGAACTCTTTCAATGTTGTTACTGTAACAGTTGTAATATGGATTCCAAACAGATACACCATACTCTAGTTGTGATCGAAATAAGGATTTATATAACAGCTGATATGTTGATTCGTTTTTAAAATTACTAGAAGATCTAATGACAAAATTAAATAATTTAAATCCACGAGATATAATATCCAAAACATGAATGTCTAAGGTTAATTTACTATCAAGTGTGATACCAAGGTCTTTAATTACCTGTACTTTGTCCACATAAGTGTTACAAAGTGCGTAATTGAAGTGACTAATATTTATTTTACGAGTAAATATAATGGATTTGCATTTTTTAAGGCTGAGTGACAGTTTATTTTTCAAACAGTATGCAGAGAATCGATTTAGATCCTGTTGAAAGTTAATATGATCTTGATAAGTATTAATAACATGAAATGCCTTTAGATCATCGGCGTATAATAAAAATTTACTGAACATAAAGCATTTACCAATATCATTAATGTATAATATGAAAAGTAATGGACCCAAAATTGATCCTTGCGGTACGCCAGAACATATTGGCATAGTATCAGATACATGACCATTGATCACAACTGTCTGACAACGATTGGTTATGTATGATTTGAACCAGCGCCACAGATTACCTCTAATCCCATTGTATGCTATCTTCTCTAAAAGAATTTTATGGTCCACTCTGTCAAAAGCTTTTTGAAAATCAGTGTAGACACTGTCAGTTTGCTTATTTTTATCAAGATTATCAAAAAGTTCGATTGTATATGTTAACAAATTAGTGATTGTAGAACGTCTTTTGACAAAACCATGCTGATTAGGAATGATATTATGATGCAGATTAGGATATATAACATTGTGTATAAGTCTCTCAAGTAGCTTCGACAGAGTGGGTAAAATTGATATAGGACGATAGTTTTCAACATCTCTTTTAGTTCCATTTTTATGGACAGGTACAATGCGAGCAAATTTCCAGATACGTGGGCAAACACCTTCACGTAGACAAAGATTAAATATATAATGTAGCGGTATACATATAGAATTTGCGGTATGTTTTAAAAAATACGGGGGAATATTATCCACACCAGCACCTTTGGACGTATCTAATTTATTGAGTTCCGACTTTATATCATCAACTGAAAACGATATATCACTTATAATTAGGTCAGATTCATTATTTTCTAAGGTTGGTTTATTTATGTGGCATAAATCATAATCGTCAGGAACTACGGAGGGTTCAAAGACGGAATGAAAATATTCAGAGTATAAATTGCAAATATCTAACATATCACTAGTTGATTTATTTTTATAATTAACACAACCAGGTATGTTACTATTTTTCTTTTTATTAGAAATATAAGTCCAAAATAATTTTATATTACATTTTATGCTTTCCTCTACCTTTTTTATGTAGCTCTTGTAACTGGAGTCAGATAGTGTTTTCAGTCGCTCTCTGTATAATGAAAACATTTCGTAGTCACATCTATTTTTATATTTTTTCCATTTGATCCATGCATTCTTTTTATTATTAAAAATGTGTCTTATTGATGAATTGTACCAAACTGGAAAACTAGAACTAAAAACTTTTTTTTGAGGAATATGTTTAGATATGATACCATTAATGGTATCGTAGAATATACTGACGGCACACTCAGGTGACTTCCTACTAAAAATAAGATCCCAATTTACTTCAATTATATCGTTATTTATTATGTCATAGTTAGCTTTGGAAAAACAGTATGTCTGACGTAACTTACGATTTATATAGTCATGACTATGTTCAATAGGCAAGGTCACATAGTAAGCGGGATGATAAGCATCCAATTTCACCAAAGGAATTTGAGCATTAAATAATTCACAATTAATATTATTTGTAATAAATAAGTCTAGTATTCTGCCTAATTTATTTCTTACGTAATTAAATTGAAAACTTTTGGTTGCATACATGAAATTCACTAATAAGTTAACTATGTGGCACGTACTATGTATGGGTTGCATATAAGTACATGTATCACTGCGTCGCCAGTCTAATGTTGGTATATTTAAATCTCCTACAATAAATAAGTAATTATCCAATGAATATTCTAAAATGTTTTGTAAATAATTCAAATATGATGTATAAACGTCGTACGTTTGTTTTGGTGGAATATAAACTGCGCAAAATGTATAAGTCCTATTACCAAACATAAACTCAATGGTAAGGTAGTCAATGATTTCGTCCGGAAGTGG
Organism: Plagodis pulveraria; assembly: GCA_963890685.1. NCBI lineage: Eukaryota > Metazoa > Arthropoda > Insecta > Lepidoptera > Geometridae > Plagodis > Plagodis pulveraria. The sequence continues at coordinate 11,225,189 of OY982958.1, read as the reverse complement.
TGGACACGCTGGCGGGGGCAGAGGTGGTGGGGTGACGACACGCACTCGTGCATCTGCTACAAGGGAATTCATCACAGCCACCACTAAGCCACCGCCGTCCTTCCGCCCGCAAGCAAACCGGTTTCTGTCGCATCTGAATAATGCATACCTATTATCAAATAATTCACTGTCAAATATGTTGCTAGTTAGCCACGTCTCTGTTAAAATTATTATATCATAAGAATGTAATAAAATATTCATATATAGTTGGTGTACCTTAGTCCTTAAACCTCGACAATTTTGATAATATATAGATAAAACATCGTTATCCATTTTTAATGTTAACAGTAAAAAATGTTATTAACTTTATGTTATTGCTGCCAAAACACATACACATGGATAAATGGAAGTATAATAATGTAACATTAAAATATGCCCTACGAAGCCAATACGGAAACAGTGTCTTGTATAAAATACACTTAATAGATTTTATATATAAATTATTTACAAAAATATTCGTACGTGTATTATATATATACTTGGCTATACAATAGTTACCGCAAACAATAATACACCTTTCGCATGTACTATTCTTGCCAGCTAACCAACTGGTTTTTATAATTAACAACTTTTTATGAATAACACTTGTGGTTAGTGTAGACAGTAACAAGATTGTATAAAATTGCTTTACGATATCCATAGTAACGCTTATAGGTGATGGTATAAAATTGAGTGACATAAAATTACAAACAGAATGAAGTACATTAATATTACGATTGAATAACTGCAAAAAACCCTGTACAAAGTTGTATTTATATATTAAATAATAATAACAATAATACGAGTACACAATGTAATAATCTAAAGTGAAGTTATTAGTGAAACCTGATACTATTCTGCTAAGCTTAGCTATATATCATTTTATTTTCGAAATGTCCTGAGGGTTCCGAATAGCCAGTACTGGAGAAGCGTCAGATTTACGCAGTAAAATGGTGCCGTGTTTTACCCACACATATTTATAATCATGGGCCTTTGCACGTTCTCTGCATGTGCGGAATAAGACCTTATTTTGTAAAGTAAGGTGTTCATTCGCATATATCTTAGTGGAGGCGCCCGCGATAGACAACTGTGATGAATTGACACCTTTTATTAACCTGAATGCAGCCAGAAAATTGTCCCTTAATATTCTGGATACAAATTTAATAATAACATTTTTAGGGCGGACATCCTTACTGTCAGCATGGGGAACACGATGGACAGATATTATGTCTTGTTGGTTGAAATTGCACCCAATAATGTTACCCAGTTGCGTGGTAAGTGTGAGTAAATTTTCCGTACGGCGGTCAGGGAGACCAACGATTTCAACATTGCAAGACCTGGCTTGTTGTTCAATGGCAGCAATCTTAGTCTCAAGTACACTAACCCGGTTGGTCGTGTCAGAATTTTGTGCGACTCGCTCTTCAACTGATTTTAATCTGCCCTCCAAAATATTTTGACGCTCGTCAATATTTGTAAGTGACTTGTCGATATCAACCAGCCTATTATTCACCTCATTTAGCAATTGCTTAATTGATAAATTGTCGTTGGTGTTAGCTGTGACTGCTGTACTTATAGTTTTTAAACTTTCCGCAATGACAGAGAGCTCTGACGATAAAGCCGATTTGACTGACTTACTAACCAATTCCTGAAGGTTTTTGTCTGTTAGCTAAGCGTCCAAGTCAGTTTGGCGATCAGGCTGTTTGCGCTTTCTATTTTGCGCATTTATCGTAGAAAGATCTGGATTTGACGGGCATTTATTTGCGCTAACGCCACTTGGTGGTGTGCGTGATAACGACATCTCAAACGGGGTGAGGAAGGGGCTCTCTTCAGTTAGGTGCAGCAGATGCGATGCGGAAGCGAGACAGGAATAACTAAGCAACACGTAATAACCGAAACACTACACAGGTTTATAGCACTTATTTCTCTTTAACTAGGGTGTAATTGGCTTGAAACAAATTCACAATTTACGAAAATAATTGGTACACGTCTTATCTCAGCAATAAAGCAAAGCGAACTGGGACTCCCTCTTAAGAAGTGGGTAAAAATACATTCTACCGCGAAATTAAATCTCCCTGTATTTCATATATAAACAACAATATTCGGTAAAATACCATCGGAAATGCCTGAGTTTTTTTCCAAGCAAATTTTTCCTCCCATGTTCCAAGCTTATCTGATTTCGAAGCAATAATGGCCAAGCGGTAATAGCTATGGACTGTCGTACCGCATTTCCATGGTTCCATCCCCACTGCCGACTTGAGCTTCACCGCCTTGTGGAATGGCATTTTGCGTATGTTCGCCTGGCTAGTTACCACCCTCACGTAGAAAATCTGTCACCAAGCACCTACAGGTAGTAGTCCTTGAGAGCCAAAATTACAGGCACATGAGACTTAACAAATGTATGTCTCAGTGTGACGGGCGCAGTGCAATTAGTTCTGATGAAATGCATCTATTATAGGCAGAGGTTAGTCCGTTTAACTACAGGTGGGAATCGTGCTGGTGACGTCACAATCAAATTAAAAAAAAAAACGTCACGTCCAAATTATATCAAAATCAATTAACGTGCCTGAATTATTAACAAATCATGTTACAGTTATAATAATATTGGGATTTATAGGTATGATGCAACGGAATCAATTCTATCAGTTATGTTAATTTTCAAATACAGATTAAAGGATTTGCGATTGCAATTACCGAATGGAATAATAAATCGCTTGCAATAATCTTGAATAATCGATGACAAAGATAAGCGGATTGTTTTCATTTTAAAATAATTCATAAAATAAGGTCTGAATACGTAAATAACAAACAAGTAATTATGAATTGTTATCTACATAATATAATAAAAGTTTATGACAGTCTGCAAGAATTGATCGTTTGTGACTAAGCCGTGATATCTCTTCTGAACACGTGGTTGCCACGCGTGACATTCGTGTTATCATCACCTTTCATTCAGTTATCAAATTATTAATTAACCTTGGCCTTGTAGCCTAGGAGATGTCAACGCAATAATTCTTAGGACTTTACTATGCATTTACTGAATTCAAGAAGACATGGAGTGCAAGTCAAACATATATTTTTATTTTTATATTAATCCTTATTAAGCAAGGCAACTTTAAATGAAATAAAATTAAAAATGAATCAATGACGTGTTTAGTTTTTTATCCGCAAAAGATTTGTTATGAAACTTTTTTCCATCGAAAATATATAGGTGATCAAATTCCTAAAGATTGACTGGTTTAAGTTCTCAGTGAAAGAAATATAGTTACATGTGAAAAATAATAATTGAAAAGCGTACAAGTATGTTGTTGATTTATAAGACACAAAATGCTTGGGCATTCCACCTCTGCCAAGTCAGTCACCTATATAATATTTTTTTTTTTCATTCGAGATGACGAGATATATAAAAATAATTACTTCGAGTTTCTTACCCTCTCTTCTCGAAGCGGCTCTGTACCCTTTTTGCTGAACGCGGCTGTAGAACATTTTTATAGTAAGATTTTGTAATTGACCTCCATAAGAGCGTCGTAGATGCCAAAATTGAATAAATGATTTTGACTTACTATTTTTATTTTGACATACTTTCATCAGAATGATAAAACAATGCAAATTTAGTAAGTAATATTTTAAATAGGGTGCGATCGGTCTACCAAATACATAAAAAATAGATAGAGGTTATTCAGTAAAAATAACTATTGAAATTCTGCAATCGGTTAAAGCTTAAAGAATTGTATTACTAGTGTAAGTTTTAATAGAAGGCTTCAGTTAAAAATGTCTATCATGGTTAAAATGTGCGGATTTGGCTCTGAGGAAGTGAACGAATTATATTATGAAATGCCTTTGAATTTCCTGTCCCAGCTCTCCGCCTAAAAGGTTATCTCGGGTGAAACTATAATACTTACACATCTCAGAACCAAATAACTGTCCATCTTCGGTTTAATGCCTATTTTCACGTAATCAGGTGCAGCAACATGCATGCTCGCATGGTCAGTTCAGAGATAACGACAAATTGGTCACATTACCTATGAAAAAAAACCATACAGTAACGTGACAGATAGCTGTTTGTATTCTGATCATGCAAACTTTATGATATTGATTTTGTGATGTATAGTAAACAATGTTATTTTAATTTCCGTCTCTTATTTCGAATTATCAGATGTACAACGCTGGAATAATAATGATATAATTGACCTGTAAGTAATGGAATCTAAGGAATTGAATTCTGAGTCAACTAAATACTAAACTGTATTATGATGTAGTTTGCTCACTCCCACTTCAATTTGCATATTCTGTAATCAGTGATTATAATTCTGTAGCTATTGCCTGATTTTATATTGCTGCGAACAGAAAAACTACTTACTACACGTGATGTATTTTTTCGCGTTTAGAATATTTCTTATCTCATAAGAATACACGTATTCATTTATTGAGATACTTAAATGAACTTATAGGACATATTGTGCCACAAATCGTAGTGTACAAAACTACAAATGATACTAAATTTACATAATTCGAAAAATAATAACTAAATATACATACAACAAAATCTACAAATATATACACCACGTAAGAATTTTATGATAGAAAATAACATAATATCTACCCTCCGTAGTTTACAGATGTTTATAAATGCAACGTTATGTATTGTTATTTGTATAGGAACACGTGTTAAAAACACATCCATACAATTCTTTTATTTCAGGATGCCGTTCTGGATTGGTCACGAGATCACCGAATGCACCACAAGTACTCGGAAACAGACGCTGACCCCCACAATGCGACTCGAGGGTTCTTCTTCTCCCATATCGGCTGGCTCCTCGTGCGGAAACATCCTCAGATCAAAGCTAAGGGACACAACATCGACATGAGTGATCTCAAGGCTGATCCTATCTTAAGGTTCCAAAAGAAGTAAGTTTTTCTCATAGGCTAGGAAAACAAGTTGATTTATTGGCCTGAGCGTAGCTTTTATACTACGACGTCCCGGTTTATTTCCAGAGCATATTGATTTTTGTTTCTAAGTACAAGACATTTGCTAAAGAACTACGAAAAGTAGTGATGAGCCCGGCATATAGGCGAGAGAAATAAGGTTGCGCGATATTATTTTGAACCTAAAGTATGTGGCAAAATATCGGTTTTTACAAACCTGTTCACATCTTTGAGTAATCATGTTGATATTCATGTTTTTGAATTACCAAATAGGTTAGTAAATGACGCATTAGGCAATTTTCTTTGAAAAATCTCTGTTTGATTGTACTATTTGCACTTATTTACCTTTTCAATACATAATGCACACTGAAAACAAAAATGGCGTTATGCAAAAACAGTACTTTTTCAGTATGGCCATTTCAAAGTTTTGGTCTAATACTGTGATCAATATTTAATGCAAATAACTGAAATATAACAAGGTAATTAGTTTTACCAACAGATTAACTATCTGGCTTTTAGTTAATTATTAAAAACATGCGAGTAATTAAGATAGATATTTAGAAAAAAACAGTTAAAAAAAATTGTACGTATAGTGCCACTTTTGATTTTTGTATTTGTTTCCGTTTTAGAATAAAAACCCAAGTTATAGTTTATCTTTATGATAACAGTAACATAAGAAAAACATAAATAAAACAAAATTATGTGACAGTAATAGGAAAAAATATTTATTTGGCAAAAATACAATGTAATCAGTACAATCGAATAACAATCAATATCAATTTATATGAAACTATCAGGTATAAAACCCCATTTTTGGCGTATTCAAAAGTATCAATAAAGAATAATTCAAAGAAACATAAAACTTATAATTAAGTAGGTAACATGAATGAAATAAGTATCAAAATAAAACAATAAACTTCTAGTATCAAAATAAAATATTAATTCTTATGTAGACAACAGCCTAATTTCTTTGTGAGATCAATCAAAATAATTATTAAATATTTAAATGCTACTTAAATATACTTTCGTAATAGGATGTGTAATAGCTGGGTATCAAACCAGCATCAATAAGGCTCCGCACGTCATTTTTCTTTCTTTCGGATATATCCAATTTGCGCAGATAAAGCGGCTTCAGTTCTGGAGGACGATTGTTTCTATTATTTGTTCGTTTAGTCAAATCAAGCTCTTTAAAATCATCAAAATACGATAATTTATATTGTATTTTGATCTCATTATGTTCATTTTTCTCAATTTTGATCACTTTTATGTCTGACAACTTAACAACTTGGCCGTCAACACTTTTGTTAAGTCTGAGAACTGGTAGTTGTTTTATATCTATGAAATCACCATAACCCATTTCATTGACACTAAAAGGTGTTCCACGTTTTTAGCACCTCGGATAGCAGAAACATATTGCGAAGGTACGTATATCGGTCCAGATCTCAGACCTCTTTTAACTTGTTTCTCAATTAGAGAATGCACGGCATCCCCCTCATTCTGTGTATGACCACGAATTAAGAACTTGTGTGTTATACATTTAATTTTTAAGTGTAAAACTGCGTAAATATACATACCGATAATAAACTGGTTCTTCTGCTGACCGCAGCAATTATCAGAATAAAAAATGATTTCAAGATCTTCGTCAGCAGAAGAAGACTTTTTTTGCAAGTACTTTAGTACACATCTACCAATTTCATTTGCCCCTCGGTTTCCTTGAGATTCATCCCAAAAAAAGCATTCTGTAGTGTCATGTTTAAGCTCAGAAATCGTGAAATTCAAGCAATTTATTTTAGACTTATAATAAAATGTGGAAATCTCACGATTTGGAACTGTCATTACGGCTTGCAAATCATAACACGCGACAATAAAACTACTTGACACCATTTCTTTATCAGTACTCTTTTCTTCACGACTCTTGTCTTTTTCAGCTAGATGCCGATCGTAGGCTTCCTTTTTAGCAGCCTTTTCATCACCTTCAGCAAGCTTATATATGCAGCACTGCTCACATTGATCTTTCTTTGGAATGAAGAAACTAATGTTGAATTTTTCTTTAAAGATTTTTCGATAGGTATGTAACATTACGTAGGGTAATCCTTGTTGCATACACTCATATTTGTAATCGCAATAAATGTCTGTTAAGGTTTTTCCACCATCGATATATTCCTTAGTAGTTTGTTGCCGTAAATAATGGCTTTCAATGCGCGGAATGCTTTTAATATGAGATTGAACACCATCAATCAAGTCATCGGGTATTTTTATATGTTTGCCATGCTTCCCTCTTTGTTCTCCTTTTAGTACACCAGTTATATTATCCTTCTTTTCTATAACAGTTCTAATACATCTGTCCGTTATGTTTAGGGTATTTTTAAAGAATGTTTTACTCACTTTTGTTTTAGTACCATTCAAATCAAAAAAGAAAGCATTCTTTAACTTTCTGTTTGAATCCAGTCTTTTGTATTGATACTTTGGTTTAATTTCTTCCATATTTCGAGCTATATATTCCCTTTGCCGCATCAACGAAGCCATGGCCCAATAATCGTCAAATAGTCGCTTTCTTAAATCATCAGTAACTCTTTCGGAACATTTAAGTCGACAAGATGCCTCACAGGATTTCTTAAGAAATTTAGCTGGGTAAACCTTCTTTGATTTGGAGCTTGAAACATATTCTTTCCCAGAGTCTTTTAAAGCCTTAGCTATGCAGGCCGTCCTTTGGGTCTTCTTTTTTTTCTTTGGTTTCTCGATATTAAGAGCCGATGAGACGTCCATTGCAACAGTATTATCTACACTCCCAGTGCTTTGGTTATTTGTATCAGAAGAAATAAATATTCGTGAGTCAGAAACTTCATTTGTTGTAGATATAATCTCTATATTATTAGTAACAAATTCGGGACTATTTTCATCTATATTAGCACTTTCAGCGGTGGCTTGACGGATATTCGGTGAATCAGATGCAATAAAAGTTGTAGGTGTAACAGATGTGTTTGAAGATGAAGAAGATGAAGAGGAGCTCGAAGATGAGCTTGAAGATGAAGATGAACTTGAGCTTGAAATACGGCTTGTTTTCTTTGCGGGTGTGTATGTTGTATCATCATCAGAAGCGGGTAAAAAGTCACCATCGTCATCGTTGATGTAGTTTTCTTTGTCATGTGAATCTGAATAGTAGCTAGTCTTTGGCAATTCGTTTGAACCGGATGGTGAAGGTTCAGGTGATAAACTGTTGTCTTTATTTGGAATAACCATCTGTAATATTCTTCTGCCTCTACTTTTGGATGGATCCATGTCGATGACCTTAAAAACGGAAATAAGAAGTCATTAAAAAAAAATAGGTGGTGCGGGAATGATATCCTAATATCGAAAAAAATACTTATCTAAACTCTATTAGTAAAAGAAGAGAATCGAAGTTATCAATAACTATAGAACATATAAAATATTATAATTTTATACAATGCATTTATATAACAACATAAAAACAAATTTTCTTATATTTTTATAGTATAACTGGCACTATAAGCAAAATTATATTTATCGAATTAGATAAAACAACAACATTTCAATTATTTTGTTTAAAAAACTGGCACTAAACATAAAATGTCAATTATTAAATTCATCTTGGGGCTCGTTTATTTTTAAGTTAACCAAAAAAATGTCACTAAGCATAGAATGCCTTTCATATTAGTAATTCAGACGATTATCACAGTTAACAACATTAAAAACGGCATTAAACAAAAAATGTCACTTTTTAATTTACGCTAAAAATTACTTCATTCTTACTTTAATTAAAAAAAACGACATTATCCAAATAATGCCATTTATGTATTTATTCGTTCAAAAGATCATTACATACTATAACGTTAAAAAAGGCACTAAACATATAATGTCACTTTTTAATTTATCAAATCATTTATTTCGGCAATAGTTCAACTACATAAACGGTACTATACTTAAAGTGCCAGTTATGTACTGTTTCATAGTAGAGAATTATTTACGTAAATAACGTTTAAAATGTCACTAAACATAAAATGTCACTTTTGTACTCACCGCAACGTGCGTTCCCTCTAGATGTTTGGCTCGAACTGGCTTAGTGCCACCTTTTCAATTAGCACGTGGTCACTTAACCTAAAAGTAAAAACTGACACTACCGACATCTAGGCAAAACTATCTGAACTATTTGAACGTAAGTCTTTGCATTAGAAGCGTTGTTCTTTTAATAATCTAGATGTCTCTCCATGTCAAAATTGACGTTTTTGGCATAATGCCACTTTTGTTTTCAGTGTGCGATGTGGAAAAACATTCACAGATGGATCCCTACTGAATCTTTGTGATTTTGTCTCATTGCATTCTAATGCCAACAAACAATAAAATTACCGATTACTGAATCCTTGACATCGCATCACCTATTAAGATTATTATTGCGTCTGTACCCTTAGAATAAAAGCTTGAAAAATAAAATACCTTGCAAACACAGAGAAATAATCCTCTTGGTATTAACATAATGGACGAAATGCATTTTCTCTAGTTGCTGGGAATCACGCTAATGATAAAGTCTCTTGAGTGTAGTGCTGCAGCTTAATCTAATCTGGTATTTCTCAGTCACTACCATTCTGAGAGGATTTGGACTAGCTAGACATAATTAGACTTGAATTTGTTTATGCTTATATGAAAGTAAAATCTTAAATATGGAAATTGTACAAATCCAGAGTGTCAGATACTTTGAAGTATGTCTGACTTTAAAAATGTGCTCCAAGGGCACCTGAATATACACATGATAACGCACACAGGAGAAAAACCATATGAATGAACTATGTTCGATTATAAAAGTGCTCGAAGAAGTACTCTAAATCGTTTCCTGAGAACTCAAACTTGAGCAAAACCACATGAATGCAATATGTATGATAAATGCGCCCAAAGTAATAGCTTATGGGTACATTATTCCCTGTGGGGAGCCGGATTAGAATTGCACCTCCCCATATCTTCTCATGGGTGTCGTAAGAGGTGACTAAGGGAAAAATACTGGAAGGTGGGCAGCAGCGCCTTCTAAAGAACTCCCATCTAACACTGCGATTCCCACACTTGGCAGGCGTTTATAGGAAATACCCCCTATATAGGGCTGTGTTCAGCAGTGGATGATCCATCTGATATAGTGCATTACAGTACAGATAGATACTGAACACGTCAAAAATTTTTGAAGGTTATATTCAAATTTCTCCTATTATGTATATGAAACCGCATTGCAATAATATGTTAACAATAGGCGAAAATGCCAGGTAAAAGCCATAATGGTGTATTTTGATTGATTCATTTATGTTGATTGCAATCCATTCGGACAGTAATAGTTAAAACGAGTAATTTTCTATCCTTGAACCGTAATACATCAAAACACTTACACATTACTACTGTGTAGTGTAAAATCTTCTAAAAGGTTACAACTTACGACGAGCCACTGGGAGCCAACTTAAATTAAAACTTTAACGTGAGACTGGGCTGCATTCGTTAAATAAAGTTATTTGTGCAATAGTGATAGCGATATATAAACATTATTGTTATACGAGTATACAGTACGAATCTAAGTTTTAATATTTTAAACCTGAAATAATAACGTTGGTGCTCTATAATCGTTTTTAAAAGGTGGGAGTTGGTCCTCTGATCTGTGCAGTCTTTTTCCGCTTTTGTCAATAAAATTTGGCGCCATCTAACGACTTCCCATAAAGCACGTATTACTGTCAAAGGAATAGTTACAAGCTGCGTGTACAAGACTTCTAAAAATATAAAGATACAAGACGATAACGCAGCACAAAATGTTTAAAAAAACAAATTCTAATTTAAATCACTAACTACATTGGCACTCGGTAAAATGTTATTATCAAATCACCAAGTCTGTAATTTTTACAAATCTTCATTCGTGGTGTTGAAGATTTGTATCTTAGCCACCAGAACTTTAGATGTGAATTTCTTTTTAAGGACAGCTGTCAGAATATACTTTCCTAATTTATTGATTGTCAAAACAGAACCTTACTACAACAACAAATACCCCAAACAGTACAACAACAAATTATTGCACAGTCTGAGAGAATCTTGCTTCGGTGATCTCCATTACCGTGCTTTACAGTAATCTGAATCATTAAAGATTGCACAGTTACACTAAAACTTAATTGCGCCAAATGTTTTTCGCAATTAAAAGTAGCAAACCCTCGGCTTGGCAGTGCCAAAACTTAGCCATCTGACAGAAATAGTTGGCGCCAGTTCAAGTTTAGTTTGTTGCCTCTAAGGATTATGTATCTTAAATGCTCTAACATCACTGTCTGTCTGTATGAAACGGGTCTGTGGCTCGTAAACGGAACGAAAAGAAATAATATAAACTCAAATTTTGATGTTTTGGATAAAATGTTAAGAAATTCAATGAATTTAGTAATAAAATAAAAGTTCTATATATACATAAAAAGGGTAGAGGATTATTTAACTACCCGAAAATTCGGGGGTCATAATCTAGAACTTTTTATATCTATGCTGGCTTACTGGAATTAATATTATAAAAATATTTTCAGGTACTATCTGCTCCTTATGCCTCTACTCTGCTTCTTCATGCCTACGTACGTGCCAACACTTTGGGGAGAATCAAAATGGAACGCCTACTTCGTTTGCGCTGTCTTCAGATTCGTCTACGTTCTGAACGTGACATGGCTGGTTAACTCCGCTGCTCACTTGTGGGGCAACAAGCCTTACGACAAGAACATTAACCCTGTTGAAATTAAGTCTGTATCTCTGGTAGTTCTCGGTGAAGGATTCCATAATTACCATCACACTTTCCCATGGGACTACAAAACGGCTGAATTGGGAGACTATTCATTGAACTTCTCTAAGATATTCATAGACTTCATGGCCAAAATTGGATGGGCTTACGACCTTAAGACTGTGTCCACTGATGTGATCCAGAAACGTGTGATGAGAACCGGAGATGGCAGTCACCCAGTGTGGGGTTGGGACGATAAAGATGTGCCAGCTGAAGACAAAAAGGAAACTCTCATTGTAAACCCAGACAAATCTGAATAAATTACATATTGTTATATATTTATGAAAGGTAACAGAAAAGGTATTTGCTAACAATATTTTTCTGTTCTTTGAATAGATATTCCATTAAGTCTATTCGCAGTATATACTCGTATCAGTCATGTTAGGGAAATCTCCAAAGATAGGGAAAATATGTAATGCCGTTAATTATATATTCAATGATGGAACGTTTTTTCCTATGCTCAATTTTATTATCTGATATGAACTTTATTGTGATAAAAGTAGATATGCCAAAACAAGTGATTATTTATTAAATCAACTAGTAAGTAGTCGTTCATTTTATAGTATGTTTATGAAGTGATTAAAAAGATTTTGTATTTTGTGATTTCAACTGTAATTATTTTACGATATTAGTTTAAGATAAATTATTTTGACATTAGATATTAATATATACTCGTACCTACCATAATAAAATGGTGTTTTATTTTTAAAGACATTTAACGACCAATTTATTGTTGTAAACAAGCTTTCGCCTCTGGATCGCCCTCGTGGATCATATTAGGTATATCGGACTTTCTCAGACACTACTCAGACATATGATAAACTTTGTGATTATATCATGTCTCATCAGCCTGATGTTATTATATTGCCACAAAATATTCATACATAAAGATATTTGAATAGAATATTCAATTAGAATATTGCCGAATTTTGAGCAGCGTGAAGCATATATCACCAAGAAGAAACTTGAAGTGGCTGTTGGAGCTCTGAACTGTTTTTCGTATGGCGCGCAAAGCCGTTGGGCCCGGTTGTCATCTTAGAATGGCAGTCGTTATAGCATGGTGGTAGGGCATTTTGCGAATGCCCGCATGGCTAGCTACCACCACCAAGTTAAAATCTGTCGCCAAGCACCTAACGGTGTGTTACGGCAGTTGTCCTTGAGAGCCAATAATTTTAGGTTAGTCTGAACAACATCTTCCACCACATCATCACTTACCATCAGATGAGATAGTGGTCAAAGGCTAACTCGTAATCTCAGGCGTAAATAAAAAAACCAGAAGTTTTGCTATTTCGTTACAAAAAAGAGAACAAATAAATATTACCCACAGTTATTTTAAAATACGCTAATTATATTGGCATTTGTTGCGATCATTAGGATAATTGGAATACCAAAAACGACATTTTTGACCAGTAGGTATATAAAGACAAATATCTGCATTCAATGACTGCTTATTTGCTAATTATGTTCATATTAGTATAAACAATTAATAAATTTGGTAGACAAGTACAATACTTACCACATTATTTTGTGAGGAATTTATTTTTAGCTGATAGGCTATTTTTTGACCATTATCTCACCCAATGGTAAGTGATGATGTGGTCGAACATGTTATTCAGGCTAACACTGAATCAAGAAAGAGCTTATAATGGTACCGATGCGCGATGTCTACAGTAAAAGTATTAATCAAAAGGGCTTGTTTTTAGGGTTCCGTACCTCAAAAGGAAAAAAACGGAACCATTATAGGATCACTTTGTTGTCAATCTTTTGCTCAGGCACGCATGGAGGTATTTATATTAAATATTCAAGTCTATTGTACTTTAGAGCTGGGAAAAATCAACACAATCAAAAGACTCAGCCGTTTATGCGCAAATTTTCGACACTCGCAAAGGAATCAAAACCTTTAGGGCACTTCCCGTGAACTTAGAATCTTGAAATTTGGTACGAAGCAACGTATTTTAGGACTGATAAAGGAAATGTTGCGAAAAGCATAAATTTTTAGTAATAAAAATATGTTTAATAATTTTAAAATGTTATGGATTTAATTTAGCAATATAAATATTAAATAAATAATAATTGAACTCGATTCTTTGGTTCGGACAGTTACTTGGTTTTATTAACAGATACATTTTTAGAAGCGGTCTTGTATCAGTGCTGGGGATTATAGTGAAAATAGGCGGTGCCCGCCTTTTGGTCCCATTCCAAGGGACCATAATATATTTGGATAATTTAGTGTTAAGTAGCTGCTTAGACACCTTTACATTTTTTATGTTATTGTGACGGAACAAGCTCAATGTCCAACTGATGTTAAGCGGACTAACCTCTGCCTACAGATGCATTTCATCACAAGTCACGAATTGCACTGCGCCCCCTCAAAGTGAGACATAGTTGTTAAGTATCTTGTGCCTGCAATAACATATTCCTTCCGGGATATACAGACATGCCTATATCTGTATGGGAATACTGAGTCTATGATACATATTTATTATTTGTCAAGATTAGCAAATTCACATGAGACATTACCAAATTTAATTAAAAGTTAAATATTGTTGATAATACAACATAAAAAAATTGCATTCAAAGTTTAAAATGTGTCTATAAAATAATCAATAATATTCAGATATATATAAAAAGGAAAAAAATATAGACAGTCACATTTTATATACCGTATCAATCGCTACTTTTTTTCATAGGATTACTTTCAGATAAGACTCAATACCAAACTCAAGTTCTTGATTAATCTTGATCACTCTTCAACTGTGCCCGAGCTCGTGGGGTTCCAGGCTAGAATATCACCCCCCATCTCTTCCTGTGGGTTTCGTAAGAGGCGTCTAAAGGAAAAATATCAGAATGTGGGCAGCAGCGCCTTCTGAAAACTACTATCTTACACTGTGATCCCCAAGTCACAAGATTTCGCAACCGTCCCCCACTCCACTTGACGGGAGAGGCAGTATTCAGCAGTGGACAATCTGGCTGATACTCTTTAACTAAAGTAAAACTCTAAACAAGAAGTTAACCTGCTGAAACTAAAGCGTGAGGAACTGCACATTGTAGCAGGCCTTATTACAGGTCACTGTAAACCTGAATTACTTTCTGCATAAAACAGGAGCAACAGTACTCCATATAGAGGCTGTATGCGAAAAGATGAGACCGTGGAGCATGTACTATTGCACTGCAAAACCATGGAATAAATAAGAATTACAACGGGACTACAAGAGTCATTCTCATCGACAACATCCTCACCAACATCACACACGTCACTGGAGCAGCTAAGCCACGACCCAAGAGTTATGAGAGCTGTGCTCTGCTACATCAGGGAGTTGGGATGGCTTGGGTAGAAGCTGGCGGAGGAAATGTACAAAACACCCCAAGCGGACGTCAGTGCAGGACATATCACCCCCAAATGGAATAAGAATAAACTACAAACAATGAACTTTCTATGGTCCTCTGTTTGAAGTGATTTGATTACAGCAGGTACTGCTCCTAATCAATTAAAATACTCTATTACTCCTGGGTACTACTACTACTCAGGGTTTCATGTTATATACTACTTAACAAATTAATTACGACCGATTATAGAAATAAACAAGATTACTTAAGTGACAAATATATTACCCATGCTTACGAGTATATTAACAAAAACCGCCATAACCCTAAAGCCTTTCCAAACCGCACCACCCCATAGGGTAATTACCGACTAATTGAAACCCTTAAACGCAACCCAATAAATGTTTGAACTATTTATGATCAACAGATTTGCCGACTGTAAAATACTCCTAAACAAACTGTATTAGCCATTTCTCAAAAGGCTCCAATAAATTGGCTAGGCAGGTAATTGATCTAAATATCAAAGGGAATTTCGAATGGCACTTAGTAAAAATAATTTATACGAGTTTCACGAAAATTTCTAAGTCTGCCTTGATCGGGGTTAAACGGCAAGGTTTAACTGAATTCTAAAAAAAAAGAGGAATATTCGAACGACGCACTTATATTTTTCTTTTAATACACACATTTTATATAAGACCACGCATCATATCATCTAATCTTGATGATCTTTTTTTGTATACATCCAAATAGGTTCCATTTTTATTTCATTTACCTCTGTTGCCTAATTAAAATAGCGGTTTCTTGTACTCTATCAGCCAGATTGTCCACTGCTGAATACTGCATCTCCCGTCAAGTGGAATGGGGGACGGTTGCGAAATCTTGTGAATTGGGGATCACAGTGTAAGATAGTAGTTTTCAGAAGGCGCTGCTGCCCACTTTCTGATATTTTTCCTTTAGACGCGTCTTACGAAACCTACAGAAAGAGATGGGGGGTGATATTCTAGCCTGGAACCCCACGAGCTCGGGCACAGTTGAAGAGTGATCAAGATTAATCAAGACCTTGAGTTTTGTATTGAGTCTTATCTGAAAGTAATCCTATGAAGAAAAGTAGCGATTGATACGGGATATAAAATGTGACTGTCTATATTTTTTACCTAATTTACTCTGTAGACTATATTATCTAACTGGTTACGCCGTTTTATCGTCGCTGTGTCATACAAGTTGAGGTATGCGCCATCTAGGGGTGGGCGCACCAGGTTTAGCCGATAACGCTAACCCAACGGTGTGACAACTGAAAACCACGGCGCCGCGACCCCTACCTTGACTTTGACGAACAGTCGTTCGAAAGGTTGCATCGCGTACGCACCCCCGCATCTTTGTGATAGTGATAATCCCCCCGCCGCCATTGCCTGGATGCTGATGCAGAGCCCGCCAAACGGAAAGCAAGTCGGCAACGCCAGGTTAGTGCTCATTCCCTATTTTGGTGTGTATTCTCTTCTATTGTGTGACACAGCATTTATTTCTCGTCAATACCGCCCGCATCCGTATTTAATTTTATGACCTTTCGACTCGCGTCACCATAATTTTTGGTCCAATCGAACCGGATTTGAACTGGTTTCTGTAGCTATCGTTGGTTAAATATCACTTTTTCAACCCTATTATTTACACCGCATACATATAACTATAACCGCATAATTATTTACACCGCATTATTTATCATTAATAATATATTTACACCGCATAGTTCATAAATCTTACCGCTTACCTAGCTAAGATTTACTTTAAAAGCATTTTTCGATCATAATTACGCATTTACATACGCATTCCAATTATAATATTTCACTTTTACCGCATACTTTTTATTGTAAACGCCTGATATTTGCCTATGTCGCATACTATTGCATAAAATACTCTGTTGAATTGCATTTATAACTGTATTTTTGATAGTAAGTTCTTAATTACGCAGTTACTAAGCAGTACGGTGTGATTATTCTTTCACATTCTTTACCTTATTCTTATGTTATTTTGCTGAACTAAGTGTTACCTATATTTTTTGTAACGTTTATTTCACGAAACACTTGCTTAGTAATCGTTCGTATTACATATTGTCGATCATAACATCGCATTTTGCCTCTTATTTTATTGAAATAAAATGTGGGTAGGTTCGTGCTTTCGCTGGTAGGCATCGGACCTTCATATTATTTCAAACGCATCGATCAACAACAAACGCTTCAGATCGCATGAATCAACGTTCACAATAACATAGTTGTATTTTCTTGTCGAAACACACTTATTCTGGAAATACTGTCTGAACAGACTTATTCTGGAACGGACATATTTTAGTATTCGTTTCGATTTATCTGCCTTGTAAACATAATAAGGGGAAGTTTACGGAATAAAGTTGGTCAATTGTGACTTAATGTTTACTTCATATTGCACTTAGTGTTAAGGGACTGAATACCGGAATAACTTTCGTGTTGTTTTTATTTTATTTATTTTTAACTTTTCGTAACCGGTTATTCAGGAAGTAGTCTTAATTAGCAAACAAACATTATAAAATGGCATTGGAAGCTAAAATTAAATTAGTTGTTGCAAAAAAGGAAGCTATTTTCGCCCATGTCACCACCTTATACGATTCCTCGAAGAAAATATCTAGGTCTGATAGTACTTTAGATACTAGAAGTAGACAAGAGTTTCTAGCATCTTCATCAAATATTGACAAACTATATGCGACTTTTAATGATCTATGCGATCAACATAACACATTGTCGTTGGAACAAGATCCTGATCACAAGTTTGATTTTAGTAATTGGACCGCTTTCGAAACTTTGTTTTCGATGATACAACACACCCGTTCGAGTTTATTGGCTCGAATTCATGCCACCGCTTCGACCAGTAGTGATAAAAGTGGTCAAGATTTTGAATATGGGTGCCGCCTACCACCTTTACAGCTTAGAGATTTCTCTGGAGACGTAACTACGTGGCCATTATTTTATCAGAGCTTTAAAACAAATGTGCATGATAACGAAAAACTGAATGATAGTATGCGTATTCAATATTTAATTTCGAAACTAAGTGGTACAGCATTGAATACGTTTGCAGGAGTGACTCCAAATGAGCAAAATTACCGGATTATATGGGACTCATTGGTGGCTCGTTACCAGGATAAGCGATTGTTAGGCTCGGCATATTTAAATGAAATACTCGATGCTAGACCTGCAGCCGATTCTGCCACCCAATTAAACAATTTTATAGAACGAGTACACTCTTCTTGGGCCGCTTTGAAACAGCTAGACATTGACAACCTAGCTGATTTTATGTTTACACACATAGCGTTAAAAAAGATAGATACTAAGGTAGTGCAAAGCTTTGAACTATCCATTCGCAATAAAGATATTCCTACTAGCACTGACTTAGTCGATTTTGTACGACACCATATAAAAATTCTAGAACGGACAAATGCGGGTAGTCTAAAGCCAGCAGGTACCGCGAGTAACAACAATAACGCACAATTTCGTTCGCGCAACCCTGCTCAGACTAAAGTTTCTCATACGTTCGCTGTGCTAGAGGATGAGAATAAACGCTCTTGTGTCTTCTGCAAAATGTCAAACCACAGGCATTTGTACGAGTGCGTGGCGTTTAAGAAAATGCCCGTGACTGACCGCTTTAATTTCATTAAAGAAAACCGCTTGTGCATCAACTGCTTTAGCCCGTCTCACAACACAATGAAGTGCGCGTCCCGCAATCTATGCAAAATCTGCTCAAAGCGCCACCACTCATTATTGTGTAGAAATAATACACAGAACTCCGCAACTATGGGCACGGAAACTGTTTCCCGCAGCCCTGCCGCTACTACTAACAACTCTCATACCGCAAATTCACACTCTGTATGCTTGCACACACACAACAATACAGCAGTGCCACACCCGCATATCGAGCACACGGGTATCACTTCGTCTGAGCATGGTGCACCGGTGAACTCGCTCGTTTTACATTCGCATAATGAAAATAATACCCGCAACCAGTTGGACAAAACAATTGTGTTACCTACCGCTGAAGTGAACGTGCCTGTTGAAGGAAAGCATTTCATATTGCGCTGCCTGATAGATAGCGCATCACAAAATAACATAATAACATCGGAGTGTTGCAAGCTGCTGAACTTAAATATCCAGCCGCTTGCCAACGCTTCGCTAAAATCAGTAGGTTCTTCATCAACACCCATTAAGGGTTGTATCACACTGACGGTACAGTCGCGCGTGTCAGACGCTCATTACTCCGTGACATTCTTAGTAGTAGATAGTATTACGGATAAATTACCTACTAAGGTGATCTGTACCTCAATGTTGGATCACTTTAATGGCCTACCGCTTGCAGATGAGCACTGGAGCTCGCCAGGAGTTGTGGATGCAATTCTGGGGACCCAAATGTTTGCAATCATCTTACTTGGGGGTAAAATATCACCGCCATCAGCGCACACCACACAGGATACATTTGTTGATTTTCCGAATCTCGCAAAATCAGGCCTATATGCCCTACAGACATCGCTTGGATATATTATCACCGGCGAAATCGTCAACGGCCGTGATAATATTATGTCCTGGTCCTTCGGTCCCTTAGTAAACGAGCTAGATAAAAGTATAGAAAAATTCTGGGAACTCGAGGAAGTTCCTGCCGCAAATATCATAAGTCCGGAAAATTATGAGTGTGAGCAACTGTACATGTCAACGGTCACCAGGAAACCTTCTGGTCGTTACGTCGTCTCGCTACCGTTTAAGGGTGATCCACAGCTGCTAGGAAATTCTTTTACCACTGCTCAGCGCCGATTAGCTTCGCTTGAACGTAAGTTTCATGCCATTCCCGCTTTGCGTCAGGCGTACAATGATGTAATCACAGATTACCTAACTAAAGGCTATCTCACAGAAATGCCATACATACCTTCATCAATCGCTGAGGGTTATTTCATACCGCATCACGCAGTAATGCGCCCAGATAAGTCCACAACCAAGACTCGCGTTGTTCTGGACGCCAGTGCCAAGACGGACACGGGCGTGTCTCTGAATGACTTGCTGCACACCGGTCCTAACCTACAAGCAGATTTGTTCTCGCTTCTTTTAAAATTCCGCTACCTGAAAGTTGCCATTACAGCTGACATACAGCAGATGTATCTAAGAATTCTTTTGAATGAAAACGATCACAAGTATCAAAAAATATTGTACCGCTTCAACGACAATGAGCCACTACGTATATTTCAATTCAACTCAGTGGCTTTCGGACTTCGTTCGAGTCCGTACCTAGCCATGCAAACGATCCGCCAGCTGGCAAATGATGAATGTCATCGGTTCCCTCGCGCAGCCAAAGTCGCTAGCAGAGAATTGTACATGGACGACCTCAGCACTTCTGTACACACGGTCGCAGATGGCACTCGTTTGGCGGACGAATTGCTAGCCTTGTTTGATGCAGGCGGATTCAAACTTGTTAAGTGGGCAACAAATTCACCTGAGCTCCTTGCCTACTTGCCAGAGTCACACCGCGCAGTAATCGAATTCACCGACGATAATGACACTTTAAAAATATTAGGTTTGAAGTGGGTACCTACAGCTGACACGTTCTCCTTCACTACATCCACTTCTACTGTAACCAATACCAAACGCGCCATTCTTTCCACAATTGCTCGCTTGTTCGACGTGCTGGGGTTCGCAGCCCCAGTAATTCTTTATGCAAAGATTCTCCTTCAGGAGCTGTGGACAAACAAAATCGGATGGGATGAAGTTCCTTCCTCGGATTTAGTTGATCGCTTTATAAAATTCAAAGAAGAACTGCCTCTTTTATCCGAACTGCAAATACCTCGACATCTGGGGGTCGCTGCAGGCTGTGTAGTGAATTTGGTTGCATTCGGGGACGCCAGCTCTAAAGCGTTTGGATGCGTCATATATATGCATGTCGAGCACCCGAACGGCAACATATCTGTTCAGTTGGTTTGCTCGAAATCTAAAGTCGCACCACTTAAAACTATATCGCTAGCGAGACTTGAACTGTGCGCTGCACTTCTCCTCGCTAAACTTGTCAAACAAGTTCATAATGCATTAGATAACCGCTATCCTATCAAGGATATATTCGCTTTCTCAGATTCCACGGTCGCTCTGTCCTGGATCCACTCATCACCGCACCGCTGGCAAACCTTCGTAGCCAACCGAGTAACTAAAATACACGAAATGCTATCTCCTGGGCGTTACTTCCATATAGAAGGGATTTTAAATCCGAGTGACGCCGTGTCAAGGGGCTTGTTGCCATCACAATTAATAAAACATCCGCTATGGTGGCACGGGCCATCATGGATAAGCTGCCCAATTGCTGAATGGCCTATTGTTACATTTGATCCATCCCACACGGATGGTACTATACCCGAAGCGAAGTCCTCGGTCACTCTGACGGCAATTTCTAATTTGGAAAACCCTCCGCTTCTGGAACTTGCTCTACGAATCTCCTCATGGAAAAAACTGATACGCATTATTGTTTATGTATTACGCTTTTCTCGTAAATTACCGCGAGCGTCTTCAATTCAGGTTTCTGAGTTGGAAGTCGCTGAAACAACGCTATTGCAGCATTTGCAAAATAAATACTTAGCGGAAGAAATAAAGAGCATTAGAAAGGGTAGCTTACCCTCGCCTCCATTAAGGAAACTCAGTCCTTTCATTGACGAATTAGGGCTGCTGAGAGTTGGTGGAAGATTATCGGACGCTGATATACCATATGAAAATCGCCATCCAATATTACTACCTCGTCGCGATCACGTAGTAGACCTGATTATTGACGATTGTCACCGCTCTAACTGCCATACTGGCTCTCATCTCGTCATGTCTTTGCTGAGGCAGCGCTACTGGATAATTTCGGCCAGAAATATAATTCGTCAACGCATAAGAAAATGCAACTTCTGCTTTAAAATTGCACCATCTCACCCAACGCCCCTTATGGCAAACCTGCCAGCGGCTCGTGTGCAAGAAGCCAAGCCATTTGCGCACACTGGAGTTGATTTTTCGGGACATATAAATATCACCCTCACTCGCAAACGTGGTGTACGCAGCCAGCGCGCCTACATTGTTCTGTTTTCATGCTTGACGACACGATCTACACACATCGAAATCGCATCGGATCTCTCTACTGAAACATTCCTAGATGCTTTCAAACGTTTTTTGGCTAGAAGAGGACCCGTTTCGTGCATGTACTCGGACAATGGTACCAACCTGATCGGCGCAAAAAGGCATTTAGATGAGCTACACACGTTCTTAGCTTCACAAGAAACGTCAACCGCTATCCGTAATGAACTGAATAATAGAAGAATCACGTGGAAAACTATTCCTGCCAGGGCGCCTCACTGGGGTGGAGCCTGGGAAGCTAACATAAAGTGTGTCAAATCGCATTTATATCGCACCATTGGTCAGCAACTTTTGTGCTATGAGGAACTATTGACAGTTCTTACTCAAATCGAATGTATTTTGAACTCGCGTCCTCTGTGCCTAATGTCTGACCAACCACATACTATTCTGACACCAGCCCATTTTCTTAATGTGACCCCATTGCAGTCTCTACCGGCTCACGAAGTTGACGCCAATAAACCTATATATAATAGGAAAAAGCTTCTAGACAGCTTAGTCCAAAGCTATTGGAAGCGTTGGCACGTTGACTATTTACACACGTTGCAAATGAGGCAAAAATGGAACCGGCCTGATGTCCAGTTACAACCAGGCACTCTGGTACTCATTCACCAGGACGACGCACCTCCGCTTAGGTGGCCAACAGGTATTATTGAGCAAGTGTACCCTGGTAAAGATGGTATCATTCGTGCCGCGTTAGTCCGAACTGCTTCTGGAACTTTTAAACGGCCAGTTGTAAAACTGTGCCCCCTTCCATCGCAATAGTAATAAACAATTTCTTAATATAGTTATAATCGCATTCATACATAATTACATATTTATATACTAATTTTAACTTATATTTTACATATCAACACATACATCTAATATACACGCAAACCTCAACACATTTCATTTTGCATCTTTTTTTGTATACCCCGCACATACTCGTATTCTTTTGAAAACCCTGCGGTCTTTCAAGCCGGGGAGTATGGTTACGCCGTTTTATCGTCGCTGTGTCATACAAGTTGAGGTATGCGCCATCTAGGGGTGGGCGCACCAGGTTTAGCCGATAACGCTAACCCAACGGTGTGACAACTGAAAACCACGGCGCCGCGACCCCTACCTTGACTTTGACGAACAGTCGTTCGAAAGGTTGCATCGCGTACGCACCCCCGCATCTTTGTGATAGTGATAATCCCCCCGCCGCCATTGCCTGGATGCTGATGCAGAGCCCGCCAAACGGAAAGCAAGTCGGCAACGCCAGGTTAGTGCTCATTCCCTATTTTGGTGTGTATTCTCTTCTATTGTGTGACACAGCATTTATTTCTCGTCAATACCGCCCGCATCCGTATTTAATTTTATGACCTTTCGACTCGCGTCACCACTAACCATTACAATATATTGTTAAAGTATGTCCAGAAACAGAGTGGACTTGATATTTGTTACTAAAATGTCAATAAACAATAACTTTAACTGATTTCCCGTATGTATCGTCATATATTAACTATACATCAATAAATAATTTCCAGATGTAATATTGAAATATATTATTTATCATTATTATCATAGTAGCACAATCCCAAAGTCAAATCCCAAGTCCACTCTCTTTCTGAACAGCCTCTGTCCCACATTTGTTACTAAAATAAAAACAGAATAAGTGAGCTCATCCTTTCCTTTTATTTCAAGAAGTAAGTAAGAAAATAAGTGCATGAAATTAGAATTTTGTTCCAACAGTCACGACGCCAAGCGGTTAAGGCCACCAATGTGTAAACCAGGAGATGTCGGTTGAAACTCTACTCCAGATGAAACTTGGTACATGCGATATTAGCATGCTATACTTATTTATCAAAATTATGTTTAGAAATACATACAGTGTTGTACGTTATGCCGTGGTCGAAGGTGCTCAAGCTAAGTCTAGAATAAGAAATGTTCACATAGATAAACTCTACATCACACTGACAAGGGTTAATTCTTCAAAATGCATGTACTCGTAAATAGATAGTACATCTAATGTGAGCCCTAAATATCATTTTATAACAAGCGCAATTTATTGCGCTATAACTAGTATCACGATGGCAGTAACGAACTATTCAGTCGACTTTTAGCAATATGACTAAATAAGATAGAACCAGGAATCCAAATCAGCCGAGCGTTGGTTCATCTCAAAACTTTGTTAAAAGATTGGACGAGATATTGGTGGCAAAGCTGAAAATACCTGAAAGTTTCAGACACAATATGAAAATGAATTGTGATTAATTAGTTGGCCATTTCCGTAATTTTCTATATTCATCTGATTGTGCGTCTGACTAACTGATTATTCATCTATGGTATTCGTATATTATTGATGTTTGGAATGATATTTAGATATTGTAGGAAAATAAGTAATTACTTTATCATTATATCTTACACTGGCCTATGTTTTTTTGCCCGTGGATCATCACAATCTTCACCCAGGTAGAGAGAGGTAGCTGGGATATGTCAGATTCGGCACCAATTACTTCCACAGCAGCAAGTGCCCTAACTAAGAACTACTGACTAAAAACCACAAGTTGTTACCTTTTCCGCATTTAGTGGGAACGCGAGAACGCTTTTGTGTACAACCTGAACTGCAGTCCGTCTCCGGACCCTTCCCCAAGGGAGAACCCCCCATTGCTACAAACCAGGACGTATTGTGTATTGGAATCAATCCTAAAACCTTCTATAGTAGTTATTTTCTAAACTTATGTAACTAATAGACAATCCGAAGATACAATTTACAAAACTTACTCCTTGAACTAGAAGCTCTAGGTGCGGATTAGCATATGAGTAGATCCGACGCCTGCTACTTCGGCCGCAGAGGATAGGGAGAGCGGCTAATGCCATAAGGACACTCCTCTACCTCCGCGGCCTCAGTGCTTTATCCAACAACAGGCTGCGGTGCGGAGAACTGCGGTAGGGAGAGCGGTGCACCTTGATTCCGGCACTACTTTCTCAATATGGCCCCAGTCTCTCAATATCTGTGCCGCGAATACAACGTCGCTACTCATCTCAGCTGCGGTGCCGCCCATTTACAACAATGCAACATATACAGCTGCTTTGACATGTGCTTGAGGAGAAACATCGAAGGAAGCAGCCCTACTACAGGATCGCTTAGCTTCACAATGGTGACCCAGCCATTCGACCAGTAAGCCCCCTGCGAAGCCAAAATCTGGTCTACAATTTTTTTGTACGTTTAGTAAATTCTATTACGCATTCCTGTTCACCCAGAGGTAGGTAACCGGGATATGTGGGACTCGGCAACGACTACTCCTACAGCCGCAAGCGCCCCTACTAACTACAGAATACACTGTGTCACACCTCATCGGCATATGGTGGGAACGCGGGAAAGCTTTAACGTACAACCGCGAACAGTCCGTCTCCGTACCCTTCCCTAGGGGAGACCCCCCAACAGTGACACGCCAGGACATATTGCGTTAAAACAATGCCAGACCCAACCCATACCTAGACGCCCTAGGTCTCCTTGCAGCGGGTCAGATGAGTAGCCACGCCACCTGCTACTTCAGCCGCACTGGTCACTTCACCGTGGTGGCCCATCCCTGGTTAGTAGAGGCAAGACAGGGGAGCCCTTCTGCCACGACATGGTGGATACCTATGGGAGGGAAATCTGAGCCACCATGGACTAGTTTCAAACTGATAAAATAAATTTCCGTTGAATACCAGTCTAACTGATTTCTAAATAATAAACTTTATTAACAGCCAACAAGTTAGCTTTTAACAACTACTTACACTCACTTGTTGGTAAGTAATGGAGTAGTCAAGGTCGGTAAACAGATTAAAATTAATTATATTACAAAACACACACCATTTAATAAATTGGTCGACACACGGTTAGCTCTTATGCAAATGGAGATGGCCCACTAAATGGCTTTATAGTTTATATCTGACTTTTAAAATGTCAGTAGCTGTTCGGAGTATGACTATGTCTGATCTACCAGAGGGCAAATGTAATAATATTATATCCTAATTGAGCATACATCATAATAGAACAATGTAATTTTTTTTTCTTTGTGATGTTTATGTTTGCGATTCCATATATCTGGATAGTTCTGAGTAAGCTCTACGAAGTTGAAAGTTTCTTCACTTGACCACCCAGTAGCCATTGTATTGCACTTACTTAAATAATATTAAAATCAGAACAAAGGCACGTCGAAGCTACGACGACATCAGCATGGATTTGCTGTCCTCTGGTGCATAGAGAAATACACAGTCAGGTCATAAATTCTGTATCATGTTTAATATAAAATAATTGAAACAAGTTTATTCATTATGTAACCATTTATATACCAAAATGAACTTAACAAAACATAGATTTTTATGACAATAAAGTTTATTCAAAATGACCTCCGTGATTTTGAATACAGGCCTTCAATCTGCGCGGCCAGTCGTCTATCGCAGCACGAACGAGGTCCATGTCAATATCGGCGGCTGCCTTAATCAAGGATGTCTTGAGTGACTCCGAATTGGGATGAGGCTTTGAGCACGCCTTTTCCTCCAAGTGTTGCTATATCTTGTAATCTAACGGACTCAAATCTGGACTGGAGGAGGGCCAGTCTTCGTGCCGGATGAAGTCGATTTCACGCGCCGCCAGCCAGTCTTGTGTGCTCTTCGCTCTATGAGCTGGCGCCGAATCTTGTTGGAATACCCAGTGCCTGTTATTGAACATGGTATGAGAAACAGGTTTCACAAGGTTTGTCAGGACTGTATTTTGATACAAAACAGCATTCGTTTTTACACCTTTCTCACAAAAATGTACCTCTGTTAAGCCCCAATAAGAAACTCTCAACCATACCATGAGCGAGGATGGAAAATGACCTCGTTGGACATGCGGAATACGGTTGCTCGCTTCTTCACTACTGTGTGCGTACACCTTATCATTAAGTTTCTTGTAGCTCTCTTCTACGGTAAAAATTCTTTCATCTGAAAAATGAATTTCCCGAATTTTTTTTCCCGCGTACCGCTTCAACAAAGCGCGGCATCTCTTCGGTCTCAGGTCCATTAGACGAGCATTTAAACGATGTTCTCTTATTCTTCGATATGCCCGAAGCCCTAAGTCTTCATTTAACACCCTCTTCACCGTGGTTCTGCTTAACCCCATCTGAAGGGCCAACAGTTTCTGCTTACGTTTGGGATTTCTTTGAATTCGCTCCTTCACAGCTTTTATCACTGCTGGAGTCCTAACAGACCGAGGGCGACCACTTCTTGACCTGTCATCTATACTAGAGTCTTCATTGTATCGTTTGATGGTACGATAAACGAATCTTTTGGTAATATTCAAATTTTTCAGTATGTCAAAAATTTTAATTGGCGCGTAACCGCAACGATGCAACGCAATAACTGCAACACGGTCTTCTTTAAGCGTCCACTCCATATTTAAAAATGAGTAAAATTCTAAAAAGTATACATTTTTATTTTCATGAACAATTCGAAATTCGAATTCAATAAACTTTTTTGTGGCCAGCTTTATAAAATAAAAGTTTTTACTGTGTGACAATACTTATGACCTGACTAGGTATAATACTCTGATGCATGAATGATCGGCGGTCGTGTGGGCACGCAGACGCAACTGCACGCAAAATACTGTTGATACATGGCGAAAACCAGACATGTCACGGGGTTCACTATAGGTTGACCTTCAGTACCACATTTGCCATAAAGTTTTCCATTCTGGTACACTTCGAAAACATAGTTACATACCTACTCGCCCCGCCAAACGTAGTGCCCCATGTCAAGTGTTATAACGTATAATTTAGTGGGTTATGTTTTTAAGTGCACTATTTAACGCTATGGAAGGATCGAATGCAACACTGTCGATTTTTTGGTCTCAAAACTTTAAATCGTTACTCAAGGAAGCATCATGGGACCACTAATCTTCCTTGTATAAATGAGTTGTCAAATACAATAAATCACCAAATTGACTTTGTGGAAGATTTCACTTTAGTTAAATAGGTTAGGTTAAATACATCTGAATATAAAAAAATAAGCCAAGCACTTGAATGTAGCGCGCTCCAAGGTTTGCTTAGCCGTTCTGAGCTGATCAGAAAAGACAAGAAAAGTTATAGCATGGTGGAAGGGCATTTTGCGAATGCCCACTTGGCATGCTACCACCCTCAAGTAGAAAATCTGTCGCTAAGCCCCTAACGGTATGTTCCGGCAGCTTTCCTTGAGAGCCAGTAATTCTAGGTTAGCTTGACGACATCTTCGACCACATCATCACTTACCATCAGGTGAGATAGTTGTCAAAGGCTAACTCATCAGCATAAAAAAGTATACTATGAATTGGTTAAACAATTATAATCTACATTTAAATCTAGAAGAACTAAACAATACACCTTAATTTTCCACGATTAAAAGTAATAAAATTATCATTAAATACTAAATAACAATTATAGAAAAAGTAAAATATGTAGTGTTTCTAGAGTTGGTTCTTGATGGTTGATTGTCACGGAAATTTGAAGAGTCATATTGATTACATACGTAAAAAATATAGTAAATTCGAATAAGATTAACCAAAGTAGTATCACGACAAGCAGCAAATTGTGCTTATCATAGAAACGTTACAAATCATCACTTTGAGGAGAGTATTTATAATGCAAAAGATATGACCACGAACACTAACTGGAGCCGACAAAATCATAGTTGTGTACCAATATTTAAAGGCTTAAATAACTTCCGCCACGTAGCTCAAATGCAGTAGTTTGGAAACTCATTCGTTTGCTTAATGCAAAAATCATGATGTAAGTAGCTTAGTTCATTTAATTGTATATTTTTTATTCTATTTGTTATACATAACATGAATAGCTGTACATAAATATTACACGTAAACCACGAAAAATCCCGAAGAGGCTACTACTATATGTTAATGTAAGTTATATTATGGCCCAAGTGTTTTCGTAGTGTGCACTAAATTATTCAATAATTTAACGGATACAATTAAAACTATGATATTTACAAAATTTAAAAACAATATATATTACAACTTTATTAATAATAATTGTTATCGATACAAATGCTATTTACAATAGGAAAATTCTTAAAAGATAAAAAAATTTGACATTTTATCCATATAGACAACGATACAATGTTAATAAACTATTACTGGTATGTTATTGATCTCAATAATATTGTACGTCCGAAAAGGTTGCCATTGATACTTTTATAATTTTGACTAACAAAGAATTTTTTCTTTACCTGGATGTAACAAACAACTGTAGATAAAAAACATTTATTATATTATAATATAATATTCTATAATATTATATTTTATATAGATATATTTTTTTGATACCAATACAAACTCGTAGCAAAGTTTACTTAGCTGTTCTCAACCGATCAGCAAAGTTAAGCAACGTCCGCCGCGGTCATGAGTTGGATGGGTGACCGCTAGTGACAATACTAAAGAGCGTTTCCGTGCTTTGGAGGGTTAAGCCATCGGTCCCGGTTGTTGTCTTATGATGGCAGTCGTTATAGCATGGTGGTAGGGCATTTTGCGAATGCCCGCCTGGCTAGCTACCACTCTCAAGTAGAAAATCTGTCGCCAAGCACCTAATGGTGTGTTCCGGCAACTGTCCTTGAGAGCCAGTACTTCTAGGTTAGCCTGAACAACATCTTCGACCACATCATCACTTACCATCAGGTGAGATAGTGGACAAAAGCTGACCTATCAGGCAGAAAAAAAAAACTTTTGACTTGAATAACAAGATCCCATAAGCCAAGACACATCTAAAAATAACTTATGAGGAAAATCTTTTTCTAAATCGGGATCCAAAAACTCCCTAAAATTATTTTCTCAGTATGTAGGTATGATGCATGATAGTAATTTCAATTACGGGCAAGCCTTTGTATGGTTGCCCTCAAATTGAGCACTTGTCGGAGCTCAATTACATTAATCCATGGTGTTCTTTTTCTGTGATATGTTTTTTTTTCTTATGAATTTATAGCAAGTGAATAAAATAGGTGCGATCGGAAGTATCATCAATCACAAGAAAACTTGGTAAAAACATAAAAACAATCTGAAGCATTTGGACTGTCTATACGCCTAAACAGCCAAAGAGCTTTTAAAGTTATGTACAACGGGATCGTAATACGTACGTCTACCCACCTCTTTCCTATCTAGGGATCTCAGTAACCCGAATTATTAAACCACAATAGGTAGTTGTTTACATTTTCTCAAACTACGTGATAGGGGAATATTGTAAAAAAAGAGATTATGCATACAGTATATAAGTTTCCACATCAGCAGCTCAAATATGCAGTGTGCTGTTGTTTCAGTAAGGAAAATGCGATATGGCTGTGCGAGTGAGATCAAGGAGTTTTAATTTAGAATACCACAAAAAATATTAACCAAATAATAAACGTTCGAAAACGCATATATCATTATAATTTGAAAAAAATAATGCTTTCTTACATCCATTAAAATAATTTTAAAAAGAAATAAGGAACGTTATATAAATAAACGCTTACAATGTTTATAAACAGTTATAGTATAAAAAATATTTATTATTAATTAATCTTAAATATAGCAAAAGAATATAACAGTTGCAGTTTCATTGACCACCATTTAATTACCTGCAAAACTACATAAAAGGTATGTAATTGAAACTGTAAACTCTTATTATACTGTTGCGTAAATCACACATCGAAAACGTGAGTTTACAAAGATTGATAAAAAAAGCTATTCCTGAAATTTTAATTGGCAATTTAAAAAAGTCCCCAATCGTTAGATACACTCGACTTAATCCATCAAACGCCAATGTTTGCTTTCAATCAAAGTGACCGTGTGCTCACACAGATTGCAAAAGCTGGCACGGCGCATCTGAATCTACCAAAATATTTTTTGTAGTCATTCAACATCACCCTGTGTAATTTGCTGAAACTTTTAATCAAATTCGCTCTTGGTTCAGTATCTTTACCGCGTCTATCTAAGTAACATCAGCATTGGACAACTTGCAACAGACATTTTAAATAACGAATAAAAAGTGATCAAAATGTTAGAAGGCAATGATAGTCAACTTGAAAATAACTCGTTCACCTTCTTCAGTCCTATAGGATTGGTTCTTCACGATGACGACAATATGTTTGAGGAAAGTGTTACCATTAAGATTCTTTTGACTATTTATTTGGGAGTAGCCATGGTTCTAAGCCTTATTGGAAATATTTGTACTTGTGCCGTCATTGCTCGCAACCGATCAATGCGGACCCCAACCAACTGCTACCTCTTCAATCTGGCTGTTACAGACATCCTTACTGCTTGCTTTGTTCCATTGGAAATATACATCATTTGGATTCCTGAGTTCTATCCTCTTGGAGAAATTGGATGTCGAATTCACTTCATGCTGTGGGACTTTATAAGCAACTGCAGCCTGCTCATCATCACTGCCTTTACAGTCGAGCGTTACTTAGTCGTAACCAGACCGTTCCTTCGTCAGAGACTGTCTTTAAACTCTCGGGTTTTCAAAATAGTTGGAGTTATCTGGCTAATATCTTGTTTTTTCTCCATCCCTGACATTTACTTCCTTGATTTGCTGGAAAGGAAAAAATATGTATTTTGTTACTTCACTGTTTCATTTGCTGTTAGTATCATTATAACCATAGAGATATTTGTGTTTTTTGTTATACCAATGACAATCATCATCGTTTTGTATGGTTTGATTATCATAGATCTTAAATCAGCAAGGCAGAAACTTCGGAGTAGTCCTGTGACTAATCAGCAAAATAAACAAAAAATAGTGAAGATGTTGGGTAAGTTATATCTGATATTTTAATTAAGTTCTTCAGAAGGCGCTGCTGCCCACCTTCAGATATTTTTTTCTTTCGTTGCCACTTACGATTTCCATAGGAAGATATGTGGGAATAGTCTAGGACCTGTGGGGTTCCGGGCTAGAATGTCACCCTCCCATCTCTACCGGTGGGTGTCGTATGAGGCGACTATGGGTGGGCAGCAGCACTGTGTATTGAAGTAAACTAATATTCGAAAGCTACCCAGTAGATAGTAAAGAGAATCCGTATTTTTGGAAGTGAAAGTCAAATACCACATATACGCTTGTACTTTTACAAACAACTCATGATTCATACAATGAAGCACTGATAGCTCAGTGGCAATGGCTGTCGTGCTGGGAGTCTACTGTTAAAATCGCTGCTGAGTGTCACAAATATATCTTTTCATCTCATGGTCGTAGGACATTTTCAAAATTCTATCATCATCGCTTAATAGTATAAAACAAAGTCGCTTCCCAATGTTTGTCCCTATGTGTGCTTAGATCTTTAAAACAACGCAACGGATTTTGATTTCGTTATAAATAGATAGAGTGATTCAAGAGGAAGGTTTAAATGTATAACTCTTGCATAATATATTAGAGAAACACTGATAATTTTAGATGTTTCTAATGTGTTGTCGTAAATAAACATATTTCTTTGCGCTTACATTGTAAGCGCTGGCTGAACCGTACGAGATAGATCAAAATAATTTACTACAGCAATACTGTAAGTAAGTACCTTTTGAAGGTGTACAATATACACCTTCAAAAGGTCAACAAAATATCAGTAGCAGTAGATGTCTTTTTCTTAGGGATAACCCACAATAACTATTTTTTAACCTTTACTTTTTACGAGAAATAATGTCTTATTTACAGCATAAATCCTTATATTGAATTAAGTACCTTAAACACATTGTGTATTTAAAATAAATCTGTACCTGTACCTGTATCAGTCGTATCGTCTACTGCTGAACACAGCCTCCCCTATTAAGGGGGTATTTGCCATAATTTCCACGCTTGGCAGGCGGCTTGGGGATCGCAGTGTAAGATGGCAGTTCTTTAAAAGGCGCTGCTGCCCACTTTCCGGTATTTTTCCCTTAGTCGCCTCTTACGACACCCACGGGGTGATATGGGGAGGTACAATGCTAACCCGGTGCTGGGTTAGCATTGTACCTCCCCATATCACGATCACGGGAACGATATTATATTATTTTGTTTATAATGGTCATTAATATGATTCATGACGAGCTCAACCGTGGATAGAGTTTTCTTTCAGCAAATCTTATAGAGTAAAATAGATCACGTGATCTATATTAACGTGAACGTTTTTGTATAGAGACATTCTGTAGTATTTATATTCAGTATCAGCATTGGACCTGTGCGAAGCCAGGGCGGGTCGCTAGTCAAAATATAGGTACAAAATACCTTCATGTGAAACATCTGACACCAAGAACCTAAGAGCGTGTTCCAGCAGCTGTCCTTATGTAAGGCTTTGCCTATCCAACGTTTTGATTATTTTATCACTTTCCATTCGGTGATCAAGCTATGTCAAAGGCAATCTATCAGTAATGAAAGCAAATTATGTAGCAATCAACTGTTTAACAGCAATTGTATTGTAGATAGCAACAAAGCTGTAAAGCTATTAATTTAGATAATATAACTAGTAATAAATATTACATTATATCAATATTGTAATGTACGTATACCCATTCGAACACAGAATAGAAACGTTATAATATTCTATACATAATCCATTAACAACGCTGATACGAGTGTATCCAGCTCTCGGAAAATGTGTTGTATTCAAATGAAACCCACTGATTGAGTGATTGGAAAGGGGTTCCGTTTCCCACCTGTTTAATATCGATATATCAGGCACGTGTAATATCTCAAACAACTTTATTCAAGCAAATTTCCGTGCAGGTATGTAAGTATTCCTTTGTCGTACAAATTATACCAGGAATTTGAGGTCAAATAAAGCCTCTATTTAATAAAGCCAGTAGGCTAATATATACTCGCTGCAAATGTAACTTTACTGTATTGTGTAAGAAAGCCACCTCTAATTTTTTCTTTGTTGGCCTCTGACCACCTATGGGGGTGGGGTGTGTGGTGCAATTCTATCCCGGCACACGACGCAACTGTATCTAGGTATTATTATAAATTATGTAAAAAAATTATAATATAAAACAATATTTCATTTCCGTGATGATATTACTATAGAGATAGATAGATTTTACGGTTTCAGAATATTTATTAATCTCATAAGAATACAAAAATTCACTAACTGAGATTACTTAAACTAACTTAAATAAAAATAATGTGCTGCAGATCGTTATTTTATTGTTACATGATGTTTTTCTATAATGACATTTTATTATTGTTTTTCTTACGATTAGTAATTAATAATCAAATTGGTGTAATTGGAAATAGCCATACTAATTATGTAAATAGAGATACAGTTATAGTTTTACAAGAAGAAACACCTATTTAGTAGATATAATTAGCCGACTTCAAAAAGGAGTAAGTTCTCCATCGACTGTATGTTTTTTTGTTATAACTCTTAACAAGGTGTGCCAATATAGATATTTTTTAACATCCGAAAACTGGTGGTCGTCATGTTGTCACATTATATTTTGAGTGAGATCTGATGAATAGTATTTGAGTTATCCCTAATAATGCGTATTTTATGTTTGAACTTGGAAGTCAGTTTTTTGTTTTGTTAAAAATTTGATACACGCACATGCCATAAATCCTCTTTAAATTTTCTGAAACAGCTAGCTTATTGCCAATATTAAAACATTATGTGTCATAGTACCCATATAATCATCGTAGATAATTAGGTATTAAAACAGTGTTTTGTAGTATTACAGAACACAGGACGTGTGTTTCCTACTACTTCCACTCAGTTTCGCCTCGTTTTATAAACTCACATTCATGTTTAAATACCCCTTATTATACAGCATAAACAAATTTAATTATATCCACTTTACTACATAGGTTTTTAATCATTCCCGTCGATAACTTCCACTTATCTGTGATTATAATTATATATAATTTTTTCAAATATATATTTTTCGATAAAAATATTTTGTAAAGTTATTATTAAATAACTATTATATAATATATAATAGTTATATAAAATGGCAGGGGGCACAATAAGGTACAAAAAATATATTTAAAAAGACTCAAAAAAAAAATGTTACGTTCACTACCTGCGTGGCCAGTTAGGAATTTTAGAAGCTCTTCACCAAGGCGGTTGGTAATGATCGATGCGCATGTTATTTATTTATTTAATATTGAATGAGCATTCATAATTTTTTTTCCTGTATCATGCTAAATAATCGTTTTATTTTGGTAGAGTGCTATTAGTTCTATAGAGATTTATAATGGGTTAATATCAATAATATAGCTGGAGTAGTTTCTAAGTAACAGTCAAATTAACTGTGAAAAGTGTTAATACTAACAGCCTAAACCTGGATAATAGGGTAATTGCTAATATAACTGTACTGTATCAGCCTCATCATCCTCCGCTGAACACAGCCTCTCCCAGTAGATTGGAAAATGGCAGTAGTCTGGGGGATCGTAGTGTAATATGACAGCTCTTCAGAAGGCCCCGTTCTGGTATTTATCCCTATGTCCCTTCTTACGCACCAGAGGGATAAAAATATTATCCACACACATGCCATAAATCTTCTATAAAAGTTTCTGAAACAGCTATTTTATTGCCAACATTAAAACATCCTGTGTCATAGTATCCATAATATCATCCAAACGAGTGTTAAAATATTGTACTAAATTTTAAAATGCAACTTCTTTTTCATAAAATACATTGTCGGGCACGTGCCTTTCCCTATCACAGCGCGCTAGAGTACGGGGGGAAAGTTGCAATTGTAGCCCAGCCACAACGGAAACAAAAACTATGAAATAACTTGTAGAAATCGGACCACAAAAATTTGAGCACAGAGTGTTTTGAATCAGCAGGGTACCCATAATATTTACTTTGTCGATACACGGCTAAAAAACCCTTATCTACATTGCAAGATTGATTTTATCGCGACATGGTATTAAGGCCTTAACGGTGAGTTAAAAACGAGCCTTCAATCGCTTGAGTCATCATATAAAGTTGAACTAGCCGACCACTTCTCCATACAAACATCGAAGGACGATCACTCTTGAAGCAATGATGGCCGAGCGGTAATGCTATGGACTTGCGTGCCGCAGTACCCTGGTTTGATCCCCACCGCCGGCTTGAGCTTCACCGCATGGTGGAAGGGCATTTTGCGATTGCCCGCCTGGCTAGCTACCACCCTCAAGTAGAAAGTCTGTCGCCAAGCACCGAACGGTGTGTTCCGGCAGTAGTCCTTGGGAGCCAGTGAAATGACAGACACAATGAGACTTAGCAACTATGTCTCAATGTGACGGGCGCAGTGCAATTCGAGACTTGTGATAAATTGCAACTGTTATAGGCAGAGGTTAGTCCACTTAACATCAGGTGGGCTTCGAGCTTGTTCCGTCACAATAACATAAAAATAAAAACTCCCTCGAACACATTATATCGATATAAGAAGTAATAGGCCAGTTCAACCGAAATTAATAAGCCCAGATTATGACTATATTGATTATCTGTGATTTACTGGACTACGATTGATGTCAAGAGTTTGATTATGTTGTAGTAGTCAATAATGTAATTAAATGATTGCGTGTATTTTGTTTGTTCATTTAAAACAACAATAAAATTCTTATTGACTCTAAAAATCTCTTATTATTACATATAGCTTCAAGATGACATATAGACGTACATTTTTTTTGTCTTCTTGACATTTTAATTAGTACTTTTTTGGAATTGTATGGAAAAGTGTATATTTTATATTGAATTAATTGTAATTATGATGAATAAAGCGTCGGATTTCTATAATAGCCAATTGTGTTCATACGTCTGTATGTAACAAGTAATAGCGGCACAACATACTTATTATTATAATTTCGTCTAACATTATTTTATCATTTTTTATAACCTGCCTTTATTAATAAAATACTACTAGCTATATACAACCCCAGAGCTACACTTCATTAAATTATTAATTTAATGAAGCATTTAGAAATGTTTATTTTTCTTATAAAATTGTACCTAATACCTATGAAATTAATATGAAAATAAATCAAAGTAATTAGTTCAATTACCCTAATCACTAAAAATAGATGGTATAAAAAAAATCACATAAAGCTTTCCTTGCTTACCATACGTAATTTTTTTTTAAATTTAAATGGCAATGAAAATAACATATATTATTATAAACAACTTTAAACTACTAAACAACTTAAATAATTTTGCCTGAAATAAATGGATTTGAATTTGAATTTAAACGATTTCAATCGCGTATATTTATCACTAACTGTACCTGCGACTTCGTTCGCGATTGCCGTACCTGCAAACTAATTATTCACATTTGAACACTGTTTATCATATTAAGCAACGCTGTTGCCTGCGGTGAAGTTCCATCCCAATACGATGGTTAAAGAACGATAGGAAATATAGGGAACCGTGCTGAATTTCGGGATAAAAAGTATACAATAACCTTCTTCGTAGTATGAACTCAAATCTTGTTAAGTTTCATTGAATTCCATTCAGTAGTTTTGGAGTGATGCGCGACCGGGATACAGACAGATAGACAAAAATACAGTTTTGGCATCAGTGTCAGCTACAGAGTACGATAAAAAATATTTTTTTTAAATATATGCCATATACAGAATTGGATCTGCTACAGTTTTATTAAAAGTATAGAATAGATATAGATTATTTTTGTCCCGACGTTTCAAACACTTTGCAGTGATCGTGGTCACGGGGTGATCGTTTTAAGTTAATTACTATGTGTAATAATCGCGAAAACTTAAGACAACACTATATTTTTTTAATTTTATCTTTGTGTATTTTTTTTATTATTGTGTCGTAACAAGTTCGAGGTCCACCTGATGTTAAGCGGACAAACCTCCGCCTATAACAGATACATTTCATCACAAGTCATGAATTGCACCGCGCCCGTCACCTTGAGATATAGTTGTTAAGTAACATGTGCCTGTAATTTCACTGGCTCTCAAGGGCTGCTGCCGGAACACACCGTTAGGTGTTTGGCGACAAATTTCCTACTTGAGAATGGTCGCTAGCCAGGCAAGTCTGGAAATAAGCCGCGAAAAACGAGGAACACGTTTGTCGTTGTTTCAGGCTAGCCTGAAATGTTACTGGCTCTCGAGAATAGCTGCTGGAAGCCACCGTTAGTTGCTTCACGACAGAATTTCTGGCAGGCAATCGCAAAATGCCCTGCCACCATGCTATAACGACTGCCATCCCAGGAAACCAACACGTTTAACGTGTCCTCTGAAGCACAGAAGCCACTAGCACACCCATCCAATACATGACCGCGGCGGACGTTGCTTAACTTTGCTGATCGGTTACGAGCGTCTAAGCAAATTTCTTACGAGCGCTTCAAAGGTGGTAGCTGGGTATACGAGCAATCGCCAAATGCCCTACCACCATGCTACAATACAATTAATTACTTTTAATTAAAAAAACAATACAATTACTTTAAAATAAAGAAAAAACAACAGCTATAATATTACAAACACTTGCAAATAAAGACTCAACTTAAACTAAGTGTAACCGTGGGCGTTCTTACCGCCTAACGCGATATAGTTAGTTAGTTTCGTTTATTTGCCAGAACTTTGGTTACAATCTTATAAGTACTTAATAATGAACATATAAAATTAATGAACCGTAATATTCAACTACAACTAGGAACACTAGCTCCCACACTAGGATTCCCTGAGTCGTGGGAGTCTAGTCTCTTCCTGTGGTACATATTTTGTGTTTTTTATTATCTACAAGTAACTACTAACTACTGTTAGTTAGTACCCACCCACATTTATACATCAGCTGTGAATCCACTCGCTTACCTACGGAAATAAAGTTACGGAAACAAAGATGATACTTAGTTACATCTAAGCTACTGTCCAAAAAAAAAGAAAAAGGGATCTATGTAACAATCTCACAAACACTGGTGACTTGTTTACGTACAAATACTTAAATTAGCAATATTAATAATTTAATGACAATACAAGGCCACGAACACAATCAAAGGCACATTTCACAACACAACGACAATAATATACAACAGTGTCATTTGATTACATACTTTGTGCTGTCATCTGCTATGTTCACTATAAAATACAAAACAAAATACTGATAAAGATAAAGTGGAGGTAGGAACAGTGTAGAAAACATCATCGAAATTATTAATCTAGTGTGCTAGTGAACACAGGCTTGTGTGTATACACACACACGCATGTAACATGCACACAAGTATTTGTGTGCATGTTACATGCGTGTGAGTCTTGCGGTTAAAGGCATTTTGAAACTACCTTTGTGTATGCATAATAGTTATAAGTGTGGCTGTGTGCATACGCATGCAATGTTAAAGTGTTACTCAAAATTAATGTGTGTGTGAACTTTGTACAATAACGACATCTCAGACGCTGAGCATCTTAACGACTCAGACTCAGCAAGTTCGACTACTAGTACTTCAAAAATCTACTCACATGAATACTATTCAAACGTAGCTTTTTATTTACTTAACAAACAATGAAAATTAATTTTACGAAGGTTACTCACTTTCCAGAATTAAATTAGATGAAATGAAGTTTATTCCAGCATTATTCCATTACATACTCTCATCCCAATATAACACCTTCCTTAACAACCACAATATTATTAACATATGTTTAAGGTTAGGTATAGTGGGTCGGCAAGCATATTATGCCACTTACCAAGAGAATGTCTAAAACGTTATTTCAGAAATATAGCTACATATTTGGGACCGCCTGAAAATGTTGCGAAAACACTTTAAAAGCGTTTTATACAACCATTAGAGTAAGCTTTATGACTTTTCGCAGCAATGCATATGGTTTATAGCAGGACTAAGGTCCTGCTCAGGGTCCTACCTAGGATACCAGTAGTATCCCAACATAGAATACTACTAGTATACTATGTAGGGATACTAGGTTCACTTCTTGAACCTTTCTATCCCAACATTTGAAGATACTAGGTTTAAGAAGTTGTTCACCACATTTTACCAGGTATTTAAGGAATACTAAAAATTGGTCTTAACAAGGAACTTTGTATTTGTTTCAGCTGCAGTTGCTGCTACATTTTTCTTCTTCTGGTCACCGTACTGCATACTTCGTGCTGCAATGGTTCTACCTCGATCCGCCAACAGCGAGAATTACAATGTAAATCTAATAAGACCAAAGATGGCTAAGCAGGTTCCGTGCGAGCACATGCTAAGCCATTTTTCATCAAAATATTAAGAAATGCAGCAGTGAACTCGTCCCATTATGTTACATGAGATGGATTTGAATAAGCATTGTAGTCAGAGGTTAAAATTAATATGATGTATTACAAAATTACAAATATACGATAGGAAAAATTTAAGTCATGTGCGGGATTCGAACCCACCCCTTTAGACGGGACATGCTCTAACCAATTGAGCTAACATGACATGACTTTCTTATCGTTCTTCAAACATCGTATTGGGGTGGAGCGACAGCTATAGTACCACTTACGTTGTACTACAAACAAGACCAATTTGCAATTGGTTTTATACTTGTAAATGATGACGCAACCTTATAATTTTGTAATGTAATCCGCATAGCAGGCGTTATTGCAAACATAACAATATTAAAATAATATGTTGTATGTTATATTTCTTCTCGGGTTTTACTTACGTTGAATTTGGAAAATATCACATCTTTAACGATATTCAAATGTCTATATAGCATGAGCCCTAATAACACATACATACATAACATATATGTGTTTATCACATCTCACCATTTAAATGAATATTTGGAAGGGTAAAATTTTATCGATATTACGCTGCTTACTAAAGGCAATAGTTCACCAACTAGGCATGGCAACATAGGCACTACATTTTGCGGAGTAGCCAATTGGGACCAAATATTTTTATAAATACTTTTATTAAATATATTTAGTGCATTTTATGACTCTTAAGATGATGTTCAGGCTAATCTAGAATTGCTGGCTCTCAAGAACAGCTTCTGGAACACACTGTTTACTGCTTGGAGACTGATATTCTACTTGAGGATGGTAGCTACTCCCCTTAAGTGTCGAAAATCTGTCACCTGGCTGAATTCCCAAAATGCCCTACCAACATGCTATAACAACTGCCATCCTAAGGTAACAATCGGAGCCGAAGACGGCTTAACGTGCGCTCCGAAGTACGAAATTGAATGTTTAAATGAAATTGTAAATGCCTAGCGGTTATCCATGCAAGTAATGACTGCAGTGGACGTTACTAAAACGGCTATTTTAAATACACAAAACTACATTTCAGGCGAAATTAAGAAAAGTATAATTAGAGTTAGGACACTTACGATCCCTAATCAAGGAAGGAAAGGCTTCTTATCTCTCTTATTTTCTTAGTGAAAGAAAATGTAATCGCATTTAGGAAGCTCAGTTGACTCGCGAGTACTTAGTGTAGAGAGAAAAAATACGACTATCGAATGGCCCACGGTGCTTTCAGTCTGATCCTTTTAAACCAAGTACCCGACTCACGGCGCTCGACGGTATCAGACGGCAATCACTAAAAAAGGACGACGCAGTGGCGTGACGACGACGTTTGATACATGCAACTGATACTTACATGCTAGGTCATTTAAAAAAACGGCATGTATAAAAGATTTATAGAAGAGAAATATATATGCAAAGCATGTCCTACTCACCGTTTTTATGGAATTAAGTCGGAACTGCGTAGAATACAGTCGTAAATCTTTATATACAAAAATTACGTGTCACGTTGTTTGTCCGCGATTTACTTCCTAAACTACTGAACTGATTTATAAATTTTATTTTCTCACCGTGTGCAATTTAATCCAAATTGAAAGATGGAATTGTTTACATCTCAATTTATAGTCGCAATTACCCGTGCGAAGCCGGGGCAGGCCACTAGTAATTTATAAAATTTTATAGGTCCATGACATGTTAAATTCACATCCTTGTTAATTTGTCACGTAATAATGCCTAAATATTCCTCGACCTAGCATCAGTCAAAGGGCAAATTAAACCCTAATGAT
The DNA here is from genome assembly GCA_963890685.1 of Plagodis pulveraria. Classification (NCBI taxonomy): domain Eukaryota; kingdom Metazoa; phylum Arthropoda; class Insecta; order Lepidoptera; family Geometridae; genus Plagodis; species Plagodis pulveraria. Next base: position 11,183,070 of record OY982958.1, on the reverse strand, counting down.
ACCCCGCTGTCTGTCCATCCGTTCGTCCGTATGTGACGGCTAGCTCTAGCTTGCATACGGAATGAGTCACGGACATAAAATTTAGATATTTTGTTGAAACACTTGACCCAAAAACGACTTTCAAATGAAAAGTTTGACTAGAAATTAAGTTAATTATTTTTAGAGGGGCTCCAATATATGTAAGCCATAAAAAAAGTTTTTGTTTCGTACAATGTGGGTTGACACTGTCTTAAACTTCAATAAGTTTTTTTGTGGTTGATATATGTATAATATTACTCAAACTTTTGATCTACAAAATAAAGAAGTAGAACGCCGTCAAAGTTATCAACCTTAAAACATTTTTAGACGTGTTTAATCTCAAAAACTCCGCATACTAAAAACCTAGAATGTAATGTAGTTTTGAAGCTGTGTTCAAAACCAACAAAAAATTATTTATACAGTCTTTTGGAATGCGGAAAAAAAAGCGAGGCCATCTCGAACACAGCCAGTTCTTTATTTCATTGATTTCTATTACTATAAATTATTATTCGCAATTGCAAAAACAGATAAGGCTTATTTGATGTCAAATTTTAGCTGTTTTGATAGAGTCGGTAATAATTCTGACAACACTTGTGTCCGCGTTAACGTTTGCTTTCGAACTGACCAAGGAAGGAAGTTGAGTTAGTGTAGTGTAATTAAATAGACCTAAATGCCTTCAGATCCTTACTTCTGAAATTTGTTTCCTGAATTATGGAAAGTGTAATCTCCGCCGCATTAATCTAGTTCTTCGGTCTTCAATCTGATTTCGGGACGTTCGCCTAGGTATTCCCCTTCTGAAACTTCCGTTCACTTATCCTGCGTATACCTATTTATACCTTTAATTATGCCAACAAGGAAGCGCGATTTAAACTCAAATTTAGTGTAAAATGTCATACAAATTCCACGTTAACCCGTTTTTAACTCTCGAATTTACGTTCGCACAATAAGCACGTACTGGGTTTTGTTATAAGTTTGTATGGAAATTGAACTTGGCAATAAAACAATATTTAGTACAACTTGTTACAGAGCTGGAAAATCCTGAACTACCTGTGCTACAACTCGTATCTGTCAACTGTGGCGAACCCGATACTCTACAGTTTGATGTCACGGAAATTCCGACAAGCTTTTAAAGTGAGTAGAATATTTATTTCTGGAGTACAATTTCTGTTTCCACAAATAATGTGCTTTTTAGAAAATATCATCTTTCTACTAACATGCGTTTCCTTTCCTATAATGTTTTATTTATTCTTATGTCTGCTTCCTAAAATAGTTTTACTTATATCGATACATCCATGCATTTTGCTGGAATAGTATTAGCCTTATTCCGTTAGCCTATATAATAAGTATATAAAGAGAAGGACTGTTACGTCCAACGACGACTTCCAAAGGTCGTTGCAAATACCGACTGATGAAAAAAGTATCATCAACAACATCTTCTGCAAAGCTATCAGGTCAGCAAATCGGACGTCTATTGGACGGATCGTTATGGCGGTACCTATACCGCCATAATACAAACCTAGTATTATGGCGGTATAGGTACCGCCATAATACGAACCCTAAGAAGTCTGATTTGCGTAGGAATTATAACAAATATCCCTCGTAAACATGTCTGAAACGAAAAACACACAGTCTCAGATATCTGAAAGCTCACATATATTTGACAACTTCTTCAAAGGCGTTGTGTAATAAAATAACAAAATAAAAAAATTGGTATTCATTCACAAATAAATAATAAACAAAAACAAGGATAGACTTTTCACTGAATATTACAAATTAAGACTAATTATTTAATCTTCTCAATTAAATTACGGTCAAGCATGTAATTTGTGCAATTTGCAAGCATCTATAATCGTATTATATCATTATCATGTATTGTTTTTAGCTAGATGGTGTCGAACATCCTTAAAACACATAGTAATTAAACAACTTTAAACGGTTTAAATCGCGTATATTTATCATTATTTTTGTCCCGACGTCACCCCGGGACCACGATCACTGCAAAGTGTTTGAAACGTCGGGACTTTCAGGAAAGGCGATTTAAACCGTTTAAAGTTGTTTAATTACTATGTGTAATAATCACGAAAACCTAAGACAACATTATCCTTAAAACACGCTAACGGTTTTATCAATAAATGGAAGTCTAGGTAAATTTCTGTATGCTCAATATGATCTGAATCCAATCTAACCTGCCTTGATTTTTATTATAAGAGTCAGGGCTTTTTTGGACTTTGTACACTAATTATAATCGTAATAATTAATTCTCCATGTACATATGTGAAAAAAATATTAATTGAATATGTACCAACAAGATGAAATACTGATGGGCACTCTAGAGTTTATTGGAATCTGTGAAGGACTTAAGTTTAATAACTTACTTGAATTAAAATTAGTTCAAAGTGACTGAAATAAAATATTTTTGCTACTGAGTATTATCTGTAAAGAAGTATTGTAACGAGTAGTAGCACTGTTTAATAAGATATACTTTAACAGTACCGTAAAAGATTGAATCTTCTAGGAAGTTTGCTACACCTATGCCACAAAATAAAACGGACCAGAAGGAACACTCCGCAAATCCATTACAATAAATAAGCGACTCTATAACTAAAGGAATAGAGTGCCCTCTAACTCACAAAGAATGGAGTAGCTAATATTTATTTTCACCTATAAGGCGTCTCTCTTTCTATCGCATAGCCTATGAGTAGCTCTGATCTCTTCTGACGCCGTGCCGCACGCATCATTGAATAACCTCCTCCGGACATATCCCCTGTGTTACAACTACTACGAATCCCACTTCTAGACTTGATACTTAGTCGATGAATACTTTATAGATGTACATGGTATAGATGTACAAATAAAATCACGTATAAATTGAAAGAATTATGACTTAAATATAAGAAATGAATACTCGATTAACTAGTAAAATAAGTTATACTCGTACAAAAGTATGATTTTTAAACTTACATATACATCACAATGATTACTAATTGAATTGTTCAGATGATTTATAACCGCAAATGTCACGCATGATAGTCTTATTTATACTTTTAGAGCTAAATTCTATTACTTAATATTTTTAATGAATTGTAAAATATTTTTAACAGTTTAAATAGACCGAAATAATTTTACAGTCGGTGAATGTATGTAAGTTATTATTATCTTGAGGTCATTCTAAATGTACCTTGTCTCGTAAAATTTAATGCATATGTCCCTTATAAATATATGTAATATATCGTCATATTTTCAAAAACCATTGGGTTTATAAACAACCATGTCCCTTGCTAATGCAATCTATCGGGCACAGAACTAGACTCTAGGCTGCTACTAATAATTTATTTTTGATATATTATAATACCCTTCCTTAGATGTGGCCAACGGATCCAACCGGATAATCGATTAGATGCCCTATTAACACCACATTTTTCCATTACACCTTTTTATAAAAATTTCATTCGTATTTTTATTTCAGGACCTTTTGAAAAGGAGCAAAGCAGTTCCTCGCAAAAGAATTGAGACGACAACCACTTCTGTTACAATATCTCGACACGGCAGCGGCAACTTCAACAGCGATAACTTTCCTGGAATAAAACTACACAATACATAAAAACTGTAAAGATATGTATGTCATGTTCTATATACATTATGAGGCAGTGGCAATTGTTTTTCAATATAAACAGGAACCTTTTAAGAGTAGAGTTTACGGAGCGCTTTCCATACAAACGTAGTTTTGTCATATTTTAAATACCAACGCAAATATGACCATGTTTCTAAATTTCGACATAAACTCAAGTGGCTTCCCATTCTCCTCCGCCGGAATACTCATATTTTTTCCCTACTCTTCAATATATTGTTTAATCCTTTTTCTCCGCGCTATCTCAAGGAACGCTCTGAGTTTCTTGAATCGGCTCATGCCTTGTCATTTAGGTCATCAGAAAATCTTCTGCTCAAAATACCAACACACAGTACATCTTTCTATGATAATTCTTTCTCAGTGCAGGCTGTTTGACTTTGGAACAGTCTTAAATCATTATATATATTCAAAAATAGAGTCAAACATTTTATTTGTCTACTCTTAGCTAATCTTTTCCTTCGAAAGTAATTTTTTAATTTATTTTTTATTTTTATGTAGTATTGTTATATTTTATGTATTTATATAGTGTAGTATGTAAGTATGTATATATATGTAGTATTCGTTTAGTGTATGTAAGTAAGTATGTATATGTATTTATTTAAATAGGTGTAAGGGGGTAAATACTTAGATAACTATTATATAATGTTAACTGGTTAACTGCCGACCTGGCTAATTTTATAAGTTCTTTCAAATCGGTTGTCTCGAAGAAATAGCTTTAAACAATAAGACCGCCCTTTGTATACGTTTTTTCATTGTAATATTAGTGTTAAGGTATGCAAATAAAGAATTTTCTATCTATCTATCTAAATACCAAGTGTTAAAACTCGGTGAAACTTTGTACGCATATTGCTGATCTTTTGGTTTGCAGGTTTTTCGATTCATAATTTATTGTATCCCTAAATGTCAAAATAACAATTACCTAAAAAACGATCTTTCGAATCATTTTACAAAATTCTCAATTTTACGGAAATCTGGCAAACCAGAAGCATATAATCCTAATATCTATTAGGCTCAAGGACATACATGCAAAGTTTCACCGAGCTTGAACACTTAATATTTAATAAATGACGAAACTACATTTGTGTGGAGAGCGCATCGTGAACGTACTCTTAATGTGACATAGAAAAATAAAAGAAGAGAGAGAATTGTATTACTATAGTACAAAAAACTTAAAATGTAACACGCCGTGACCTAGGTGTTCTGTAGCACGCATCTGAGAGACTGCTTTTGTGGAGTTAGAAAGGGAATTCTAGTAACAACCAACAGATGACAGTCGTGCCCAAGTTTTATAGAATATTTATTTACTCTGGAGTATACCTTCCAGAGTAGAGTACTCTGGAAGGTATACCCTGAATTTTTTTTTATAGAAAATTGTTTATATTTGTATGTGCTGATTTTAACATAGATAATGTATTGGATTTTTTTAAATAGGACTGATTTTATTCCATTGTAATTATTGTCACTTAATTTTAAAATACTATTCTATGAGCACATTAGAATAACAAAAACTTCAGCTACCTATATGGATTGTCCACTGCTGAACACAGCCTCCCGCATCATTGGGGGGGTTTGTCATAATGCCCACGCTTGGCACACGTCTTGGGGATCGCAGTTTAAGTTATCAGTTCTTCAGAAGGCGCTGCTGCCTACCTTTCGGTATATTACCTTTATTCGCCCTGTACGACACACACAGGTAGAAACGGAGGGAGTGACATTCCAGTCCGGTACCCCACCGGGAAGGTACCTATATGGATTGACAATATATACTCAAACTGTAAGACTAAAGAAAAGTCAATAATGAAGGGTGTTAAATCTGATCGCAAAGGCCTAGCGATGAAATTTGATGGAAAAAGACAGAGAGCTATAAAATTGAACATTTAACAACCAGTAGACTAAAAATACTCAGTACCACTATAGAAGCAAAGCTTTTTTTGAATTGAAATTCTCGTGAGTTTCACACATATTTAAATATTATAAATTAAACCGGCAAAAAACACTCACGTTGAGGATCGAATACGTCGACCCGGGTTTCGAGCATATCAGATGCTCATCATCAGGGCGAGTGCGCAGCTGCGTCTGCGAGCTCCCGGCGGGCACTGTTGTTAAGCAAAGCTTTGCTTTTTTTGACATTTATAATGACTTTTTTTAATAAAAAGTTTGTTCCAAGTGAAAAAAAAAGGGCCACGCGCAATGTAGTGTAGGTAGTAGTCCGCTATCATAATTTAGAATGATTCTGTGGTTAATTTTTATCACTTCCACATTCTATTTGTTAAAGCTCAAATATAAGAGTACGATTGATGTAGCTTTGTGAAACATAATAATATATATATTTTTTTATGGATCAACAAACAGAGACACAATATTTTCATAACGTAAAAGTATTCTTAAATAATAATAAATGTGAAACCAACATCGTTGACCACAAATTGATTAAACATTTCTTGTGAGTTAGACATAGGTAAAAAGTACAAAACTTATTTAATCATTTAAATAGTTGATATATATATATCTATATATATATATATATATAGCCTATTATGATCTTACTTGAATTTATCGGTGTATACTTTTTATATATATATAAAAGATAAATAAAAAGTATACACCGATAAATTCAAGTAGGATCATAATAGGCTATCACACTGTGTCATATAGTTAGCAGTTAACATTTTGTATGGCTTCCAAACTTAGGATTTAAACGAGCAGGGTAGGGTTGAGTTGATTTACAAGGTACAACAAGGGGGATCATCACGAGTGATAATTGACGCTACCTTCAAGCAGATCCAACAAAGACCTCCTAGAACAACTCACCCGCTCGTGAAATGTCTACTCGTATACAATTGAAACAAGTATTATAGGATTCTGTCATACGACACAGTGGTGATCGACCAGCGTTGGTACGACAGGTGGGAACAGCAAACACTTCTTGTGTATGGCAAGGATGAGGTCTAAAGAGTACCTTATACTGAAGCTCATCGACCAACTCTGTACAGTCATATCTATTATGACATAGGTCATACAGAAGCAACATCTAATTGTTGTGTCCTGGAGCTTAATTCCAATAATTTATATTTGCTTAGCAGCTCTTCATGTGGTTTAATTATATGAAAAAATTGTAATACATAGATCGTAAGAATTTATTTCCGTTCTTTAAATATCATTAATATAACATTTGCAAAGTGGGTTCCACACTGCCACAGCGTATTCCAACTGAGATTGAACCAGTGACGTACATAACAATAAATACGTTAATTTTTAATAGAAAGGCATATTAGTAACAAAATACTACAAACTATATACAGCACTACTGCTACTACAGTTAAAGCATTTAGACAACCTATAGATCATTGCAGAATGTAAATACGTTACTTCGTTGTTGAAGTTACTAGAGTACCTTATGACACAATTAAACATTTTATAACCACATGCTTATATTTTGAATATTTACATCAACGATTAATTTACTATCTAATATTAGCCCTAAATCCTATATGACTTGAACTTTATCAAGGTTAGAATTACAAATAATAGATTTACTTTTAATTATATTTAATGTTGTTATTTTTAACACACTGAAAATCTGTCAAGATTGTGTTAGAATTTTAAAAGTAGTATTTATAGAAAAAGGTGATTAGTATTTATTGGAATAATACATTTTCAGGTCATCTGTCCAGTAAAAGACTTTAAATTTCCAAGTACGCGATTTAAATTTTGGAATCTCCTACTGTCCAGTAAGTAAGTATGTAATTTATTTACTGGACAGTAAGACATCTTCTTTAGGTCTGCTTGGAAAAAAAAACATAGTACCAGATACAGATTAGGATTTAGCCATTATAACATGGTTATAGGATGGAGGCCCCAAAAATATATCTATCTCTCTTTTTCATAAGATAAGATAATTTTATTTGCGAAAAACATGTGATGTCAAACATAATAATTACATGCATGTGGTCTTAAGCTAGGTCTGTATCAACATGTTTTGCCTGTTTTAGGCGTACAAATGTAGCGAGATGGCCGTCATTTACAATAATAATCACATTCATAATAACATTGAAAATTGATTGTTGTTACAAAAATGTCGTAAGGTTATATATATTAACAACGTCATATCAAGGTATCAGTAGCAATTAGAAATACATTGTCAGTTAAGAATTCGCTTACGTCGTAATAGCATTTTTTTCCTAATATATTTCTAATATTGATTTTGAATTTATTAGAGTTAAGATCTCTGAGACATTGCGGTAGCCTATTGTAGATTTCGGGACCCATGCAAAAGATGCTATTGCGCATGACCGCTTTCTTGGCTGAATGCAGATTTAGTTTACTTTGCTCGCGTCTGTTTCGTTGAACTGTGTCTGATAGTTGTGTGAATAGTCGCAGATTAGTTTTAACAAATAGTGATACTTCTAAGATATAGAGTGACGGAAGTGTTAAAATATTATTCTCAATAAATTTTGTGTCTGTTACTTGTAGACCAAACATAGATTGAATGCATCGTTTGAGCTTTGAAAACTAGGTTGACGTTGGCTGAGTTCCCCCAAAATAGTAAGCCATATCTTAGTACCGAAGCCACAAGACCATGATATGCCGTTTTAAGAACTTCTTTCCCAACTATATGTAACTGAGTTTGTGGAGTGAAACTCCATGTGAGTTTCAAAAACAATAATTTATTGTTAAACTTTCTTTCATTTTTGAGAAAAGCATCATACAAGCCTAACCAGTAAGAAAACCATCCTGGCCTCGTATATAATCGGACCTCACCACTCATACTTGGCCAGGAAGGCTTACTTACTGGATTCTGCAGTAATGTAGGTACTATTACAAATCATAAAATATTTTTAAATGTCATTGATGTATAAAATGAAAGTAACGAGCTTAATATTGACCCTTGGGAGACCACAGAACTAATTGGAACCACATCTGATTCACAGCCATTGATCACTACTTTCTGGTAACGGTTAATGATATATTTTAATAAATAACAACAATAAATTCGACGATGCAACGGAGGCAAATGTGCCTTCGTGCTGTCGTCGAATTTGTTGTTGTTTTAACAAAGTTGTTTTGTGCTCGGGGACATGCTTCAATATGACGAAAATGTGGATATGTTTGCTGACAGTATCGCTATAATAATCAGACATGCATGTTGGTATTTCAATTCTAATTATTTTGCTTTAATGTATTAAAAAATTAACTTATTCATTATTGTAATTTGAATTCTAATAATTTTATTTTAATATAATTTAATTTTTATTTATGTGATTTGAATTTAATTTTATATTTTTATTATTATAATGTAATTTAATTTGGTCTTACTTGTCTACACTTGTATTTACTCTCCATACTATTTTATTTTTTTACTCTATATATAATTTTCAGTTTTATTAATAATTGACATCATGGTGTTTTGGATTTAGTCTGTAAACCACATTGACTGTTTTTAAATAAATAAATAAAAAATTGATTTTTTTATTTTAGATTAAATTTCCAATGCAAGTTTTTACGCATTATAAACAAGGAACTACTTAATCTTAGTCACATTAAAAAGGATTAAGAAGGAGGAAAGACAAAATTATCTAACACCCAAGTTCAACGACAATTACTGCTAAATTAATAATGTTATCTTACCTCCTATGTTTTTTTTTAAGTTTATGAACTGCACTATCATTCATTCTTAACTACATAATTCGATAATGAAAAATATATTAAAAGTATTTTAAGAAAACATCAATTTAATAATTTAATTAAACACTTAAAACATCTTTATAAAAAATATATATATCTAGTGAAAATTCCACCTAATTTACTGCTAAGCCGACGTCACAAACGCCACGCAGCCATACCGGAGGAGCATTCGACGCGTTTCGATTCTAAACGAAGCATCCTCAGGAGATCTTGACTCTACGAGCGCACGATCGAGACTCAAGATAGAGGAGCTGTAGCTGTAGCAAAATGATCTTTTCTTAAAATACTTTTAAAATATTTGTTATTATCGAATTTTGAAGTTATAATTCATAGATATCACGTCATTTAAATAATCAATTATATTGTAATAACATTTCTCCATAAGTATGTTCTTAACGTTTGATTTGAAGCTATGATCTTTCTTTTATCTTACTTACCTAAGTGTTTACTTTCGTATTAGATTTAGCAGAAGCTCTTTAAAACCGTAAATTTCCCTGAAAAATACCGGACTTCTTTCAGACAAACGACTTATTTTGAAATTATCACAAAATTCAATAGTTTAAACGTAAAATGTACCGAAAACTTTTATGGTATGTTAAATGAGATATATTAAAGAAGTTTTAGGAATAAGAAAAAAAAAATTTAGGAAAAAAAATTAGACCCCATATATCACGACCGGCTGCCGATCGCCAGAAAAAAAGTTTTATTGTGAAGCTTGTGTATATCCGATCGTTATAACTCAAACGATATTGGTAAGTATGGATCCTTGCCCATTAGTCAGATAAAATTTTATTACTCAACAATAATGAGAAATATTTCAAATCTTGAAATGAAAATAAATTACTTTCTCTTAATACATTTTGCCCTGCAAACGTCTGCCCTGAAAAAAAGCGATAAGAAAACGCTGTCCGAAACTCCAATGCCCAGGGGTACGATTTTTGAATGTTACTCAGTGACTAAATGATATATTTAAGATTTACAATAAATTGTTGTTTTGAAACTCACACACATACCTATGATATCAATTATGAGTGGTGCTACCCAATACACTCTTCAATTTAATCACTGGTGAGTATTTTCACACGGAAGTTTCTCAAATAGTACGTTAACCTTTAGATACTGGGATGGATTTAAATTCACGTGAACACTAACATGGTGCTTCAGAGACCCGTATATATATGCTTTTATTTAAAATATTTATGTTTTTTAGGGTTTAGTGTAATAATTAGCTTAAGTGGATATATTTAAATGGAATAAAATTATTTTTGTATAAATGATTTCTTTAGAAAATACTTAGCATTTTTCGGATAAAATCACATGAGGTCATAAATCACAAAGAATTATTTAAAACTATAAATAAAAACAACAAATTAACTTACGGTCTTAATTAAAAATAGTCTTGCTAGCAAACGGCACATCTGTAATTATAATACTATAATGGGAACAAAAAATTATAGACATCAATTTTTACCCACAATGTGGACAAACTTGCTTTGTGCATTGAAGGCATACATGTTGGATATTATTATTATCGAAAGACCGTTTTCTTCCAGACGACGTAACTGGGCTCCATATTGTAAAAGATTTCTAAATACTTCAAAAAATCGGCTAAGTACGAGTCGGACGCCCACGCGTATGGTTCCGTATCATTGTATAAACAGTTTCAGACCCATTATATTATAACCTTTTTTATTTTCCGGCGTGAGACCACCTCGCTCTTGGCCAATTTTTGGTATTTTTTGTTATAGCGGCATCAAAAATACATCATCTGTGAAAATTTCAACTATCTAGTGACAGACAGACAGATTGACAGTGAAGTCTTAGTAATAGGGTCCTGTTTTTACCCTTTGGGTACGAAATCCTACAAAAAACGGATAAATAAATCAAAACTGTTTACAAAAAATTTACGTAAATACTAAGATGGAGTTTGAGAGTCCCAAGAAAAAATTAAAAATTAATTTACTTCCCGAAATTCCTTGCTCAAACACGTTAACAGCCATTGACCACTTCGTCGCAAATAAACTCGAAGGTACTAGATGGTACTCGTGTTTAATGCACGAAAGAAAGGAGTAATTCAATAATTTTACTTTCTAAAGGCCTGAGAGGCCCCCGCCTCAGTAGCTAAAGGTTGAAACCTCGTTGATCTGTTCAGAACGACAAGGTAAGCTCAGCTACGAGTGCTTGAAAAATAGACGTCCAAACTTAGGAACACACTTCAATACTCCAGTCCAAATATAATCAAAGGAAACTTCTGGAAAGTTTGGATGTAAACAAGTCTCTCTTTAATCAACTCTCCACTCAACTCTATTCGTAGGTAGGTAGAGGTAGGTATCTATTATTGCGATTATGGTATTGGATTTATAATAGATGCGACATTGATGCTAGATTGGTATTACCAGGCACGTATGTTCGATCACTCATGATTTGTGTCTCGATTAGAGATAGTGATAGTACGAAGGGCAACACGTGCCATTTATCGTCATTATCCTTATGTTTTGTAACACTAAATTTAAAAACACCGAAATCAAGTAGTATTTGCAAATTTAAAATAGATGGTTTCCAATAAGATGCCTAGATAGGCCTTTCTTAGGTAGTTGCTACACCAGATAATCACGTAAAAAGAAAAAAAAACTGGCAACGTGCCACCTAGGCCTGATTACAAAAATTCCTCATTTTGAAAATTCTTATAGGAAACCAAAAGATTTTGTTTATAACTGACGATTATTGTTTTGTTGGTTAAATAATGAATATACTACATAATATACTGTTTTAGTTTTTTTTTATTAACTGCCCTTAAATAAGTTGGCATCGTCCTGGACCACTATGGCTTAGTTATGAATGAAATTCTATTGATATCATTATCGCTGATGCCAATGGGTTAAGAAAACAATACTATAGTAGATTGTTATACAAGGGTCGAAAGGAATCAATTCCCATACGAGGTATTAAGTCTGTATATATTTGAAACTATTATGTATGTTCGTAAAAAATTGAGTAAATTTAAATGAAACAGTGACAATCACGATTACAATACTAGGAATAAAGATAAAATAGCGGTGCCAGGTTTTAGATTAGCAAAGACAAATAAAAAGTCCTTCTTAGGTAACTGTGTGCGGTTTTATAATAAAGTTCCCAAACATATTACAACGCTCACAGAAGGGAAATTCAAGTTGAAGGTGAAAAACATATTGATTAAAAAATCCTACTACACAGTTTCTGATTACATAAACGACAAAAATGCCTGGACAATTCCGCCTCTGCCAAGCTATTGTCTGTCACCTACATAATTTAAACAAATATTGTAATAACTCTATTATATAGTAAGTATGTAACACATTGTTTAAAGATGTTTAAAAGAATGGCCCCGAGTTTCTTGCCCGTTCTTCTCGCAGTGGCTCTATACAATTTATTTGCTGAACGTGGCAGTACAATGTAGAATATTTAAATACTAAAATTTGTTATTGACATTCATAAGGGCGTCGTAGATGCCTAAATTGAATAAATGATTTTGACTTTGACTTGACTGCCACGCAGCAGGTCCATGATTCGAATCCCGCCGCGGGCTTAAGCTTCACCGCATGGTAGAAGGGCATTTTACGAATGCCCGCCTGGCTAGCGACCACACTCAAGTAGAAAATCTGTCGCCAAACACCTAACGGTGTGTTCCGGCAGTTGTCTTTGAGAGCCAGTAATTCTAGGTTAAGCCTGTTAAACACCTTCGACCGCATCATCACTTACCCTCAGGTGAGTTTGTGGTCAAAGGCTTACTTATCAGTAATAAAAAACCAGCTACTACAACGAAAGCATTGAGGCAACCTAAAGGTCATTGCAGGCCAACAAGAAATTCTACCATTAATTCCTAACTAGTTTAGTTTTTGAGATACCTATACTTCAACTATTATTTAGCAACCGGCTAGCTGATATTTCTCCGACAAATTTTGAAGTTATTTCAGGTACTTCGTCAAGTTAAAATAAATTTTACGGGACTTAAATATTTTTCAAGCGGGCTCCAACAAAAAGCCTTTTCACCTCACAAGCTCGGAGAGTGTTGTTTATCTATATTTTTATCTTACAATATAAATAAATGATTTTGTGAGGGGGTATCGCAAACATGAAACTAGTTAAGAATCTGAAATTTCGAAATATTAGGTATACCATATCCTCATTTTAGTCAACTGAAAACGCTGATTTTTAATGTAACTTTGCAGCTATGATATATTTTTTCTTATACAAGAGTCCTAAGAGAGCTATACTCGACTCACACTTTGTGCTGTAAGTTTTTGCGAGTTAGTTGCCGAAAACATTTCAATGCGGCTTCTTATTCAATGACATATCAGTATCTAACCATTGACGTCAAATATATATTAACGTGATAAAACTTCATATCAAAATCTCATTTTGGATATAGATAATCATTTAGTCATGAATCGGTTTATAAACAAATTACTGATATAATAAATGATAAATAAAAATAACAAGTTTGTTTTGAAAAGTAATTATTCGGGTTTGTTTAATTATGATTATCAGAGGTTTCCTCTATCTCTTTACATAACAAAAATTTACGAAAATGTTAAACAAATTCTAATTCAAAAATACCTTGTAAAGATATAGCACGAAGACATATTTATTGTATTTTCTTCCGATTTGTACACAATTCGCAAATATGGCCTATATCACTTTTTAGAATAAAATTAAACTTTCAGTAGAAAATGTTCGAATAATAATGACAGGAAATAAAATACAAATAATAATTATAAATTTTAGGTACCTAATTCCTATAGAATACATTAGCGAGATATAGGTAGTTAATCAAAATCATATATACTCGTAAAAAAACGGCTTGATACGAATCAGACTTTCTCAGCGAGGATTAAAATAAATAATAAATTAATTAATAATAAAACCAATAACTAAAATAACTTACGTGTTTTAGATACTATGTGAAAGCTTTAAAAAATTCGCTAAAATTTTAAATTTTCGTATCTTATCATGATATATTTTCAAGAATGACGCAAGAACAATAAAATAAAACAAGAAATAGATTCGAATAGATTACTCAACTACAATACTAGTCACTATCGACAAAACTTCCACTACCAAGTCATCTAAATATGTCAAGCATTTTTCAGTTAATTGTGTGTAACTTAAAAACTACGTGACCGATTTTTATGAAATTTGTATGGGGCGAGTCCCATAAGGATTTTTTCAATAATAATTTTCTAAATCGGACTACTCTGTAATAAGTTATGGGTGTCAATTCATAAAAAAAAATTGAGAATTGAGAACATCCTCTTTTTTGGAAGTCAGTTAAAAAGCAAGTTTCATCTGTGACACCTAAACATAATACTTTTTGTTTTTATAATTATGTATTTGTCATGATGTCCGCCGCAATAACATATATACTGTGAACATTCCAACTAGCGGTCAATTTTGAAGCAGTGATGGCTCAGTGGTGTTAGCTATGGACTGCCACGCAGAAGGTCTATGGTTTGAATCCCGCCGCGGGCTTGAGCTTCACCACATGGTGATAGGGCATTTTAGCGAATGCCCGCCTGGCTAGCGACCACCCTCAATTAGAAAATCTGTCGCCAAGCACCTAACGGTGTGTTCTGGTAGCTGTCCTTGAGAGCCGGTAATTCTAGGTTAAGCCTGTTAACACCTTCCCTCAATTAGAAAATCTGTCGCCAAGCACCTAACGGTGTGTTCTGGTAGCTGTCCTTGAGAGCCGGTAATTCTAGGTTAAGCCTGTTAACACCTTCGACCACATCATCACTTACCATCAGGTGAAATTGTGGTGAAAGGCTTACCTAACAGAAAAAAAAACGGTCGTTTAAAGACAGACGGACGGACGGACTGACGGGCGGCTGGACAGCTGACGTGGGCGGTACTCATAATGCTCTTGAGATTCTTAGTGTTTATCTACCTATTTTTAGTTACTCTACTATATCTGGTGGTAAGTTACATTTACATAAACCAAAAAAGAATACATTAAAAACCTGTACCTACGTATTTTGCTTATGGCCACTGTAATACTTTCGTAGATCTATGGTAAATTGTTGTTGATCCACATAATTACAATTTGACGGCTGGACATGGTCAGTTTATAATCTTACGAAAATTTAAACGTTAGTTTGTAAATGTTGTTTCCATTCACAATCTATCGACAGTTTATAATCTAACTAGATTTATTATAATCTAACGGTTAGTACAATAAAACGGTGACATATATATGGTCTTTAATTTTTTTTTTTATTCTGCATTTGAGATTTTACAAGTTAAATAATGTTTAACTGTGCATACGCAATAGTGTTGAAATAAATATTAAATCAATTAAACGGGGCAATGCTGCCAGCATGCTGGGCACGCTCCCAACTGGTGGTGGGCTGGAGCATTTGGACTGCTTGTGAGTCTGCAATGACTTATAGGTTGTCTAAATGCTTTTCTTGTGGTAGCTGTAGTATTGTATATATTTTGTAAGTAAAGGCATATTTAACTTATAGTTTAATTAATTGTAATTCAATTATAATTAAAGTACAAATATAAAGTAATTGCATCACAATCTTTACTATGATGATTCAAATGAACTCATCGCGATTTAATGACTTTGTTTATAGTAAACAATGAAATCGTAATGTACTGTATCAGTTGCTATAATTGCAATTCTTATTGATTACATTAACGTGAAATATTAACATTGTCGGTTAATATAAAATATTTAAAAAAAAACAGTCGTTTTAACCATAAATTCAGTATTTAGTATAACTTTTACCTGATGTTTATTTTCGTTGGATACGTTAACGTGCCCTGGTCCGTTATAGTTTAAAAATCGTTTGAGATAACAAGTATAATTAATTAAAAAAGTTAAAAACCGACTGCATATTATTTATTTTCGTTAATCGTTTTATCGCTCCATTGAAATTAAAACTGCAAGTATCGCTTTTTAATGCCCTTTATTTTGTTAACACACTCGATGGATTTGGACAAAAAAACTCGTTATAAAGCGTCTGAAATCCGGCAGTTTATGTACCTAGTGTCACTTGCGCTATTAATACAAATCTGACGATATCTCATACATTACAATCGGTTATGCCATTTAGAAGTTATGGTGGAATAAAGAAACTCACATACATACATGAACCCTTAAATCATACCACTAGTTTTTTAGGCAGTCGTGTAAAAAGCACTATTTATGTAATTTCGCTTGCGATAAGTCGGCGGTCAAGGCTCGTGGAATGCCCAAAATGGAACTTATTAAGAAATCGTAAATAGCATTTCAAACGCTACCGCAGGCTAAGCGACCAACATAATAAAATATTTTTATAGCTCAAAGTTTTTACATTAAGCGGGAATGGAACCCGGATTTCCTCATATGCAGCCTTTTGGCAAACCAGTCAGTGAATGCAGATTGCGAGCTTTTACTTACTGGTTTTTGACACGGTTAAACTGTCATCTAAGGGTCTTGGCTGAATTCAGTCACTGTTTATGAAAGAGTTTCTACGTTCACGATTTAATAAGCGCATTAGTGTTCGAACACGAGTCTCGGCTTAGTTGCTTCTATCGTCTCTCTCGACAAATGCACACAGAAATGCCTCTAGATAACACACAGCTGTGATTTATTCTGTTACCTTATCCTGTTCCGGGATATCTACGCAGCTACAAGACGTACAACTGTCAAGTCACGTAGGATTAAAATTATTTCATCTCTCTAACAAGTTCAAACGCGCCGGCTTGATATATTTTCACGAGAAGGTAAATTCTCTCACTCATTTCAGTAAATAATACAGGATGACTGGCAATGATAAGTCAGATAGTGCTGACTATGGTTTTGACGACATCCAGCGGTCTTTTTCAAGGAGAGTTCGGGACACCCACCTGCACATCTCAATTCGTACTGCAGGTGTTTCGAACTATGAACGAAAGTATAAGGTAAAAAAAGTCTAATAGTTTAGCAATCTACTCATGTACTTTTTCAACTTTATGATTTTATACAAGTATATCACAATAATAGAAAAGGCTTTTCCGTTTTCCAGAATATTCATATTAAACTACTGCTAAGAAATCACGCAAGACTGCAGAAAAAATAAAATACGCAAGAACATCAGGACTGATTTGCAATATTAAGTGTGTGTTAAAAAATAATAATAAATAAATACCGTAAAACGAGGTGAATAGACACAATTTTGATAATGAATAGATTCAGGCGTTACTTTGCGGAAATCCATATTTAATAATAACAAATATTTTTAAAATATTTGTTATTATTACACAATTTTGAACTTTGAACTCATTTTCATAAAGTTTTTAATACAGAAGAGAACATTATAATGTGCTTATATCATGTCTCTTAGCTGTTTTAATAGTTTTCAGTCATCTTACTTAGCAATTATTCCGTAATAACAACACAAAATGTAAAAATCTGTGTCGTTTCTATTGACCGCACATGGGTTCAATAGACACGAGATATGGGGTGAATAGAAAAAAAGTGCTAGGATTGGCAATTTCTTAACTTATGTGCCTATCTTTTTAAGTAGCTAACGTAGGTGTGAAAGTAGGTAGGTACCTAGTTAATGTTAGATAACTAATCGTAGAATTAATTTAAGGAACTATTTAATAATTTACTCGTAATCTTGTATGTGACCAATTTTTTATCTATATCTTCGTAATCAATCAGTTAATTGCTTATTAATTGCCCAAACGCAAGTTATAATTATAAGGAACATACTCATTATTAGGCAGGTACCTACGGGGTTAACATATAAAATTATTAATATTTCAATAATCAACATTTGAAACTAGGTACGGACACAATCAATCAGTTATACTTTTTAGCAATAGTACACACATACAGTCACTCAGTCATTATGTAATACTGTAACGTAAATAGGTAGGTACCTACCTACAAACGAATCAGTCTATTAGAAGCAAATTCTCATATTAGTCTCGGCTAACTTCATTCATATTCACTCTAATAAGTACGATCAGCAGAACAAACTTAAAAATAGAGCAGTGTCATATTTTTATACGTAATTTTAAATGAGTGACCCGAAAATGTTAATTTGGATAAGTTTCAATTTTTCAGGTTGACAGCACAGACGCCATCTTGGTTTGATGACAACGCGGGCGTCAGGGTCTTATTTCTCCGACAGTGTACTACTACGCGACACGTTTCCGAGTACTTATTGATTTGTTTAATTTGTTTTTGGAGATTGTCTTATTTTTTTTTTGTTACCCGTTACAATGATAACGTTGTGTCTAACTTAGTTGGCCATCAGGACATGCGGCATCAAAGAGCTAAGCGGTTCAAATTAAGATACCTAAATACAAAATATTGCTAAAAAATTAAATCAGTTCAAATAATTTCTGTGTTTGCTGTACCTACAGTCACCTACAACTTCGTTTACCTACCTATGACTGCTTGTTATTTTAACGCCCACATAAACGTCTGTTAAGTTTTCAGGGTTCATGTATGTATTTATGTTTGTGAGTTTCTTTATTTCACTATAACTTCTAAACGACTATTTCTACTCGGTTTCTTTTAGCATCCCGTTTATTTCTATATCATTTATAACCATTTCATTTTTTTTAATGAATATAGTCAATGGGTCGCAGCCCTAACAGAAATTTTTCTAATCACTTCCTACTCGTTTATTTTGAACCCTCTCACGTGTCTATTGGACCCCTACTATGTATCTATTCACCCCATATTTTGTGTCTATTTGCCCCTTACCCGTGTCTATTTACCTGAATCAGATGTAAAAAATTACTTGGATTAGAATTTTAAAAATATTTTGATATTTACATCACTAACACTTTAACCTATTTATTCATCTAGGTCACAAGGAACCAACAAATTAGATTAACAAGTTTTGATAGAACAATACACTTCCTTTCACAATGAAAATAGTAAAGTTTACAGGACCCAGTTTAATCTGCATTCAAGGGACTCACTATAAGATCTTTTTTTTATTATGTTGGCCAAATCCTATCTATAGAAAGAAAATGCTGCAGTTCTAATAAATATATGAATTTTGCAACTCTTTCTTTCAAAATGTTTGGCTATAGTCTATAGAACAACTTTTTTAGTTTTGCATCTATTCGCCCCTGCGGTTTTATTCACCCCGTTTTACGGTATTTATACTGATATTGTTTTTATATATTCTGTACTTTATGAATTGTCCCTAGCAAATTGTCATTCTACACTCAGCAGCATAGCAATCAGCTGCAGTAACTATTAATTCCTCTCCACTTTTAGGCTTTATTCGCACGAACGCATTCAGTTGAGCGAGTTGCACGTTAAAAAAGCTCCTGACCGAAAAACTGTGAACACAAACAATAGAAGTCAAATTATTATGGTCTATTCCAAACGTTGAGAATATGAAAAAAATCTGTGAATAGTTAAAGCATAGTAGAAGGAGTGGGGAGGTAAGTTATCTTCATACAACCGCACCGCGCGCGGCTTGTTTGTGTGCGCCATAGTATCAATGCGTCCCGCACGCACACTCTAACACAATCTTGACCCGTTTCTCAGTGCGCCAGCCGGGGCTAACACCGAACAAGTATCGCGCGTCACGGGTTTTTGGCACCGCTAAATAAATGAAAAATGTTTGATAATCGCATGAGAACTTATTGCTGTGTGTTCGGCTGTCTTAATAATTCATAGATTCCAGAGTTGTCTTTGTTCAGATGACCTACTGAACAGGAAAGGTAAGCAAGTCACTTATTCTAGCATACCTATGATTTTTACTTGATGATGAGTGATGCATACTTATTTTATTGTTGTATTAGGTATGCCCCGCAACGCACGTCTCTGGCCCCGCACCCACATAGGTATCGCCAGTCGGTATTTTTTTCATCGTGAAAGGTGTTATCATCGTTTAGGTATAAAACCGACCTCACTAACCCTGAACCCAGACAACAAAATTAAAAAATACAACTTCCTGACCCTTGCCTATTTCTAGGTACTGAATTAAAATTTAGCATATACGAGTAGGTACATACATTATAAATAAGTAACAACCCTGAGACAGGCAAGTATGGCAGGTAATTATAACGCGAATTGGGCCGGAGATGGCCTACTTCCCACTCTTTCTACTATGGTTAAAGCGTCTACCTGTTACCGTTATTAGTATCAAGCAAAAAACGGTAAAAAAATCAGGTTTGTTATATGGGAGCCCCCCTTAAATATTTATTTTATTTTATTTTTAGTATTTGATGTTATAGCGGCATTAGAAATACATCATCTGTGAAAATTTCAACCGTCTAGTGTGAACTGTTTACATATCACCGTTTTTGAGATGTATCTCAAGCTAGACAGTTCACCAGGCTGTAGCCTGGTGACAAACGGACGGACAGCGAAGTCATAGTTGTAATGGTTTTTACTCTTTGGGTACGGAACCCTAAAAAGTAGGTTTTGGTTGAGTTTACTCGTTAACCGGCGATTTTTTAGAAACCTACTCGTTAACATTAATATTAATTTGCATGGTGGTAGGGCATTTTGCGAATGCCTGCCTGGCTAGCTACCACCCTCAAGTAGAAAATATGTCGCAAAGCACCTAACGGTGTATTCCGGGAGCTGTCCTTGAGAGCAAGTAATTCTAGATTAGCGTGAACAACATCTTCGACCATATAATCACTTACCATCAGGTGAAATAGTGGTCAAAGGCTAGCCATCAGCTACAAAATAAAAATAAATTCTATTCAATCTATACTATTTCGGTAGGTTTTACATGCACAATAAATACACGCAAAACGTTCATTTATTTTTTTATATTATAGGATGATATAGAACAGTATTATAAATGTCTTATTATGTAACTGATAATAACAGATAACCAATTAGTAGGATAGCTAACTTATAATTAAAATTCTAGTTATAAACACTAGAACAATTACTTAGTTCAAACATTATGTTTATAATTAAACTCAAACAGTTTAGTACAAGAATTATTTTCTCATCAGCTGCCTATACGATGCAATGCTTGTTCAAAACAATTATGTATTAAAATTCCAGAATCCAGAATAAAGAGAACATATAGGTGTTTAGTTAAACTTATTTATTTATTACAAGACAATACAATGCTAACAGTCGAAACCAAAGCGCAAACTACCTAAATATCAAATATTTAACTATATAATTAATGTCATAGAAATATTCTTAAATAGGTGTCATTATCCTTTCTAAATTTCATAGCTACTTTGCTTTTATTACCTCGTTATTTAAGTAATTTGATAGATGTCACAAAAAATTACTTGCTACTCAATAAGCGGTATTTATTCTAATGTTATATAAAATTATGACTTACATGTATACACCACGTGACCACGTGATTGATGATACTGTGTGACTGGGTGGTGCCCTTTGGCCCACCGCCAGCAACACTACGAACCTTATTTATTTTCGTTTATATAGAACGGTTAACGTCTGCTCAGTGCATCGGAAAACTGGTAAATTATTGTCGCTGTAAACTGCAACATAAATTGTTAGAAAAAATAGGTTTTCGTGCCAATTTCAGAGGTTTATCGATGTTTAAATAAACTTAAATATATCCGCTACAAATAAATGTTATAGCTTTAAAAAGACTTTTGTTTTTGCTATCATGATGCGCGAGGCCCATTTGGTGTTAAGGGATTACCTAGAAAGAAGAAAGAAAGAAACAGTTTATTTTGAACATAAGGGACACAATAGCAAAACATTATTTATAATATAGGAAACAAACAAGGAAAAAATTGAGAACATTGCCGTCGTGTACCTTTAGTCCAAAAAAAATCCTGGCTCAGCATGTTGCTGTGGGCGAACCTACAGCGCTGGTTTTCAGCCTCTGACTGTAACAGATGCAGCTCATCACAAGGGGCGAACTGCATTGCACCCATCATCCTAAGGCACAAAGTAGTTAAGTCTTATGTGCCTGTAATTTCACCGACATCCATACCCTTCTATCAAGGACACAGTAATGCGAACATTACTGCTTGGCGGTTGAAATAGGAATTTTTAGGTGGTAAAAGGCTACTTTGTATAGTGATAGATCATTTTACATTTATGCTGGCCTGGTAGGATACCGCGGCAGATTAGTGGAATAGTTATTTCCTTTTATCTAAACTGGAATGGAATGGTGGTAAAAAAACAAAATCCCTCGTGTTTTTCTACGTATGTTCTGGCAGCTATCCTTGAAAGCCATCACTCTATTTTTCACCATCTAAGACCACATATACACATACCATCAGGTAATGTTCTGGTCAAAGACTAGCCATCAAATCAACGATGCAAAAGAAATTAATGTAATAAAAGGCCTTAGAAACATGGTTTTCAAGCACTTTCACATCAGATCAACAACCTTATGGCTGTTTATACATTGAACAAAAGACTCCCCAATGAGAGGGGGTTTGCTGTAATCCCCAAGCTTGGCAGGCATCTTGGTGATTGCAGTGGAAAATGGCAGTTCTCTAGAAGGCGCTGCTGCCCACATTTTGGTACATGTTTAGGCTTTGGGTGTTGCTGGTAAGTAACTTTTACATACTCACCTCTCTCTGTTATTATGTAGACGCTGAATGATACATCCGTTCATATTTATAATCAACACTTTTCTTGTATCAATCATGCTTACTTTCTAGCTAAAGTTTTTATAATTCTAAATGGTATACCGCTTCTCTTATTTCATCCATAGTCACTTCTTGCATTGCATCCATATCTGTGGGACTATTCTCAAATTACTTGCGCCTCACGTTTTTTATTTATTAATCCTACCTACTACGTTAGTAGACGGTAGATTATTCATACCATTTTTTTTTTTTTTTTTTTTTTATTCTCTCAATGGTTACCTCAAGTATCAGACACCTTTTATGTTTAGTTAAATTCGTCTTAATAATGAAGTAACATACGTTTAGTGAAACGCCCATCGTCAGTCAATACCTATCTCAGATAAGCTGTGATGTCCGTTGAGTCCGTTCACAACTTCACACTGCAAATGTATTTTTATATTATAGACAAACTTCGTTTACAGTTTAGATTCTGATACAGTAGTGTTGCGTTTCGTTGCACAGTTGGATTTTGAGCTTAGATGGGTTGCGTTCGGAATCTGTATTAGTTTATATTTCTTTTTTTGTTATGTTTTATTATATGAATTCAGATTGTTGTATTGCAAGGTTTTTGCACATCGCTTATTAAATTTAAAGTGTCTCGAACGCGTAAATCATACTTTGAAATAAATACGTAATATTTATATAATATCTAGATAAACACAGCCGGCGGGTTGAAAGAATGTTAAGAGAGTACATTTTGGTACTTTTACTGTTTTTTTTTTTTGTTTTTATACATATATTTTATAACATAGTATATAGGTATATATTTTATTTATTGTATATATATTTATAATGATAAACATATTTAACAGTAGCAGCACAAATGACAGTTTTGAGTATTTTTCCTGTTCTTCTAGCAGTAGTAGTACAGATAGCTTTACTAGTAACCCTTCGCTTTCTGAAACGCTTGAAAATGAATTTTCTGATGTACCTAAAAATTTCAATGTTATTCATATCAATGCCCAGAGTATTCCGGCTCACTTTCCTGATATGCTGGCATCTTTAGATAATAAAAACATTCATGCTATATTAGTCTCCGAGACGTGGCTTAAGCCCAGTCTTCCTTCCATATGTTATCCTCTTCCAGGTTTTCGAATCATACGTAATGATCGGACCGGCAATGCGGGCGGTGGTGTAGCTATCTACATTCGTGCACATATTCCTTTCTCGATTATTAGTATGTCAGCTCAGCCACCCTTGTCAAATGCTGGTGAACATCTATTTATTGAAGTAACTCTTTCCCATAACAAAATACTTCTCGGAGTCTATTATAGCCCTTCCCTAAAAATTAACTTCTTCTCCTCTTTTGAACAGATCTTAGAAAATCTTATTCCATCTTACAGTCACGCTATAATTATGGGTGACTTCAATACCTGCCTTCTCAAAAAAGATTCACGTTCGTCATCTCTAGAATCTTTAATTGCTTCTTGCAACATGCAAATACTCCCCTTAGCTGCAACTCATCATTTTCCAAACACAACACCTTCTCTTCTTGATCTTATGTTTGTATCCTCGCCTCAGCATGTTGCTAAGCATGGCCAGTTTTCTGCTGATGCTTTCTCATATCATGATTTGATTTTTCTTTCCTATAAAATTCGTCCTCCTAAAGCCAAGCCTCAAATTATTCTTCAGCGAAACTTTAGTGGTATCAATCAGGAAGAATTTCTTGAAGATGCACGGAATATTGACTGGACTCCTGTTGTAAATGCTGATTTGGTAGATGAACAAATTGAGATCTTTAACTCGCTTATCACTCAGCTATATGACGTGCATGCTCCTCTACGGGCTATTAAAATCAAACATCTTCCTGCTCCGTGGCTCTCAGATGATATTAAAACACTGATGCACAAAAAAACTGTAACAAAAAGTAAATATAAAAGCTGTCCCTGTGATATTAATAAGACGAAATATACTCGTGCTCGAAATCGTTGTAATACAGTGCTTAGGGATGCTCAACGCCGCCATATCCATAAATCAGTTCAAAATGGTGATCCAGTCAAAATCTGGAAATTTTTACGGTCAATTGGAGTTGGTAAATCTCGTCAAGAGTCTATTCCCAAGGATTTAAATATCGATTCTCTCAATCAACACTTCATTTCTTCATATCACATTGATGAGACGAACAAAGTTAAAACATTGCAATTTCTTTCCACTATTCCAACTCCAGACTGCAGTTCTTTCAATTTTAATCAATTCTCTGCTTGTGACGTTAAAAAGAGTGTTTTGTCAATCACATCTAACGCTGTTGGAGTCGATGGTATTAGTCGCAACATGCTTGTTCCTCTCCTAGATACCATTCTTCCCATACTCTGCCACATTTTAAATACTTCTATATCTGAAAGTGTGTTTCCTTTCACGTGGAAGGAAGCCCAAGTTATCCCATTTCCTAAAATATCCAATCCTAAGTCCTTCTCTGAATATCGTCCAATCTCCATACTTCCATTCTTGTCCAAAGTTCTTGAGCGTCTTGTGCATGATCAGCTTTCAAAATTCCTCTCTACGCAAAACTTGCTTAATCCATACCAATCTGGTTTCCGGCCAGGCCATAGTACGACTACTGCACTTTTAAAAATCACAGATGATATACGTTATGGCATGGAAGGAGGCCAACTTACTGTGCTGACATTATTAGATTTCAGCAATGCTTTCAACACCATCAACTTTGACATTCTACTTGCCATACTACGCTCTTTAAACGTATCTCCAACAGTAATTGATTGGTTTTCTAGTTATTTACATGGCCGTCGGCAGTGGGTGCGTTTCGAAGATTCGTTTTCTTCGTGGTGCAACTTGTTAGCCGGCGTGCCACAAGGTGGTGTCTTATCTCCTCTCTTATTTGCAATTTTTATTAATTCATTATCAACACAAATAACTTCTCCCTATCACTTGTATGCTGACGATCTCCAGATTTACTCTCAAGCTTCACTGAATGAGCTTGCTAGTGCTATAGAAACTACAAATTTTAATCTACGTCGAATAGCAGAATGGAGTGATGCCTATGGCTTGAAAGTTAACCCATTGAAAACCCAAGTCATGATCATTGGCAGCAAACGCATGGTTGATAAAGTTGATTGGTCTACTGTTCCGAATGTCGAGCTTGGTGGAGTCATTATCCCATACAGCAAATCGGTCAAAAATCTTGGCTTAACACTAGATCAATGTCTTACTTGGAACCTTCAGCTAGAAGCTATTAGCCGCAAGTTATTTGCGTCTGCTGGCTCCATGAGAAGACTTCGAAACTTTTTACCAACTGCCACTAAAGTAGAGCTTGCGCAGTCTCTTCTGCTCCCAGTTCTTGATTACGCTGATGCCTGCTATCTAGATGTAACGGAGGACCAGCTGAATAAGCTTGAGCGTCTGCAAAACTTCTGTATTCGATTCATATTTGGTTTGCGTAAATATGATCATGTGTCTGAATTTCGTAATAAGCTCAAGTGGCTCCCTATACGACTTCGTCGGAATACTCACATACTTTCTCTTCTCTACACTATTCTGTTTAGTCCCTCTGCCCCGTGCTATCTACGGGAACGTTTTGAATTCCTTCATAGCTGTAACAGCCTTTCACTTAGGTCATCAGAAAATCTCATCCTGCAGATCCCTGTGCATAGAAGCACTTTCTATGACCGTTCGTTCTCTGTACAGGCTGTTCGCTTATGGAATGCTTTGCCAGTCTCAGTGCGACGAGCACTGTCACTGAAGGTCTTCAAGGATCAAATAAAAAAGTATTATCTGTCTCGGTCATCAAATTAATAATGCTTGTTTGAATTATTTATTACAAATGAGAATGTAAAGTTTTGTTTACATCAGTCTGTTATGTTATTGTATATATATATATATGTATGTATATAGTATATATATTTGTAATTATATATTATATGTAGTGTGTGTATTTGTTTTATTATATGTAATATATTTATATATTACATATAATATTATAGCATGGTGGTAGGGCATTTTGCGAATGCCCGCCTGGCTAGCTACCACCCTCAGGTAGAGAGTCTGTCGCCAAGCACCTAACGGTGTGTTCAGGCAGCTATCCTTGAGATCCAGTAATTCCAGGTTAGCCTGAACAACATCTTCGACCACATCATCACTTACCATCAGGTGAGATAGTGGTCAAAGGCTGTCAGTAATAAATATAAAAATAAAATTCGACTCAGAAATAAAATAAATAAATAAAATAACCAACAGATATGAATGCAGTGCAATACTATTGAAGCGGGGACATCACTAGACAACACTTAGATAAAAGGTACACGATTAAATAAAAATTGCACGATTAAATTCGTCATGATTAAAGTCACAGTGCTTGAACCGTACTTGATGTTTTAAATTACAATAATTAAAAAAACATTCAAATTGGCTGTTAGCATTAGAATTAAATGAATGTCAATTGAAATCGCCTACAATGACAACATCGACTAATGAATATATTATAAGTACATACATAATTTTCTATGCATAATACATCACAAAATTTCCGTATAGTGCGGTGGTAAATAGACCACACATACCATGCAGTAAATTTAAATTTTTACGTATTATAAGTAGCAAATAGAACCTTATTCTCGTTAAATTTGTTAAGCTAACTAAGAATCTTTAGCTACTAAGACGATTCCCCCACTCTCTGGCTTGATTATGACGGAACACTACATAATTCGACGGAAACAATACACACAAAAAAAACATTAACGTATTCTTATTCGTAAGTTTATTAACAAAATACTACGAACTATATACAACACTACAGCTACTACAATAAAAGCATTTAGATCCCTATAAGCCATTGCAGACTCATAGGCAGTCCAAATGCTCTAGCCCACTACCAGTTGGCAGCGTGCCCAGCATGCTGGCAGCATTGCCCCGTTGAATTGCAATAAAACATTGCAAATTCGTAAGTAATGACGCAAACACCACATGTTAAAAAACGCCCAGAGATTATAGAGGCGAGGAGCATTATACAGTAACACTAGCACAAAATAAAGAAAGCACTTTAAAAAACCATCACCCTACCCTAACGTAAACCGAATAGTTTTGACTAACAAAACCTAGTATGTAGTAACGTAGTAACTACTACTTTGTCAGTGGTGACACAGATTTTTTTTTATGCCTGAAATGTTACCCTTTGACTACTATCTCACCTGATGGTAAGTGACGATGTGGTCAAAGAATTTGTTCAGGCTAACCTAGAATTACTGGATCTCAAGGACAGCTGCCGGAACACACTGTTAGGTGCTTGGCGACAGATTTTATGCTTGAGGGTGGTAGCTAGCCAGGCGGGCATTCACAAAATGCCCTTCCACCATGCCGTGAAGCTCAAGCCGGCGGCGGCTTGAGCTTCACGGCATGGACCATAGACCTATTACGTGGCAGTCCATAGTCAATGTCACTGAGCCATCACTACTTTAAACGGGCGGGTTTTCCACTAAATTATCTTTCTAAATGGTGTAAGTATTATTTAGTAGCCTTCACTTCATAGCATTGCCTATTTTATCCCATAAGCAGAAATATTTTCCTCCTCCACGTGTTTTTTTCCTACGCACTTTATAATGTACAAACGGAGAAATGCCAAGTATTTTCATCACTGCATAGTCACGACGTCGGTACAGATTCATGAACTTTTTTATCCGTATTAGAAATATAAAAGTTATTTTTATGCATAGAGAAAATACGAAAGGCCAAGTGCGGAACGGGCTTGCACACTAAGGTTACCGTATCAACACTGATTGTAACAAAAAATATTTTGTTTTTCTTTTTGTTCAGATCCCTAGCCGGAACGACACTTGACCAGTTATTATTAATTGTTATTATACTTTTAATTTTTAACTACTCAACAACACCAATATTGTTACTTATGCCGTTTTACGATAGAACAACGATAAAACAAAAAATTTAACAACAAAAACCAAAGTCATACAATAAATATTTTAATACAAAATGTTCACTAAAAAGTAAATAAACAAACCATCGTATACAGTTTCTTGATCATTTTACATCGTCGAGTGAAAATGAGAACAACATCAACGTAGGCGAATCCAAATAAATCCGCATTATTAGGGATAACTCAAATACAACTCAGATCAGATCTCACTGAAAATTTAATGGGACCACATGACAAACACCAGCTCTCTAATAAAAAAGCAACCTAAAACGGGTACACCGGTTGAAGCGCTCGTAGCGAAGTTTACTTAGCTGTTCTCAACCGATCAGCAAAGTTAAGCAACGTCGCGCGCGGTCATGAGTTGGATGGGTGACCGCTAGTGACATTACTACTGAGCGTTTCCGTGCTTCGGAGGGCACATTAAGCCGTCGGTCCCGGTTGTTGTCTTAGGATGGCAGTCGTTATAGCATGGTGGTAGGGCATTTTGCGAATGCCCGCCTGGCTAGCTACCACCCTCAAGTAGAAAATCTGTCGCCAAGCACCTAACGGTGTGTTCCGGCAGCTGTCCTTGAGAGCCAGTACTTCTAGGTTAGCCTGAACAACATCTTCGACCACATCGTCACTTACCATCAGGTGAGATAGTGGTCAAAGGCTATCCTATCAGGCATTAAAAAAAAAAAAAAAAAAAAAACCTTGTAAAAGTTATGATGTACAAAAAAATATATAGTCCAATTAAGTACCTTCCCATTTTTCAAGACTGTTAATACAATTATATTAACACACACACGTTTCTTGTTTGCGCTTAGTTATTTTTTATCATTTTTTCGCCAATACTCCATTCTAACATATATTCTATGAAAATTTCAACCTGGAGCTCAGGTTACAGTTACAAGGAAACTGTCATATAAAGATCAGGCGGAAAGGAAAATTGTAAAGGCTTTGAAATAGTGCCCCATTTTCTAGTACAGAAGTCTAAAAGAGAATGGATTAGCTAATTTTTTTATGGTATTGTGACGGAATTACCATAAGCCTACCTGATGTTAATTGGTAATCTCTGCCTATAACAGATGCATAACTGCACTGCGCCCTTAACTCTAAATTTTTAAATATGATAAGCAAGTATTTTAAGTCATTACACATACATATTACACAATTAACACATACTCACGTGCCTGTAATATTATGAATTACTTACCGACTCTCAAAGGGGGGCAAGCATTTGCCAAATGGTCTTCCACCATGTATTGGAGCTCAAGTTGGCGATGGGGATCGATCCAAGGACCTCCAGCACTGAAGTCCATAGGTTTATTACCGCTCGGCTATCACGACTGTAAAAGCTCGAACTTTTGTGATGCTGATGACCCTCCTGAACTTATTGAGTGATATTTAATCATGGATTCTATATTTATTTTATAATTTATTCTCAAATTCGCAATATTGGGGAATATTACATGTTAAATATTTATCAATGAATGCCTACCATATTCTCTGACCATTCAGTAACCTAACGTAGCATGTTGCGTTATCTCTGTGAAATAATCATGCCACTTTCAACTTCGACGGCGCGTTACGAGCACGTCATCTGCCTGTTTCGAAGTGTCAAAATAACGCAGCTCAATAATAACAACTATTTTGCTATGGCCTCAGCGAAGTAAATGTTAGAGGTAAGATATAAGGTACAATGTACCTCTTTGATGAAGTGAAGGTTATACGTTAAAGTACTCGCGCCAAATCTTCAAGTATTTGCTTTCACGATGCCAGAATAAGTAATAAAAATGTGGTTTCCACCGTCTAGTATCATAGTCGGTAGTAAACACATTTTGAGAGAGAAAGGTAAGGTAAGGTTCAAACGTAGATCGTAAAATCTTGAAATAAAAGATTTAGCTATATGTAGACAACTTCTCTTGTGACATACATAATACTGTTTGGAGATTCCTTATCAAACGCGTTATAGTTTACTGCACTTTATGATGTCACATGTTTTTCGCAAGGAATATCTTGTGTCAAGCGAATAAGAGCCCTAGTACGCTTCGTGTACGTGCCTTAACAATAACCTAAAAAATAACACTTATTTTCATTCGGAAGTTTAGTAGTCTGGACGAAAGCTTCACCGTTCCCTATGACGTATGACGGTCCAAATCAATAAAAGCGCAATGTTCGCTCTTCGGATATCGGTCTTGTTAGAAAAAACGGAAAAAATGTCTAGCCTCCTAAAAATCTAAAGATATGAGAACTTTTAGTTTACAGAAGCGAAAATTCTACACTTGAAAAATCTCGGACATCTTATCACTATTACTAGAGAATATATATTTTATCGGATTAAGCTATGTCAGCTTTTAGAACTAAAACATATTCTGTTGCTTTTAGATTGTTCGATTTTCGTTTTTAAATTTATTTGACGTGAAAGCGTTAGATTTAAGATAGGAATCGTTACAGTTTTTTCCTGTGGGGTGCCGGGCTAGAATTTCACCCCCCCATCTCTATACCCGTGGGTGTCGTAAGAGGCGACTAAGGGTAACAGACTAGAAAGTGGGCAGCAGCGCTTTCTGAGGAACTAATATCTTACACTGTGATCCCCAAGACGCCTGCCAAGCGTGTGAATTATGGCAAACCCCCCCATAATGGGGAAGGCTGTCTTTAGCAGTGGACAATGCGGCTGATACAGTACAGGTTTATTGATCGCTAACTATCCTTTACTAATTAGGGTGTTCACTGTAGAATGCACGATTTTGCCCCAGGTGAAGACTTCAAGTCTTTGTGCTTCAAGCTTAGGGCCGTGTACAGCGGGTGTAGACGTGGTATCGATCATAAAGAAGTCCGCACGAACACTTAAAAAAAATCACATATTTTAATATATTCTATAGCCTGTTCTTCAGGGATAATGTAGGATGGTGAAAGAATTGTTCCAGTAGTTTTTCAGTTTTTTTCATACAATACAAATCGTTCCTTCTTATAATAATAGTGAAGAGTAAAATAAAGTCTACCGTTACCTTAATATTTTTATATCTTACCTACAATTACAGTCATAAAAGCGTTTTCTTTGTTTATTCTAACCTAAAATAATTTTGCTAACCAACTTTTGAAGAAACACAATCCAAGAAAAGTGTCTAGTTTCGATTCTAATTTAATTTCGGTTATTTACATTTGTAACTTGAAATCCTTTTAGAAATTCAATATTTCACGCTGTTGACGCAAATTAGGGATGGCATTTGATTAGATGAGATTTCAAATTGTATCGATGTTTACATGTATATCCAGATACTTTTGTAATTTTATGTAGCGAAGAAAACAAATAGCAATAGCAAGCTTATTCAACAAATTCCTTCGGTGAGGTACTCATAATTTGTTCTACATTTTTTTATGCTATCGTGATGTAACAAGCATGAGGCCCGCCTGTTGTTAAGCAGTAACCTCGGCTAATAATAAATGCAGTTCATCACGAGTGGCGAACTGCTCTGCGCCCATCACCCTGTGAACTAAAGTGGTTTATGTGTCCTTAATTTCACCGGCACTCATACCCTTCAAACCAGAATACGGTAATATGAACATTACTGCTTGGCGGTAGGAAAAGGTAGTGGCAGTACTTCCTGGAACGAACTCGCGCAAAACGTTGTACTGCTACGGTAAATCGATAATTGTATAAGTGGATATAAATCGATTAGGTTTGAAATAAGTATACACATAATTGTTTTTTCACATCCCTATGCTAAGCAAGCATATTGAGAATCGCAGAAAAAAGTTGTGTCAATAATGTCACTAGCGGTCACCCATCCAACTCCTTACCGCGGCGGACATTGCTTAACCTGATTGATTGGTTAAGAACGGCTAAGCAAACTTTACTACGAGCGCTTCAAAAGTATTCTGTGTTAGTCCAAGAACTATATTTATATTCTAATTCTCATTTAAATTGGTTCAGCAGTATCAGCATGAAAAAGAAACTTAAACGGATATTCTGTCTTTTTTTTTTTTTTTATGCTTGATAGGTTAGCCTTTGACCACTATCTCACCTGATGGTAAGTGATGATGTGGTCGAAGATGTTGTTCAGGCTAACCTAGAAGTACTGGCTCTCAAGGCCAGCTGCCGGAACACACCGTTAGGTGCTTGGCGACAGATTTTCTACTTGAGGGTGGTAGCTAGCCAGGCGGGCATTCGCAAAATGCCCTACCACCATGCTATAACGACTGCCCTCCTAAGACAACAACCGGGACCGACGGCTTAACGTGCCCTCCGAAGCACGGAAACGCTCAGTAGTAATGTCACTAGCGGTCACCCATCCAACTCATGACCGCGCGCGACGTTGCTTAACTTTGCTGATCGGTTGAGAACAGCTAAGTATACTTCGCTACGAGCGCTTCAAAAGTCTTGCACAAACACAACTGTTTTTAGGTGTGAAGGGCACTGTACCATATGAAATAACTGGGCAAACGAGACATAAGAACTAACGTCTCAGAGTGATGAATGCAGTGTAGTGTCTTGCAGAACTTGGAGGATGGTGACACTGCAACTGTAATGGAATCATGTGACGCTTACCATCAGGCGAGTGACTTGATTTTCTTCTCACTTTATGATAGTTAACATTACAAAAAAAAACTTTTTTTTTTTATCTGTAAATGCATCCGACTTCTGCGCTCAAGAGTGTGAAATACTTGTTGAAGTCGGTACCATGATTGTTCAAAAGTTCCTATTATCACAATATTGTGCGAATGGTACTGACTTCGAAAAGTTATTTCACACGTTTGAGTGTTGAAGTTGGTTCTATCTTGTGGTAAACATATTTTTTTACGCTTTTTAGTGAATTAATTGTCATTCCCTGTCAATGACTATCAGCCTTACTTATAAACGCTACTTAAATTTTAAACATTACTTAGCCGCTGATTAGCAAAATTTCTTACTCATAAACGCTACATAACTTTATCCAGTACCTAAGTACTGCTTAAATCAGCTGTCAATTTAAACACCGTCCCACCCTTGTTTAAATTTTAAGTAACAAGATGGCGCCCATATTTCTGATCAGCTGATTTAGTTACAGACCCACCAACTTATCTGTTCAGGTGGCAGAAAAAAGAACTACAACATTCCTTCAAATTGTGACTGTTCGTAGTTGATTTCCTTGACCAGTAGCGCCCTCGAAAACTGCACAGTTAAGTTGGTGGTACTATACAAAGAAAAGTATTATATTTACTTTTTAATTTCAAGATATTTAGCACTAGATACATGCTATTTGGCCATTTAGGTCATTCATAATACTTTTTAGTACAATGTTGTCAGTTTAAAATACATTCGACCTCATTATCCATTGCTTAGCTAAACAGGTGCTATGTAGCGTTTATAAGTAAGAAATATTTAAGCATTACTTAAACACTGTTTAGTTATGCATTACTTAGCAACTACATAGCGATGTTTTTATAAGTAAGGGGGTATATCTTTAAAATAGGATAATTTTTTCGCTTACTGGAGTGTAACAAAGTAACGGCTTGTCCGATTTTGATGACATTTAAATGGGACTACACGAAAAGCACCAGATTACAAATAAAATAATAATCATAATCGGTTCACCCAGCCGAAATTTACCCCCTTACTTATAAAAACATCGCTATGTAGTTGCTAAGTAATGGATAACTAAACAGTGTTTAAGTAATGCTTAAATATTTCTTACTTATAAACGCTACATAGCACCTGTTTAGCTAAGCAATGGATAATAAGGTCGAACGTATTTTAAACTGACAACATTGTACTAAAAAGTATTATGAATGACCTAAATGGCCAAATAGCATGTATCTAGTGCTGAATATCTTAAAATTAAAAAGTAAATATAATACTTTTCTTTGTATAGTACCACCAACTTAACTGTGCAGTATTCGAGGGCGCTACTGGTCAAGGAAATCAACTACGAACTGTCACAATTTGAAGGAATGTTGTAGTTCTTTTTTCTGCCACCTGAACAGATAAGTTGGTGGGTCTGTAACTAAATCAGCTGATCAGAAATATGGGCGCCATCTTGTTACTTAAAATTTAAACAAGGGTGGGACGGTGTTAAATTGACAGCTGATTTAAGCAGTACTTAGGTACTGGGAAAAGTTATGTAGCGTTTATGAGTAAGAAATTTTGCTAATCAGCGGCTAAGTAATGTTTAAAATTTAAGTAGCGTTTATAAGTAAGGCTGTTAAAAGACAACAAATAAAAAAAATTAAGTCGAAATATAACGTACTTATTTCTTTTTTTAAAGTCGGTCAAAAACATACTGACAAACATTCTCATTTAGACTTTATTTGTCTATCTAGCTAGCTCCCACTCTCAAGTAGAAAATCTGTCGCCAAGCACCTCACGGTGTATTCCGGCGCAATCCTTGGTGGCCAGTGAAATAACAGGCACATGAGACTTAACAACTATGTCTCAAAGTGACTAGCGCAGTGCAATTAGTGATTTGTGATGAAATGCAACTGTTATAGGCAGAGTTTAGTCCACTTTAATTCTAGGCTAGCCTGAACAACTTCTTCGACCACATCATTACTTACTATCAGGTGAGATAGAGGTCAATGGTAAGTCTATGAGATATAAAAAAAACTCAACATCAGGCGGGCCTCGGGCTTGTTCCGTCACAAAAACATTAAAAAAAAACTTTTCCTCGCCTCTCTTAATCTTTACACTTTTGCGTGGGGGCGAGTGTGACTAATGTTAAAGGAAGGTTATTCATATGACTTCACCATGTTGAGATACTTAAGTACATGCATTAACAACACTGGCATCTAAATACATTTGCACGATTGCCATCTAATGAGGGACGCGTATATTGCCATCTACCTCATAGTTCCAGATATAGGACTGCTACAGAAAATTTTTCTGGTCAGAATAATCCAAAAAATTATTTGACCATTCCGGATCGAATCCCAGGACCTTGAATAAAAGTCAAAGTCAAAGTAATTTATTCAGTTTAGGCATCTGTGACGATCGTATGAAGGTCAATTATAATTTTTTAATTAATATTAACAACTACAGTATCAAGCCACTACGAAAAAAAAACAATCGCTTTAAACGTAGAAAATATTACAGGCGATAGCTTAGCAAAGGCGATATTCACAGAATCACAAGTAGCATATGGTTTTCTTAATTAACATGTTTTTCACGTCACACTTGAGTTTTCCTCCTGTGAGCATTGTAATATCTTTGGAAACTTATAATAAAATCGCACACAATTTTCTAAGGACATTTATCTGTTTTTGCTAATCTAAAATTTGGCACGGCTATTTCATCTTTATTGTGTTAATATAACCGTGATTAAAACTGTTTAATTTTAATTTTCTCAAGTTTTTACGAACATACATAATATTTTCTAATATAATATAGATTCCTTCACTTTATAAACAATGTGGTGAGTTTTATCCATATTAACTTATTAGAAACCGGCTAGGATCCGCATTATATTTACCGGCTATAGGTTCCCTCAGAGATTAGCTTACATCTATTTCACTTTGAACGATTCCTAGAATTGCACGTTTTTGTCATACAAATATTGTCTCTATCTCACCAGTAGCTGCAATATACACAGCAATACACCACACGACATTATATTGTGGAAGAACCCGAAATAAACTAGCCTAGCAGTAGCTAGTTACAAACTGCTTATGCAGCAGAACTAAGTCTTCCGGATAGATCATGTATATATGTGGATCCCACTATAAAACTGAATCCATTTTGATTCCCAGAAAGACGAGTCAATAGAGAATTTGTCTAGGCCAAGATTAATGTTTGGTTCAACATAATGTAATATTTAGTAATGAAAACTTTAAATATTTAGTCTTATTGAATTTAATAAAAGATGATTATCGGTGGACCATTTAAACAACATTCACAATACATTATTTATTTGAATAACTTAGCTACGTTTTGTTTGATTTCTTGCCAGTCATCTGACTATTATATCTGCTTGGTTACGAAGTAAGTGAAATTCGGAGAATATTATCACAATATCTTATGTATTTTTATAAACCATTTAACGGCTTTAAAGGAAGCAACTTTAGGAATAATGTGCATTGATATTACATGCATACAGACATAAAATCACGCCTCTTTCCCGTAGGGGTAGGCAGAAATCACGGATATCCACTTACTGCGATCCTTACATGTCACTTTCGCTTCATCTGCACTCAAAAATCCTTTCATACATAAGCGTCAGTTTAGGGCACTCCTGACCTGGCCTTTTATCAGAACGTCTTCAGTCTGATTTCGGAACGTTCGCCTAGGTCTTCCCCTTCCAACACTTCCGTTTACTTGTCGCATGTATACCTGTTAAGTCATTCTCAATTCATTCATTCTCTCCACATGTCCAAACCATACCTTTCTCGATTTTTGTCACTACATCCTCACCCACCACATCGTTCCCTTATGACACTATTCCTTATCCTGTCACTCCGTTTGACTCCAATCATGCTCCTCAATGCTCTCATCTCCACTGCATTTATTCTACTTTCATGCTTTTACAGCCATACCCAACTTTCACTTCAAATAATATATAAAAATAAAACGAACAATATACGCAAATACCATGATAATGTAGCATGGTCAACAAACCCAGCAGCAAGCGCGATAATACCGTTTACATTTTGAATTTCCCGCCATGGTTGTGATTTTCCACCTCAACTTCAATGGCATATTTCAACAGGGTAGCGACGGAAATGGGATTTCGCTATAACATTTTCATAAAACGCAGCTGCTCGGTAATGCCATCAATCATCTTAATTTAGTGGAAGAAATCGTGGTGAAAATTTTGTTTATATAGAGATTGCCATTTTTATAGAGTCCGTGCTGAATTAGCAAGTTTTTATTTACGGCTACCAGGAAAATTATGCTTACAAATTGATATTGTACAACTTAAATCTAAGCCCTCCGGGACGGAAAAATTGCAATTGGAAAAAATATAGTTTCAAATATGTTTCGGAATATATTTTCTAGTAGAAGATACCAGAAATATTAATATCTTATCGAGTAAATGATATTATCGTTTTTTTTTTGCTGATGGGTAACACCCTTTGACCACAATCTCACCTGATGGTAAGTGATGATGTGGTCGAAGGTGTTAACAGGCTTACCTTAGAATTACTGGCTCTCCAGGACAGCTGCCGGAACACACCGTTAGATGCTTGGCGACAGATTTTCTACTTGAGGGTGGTCGCTAGCCAGGCGGGCATTCGCCAAATTCCCTACCACCAAGCGGTGAAGCACAAGCCCCCGGCGGGATCGAACCATAGACCTACTGCGCGGCAGTCCGTAGCCAATGCAACTGAGCCATCACTGCTTCAAAACAATGCCTGAAACGTACGGTTCTAGATTTATGTCACGTAAAAAAATGGGCATCTCGATATCTAACACTTATTATCATGGGAAATATTGCATACTGTAGATAAAGGCAGAAAGATAAAGAGTACGTTTAACCATTCCGTTGGTTATATGCCAGAGGCATACATTGGCTCCGCTTATAATTACGGGATGCCATAATACATTTATGCACTAATTTTTTTAATCTTTTCCTGAACAATAATCAATTTTCACAAATGAATCACGCTAAAATGTAACCACTTATACCTACCCAAATATACAAATATTCATACAAAATATATAAATATACCCAAATATACCTAACAAATCCGTGCCAAATTTTTTTAAATCGGACAACAACATCTTTTATGTAATGTATTATTTTCTCTAATTTTCGAGCTTTTTGGACAATCTAAAGGTCGTAGACGCCATGCGCATTGAGGTCAGAGAACAAAGTCTATTTGTTTACTTCACGTTTTCCCTTTACAAGCTCCTAAATTATCTCCATCGCTTTCGCAGGGCTTTCTAATAATTATTTTTGTTAAATTATGGCCCTAGTATGGAACTGCACTCGATAGGTGGCAAAGTCTGGCCTGCTATTGCATGGAATCTAAAAATATAAAGAAATACTAAGCATAAATCAACATCCACCGAAGTTATACACATATTACTATAGTAAAGTATACTAACTTATAATGACAGATATTATAGAACGAGAAGTACCAAAATAATACCTCTTTGATCAAAAACATCAAGGCTATGAACTACCCATGTAAACAACTTCCCGCCGTCAAAACAAAAATTTGTCTTCACATACCTTATCGAAATCGTTTTCCTCAAGGGACGAAAAGGGAGGGAGAAATCAAATATTTTCTACCTACTTACTTCCTTCGCATGCTGTGTTGCTACGTTAGATCCTACCTACTTCCTTTGTCGGTTCACCCTATATTATTAATCAAAGCCATGCTGACGCATGCTTCACTGACTTCTTATAATAGCTTCTTTTCTGATTGTTAATATGTGTATGACGATGGGTTCTATAGAAGATATATGATATCCTTGAAGAGAATGCATTGATACTTGGCTTTTGTGTATATCAGGTCTATTAATGTTTTCCAATACCCTTACAAATCTGTTCGTTTGAGGAAAATGGCATATCGTAACAATGCGTGTTTATTGTTATAAATCCTAGTAAAATTATGTTGAGCGATGCACTTCTAAAAAGTATTTTAAAGAAAGTGCATTCTGAGTGATTTCCGTGGAAATGAATTTTCGTCTTAAAGCTCTAAGAAATTGTGCACGATATCTATGCTTCTGGTTATTCATGAGAATCATGACTCAAAATATGATGAAAACTAGAATTCCAATACAAAATTATGTTTGCGAATATTTTGATATTATACGGACAAACCAAAAACAGGCTCATGCAAAGTTTTTGCGATATTTTAGTGAACGTTTGGTACTTTGCATGATGGGAGGTCATTTTACAAATGCTCGGCTGGCTAGCAACCACCCTCAAGTAGACAATCTGTCGCCAAGCACTTAAGGGTGTGTTCTGGCAGCAGTCCTTGAAAGCCAGTAAAATTACAGGCACACGAGACTCAAAAACTGTATGACTCAGTGTGACGGGCGTAGTGAAGTTCTTCATTTGTGACAAAATATACCCACATAGAAAACATACACCATGATCGAATTTTTTCACACCATCATGATAATGTCATATACATATAGGAATAACATATTAATAATATTAATAAAATATTCCTATATATGTACATATATATATAGGAATAACCACCGTTGAACTTACGCCTCCCCGTCTAAACACCATAATGAACGCATATTGTCCATTTTAATTATTTTTTTTCATTTTCACCTCGCATTCGACTTTTATCTATAAAAATTATGAAATAACATGTGGAAGTCATTTTTAGGTTTTCATTCTGTTCAGTGATACATACTGCTTACAAATTCGTTTTTACTCGTCGAAAATACTGGTCCACTATCAGCAATATTTGAAGAAATACCAATTTAAAGTCGATGTAACTTAAAAACTACTTGGTCAAAATTGATGAAATTTAATTGGGACTAAGACTTGGAAATAAGCTCTACCCAACAAAAAAATAATCATCAAGATTGGATGAACTATTAAAAGTTATCTAAATATCAATATCAAATAATAAGAACACATTGATTTCAGAACCTATCTATTTTTGGATGTTATTTATAAAACAACACTTATATTCTCATTTATAATCTTAAAAGAGGCTAGCTGCAGGGCTTGGTTTATTATTTAGTTATGAGTAATGAAACGACACCCGAAAGAGTAAAAAAAATTAAGACATAGTGCGCCAATCCCGCTTAGCGTGAGATAAGGCTGCGATGATCTTCTAACATCCTCACTAATGATCTTCGAGTAAATTGATTAATTTGCGAGGAAAAAACGCCAAGAAAATCGAATAAATAATAATAATAATTTTCAACCATTAGCTCCTGAAACACAATGTGGTCAGCTCATCTACGAGTAATAGGTTAGTACTACGCGGTAAAAGTCTTTGTGAGGAAGACGTATAGATATGCACGTACCTCCACTTTGTCAATTAAAGGAACCGCAAGAAAAAGAGGCAAAGTTTTTAATGGTTTTAAATTTTGAGAGCAGATATAGTATCCAGTGTCGTGAGATAACTAATCCGGGGAGCAAGCGTCCCCAGCTCTAGGATTCGGTACACAAAGGGCGAAACGAAGCACATCATAGGGCTCCGTTTCACCATTCGCTTTTGCAACTTTTTGCCTATCTCTTTAGTAAGCAGAATGAGTTACAAACGTGAAATTTAGATATATTGTACGAAATTTAGACCCAGTACCAAATATTGAATTCAAAATTATAATATAGTAGGTATATTATTATTACACATGAGTGGAAAGTTAATTATTTCAATCGAGGCCACGATCAACTACGTGAAACTTATAAAATTGGTTTTAAAGGAAAGGGAATAAACTCTAACAATGTTCTTGGTGGTGATATGCTTGCAGGTTATTTAAAGTGAACTGGTAATCGTTTGTGCAATAGGAATTAACAGTATTTTTTACTGAAAATTGCTTTTCTTTCTGAATTTGAATCCCGAGTTTCCATCTCACTTTTTACCCAACTTTTCACCTCCGCAGTAGAAAGATATCGAAGGTCGTAAGAGTTTAGAGACCTATTTCTCAAGTAACTTTTCAGCAAGGAATTTGGCATTTTTTACTAATTAACGATAAATTAATGAACATTGAGTAAACACACCGTTCACAGTGACAGACAGACTTCGGAATCTCATTCACTGGGCTCCAATTTGCCTTTAGATGCTTAACCCTAGAAAATGGAGCCATAGTGGATTCAAGTCACTATTGGACCATTTTTGTTACGGGATCCATCTCAAAGACTAATTTTATTATAATCTGAAGCTTCTGAATAATATGCACCATTTTATACTTTATTTGAACACCTAATTCAAAAACGCTCATATTCACATTAGAGCAACAAGCTATGCACAAACTGTAAGAATACCATTGTATTCTTACAGTTTGTGCATAGCTTGCTTTTAGATGCTTGACAACAGAATCTCTATTTGTGGGTGGTAGCTAGCCAGGTAATGCTTTACAACCATGCGATGAGACTCAAGCTCGGGGCAGAATTTCAACTTTGGTGCCCTGCGTGAGTCTATACTCTCGTACACCCGGCTATCATAGCTTCAGAACTAATGTGCCTACAAACATACCAAGTATATTTCTAAATATGATTTCTAGCACTACCGCTTCCGAAAATCACACTTACAAATTATAAGAGCTCAAAACTTTATCTCGAGGAGTCAAACACGCGTCCTCCAATTTTGTGGGTGGTCGTCCGAGCCGAATGTTGTGCTTAAATTTTATTATTTTTTACCGTCATAGTGGACGTTACTGCCATCAATCATACTTATAGACTTCATCTTATCGAATCAATTGCCTTTTCAAACACTCGCAGGAATATCGCTTCTATATATTTTTCTAAATACGATTCCCGCTCGGAACAAAATTGTATACCGTATTATTGTATATTTTACTATATGTATATGTACTAAGTACTTGCCTACATGACAAGGAATATATATATTTTTATTTTGTTCGCAATTCAGAAGCTTTCATTACGCCAGAAAGAACTCCCACGTGTAAACTGGAACAAATATGCGGAGAATTCGTGCAAAAATTGTAAACAAACATCGGCTAGCAGTGCGCGATATTGGACGTTTATTTCTTTTTGGGCTTCCCAGTGCAGACAAAAAGCCTTTATATCCTTTCTTTAAAGTGTGTTTAGACTTTAATCGTTATCAACAGACATGTAAGGTCCAAATTGAAAAGCGGCCTCTCACCCATCGGGTTTTAAGTATTTAATGTATAGTATTGAGTTTAAGTTTTACGTTTAACATTACAAAGTATCTTAGTGAAAGCTAGGTTAGCTAGGAAAACAACGCAAAAGGAAAAAAACCTTTTCGTTTTAATTTGGAAGCTTATTCTCTTATTAGATTTGGAAGGCTCACCAGGTTGACGAACGACATCGTTAAACTCATCGTAAAAGACTGAAGCCGTTCTTTGTGGCGTTCTATGGGGGAGTCCTTTGTTCAACAGTGGACGTCTTCCGGCGGTAATGCAAAAATTACAATGTAAGAATTATCTGGTTGTAATAACGTAAACAAGTTTAAAGCTGATTGTTAACTTAATCTTGTGTGTATTTCAATTCAGTTTGGCTGCAGACATCGCTCCATCACCTTAAGATGCTAATACAATAGTAATAAAATAATACATTTGAACTATGAGTACACCACGAAAGTTCAATTGGTAGAGCACGTCCCGGCTATAGAGACGGATACTAAACCACCACCTATGCAATAAGTATTGTAATAATTTTATAATACACTTAAATAATTCGAGTTTGTTGCCCGTTCATCTCGTAGTGGCTCTATAGAGTATACAGAGCGAACCGATGTCTCTACGGAGGCTCAGTGGCTCAAGGCGGTCAGAGAGCTCGGGGTCGTCGACAATTCTTACCGCTCGACGGTGAATAGCATCGAGAGACTGAAGTTGGTACTTTGGTGCGCCTTTTCAGATTAGTCCATTTTGAATGGCGCTACAGGCTTGTCTGCTGCGTAAAGGCTAGCTGCCACTTTCAAGTAACAAACCTGTTGCCTAGCACCTAAAGGCTTACATAGCGCGTTATGTTATTCTGTTTGTCATCCTCGACCGTATACCACCACAGGTAAAATAGACTAATTTATCAATTACAAAAAATAGAATTTTTCTGCGAGCCTCTGCATTCATTTGTAAGTTATGAGTATCTAGTTCGTAAACTAAATAGAGAGGTATATACCTTATATTAAGATATCTTGTGTAAAAAGATGAACTGAAAAAACA
The DNA here is from genome assembly GCA_963890685.1 of Plagodis pulveraria. Taxonomy (NCBI): domain Eukaryota; kingdom Metazoa; phylum Arthropoda; class Insecta; order Lepidoptera; family Geometridae; genus Plagodis; species Plagodis pulveraria. Next base: position 11,139,543 of record OY982958.1, on the reverse strand, counting down.
TATTTGTACATTTATTTAGTCAGAAATTCAATAAATAGTAGATTGTACAATGAGTGCATGAAACATTTTATTTTAGCCTAGGCGCTCAATACTGAGGGCTGATATTTAGGTCAAGCCTAAAATAGGTTTGCACGAGTTACACATTCAGATTTTTACTTAATTTGCGAGAAAATATAACAAATCCTTTATTTATTATATTTAAAAAAAATGTAAACGAACCTGATGTTTGAACAATGTTCCATTTTGAGCTGGAGACTTCTGTAATTTTTGATTTGGAGTGTCATAGTTTAGACAAAATTTGTTCCTGAGGTTGTAATAATACCTTTAATTTATATGTATTATTAAAGACCTAGGTAAATTTTCCTACAAGATATTACATTAAAAACCTCTGTACTTCTTTGAACAATACATAAACAGTCATTTTAATGCATGTGTGCTTAAAAACAAATGCACTATAGCATAAACAGCCGTTTTAGTCCGCTTGCACCGAGCATAAAAAAGAACTTAACGAGAATAATTGTTTAATTTTTAAGCGAGATTTTTCTTAAAGATTTTTCTTAGATAAAAAATGACGCAGAAATTGACACATTTTTAATGTTTTAGTGCCTTTAGTCCTCCCGCGCATCGTAGATAATTATAACGCATATATAGTATATAGTAGAAATAGACCACTGCGGATACTTATAGGTTAAAGCTACTTTACAAACCACTTTCAGTATCCTAGGTTCGCCAACTTTTTTTAAGGGGATTCCAGAATCTATATCTTTCCATGAGCAGCTTCTTTTCTTTGCACAGCCACGTCTTAAAAATCTCTGCTCATTCTGCTGCGTGTGTGTTTCGCCTCACGCAAAACTACGTGCTATGTGGTGCTATGCGATTCTATGTTATGATATGCAATGCGAAATTTCAACTTACATGTAATAATGACTATTTATATATGATTATAAGATATATGTATGTATATTTATTAATATGTATGTATATCCATATCTATATGTGTAGGTATATTATTTGAAGTAAAGTTATTTATTGTAATAAATTACGTGTTCTTATATATTTTTGGTAATTTTCGGACTATAAACTATGTAGAGTCAATACAAAAAGCCGTTCCTTAACGTTCCAGGTGTTAAGGTACCCATAATACTAATACTGCCCTCGGCTAAACAACAACATCAATATATTAGTATAGTACTCGCTTTAGTTTATAAATAGCTTGTAGAATAAAAAATGACGCAGTAATTTAACGTATTCTATGGGAATGTTGTTTTTCTACAGTTTTACCTTAACCAGTTCGAAGGTTGGCTGTGCGAATTTTTACTTCTCGCTTCTACTTGTAGCTCTCAAGCTTGATGTTTAGAGGTAATGACCTCCACACAGTCGGAACGGGAACATTTCTAAATAAACGTTTTACGTCAAAACTGACAAACGAGTTGTTTCTTGTCATCTTCATCGACTGTAGGGCTACGTTCAGAGCCGCTCTAGACTGTAGTTATTTGTTTTTTTTTTTCAATTTACTTGAGGTACAGGACGTATGGTTTTATGTCTTCAAATATCGCCATATTGATATGAAAATATCTATGTTTGTGATGGTGTTTGTTGTGTTTTAATTTTAAGCGGGGAAGTAGCAAAACTAGAGTCTGGCCCCCTTTTTGTAAATATTTACGACACTCTATGAGTATCGGATTTTCTCGTCATATTCTGTGACGTTCATGATTACGGTCGAGTTTATTTGTCTGCTACTACTGTTGTCTGAACTAGTATGTTCTCACCATTTCGAAGGTTAGTAATGCAGCGAAGTCAGAAGAAGTGATACTTGATAACAGAGGTTTACAGTGGGGTAAGGTAAAATCTCGACATCAGCGCGACATAATTCTAATAACGACCGTGACAGGTTCTATACTAACGTTATCATATCATTGCATTTTATTTTATTATATGGCTCTATTTTGCCCCTTGGTTAATGAACCCTAGAAAAAACCTTGCGTTTGTTCTAACATTTCAGTTGACTTACGTCAAAAGTCACCCCCCCCCCCCCCCATTGCTACCTGTATGTGTCGTAAGCGACCACTAAAGGTAAAATACCAGAAGGTGGGCAGCAGCGCCTTCTGAGGAACTGATATGTTAAAATGCGATCCCCAAGACACCAAACACTGCAATCTTTGCTTTTAAATTAGAAAAACATCAAACATTTCTTATTTGTGGTTCCTTTGATTGACAAAACGGAGCTATCCATCAATGTACATGTATTCCGTACAAGGATTACTACCGTCTAGTTTAAAAAAAATGAATTAGGTGGACCAACGATATCGTGAGTGATGAAAGGGCAGTCGAATGAAAATTGCCAATATTCGTCCATTCATACAAGTAGGCGTACTCAACAGTTGAAATGAATTGTATGAAATAATCTGAACATGACATCTGAAGGATTGTCATCAACGTGGAATATAATATTCATGTGTTATTTCAATTTATTTTTATGCTGTCGTAATGGTTGACGCGCGAGGCCCACCTAATTTTAAGCGGTAACCTTTTCGCCTATAACAGATGCATTTCCAGATTCCAGATCACCCTGAGACAAACTGTTGTTAAGTCATTTTTTTATGCTTGTTAGGTTAGCCTTTGAACACTATCTCACCTGATGGTACGTCATGATGCGGTCGAATATGTTGTTCAGGCTAACCTAGAATTATTGGCTCTTAAGGACAGTTGCCGGAACACACCGTTAAGTGCTTGGTGACAGATTTTCTACTTGAGAGTGGTAGCTAGCCAGGCGGGCATTCACAAATGCTCTACCACCATTCGTTGAAGTTCAAGCCGACGGTGGGTATCGAACCATGGACCTGCGGCACGGTAGTTCATAACTATTACCGCTCGGCTACTATTGCTTCAAAAATATAGATATATATATATGGCAGATGTTGAGCATATCTATTGTTTTAGTACTTGATATATTACAAAGATATGCCTTTAGTTTTGACCCGTGGTCTAGCTAAAAATTGTGTACTTAAGAATATTGAAATTTCGTTGCATCATATACTCAACATAGACTTATGACAAAGAGCACGTATGGCAATGTGTCGTTTTCCTCATACGAAGAGATTTGTAAGGGTATTGAAAAATATTAATGGTCCTTTATGATTTATACAAAAGCAAAGTATCAAAGCATTCTTTTCAAGGATGTCATATATCATCTATAGAATGCAGCGTCGACATTCAGAAAATAAGCTATCATAAGAAGCCAGTGGAGTATACATTAGCATATATTCGATTAATTATGTACAGGATAAAGCGACAAAAAAAGAGTTTTGATCGAAAATATAGCATGCGAAGGAAGTATCACCCTTTTCGTCCCTTTGAGGAAAACGATTTAGTTGTTTGAAGACAAATTTTTGTTTTGAAGTCAGTAAGTTGTTACGTAGACCCCAATGGAACTACGGAAAATAACTGACCATAGCTTTGATGTTTTTCATCAAAAATTTGAAGCAGTGATAGCTCAGTGGCATTGGCTATGGACTGCCGCGCAGCAGATCCATGGTTCCAATCCCGCCGCGAGCTTGAACTTCACGGCCACGCATTTCGCGAATGCCCGCTTGGCTAGCCACCACCACCCTCAAGTAGAAAATCTGTCGCCAAGCACCTAACGGTGTGTTCCGGCAGTTGTGAGAGCCAGTAAAATTGCAGGCAATGAGACTCAACAACTGTATTGCTCAGGGTGACGGGCGGTTCGTCACTTGTGAGGAAATGCATCTGTTATAGGCAGAGATTACCACTTAACATCAGGTGGGCCTCGTGCCTGTTCCGTCACAATAACATTAAAAAAACATTTTTTTTTCGGTACGTCTTGAGTTCTGTTACTCAATAAGAGTAGGCGTTGTATGAAGTGGTTGTAATATATTGTATGAGTAGCTTGTGCGGATGTTTATTTGTGCTTATAAAACTACAACGAAAGCAAATATTAGAAAGCTAGCAGGTTTCAAACCCACGATATTTGTCCATGGGTCCGGGACGTGCTCTGCCAGTTACAGCTATTTCAGTAAAGCTGAGTCATATTTCAAATATGTCCTTTTATTATTCTTACTAGTTATCCACCCTGGCTTTGCCAGGTTGCAATGCTGATACTTAATATACTACAGCATATCTTTATATACAACGTTCACAGCTTTTATGTCATTAGACAATACAAACATGCTTTCTTTAGAAGTAACACTTGATAAAGCGACATATAATTGGCCGTGTGAAAAACACTCAACGCGCAACAAAAATTCTAATTAGTAAAAAGCCGCATTGATCTTTATTAAATGCACATGGTATATAAGGTACTTAACTGGTTCAGGTTTAATGTTGTATTGCCTAAAATCGCCACGTAAGTAAGCCATTATTTCTCGTAAAAAGTAAAGGATAAAAAACAGTTATTGTGGGTTATCCCTAAGACATATACCATTGCGGATTTTTTATAGTCCTTTTTAAAATGTACAATATTGCAGTACATTATTTTGATGTTAGATCTGAGCATATATAGAGACAGACAGACAGCGAAACTGACTTTGTTTTATACTATGTTATGTAGTGATGATAGTGATATAACCGTCTTAAGGAGGATTATAAATTTAAAATTAAAAAGAAGTTTTCTTTCAGAGAAATGTCCTATCTTCAATATTTAATGTACTTCTTCTCCGTCTGGCCTAGCCTTGGCACGTCCTGTATATATGTATAGCACTGACCTTTACATTATTATTTAAGGATTTTTATTATTATTTAATTTCGTGTACAATCAACAGTCCTATTTACAACGAAGTATCTAGGCACTTCCAAAAGCTAAACAATGATTACTTGTGTTACATTTCTTGTCAAACTAATTTATTATTCCATTAGAATTGTGTTGCCCAAAATACTTAAATTAAACAATCATTCTAGGCAAAACAAAGTAAACAAATTCCAGATAGAATAGACAAAGCATAAATTAATTACAATTTCCCTAGGCCAATTGCCTAACGCTTACTTAGTAGAAAGGTAATGAAAACAATAAAATAGAGAAAACCAATAAACGTTTATTACCTATTACTTACTCAATTTGAATAAGTCTTACTTTCACTGAGAATGAGCCCGAGCAAAGGTAAGTATATTTTGATCGAAATTCAGCCCACAGAAGACGGAACTCAGCGAACAGCGAAATGAGTCAGGTTTTCTAAACATGTGTGCGATGTTACCACTTTACCGACCAAGTTTCTTAGGTAAAAAATGTGATACCATCCTGAATTTTAAGAACTCCGTTAATGATCAAACATGTTCGATACACATATTTTACGTGTTTTTTTTTTACATCTGCGGTTTTGTTTGACGCGTTTGTCAAACAATATACGTGTTTGACACGTTTGACCTTGTTTGATGGAACTCTCTCTTACTAGGCGTTTGTGAAACGTGTTTGAATGTGTGCGGCGGTGTTTGTTAATCAAGATCTTTAGATATTTGGGCCTATACTTCCCGAGTTCATGATCTGCCTCCGAATAGATTATTGAGAAAACTGACTCAGGCAAAAAATACGTAGATATACGATATCATAAAGAGAATAAGTCATGCATTTGACCACAATCTCGCCTGGTAAGTAAAGATTCGGTTGAAAATGGTAAATAGGCTAAACATACAAAGATAACTGGCTCTAGAGGACAGCTGTCAGAACACCGTTAGGTTAATAATTGAATAAAACTAACCGTTAGGTTAGGTTGGCCGTTAGGTTAGGTTAGCCGACTCCCACAGGAATATTTGATGTCGTGCAACTCTAGCTCGGCACCTGACGGAGCAGAAAACATTGTTTAACCTAATAATAGCAAATATTTTTAAAAAAATTTAGGAAAACACTAAAAAATATTTTAATAAAAACACTTAAAAAATATATCTTGAGACAATTCCGCCTACTTTTCCTGTTAAGCTGACGTGACGTCAAGACCTCCTGAGGACGCTTCGTGTAGAAGCGAAACGCGTCGAAAATTCTTCCGGTTTGGCTGCGTAGCGTTTGTGACGTCACGTCGGCTTAGCAGGAAAAATAGGAGGAATTGTCACTTGATATATTTTTAAGTGTTTTATTTAAATGTTATTTTAATGTTTTCTTAAAATATTTATAATAATTTGTTATTATTAAATATGGATTTCCGCAAAGTAATGCCTGAATCTATTCATTATTGTTTAACCTATTTATTACTTGGTTTAGAGTGACAAGGTAAGCTCAGGCTGCTTCGAAATTTCAGTGACCGGGAGGCGACCGAAGTCAAACCATTAACAATAGTATTGCTGAATCGCTTCGTTTTCTACCAAAAAAAAAATTATACGGACCCCAGCATCACCGAGTCCACCTGCATCATCTAGATAAGAGGGTAAACGGTCCTGAATTTTAAGCAGGGATTTGTATACTTAGCTAATCTTATAATAAATATCAATTGGAGATATACTTCAAAAACTCCAAATCAGTAAACAGGGTTATTAGGGAAATACTAACAACCTCTTAGGGTTGACTGCTGCTGGTCCTTAAAAACAATTTTAGATGATATGTTTCCTTTGTGTTTTTTATTTATTATATAAAAAAATGATTTTTATTATATTTGGCGGTATAAGCACGAGGACCACCTGATGTTAAAAGTCTCTTGTGCATGTTATTTATTATTTTATATTTTTTATTACTTTTCAGGATGTTATTATTTAACAATGTTATTCAACTACGTTGAATTATTCAACAATGTTATTGATGTTTATATACAACTCTATTCAAAGGTAGCACGACGCGGTCCAGTGTTGGCGCGGCGGGCGCTCTTAGTTCGAAGTAGGCATTGTCTTTTACTACGAGACACAGAACTTAAAAATGTCAGACTGTACTATAAAACTTATTGTTTCAGGTTGTGAGTCTCGTAGTAAAAGATAATGCCTACTCCGAGCCAAGAGGGCCCGCCCATGGAAACACTGGATCTCGTCGCACTCTCTTTCTATAGAGTTTTGATTTCAATTTTCAATAAGTTTACATCGAGCAAAAGTGATAAAAAATATGAAATAATATATTACAGGCACAAGAGACTTTCACATCAGGTGGTCCTCGTACTAATTCCGCCAAAAACGCATAAAAACAAATAAACCTTTCTCTCAAAATGTCTGTTAGGACCAGCAGAAGTCAACCCTAATAGCTTGATAGCATTTTTTCAATAAAACTGTAGTATATGCCTCCATAAGATTTCTATTACTTACTGCTATACTTGTACCTACACCTTTGTGATGTTGGTGCTTCGAGGGGTTTTGTCTGATGCGCGTACAATATAGTAAAACGTCCTCTTCGTATTATGTTCTTTATTATTGCAGGCACACAATGTTACATATACATACTTACTAAGCTCACGTCTACACTCTACACCTTGCCATACATAATATATCGCTATGATTTTTATTTACCTATTCAACCTATAATATTGTGCTAGTATAGATGTATAAACCGCAGTAACTTTGTCCTGTCGATTATAGTTCTCAACAACTAAAAGCCTATTACTAATTCCAAACAAAACAGTGTAAATCTTACTAAATGTCCCAGCGGCCTCAGTTATCCTATCGGAGCCGAAACTGGGACAAAAATAGATAAAAGTACAATAAAAGCCGTAACATTAACGGTTCAGCCCATAAAACCCAAGGTTGGTGTCAAATCAAAAGTTTTGCCAATTAAACGAAAGTTCACGGCTACAAATATGAAACTAGCATTATGTCACTCTTACCTTGATGATCCATTTCTCTTAGTTGATAAAGTGACCATATTTTATTTTAATTTTCTCAATATGATTACTATCGCGTGCAAAGCGATACTTTCGCATGGTGGTAGGGCATTTTTCAAATGCCCGCCATGCTAGCCACCACCCTCAAGTAGAAAATCTGTTGCCAAGCACCTAACGGTGTGTTCCAGCTGTCCTTGAGAGCCAGTAATTCTAGGTTTGTCTGAACAACAGCTTCGACCACGTCATCACTTACCATCAGGTGAGATAGTAGTCAAAGGTAAACCTATCAGGCATTGAAAAAAAATCATTTTTATAAAATATTAGAGCAGAGTGGTTTACCCACCGCGAAATCGGTTCAATTCCCGCGGCCCCGATTCAAATTAATTTTACACTACTGAAATTCTAAAAATATTGATAATGCGCCACGGTTTGCTACCAAGTGGCAGTATTAAAGCTAGTGTCTTCGTAGATCCTTCCATACAAATGTAGTTTCGTCAAATTTTAAATTCCAAGTGTTCAAACTCGTTGAAATTTAGCAACCTGCTTGAGCCTAAAATCTATGTTTATGGTTTACCATTTTTACGAATCATATCTAAAAATGAAAACAAGAATTCACAAACAAAACTATTTTTCCAAATAATTTGGAAATTTACATCATTTTGACGGAAAACTGACAAACAAGAAGCATAGATTTAAGGCTCAAGGACATGCATGCAAAGTTTCAACGAGTTTCAACACTTTGTATTTAAAATATGACGAAACTACGTTTGTATGGAAAGCGCTATAAAGACACAAGCCTTAAAAAAATACAAATAAAAAGATTCTTGATTAAAACGTTGTACAAGTTTTCTTTTGTTTGTCCTTACCAATATGATGCGAAAGTCAAATCAACGCAGTTACTCATTCCGAGTAATGTTGCGTGCTGACGTCGACACGGGTTGTATAACATATGAAGTACCTACCATCGTAAATGGTCGTAACTATGTCTGCACCCACGCATTTATCCACGTAAAAACGCCACAAGGTCATCCCTATCCATCCCACCGGTAATATATGAAAGGCCGAGGACAAATCTAGATAGCGCTTGAAATTATCTAGGTAGGTTGTTCGTGTCGTCACGTGTTTCATAATTTGACGAAAACCTAACCCCAAATATATTGCGAGTAGAGGCAATGCATGGAAACTTCATAGGATAATGTTATGATTTTCCTTTTTTAATTGCTGTCCTTGAGAGCCAGTAATTCTAGGTTTAAAAATGTTTAAAACCGTCGATCACATCATCACTTATCATCATTAGACCGATAGCTAATCCACAATCTCACCTGATGGTAAGTGATGATGTGATCGAAGGTGTTAAACATTTTTTAAACCTAGAATTACTGGCTCTCAAGGACAGCCACCGGAATACACCTTTACGTGCTTGGCGACAAATTATCAACTTGAGGGTGGTCACCATGCGGTGAAGCTAAAGCCCGCGGCGGGATTCGAACCTTGGACCTGCTGGGTGGCAGTCCATAGCCAATGCCACTGAGCCATCACTGATTCAATGATTGAGTTTGAACTTCAAGATTGATTTTGTCTTACCCATATTAATTTTACAGTGCTGAGTAGTTTAGAAAAATATTGTATAATTTAGAAATGAATGAGCAATGTAACGATACGTTTTTCGTCCATATTATTTTTAATGAAATGCTTTTAGATTCCGGTTAGGTCTCCAAAACTGTACATATACAGAGAAATAATGAGTGGGTTCAATATTTTTGAGAAATATTTTTAAATCAAATAATTGTACAAGGACTTTTTTGGCGTGGATGCTAATTTTAAGAAAACAATCTTTATACATATTTTTATTTTAGGAATAACGCGTTCTATCACTTACATAATAAAAAATATTTTGTCGGCATTCTCAAAAACCACCCGAGGGCTGCCGGGTTAGAATGACACAATTGCGTCTCGTGCCTTTGAAACCTTCTGTACATTCAGGATTTTATATTTTAAACTGTGAGCGAAACGAGTGAGTGAGCGAGAAGGACAATACTACGCTTCCTCGGATTTGAATAATAATATTTGGGCCAAATGACAACTTTCCAGCCTTGCATAACAAATAACTATTTTCAACTGCTTTCATTGAAGTAGCCGTAGTTTAGTATACAGATTGTAGTGTTTTGTAAATACCACCGATGTGTGACATCGAACCTTTGTGCTTGGGCTTGGGAGGATTGCAGGTATATAAAACTAAAAAAGATACTTGAACACTTGAACAGTTTAGTTCTCAAGTAAGTGACTCTATGTGTGTCTTATTGGGAATAAATGTATTTAAGGGCCTGTTTCAGAATGTTCGAGTAAGTTCCGATTATACTATCCAGTATTTTTTTTAAAATAATTTTAATAAATAAAACGCTGTCTTGGCGTTTCACAGTCATCGATTTAGCCTATCCATCGGTTAAAGCTTGAAACGCGCTGCATGCTAACTGTCATTTTTATAATTCAGTTATTTTATGTTCTGGGTAGTATTACCGGAACTAACTCGAACATTCTGAAACAGGGCCTAAACCTAATACCACGAAAATACATTTAACAATACAAAGCTCTACAGATAAGTAACATAATTCTTTCACAATAAACACAGACCAGCTATACCCCAATGCCACAGACAAAAAAAAGGCCATATCGGATTGTTCAGTTGGTGAAAAACAAAAATTATAAGTATCTAAAGTAATATATATTGTTTCCATGCGAACTGTAATTATTACGAAAATACTGTAATGACAGGGAATAAGCTAAGTATCAATAATATGTAGGTACTTTCACTATGATATTAGCGTTGCTAGGAACTAAATCAAGTGTTCTTATTATACGAAAATACCCAATTATTGGATAAATAGGTTCATTACGGGTTGAATTCGAAGCGTTCTCCGTGCCCTTGGAAACTGGGAACGCGGCGGAAAAATTACAAGATATCAGCCGTTTTCCTTGTCTCCCGCTAAATCGACGGCAAATTAGATTGGGCAACCCTAAGTAACAAGATGTACCTACTATCATCCTACCTTTTTTAAGCTTTTAATCGATTTCTACTATATACAAGACGTAGGTATGGTTATGTGGGAGGTCTTGATAACCTTCCTTAATATCTTATACTTATTTTTTTCTTATTTCTTATTAAAAATAGTTTTACTTGATGTTCGGCAGAAAAAGACATATAAAATTATTATTTTTTATAATTTCGTTTTATGATATCGTGGTGGAACAATCACGAGGCCCCTAGTGTTAAGTGGCAATCTCTGCCAATAATGCAATATAACAGAATGCCTCACAAGTGGCGAACTACACTGCGCCCATCACCCGGAGTCATAAAGCTGTCTTCTCATGTGCCCGTAATTTCACCGGCACTCGGTGACGCTCTCATGAAAACCAGTTACATATTATAATATGGCACTATTCTAAAACGCACGCTCAGCTAAAAAAACATTATTCAAATGAAAAAAGGGTGAGTGCGCAATCACCCCGATGATGAACATGCTCGACACCCGAGTCGACGTCTTCCCCAACGTGAGTGGTTTTACCGGTTAACTCACTCAATGCCCACGCACATTATTTAAATATGTGTGAAACTCACGAAAATTTCATTTCAAATATACATATTTATTTCTTAGTAACACGAGATAAAATAATATCTAGAATAATAACATCCACTTACGTAAGTCGTGGTTACGCTACAACGATTCCGTTGAATATAATAAGGTGAGACTTTCTTTCATTCTTCATTATATTGTAGAGCTTTGATGTGGTTACAAAAATAAGGAATATTTTTCTGGGCAGATTTAATTGCGCCACATTTTGTAATATTTTTGCATTTTAGTTTTGAAAGTTCCATGAATTATTATTTATATTACTTATGTACCTATTTTGTGCTCCCCGTGGGGTGCCGGGTTAGAATGTCACCACCCCCCATTGCTACCTGTGGGACACATTTTCTACTTGAGGGTGGTAGCTAGCCAGGCGGGCAATCGTAAAATGCCCTTCCACCATGAAGTGAAGCTCAAGCCGGAGGTGGAGATCGATCCAGGGACCTGCGGCACGGCAGTCTATAGCTATTACCGCTCAGGCATCATTGCTTTCGAAATAGGTACTGTACTGTACTATATCAGCTGGATTGTCCACTGCTGAACACAGCCTCCTCATAAAGGAGGGGGTTGCCATAATCCCCACACTTGGCAGGCGTCTTGGGAATCGCAGCCTAAGATGGCAGTTCTTCAGAAGGCGCGTCTACCCACTTTCTGGTACCTTCTTATCAAATCTTATGGTCTTGAATTTTTTTAGGAAAGTTCCAGTGATTTGACAATATGATCTCCTGAAATCAGACAATTTTAGTGCTGACTTTGAAAAGGGGGGGTAGACAAAGTTTCCAAAAGTCAGCGAAATTCTCGCGTGTATCTCCTTTATTTCTTATCTTTTGCCGCAACACACGGCTGTACGAATCAAAATTTATTGCCTACATTGTACCATTTGTTCTAACTAAACAGGCACATTAATTTGTTGTGCTTTGTATTAAAGCCACAATGAAATATCTGCCGTAGAGATCGTTAGGCTGAAGTATTGTAATAGGTGAGTAAATAATTTTGTTTTTTTTTATATTGTAATAATATTAATAATTCATTATTGCAGACACAAGATAAATAGACACACGATTAAACATACACATAATTTACACTTAAATATTAAAATAAATAATAATAATAAAATATACAATAAGTATTATTTTATTAGTCCTAGTTTTTTTTATGTAGCTAAAATTTGTAGCCATCGTCCATACATCGGCATCAAAAATATTCTATCTGAGAGACTCTTTATAATAGAATTTTTATACTTCTCGAGTTACTTGTTTACACTTTCGAGTCTTAGATGTTAAACAGAAAACAAGGACACAAGTCATTCAATGTATATGCTTTTCGCATTATAAAAGTGGATGCAAGAACGAATGTCGTGATTACGTTCACTGATTGTGCTTCAATACTTTCCGATGGTGGGGCTTAGACATACTTATATAAGAACACAAAATTAACCATCTCTTTGTAACATCTGACAATTTATAAAAAGTCTGTAGTTGTTTTTATAAGTATTATTTTCTGAGAATTTATATGAAAATGTGTAGTTGTTTTTATAAGTATTATTTTCTGAGAAAATATTTATTGAAGTCCTTTATATTCTAAAAGGAAGTATGTTAAGCCATTACAAACATTTGTTATTACAAACAAAAAAACAAGCTGTACAAATTTGGAGTTTTTTTTATGGCAAACAGAAGACATAACTTTTCCTTAATTTCTGGCAGGCAAAGGTTTTATATTTGCCAATACCCAATTATTTTGAGGTTTTTCAGGAATTTTATTGGTACCTGCTGTTATATATCATGACAATAGTAAAATATAAGCAAGCTAACATTCCGAAATGATTTTGGAATTTACTATCTACTATCTTTCCATTTCGTTGAATAACTTTGCTCCAAAATGAATTAGAACAGATAGAATACTGAAAAGCTGGCTACGATGCTCAAGAGTCCGAAGATTAACTACAAATTGATCCTCGTTGCCACTGAGTCTTTATGTAGACTTAAGGTTGAACTGGCCGGTCACTTCTCCATACAAACATTGTAGGGTAATCACTCCCTTATTTGAGATTTTAGGTCCAGACTTAAGCATAATACCGATTGATATCGTCATTATCTAGGCTTATTTGATGCCAAAATTTTAAAACGATATTTAAGTTGTAAGTTATAAGCCTCGAAAAGTTTATATGAAAATGTTTCGAGGCTCATAATTCATTTTTCTCAACCTTGCCATCCCAACGAATAAAATAAATAAAAGATATACTGGACAGTAAAATTGTTCATTTGTTTTTTGCCTAAAACACTCAGGACGTGACAACTTGGTCACTTAGCCGTATTAAAAAAGTCGGTGCGAGATAGATGTACATTCTCAAGGTTCTAGACACTATAAAATAGAGTGAACATTTCTCACTTATTACTTATCATATTTATTTATGTATGCACCATTTTATGCCAAATTTTTACTGTTATGTTTATATATCCATGTTATTTTTCTATCCGTGATAGTATCGGATACAGAAAGCCTCTAGAGTAATAAACGTGTGTTTAGATTCAGTAATAAAATAAATACGAGTAAGTTTATGTTTGACCTTTTGTACGAAACCCTCAAAATAGTCTCTCGTGTCGTCTACATTCTTAATACCTTGGAGCCATAACATTATTCCCAAGGCCTCTATAATTTTTCTCTCTCGCCCTAAATTTCCCATTTTATTCCAATGAAAGCCCCTAAACGGCCGCGAGAATCTTTTATAAGCCACTCTCAGTTGCGCAGGTCGCTAGAAGCTTATTAGACAAATTGATTTCATATTAGCTGTTTGTTTAGGTACCACTTGTCGTAAACTATGTCGACTTAATATCATCTTATGTCGGATGTATATTTTAGTGTGAAATAATACCTCAGCAAATTAATTTAGGTATATGTCTCAAGAGTCCAGGCAACTTGCTGGAATACTAAGTTACTTCCATAACAATTTATTATACAAAATTACAAATTTACTAGAGGAAAAATTATAGTTATGTGCGAGATATAATGTTTCCTCACATAATTATGTAATGTAATCCGCAAAGCATGCGTTATTGCGAAAATAAAAAAATTACAATTAGTTTTGTTTGTAATGACAATGCTTCAGACATTTTTGATATTAAAATATTTTACTTCTTTTTTATTCCTGATAGGTAAGCCTTTGACCAAAATCTCTCCTGATAGTAAGCGATGATGTGATCGAAGGTGTTAACAGGCTTTAACTAGAATTACTGGCTCTCAAGGACAGCTGCCAAACACACCGTTAGGTGCTTGGCGACAAATTTTCTATTTGAGGGTGGTCGCTAGCTAGGCGGGCATTCGTAAAATACCACCATGCGGTGAAGTTTGAGCCCGCGGCGGGATTCGAACCATGGACCTGGTGCGCGGCAGTCCATAGCCAATGCCACTGAACCATCACCGCTTATTTCAAATTATGTCGTTGGGGAGTATAATTAACGTCATAATAATACCTCCCTTGGTAAGGAGTAGTACATTCTTTAGTTGTATCCAAACCTGGGCCATAACATAACCTGTAGTATAGTGGCAGTAGGACTCTTGTACGAGTTAGTCTGGGGGAGTACTGCCCCCATACCTATTTCTACAGCCAAGTATTAATGTCCACATTACTGTATTCCGGTTTGAGGGTATGGGTGCCGGTGAAATTACACGCACATGAGACTTAACAACTTTATGTTTATGGGTGACGGGCGCAGTGTTAAAGGCAGAAGTAACCGCTTCACAAGTGTGAGACCAGACCCACCTCGGTCAGGTGCTTGTTCCAATGCAATAGCATAAAAAAGGATGTTTCTAAACTAGAAATAATTTCACTATCGATCTATGGGTAGTACATTTTACGACTTTAGACTACACTAGCCCTGGGTTCTTTTCCGAATAAATGTTCCAGATTTACGATCCAAGTCAGAGAATGGCAATGGTGTAAGAGCAAATCTGTCTTTGCAGTCTTATATAGACGTATCAACATAAAGGTCCGAAGAGACAAAATAGCTTAAGGTTGGATATAGTTACCGGTAGAACAAACACAGAACTCGTTCAAACAACAAAGACAATCCAAGCCCAGGTGAGTTCCCGTAATTAAATGTGTATAGGTACCTACTTACATAATATTGTCTCTAGAGAAGTAATTTATCCGTATCAGAACTTCCGAATTGCGATACCATGATTAAATGAGACAAATTGGCAGCCACTAAACATGTTAACGGTAATTAGTTTATGTAAGATTTCCCTGTAACATAAACATGCCTACTGAGTACTGCATAAAGTTATTTGGTTTCTGTTTATAAATATTTATATATAATATTTCTTTATATGATTTATGACTAGATTGAATAGGTGACATAACTTATACAGGGTTATTGGCAAAATTGCCAAGCTATAACAGTGTGTTCCGCAAGCTGTTCTTGAGAGAGAGTGAAATTACAGGCACATGAGACTTAAGAACTATGTCTCAAGGTAACAGGCGCAGTGCAATTCGTGACTTGTGACGAAATGCATCTGTTATAGATAGAGGTTAGTCCGCTTAACATCAGGTGGACCTCGAGCTTGTTTCGTTACAATAACATTAAAAAATAATTATTAAAAAAATGCTAACAACCTCTTAGGTTGACTTCTGCTAGTCCTAACAAACATTTACAGACGATTTTTTTTTTAATTTACTTTTATGTTTGTTTATGTGTATTGGACGGAATAAACACGAGGGGCCACCTGATGTTAGAAGTCTCTTGTGCTTGTAATTTATTTTATTACTTTGCTTGATGTAAATATTCAAAACTCTATTCAAAGGGAGCGCGGCACAGTCCAGTGTTGCCGTGGCGGGCGCTTTTAACTCGGAGTAGCAGCATTGTCTTTTACTAAGCACCATACACAGAACTTAAAAGTGTCACATAAACAAACACAAAAAAAATATCTCAAAATGTTTGTTAGGACTAGCAGAAGTCAACCTTAAGAGGTTTTTAGAATTTTTCCAATAACCCTGTTTATGGCAGGATATCCACACTTCTTTACAAAACATACTATATCACAGGAAGTGTAGGCGAAAACATGGGGCTGTTTAATAGACTAGACATGTCTCTTATAGTAAGTAATTTTAAACAGAGATGTGGGCGTTAGAATACGAAACTGTATAGAATATCTTCGTGTCTTCTTGGATGCAAGGCATCTATGCCGAATAGCCTATAGTTACAAGCGGCTCATAGACGTTCTTTATGGCGTTCTATGGGGGAGGCATTAGTTTAACAGTGGACGTCTTCCGGTTGATGATGATGACTAAAAATTTTTATTTTATCAAAATCAGTATTTCTGTAGCGGAGATACATATTGTGTATTGATTACTTCACGGAATATGTAGTGAAAAGGATAAGAGAAGATATAGTTCACGCAAGTTGCAATACAATAAATGCAAAAAACATGCGAGAACGATGGCATGGACGGATGATTGCTACTAATCAAATTACGCAAAACGGCTGAACTGAATTGATTAAATTTGTCAAAGAATAGTCTATGGGCCGGAAATTAAAATAGGATAAGTTTAATTTGTTGTTCCCAGCGGAGCACGTTTTAACCATATTGTACTCGGGAATGGTTGATAGAGGATTAAATGCAAGTAATTATAGTGGCTCCAAGCTCCACAGCATATTAAAACGTTGAATGTGTACGGGGTAATGAATCACCTTGTAATTTGAGGTCCTGGGTTTGATACTCGGGTCTTCGATTACAAAATTACAAATTATCGAGGGAAAAAATTATAGTCATATGCGGGATTCAAACCCGCGTCCATCCACCCCTTTAGCCGAGGTATGCTCTTAGGCTAAATAATAGGCTTGTCTTGGGATCAAGGTGCATATGGTGTTTCATACAGGTTTTTAATTACCTGACGATAATTTATGACTTATCATACAATATTATTATCCAATTATTTTCGCTACGGAATTTCGAAAATATCTTCAAGAACTTTGATAAATAATACTTTGTTTTGCCAGTAAACAACATCCTGGTAGATTATTTTGACCGTGTTTATTTCCTACAATAATATAAAAAGCGGTATATATTTATGTCCAATACTGAATAAAATACACGCGGGATAATGCTGTGGTTGAAAGCGGCACCTACCTCTAATTTATGTAGGTACCTTAATGTTGTTGTCGATGAATATAATAATGAGGTTTGAGGAATGTTATTTTTATATCCGGGGTTTTAATGATTTGTTTTTTTTGGTAATGTTTTGACAAATTTTCTAATAACAGGGGCCGATTTCGTAAAGCGTCGGACTTGTAAACACGAAAAGGAGGTCGCTGCGATAAAAGGCTACCGTATATTTATAATATTCTTATATATTATGTCTCTACACGTGCTAAGTCATGCAGAAAAAAAGGTAAGTAGTGTACTCTATGCTCGATTACCTACTCCTAAGCATATGATCGCTTTGCATGCGTAGATATTGATGCAAATGTTGGGAGTTGGATGAGTTACGCGTAGAGTTGGTAAGGGTAAGCCCCTTTCTAGGTGGACTGATGACATCGTGAGAGTCGCAATTAGATATTGGCTAACAAGCGGTTAGTGCTAGTAACAAGCGCTAGTTACTAAAATGTCTTTTTTGTCGTTCTGTGGGAGATGTCTTTGTTGACTGATGAAGATGATGATGATGGGACAAATCTGTGACTGGGCTGGGATCTTTTAGTATAACTAATGTACAACAAATACTATTCTCTTAAGTTTATTTTGTATGCCCATTTTTTTCTTTTCAATTGCATCGAAATTGATTTTTTATACGTGTTTACGCCACGTAGGTACGTATTTAGGTATGTAGTCTTAACCATCCAATGTACTTCGATTGAAACTTGAAACCTTAGCGGTGTATTTTACTTAACACTACCAACAAAGTGTTTCAGGAAAACCAAAGGGAAAGAAAGGGATTGATTGATTGAAAGGGTTTGAGCTCCGCTTCTTGTGTAGGAGGTAAAGAAATGTTTAGTTATTTTTATAATTTTGCCCTCTTTTTTATTAGTGCCCTTGTTTACTATGGCCATTCGTGGCGCCATTCGCGCCACGTTACGTTATTCACGTAAAAAGATTGAGTAGTGGTGTCCTCGCGCCTATTGAATGATGATGAAAGATATCTATGATAATAAGACTTTTGAGAGAACGAGAGAGAAAGAGATGTTTTCAAATGTAACTCGTGAAAACTGGAAATAAAAGAATTAGCTATTGAATGAAACTTGATGTGACAACACAATGACCCGACTTCTTTTATGATAATTATTTATAAAATAACTTGTTTAAGCCGATAACATGCCAAAGCAGTGATGGCTCAGTGAAGCAGTGATGGCTCAGTGGCATTGGCTATGGACTGCCGCGCAGCAGGTCCATGGTTCGAATCCCGCCCAGAGCTTGAGCTTCACCGCATGGTGGAAGGGCATTTTGCGAATGCCCGCCTGGCTAGCGACCACCCTCAAGTAGAAAGTCTGTCGCCAAGCACCGAAAGGTGTGTTCCGGCAGTAGCCAGTGAAATTACAGGCACAATGAGACTTAACAACTATGTCTCAATGTGACGGGCGCAGTGCAATTCGTGAGTTGTCATGAATTGCAACTGTTATAGGCAGAGGTTTGTCCACTTAACATCAGGTGGGCCTCGAGCTTGTTCCGTCACAATAAAATAAAAAATAAAAAAAAAACATGCTGATTATTTTATCCTATTATTTTATCGTAATAAAAGAACTAACGTCTCGGAGTAAGGTGAGTAGTACAGTGTCAATTATAAAGAGAACGGTGACAATGGACAGTCGTGACGCTTGTCGTGACTTGGATAGCCTGTGAGTCTGCAATGACTTACAGGTTATCTAAATGCTTTCATTGTAGTAGCTGCAGTTCTGTATATAGTTCGTAATATTCTTTTATTAAAGGCAAACCACCAGTATCAAGAAAAACCTACAAAAAAGCATATATTCCTTAAAGATAACAACTCAAGGTTTTACAACAATAAATTTAGCACACATACTGAAATCAATATTAGGACATCTGTTAACATTCTTAGAAACCAAAATCGCAAAACGCTAAGTTCAAAATTAAATGCGTTTCAGTTGGTAATCGGGAAACTACCTTACATAAGCAGTAACAGCTCTGCAGCACAAAATCGCAAAAGTGTTTGCTGAAGTGAAAAGTTCACAAGTGTACTTTAATACTCTTGAGTTTTAAATCTACTTTGTTGAAATAGTTCCACGATTCTGGAAAATCTAGTCAGGTACGGTAGGAAAATATTTGTAGCTTAAAATAAAAACTTAATTCCAGGAAAAATACAAGAAAGTAGGCAGCAGCGCCTTCTGAAGAACTCACATCTTACGTTGCGATCCACAAGCCGCAAGCCAAGCGGGATTATGGCAACCACCCCCTCCCCCTTTGTAAAGTAGGCTGTGTTTAGCAATATAATATAATACCAATAAGAACTTTTTCTTACCCCTGGGAGGAATAGTAACGAGTGTTAAAAAGGACCCGTGCTGTAATTTTGGAAGTTTATTAATTTCCAGGCGCCGCACTGAAAAATTACAATGCTGGAAGGTTCAATTATAATCCGTAAAATAATGTAATTAAGCTTCATGTTTTTTCATTGTGAATTCTGCATACAACAAATAAACTTAATGTTCCTTCTTTATTATCAAAACCTACCTTCACCAGAACTGATTATAAGCACTCATGTAGCAACAAAAAGGTACATACGACATGTGTTGAAGCAATCGTACTGAACTAGTGGTTATCTCGTGGTACCAAATTATAAAATAAAATGACAGCCCGATTACAGTTTTTAATCAATGTTGTTTAAAAATCACTAAATCGTCCTGAGATAAACTTGCCGACTCTAACAAAATGCCAATTAGTATGACATAGTTAAATAGGTGTTTAATAAAAACTCATTTTGTTCAGTAGTGTTTAGTTCAAATTTATTGTGTTTTTCACTTGCCTTTCCGTAACTTACTATGTATCTACCTTTTACCTCGTGGTACCAAATTATAAAATAAAATGACAAATCAATTACAGTTTTTAATCAATGTTGTTTGTAAATCACTAAATCGTCCTGAGATAAACTGGCCAACTCTAACAAAATTCCAATAAGTATGACATAGTTGAATAGATGTTTAATAAAAAAAACATTTTGTACAGTAGTGTTTAGTTCAAATTCAATATGTTTTTATTTGCCTTCCCTTTAATTACTATGTATCTACCTTTCCCAGGAACTGGACCATCATTCTCGATACGGGGTAAGAGTTTAAGGTTGGGTTGAATCATCTCCGGTTAACGTCAAATAATTATGCTGTTGGAATATATTTACTATGGTAATATGGAACATTTTTTACGCATTTAACTGTCGAGTTTGATGCAATCCAGCCTAAAACTAGCATTTGTTTTTATTTACAAAACATTTTTTTTCCTTATAATTAACATTACAGGAAGTGCTTTAATATTTTTATTTTTGCAATGACGCTTGCTCCGCGGATTACATTAAAATACAGGAAAAATTAACTAAGCATTTTTTCTTTCTATTTCTCAATATGATTACGAGCACAATCGCGTGCTTAGCTAAAATCATATATTTACAAGTTATTGAAGGACAATTTTTTTTAATCCCGCCCGGCGCATAAAATTTTGCGCCCTTATTTTTAAAAAAATAATATTTTAACCATAAAATTTGTAAAAATATTTTGTTCCTCTCGAATCGTTGTTATTTTGTACTTAATAGATAAGAGTTTAGACGTTTTGTTCATTGATATATAAATGTTATTTATAATTAAAAACACAGGCAATAAGAATGCAAATGAATAAAATGTGACTTCCGACCCCGGTCCCTTCTACATTGTTTAGAGCGAAAAATAAATAAAATTATCCCCAAACTTACTCCACTTATAGACATTGTTGCCCAGCTACACAGAAACTCGAGTGACCTACTTAGTTCAAAAGATCAACTGTTTAAGTTCCAAGTCTTAAAGGAGCTCTTTTCTCCATTTCGTTTACGAGGTATCTCTACATTCCTGTCACAATTTTTGCGGCAATTTGGAGTGTTGGCGTGACGTGATACCATTCGAAGTCGGAACGGCCGCAGACACGGTGAGATAAAGTGCGCAACGAATATGTACTATGCTCCAGTAATGAAGGTTACGACAAACTGCTATTCTTGAAGTTTTATTCTGCATTAACGCATGCTGAGCGAATAAAATTGTCTCTATGACTTTGTAGGCTTTAAGTACTATTCCGAGCGACGCTGCCGATTGCATGTGCCAAATGCAAGTGCCGCGATCCTGCGCCTTGGGCCCGCAGTGCGTAGAATTAACGCCCGTACTTGCAGCTGCCGCGGGGCTCAGATGTAATTTCATAGTAATACATATAAACCTGTAGTGCCACTGCTGGTGACTGCATGCAGGCGCACATGCACGCACATGCAGCCTGTAATTGAAGTTCGGCATCTTCTCTCGAAATCCACAGCATATAAATTAACCACTCATATGAAGTTAAATTACTATGTTCAAGCACAAATCTATAGACGTGATAGTTTTTCAGTAACGTGTGTCATAACATTTTCAAGTTGTGGGATACTGATAAGGCTCGCTTCGCTCGCCCTAATTAAGTAGGCGTCCGATTCTAAGAATCTGATCTAAAGCACCCTGCGCTCACCAACACAATCAAGGCCTTAGTGTCATTGGCGTGACCCCGAGCACTATTACAACTTGTCAGAATATCACAAATTCTGGTCGCTTTCCGTTGACAACACGAAGCTTTGCTTTTTTCTTCTCCTTCAACATACTTAGGCAACTACTTCTATTACAAAATTACAAATATACCATAGAAAAAAAAACTATTATTGTATAAATTTGTTAGCTGCATGTAGGTACTATATTGATTTTGATTTGATTTTATTTGTATGTTAATTCTAATCTGTGTGGTAGATGTAATTGAGAGTTACTTAAGTCGTTTCTATTCACAATAAACAAATTTAATTTAAGTCATGTGCGGGATTCAAACCCGCGTCCATCCACCCCTTTAGCCGGTGTATGCTCTAACCAATTGAACCAACATGACATGACGCCAGAACTCAAATCTTTCCTATCGTTCTTTAACCATCGTATTGGGATGGAGCGACATCTATAGTACCACTTACTCGTACGTTGTTCTACAAACAAGACGAATTTTGCAATTGGTTTTATACTTGTAAATGATGACGCAACCTCATAATTTTAAAACCAAAAACATCAATTTATCGACATTTTATAAAGAATCGCTCAAACCTATTTTTAATATTGTTATGTTTGCAATAACGCCTGCTATGCGGATTACATTCCAAAAATAAAACTACTTCTATGTTACTTAATTTACTTTCATTGATCAATAGCAATGAAAATAAACACTGTCGTGAAGTTCGTCTCATGTCGTGACTATTGATGATGTGATCGAAGGTGTTAAAGCAAGCATATCTAAGAATGAGAACTGGCTCTTTTGGAAAGCTGCTGGAACACGCCGTTAGGTACTTGACTATACATTTTTACCTTGAGAATGGTAGCTAGCCAGGGCATTTGCAATGTCATCCGGTCGGTCCCAGTTGTTATTCCGACGAAGCACGGTAGTAATTTTTAAGTTTACCCTCCGGAGAATAGAAGCACTCAGTATAGAAGTGCCACCAACGGTCACCCTTCCAAATGATGAACGCAGTGGTTATTATATATGATCGAATATATTAATTTATTCTAATAATTTAATATTTATTATAGTTGATTGGAAGAACGTCTCTGGAACCTCCACTACAAGCACTTCCTACAATATTTCATTTAAATCGGTAATTCATTGATAAATTGTGTCATTTTACAGTGGCTACTGCTCTCATTTAATAAGTTTTATTATGGACTTATAAAGCTAATTTTTATTCCACAAACAATAAAAATTGCGCACAAATATTTTAACTTAATGAATACACAAACGCTTGTTTAAGTTGCAATTCTCTGTTGTACCAATAAAACTAACATGAACGTGTACTCATTATTAAACTGTATTCGAATTAATTTCTATGTTTTCGATTAGAATGCGTCAATGCTAATAAAACTTAGTCATTATTTAACTGCAGAAAGTAAGTATTCCAGCCATAACACGCGATTAGTCCTCACAGCTTGACCAATCATGCACTCCTCCTTGCTATTCAAATACTGTTAGTGCTAGCCGAAATATTTACTTTTTGTTATAACTTGCCAGACTAAAAATACTAAACTACCGAAAGAAATACTAACCAACTATAAATAATCATTACACCATCCAAAAAACATTACAACGCATAGAAGCAAATCTAATTAAAATACCTTACCGATTAATCAATACTAACGGTTGAATATAACTGTATCATACAGTTTGACTGAAAATAAACAGCCACGTATACACGTAGCAGCCAAACTTGTGAAATAAAAATGTTCGGAATCGTATAGTCGGATCAGAACATCCAGAATTTCCGTCGATACTTTCCTTATTTTTTATTTGCACAAAAGTTTCAGGACGTAGTATAAACGGCAGTTTGTTTTTAAATTAGTTGACGAAGGTTTTATTACTATTCTTTTTTATTTTATGAGAGTCAGGTTAGACATAGAGATATTCAATATAAATTAATTAATAATATCATACTTTGTATCCTACTTCTTATAAAGTATATCAAATCATCAAAATCTAGACATAAACTACTGTATGAATCAATAGACACTGTGACAAATACGTGCAAAATGGGCAAGGGGTGTGCCGCTTCGATAAGTTCCCAAAATATGGGAGGAGAGATTGCTACTTGTGCGTAGAGATAACAGGAAAGGTCAGGGTCTGGCGTCGGAACTACTGGAATTATCCGAGATATTGTAATGGGTCGCCATCAAACCATTTTAACTGTCGACTGCCTGTGGATTCGAATGATTTTTATTAACAGTGATCGTACTTTGGGTGAAGTGATGTTTAATAGTTAAAATAACTATTACAAGCATGGCTAATAGCTCTGTTTCCATAGTGACATACTTACTTATTTTCTTCCAGGATAGTTTCTTTTTATAAGACTAGTTGTACATATTTATTTGTTCCTGAGTTTTCCGTAGTTAAATTATAGTTACTTTATATTACAAACAAAATATAATACTTAATAGTGATCAATCATTGTTTAATTTTAGTGTTACGAACACCCGTTGCAAAAACTAAACCCTGACATTATCGTCGCTGGATTGTCTGTCTGTTTGTCCGTCTATCACAGCCAATCTTTTTTGTACCTACAGGATGGAGAATGTATTTATATAGTAGATGGAATCGAAGTTAATTTTAGAAAATTAGGAAACGAACAGTTAAAAAGCAGTATGTGTCATATTAAGCACAATAGCTTGTTTTGGGAAAAAACATTTATAACATTGTAATTTTTGGATTAGTACCTGCTAACCGAATATACCTACAAAATTGCAACAGCAGCAAACACCAAAACCGCCCGTCCGAAACATGCTTTGCCAGAGTCATAGTTCACTTTGTCCTTTCGTTCCTTATATGCAACCGCCTAATGGAGACGGTCAATTTTTGTTACGAAAATAAACCCCTTAAAATCCAACAATATCAAGCCCTTAATTTTAAAACAATACGAAATGAGTACATTTTATTTTAATAGCTTACAGAAACAGACAAAAAAATAATACCGACAAAAGAAAAATAAAAAAATGCAATGATTATATAAACCTGTGTTTTTTTACTGTAGAACACATCACATGCTTTTTCAAAAAAGAAAAAACAAATAAACTTTTTAATCATAAATGTGTAAGTCCAGTTGTACTTGAGAGCCAATTATGCTTACAGGTAAAAAGTTGTAAAAGGCTGGCTAACAAAATTGAACATTGTGGATATTCCCCTATTCCCTTACTGACCCAAGTTTAATATAAACTGTCGCACACCCTAATTAAAATATCACTTGATAAGCAGGTTCCAGCAATAATTTGAGGTAGTTAGCCAAAACTTACGGACCAAGTCTTTTTGTCTTTAGCACCTCATTCGCATTATGACGTTAACTTTGTAAACATCGTACAGTCAGTAAATATTTCACATTTTCATTTCTATTACGAAGGGATAGAGTTCAAAACAGGAAGGGTTGGAAAACCTTTGTTGTTTGACTGTGCTCCAAAGCAGTGCTGCCATTGTAGCCCCTGGAAATACGCAAATGGTTTTAATTTGTCCCTGATGTTGTACCTAGTCCCGGGTTGCGTAAAGCACTTTTGTAAAAATTTTCACTCGATATACTGAAATACCCCGAGGAAGGAGTGAAACACTTAGTTAGATTTATTTTCCCGGGAAATATATGTTCTTAATTACTTTCAAGACTAGCCTCGATTAAATTAGAACTGAAATCTTATACTTGTAAACAATGAGATTTCTGGGTGAGATCGCTTCCAACCGTTAAGACTTAGTATTGTACATTGTAATTTACTCATACATAATATATTTTGCTTCTTTATTAAGCTCCGACAAACAAAAGGTTGAAGTTTAACGTGTGTATCTGTCAGTGGTATTGTAGTCCCCAAACGGTAAAACTGATTTTGGACATTATTTTTTCATCGTGGCAGAAATTCATTGGAGTTCGTAGCCAATTTAAAAGAAAATCTGAAAGCCATTTCCTAGATATTAAAATTATAGATTTAAGCAAATTTTCACGTACCGTGTAGTATTGGATCTCAAAATATTATGAATGTATAGACGCCGATCCCAGTTGAATCTTATGTTTAGAAGCATAAGTGATATTTTTAACTAATTTGACTTGTTGGTGTTGTATTCTGTCTTTTTTAGAATAAGCACTTATCTATAAATCGATTTACCTACTGTTTGGATACTTCAAATATTCATATTATTACCATAGTGTTTTTCACCACTCCAATTTCACCGATCGATATCAAAACTAAAGCAAACTAAAAAAAGTACCTACCATAATGTCTCAGAGTACGTGAGCCATTAACTTAACAAGTTAGCACCGAAAGGCGAAAATCGTGCAGAGTAGTAATTGGACTTTTGTAGTACTTTACAGTTAACGTAAGCACTTGAAAATGGTCCAAAAAGAATAGCTTTTTTAGGTCGAGAAGAATGAGAACTATGTTAAATTTCTTACTCTGAATAAGTTATTGTTTTATAGGTTACTTACATATCTTAGGCCATTTAAGTTTATGAACGTTTATGTTTGCTACCGGCATTTTTTTACAGCTGATAGCAAGTATTTGACCACCATCTCACCTGGTGGTAAGTGATGTTGCGATCGGAGGTCATGTTATGGCTAACCTAGAATTACTGGCTTTAGTAGACAGCTGCTGAAACACACCGTTAGCTGTTTGGCAACAAATATTCTACTTAAGATTGGTAGCTCCCAGGCAAGCATGTGCGATACGCCCTACCGATATGCTATCCTGAGATAACAACCAGGTCCAATGGCTTAACATGCTCTCTGAAGTGAGGAAGCGGCCAGTAATTAAATGCCACTAGCGGTCACCCATCCAAGTATTGCCTGCAGCAGAATCATGCTGCTTAACTAAATAAACAACTAGACTAGCTCAGCTACGATAGATTTAAAATAGGTTCACATTTAGTAAAAATCCAGGTCCCATTCACATCATCAGTGCGCAAATGCTTTTAATGCCTGCTAATAATATGCTGACCTATCCATAAATATATATATTGCTTTCTCTTTTCTGTGGACCTATCATAATCTCACTTCTTGGCAAGTGATGATTTGTTTAAAGATGTTGTATTAAAGAGAGTACTAAAGAGAGTTCCAATAGCTTAATTGCAAATGGTTCTCATGGACAGCTGTCCAATTGCAATTAAGCTACTGGAACTCTCTTTAGTTCTCTTTAGTAGCTTTTTTTTAGGAACTCAACATTATGACATTGGTATATTGTTTACTTGATGGTGGTACCCAACAAGCCTAGACTTCACTGCCTACGATCATCGTAAAGGTAGCCGGTGACGAGAGGTCGTGGGAAGCGGTGGCCTTGTTAACAATATTAAATTATTAATAATTAAACAATAGTTTACCAGAGGGAGACGCAAGAGCGGGTGACGGGAAGAAATTCTCACTCTCTCCCGATCCATTGAACGCGGACACGGAGGCTAGCGAGCTCTCACTCCGTCTCCGCTCAGAGGACTGGGGGCTTTGGTTTTCGCGATAGCAGAGTAAGGTCCTCACTAGATGTGTTCTAGGGCATCTAACGAGGTGGGAGAGGGGAGGTATGCCCCAGAGGCTGGGCCTGCCTAAGCTGGCAGTGATGTCGGTGGGGGCTGCAGAAGAGTGCTCGAGCGACCCCGTGATCCCTGCTACTAGTCGAGGATGGCGAAACATCATGGGGTTTTTAGTCGGTAGTAGGTTAGTATCAACCCCGAGCCCAACATCACCCACCTTTCCTACCCTTGAAATTGTAGCGCGCTATTATAATGTAGTATATACGTAAGTGAGTTATGGTAAATAATTGTCGAATCATTGTTTTATAAACTCTTTGTGCAATGAGATCAAGGGCAAGGAATATCTATTCGCATTTTATACAATTTTGGTGTTAATCAACTAGTTGAATATTACAAATTTAGCATGCTACGCCACACATCTTCTATTATTGTTTTTCGACTTAGGGATGACTCAACATAGCCCTACAACATTTCATATGCATTTGTGGGCTTTAGAAGTACAAACATTATTAAATCTAAAGTATTATATTTTCTAAGCAAATATATTCCACGGTTGCAAATGGAAATTTCATATGGGTGCTACGCTATTTTAAGACTTAAATTTAATTTTAAGCTTGTTTTACGAAAAAGTTGAATATTTAATAACGTTTTGTTTTCAGGTACTCTTACAGAATGTAGTCTTAGGTTTTCAAGATTAAGTATTATTAAACAAAGTAATTTAATGACTTTAAACAGTACGGCTTTTAACTATGAACGTCGGGGTAAAAATAATGATATATATATTATTATGCTAGTTAAATATTTTAATTATGAGAGCAGTAGAAATATCACAGAAACGTATCATAATGGGTTTTAAGTGTGTCTAGAAAATTAAAATAATGGTAAACCAGATATAACTCCAAGAGACACGTTTCATAATTTAATTTCATAGCATACATACATTCTGGGAAAATGTGAAGTAAAATACACACGTAGACAAACTACGTAGCAAAATTTGGACATTTAATGAAGGCAATATCGACGGATATTTTTTTGGAAATACTGCATTTACAGCTGGAATTTCAGGACGGGAAATGAATTTATTCTTTGTTGTTTTTGTAAACATAACAGGCCTTGTCGTCTGGATACAACATCAACGTCACCAACCTAATCTACAATAGCAATTACGCCTACGATTTAACAAATGCCTTGGATGGCAGTCGTTATACACCAGAGATGCACAAGGCAGCCGATAAGCTAGGATCGCAAACCTCATTCGCGTTGAGGTTTGCGATCCTAGCTTATGAAGAAAAAGTTTTTGTTTTTGCTGTTTTTTGAAGCGCTCGTAGCGAAGTTTGCTTAGACGTTCTTAACTTTCAGCTATGTTAAGCAACGTCCGCCGCGATCATGAGTTGTATGGGTGACCGCTAGTGACATTACTACTGAGCGCTTCCTTGCTTCGTAGGGCTCGTTAAGCCGTCGGTCCCGGTTGTTGTCTTTAGGATGGCAGTCGTTATAGCATGGTAGTAGAGCAGTTTGCATATGCCCGCCCGGCTAGCTACAACCCTCAAATATAAAATGGTATATGAAATAGTAGCGTATGTATTAGAATTAAAGACTATGAATTTAGCAGAATGATATCTATAAAATAATTCTTCATAAACCCATATATGACAAAAATAGTAGATTGAGCAATAAGTGTTTACAACAGCAAGTAATATCAGTGTTATTGGTATTTAATACCAACTACACGTCTCGGCTGCAATGACTATTTTTGTCACACATATATGACGTTGTTCACGTTGTTCAATCTACTATGTTTGTCATACATATATTATTTTAAATTTTTTTATGCTTGATAGGTTAGCCTTAGACCACTATCTCACCGGTAAGTGATGATGTGGTCGAAGATGTTGTTCAGGCTAACCTAGAAGTACTGGCTCTCAAGGACAGCTGCCGGAACACACCGTTAGGTGCTTGGTGACAGATTTTCTACTTGAGGGTGGTAGCTAGCCAGGCGGGCATTCGCAAAATGCCCTACCACCATGCTATAACGACTGCCATTCTAAGACGACAACCGGGACCGACGGCTTAACGTGCCCTCTGAAGCACGGAAACGCTCAGTAGTAATGTCACTAGCGGTCACCCATCCAACTCATGACCGCGCGCGACGTTGCTTAACTTTGCTGATCGGTTGAGAACAGCTAAGTAAACTTCGCTACGAGCGCTTCAAAGACATATGACAAAAATAGTATTGTTTTGTCCAAACTACTATTTTTATCATACGTATATGACAAAAATAGTAGATTGAACAACGAGTGTTTACAACTGCAAGTCATTGCAGCCGAGATGTATAACTGGTATTAAAAATAAGACAAAACTATCTTTGATGGAAAGTGCTATAAAAAAACATTCCCTAACAGACTAAGGCAAAGGCATGGGCTGATATTTAACTCAAGGCTAAAATGTGTGTTAACTCAAGGCTAACATGTGAATTATTCACTCAGCATTTTACCACTATTGGGAAGAAATGAAACAACTGTTTTGTGAAGCAGTGATGGCTCAGTGCTGCCGCGCAGCAGGTCCATGTTCGAATCCCGACCGCATGGTGAAACGGCATTTTGCAAATGCCCGCCTGGCTAGGAACTACCCTCAGGTAGAAAATCTGTCGCCTAGCACCTAACGGTGTTGCGACAGCAATTCTTGAGAGCCAGTGAAATTACAAGCACATGAGACTAAACAACTATGTCTCAAGGTGACGGCCGCAGTGCAATTCGTGACTTGTGACAAAATGCATCTGTTTTAGGTTAGTTCGCTTAACATCAGATGGGCATCGAACTTGTTCCGTCACAATTTATAAAAACAAAAAAATACAAGATTGAAATTAAACTAATTTTTGAGCAATGTACTATTTGATGTGTAGTTATTATATCACAATTACTGGGTAAATAACAATACCTTAATTTACGGGTATTTATAGTTATTCAAGACCCAGACAAACGTTCTACACGAAATATATTAGAAACAGGATCTCTTTAAACAAAATAAGATAATCATTGTTATGCACTTGTATTTGAAAAGCTGGCTTTAAGCCGCTTTAGTCCGATTATACCGGACATTAACAAGAACATTATGAGCTTTTTCTTTACTCATGTAAAGAAAAAGCTTTTTTTTAGTATCGAGTATTTTGACTGGCCTTCTGGGGGCTATGAACCACCAACCCTCGTATGTACAATCTGTCAATGGGGTACGACCGAGTTGTCCTGAAATGTCCACGTTTTTTTATCCCGCGACGCCCCGTA
This sequence comes from Plagodis pulveraria, assembly GCA_963890685.1. Taxonomy (NCBI): domain Eukaryota; kingdom Metazoa; phylum Arthropoda; class Insecta; order Lepidoptera; family Geometridae; genus Plagodis; species Plagodis pulveraria. The sequence goes on along the minus strand of OY982958.1, from coordinate 11,108,688 downwards.
ACGTTTTTTTGTAGTACTAAGTAGTTTTCCATTACCTAAACATGTCACCCTAACATCCCCATACCCTAATATATTACCTATACCATACAAAAATAACATTTTCATCCATTTAGTTTGAGTGGATCAAACAGCGAATAAAAATATATTTTTCCAGATTTTGAGGTATTTTGTTTTTTAATCGAGTTTATTTGTGGCAGTCTCCAATCAACATATAAACTTCTTGGTACCAATGTAATCCACATCATATTCGCTTTACGGGAAAATAAATGAAAATAGACCTTTTCATGGAAAATTTTACAGGAAAAGGGGTTTGAACAGACGACAAAAATGGCGGGAAACAGCATTTTTTTTTTTTAATATTTTTTTCCGAAACTATTCCACCTACAACTTTGTTTTTTTTTTAATGTGAGTATTTATTATGGTTCTTTACCCATGAATTATACCAGATTGTATGGATAAATATTTTATAAGTAGTAACGAAATTAAAACAACGCGATTTTTTTTTAAGAATTTTGGCGGGAAACTGTACATAAGCGCATTTTTTTTTTTTCTCAAAAACTATACCACCTACGAATTTGGTTTTTCTTTTGATATGATTATTTACATGTAATCTATACACCTGAATTATTTCAGATGTTTAGGTTTATAGGTTTAAGAGGCATTTTACATTTTAATGCGGTATACGAAGATTTTAAGCGCTTAATTTACTATCATAGGAAATATCTACAAGTTGTTTAATAATTGATAAAAATAGAATAATTTGTTCTCTTTTCAGTTAATGTACCAGATTTACAAACATAACATTAATTATTTTGTAGTGACCAATCTCCCGCACCTTGTTTTACGAATTAAAGTACACATAGCCAACTTCAGAGTTCTATCTCTTGTATAAAGATTCATCAAATTAACTAAAAAAAAAAACTGTGCATCAGGCATATAATCCTGTTGACACATAGTGTACTAGAATATCGATAATTAATCGTCATTGTAGAAAAAAATATAAAGATCTTGCGCCAATTTCCACGAATTATATCAGCAGTTTACCACGATATATTGCGTGTAATAAAGTGTAATTCCAAACAGATTTTATATGAAAAGAAAGTTCATTCCTTAATTAATCTGATCTTTAATAAATTGTGATATTAACTCTGTTTTGTTAGACAAGAAAAAATATTTAACATAACTCGAAATGCTCATAAATTGAAATGTACAAGCGCGAGGTGATCAGTACCGCGCGAGCGCCCATCGAGGTAGGACCTGTGTTCGTTTTGCCGCGCTCTGACGTTTCGTACGCGGAACGCTTAGACGCAAGTTTATAGTGCGACCACAGAGTTTTGATCATGTCTTTATTTTTTTAAGTAACAAACTATACCTTATATTTGTTGTCCATAATATAAGTATTGTTGTCTTGTTAAGTAACTACATCTTTAGTTTCTGTTCATCCATTGTGTTAAAAAAAGGAAACGTCACTATTATGCAGCCTTATACAGCGTTATTGGAAAAATGCTAACAACCTCAGAGGGTTGACTTCTTTTTTTTGGTCTGCTAGTTTTTATATTATTCTAGTTTAAATTAGTAACTCACTATAACTTTTGTTTTAGGAGGATAAGATGACAGGCGAATAATTGATTTCCAATATTTTTGAATTCAGTTAATGTCTATAAGTAAACACAGCGATAACTTCAGCTGGAAATTAAACTACCTTCCTAATTTGTACAAACCGGCCTCCCGGCTTTTCCATCATTTGTACAAACAATTATTTTATATTATTACAAATTTACCATAAAATCTGCGTAAGTCCGACTTTCATAATCCAAATGGTTTTCAAAAGGATGCATCCTTGCCCATACAAGAAAAATCCATATATTTCTGAGATAACGGAAGTATTTTGAATATTTTAATGAAATCTGAAACCAACACAAATTACATTTTGGCCCCAAAACATTACGCCATTTCATATTAATCTCGTAACTACGTCAACTGTTATAAACCTAGAAAACCGCAATTTTGCATATGTATAAGTCATTTTTCACTCGATACATTTTGCAACGCAAACACTTACCGATGCAAATTTGCGTATTACATAATCTCGTAACTAATTTTAAACTTTAAACCAAAAAATCGAAAATAATAAAGGTGTATAAATTACATGTAAATAATAATATCAAAGAAGGACCAAAGCCGTAGGTGGTATAGATTTTCAGAAAAAAATATTGCTCTCCAATACAGTTTTCCCGCCAAAGTTCTTAAAACAATTGGGTTGTTTTAATCTTGTTACTTTAAAATATTTGGCGTAAAAATATGTAACAATTCATGGCTAAAGAACAATAGTAAATTATCATATTAAAAGAAGAATCGAAGTTCTAGGTGAGTTAGTTACGAAAAAATAAAAATAGCAATTAAATTACTATTTCCCACCATTTTTGTCGTGTGTTCAAACCCCATTTCCAGTATTTTTTTCTATAAAAAGGTGTATTATCATTTATTTTCCATAGAGGAAATAGTGAGCATAAGAGTATATAGTGAGGATTGCATTGGTACCAAGAAGTATATATGTTGATTATAGATTGCATCAAAGATATTCGATTTAAAAACAAAAAAACCTCAAAATCTGTAAATATATATTTACACTAGCTTTTGCCCGCGGCTCCGCTCGCGTTAAGAAGTATTATTATTAATTATGTATAGTTTGCATTTGTTTTATTTGGGTTTAGTAGTTTTGGTTATAGACTCTGCTTCGTATTTGGCATTTGTTTTGTTTTCGTTTGGTTTAAGTAAAGGTTTTGTCGGTTAGACTTTTTTTTAATGGCTAAAGATAATCTGAACATTAATGGAGAAGTTGAAGAATGTACTGTCGTCCCTATTGTTGGTGATGGTGCATGTTTGTTTCGTGCTCCCTCTTATTTAATGTACGGAACACAAGATAGAGCGATGGAGGTGCGTTCAGAAATTGACAGATATGTGGTTAATGACTGGAGCAAGTTTTCAATTATGACCCACGACAGGAATGGTGATAATTACGTAACATTAGGCGAATATTTTGCTGATATGATTTAAAATGCTACTTATGGCGGATTTTGTGAGTAAATACCAGCAGGATTAATATTCTCATTTAAGTTTGAAGTTTATACAAACGGAATCTGGATCTAACGACTATCCGGTTAGGCGATTACGATTCAGCCAAGATTTGTCCAGTGGGCATTTTGATGCCTATCTTCCCATAGCAGCACAGAAAATTACTCGGCGTCGTATGGAGGTAGATATAGAAGAACATGATTTTGGAATTGATACACCTTCGCAACTTAAAGTTGATAAGGGTTGTCAGGAGGTACCTGTTTTAGAGCGTGAACATTCACCTATGGTATCTTCAATAAATTATGATGAACATTTATTAAAAAGTTTATTGTCCCAATCTGAGTCTGTGACATTAATAGAAAAAAAGAAAAACCAACGTAGGGCAAGGTTTACTAATTACACACGAAAAAATCAAATAAAAAAGGCACACAAAAATATGGACAGACTCTACTAAAACGCTCCAGGTGGAACTGGTAAAACCTTCCTTATTGATTTACTTTTGAAGAAAGTAAGAAGTACTCACGGCAGTGACCTGGCTGTGGCGTTGTCCGGCATAGCTGCTACAAAACAAAACAAATGCCAAATACAAAGCAGAGTCTATAACCAAAACTACTAAACCCTAACAAAACAAATGCAACTATACCTAATTAATAATAATACTTCTTAACGCGAGCAAAGCCGCGGGCAAAAGCTAGTCGTCAAATATAATCCGCTAGATATATTATCTATGCACTATGCACAAAAATGGTTAATTCAGAGTTCTCTCCAAAATAACTCAAAGTAGATGGCGCTAGCATACAGAAATTCATATATTTTAAGCTGAAAAGTTACTAATCTTATATAGCCTGCATCTCAAAATCCTTTCTTAGGGGATGCCTACGTCATAGTAGCTTTATGCATGCAAAGTCTCAGCCCGATCGGTTTAAAATTGACAAAGTTTCATACAAACTTTCATCCCCTATTTTATCCCCTTGAGGGTAGAATTAACCAAAATCCTTTCTTAGCGGATGCCTACGTTATAACATCTACCTACATGCCAAATTTCAGCCAGATTCGTCCAGTGGTTTGGGCTGTGCGTTGATAGATCACTATGTCAGTCAGTCAGTCACCTTTGAGTTATATATATTTAGATTTCGCTGTTTGGTCTACTCAAAATAAATGGATGAAAATGTAATTTTTTAATGGTATAGGTGATATATTGTGTTATGGGAATATGAGGGTGACATGTTTAAGTAATGGAAAACCAAAAACGTCATGGGACGTTTGTGGTTGGTACTAAGTTGTTTTCCGGATGCACAGAAAAATAAACCTCAATCCAATGCATGGTCATTATGGCAGACAGTGTTAACGACTGTATATAGATACTGAAGAGTGTGAACGAGGAAAATAGCAATTTTTGGAAAATTTAAAAGAAAGAGCTTTTAGTCCGCAGCTTTTAATTGATGCCGTTACGTCAAATATTTATATAATTTTAAGCCGTTTAATTTTTTAATTATTTAAGTTTATTGTTACAATAAATGATTCAAACATATCTATTTTTTATTCATCAAGGATGAAATGTAAATATACGATTCGCGATGTAGGTTGACTATTGAATGTACATGCCTACTTCTTTTCTATAACATTAGCAAGTAATCGACAAGAAATTGATTATTTACTCATTCCAATCACACAATTTTTAAATTCGCAACTTACATATCCTTATTAATGAGTGCTAGTATCAAAATATGTTACTCACAGTCACGCTATTCCGTCGTCACTTCTTTCGCTTGTGTAAGCGATGCGCTGGCATTTACCTAAACTTCAGTAGCGTGATTTTGTGAAATGGCTCTTAAAAGTAGTTACGAGATTATTTATTACGTTTCGATCGGTGAGTGTTTGCGCGGCAAAATGCATCGAGTGAAAGTAATTTTTTTTCATTTCATGATTTGAGTAACTTTTCGTTACCATAGAGTAATGCGGTTTTTTTTGTTGTATAGCCAATGATAGTAGCTTACTAACAACGTTTGAATAATAATGATCAGATAAATACAAGCTTCACACTAAACCTTTTTTTTAGACCACCGGATTTCCGGTCGGGGCAAAAACGGGGGTCAAATAAAAAAATATATAAAAAAAAAAGTTATTAATCCTTATCCTTTTAATTTCTTTTAACATCGTTATTGACTTGTTGCCCATACAAATGCAAAATTACAGCTTTCTAGGTTAATTACTGTAGAAGTAGTTACGAGATTATTTTTAAATGACATAAATATAAACAATATTTTGGCGCCAAAATTTAATTTGAGCTGGTTTCATATTTCATATCAATTTTAAACATACTTTCTGTTATATCAGAATATTATGGATTTTTTTTCTTATAGCCAAGGATCCATCCTCACGAAAACCGTTTGAATTATGAAAATCGAACTTACGCAGATTTTATGGTGAATATGTAAACACGACTATTGACCGTTCTCCGGCAGGCCGGATGGGATAACGTAAATCCGGCAGGCCGGAGGATACTTTTTAGGAGCAACCTGCCCTGACAATACTTACCACCACCGCTCCATATAGCATTTCAAAGAAGCCTTTTACGCCTATCGTCTTGTGCAATATTTTTGTATGTACAAGGGAGATAAAATAGTATTGAAATATAAACAATCACGTGAATAAATTACGGTACCAACATTCAAATTTACTCGTATGTTAGAAGTATAGTTGCAACTGGTTCAGCATTTTTATTTAAAGGTAAAACGAAGGGTTTCCCTTACTGTTGAAATCCAGCAACACATTTATAGATATCACCACGCCCTTTGTTAGATATGTTTTGGTACCATGTAGTAATGAGCGAGCATATAGCCTTTTACCGGTCACAGTTATATACTCGCAACTGCGAATGAAAAGTTTTTTGTCAAGAAAAGTCAGTCGCGGTCCACCCCAGGATTGAACACGGGACCACAAGACTCCAAATCGTACACGTACAACAAAAACAAATCGACCATCAAATACAAAATAAATCAGGAATGTTACGAACAAAATGCTTTATGTTTAGCTAATGCCTTTAATCATTACCAAACAAGTTAAAAGCGTGAAGGTGATCTTTTAAAAAGGTTGAATGATCTATGAATCGAATCATGTACCGATATACTTTTAATTAGTTTTTGATGCATGGTGGTAAGGGATTATGGAAGTAATCACCTAACTCTTACTACATTTAAATAGAAAATCAATTCAATTACTAATCATAATCACTCAATGGTGTGTTTCGGCCAGGGCAAGTTCCCTTTAAACGTAGCCTGGTAAGATCATCAACCACATCGTCACTTACCACCAGGTGAGATATATGACGAAGGCAAACAGCGAAAAAAAAATATCGTACTGCTGTCCAGAACATAGATATATTATGCCAATGGCACAAGCATCTACACAAGCATTTTATGTATATTCAGTTCATCTTTATTTTTTAAAGCGCGCGTATTTGCTTCCTTGTTCTAGACTAAACAGTGTTCGTTGCAGTCATTACTTAGCTTGACTGCAAGTGCAAATTGTACTGAGTGCATCCGTGTTTCAGAGCGCACATTAAGTAGTTGGTTCCAGTTATTGTCGTGGATGGGAATCGTTATGGCATAGTGTTTACGAAATTTCGCAGCAGTCTTCCTGACTAGCTGCCACCCTCAAGTTAATTTTTTATTCACATTGTAGGTAAATTCACAAAATAAAAAGGGAAAAAGTAAAGTGTAGTAAAGTACGTGGAAAAGTGTGTTTACCATCTTCGGCAACATTATATTTTCCCATCGGGTGATATTTTGGTCAAAACCTAGTCTGTCGGTAATAAAAATAGTTTCATCTATTTCTGGAATTCTACAATATGTACATAGGTCAAGAATAAATACAACGTATTATCCTTATGATAATAAGACGATAAATATAACAACAAGCTATTTTTATGTGGAGCTGCGTCCGAAAATATGCAGGGGTCGCCTTTTATTATTTGGTCGGAAATACATTGAACAAGTTTTAGGAAACTTGCGGACCTCTGTATGGCAATGCGTAATAATATAGGTACATGGCTATACCTCTGTCATATATTTCAAAACATTGCTTTTAGGCATGAGTAAACTATTAGGGGAGATACAGACTTATAGATAAACAAACTCATTTTGTAATGTATGGTAAAGTTAGGTTAAGAATAGACGCTGTTTGTCGCTACGACTTTACAATTCCATCGGGTTTTGGGCGAGCGACTACTCTCTAAATTCTATGCTTAAATTCCACTCTATATTTGTGTCAATTTGTTTATTTGAGTATCAGTTTAAATATGCATCTAGCAAATACGATAGCCAATAAATTTACACACCACACCTTAAAAACAATGATAACTTGTTTCTATTTTAATTCTTGCTGATAGGTAAACCTTCGACTCATTTAGAACAACAAGCTATTTTTATGTAGAGCTGCGTCCGAAAATATGCAGGGGTCGCCTTTTATTATTTGGTCGGAAATACATTGAACAAGTTTTAGGAAACTTGCGGACCTCTGTATGGCAATGCGTAATAATATAGGTACATGGCTATACCTCTGTCATATATTTCAAAACATTGCTTTTAGGCATGAGTAAACTATTAGGGGAGATACAGACTTATAGATAAACAAACCCATTTTGTAATGTATGGTAAAGTTAGGTTAAGAATAGACGCTGTTTGTCGCTACGACTTTACAATTCCATCGGGTTTTGGGCGAGCGACTACTCTCTAAATTCTATGCTTAAATTCCACTCTATATTTGTGTCAATTTGTTTATTTGAGTATCAGTTTAAATATGCATCTAGCAAATACGATAGCCAATAAATTTACACACCACACCTTAAAAACAATGATAACTTGTTTCTATTTTAATTCTTGCTGATAGGTAAACCTTCGACCACAATCTCACCTGATGGTAAGTGATGATGTGGTCGAAGGTGTTAGCAGGCTTAACCTAGAATTACTGGCTCTCAAGGAAAGCTGCCGGAACACACCGTTAGGTGCTTGGCGACAAATTTTCTACTTGAGTGTGGTCGCTAGCTAGGCGGGCATTTGCCCTTCAAAATGCCTTTCCACCGTACGGTGAAGCTGAAGCCCGCGGTGTGATTCGAACCATGGACCTGCTGCGCAGCAGTCCATAGCCAATGCCACTGAGCCATCACTGCTTCAAACAACTTTTTACAGTGGTAAACAAGTCATGTCTACTTTTCTATAAAGGTTTGTATAGCAATGGTAATGTTATCACCAACACGAGAGATGGTTAAACTAACCTAAACCAAACGTATCAGTATCACTATAAAAATTGTTTACTCTGACCTCTGGGTACCTGTTCGCAGCTCGGAAAAAGCACTGAAAATTATTTGGTCTACTATTTTACTTTTACGATATTCTCGAAGCTACAATCTATGGAGTCCCCATACGAAGGCCTGTGGTCTGCGTCGAATTTATGACCTCGGAGTTCGGGTTTCGACACAAACGAGTTATCGACTTTAAGCTTATAGAATGTTGGCTGCTACGGACACAATTTTTGGAATCCTGTAGAAGGTATCAATGGATATTGATATGATTTGCAGGTTTAACGTAGGTCCGTAATTTTTTAAATGCTGCTAAATTTTTACCTTATTATCTTTCATCAACACGTCATTAGACAAATTACTTTTCCAACAGTTTTATTTTTAGAGGCATAGTGAATAAAATAAGGTTAGTCGAGCTCGTACCACTCGCTATCCTCGCTAGAGAAAAAGTATTTCAAAAATTTAACTGATAATTTTAATTGATAACTTACTTTGCTTTTTAACAAAAATCACAAGAATGTTTTAAATACCTATAGATTTATAGTTGAAACATTATTCTTAACGTATTTTTTCCACTGCTACATTTATGTGCGATAATCTTGTTTACTGTTTTATTTGTGAAAGTCTTTTAAAATAAAACAAATTTGCCGTTACTGTCCTCTTATGTCAAGATGTATTCTAATAAAATAAATTATATTGAAAAAAAAATCAATTGAATGACCACTGTAGGGTGATATTCATCCTCATTGTGAGCTTTCTATTCTTAAATTAAATATATATAATATACCTTCTTACTGAGCCTCAGTGACGGGATCACTGATGACTGAATTTACGTTACTTTATACTTTGTTGAGGAAAAGGATGATTGTTTTTATTTACAACTGTATCATCATCATCACAGATAGCCACCGTTGAACAAATCCTCCCCCATTAAGAGGAGGGTTTGCCATAATCTCCACGCTTAGCAGGCATCTTGGGGATTACAGTGTATGATAGTAGTTATTTAGAATGGTATACTGGTATTTTTTCATTTCTTTGCTACATACGACCAATGAGGATACAATACTACTTAAGACATACGACTTCCACAGACGAACATGAGCAGGTGCAATTCTATCCCGGCATCCTACAAGAACAAAATACGTATAGTTTAATATTTTTATATGTGTATTTTTTTAAAACACAGCATGTGTAATGGGTTGGAATTTGGTTAAAGCTAGTCACTTAGGTACGAGTATATGCAATATCATATGTGTCAATGTCATATTCATTATATTAATAATTACATCATTGTGGCACTAAGAAAATTTAACCGAAATCTCACAAGCAACTTCACATCAACTAAGTCATGAAAACATCAAGTTTGTCCCATCATTTCCAAACATATATAGAAGATATAAAGAGGAATAATGATTTCACTTGAACAACTCTGTGGATTAGTTAAACAACTTTGTTTTTTAAGGAGATGGAAAAAAAGATTACTGAACAAGTTACAGAATTCACAGACCAGTCGACGAAGATAAAAAGATCTAAGAAAGTTTACAACTTGAAGCAAGTATTAAAGTTAGAGGTTGGTAAGTATACCAACCTCTAACTTTAATACTTGTAAAAGGTTAGTATTGTAACTGGTTCGGGATTGAATTTGAAACTGGGATTTCAAATAAGCCACTCGCTGGGCTTATTTGAAATTCAACCTAGTAAGGTTGAATTTCAAATAAGCCCAGCGAAGTTCAGTTCATCTCCACTCTACTCCAACCGACCTAATTCCAATCCCAGTTTCAAATTCAATCCCGAACCAGTTACAATACTAACCTTTGCACTGAATGCGCTGATATTGGATTGATTCACTCGCCAGAATATACTTTTCTCAAAGAACGCAAGTTTGAAAGTTTTTGCTTTTCATATTTATATTGTTCACTTCTTTAAATTTTTGCAACAATGTTGTTGCAAAAATATTAGACCATAAATTCAATTAAATAATCTATCGGAGCGGCACCAACACCTGAGAAGGTAGCTGAAATAAAAAATAAAATATTTTTATGCACTCTAGCCTTGCTAAAATTAATTGAGTGCAGTACATATTTTTAATATTTTTTTATATCTAAAAAAATAAATACTTGGGTAATAGTTTTATAATACTATAGTACTGTTTTATTTGTAACATTTAGCTAAAAAAGTTATATAGAATATCTACACCTGTAAGAAGACTTTCAAGTTGTGTGTAAGTTTGAATACTTTATTTGAGGTAAATGTAAGACTGGTCAAAAAGTTTAATTAGTTTGTAAGTAATTTATAACTTACAAACTAATTAAACTTTTTGACCAGTGTAGTTGCTCACTGTTTTTTATAAAATTATTACATTTATTTAATATATAACTTGTTTCATTTATTTAGAAACTCCGCGCAAATACTTTCAATGAAGCAAGAAACTTTATTCAATAAAAAAATACCGCGTAAGTGCATTTTCTAAGGAATTAGTAGTCATAATTACTAAGGGACGCGGAAATAAGTGCCTAATAATATTTCAAAGGTTGTATTTAGTTCAGTCAAGTCTAACATAGTCATGTTAGACTTGACTTGACTGATATTATAAAGATATTCAGTGTTTTTGCTCTCCTGAAAACTTTGCCCTCCATACTTTCGCGGTATCAGCCACTATTATTTACGCGGTATTGGACTATCACCGACATGTACCTTTAGTTCATCTTTAGTTTTTGAAGCGCTCGTACGTGGGGATATTTGTGTGTTTGTTCTAGGCTAACTAGTGTTTGTTGCGATCATTACTTAGATGGGTGACTGCTGGTTGGATTTGCTACTGAGCGCTTCCGTTTTAGAGAAGTAACTGGTCCCAGTTATTGTCTTAGGATGGGAATCATTATGGCATAGTGGTACAAAATTTCGCAGAAGCCTGGCTAGCTACCACCCTCAAAACAAAATCTGTTCATTGTAGGTAAAGTCACAGAATAAAAAGACAAAAGTAAAGTGTGGTAAAGTACGTGGAATAGTGTGTTGACCATCTTCGGCAACATTATCTTTTCCCATCGGCATTTCCAATATATAATATTTTGGTCAAAGGCTAGACTGTCGGTAATAAAAACAGTTTCTTCTATTTCTGGAATTCTACCATATGTCGCCTCAGTTTAAATGTTTATTATTAAAATTACATATCCCGGAGTAACATAGCAATTAAATATGAAAAAATGATATCCTTATGATAATGAGACGATTTATATTATTACAAGCTATTCTTATTTGGAGCTGCGTCCGAAAATATGCCGCCTTTTATTATTTGGTCGGGAATATATTGAATAAGTTTTAGGAAACTTGCGGACCTCTGTATGGCAATGCTTAATAATATGTCACTCTCCAGGGTACATGGCTATACCTCTGTCATATATTTCAAAACATTGCTTTTAGGCATGACTAAACTATTAGGGGAGATACAGACTCATAGATAAACAAACTCATTTTGTAATTTATGGTGAAGTTAAGTTAAGAATAGATGCTGTTTGTCGCTACGACTTTACAATTCCACCGGGTTTTGGGCGAGGGACTACTCTCTATAATCTATGCATAAATTCAACTTTACATCTGTGTACATTTGTTTGTTTGAGTATCAGTTTAAATATGCATCTAGCAAATACGAAAATACGATAGCCAATAAATTTACACACCACACCTCAAAAACTAGGATGAGAAAACCACTTGTATTTTTGCTTGTTTTATTGATGATAGGTAAACCTTCGACCAGAATCTCACCTGATGGTAAGTGATGATGTGGTCGAAGGTGTTAGCAGGCTTAACCTAGAATTGCTGGCTCTCAAGGACAGCTGCCGGAACACACCGTTAGGGGCTTGGCGACAAATTTTCTACTTGAGTGTGGTTGCTAGCCAGGCGGGCATTTGCAAAATGCCCTTCCACCGTGCGGTGGACCTGCTGCGCTGCAGTCCATAGCCAATGTCACTAAGCCATCACTGCTTCAAACAACTTTTTACTGTGGTAAACCAGTCATGTCTACTTTTCCATAAAGGTTTGTATGGCAATGGTAATGTTATCACCAACACAAGAGATGGTTAGACTAACCTAAACCAAACGTCAGTATCAGTATAAAAATTGTTTACCCTTACCTCTGGGTACCTGTTCGCAGCTCGGAAAAAGCAAAATTATTTGGTCTACTATTTTACTTTTACGATACTCTCGAAGCTACAATCTATGGAGCCCCCCATACGAAGGCCTGTGGTCTGCGTCGAATTTATGACCTCGGAGTTCGGATTTCGACACAAACGAGTTATCGACTATAAGCTTATAGAATGTTGGCTTTTACGGATACATTTTTTGGAATCCTGTACAAGGTATCAATGGAAATTGATATGATTTGCAGGTTTAACGTAGGTCCTTAATTTTTTAAATGCTGCTAAATTTTTACACTATTATCTTTCATCAACACGTCATTAGACAAATTACTTTTCTAATAGTTTTATTTTTAAAGGAATAGTGAATAGTATAAGGTTGGTTGCGCTTGTTACACTCGCTATCCTAGCTAGAGAAAAAGTATTTCAAAAATTTTACTGATAATTTTAATTGATAACTTACTTTGCTTTTTAACAAAAATCACAAGAATGTTTTAAATACCTATAGATTTATAGTTGAAACATTATTCTTAACGTATTTTTTCCACTGCTACATTTATGTGCGATAATCTTGTTTACTGTTTTATTTGTGAAAGTCTTTTAAAATAAAACAAATTTGCCGTTACTGTCCTCTTATGTCAAGATGTATTCGAATAAAATAAATTATATTGAAAAAAAAAAACAATTGAATGACCACTGTAGGGTGATATTCATCCTCATTGTGAGCTTTCTATTCTTAAATTAAATATATATAATATACCTTCTTTCTGAGCCTCAGTGACGGGATCACTGATGACTGAATTTACGTTACTTTATACTTTGTTGAGGAAAAGGATGATTGTTTTTATTTACAACTGTATCATCATCATCACAGATAGCCACCGTTGAACAAATCCTCCCCCATTAAGAGGAGGGTTTGCCATAATCTCCACGCTTGGCAGGCATCTTGGGGATTACAGTGTATGATAGTAGTTATTTAGAATGGTAAACTGGTATTTTTTCATTTCGTGGCCACATGCGACTTCCACAGACGGACATGAGAAGGTGCAATTCTAGCCGCCTACAGGAACTACATACGCATAGGTCTTTTTGAAAAACACAGCATGTATATCTTGTAATAATGGCTTAGAATTTTGTTAAAGCTAGTCACTTAGGTACGAGTATATGCAATATCATATATGTTAATGTCATACTCATTATATTAATAATTACATCACTGTGACACTATTAAAATTTAACCAAAATCTCACAAGCAACTTCACATCGACTAAGTCATGAAAACATCAAGTTTGTCCAATGATTTCCAAACATATTATAATATCATAATCTAGCAAAGAGGAATAATGATTTCACTTGAACAACTCTCTGGATTAGTTGAACAACTTTGTTTTTTATTGAGATGTAAAAAGAGATTACTGTAAAAGTTACAGAATTCACAGACCGGTCGACGAAGATAAAAAGATCTGAGAAAGTTTACAACTTGAAGCAAGTATTTGTTAGAGGTTGGTATACAAGGTTGAATTTTAAATAAGCCCGGCGAAGTTCATCTCTACTCTATTCCAACCAACCCAATTTCAATCCCAGTTTCAAATTCAATCCCGAACCAGTTACAATACTAACCTTTGCACTGAATGCGCTGATATTGGATTAATTCACTCGCCAGAATATACTTTTCTCAAAGAACGCAAGTTTTTGTTATATTTTGTTTTGCAAGTATTTCTAAGATTGGGTGTTTTCATAAAATCAAAATAAATTGTCCGTGGGGTGCTGGGCTAGAATGTCATCGCACCATCTCTACAAATGGGTATCGTGAGAAGCGACTAAGGGTAATGCACCAGCACGTTGGCAGCAGCGCTGCTTTGTAAAGTATAGTGCGAATCCCAACTCTACACCCTCGTTTTGGTAATTGGTCATTTCTTCACTACAATCTTAGGGTTCCGTACCTAAAAGTCTACAAAGTATCCTATTAATAATATGATGTTGTCTGTTTGTCTGTCTGTTCATCCGTCCGTACGGACCCGTGATAACGGGTCTGTAAGAATGAGTCAGACCTAAAATTTAAGTATTTTGTGAGTAGAATGTTTGCAAACATATTGGAATATAAATTCAATTAAATTATTTTTTGGAGTGGCACCAATACTTGAGAAGGTAGCTGACATAAAAAGTAAAATATTTTTATGCACTCTAGCCCTGCTAAATTATTGAGTGCAGTACAGAATTTTAATATATTTTATAAATAAAAACTAAATACTTGGGTAGCCGTCAAAGTAGTTTATTTATAGACCATTTTGTAACAGAATCTATTACAAAACTTAAACTAGTAATGAACATTACGACGATAAAAATAGCAAGTGATGAAAAAAAAAAAATGTATTTCTTCTGAGGGCTTTTCCCTTTATAAAGATGATGTACGGCTCGTCCATGGCCAGTATTTTATAGCCGATATGTTAACTTTTTACCACCACCTCAGCTGACGGTAAGTGATGATGTGGTCGATGTTGGTGAAAAAAAATATTTTTAAGCGTGGACATTTTGAATATGCACTTCCACCAAATTACGTGTCCGAGTTTTCAGGCCTCCGACTAAGTCTCAGGACTAAGACAACAATCGTGACCGGTGGCTTGACGAGCCTATAGAAGCATGGAAGCGCTGAGTCATAGTAGAAGCAGTGGGGAAGTCAGTTATATTCATACAAACGCACCGCGCGCGGCTTGTTTGTGTGCGCCATAGTATCTATGCGTCCCGCACGCACACTCTAACACAATCTCGACCCGTTTCTCAGTGCGCCAGCCGGGGCTAACACCAAACAAGGTTCGCGCGTCACGGCTTTTTGGCACCGCTAAATAAATGAAAAATGTTTGATAATCGCATGAGAACTTATTGCTGTGTGTTCGTCTGTCTAAATAATTCATAGATTTCAGAGTTGTCTTTGTTCAGATTACCTACTGAACAGGAAAGGTAAGCAAGTAACTTATTCTAGCATACCTATGATTTTTACTTGATGATGAGTGATGCCTACTTATTTTTTTGTTGTATTATGTATGCACCGCGTCACACGTATCTGGCCCCGCAATCACATAGGTATCGCCAGTCGGTATTTTTTTCATCGTGAAAGGTGTTATCATCGTTTAGGAATAAAGCCGACCTCACTAACCCTGAACCCAGACAACACAAGTAAAAAATACAACTTCCCCGCCCTGGCCTATTTCTAGGTACTGAATTAAAATTTAGCATATACGAGTACATACATAATAAATAAGTAACAACCCTAAGAAAGGCAAGTATGGTAGGTAATTATATCGCGAATCGGGCCGGAGATGGCCTACTTCCCCACTCTTTCTACTATGGCTGAGTGCTAATTTGTAAATATAGGTATACCTACAGCAACATATAACAATAGCAGTCACCCATCTACAGTGACCCTAACGAACATTGCTTAACCTAGTTGACGGATCGTGATGATATGAACTAATTTGGTAAATAAACTGGTGTAAGGGTTCTCAATTACAGCTGCCGGAACCAACTGTTAGGTTTTTGGTGACAAATATAGGTGACTATTGTTAGTATTAGGAAGTAACCTATGTCAGTAATGTCTACTCACTTGAAATGGACTCTCTTACTTTTAGAGAACCAGAGTAACATGTATTAATTAGCTGATGAATGCCAGAACTATTTGGAAGCAATTATAGCCGAGTGGTTATAGCTATGGACTGCGGTGCCGCATGACCATGGTTCGATCCCCACCGCCGGCTTGAGCTTCACCGCATGGTGGAAGGGAAGTTTGCCTGGCTAACTACCACTCTCCAATAGAAAATATGTCGTCTAGCACCTAACAGTGTGTTCCGGCAGCAGTCCTTGAAAGCCAGTAAAATTATAGGCACACGAGACTCAATCATGTCTCAATGTGACGGGCGCAGTGAAGTTCGCCACTTGTGACGAAATGGGTCTATTATACGCAGAAGTTACCGCTTAACATCTGGTGGGCTTTGTGATTATTCCGCCACAATAATATAAAAAAAAATATATAAGTCTGTGTGTGGGTAATAGAGGAATGAATATATGTATGTGTATGTATACCTAAGCGATAATTATAGAGGAGTGGTATCTATCTAACGGTAGTCAGTAACTGTGCGGAGGCGTTGGGAGCCTAGAGGTTTTTATAACCTTGGTTAAAATAAAGTAAATTGTAAACAAACATGTTTTTTAGCTTTAAGTAGACCTTATTTTGATTCAAAACAGATATTTATTACCAAACAAATTGTGCTCATCCGTGTTATTTATTGTAAGTTGAAGTATAGAAAAATTAAACCAGCCAAGAGCGAGTTGGACTCTCATACCGAAAGTCCCGTAAATTCCCAATATATACATGAATTATTTATATAAAAAAATTAATGAGAATCCTTAGAAAGAGTGGTTTGTTTCCTTTAGAGTTTTGTGCAATAAATACACCAATTGATATGCTTATTTTTTCGACAGAGTATAACAAAAAAAAAACAAAAAGACACGTTTCTTCTTACTGAATTTTTACACTATAATACACTCTGAACTTTTTCTGCCATGATAAGGAAATATATTGGTAAGTATTAAAATATATCCACGGGACATTCATTTTATAGAAGTAGTATTCTGGGAAAATTTTATTTTTGGGTTTAAAAGTTACTACAGCACTTTAAAAACTACAAGGTACGGAAAGCATAGGCTTAGTGATTGGATCCCATTTTCACGTACGGAATCCTAAAAACATGACCGGTATACATTATACTGATGACAATAAATAGTACCTACAAAATGTTTCCTACTACTATTACTATTTGAAAACATAGTGTTGGAGAACTATTTGACTTATATTATATTCCAGAATACAATTAAGAAGTTCGTTGAAATGAATGTATATTCTTGTTTATGACTAGCAGATTTCCTAGAAAAAAAAAAGACACTAAAACAGTGAAGATTATCTTCCAATTTCTCGTCTGAAATGGTGGGTCCATAACACTTTATCAATCAGATAAGTTACGATGTTTGTCAAGTGAATCTGTTGGGGCCAACGGCGTAGAAGAAAAATCTTCATAAGGATGTACGAGACTCTCGACGATGGATACTTACATCTCTGTTTTGGAGTAGAAATATTAAGTCTGTAGAGTCCAAACGCATACATGGATTTTGTACATATATTTAATGAACCAACAATCGAAAAACTGGCGTTTATTTTGGCCAATTGATTAGAATTTCCATTCAACAGCAAATGTTCTAGTTTTGTTTTCTTCCTTTACCTTGTAATCCCTTCCTGGTAGAAAACAGAGTTCAACATAATATTAATATGATATAAAAATCATTATTAAATGCTGTGGCTCTTTTTTTTATATTTATCATAAATCGTTAAATACTCGTAAATAGTTTATAAAAATTTGATTATTTGACTTACCTGTATACTTTTGCTTATATGTTGTTAATAACGTTAAGCCATCGTTCCCAGTTGTTGTCTAAGGACGGCAGTCGTTATAGCATGGTGGTAGGGCATTTTGCGAATGTCCGCCTAGCTACCACCCTAAAGTAAAAAATCTGTCGCCAAGCACCTTACAGTGTGTTCCGGCAGCTGTCCTTGAGAGCCAGTACTTGTAGGTTAGCCTGAACAGCATCTTCGACCATATCATCACTTACCATCAGGTGAGATGATATGATAGTGGCCAAGGTTAAAACTAACAGGAACCATAAAAAAAATGTCATATATGCTGCCCTTACATGGAATAATATTATGAAGATGAAGAGTATCTTATAATAACTTGCACGAACCCTGGGCGTTAGAGTGTATGACAGCAAAATATAGATAGGCACTGCATTTATACTCTTTTTTACAAGATAAAGAATAGGCTAAAATGGATGTGTGAACTAGATATATCTAACAAAACACGAATGGATACTGACTTGAAAAATGCATCTTGTAGTAATGTGGTAAGCTTTGAAGCAATTTAGTGATAATTCACTGATGCGTTCACAGAAACCTGCAGCTTCGTATGGTTCCTTTATTGAACAATGTAGTTTGATAACGACGTTAGATATTGTTTTCTCCCTTCGACCTTGCTGATGTCTCATAACTTCAAACAGGTAGCCGATAGCCGCCTCAGACAACTTCTGGACATTAGCTGTTGACTTTTATTTTCCTTATCAAACTCGTGTATGAAGTTGCGTAAGGTAGCGTAGGTGGTATGCCATCTTGTTTGTACCAACTGGCTTTAAATTTACATAATCTTGAGTTGAGAAGAAAACCTTTGATTGTTTATATAATAAAAGCGCAGGCCCATAGACGATCGTTGTGGCCTTTTATATTTATGCTCATTGAGAATTAAGAAAAGCAGTTTATTCTTTATTTTATATCATTTTTCTAATTTTATTAAGTTATTTCCATACCTATTCATATTATTTTCTTAAATTTAAAAACACATGTTAGTATTTTTTTCTATCAAGATGATGTAACTTACAGGTTTACTTGTGTTACCTATAAAACTTCAAAGGATACGCGCTTCAGATATTCATTCAGTTATCTAGCTTAAATAGCTATAATTCTAAAATCTCTTTTGTGATTTCATAGCCGGCTACACTAACCTTTGAAATAAGTTTTCTTATTCTTTCTGGCTAAGTTATTAATTTTAAAGCAGGATATTTTATTCTTTCTGACTTAGAGGAAAGCCAGTGTAATTAAAAGCAGAATGGCTTTGGCTCGGAAAACACAATTTAGTTATGTGACCAGTTTACCAATGTTCTGAAATGACTGCACGGGTGCGCCAAATGCTCAATACCTTTTATAAGCACTGCAACATCGTCGAGTCTGTATATCTCTTAACCGCTAAAAATCGGCGAATGCTATTTCGCATACAATAATAACCGCTAATATATTGGTAATGTTAATTAATTACTAATTTATTAGCGGTTAAGAGGTAAATGAAGATGTACAAACAACTTCATTTTTATCCCCTGTTTACAATTGACATGTTAGATACCATTGGAGCAGTCTCACATGATTAAAAGCAATAACGTGGAAGACGGTAGACGGAAGCACATGTTTTTTTTTTTTTTTAACTAATCTAATTATATCTTTCGAGAAATAGATACCTACTAGTGATAATGTATTCTATATATCATGTGTTCTAGTTTTGATTTGAATCAGGATTTATTATTACTAAATAAGAGACATAATGTCGATATTTCAGACTAACTAGTTTTGTTTTGCGATAGACCCAAATGTTAGTATACAATGAATATATGTGTATACTAGTCAGTGAGTTTTAGACAATGACATATGACACCCTACATGCGGTGCAGAAAATATTGTTTTTTATCAGTTAATTATGTTTTTCCCTGAAAAGTGATTTCGTTGAATTTATAATTGTATACTTGTCAAAGATCTTCAAAGAACTTCCGAAACTTTAAGTGCATCTTGTTAATACTCGTCTTGTAGAAAGCATGTAGAAAATCTGACGCCAAGCACCGAACACCAAGTATATGCATACACAAAAGAAAAATCCTCACTTATAATGGTCGTAGTGTAGTTTGCTTAATCGTTCTTAACCGATAAGTGAAGGTCGTGAATAGGATGGGTGACCGCTAGTGGCATTACCACTGAGCGTTCCCGTGCTTTGGAGGGCACGTTAAGCCGGCAGTCCCAGTAGTTGCCTTAGGATGGCCGTTACGTAGAAAATCTGTCAACAATCACCTACCCATATGTTCCGACAGCTGTCCTTGAGAGCTAGTAATTCAAAGTTAGCCCGTCTTTCCAATTTCAACCACATCATCATTTGACACCAGGTGAGGTAATAATCGAAGGCTAGCCAATCAGCTAAACAATAAAAAAAACCGTATATGTGATCAAATGCTAGGCATATTGCCTGACGTTACTCCACGCAGCAAAATCAGTTTCCGCAAACTAGTTTCGCCTGGTGGTATACCTGCAGCTGGTAATCGTTTATTTTCATAGTCAAAAAGTCAAATCCAAAATCATTTATTCCATTTTGGCTTCAATGACGCTCTTATAAACGCCAATTAAATAATTTACTATGAAAATATACATGTAGGGTTCAGCAAAAATAGTATAGAGCCACTTCGAGAAGAACGGGCAAGAAACTCGGGACCATGTTTTCATTTGTCTTTACTCTTTTACAATTTGTGAGTCTAATATGAAATTATTAAAAAAAAATTCTTCTCAATAATGCAAGAATTTTTGTCTTATAAATAATCAACAATTTAATAATACTCTTTTTATCTGAAGCTTTGAGCAACAAACATATAATTTGTTGTTAAGTGATTAAGTGGTCAAACAATAGTAGGTATAAGAGCACAGACATAGATAAGAGACTGGAAGCAGTATAGGCTAGGAGCAGGCCTGGCTCTCAATGACAGCTGCCGGAAGACACCGTTTACCACATATCTCAGACAATCTAAAGATGACAGTGTTGCGTGTCTAATAAGCCCTTGTAAAATTTGTGTTATTTGTTTTAAGTATCTTTTAATATTGTTTTGATGGCTGCTGTTGAGTGCTAGTAGCAGTTTTGGTAAATTAAAATTCTATTTCATTTTATTAAAAAAAATTATGAGCTTAAGCCGGCCAAGTGAAAGTTGGACTCGCAAACACACGTTTTTTTTGTTTTATGCCTTTGACCACTAAATCACTTGATGATAAGTGATAATGTGGTCGAAGATTTTGTTCAGGCTAACCTAGACCCACTGGCTCTCAATGACCGCTTGCCTCTACACAGCGTTAGGTGCTTGTCGACAGATTTTCTACTTGTAGGTGGTAGATGGTCTGGCGGGCATTCGCAAAATGCCTTAACACTATGTTATAACGACTATCATCCTAAGACATCAACCGTGACCGACGGCTTAACGTGCCCTCCGAAGCACAGAAGCGCACAGTAGTAATGTCACAAGCGTTCTCCCATACAAAATATGACCGCGGCGGACGTTGCTGAATTTAGCTGATCGGTTCAGAAAGTCTTAACCTAAACTTCACTACGAGCGTTTCAAAATATTCCGTATGAACCATGTATGAACATAGCAACGGCATTTTTTTCATAGAGATCGAGATAAGGGGTCCGACCAGCACTTGGCCGGTTTTTAGTATCTATTGTTGTCGTTAGATGTTAACTGTAATCATACCAAGGTTGACGCTTGTATGTTACCGATTTTACGTTATAGCAATAAGAAAAATGTTCAAAATATATTTTTCTTGTAGGGGACCCTCTTTTATTTTTATATCAGTTATTTTTATTTTGTTAGGCAATCCGCCATAGTGACACATATTATGTGAGTATTTCAACCTGCTACATATTACCGTACCATAGATACAGCCCATTAATGATAGAACTGACGGAGGGACATACAGCGAGGTTTAGGAAGATGGCCCCGTTTTCTAGTAGGGAAAACTAAAAATAATCAGAACGATGCCTAATTCATGTTACTATCCTAGCTGCAACGTAGAAGCATATAACGGTACAATTGATAGACAAAGAATTTGGGACTATTAGCCCATGCAAGCCTGACATTTTCAACCGCATCTTCACTTACCATCAGGTGATATAGTAGACAAGGGAAAATAAGATATTAAATAAATAACAGGGTTGCAATATTTCTCATGATGTAGTACATCTATCATGAAATAGAAATCTAAGTGAAGATGAAATAGAAATGTTCTTGTATTTACTTGATTTTCTTCTTTAAGGGTAAATAACAAATTATCAGATGAGAAGGCGACACCGTTGTAGAATTACTTGCATGTCTATATATCGTAACTAAATTTATTTAAAAATAAAAATTTGGTAGCAGTAAAGGAATGTTGTATGAAAATCCATACCTGCCCTACTAGCGTTCTTTTGTTGTTGTTTAGCGGTGAACATAAAAAAATACAAACGTCAAATCTCAAAAAGGTTTTATGTCGAACAATTAGTAAGTGAACTTGATTTTCCATGAGGTTGGCAACCTTTTTGTGCACTTCGAAAAATTGCGTGATAATTTATTTTCTTTTGATAAATTTTATTTAATACTAAATTGGTAATTCAACTTTTAATTTATTGTAAATAATTTTTAGCTTTTAATTATTCTAAATAATTTTCGAAAATTTCATCTGAGAGGGAAAGTGAAATTATATAGGTATACCTATGACGCCACCAGAAATAAAAATTACAGATAAAGAACTTACTACCTGAGAAATCTCGGCACAAATACGAGAAAACTTATAATGATTTTATTTTCCTCATAGGTGTAGTATAAAGCACTATGTATCATTCGGGAGAAAGTTTTATTTCTGTTGCGGAGGGTTTAAAGAAACTCGAGTTTGCGCAAAACTTGGAATCGTTTTCTCCCCACGGTATACAATTACGTAATTTTAAAATGGACCATCTAAAATATATTAATTTAAATAACTCCGGTAACAATAAACGTTTATTTCCATTGATAGATGTAACCACATATAAATAAAATAACAATAAAACACAATATTTCTTTAAACATAACATTTATTAACATTCTTTACATCATAACATTACAAAGCCAACCTAGACTTCATTGTTTTTTTTTCTTAAACTTTAATCTTTTGTTAATGTTTTTTACCACGAAGTATCTTTCATGCAAGATTTTTTCCATCTCGGCACCATAAAAAGAATATTAACATGTTTATAAATACTTATAAAACAATGTAAATACCCTAAAATAAACATATACATAGTTTATTACACCTCTAAATCCAATCAATTACCATCTATTTTGACTTATCATTACATTTATCTACTTACTTAAAATATATCTAAGTACTGTGTAATAAGCAGCATAACAAACGTTAGTAATATTTATTTTCTCTGTAGTTGTTTTTTTAGCAAAGAAAAGATAAAAATATTAAATATATTTTCATCGATTACCATCTTCGACATTATCATCACTTACCACCAGGTGAATTTGTGGTCAAAAGCTTGCCATTAAAAATAAAAAAATAAAGCCTTTTTTAGCGTTTACTTTATTTATGCCCATTCCCGGAGATATATATATGAACTGAGGATTAAAAACTGCAAAGTCAAACCGCATTTATGCAAAAATTGGTGAACTAATATAATTAACATCCAAAAAAAATTCTGCCACACAATTGTATTCACTTACCAAGTTTTAGTTATTGATCAAGTTCGAGGACTGTGCATTTATTGCTGCTCATTTCATTGACATCAAAAACGTTCTGAACATAGTTAATAAATAGTAGGTAATGTAACACGCAACCATTATTTCAAAATGCAACAAGTATAATTGTTTTATACATAAAATAAATGTCATGTGTCATTATTATCATCTCTATTTAAAGTGGTTGAAATGTACAAAAACTGTACACATCATATTTTACGTGTAACGCTCTGAAATAAAGGATAAGGTACTTGAGTCATAGTCTGGTCTTGGTAGTCTTTTATCCATACTCAGTATTTTTAGTTCAAACTTTTCAACATAAGTGTAAAATATGATTGGAAATTAATGACTGATTTATATTTCTTTATTATTTGTATCAATATTTACAATGAAATGAAAACCTAATATAACTTACAATTTATTATGTACATCTAATTTACAAAATTTAACAATTATTGGTGTAGTTATTTGGTCAAACAACTGATATTCAATAAATATAGGCATATTGTTATCTTAGAGTATAACAACAATCATATTTGCAGTTAATAAATTTATTATTATGAACTACAATAAAATGAATTGATTTATATTGAAGTTTACAAACATTAGTAACTTGACACACTGTGAAACTTGTAACACTGGTAAGAATAGAAGCTAATTGTAACTTTATGTAATCGAAGAGGGCTTACTAACACCATCTTTCTCCATCAGGATTTTTAATTAAAATATTACACGGTAGGTATTGCGTAGTGAGTTTTCTGTAGATACTTCAAAACAATAATTATTGATTATTGAAACGACGCATTTCAGATTAGACAATATATACACAAAGGAAAAACATCAATCTAATAGACATCAATTCTTTTGATAGTCCGTAGAATTCGCTTAAACCTCCCCACTGTTTTATTTACGCTGTGTATTGGTTTCAGTCATTCCTATTCCCTAAATATTTACATAATTCATTCATCGTCCCTCAGAGACATTCATGCCTTACCAATAAACGTTTTATGTCTATTACTTACAGTGCCATCTTATACATAATTTATTGTGCCTGGCACATACTTTTCATATAGCTCACTGTTTTTATTCACTATTTTTCTTAAGTAGCAACAAAAATAATGATAGCGCACTTCCTTTTTTTTATCTAATAAGTAACAACAATCAATCGTTATGCTTATTATATACATAAACACTCAAACTTTTTGAGATACCAAGCAATTATAGTCACTGATTTTTTGACTAAATTCTCAATAATAGTTCGGAGTTCAAGGCTGGTTCAGTAAATGGCAATAGTCGCGTCCCACACTTATGGACCTTACAACTCTATAAAAATTGTAGATCTGTTTACCTCTGCCGCCTACTCATAAGGAGATGTACAGGCAAGAATGTATGTTACGAAATAAATCGAATCTATGTAATACATTATCAACTGTCACTTTGAAAGGTTTTACATATAAAAAACAGTTTTGCCGGTCACTTTGGCAGATACCAAAAATGTTTCAACATTAAAAATGTATAATAAATACGCGTTCCTCTGAATAACTTAACCATTTTAATTCAGGCAATTATTTAACTTAACACAGTTATTAATACTCTATTTTGTGGGATTGTTTTTTTTTCTTTTTTTTTGTTATTGTGACGGAACAAGCTCGAGGCCCACCTGATGTTAAGCGGACTAACATCTGCCTATAACAGATGCATTTCATCCGATTATTGGGAGCCGTATAAAACGTTAGCCCCTTCAATCATAGTATTACCAAATTTTCCCTTAAATTTTCCATTCTGATACACCTCTAAAAGATCAGTTATACGAGTATACTAGTCCCGCTACTACCAGTTCAAACCTAGTGCCATATGTCGAGCGATGTAATATATCGATAGAGTACTCAGCCGCAGTGGTGAAATTGTCTCCGTTACACTCATCATCATAAAACAATATCGCAAATTCTTGCCAATTAGCCACTACATGGCTGACAATCTCTTTACGGACATCCATTGCCCTTTCCTGAGTCCCATAGAATAAATAGAATAGGGATAGAAAATGGCTGCGATCATCGCTTAAGTAACCTCGGTCCGAGCCCAGTGGTGAGGCACCACGTGATGGATCGCAACACTATACTCGAATTTATAGAAGTTATGAGTTTTAGTCTTTTTAGAAATTATTTCGGATGGAAAAAGATAACTTCCAGCGTGACTTGAACCCGAAACTCCGGAATACTGTCCTGTTGCATCTCTAATTATGCTATGGACGTGGGTGCTGGACATGCTAATATTTTTATCCGTTTGAATGCACGTATTTTTGAAGCCAGTGACATGTAACTAAAAAGCAGGGACTATTTGGGAGTGCGAATTAACTATTGCTAAGGTGCGGACGTGCTTGTCAAGTTTCGAAAATTTTGCTCGTTACCTCAAAGTAAATAACACGTATTTCTAAAAGTAATAAGTGCTATTATAGTTTGCAATAACCAATTAATTTCAAAATTCACTCGCCACTAAAACTGTAGCAACGGCAGACGATTTGTGCTGAGGTAGCTTCCACCACACTTCGGCAAAAAGTGACGGACTGCGGATTCATCAAAATTCATCTACATCGCACACGGATCGTGTTACGGTCGACGGCCGCAGCGGAGCAGGTTCAAGCGTTTTTGTTTTCTACGTGAGTTTCCTACAACTGTTATCAGATCACAGTTACGACTGATTACCTACTTACATTATTTGTTGTACTGAATAAAGTTAGCATAATGGTAAACAACTGTGCAGCGTGTACTAAACCAATCAGATTGACTGTTGGGCAGCACATTCAATGCTCAAACTGTACGTTTTATTTTCATGCTATATGTGTTAACCTAACTGAACCACGAAAGCTAAGTGACGAGGCGAGACTGGCCTGGGTTTGCCCAATTTGTATCAGCATATTGCCAAAGAAAGATAACTCTAACACGCCGGTTCGTATGGCTGCCGCACAGTCCGCGCACGGCGATGACCAGCGGCCAAATGTTACCCCGCGCGAAGGCATCCTTAAAATAAACGCACCGGCACCATGCTCGCCCTCCATCGCGGGTGTCGTTGAATATGACCCATTCACATTAAGCACTATAGCTTCGGACATGAAATTACTACGTAAAGAACTAGGAGACATGAACTCTCAGATGAAGTCTCTTGCGGAGCGTATTACCGCGCGAATGGATGACTATGGAGCAAAAATCCATGAATTGGAAGCCCGTGGAAATGAACGTGAGGCCGAAATAGTATCCCTTAAAAATACAGTAATCCATTTACGAGAGCAATTGAACACTGGGGCGCAAATAAGACTCAAAAACGAGCTTGAAATAGCAGGCATCTCTGAAAATAATAATGAAAACCCCACGCACATTATTCATGTGACGGCGCAAAAGATCGGAGTTGCCCTCGATGACTGCGACCTAGACTTTGTGATGCGCGCTGGTCCTCGTCGCCCAGAGACTGGATCTGAGGATGGGGTTAATCTTTCAAAACTTCCACGACCCCTAGTTGTCAGATTTGTGAGACGGCAAAAAAGAGAGGAGTTTCTGAAAGCTGCAAAATCCCGGCGAAACTTATTAAGTACTGACATAGTCGAAGGGGCGGCCAGAAAGCTGTTTTTTAATGAGCGCCTTACCCAGGAAAATAGGCAGTTATTTCGGACTGCCCGACAGCGTTCAAAAGATGCAGGTTTTAGATTCTGCTGGACTCAGAATGGCACAATACACTTACGCAGGCAGGAAGGGAAACAAGCAATTCCTATTAAAACATATGAAGACCTCGAACGCCACCTGGGCCCCGTGCCTGCTCAATGACCACTCCCTGACCCCCCGGACAGTTAAGATATTCTTCATCATTACGGTTCTACTTTTACATTTAATTTTAATAATATTTGTTTCACTTGTTTACACTACACAATTTAAACTTATAAAACTCAATACACAAACACACACTCAATTTCCTTCACTATCCGAATCGAACACCTTCATGAATGTAAAGAGCACTTTGGCGACAAGTCTATTATATAATACAACCTCTGAAAATAAAGTTTACATAAATAATTGTATCACAAGAAATATGATGTACTTGGCTATATACTCATTACTCGTTTCTCAATTTTTATTTCATAACAATGGGTTTAGTTGACATAACAGATGAAATTGAAGAAACAATCTCAATTGAATGTCATAATTTTTGTTCGGTAAATTTATGTAAACAATTTATTACAAACAATACTTCACTTAACTTTAAAGTGATTTCATTAAACATTAGAAGTTATCAACGTAACTTCGACGATTTTTTGGTCACACTCAAAAGTTTTGAACTAAATTTTGATGCCATTATTTTAACAGAATGCTGGCTTACAGAGGGCACATTACTTACGTCTCTCCCAGGTTATAACGTCTTTCGCACACAAAAACAACTAAATAAAAATGGCGGGGTAGTGATTTATGTAAAGTCATTGTATAACACGATCGTACTTGAATCTAAAATAAGGGATGCTGACACTATTGTCGTAATTGTTGACGATAAAACAGCTATTCTAGGCATTTACCGCTCCCCTTCAATCACAGACACTACCTCGTTTATAGACTCGCTTGATATAGCTTTAAGTGAATTAAAACACAAACCGTCTATCACCATCGCTGGTGATTTGAACATAAATCTTTGTGACACATCCGAGGAACAATCTGACTTACTGTGCCTAATGGCCTCGCATGGCCTGCTTCCCGCTATTACCAAACCAACAAGACTACGTTCATGCTTAGATCACATTTTCATTAAATCATCAACTATGAGCACAGGGCTGATTTTCCATTCTTCAATTACTGATCATGCTATCGTTATGGCTGGCATCTCTCGACAGTCTAGTACACAGTCAACTATGGCTAAAATGCGAAAGAAAACGAATGTTGACGCAGTTTTAACAGAATTAAATAATATTGAATGGTCTAATGTTTTGACAAAAACTTGTGTTAATTCTGCTTTGAACACGTTTAATGAGATCATTACTAGTTCTATCAATAGGCATACGCAACAAATTAGAATAGGACGAAAAATGGTGAACCTAAAGCCCTGGATCACTCCAGGACTAATTAGATGTATGCATCACCGCGACAAACTGCATCGTGATTGTAGAGCCTTTCCTGGTGACGTCAATCGGCATAGGATTTACACTAGGTACAGGAACTTTTGCAATAAACTTCTCCGTAAAATTAAAGCTCAATATAATAGTCAGCTACTCAACCAGAACAAAGATGATACAAAAAAGCTCTGGAGGACAATAAAAACCATTTGCTTTAACTCAAACCGCAACGCGCCGTCTGAACTGTTTAACTACTCAGCAAGTTCAAATAACCCGCTAAATCACTGTAATGAGCATTTTGTTGCGGTGGGTAAACTACTTACTGACAATATTTTAAAGAAGTTAGCTGTAACCGAGACATCTCTTATTGATTCATACATGCCCCTTTCAACCACTTCGTACTCTTTGTTTCTCTACCCCACCGACCCAAATGAAATAGGCAAAATTATTAGCAAGCTTAAAATCGACAGTGCCACTGGCCCAGACCTAATTTCTGTGGCTCTCATCAAAAAATGTGCTCAAGCTATACTAATTCCATTAACTTTTATATGTAATCTTAGTATTGAGTCTGGTGTGTTTCCAGAGTACTGGAAAATAGCTGCCATAAGTCCAATACATAAAAATGGTCCAAAAAGCACACCTGATAACTACAGGCCTATTGCACTCCTCAGCGTTTTCTCTAAGATTCTGGAAAAAATTGTAAACGACAGACTTATAAAATATCTGGAGAAATATAGCCTTATCTCTGAAAAACAGTATGGTTTCCGCAAGGGTAAGTCGACAGAAGACGCTGTTACATTGCTAGCTAACTTGGTCTCATCATATGTTGAACAAGGAAGCAAATGTATTGGTGTATTTCTTGATTTGGCGAAAGCTTTTGACACGGTCTCGGTTGGCTTGCTTTTGAGGAAACTAGAATCCATTGGTGTTAGAGGGATTCCGTTGCGGTGGTTCTCAAGTTATCTAAATAAACGCGAACAGTTTGTAAAAGTGCAAAACCACTCTAGCGACCGCCAACTAATTAACTGTGGTGTTCCTCAGGGTAGCATACTCGGCCCTACGCTTTTCCTAATTTATATCAACGATATCCTTAACATTCAGCTGAACAATACTGAAATAATAGCATATGCTGACGACACTGCGATCTTGATTAATGGTGAAGCGTGGGACCTAGTGTACAATATTGCAGAAAACAGTCTTTCCGAAATTGCCAAAGCTCTGGACAGGAATTTACTTACACTAAACTTGAAAAAAACTAAATATATTGCTTTTTCAAAGACCATCATCTCTATGCCACCACCTGAATTTGTCCTGAAAATCCATCACTGTTCAAAGGATGATAGAAGCTTAGATCATACTACGTGCACTTGTAAGTTCATAGATCGAGTTCCTGTCATAAAATATCTAGGTGTGTCAATGGATGAAAATTTATCCTACAAACATCATATAGCAGATTTGTCATCAAAAACACGTAAACTTATCCATGTTATGAAAAACCTTCGCGACTGTGCTCCGGTTCCGCTGCTACGTCAAGTGTATTTTGCCTTATGTCAGTCTATTATCCAGTACTGTGTAACGGTGTGGGGTGCTGCTGGTATAACTCATTTTATGAAAATCGAGAGAGCACAACGTGCGCTTATAAAAGTCACGCTACGGAAGCCCTTCCGTTTTCCAACAGATGCTCTTTACAATGAATTTCAAGTTTTACGTGTTCGCCAGCTCTTTATTTTCAGGGCTACCATAAAAACTCACATTGATCTAAAAATTCACTTAGACAATGAAAAAATCATGACAAGACGTGCTTTTAGAATTCCAAAACCATTTGTTACATCCTTATTAGCAAAACGCTGCCCTTCTTTTTCACACCCCCATACGTACAACAAAGTCGCTAAAAAGTGTGATATTAAAAATCTCTCAGTCAATGCTTGCAAAAGAACTGTTAAGGATTGGCTGCTCAAACTCTCTCAAAAAGACACAGAAGAATTAATCTGAAACCGCTACTGCTCGGCACACTCATTGAATATATTGCACACGCAAAGTACGTATGAAACCAACGAGTAGACGAGGGAACGAGTATATATGAGTCCTATCACTTCAGGCATATACGCGCACATCCTCTCACTCTCTCATACACACTCTCTTACACACATACACACATCATCATCCACACTTTACATCTACATTATAAGTCGTTAGCAAATTAAAATTATTTCGTGTAAGCCGCTTCAAAGAAATTTTTTTCACCTACTTTAAGATAACGGGCACATTATTATATTATTGCAGTGTAATTTAATGATTAAAAAATATTATTTAACTCTGGTATTGAAACGCATTGTACTTTCATGTAAACTTAATTTTACATTGCCACTGTATCTACTTTTATTTTGTCATGAACAACACAACGAACTTTTTGAAAACCGCACTCGATCCCCAAGATACAGGCTTAGTGCTTAGTTTGGGGCTCGCTGTCAAGCTATTACCCAATAAGAATTTTAATTATTCTAGAATCTAAGTTAACGATTGTATTTACTTATAAATCTTTTATGGCAATAAATTATCTTAATTATTTACTCAGGCACACGCTTAACGAGACAACACCAAAACGATGAAGCTATTTTCAAATTGACAGGTATTATTTTAGAGGTCATTGACGCATGCTTAACGAAAATATAGAAGTTGATCCATGCCAATACTCTTTACAGTACCTAATTCAGAATTGTATAAAACTTGCACAAATTGTGTATAGTTAACGTAGCTTAGTTTATGGTTTCTGTTCTATTACAGTTTTTCACCATTCCCAAGCCCAGCGATCCCCAGCGACCAAGTAGAAAAATTATTCTCTTGAAAAAAAAAAAATGGCACTATAACATGTAGAAAATCATCGTCTAGAGCTCATTGATTTATGAACTGTACTTTATTGTATCAGCTAAATTATCTGTTTGAACAGTCTATCCCATTAAGGGTGAACTGGCCGGACGGTTCTCCATACAAACGCCGTTGGGTGATCACTCCCTTATTTGAGGGTTTAGGTCCAAAATAAAGCATAATACTGATTGATCTCGTCATTATCTAGGCTTGTATGATGCCGAAATTTTAATAAAATAATTAACCTGAGAATTATGAACCTCGAAACATTTTCATATAAAGTTTTCGAGACTCATAACTTACAACATAATTATCTTTTTAAAATTTTGGCATCATACAAGCCTAGATAATGACGAGATCAATCGGTGTTATGCTTTATTTTGGACCTAAATCCTCAAATAAGGGAGTGATCACCCAACGGCGTTTGTATGGAGAAACGTCCGGCCAGTTCACCCTTAAGGAAGGTTTTACCATAATCTCTAAGCTTGGAAGGCAGGTTGGCGATTGCAGTTCTTCAAAAGGCTATGCTGTCCATCTTCTGGTAGTTTTCCTTCTTGTATTTCTAAAAATAATAGTGAAACATCACAGCACATCACAATGAACAAAAAATATAATATTCTAACCAATGCACAACATATGATATCAGATAAAATGTAAGTATGTATATAAGGGAAAATAATGTTCAGTACGTTTTGAGTACCTCTACTTTAAAAGTAGTTTAAAAGTTGACAATATATTAAGTGCTTATGCAATATAATGTGCCACTCCGCAAGGAAAGGAGCAATAGACAATAGTAATAAATGCCAGGTTCTTCGGAAACGCAGCAAAATTACGTACAGTACTGATAGTATGCTGGAATGAATGAAACTGTACAAAAATAATACAAACCCGCCCACAAATAAATCTCTTCATGGCTTTAAGGTACGGTACATCGTGTACCGTATGTATTGACCAAGTTATGATACTTCTACCGCACTCAAAGTCATTTATCAAATTAATCCACTGAGGATTTAGTGAAGTTTGCCACTCCCTACACTTTGTTTTCATTCGTAGATTTTATTAAATTATAATCCATATATTTTATGGCGTAGAGTAACTAGGGGCCAACTCCCACATTTTACGGAACCATCATTGAAAAAGAGCGTTTGTTTCATGCTTAAAATTATCATACGTAGACAGGAACTACCACCGACTCACAATCGACCTGTTGGCTCTTGTAGACTATTATCTCTGCCAGTTAGGATCGTGGAAGGAAAGTTCCAAGATGACATTTGGCCTATCTATCTCTATCCTACAACCGGGTAGTTATGATGTGCAAGATACTGCGTGGGAAGGTAGATGCTCCGGATCTCAGTGAGCAGTTTTGTCGTCTACGTGTTCATGACCACTACGTGCGGGTCCACAAACTGTTCGCAGTCCCACAATGCCGCACGGTTACTCATAGAGTCTCACCGATACCGCGCTCTCTTGCCGCACTTTTCTTGATGCGAATCCAGAGACTGATACAGTGGGCGGTTGATGGAGAAGCCTTCTAACAGATTTTATTTAATATTGTAAGACATCATTAATTAGGGAATCGACAATACATTGACATAATAACTATTTTTACATGTACAAATTTTATTGGTTTTTTGTAGTAATTTTATTTTTATTGACTGTCTGTGTTTTTTTTTTGTGATTATTTATGGTTAAGGAGTTTTTTTTGGCTATTTTTAGGCATTTTGCTACATATTGTTAGTGTAATTTGCTCTGTAGCGGTGCTAATTAGGAAATAAATAAAAAGAGAGAAAATTTTTACAAATATAAACTCAGGCAACCAGGTAACCATAAAGTAACGCTCTGTTAGTGAACAACCGAAGCATATATATAAACATATGAACTATTGCTTACTTTCTTATAAAAGCTTTCTTATAATAGTAGGTGTTCCATATCTGAAATTTACGAAAACGTTCATATTTTTCGAAGCATATATAGCTATTACGAGAATACCAAATGATTTTCCGTTTCAGAGAGTAAAATCTTTTATTACCATCAGTTATTGATGTAAGTAAAGCAGTAGAGCAATGATTTTAATGTATGGTAAGACAACATGTCACTACCGTTTTTTATGGGCAGATCGAATAATAATAACTTATATAAATTCAATGGCGGTGCCCATGTAAGGAATAAAGGTAGGTAGACGATGACCAATCAAAAACTAATATATCTGTCCATATAACCAATACAGGAATTTTTTGTAGATCATTCTTCGACCGCTTTCTCGCGTGATGGTAAGTGACGATGCCGTAAAGATGTTTTTCAGGTGAACCTGGAATTACTGGCTATGGAGGAAGGTAACACACCGTTATGTATTTGGCGACAGATTTTCTACTCAAGGATCGCCAGCCAGGTGGGCTCTATCACCACGCTATAGCGGCTTAACATACCTTCCGAAGCTTGGAAGCGATTATCCAAGTCCACTACGAACGCTTAAAAACAACTGAGATAAATTCTTGGAAAAGGCAATGAAATTACACAGTTTGAAGGCTAAA
The DNA here is from genome assembly GCA_963890685.1 of Plagodis pulveraria. Lineage (NCBI taxonomy): Eukaryota > Metazoa > Arthropoda > Insecta > Lepidoptera > Geometridae > Plagodis > Plagodis pulveraria. The sequence goes on along the minus strand of OY982958.1, from coordinate 11,074,551 downwards.
GATTTCCATTGTATCAGTATGACCAATCCAGTGTAATCATTAAAATCGTGCTTTGTACGAGTTCCTATTTATTATTGTTCTCTTGTTTGTTGATCAGATGGAAGACAACATGTTTATTTTTTCAATTACATAATAGGTAATATACAGTCACAAAAGTTGAACGAGTAATATATTTAAAATATCTCTGGAGGCAAACTTAATACTATAACGTTTAGAGCGTAGTTGGCTTCATTTTATTCCTTTGTTTTTATATATAAATCTGCGTATGCTTTGCGTCTTATATATTCGCCTTTATATAAGACGCAAAGTAACCGATTTAACACCCATATTTTTCCAAAGAGTATTTATGCCATACTGAATCAAATTGAAAATAGGTACGTCTTGTAACAACTTTAAATTAGAACAAAGTTACGTTTATGAAAACTTTGAAAGAAAATTACGAGGGAATAAAGGGAGACGTTGCCGTCAGATGCTGTTATCTCTGTTTCTAAGGTATGTAAGGGACGTAACCCTCGGGGATGATTAATAGATCTACCTTTGAGTAATCGCCTGCACGTGCCAAAGATCTTACAACAATAGCATAGCAGGCAGAGGTCACCCTTTGCTAATCTTAGGAAAATATATTGTCTTTGGCTCTGAACGTACTCTTAACCCATCATGGGATAGCAAATAAATGTATGTGTGTTAATAATTTCAGTGGCAGAAATTATCATGGAATTCAACTTGCAGAATTCAAATGAAGTTTTCATTTGATACATAAATATATATCATGTTATTCTTCTCATTATCATCTGTTATAGTGGGACTGCAAAACTAGATACAGACCTTTTCCACTCACAAAAACTAGATCAGAATAATAAAAATTGTGCTTTTTTTCGTTTATTTAACCTAGAAATCAATTAGGTAAAATCGATACACCAATTTTTGGTTGTCTGTAATGATTATAATACATTTAACATTATTATTCTTACAAGATAACACCACTTCGAATAGCTTACATTAAACATTTAATTTAAATTTACCTATTAATATTGCACACTTAATATTTTTTTTCTTGACTAGCCGTTACTTGGTTCGCGTATAGTCTTTTGAAACGCGTTTGTCCCAGCACCTTTCACTTGTAACCTCCTACGTCACAAATGAATCACATCACAATGTTCAGGCCGTCTTCGAATCTCCGGACGGATACGGATTGCAGATTGAACTGTCAGTCGCACAAGCGAGGATTCACACGATTAACTTGTGCGAGGATTCAAACATATTCGGGTCAGTTCAGTCTTTAAATTGTCAATCACAGCGTCAAGTCTCACATAGACGTGATCCGGAGTTGATTTGAATGGACCTAAGTAGATTGGTTGGATCTATGATTACTGAACATAACACAAGTAGTTCACACGAATAGCTGATTTACACAGACCTACAGGCTGGTGCAGTCTATCGGTTTCACACAGACGTGTCTCAGGTGGGCGCACCGATATTGTTCACGTACTGCATGTAAGTCGCGAGCTCTTCGCCAGTGAGCTCGTCGTCGACCTCTCGGAGGCTGGAGTTAGAGATGCTGCGAGGAGAGTTGTACGAGTCGGAAGCTTCGTAGCGCAGTCGCCACGCTTCTCGCCAGTAGTCGCTGCCACTGGGTGATTCGTTTACTATGGAGAGGTCACGTCCACTGTAGCACTGGAAAAGAAATTGCTGTTTTTAACTGCACATTTATTTTTAAGGCGAGGGTAGCTTAAAATGTGTTTTTGTTGTTAGGAATAAGGGAGTCGGCGATGAGGTGGGTTTCAGCATTACAGCAAAGTGGTGGGGATTCTGCGTCCCAACTAACTAGCTGCAGTCATAAACTAGAAAAGTGGTAGCTCATACGTTCTGGCAGCTGAATGCACATTTAAATTTAGGTAGGCCTGATTATCGTAACTGCATGTGCACTTATACCAATGCTATGCTTGTTAGTTACTATAATTATATAAATACGCAGCAGTTCCATGGTTCGAAACCCGCCGCGGGCTTGACTTCAGCGCATGGTGGAAGGGCATTTTGCGAATGCCCGCCTGGCTAGCGACCACCCTCAAATAGAAAATCTGTCGCCAAGCACCTAAAGGTGAGTACCGGCAGCTGTCCTTGAGAGCCTGTAATTCTAGGTTAAGCCTAACCTTGAACCACATCATTACTTACCATCAGGTGATATTGTGGTCAAAGTATTACCTGCAGAAATAAAATATATATATTTAATATTATAATACAAGATTTGGAATCGTCTAGCAAAAGATGTTTTAGAGCTCATAAATACCTATCCTTAATGTAATTATCAATGTTACGCAAGCAAAGATAAATGCTTATTTTTTTTATTCCCGTGTGTTTTCGACATTGGCGTTTGTAGTACAAGCATATTTTTACATATAACACATAATAGACGACACCTCATGCATGCATTTCTCGCTTCAGATTAAATTTCCTGACAATAACTGGATAAAATGTTACATAAATTTGAACTATAAAATTTTAATACAATATCAGAAGCTAGAAATTCAGAAAAATACAAAAAAATAAGAAAGAGCTTGATAGAAGGTTATCTAAAGATTTTCGAATAATAACTCGTTTTTTCTGCGCATAATTCTAATTAGTGCGTCAACTCTAACGCAAATTAAACAATTAGCATCTGTGATGCGCGTGATAATGAGAACAATATAATAGGGTTGTTGACTTGTTTTTTTAAAGTATGTTAAATTATTCAGGACACCGAAATATACACCTAGCATTTTTAATATTTTTTTTAGGAGTCCGGAAATACTAGAAATCCATCTTTTTATTTCAACATTTAAAATTGGCGCTAAAACATCATTCAATGGCGGCCTGTAAGCTTATGACGTCACTAGGGCAAAAACAAATAGTGCTGAAATGTAATACGTTTTGCTTGTTTGTTGTAGTGTCGTGCGTAATCGATTTAAGAATCGATTATACAGGTTGTTCGGCAGAACGTGTACCATAGTGTAGGGGTGTATGTAGACTGAATAAAACAATCACAGAACCAACACAGTTTGAAGCACGGATATATGAGTGGCAGCATTATCAATTCTTTTTCATACATGGTAATTAAACAACTTTAAACGGTTCAAAATCACAATTTTATTAAACATTTTTGTAATCCCGAAATGTAAACACTTTCAAGTGATCGAGACAATGGCGTGCAGTGACGTCGGAATAAAAATAATGATAAACATAAGCTTTTCCAACTGTTTAAAGTTGTTGTATTACTAAGAGTAATAATTGGAAAATGTTTCCATATATTCTTGTTCCGAGTTTGGGTATTATTATCTATGCTAATCTTTGATCAAATCTCACGGCGAAATATGATCAAAGATAAGTGAGTCAAATGTACGTATATATATATATATACACTATTAAATATATGGGATCCAATGGATTTGATAGTGTAGTAGGGGCCTAAGTAGTAAATCGATAGTGATGCGACATTTTGTGGGTTGCTTGCTATTAGCAGTTACTAATGTCAATTGTCACTGTCAAAACCTTTGGAAACAAACTCTCATGATTACTATTACCTATACTGTGGCTTTGTTTTTGTCCTTATGACATCATTTCCGCCTTTACTTCCGTTTGAGATCACGTGACTTAAAGAAAATCTAAACACATTTTGTTTATTCAAAATAAAGGTAATCCAATGCAGAATAAATAATTTGTTAATTTCATCGAGTTATGTGCTCCAACTACTATCATGTTAACGTTACACTGTATTTTATTTTAGACTGTGTCAACTACCCTATTCAGTCCATAAATGGACGATATCGTCCATGCGGATGCCAGGGGTCCGTCCTCCCACGGACCGTCATCACGGGAGTGATGTGTGGATTTATATTAAATAAACCACTCACAAAAACGGATTACACATTTTTAAATTCCAATTATTATACTAAGTGGTTATATCAGGAAAACACGATATTAGAACACTCCACGCTGCAAAACAATTGCTAGCTTCTGTAATAACGAAACGTTTTCTTTATTATTTTCATTAAATTATGCCTTCCCGTAAATTATATTTTACCCGAAATACGTGACAAGGGGCCAAAAGCGAACAAATTAATATCCTACGAATAAGGATGTTATAAAATTATATTTTAAGTTATTTATAATCAAATATTCATTATAATTATCTTAGCTGCTGATTTCGTATATTCACAATGTAAGGTATTGTAATGAATTTCGTGAGAAAGGAATAATGTCAACAATCCTCCTATAACACATTCGACATTCAAATTATTATAATTATCTACAATTTCAAGTAATAAAAAATATATAATTCGTGTTTACAAATTACCTACGTTATTAATTTTACCTGACGAGGGTGCATTTAATAATTAAACAATTGTATATTTATTTATAACGTACATAGGCACATAGCACTGTATAATTTATTAGTAGCTAGCTTTTGATATCGAAGATGTTGTTCAGGCTAAACTAGAATTGTGGCTCTCAAGTACAGCTGCTACTGCCCTTGAGAGCCGTGTGACGACACACCGTTATGCGCTTGGCAAAATGTTTTCTACTTGAAGGTGATAGCTAGCCAAGCGGGATGTTATTTTGGTTGCATTACATGCCGTTTTTATTTTATTTTTTTCTTTTACTTTGTTGACAATTTTGAAGCGCTCGTAGCGAAGTTTACTTAGCTATACTTAACCGATCAGCAAAGTTAAGCAACGTCGCCCGCGGTCATGAGTTGGATGGGTGACCGCTAGTGACATTACTACTGAGCGTTTCCGTGCTTCGGAAGGTACGTTAATCCGTCGGTTGTTATCTTAGGATGGCAGTCGTTATAGCATGGTGGTAGGGCATTTCGCGAATGCCCGCCTGGCTAGCTACCACCCTCAAGTAGAAAATCTGTCACCAAGCACCTAACGGTGTGTTCCGGCAGCTGTCCTTGAGAGCCAGTACTTCTAGGTTAGCCTGAACAACATCTTCGACCACATCATCACTTACCATCAGGTGAGATAGTGGTCAAAGGCTAACCTATCACGCATAAAAAAAAACTATTATATCAAGATGATTTTATAGGTTTCCTCACATTTATAGTATTCAAATCGCTATCCGCAAAAAAACATTAACATAAACATATAATCATATCTATAAGTACCCAAAGAGGTAGCAAAGACTTCTATATATAACTGAGGTCTAACAGACGTCGTTCTAAAATCCAAAGAGATGAGAGTTGGTAGGCTCCCAGTACTCAAACAAACCAAATTCACCGACATAGCTTTCAAAATTTGCTAGTTGATGTAGCAATGGACAGGACACATTGCTCGACCAACTGATAAACGACGGGGAAGAAAGGTTCTCGAGTGGTTACCACATTACACCTGACGACGCGCGACGTAGAGTTGATAGGGCCACTAGGTGGACTGGCGTCGTAGAGTCGCGGGTAGGCAACGGTTACTAGTGGCTAACAGCCGTCGTTTGTGGCGTTCGATGTGAGAGGCATTTGTTCAACAGTAGACGTCTTCCAGCTGATGATGACGATGATGATGATGATCAGGGAATTAATAAGCAAACTTATCCATGCACTTAACTTTCGGGTTGTCACACACCATAACATTGTCTTATATGAGTACATCAAAGCTCGGCACCATACTGTATATCTAAATCTCTTTTCTATTGCAGGATTTTTAATTTTATACAATGTTCTACTTAGTTAGTTTTATACAGTATTATTCTCGACAAACTGAATAATTATTTGTATACTTTTTAGTTGTTTGTTATATTTAAAAAAATATATCAGTAAATTAAGTTATTTTTTTGCCGTAGATACGTATTCTTTTTTTTTTCATTGCCTTATTTTTAATATCTTCGTCAACAGTCTGCAACTCAAAGTAAATAATTGAAATATAATCCTTCACAGAACTCATCCATCTATCTTTCCGATAATATCTACCCATATTTAGTTTGTTATCCCAGAGGGAGCAAATTGTAACCAAATATCATTCAGTTTCATTTAGGTACCTACTTTATTCGGTCACGACTCCTTTTATCAGTTTGAACTTACAGAATCTGGTTAAGCTAATTATTTGTTAATTTCACCCTGAAAAGGGTCTAAGTAACTGTTACAACCCTCATTAAAAATTATTTACAATCTCTTCAAAGCCCGGGAGTCGCTTATATTATACTGGGTAGCTATACTTATAATTTTCCTACCCTTATCACCTACTATTGTATATGTTTATTAGTGTGTGACTGTGGAAATGGGAATGCGATAATCAAGTAACAAATGTACACAACATTTCCTACTTGATTTGTATGAAACTTTGAATATGGGTAGCGTATGTTTAGGTCCTAGATTACCACATATAGTAGGTATAATAATAAATATTTATAGATATATATATATATATAAAATAACGTTTTAACTACCAAGGGTTCGGACTCGCTGAAATTTTACATTCATTAATGCAAAATTTCAGCGAGTCCGAAAAAAAACATTTCTAAGACATTTCTTTGAGCCTAAAATCTAAACTTCTGGTTTGCTATTATATAGTGCGTATGGAACTAGTTGGCCGCGCCTTAGTTATGTGAGCGGTGGAGAGGCGGGGGCGTTTGCTTTGCTCATCACTGTCTAATGTGCGTGTGTGCATTGCGGGCAGTAGGCAACCCGCCCCCTCGCCACCTTAGGCGCGGCCAACTAGTTCCGCGCGAACTATAGTTTTCTGTTATAATATAAAAATATTTGAAATTATTCGGGAAATCGTTTTGTTGGGAAATTGTTTATTCACATTTAGTAATAAGGTAAATAGTATAAAGTAACAGAAGCATAGATATTATGTTAATCGACAAGCGTGCAAAGTTTCAACGCAGTACTAAAACTTAAGCGCGAATAGTGTCATACTACTCACTCAGCGCAGTTTTTATATTTCAAATAAGTAGATGTCAAGGAAGAGTCTAAGAACACTTCGAATGTTACATACGCATATCTTCGTAACTGCATCATTTCAACACATTGATTTAAATAAAAATGGGTAGTCTCTATTATAACAACAATACGGAGAAAATTTAACACAAATATATCTAAAACGCATGGTACTTATAGAACTTACTGTGCCGTGGGAAAAAAACATACCTAAAGACCACACAATAAAAACAAACAAGTATTATGACATAACAAACGAATTAACCAAAATCGGTTATGTGGTTAATCTTTATGCTGTAGAAGCTGGAGCCAGGGGTATACCAACGAAATCCCTGTATAACTACTTAAAGACCTGTCAAGTAAAACCGTAACTTCCATCTTAGAACGTGTATCCATGGTGGCATTAGTAGGATCCTACCAAATTTGACTAGGCTGGGGAGAAGGTTGGAGCGGTGAAGGGGTGCATACATCGTAAATGGGCTCTTAACTCTATTCCTGGGTTGCAAGTTTCAGGTCCCTCTGGCCTGTTCGTCTGCACCGCTATGGACCCGGCACCCGGACGGCGAATCCATGGATTGCCAAGAAATTCATCTCAATGCACACAGCTACACTTCCCACACAAATACAGGAAGACAAGTATGCAGTAGACGCACATACGCCCACTAATGAGACTCAAAAAGATGTCGCCTGATTTAACATTGCCATGCTCGAGGTACGGGTGCCGTTGTTCCTGTTTTTATAAGTTGAATGTTTTAACTCCATACTAATCAGGTAAATTGTAGTACGAGTCAGGTTTTAGTTAATAACCGGTATTTCGCTGATCAGTTAAAAAGTAATGTTCACAAAAATAATGCATTAAAATCACATAAATTTAATATCTGTTAAATGTTAGGGTTATTGAATCTGCTGGTGGACAAAGATTTTTTAAAATAAAATTTGAATTCGAAGTGATTCTTTATTTGAAGTAGGTACACTTGATTTTTTTTTAAATTCCATTAAAGATTTCTAATTATTTTTGTCTGAAGATTGTATTCAACACCATAGGCTCGTGGATTTATCTACTTACTCACGTGAGTTATCCCGTATTATTTACTAAAATGAAAGAAAACCACGTGAGTTTTTAAAATGAAATCGCTAATTTTGTGTAAAAAAACTTCTAATTCATTTGAGTTTGAAACATATAACCACATTATTTAAACGAAATACCTTCAATTAATTCATGTCATCTATATGTATATCACAATTTTAAATAGGTGCTTTTGAGACATGTATAAAATTATAAATTTTAATTCCCAAAAATATTTCGATACAAATGTACATACTCGTAAATTATAGCTAAGAACCATCTCCTTCACGTCAGCTTTAAAAAAAAAATAACAACCGATTGCAAATAGGTAGATTAATTTAGGAGATACGATGCCACAGAGAGATACAGAAACGCGTGAAACATATAACACCCCTCTTTTTATATTCTAACTCAATAGGTATTTGTTTTTGGAATAGGTAACTACAATAATACTTAAATATCTGTATTAAGTGCGAACTTAAATTCTAATAATTAATTCAGGCGTCGAACATGTAATTGCGAATCCATTTCGGGGAAGCTGACTATCCATTAAACCGAAGAGCCGAGAAATTATCCGATCGAAACGCACAAATATCACGTCTTTGTCGACTCTTGCCAGGCCGTACCTCTGAAGCAAGACCGTCTCGGTAGTTATAGGATATTCTGCTTCAAACTCAGATAAATAAAGAGAACTTCAGATGGATCACGAAGAACATTACAAGTGAAGGTAAAAAAACATGCTCCTATCATACTGTCCTTTACACCCTCTACGGTTTGCCACTCCGTTGAAAGTATAGCATGATCCTAATGTTTTTTTGCCTTCACTTAAATCGTATGGTTCGCCATCGTAGTGATTTGTGTGCAAACGTGAGTGACAACTGCAATGCAGTGTAACGCTGAACGATGACACTGCATCTACTAATGGGCAGGCACTATAACCATTGAGCGAGTGACATAAATTTTATATCTTTTTTAAGAGGAATCTTCTTCCAGCATTGAAAAGTATGAAATAACTTGTGGAAGTCGGTTCCATGCTGATTCAAAATACTGACCTCATATTATCATGGTCCAACTTCTTCAAGTCATATCTTACATTTCAGAATTTGAGGTCAATTCCTATTTAAAAAAAATATATTTTAGACCTATTTAGATGTATAACAAGATTCATTAAATCATCCAGATATAATAATATTTAGTTAATTGACTGTTATTTAAAAACTACTCGACCGATGTTATTAACATTGAAATGAAACTAAACTAAAAGTTTATTCTACCTTACGAAAAACAAATCATCAAATCAACGCATAAACGAACTTATAAAAAACACATACAGTCGTATAAAGGACCTTCTTATTCATCCTTTTTTGAAAGTCTGTTAAAATATCAAATTTTCATGGCAAATGTGAAAATATTTTTTCCATTCAATAGGCAATGCAGATCAATTAGAAAGACGAAAAATTAAACAAAGTGTGAACTAAGCAAAGTTCAATCTCAATAGACGAACGCGGTCAAACGATTTTAAACAAATTCAAAACTAATATGTTATGGATATAATTGGTCACATTTAAACGTGACTTATATGTGAAAATTCATTATGATTGAGGTGGAGTTGCACTTCATATTTTTATTTTACCTATTATGTAAAAAGCAGTTGGATCAGTCTTCCTAAATAACCTATGGGTGTTGCGTCATACGTTCCATTTCACCGCCGATTCAGGGCTCGTAAAACATGTACCTCTAAGTTTGTCTATAATTTTAGGAAACGTAAAGAAGTCACAAGGTGCGAGGTATGGGCTGTATGGCGGCTGCATCATCAGTTCTACATTTGAACCCTTAAAATACGCTTCCCCTTAGCGGAAAGTAAGGGATGACATTGCTTCAAGGACGCTTTTCACAAACTTTTTGTTAGACTCTGGACAAACAATTGTTGACGTACCAATATGCGGTCACTGTCCTTAGTATAGTGGTTTTGATATTTGTTCAAACACCCTATAACAATCTTTTAATTTTTTGAGGTACGCCATCCACCTTCACTTAGCATAAACATTTGTATAATTTTTTTCCCATGCTCAACAAAACCACCGTGTCATTTTGGCTTAAATTATTTTCACACCCATTCTTCTGGGAAAACATGTATCTCGCGTCTTCGACACCCTTTTGTATAGCGGAAACGTTCATATAACTCGATTGAAACCGAAGCACTTAAAATGCGATGGAATGTGTGTGCGTATAAATTCAAACATAAATGTCTACTGAAATATGAATTCTTTAGGTAGTACTAGTATGACACATAAGGCAAACAGTTTACATCCAAATTTACTAAATAGTTCCTGAGAGAGTGCGATAAGCTTTAACAAACTCTGCCAAAGCCCAGTAAATGTAAGGCATAGGTACCAGGTATTATTATACCTAGTACCTATGTAGTTAGGTACCTACATAAATCGCTTGGTAGACGACGCCTGATGCCGATGAAATGCCTTACTCACTGCGTGATTGAAACATGTCTATAGCCACGCTTCCATGAAAATTGGCCGCCCATTGGTTACCAACCGAATTTACAAATTTCATCCGTGTTCTCGTCACTATTCAGTAGCATATTTGTGATATATATGTATAAGTAGGTACGTATAAGACACATTTTTAAGGGCTCCATACTCAACGGATAAAACAAGTCCCTATGAGCTCTGGCTTGCAAAGGAAATGAGTAGCAAACCTGATATTTCGATATTTTTAGTAGAGAAAGTCAAATAGATGACAAAATCAAACATTGGATTAGAAATTTTTTACGATAATGTATGATAAGATATTGTTTAAAAAAACTTTATTGCTCATTTACACATACGACACAAATATAATTTCAATCGATTTTAAGAATAAATTATGGGATGTGTCGTCAAACTAGACAATTAGACGATGTTTGTTAAGGCGTCTAACTTAAAAAGTACCATCTATTTAACTAACAAACACTGTTTTAATTAACATTTATAATCCGTGTAAATATTGTCTGAAAGCTGCAAAGTTGGTAGGCATTTGGTTTCTAATTTATCGACTTTCTCAAATGAAAACTGCGTTGCTCTACAAATTCTCGTGGCCAGCAATAAATCCAAGTCGAATTCCCAACAGCGATCAGAAGCACGCGGCAGTGTTTATATGCCCATATTTTGAAGTGAAATATTATTTTAGGCTTGACATACGAGTAAAACCTGCAAAATATGCAGAAAACAAGCTGTTTTAGGGTCAGTAAATAACTTACATCAAAATCCCATGAATATGATTGATAAATATGAATTATAGCTCAGTAGCTAAAATGATTATATATAAAAAAATAGATACACAGTTTAGTCAATAGTTACACAGTTCTAACTATTGACTAAATCTATTTTTTCATATATAATCATTTTATACTGAATAATATTCATGAATACCTAAAGAACAAAATATCTTGAACAAAGCACTATTTAAAAAAAATGTATTGGATAAGCAGAGTATGGATATTTCAAGAAGAGGGATTCAAATCATTTTCTATCTTAAAGAGTTTCAATGTTAGACCTATTATAATAGTGACCTTTGAAAAATTACAGACTGAGAGCATAGGATGGAGAGACCTCATATCGCATGCGTGTGAGCAAAACAGAACAACGCAAAATTTGAATAGAGTGAGCTTTTTAATATCGTAAAAAATCTTTCAGGTAATGTTTCACTTTGTTGCTATTAAACTTAACATTAAAAACTAAATTTTTATTAATGCGATTTACTATATAGACACAAAACTTGACTAAGCGAAATTTGAGAGTTGTACCTATTCATGATTGTTTTCTATCGAGAAAAATATATAGAATCATGTTTTCGAACCAGACATCGCATTTTCATATCCCTTAGAGCATAATCTATATATTTTATTTATATATGTAAGGCGCACAATCTATTTAAAAAACATGTTCAAAATTTGCTGTAACCTGAGGAAGGCAAGGAAGGTTTGGATAGACTTAGTGAAGAATGAATACATTAATGTGTATGAAAAATGCGAGCACTAAGGTGACACATATATACATATAATATTATGTATGTTTTTAGAGTTTTCCAACATCAGGATAGCTTATGTTTATTGAATAATTTTGCCTTATTAAATCTTATAACACATATATTATTAAAAGCCTAGTAAAAACATTGTTTAAAAGAGATTTTTCTGACTATCTACTTTAAACAGCGCACACCATAGAAGTGTCGGTTCCATTTAAGTTCAAGCAAGCGAACATCAATACCATTATGTGGACTATTCTACTTATGTCGATTATTTTAAATTAGCAAGTGAGTATAAATACATAAATCGATACTCGTAATCGTTTTCGTTTTAAGTGGTCGATAGCTATTTTTATTATATCATTAGCGATTTTTATATTGCCCCTTTGGCTGACCTACCCAACCAATCCAAATTTTTAAATACATAGACAACTTTAGTGCATATCAAGTAGGAATTATATGAGTATATGACTTGAGTTTTCACACATACATTATATATATAAATTTAAAATTGTATCACCTTTTTACCGTTCTCATAGCCTGCGTAGTTAATTTAATTTTAAGTGTAATTATCTCCCTAACATAAAATGTGTATAGTTTTATATTTCTTATTCATAATATTATTCCCAGGAGTCAATTGGACGCTTTTTCTCATTATATTTCATATATTTGATAGGTCATAAATTATTTTAATGTGAAAAATGCCCAATTAACTTCTGAGAATATACATGTATTAAGTATTGGGTTTAGAACAACTAGTTAAATTTATATTTATGAAATGTTTTTTGATGACATGATTTATAATTATTTACTGTAAGTAAATAAGCTTTTATACTCAAAAACTTTTGTTTAAAAAGTTTAAACACAAGAAATATAAAAATCTAATTTATTTCAAGTTGCAGCTGCACTTAAGTGATCTTATCCATTTTGATTTATATATGTTTATACAGCGAATGCAATATTTTTGTCATACAAAATGTCCATTCAAACGGCGCAGTACAAATATATATTATATAAGTACATATAAAAATTTTACAGTCCAGCATCTGTTCACACAACATAATTAGTAATGCTAAAGCACGGCATTCTAGGGCTGCGGGTTCAAATTCCGCTAAAAAACATAATTTGCCCATCCATAAATTAAACTTTTTCTTTTCTTTGATAGCCTTTTCTATTTCTTTAGTATGGATGATGAGAATAATATGAGTTTCATCACTAAGTCATATCATTCTTTTCTTCACCAATGTTTCTCTTAAAATATATATCACTACACTATTTATTTAGCTTTTATATTTTTCCATTTCTTTACATCATTAATATACTGCCTTGCTACCATACCATTAAATTCTTAAGTATATATTCTGTCTATAACTCTCTTTGTAAATGAATTGCATACTTACTCATTATTCTCTCGCATAAATGTACCGTTTAATTACTTTATTATTTTAGTATTTTCAAATTTATCATAATTTTTTTTTTCTTTATTTGCAAACAATACATTTATACAATCACTTCCAATCAATAATTTATCTTGACGCATTTCTTGAATCATCCTCAGTCTTAATGTTTGAGTAATGCAGATATTATAAACAAGTGATTTAAAATGTCTTACTTCTTTTTTGTTAGTAGTATTATGAAGAAAAGCGTTACTTACAGCCCATCACCAATTACAACATGTGTGGGGCCTAACCTCACCTGCGCTCGAGGCGGCGGGTCAAACAGCTGCGTGGTGGCCGTGGAGAGTCGATGCAGCCGTCGCGGCCCGCGAGACCTGTCCGATGCTGTGAGTGCTGCCCGCTGGCGTTGCGAAGCCAGAAGTGCGCTGTACGTCCGACTAAGACCTGGCCTGCTTCGACGACAGCAAGCTGCCAATGTCATCTGTCAAATGACAAAAAACATTGGATTCTCTCGCTCAATATTAGATTGCACTTTACGGTGCGTATATTGAACGTACCTGCAGATGTCTTTGAAAGTCAGTAATCGTTGTAGATCTAGAACATATGGGAAGATTTTAATATGTTCATTTACTGTACGGCCGGATCAGCCGGATCGTGCATTGCTGAACACAGCCTCCCCCATTATGGGGGGATTTGTCATAATCCCCAAGCTTGGCAGGCGCCTTGGGGATCGCAGTGTGAGACATCAGTTCCTCAAAAAGCGTGTCTGCCCACCTGCTGGTGTGTTACCCTTAGTTGCTGCTTACGACACCCACGGGTTGAGATGGGGGGATGACATTCTAGCCCGGCACCCCACGGGCCCCGGTACCCCACGAGCTTTCGTTTTCAACATAATACAGATATTGGTTACTTACAACTAATTATAACTAAAATAATCCTAGAAATCAATATTGATATACCTAAATAAAATCCTTCTGAGGCGCTCGTAGTGTAGTTTGCTTAGCTGTTCTTAACTGATAAGCTAACTTAAGCAACTTCCGCTGCAGTCATGAGTTGGATAAGTGACCGCTAGTGGCATTACTACTGAGCGCATCCGTGCTTCAGAGGGTACATTAAGCCGAAGGCACGTTAAGAGAAAGTCTGTCGCCAAGCACCTAACAGTGTGTTCCGGCAGTTGTCCTTGCGAGCCAGTAATTCTAGGTTAGCCTGAAAAACTAACCTAGAATTAATACATCAGGTGAGATATTGGCTAAAGGCTAGCCTATTAGGGCTGGCCTACTAGACTTTGACATGGTAAAAGCGGATGCCAACCTTGATGTACCAATATTATATTATGTTGTGCTCTAAGTGCCATTAGCAGGATATTATATTAGCAATTCCCGTATTACAAGTTTAAACTTCAGAACTATTTCTACGCATACTAACCCAAACCATCCACACTTTACCGCCTGATGCTTTAATGCGATCTTCGCCCACTTTAGCTAATATTATTACATCTGTTATAAACAGCATTGGGCACAATGCCACTGGTGGGGTATATAAGATATATAAAGTAATAAGTGTATATCTTGCAGCAATGCTCATATCCACGGCGAGATTTGAACCATCGTGACAGACCATACCGTTACCAATTGGGCATCACTGTTTCGAACGTTTAACATCATAGCTTATGAAATATATTTGCACTTATATAGTATCTTAATAAATCGCTAATTAATAGACACATGTACAGCATCTAGGTAAATGTCGCTCTCAAGAATCAGTATTCAAGACTGCTCTTGAAACTTGAAGCTTATTTGTGGTATCAACTAATAACGAGATCTCAATAATCATGTCAATATTTGTTTATTAAATAGTTCATCGCTTTTTTTTTTTTTTTTTTTATGGGTAAGCCTTTGACCACAATCTCACCTGATGGTAAGATGATGTGGTCGAAGGTGTTAACATGCTTCAACTAGTATTACTGGCACTCAAGGACAGCTGCCCGCGGTGGGATTCGAACCATGGACCTGCTGCGTGGCAGTCCATAGCAAATGCCACTGAGCCATCACTGCTTCAAGTAATAGCTGGTAAACTACTCTCTAACCTGATGATAAGTGATGATGTAGTCGAAGATGTTGTTCGGACTATCTTAAAGGAACTAGCTATCAAGGACAGCTCTCGGAACACACCGTACGGTGCTTGGCGACAGATTTTATACTTCGGGGTGGTAGCTAACCAGGCGGGCATTCGCAAAATGCCTCTCTACCTCTACCAACATGCTGTAACGACTGCCATCCTAAGACAACAACCGGGAAAGACTCCTTAATGAGATCTGCGAAGCACAGAAGCGGCACCAGTAATGCTACTAGGGGTCACCCATCCAAGTCATGACCGTGGTGGACGTTGCTTAACTTAGCTGATCACTCAAGAACATCTAAGAAAACTTCACTACGAGCGCTTCAAAATGCATCTTTAGGAAATGCTAAGATCGGTTTATTAATTCAGACTTCACTCCTACCTACCCTTTCAGGGATGTACTGGCGTGAATATTTTTGGTTGACGTTTAACAATTTACTTGCTTTATTATTTAGGTAATCAGGCAGGTTATTGTATAAGGTACAAAAGATTTTCATTGTTGGATTATGATATCTAAGCAACCAAGGAAATAAAAATGTTAGGTGTGCCAACCTATGTTTAGGCGGGTATCATCATATTCTAAGCTATACTTATCCCAACGCCTACTCAGAGGACGGCGCGGCGTCGAAGTTCGTGACGTAATAACAGCTGTTGCCGGTAGCCCCCACACAATTTCCGCATACCGAACATAGCGACACTATTACCCTGCGGTAATGGTTTTCTAGTGTGAAAATTTTCTTTAAATGCGCCGTCCTACGCGCGGTCGCAGTTAATAAATTAACTCGCAGCCTGTTCAACGTTGGTAATGATTACGGATAATGTAAACTGCTAAAGGTAGGCTGTAAGTTGTATAAATGACTTTCATAATAGATTTCTTTCGTTTCATTGTAGTGAGGTTTTCTTCAGAAGAGTAAATAAATAACAAACCCGGATGGGTGGAATTTTTCAGCCGATTTCTTTGTCGAAAGATCAAATAACTGCTACAACGCAATGCAATCTATTGTCATTCTATAAGAATCTACCTACTATTAACGAAAAAAATAAAATAACACAGTTAATTTCTTCTTTATGTTATGATTATATGAATACTGTTGTTTATCTGGCATAAAAGTGGGACATATAAATATTTATGGATACACTTTACTGTAAATAATGAACAGGAACACTATATTTCCCTATATTAAGGCGTTAGTTACTCATTACTATTCTATATCTGGAGTATTTGGACTGAATGTGGACCTGCAATTGCCTTTATATTGCCTAAATTATATCATTGTAGTAGCTATAGTGTTGTATTTAGTTTGTAATGTTATTAATAAAGGCATACAATATACCTATATAAGTACTCAATACCATATCTAATAACTAACTTTATTATTTTTTACGACTAGAAAAATAATATTTACAATTAAAACTTGGAATTATTGTAAAATTATGTTTCCTCGTGGACTTGAATCATATATAATTATAATCAATAACGTGTCCGTAAATACAGACTATAAACAAAAACAAGGATATCAAAATAGTATCACCTGATGTATGTCGGTAGAAAGCCATTGACGTCAAAATATCAGAGCAGCAGACTGCAGATGGCCAACGCCCATAAGCTGTCTGAAACTCGATACTCTTCGATAGTTTAGGATTAATTTTCGCGATTACAGTCACGTGCATAGAAAACAGCAAAAACACTCTACTGCACGGTATTCTATACAAGAACAATCTAGCATTTATTATAGTTTGTATCTAGCGGTTTACATGTTTGGAGGACAACGGATGCATATTATGGGAATAAGCTGACTACTACTACTATACGAACTATGAATGCCATTAGTAACAAATAATGGCATTCATAGTTCGTAGATATACGCATTGTTCCGTAGATGGAACAGTACCTATATCTAAAGATTATTAGATAAAAATAAATTAAATGGTTATCGAAAGTAAATACACCGTTGTTTTACTTTAACGGTCGACGAAACACAAATTCTGTAAAGTATTTAGCCATTAACAAAGATGACAGATTTTCGATTCTCCCAATTCTAAAACACTCTACTTTTTTCCTTAACCTGTTTTATCAGATCGTTATGCTAGCCAGGGGAATTGTTTTATAAATATATAGTATATTGTTATGAATGTATAGATCCCTTTTCTTTTTGCCTAAAGGTACGTGGTTCGTATTTAAGTTAACATAACTCCATAGAACGAGTACCAGCTCACAAGGGCGGAACGTCAGATTTACCTTTCGCATTTTGTCGGTAGCTAAACTTGCTAATTCTTTAGCTATCTCAGCTTCATGTCAGTATAAGTAGGCTTAGTCGTTAATTGGTATAGACAAAGATTTTTTTTTACAATAAAATAATATTATAATATCTCTGATAACAAAACTAATATATTAGATTATTCTAGAAAATTGTGTTTTTGTGATATGGCCTGCCAACTGATTTTCAGTTTTTAAAGGCATTGAGATGGTATAGAAACCTTGTAGTGGCCTTATGCGCAGTAATAACCTGAACACGTTAATTGATTCATATAATTTATTAAAAGAGGATATGGAACAGTCCCTGTATTTTGAAGCCAAAAACTGTAAGTACATATAAATACGATCGAGGAGGAAATCAATCACTTGACTTGTTACTTTGACTATAGCATTTCCTTATACTTAACTCATAACCTTTTAGGCGGCATCGGTTAAATTGACCATTATTTTTCATGATCATGCATATTTAATATAAATCAGCAGGGCTGCTTTAGATATGACTCTTGTTAATGTCAAACCCTCGACTTTGGTCAAAGTATGAAGAACCAAACATAGTGCTAATTTTGATTTCAACTTTATTTTCTTTAGTTCCAATCATTCTGTGAGGAACGAAACATCCTAATAAATCCATCTAAGGTTGATCTAACGTAATTAAGTTTATTACGTTAGAAGACAAGTGGCGGTGTAGGTATGCCGCGCGGGGTGACCATTATTAAAATTTTGTTGCTTAGTCTTGCATTTTATTACCCCCTAGGGATAGAATATTTTTAATTTTGTGAAGCTGACCTGTCCTGACCACTATTTTTTATGTTGTCGTGATGGAACAAGCACGATGCGGTAACCTCGTCCTATAACAGATGCAGTTTGTCACAAGTGTCCGAACTGCACCGATAATTATAAATAACCATTTGTAACGGGTTGTCTAAATGAGATCACTCTCAGCAATAAGACACCTACTCTTACTTATTATGTTTCAAGTTAGAAGTTTGTAAATTCGTATTGTGTCAATACGAGTAAAGTGTTATCTATCTATCCGCACTGGGCCCATCACCCTGAGACATAAAGCTGTTAAGTCTCATGAGCCTTTAATTTCACCAGAACCCATACCCTTCAAACCGAAACACAGTAATGTTAAAATTAAGTACTGTTTGGAGGTAGAAATAGGTGATACTTATAAGTTACGGCAGCCGTTCATAAAATGCAGTCCCTATTCCAGATGTATCTTTAAAATCTATCATTTCAACACTCGTCTGTAGGTGAGATAGCGGTCAGACTACCCTATCTGCAATAAAGACATCATTGCCTGCGCCAGTGCCCACGAAAACCTTGAATCGTTCCTTGTGATATTCCACAGTTAAAATGACGTAACATTTAATGAAAGCTATAAGAAACACGCGTCGATCCAATACCTTTATTACGGGCACTAAACTACAAAGGTACTAAAGCCTTCCCTTCGTTCGCAATCTTTTCTATACAGATGTATAGGCACTAATAGACCATTATAACACCTGTTGGGATACATGAATCGGAATACGTTTAATATAGAAGTGGGAAAGAGGTGCCATAATTATTAAAGTGTTGGTGTACCTATTGGAATCGACAAGATTAGGAATTAATACAACGAGAACGCCTATAGCCATGGGACATTTTCTAAGTACTTATCAGAAATTCGCACGGACGGAAGGAAATGGGACATGTCATGGAAGGAGTGAAAATCTTACATGCGTATACTAGAACAGTGGTGTGTACCATAAGATAACAGATAAAGGAGTAGAGGAAGTCCAAAGACTTGACTTACGGGCCTTACTGTCCCTAAATTACCAACTCTTTGCCGGCCAGTACCAAAATCACACAAGCTTGTGTTCGAATAAGGCTCATACCAATGCACGCTGCAACGTGTCAATTACGGTGATAACTCCGTGCGAATTAAAAAAAACTTTTCGCTCGGACACCGTTCTTAGATTTGAAACTCGAATTGACATGGTTTTGAAGAAAAATACACCTTACATATCAGTAGGTACCTAATTGATATCAATAGAAATATATTTTATCTTGTGAATATAATCACAGCAGATCCTCAGCGCTTAGCTTAAAGATACTTCATTTCTCAAACGAAGATTTAACTCGAGTAGTTTTAGCGCCAAAATCAAAGTATACATTGGAAAAGTAGTCTTCTCAAACAAAATGGTAACTTGAGAAGTTTTGGCGCTACTATCAAAGGTATATGTTTGAAATGTAGACAAAATTCTGACGATTATATAATTAAGAAGTATATGTTTAAATAACTCTTTTGAAAGTAGATCGCTTTTAAAATCAGGTCTGATTCTAATTTCAGCACTGTAAGGTCTAAAATTAGACGTCGTCCGCCCGTACCTTATTGATAGGCTTTTTATTTGAGCAGCACAAATAACTGAAAATAGATAATAAAAATACGTAGAATGATACCGCGGGCGCAGCTGAATGTATTGGTTGGCGTTGGGAGTACCTTAAATAATTGAGAGATTGACGGCGTGCAAAATGTAATGAGTACATACAAAGTTGTCAGTTCTGAGACTAAAAGAGTGGAGTAGAAATAATAATTTATCTTCGACATATGTTGTATGGACCCCTAGGCATGGCAACAATTCCAGAATAAATATATATACTACGAAAGAGCGGAAGAAGAAGTAACGAAGAACGCTGAAAGAAAATATTTAAAATGACAGATTAGTTACGAAAGTGTTTCCGCAAAAAAAGAAAACGCCAAGAAACAGGATACAAAAGATTGATGGCGGTAAGTGACTACATGTTTATCTACTTAAGAAAGAATACGGAAATATTAAGTTTAAAATAAAGTTCTTGAAATAAAATATCACTTTTAACATGAGTGATACGTAATAAATCTCCTGGTTTATTATACTTATCGACTTGTGTATACACTTAAATTATTCATAGTAATTAAACAACTTTAAACGGTTTAAATCGCGTATATTTATCATTATTTTTATATAAAAAAATACCGCATTACAGTTCGAGACTAATGAAAAGTTTACGTACCTACTTACATTATTATAGATTACAACATAACTTTATTTAATAAAGAAATAAATTATATAACATATTATGTAATTATTATTAATATTGTTATTATAATTATTGGAGAGTTTTTCAAACGACGTGTGCAGGCTTATTTGAAAGCACGAATGATCTCGGTCACGGGGTGACTGTCACGGGGTGACTGTCACCCCGTGACCACGATCACTGCAAAGTGTTTGAAACGTCGGGACAAAAATAATGATAAATATACGCGATTTAAACCGTTTAAAGTTGTTTAATTACTATGTGTAATAATCGCGAAAACCTAAGACAACATTACTAAAATTATTTTTGAAATAACAGTATAAAAAGTACAATTATCTTTATTATAATGCAGGTGTCATTAATGAAGGCATTTGTTCGTGACATTTCTCGCTAGCCTACAGATATTTTAGAGAGGAGAATCAGCAGAATCTCACAATTTATTTTAAATGAAAATTACAGTATTCACTTTCCAAGTGGGCGTACAAAAACAATTATATAGCACATCACACTCACATGTTACTTCTTCAAGCCCAAAAGGCAGAACCAATTTATTATGAAAAAACATGAGGCGCTGTCTTATTACTTGAGGGTGGTAGCTAGCAAAATGCCCTACCATCATTCTGTCACGACTGCCATCGTAAGACAAAAACCGGGACCGACGGCTTAACGTGCCCTCCGAAGCACGGAAGCGCTCATAATGTGTAAATATTGGTATATAGAATAGTTAATGCATGTTAAGTAAAGTACTATTACAATAATGTGTCTCTTTATGTATGTCCCTAATAGCCTCAATAATAATTTAGTCAATATTTCACTTTCAACAAAACAGAAAATCGTAAAAATCTCATCTTGAAAAACCATAAATATTTACCTGATGGGTAAAAGTAGGAACATATATGAAACCCAAAGTAGGTTATGGAAAAAGTCCAAGTCAAACATTACGTGTATAAATTGTTTTAGTAGGTACTCCAATTTTCCAAGTAGGTGGTGGAAAATCTACGCACAAAACCCATGCAAAAAAGGTAGCATAGTTACTAGCTTAAGATAGATATGAACAGCGTATACGTACTTATTATGTATATTTTGTAAAGTAAAACTATTCGAAAACTCTTGATTTTCTTTTGAATTGAACTAGTAGCCACGCCTCTAAGATTTTCAGAGATTGTCTATAAAGTTTCATAAAATATTAACATAACACAGCCTGTACTGTTATCATATGAAATATTTTGTTATACTTCCCGAAACTATTAAATTAATGTCTACCAAAATGACGTCAGTTCGGCGTTTGAATATTTTCTGGTAAATAAGTACATAGTACAAGTAATAAGTACATTAACTCAGAAACACCACGTAGCTTATATCAAGATATTCTCCATCTTGCGCTCAGAGATTAAAGACCACCTATATAATAATATATTCTACGTTTGTCTGAAAAATATCATCGACCGAATCATCACTTTACTATCAGGTGAGATAGTGGTCAAAGGCTAGCCTATCAAATATTTAAAAAAATATACTGACCCCATAAACATAAGAAAAGAACTGGAAAATGATGTTAAGTATATATTAAAAATTGAGTTCTCGGCCTACCTATATATTGACCAGAGCAATTTCTAGTCAGGAAAACACAGGATTTGTCTGACTTCTGAATACATTAATTGGAGACAAAAATCTACAAAATACAATAACTAAAACAAACTCATTTAGGCAACATAAATGCCATTGCAGGCCCACAGTCAGTCCCAAATTCCCCAGCCCACTACCAATTGGCAGCGTGACCATGCTGGCAGTATTGCCCCATTAGATAACAATGCTTATTCCTTGAGCCAAATAAGTGAAATAGAGACCCATTGCTTAAAACGTGACGCTTGTTAAAGCTTCCAATTTTCCTTTATATGTATAGAAACCTTATGGCTCATTTCAAATCAAATTAGTAGTTTTTTACTTACCCTGTACACATTCTAAATAGAAATTGGGTCAAGTTATAGGACTATTCGTAACTTATTATATAAGTTTGCAGACGTTCCACCAAGTTGACAAGTTTTATTACAAAAGGAGTTCGATTAAAGAGTGACATGCGATCGTCAAAATTGCACCTTTAACAATAACTGAATGTTTTAGAAGTGCTATTTTTATATCCCGTTCACATCTCGATGCATGATATTTTGTACCCTACGAATAACTATTTATTCGTAGTTTGTACCATACATTTTATCAAATCATTCATTTAATATACATATTTTTTAAAGTTGATATCAACTTATGAACTACTTATGAATAATAATTCCGACATATTTGGCCATTTGGCATGCAAAAATCCAGGTGCCTAAAAATAATACAGTACCGACTTATTAAAATATTTTATCTACTTTATTATGTTACACTATTTATAATAAAGTGTACATATTTTAATAATTACTTTTAAATGGGTAATATTTTAATTTACTTAACCATGTCCCCTGTATTAATATTAAAATGAAACATTGATAATAATAAAATGATGTGTCAGAGAGAGAAACGTAATATGTCAAATAATAACATAAAATCACGCTCAGAAGTTATGAAATCCGAAAATCTGTCAAAAGGATATTCCTACCAAGGGAATTCTTAAATGTTATCTACCATAGAGAAATATATATTTTCTGTGCTATTAACCCAACCGATGCTTGATTTTCGCACTCATCGTTAGCGAATCGGCGCCTAAATGTATGGACAAAAGAGTATCTGGCAAAAAGTCTATCTAAACCAGACCTTCTTTTCTTTAAATATTTATTGTATGCATTGATATGAATTATAATTATTTTTATGTCTTGGTATAATGACACAATATATAACCGTTTATCTGGGTTTTTGTTTTATATTTAACGTGGAAGACACTGCTCCCCACCTGAGGGCGGGAAAACTTGCTTCCTTCTCTAGGGTGGGAATAATGTGTTGGAGTTTGGTTTCTAATCAAATACACACTGGCACAAAATATGTATGGTACATGTAACTATGGCAACCATTGTATAAAACAAAATAAGATATCTAGGTTTTTTCATTATAATTATAATCTGCTGTAAACAAATGATAACAACTACGTTTATGTTTATGTAATTTATAACAAAATGAATATGACTTTCTGAAGTTACTGTATGTTATATGACAATTTTAACCACTAATTTTAAACACACGCTTGAATATATTAAGCAATATATCAAGTAGGATACCACGTAATATGTTGTGTCACGGTATGACGACTTGAGTTCCATTATTTAAATTATAGAAAGACTAATGAACTTGGCTGGAATACTAACTAGGTACCTAAATATAAAAAAAAAATCTAACATAAGCTTTACTTAAATTTCACAAATAGTTCTTACTTCTTAATTAATTTTAAATAGATAAAAACGCCTATGTTTTAGGTACTTTCCTTATATTCAAAATAAAAAGTAGTGTTTTTAACACGGTGTAAGTAACCAATTTCAACTCTGAATAATTCCGCATTATTAATAGAGTACTACTCGTGTTATTATTGTCAATAATATTACAGAAAATAATTTCTTTACTTTCCTGATAGACGTAATAAAAAGTATTGTTTTTTTTATGCCTGATAGGTTAGCCATTGACCACTATCTCACCTGATGGTAAGTGATGATGTGGTCGAAGATGTTGTTCAGGCTAGCCTAGAAGTACTGGCTCTCAAGGATAGCTGCCGGAATACACCGTTAGGTGTTTGGCGACATATTTTCTACTTGAGGGTGTAGCTAGTCAGGCGGCCATTCGCAAAATGCCCTACCACCATGCTATGACGTCTGCCATCCTAAGACAACAACTGGGACCGACGGCTTAACGTGCCCTCCGAAGCACGGAAGCGCTCAGTAGTAAAAGTCACTAGCAGTCACCCATCAAACTCATGACCGCACGCGACGTTCCTAACTTTGCTGATCGGTTGAGAACAGCTAAGTAAACTTCGCTACGAGCGCTTCAGTGTGTGCACAATATAGACACCCGTAAATATTCAAAACAAAAATTTTGCTTTAATCTTCACAAATTGTTCGAACTGTATCAGCTGGATTGTTCACTGCTGAACTCAGCCTCCCCCATTATTGGGGGTTTGCTATAATCCCCACGCCTGGCAGGTGACTTGGGGATCGCAGTTTGGGATATCAGTTCCTCAGAAAGCGCTGCCGCCCACCTTCTGGTTTGTTACCTTCAGTCGCCTCTTACGACACCCACCGGTGAAGATGAGGGGGGGTGACATTCTAGCCCGACACCCCACGGGCTATAATAGGTACTTACTTACTACTTTAGTTATCATAAATAAATATTTTGCAAAAAAAACACTATTTTTCAATTTTCTTATTTGAAATTTAAGTAGAGTGTTCAATACTGGTGAAAGTCATCAACTTCTACTCAGAATATAGCTACCCTCCCTGCGCTTGGCCATCTAAATACCTTGTATGGGAATTGATTCCTCTCGACCATTGTATAACAATCTATACTATTGTCATCCCAGATAAAATGATAAGGCTAGGTTAGGTCAGTTTTATTGTGTAGATGATGTAATATTATAAGGCGGAGGGAGATACGAGTGTGACATAAGCGAGTCAATTTACTGAATACCAACGTATAAGCGTAGGGCTAAATCTGTCCCTTAGGTATAGACGTAGGGAAGGAACCAATTTACAAGTTTATGAGGCGGAAAACACGCAACTCTAGGTTGGAAGCCTACCGTACCTATTCGGCAAAGTTTGCTTGAGAATTATCCTCTCTAATATCCTCACTTTACATGTATGATAATCCCTTTAATACCTACCACTACATTAATATTAAGCTACTTAATAACTTGTTAGAAATTTCTCATATAGCTTAAAAGTTATACTTACGTTTGTCCTAACTAAAGCCTTCTGAAAATCATAAAGGAGTGCTGGAAAAGTTCTAAAAAATATAAACTGTCTTTTCAGTTTTCACTCCAAGAACAAATAATTACTAATTAAATAATAGTTTCTTAAAGCTGATGCTATGTTTATTTAATCACTGAGAGTTCCATTACTTAAACATCAAAAGCCTAAATTTAAAAAATGGGAGTAGGTTGGTTTACAAAAAGTTGGTTTACAAAACACTTTAATAATACATAAAAAGATTATATAAAAATATACAGCATTACAGTCCGAGACTGAGTAATGAAAAGTTTACGTACCTACTGACATTATTATAGATTACAAAATAACTTTATTTAATAAGGTTATAAATGATTTAATATATTATGTTATAATAATTTGGAGACTTTTTCAAACGACGTGTGCAGGCTTATTTGAAAGCACGAAAATTCCTGGCTGAGGCGGTTGAACTGATTCGGGTTGTGATTTTTCTAATTCGAAAGTACATGCACCCTGCGGCGTACGGATTTCGATAAATATCATACTATAGATGATATTTATCGAAATCTATATATAATATAATATAATATATATATATATATATAATACCTTACAGGCTTACATACATAATATATAGAAATAAAAAAATAAACAAGTTTAAATAGTTTTGGGATTCATTTTCGGCCTCGCCTCCCTATAGCGCCTGTATACTACTCCTTTCGGCCAGAAATCGAAGACAAAGAACGCATCCTTATTCTTCGCTGGAACCCGGAGCACGTATGATTTAAAAGTATTCACCCGGCTGGATTCCAGCCGCTGTAACGCCACTTCAAATGGTACTCGACGTCTTTCACATCTCTCTTTGATGTATTGCAGTACATCGTTCCCGGATTTTGTTGGGTCCAAACGAGAGAGATATATAGCGATGGTCGGCTCCACAGCATGAAGTACAGTCTTCTCTGCTGTAGGCATAGCTGTGCCACGATGGTTGCGCGATGGTCGCACTCTCGATTTCTTCTTCACGAGAGTGAACCCTTCATTATCGCTATTGGTGGCAGGCCTCCCCGTACCCTTATTCTTTGTAACTGGTATCGTACACTTTTTACGATGTGCCACTTGTGCGTATGATTTCTTCTGCTTCCCGGATATTGGTAGTACGTCGGAAGAAATCATAACTTGAGGGGGAGTCTCGATGATCGAGGTCGGTTGCGTGGTTCGGTCAATGCCCCGCGGTGAACCGGTGATATTTGATTCCGCGGGACTACTGAGTCGAGCATTTTGTCGGTTAACGTGTATAAGATTTTTTGCTTTTGGTTTTAAATTTTAGAGGTTAGGATTTGAATTTCAAAAAATGTTTTATGGACGATTCACTTCACCTAAACCTAACCTTATCAAACAATGCAATAATCATTACAAACACTAATATTTACTATATAACATTACTCTGCACTAGGCCACAGAAAAAATGTAAGAGTATTAACAAAACCATCAAACCCATTATTCTAGAATAGCAAGCGCAATAAGTACCCAGTCGAAACGCTGTTGCCCTGATTTGGGCCATTAAATATTATGTTTATTACTTTATTGTCAGTTTGTTTTGTCCTGGATCGACGAAAGTAACAACATTAATATAATTCGATAAGGAAAAATACTTGGAAAACTTCATTATCTGCTTGCGAGGGGAAATCTGAACCCGTACCCGAATTCCGACGTTGTCGATCCGTTGTTGCAAACATGACTAGAATTCCAAAACTTTTCATATGTTTCCTATTTTACATATTAATTAAGAATTTATTGAGAAATTGGAGCAAGGGGTACCAATACCAGCGAAATCCCTATATACATACATACATACATAAAATCACGCCTCTTTCCCGTAGGGGTAGGCAGAGACCACGGATTTCCACATACTACGATCCTGACAGCGAAAGAGATCGCTTCATCTATACTCATCAATCCTTTCATACATAAGCGTCGGTTTAGGGTACTTTTGACCTGGCCTTTTTTCAGAACGTCTTCAATCTGATTTCGGAACGTTCGCCTAGGTCTTCCCCTTCTAACACTTCCGTTTACTTGTCCCATGTATACCTGTTTAGTCAGTCTCATTTCATTCATTCTCTCCACATGTCCAAACCATCTTAACATACCTTTCTCGATTTTTGTCACTACACCCTCATTCACACTACATCGTTCCCTTATCACACTATTCCTTATCCTGTCACTCCGTTTCACTCCAATCATGCTCCTCAATGCTCTCATCTCCACAGCATTTATTCTACTTTCATGCTTTTTCTGCCACACCCAACTTTCACTACCATACATCAGTGTCGGAACCAACACTCCCCCATGAACAGCCAGACGAGCCTTTTTAGACACCTTCTGACTGTTCATAAAAGCGTGCAATGCTCCGTTTACCATGTTTCCAGCGTTCACTCTCCTTTCTATATCACTTTCACACTCACCATCTTTTGTAAACATGGATCCCAAGTATACAAACTCTTTCACTTGTTCCACTTTTTCACCCCCAATCACAATATTGCAATCGGTCACTCTATCATCTCGTTCAAACACCATCACTTTCCTCTTACTTACATTTATTTTCATTCCCTTTCTTTCTAAAGCCTCTTGCATAACATTTACCATCTCCTGCAACTCTTTTACCGACGACGCAAGTATCACTTGGTCATCAGCGTAGAGAAGACATTTGATGAGTAACTCGTTCATTCTTAATCCACATTCACTGTCTTTCAGGTTTGTCAAACAATTATCCATGAATAAGTTGAACAGCCACGGTGACGCTACACATCCTTGTCTAACACCTTTTTCGATGTTAAACCAATCAGTGTATGTCCCATTTATCCTAACGCAAGCACTGGAATCCTTATAGAGGGATTTCATCGCTTGGATCAGGTTACCATTCAGCCCATGCATAGACAACGCTGACCACAGTTCATGCCTACTCACCCTATCATAAGCCTTTTCTAAATTTACGAAAGCGCAATAGACCCTTTGGCTTTTCGCCAAGCATTTTTCGGCTATGCATCGTAAAGAAAAGACCTGATCCGTACATCCCATTCCCTTTCTAAACCCTGCTTGTGCATCCCACACTTTCTCATCTGTCTCTTTTATCACTCGTTCAATCAATACTTTCGCATATAGTTTACCGACAACGCTGAGGAGGCTGATTCCGCGATAATTCTTGCAGTCTTGTTGCGACCCTTTTCCTTTATAAAGCGGCACAATCACAGCCTTGCACCAGTCACCTGGTACACGGCCGCTCCTCCAACACATATTAAAAAGGCGGTGCAACAGACTAGCTACTATAACTCGCCCAGCTCTCAGCATCTCGACTGACACTCTATCATATCCTGCAGCCTTTCCTAATTTCATACCCTTTAACGCTTTCAAAATTTCATCCATACCTATTTCATTTTCATCATCATTCATATAGGTTTCCGGAACCTGGTCCAGTGTTCCCTCTCTTTCAAATAAACTTTCAAAATATTCTTTCCATCTTTTCAACACACATTCTTCTCCTTTTATCATGCTAATCCCTATATAACATACTTAAAGACCTTGGTCTGTCAAGAAACACCGTAACTTCTATCCTAGATCGTGTATCTGAGGCGGCATTTAGTAGGACCCTACCAAATTTGGTCAGCCAGGGGAGGAGGCCCGAGCGATGCATTGTCGTCATCGTAAAGGGGGCCCTTTACCCTACTCCAAGGCCCAGGCCTCTCTGGCCTATTCCCCTGCAACACTATGGACCCGGCACCCGCACCGTGAATCCATGGAATGCTAAGTAAATCATCTCTGGTAATATCAAAATTGTGGTTATTGCCACAAGTAATGCTTTTCTACCGACTTCAAAACAGGAGGAGGTACTCAATTCGTCTGTATTTTTTTTTAATAAATATCGTATAATAATATTAAACTGTTTTATTGTATAAGATCTGTTTATCCAATACCTGATCTCACGGTGTATGTAGACTGCGAACTATTACAGGCTTGTGGGTATTTTTTAGGGTTATACGTGTAAGTGATGCGTTTGGCCTCCATATTTCTAAAATTTTGACAATTTTAATTTAAATAATATTGTATCCACAAAGTCATAAGAAATATTATTTTTAATTAATTGGCGGACACGAAAGACCTTGTCCATCCAGAAAATAAAAATGTCAAGCGTAGCATACCATTCGGTTATAATTGTAAAACTAAACCATACAAAGCCAACCATCTACTAAACTACACACAAAAATTTTTATAAAACATCTGACTTCACTTCATAATAATAAAAAAATATCACCTTTTATCTTTGCGGTACATTCTTCAATTTGGTTCATTCTATTATCATTATCGCTAGAGAAAGAAAATCAATGTGTTGACTTATATATACAAAGTATGGCATCATTTTAAAATTATTCAACACCCAAAACTAAGCGTTCATTTGCATCCTTTATTTCATCATCATTTACGGATACGACTTAGGGGCCTTCAAGAAGAGAGCATATTCCCTCCTCAAAGGCCGGCAACTCATCCTCGATACCTCTGGTGTTGCGGATGTTCGTGGGCGACGGTGATCACTTACCACCAGGTGAGCCGCCTGCTCGTTTGCCCTCCTATCCCATAAAAAAAAAAACCGCGGTCGCGTGAAAGTAAGCAATCAGTTATTTTTATTTTTCATTTGCTTTGAGCGTACATTAACGATGCACTTTTTAGGGTTCCGTAGTACCTACAAGGAACCCTTATAGTTTCGTCATGTCCGTCTGTCTGTCCGTCTGTCCGAGGTTTTGCTAAGAGACCGTTTGTACTAGAAAGCTGCAATTTTGTACGGGTATGTAACCTCACCACGCCGACAACGTGGTAAAATAAAATTATGAAAAATATTTTTTTTTAGGATAGCTCCTATACAAGTGATGTGGGTATGAATTTTTTTTTCGTCGTCTATCCCATCAAATGGGGTATCATTGAATAGGTATTTTGAAATGATTAAGGGGTCGCTAATACTATTTTACGATTTAATGCTTCATTTACGAAATATTCATCTTTAAAGTGCAAATTTTTGTTCCAGTAGGGCGTCCCCCCCCCCTCTAAAACCTAAACTGCTGGTTTGATATGTCTGGAAAAATTCATGATGATAGTGCAGTTCATGAACTTTCAAGGAAAATTATAGCAATTAAGCTAACTTTATTACTTTATCAGTAATAGTCGTTAAACTTGGGTATTAGATAATTTTTCACCAAATACAAAATTCCTAGAAAAAATCCTTTAAAGTTACTAAGATGAAGTACTGGAAGGACTAGAATCGGTATAGATAGTTATGTACTATAGGAAGGCGTGGAGGGGCAGAGGGGTGGGGGATTACGGAAACTATTTTTTTGTTTTAAATAATAATAATTTATAAAAATGTGTATCTACATACATTAGAAGGACTTTAGGTATGGTATATATGTATATATTTTGTGCAATGGGAAGGGGGAGAGAGACGATTATTCCCCATTGATGGGAGGGAGTTACAGAAACCTATATTTTTTCGCAGTAGACTTGCGCCGCTCCGCGTCTCCAGCTTATAAAAAACACTCTAGGGGTAGGGCAGAGAAGACTGCTTGGAAGATGGGTGCTCCAAAAACAGCAAGTGACCCAGTAGATATTAGTAACATTTACTGGAATCAGTTCCAATCAGTATTTGAATCCTCTACTGTTACCGACGGTTTTAATGCAGATAGTAAATTTTATATTTCTGAAGATAACCACACGTCAGATTTAATTATCAGTGTTGTTTGTTTTACTATAATCAAATCTATATCAAATCGGAACTACGTAGGCTCGATCCAACTAAGGGCGCTGGAGTTAATAATGTTTCACCATAAGTTCTTAAATCTTTGTTTTCCAGCCCACCATATATTCAACATAAGGATTATTTAAAGTTGTAGCAAACTATCGCCCAATCTCAATTTTGCCCGCCTTATCGAAGCTTTACTGAAATATTTAAAACGTAGACAATAACAAACAAACAGTGTGTTTACTAAAAAATCTTTTAAGTTTTTTAAATTGCTATTACATGCAGATGACCTGAAAATGTATCATTCTTTAAATACTTATCTATTAATATTTTTATTTCATTCTATATATACTTATATATTCTATAAATATTTTTAGTGTATTTTATTAAAAATAATTTTACTCCTAAGACAAAATCAAATAATTTTATACAAATACAAATGAATTTTATTCCTCCTTATTGTGATACATTTATGATGAGTCTATGACTCTAAAACTAGGCTGGTGGCCTGTATCTCAAGAGCCAGGTCCTTCCTGGCTTTAGAGAATCTGTAACACATCTATATTTTTTCTTTTATATATACTGTTTAGTAACAATTCAAAATTGAACCAATACATTGAAACATATATACATATACGAAAAATATTTGACGAAATTGTTTTTATTCGAAATTAATGTAATTTTTTATATTTTTAATAATTAATATTTACGTGTAGTCATTATTCTGAAGTGTAGTATTGGTGTACGAGTTTAAGTGAATGTTTGTGAGGAATTTGAAAGGTGTATGTGTCGGTGCGTGTTTCTGTATGTTTGAGTATACGTGAATGTGAAGGGTATGTGATTTGTAATGAGTAATTTTAAATATGTGTTATGGGATTCTAACTTTGATGAAGTTCAAGTCATAAAGGATTAAGGAATAATATTAGATAGTAAATTAATCGTTAATGTAAATATTCAAAATAATATAATAATAGCTCGTGGTAAAAATATTTAATTTTGTCATAAGGTCCTCTAGTAACTTCAACAACGAATAAACGTATTTATTGCATGATATGAAACCATTATGAAGAGCTGCAAAACAAATATAAATTATTGCAATTAAACTCTAGGAGGCAACAATTAGATATTATGCTTCTGTATGACCTATAGATAGATAGATAGATAAACTCTTTATTGAACAACTTAAACTAAACTAGAGTTAAAAATATTTGACTTAAAAATAGTGAACAATTGGCGGCCTTATCGCTCAAAGCGATATCTTCCAGACAACCGTTGAATGAAGAGGAGCAAGTTTTGAAAAGGGATGGCGGTGTACAATATATTTATTAGTATTTACACATATCTACAATACAATATATATACATACAGATACTACGCATATACATACAAAATACATACATATACACTTACACACATGAAAAAACATACATATATAATATATATATACACCCCAAAATTCAACGATAACCCGTCATCGGTGCATGGACCTACTCATGACTACTCGGGAAAAAATAAAAAACAAAATTATAACTCTTTATTTTTTAATTACAGAGACTTTTATAAAGTTGCGCCAACTTTTAATAAAACTTGCCATGGTAGTGTCCATACTTTTTTTTATAACCCAGACTATAGAAAGTGCATAGAATGTTAAAATCTATGAAAATTATAAGAAACATTTTTTTTACTGATTTTTGTAAAATAACTACAGACTTTCTGTAATTTTAAAGGATTGTGGTAGATAGCCGTCCTTCTTAGGTTGCTAATGCACAAAAAATTTCAAAAATATGTCAAAAATTGTGGTCATGGTAGTTGAAAATAGCATAATGGGTATCGAATATCGATGAAATTTATAAAAGTCTCTGTAATTAATAAAAAAAACAGTTATAATTTTTTTTTTTTTCGAGGAGTCATAAGTAGGTCCATGCTCCGATGCCGGCTTATCGTTGAATTTTGGGACACGCTGTATATATAAATACAATATTTAAATGTATGGAGTTTATGCTAGCACGACAGATAAAGCGCTTTGACTTGGTCTTTAAAAGCATTTAAGGACGGAGCTCGCTGGTATCAAATGGCAATGCATTCCAGAGACTGACAGCCTTAACCGAAAAAGAACGGTCATAAAACGAGGTAGTGTGTAGGGGGAACTTAAGCATAAGATTCTCTGATGAACGTAGGCAAAGAGAATTAGAGGCATCAAGATATTCAAAACGCTCTTTAAGGTATTGGGGTGTAGAAGGGTTAAACAAAATATTGTAGAGAAGAGATAGGATGTGAGTATTCCGGCGATGTCGTATAGGAAGCCACTTGAGCTACGTACGAAATTCAGAAACGTGGTCGTATTTGCGCAAGCCATATATGAACCTTATTGAAAAGTTATGAAGACGTTCAAGTTTGTTTAGCTGGTCCTCCGTAAAGTCTAAATAGCAGGCGTCTGCGTAATCAAGAATCGGTAACAAAAGAGACTGTGCAAGCGCAACTTTAGTGGCTGTTGGCAAAAACTTTCACAATCTTCTGAGTGAACCTGCGGTAGCAAACGTTTTACGGCTAACAGTGTCCAATTGTAGGATCAAAAATAATTCCAATATTTTTAACTTTTTTACTGTTTAGAGTGTAAACTCAAGGGACTGTGCATTTTATGGCGTTATAGAGAGGAGTCGTTAAATGGACAGAAGAAAAAAGTTTTTGAGCAACTAAGAAACGTATAGCTAATCCATGATTCCTAGGTAATAGTCACGGTCAACAACAGTCTTCACGTGCAAACAATCACAATTTATAAACAAAAGAACAAATTGCTTAGAAAGTTTTAGGTAGAGAGATAAAAAGAAAAAGAACAACAGAATTATTCTATATTATGATAACGGGCTACTACGGAACCCTACATTGCGCGTGGCCCGACTCGCGCTTGACCATTTATTTCCTACCTCAAAATAACTGAAAAATATAAATAAGTAGTATTACAAAATTACAAATATACGAGAGGAAAAATTTAAGTCATGTGTGGGATTCGAACCCGCGTCCACCCCTTTAGCCGGGGTATGCTCTAACCAATTGAGCTAACATGACAATGACGTCATAACTCAAAATTTTCCAATCGTTTTTTAACCATCGTATTGTGATGGAGATTGTAATCCGCATAGCAGGCGTTATAAACAGCAAAGATAACAATTTAAAAAATAAATATATAGATTTGAGCGAATCTATATAAAATGTCGGTAAATTGTGTTGGGGAAAAATATGCAAAGCACTATTTCAAAGTATTAGGAATTCATAATAATATTCAAGAAGATTACTTTATTTGAGCTCCTAGTACTTTATCTCTCGTCAGTGTCACATCATATCAGTCACGGACTGACTGCAAAATTTGGGAGTGGATTGTTTTTTTATAAATAGACACACAATATCGGTTGACACATCTTATAAGAAATTTCAAGGCAGACCCGATTCTATAGGGTTTGTCAAGACATCAAATCAAGCCAAACTTCCGTTTTCATGACAATTTTAAAATATAACTCGTTCATGGTAGGTATACTCTCGCCACGTACGTTTTGTAAAACGAATTATGAACATCAAAATGAAGAAAACTTTGGGCCTTTGCAGCGCCAGCCTAGAAAATTTACAGAAAAACAAGACGTATATATCCAAACAAGCTGTATCTTTGAAGCTTTATTTTAAATCTCTATTTCTCCATATCCCATCCACATACACTGAATATGTACTGGTTCAATGTCATACTGATGTCAAATATGAGCACACAGAACATGACAATTCGATTCTCCAAGAATGTCGTGTTGACTCTACTTCAAATAGCTCTACTTCCGTACTGTATTACATCATAGATAGGAACTCTTTCTTGGACGAGATAGTAAATATTTCTCAGTTATTCAAATACTTGTAGTGTTTAAGCAGTTTCAAATAAAGAAAATATTGTATGGTTATGTTGCTTGAAGTTCTTCATTCGTTTTAAGGCTAAATATTTCTGTAACTCTTAACGGGGCTGACATAATCGCTAAGCGACAAAAAGACACATAACATTTTTGAAAATAAAAAAATGGTATGGTAATAAACAATCATTAGATTTTAACTTTAGGCTATACTAAAAAACAAAAGTATAATCACGTCTGTAATCCTGGAAGGAGTAAGTAGAGGTGACATCCACATTGTTTTGGTCACATGTAATACAAACCTGTTATCATCTAAGACTCAGTTCCAAGCTCCTGACTAATATTTTTAGGATTTGTTATTATTAAATGTGGATATCCGCAAATTAACGCCTGAATTTATTAATTAACGATTCAGTAAATTCAGCGGTGACAATGCAGTCTGTGGTCGTATAACGAATAATTTTCGATATAAACTGTATCGTCACGGCAACAATTGAAAAGCGCGCCCATTTTTCACTACATACTATCGGTTTATTTACATACCTACACAATATACATGATAGTTTGTACGGCTTCTAGGACAATAGGATAACATTTCTATAGTGAAAATATCCGAGCTACGGCTACTGTACGTGTTTTTCAAAAGTTACGGTTTCAGGTAGCCACTAAACTCCATTCCTCTTTGTTTGATAGTTCGATTGTTATTCATATTCTCGCATTCGGAATGGAGCATTTCCCATAAACATAAGAATAAATGTTATTATTTATTTTTATGTGACAACCTTCACGTTTCAGTATTCAACGTTGTTTTGATTTTCCCACAGGTCGGCATGGAGCAGCCAGCTGGTAATTAATGGACTACTAGCCCCATGAGTAGTACCGTCATTAGCATGAGATTTGACCTAGTCTACTACGAAAATACTAGTATATTTTGTATACGACAATGGCTATCATATTTTGCGTCATTGTGTAGCTGATTACAGACCAACCACCAACACATTCCCCCCCTACTCGCTCTAGAGAGGAAAGAAATTAATAGAAGTCTTTCCTGCTCTAAGATGGGTATTAGCGTTTTCCACCTGCTCTACTCGTTTCAAACAAACACTACTTTCTGAGTACGAGAATTTAAAAAATGCTGATATTGACCAAGTGAGCGCAAACCGCATGCAAAGCGATCCTGTTCAGCTTGGGTAAAAATTCTTTCGTCTGTCTGCCCGTATTCCAGATTTCTGGGTGTTTTCTTTTACAGGTTGCATTTCTCAGCTGAGTTCCGTGAAATTTCATAAACGGGTTTGACAAATGGAATTTTACTGTCGATTCAATTTTTGGAATTTTCTCGAAATTACAGATTTATCCCCTATTTCCTATTTCCAAATATTTTTGTTGCAAGGTCGCTTAATCTTACAGAGCCTTTGTCACAATAACTTGCACAACTAGCATTTGTCACTTTAAGAATATCAACTAAGATAATAATTATGGAATTCATATTATACAAACTTGGAACTAAAGATTTCTATCCACTGCTTCGCCTATGTGGAAATTGGATAAATTAGGCTCCAAAGTCCATACTCCGTAAATCAAGATATACTTCTTTACTGCTTATTTGTTATCCTGCAGCTGCTTAACCACTATCTTACCTGCTAGTAAAGTAAAATGTGTTGGTGGAATAAACAGGCTTAACCTGGAATGAGAACTTGCTCTTCTGGAACACGAAGGTGCGTGTCGACATTTTTTTATGGTTGATAGGTTAGCCTTTGACCACAATCTCACCTGATGGAAAGTGATGATGTTGTTAAGGCTAACCTAGATTTATTTTTCAGATAGACGAGCATTGTTTCAGAACGAATGCGTTGTAGCGAAGGGATTTGAACTGTTGAACAACTGGAGGGCAGTTTATATATAGCCATTGCCACTATAACTACACTAAACTATTATGCTGTAATACCAGTAAACTGTGCTCTATCCAAGACGTGAGGAATGTAGGTACTTTACAAATTGATCAAAATCTGTCTATTCCTAAATTTTGATATCTTTATTCAATCCAAAATACCAAAAAGATATCAAAATCAGGCGTTAAAGCATCACACATTTGAAAGTTTCGGAATGGGATTCAGATGTATATCGAAGACGGTGAATTGAAGATACTAACATACAAATTATCAAACCCCCCGTTGTCGTAGAAACCTCACTTCATTCAGTTGAATATAATTTCATAAGTAACCCAAGTCCCAACCCAACTCTTGCTAATTTAAATTCGGTGGCCCTAAAATTGAACATTCCCGTAAATAAGGCTTAACGAAGCAGGAAATTTGGTTCTAAGAAAGTAAAAACCAAAACTCGGTAATGAAATGCGCAATAACTACGTATAATCAAAAACTGCAAAGTTCTAAGTTTGGGTAAATAGAAATCTCAAGATCTAGTAAAATTCACACATTTTGATTATAATTTTTTCCATTCTCGATCGTGTGTTACCTCGATGAATCAATACCTCCTGAGGATACTTCGTGTAGAAGCGAAACGCATCAAAAATTCTTCCGCTTTGGCTGCGTGGCGTTTGTCACGTCTCATCGGCTTAACAGGAAAATTAGGCGGAATTGTCACTATAGTCGGATTTTTAATCAGACGGAGTAAAGTGACATTACGGGTGTGGCTACTTTTTGACGATACAAAAATAGTGCTGTGGTAAAATGATTTAGCTCTTTCACGTCGTCACTTCAGTGAACTGTCTATTTTTTTTCATAATTTTCGTAAAAATTATTGTCCTAAGAGTGATTTTACTATACAAGCGATTTATATTATTATAAGATAGGTTGTTTATGAGATTGAAGCACAGCAATAAATTATACAATTTAGGGATTACAATTATTACATGTATACACACTCTAGTTCCGCACATAAAATCTGGACTAGAATCATCAGTATGATTTAAAGTTGGCAACTTTATTTTGAAATGAGACATTTACATCTGTTAGTTTACTCCGTCTGATTAAACATTCGACTATAGATATATTTAAGTGTTTCATTAAAACATTAGTTCAATGTTATCTTAAATATTTGTTATCTTAAATATGGATTTCCGCAAAGTAAAGCCTGAATCTATTCATTATAATAGAAATAGTTTAGAAAGGTTCAAACTACACCCTTTTCATACGATTATCCACTTGACCTATTGTTGTATTTAAAATGTCAACCCTCTTTTAAGGACCTATATTTCAACAATCCGCAAACTAATTTAGTGCCTCAACTACTTGCACATTCTATTCGTATGAGTATTCTTGTAAGTATATGCTTTTCTTATTACTAAATTTCATTAAAAGGTTCATTCATCAAAAAAGGTTGAGCCGTTTCTAATTTATAGTCAATTAAATGAAAAATGTATTCGCTAATAAAAAATAATAAAAATATATCTAGTGACAATTCCGCCCAATTTTCCTGTTAAGCCCACGTGACGTCACAAACGCCACGCAGCCAAACGATGAAGTGACGAGACTCACAAGTCGCACTTCTTGTGGCAAGTATCACATCTGTCTATTTCAGTTGCAGTGTCAGGGTCCTCGTACTGCATGACACAACAGCACTGCGCTTGTCACTCCGAGATGTTTGTTCTTATGTCTCGTTTGTCCAGTGATTTCTGGCTAAAAATATATACTACTTGAAATTACATGAGGCAGTGATATTGTGACTATGTCACTTTCGTGAGTAGTATTGTATATTTTTTGACAATAGTAAGTAGTATTATAATTTGAAGTTTTTGTGTGCCAAATAAATGTTTTCTTTCTTCTTATCTCTTTTTTTTTTTGCTTGTTTGTTAGTTTTAGCCTTTTACCACTATCTCACCTGATGGTAAGTGATGATGCGGACGGAGATGTTGTTCAGACTAACCTAGAATAACTGGCTCTCAGGACAGGAGCTGGAACACACCGTTAGGTGCTTGGCGACAGATTTTCTACTTGAAGTTAGCCAGACGGGCATACGCAAAATGTCCTACCACAATGCTATAACGACTGTCTTCCTAAGACGACAACCGGGACCGACGGCCTAACATGCCTTCCGAAACACAGAAGCGCTCAGTAGTAATGTCACTAGCAGTCACCTATCCAACTCATTACCGCGGCGGACGTTGCTTAACTTTGCTGATCGGTTAAAAACAGCTAAACAAACCTCGCTTCGAGTTCTTCAAATTCTTCTTATCTATTGTTACCCCTTGAAGCATTTTCATAAAACTACTATATTATATTTACATTATTGACTATACTGCGTTTACATATTAGGAGTAATCACAACAGTATGCTTGAACAGACTTCCAATACGGGAGATGGAGCTCAGAAAATATGATATCCTGTTACCGTTGCGCTCCAATAAATACTTTCCTTAGTCATTGACCTAATTACGGGAAGAATGTCTTCTATCGGTCGTAAAATAATCGATTTTTCAAGCCTATAGCAAACACTCGAATTAGGGGTTGTATAATTACAACATTCATTCTTAATTGGCGACGGTAGAACCATACTGATCCAAGTACCTATCATTTTCATTATATTGAGAAAAAGAAAGAAACGGGTTTGAACTTGTTTTAAAAAAATACGTGATTTATTATGCTTTAATCTTAATCGAAATTATTGCTAATATGTCAGACAAAATAAAAAAAATCTATAATAAAATGTTTGGATAAAAATAGTAAAAATGTTTGTTCCTGCAGAAAAAAAAACAGGTAAAAAATAAAAATTGGAGCAGTATAGCAGGATATATTTTTGAAAGTAAGTATAATGCTAAAGTGAAAAATTGAGGCCCTCTAGCAATATAAGGCGCTTTTTGTACTTGGATCAGTCTGGCAATTGAATATTTTTTCCATTTTTTGTTGCATATAACTCAAATATAGAAAAAATGACACTTGGATCAGTATGGCTCTACCTTCGCCAATTGGTTATATTTTTAAAAGAGACTAACTTACTGTTTATTACCATAAATCATAAACCATTAATTCACTTACGGGAATAGGTAAACAACATTTTTAAGCACTGTGGTCATAAATAGGTTACTTTAGTTCCTCTATCTCCGCTATAAAAGCATGAAAGGGTTATTTATACAAATGAAATATTGTTTTTAGATAATATTATAAGAAAATATCAATACAAAAAAATTCATACCTATAATATAATACACTAATGTCATAACTTCAATAAAATTATTTGACATTATTATCATTAAGAAATTCATTGACAGTACACGATTTTTCTATCCAAAATTTGTTAAGAGCACATTTGAAAGTCTTTATCTAATTTTCAGCACGAATACTTTTTGGTACCTTATTGTAAATGATTGGGAGCATACAAAAAAAACTACGACGCAACAATAAGGATTTGTATTTAATTGGCAGACCAAGTCTACCAAGTGCTAATATAATTATTACTTTCGTGAGCACACTCACAAAGAAACAACCTATTTATATATAAGCTTAGGTATACCTACTTCTCTTTGACTGTGTCTTGTAGTAAGGAACACAGACAAAATAAAATTTGAAAATTAAAACGGAGGTAAAACACCGCACGCTACTGCAATAGCTGTTGTTTTAAACATGAGTGTAAAAATGTTGCGTTTCAACAGATGTAGCATTAAACTCAACAACGAAAGAGGAGGATAATTATATACACAAAATATTTAACAAAAAACAACCGAATTCAAACATAAAATACGCATTATTAGGGATAACTCAAAGACTACTCGTCAGATCTCACTCAAATTTATATGGGACCAGATGACGCCACCAGCTTTCGATTATAAAAACATTCTCAAAATCGATAGACACTGTAAAAAGTTATGAGTTAACACCCAAAAAAATACAGTTGAAGTGAGCACCTACTTCTTTTTTTTGAAGTCAGTTAAAACCCAAAGGACCCAAAGTAAGCTTTCGAATATTTAAAAAGTTATAAGAATCGATACACACTAAAGAGTTATGATGTAACACATCAAAAAAATACAGGTGAATTGTGAACGTCCTTCTTTTTTTTAAGTTGGTTTAAAAAGGACACATTTCAAATATGACTAACGCGATGAACACGCTGTCAAAAGATGTTTTTTCTTTATATATTGACATTTAATAGAATTTAAAACACGATGTTTATAGAAGTCAATTGTACATGTCACGTTATACGAGTAGAAGTCATAACACGTAGCCAAGATTGCGAAAATACTCCGTATAGAAAGTAATTGAAAAAT
Organism: Plagodis pulveraria; assembly: GCA_963890685.1. Lineage (NCBI taxonomy): Eukaryota > Metazoa > Arthropoda > Insecta > Lepidoptera > Geometridae > Plagodis > Plagodis pulveraria. Next base: position 11,032,982 of record OY982958.1, on the reverse strand, counting down.
ATACTATATAACATAACGAATTCGCGAAACCGGTCGAGATCGAGCTACTCGTGAAATCGGATTCAAAATTGTTTAAATATGTGTGCTACTTGCGAAAGTTTTAATAAAACATAATATAATCAAGACATATTTTTTGGGATTTATTGTTAAGACATCGGCTTATATGCATTTGTATGACTGCATATAACACAAATGAATATTTCTCGTTATTTACAGTGTTATTTCATATCTCAGTACATTCTCATCGATCGTGCTTATTTCCGTAGCGAGACGTGATGCACGTGTAGCATTAAGCATTCAATGGCATGTCAATTACATAGTTCAGAGGCCATTGCAATTAAATTCTAGCAAGCTAGCAGTTGAAAACCCTTCATCTAAACAAAATATAGCTCATATTTCAACACGTTTCATACCCGACGCCATAGAAAAACTGGAATCCAAAAATGTCTCCTTTGCAAGGCCTTGAAAACCAAGCATGTACCTTACGGTGTATTTCTGCAGCTGCTGTTATTAAGGGCCAGTAGCTCTAGGTTAGCCTGAACAACATCTCCGACCGCATCATCCCCTACCAAGAAATGACACAGTGATCAAAGGCTAACCTATCAAAAAATTAATTAACCTAAAAAAATAACGCATTTTATAACTGTGAATTACTTATTTCAACGCCAAGCTGCCAAATCCTGGCCAAAAATATCTCCAGAACAGCGACTTGTTGTGTTCCGTCCAGTAACTTCATTTGTTTTAGATAGATCAGGTCTACTAATTAATATAAAGTGATAAACGTCGCAAGTTTGCTCTAAATAAATACCTGAATGAATAATTGCCACAAGAATGAAATAAATTTTTAATAATTATATAATGATTTGCATCATTAATACACGAAGAAACGATTAAAAAATATTTTAACTATAAAGTAATCTCTTAAAATTTTACATTATTACTGTGCATATTTTGCCCTTATTAAGTGCATATTTGCACGCATATCTTGCCATTATGATAGATACATATGACATAACATATATTGTCAAATTTCCTAAACGTATATATTTCTTACCAAAACAAGAACATTCGTAAAGCCAAAATCATGACCACATTTTATACAATCAATAATATACTTTTAAAGTATATAGAAATTTGGAGCATCTATTAGTAGTCTGTACATGTCACTATTATATGCAACTTTAACTATTTAACAAATTATTGGAGCACAAAATTGTTTTTGCCCTGGGCGGGAATGGAACCCGCGTCTTTCGATTTCGCGCCGAATGCCTAAGACGGTTAAAGTAATACAATTGGAGCACGATATTTCGCCTAGAAATAGCTTGCCTAGGTGGCCGAGTAGTTTAGGCATCCGGCGCGAAATCGGAGGACGCGGGTTCGATTCACTAAACGGGTAAGCGACTGTGAGAAGTTACAGCTCAAAAGACTCATTTTTGTTTACATTGAGGAAAACACTTCGCCTTATATCGCATTGTTGTATTTTCTCCTTGTGCGGCTTGATCGTTTTGCTTACGCGTACTTCAAAAGGACTGATTGATGACTTACCTTGAAAGCGTTCCTGAATTTATTCGACATGATGTTGTAGAGGAAGGGGTTGATGGCGGTTGACAAGAAGTACAGGACCCCGGATATGTACGTCAGCACGATGTATGCCTGTGAAAATAGTCCAATTTAGAGCTTTGGGACTTATCAGAACCAACCAAGACCCGGGAATTCCATTATGTTATCTGTTCTCGGGTCTTGAATGTTAGTAGAGGCACAGTATTACATGTGCATGTTTTATTTTGCATTGCAGTTATGTTTGCAATAACGCCTGCTCTCCCGATTACATTACAAAATTACAAATTTACGAGTGAAAGAATTATAATCATGTGCAGGATTCAAACCCGCGTCCATCCACCCCTATAAAAAAATATAAGGTTGCGTCATCATTTAGAAGTTTAAAACCAAATGGAAAATTGGTCTTGTTTGTAGTATAACGTAAGTCAAACTATAGGTGTTGCTCCATCCCAATACGATGGTTAAATAAAGAAAGAGAGGAAAAAATGGAGTTATGAGTCAATGTCATGTTAGCTCAGTCGGTTCAGAGCATACCCCGTTTGGATGGAAGGGTGGATGGACGCGGGTTCAAATCCCGCACATGACTACAATTTTTTCTCTATAAATTAGTAATTGTGTAACAGTACATGGACTGCCCGTGGGGTGCCTGGCTAGAATGTCACCCCCCCCCCCCCATCTCTCGTAAGAGGCGACTAAGGGTAACACACCAGAAGTTGGGCAGCAGCGCTTTCTGAAGAACTGATATCTGACACTGTGATCCCTAAGATGCCTGCCAAGCGTGGGGATTATGACAAATCCCCCCATAATGAGGGAGGCTGTGTTCAGCAGTAGATAATCCGGCTGAAACAGTAAGAGTAATGCTTTCAGGAAGTCGTTGCAGCTGCCCCGAATCTGCAGTGCCTCTGGCATGTTTAAGGACGCGCACACGGCATGTTTTTACGCAACCATACGTTTGCGTGCTGCGTCCTTGGTGGGCAGAGTCGGGGCAACACCATTCAACATCCTGGAGATGATGGATATATAATATAATGTGATATCGTTAGTTTTGTCCTGGTAGTGATCCTAGATACACAAGAAAAAAATACTTGCGGATATAAGACGACATACTGTGAAAAATATTGTTTGCTTCCTTAACGGTAGGGCTTTGAATATAAAGATTCCAGAAATATATAACTTGCAGTTTTAAGTTCAATGGAATGAAAAGACGTATAACGTAAATAAATATATAACAGTAGGCTTTTTACTTTTTAAAATAATTTTTACTTGTTTGTAGACTTTATTAAGTTGTACAATACTGTAGTAAATTATTTTAACCCATCTCGTGCAGTTCAGCCAGCGTTTACACAGTTTGCAAAAAAAATGTAGTGTTTATTTACAACATCACATTAGAAACCTTTAAAATAATCATTGTTTCTCTACAATATTATGCATGTTTTATACGTATAAACATTTCTTTTGAATCTCTTTTACTATTGAAAAAAACTCATCAAAATCCGTTGCGTAGTTTTAAAGATCTAAGCATACATAGAGGCGACAGACAGCGGGAAGCGACTTTGTTTTATACTATGTAGTGATATATATACGAGTATGGGTATATATATTATAATTAAATTATAGGTTTACGTCATCGTATAAATATTGATATCTATTAGTTCTACTGCATGAGATCAAATAGTAAAAAGTTCGCATATGGAGGTTTTAACTAAATAAGAAGCCTGATGTTACTGAAAAAATTTACTGAAATACAAAATTTTCAAAAGATCACATTTGCATCACTTACCTGAATACTGCCACAATTGACTTTATTGGCGTTAGGATAAGAAATATATAATATGTTTAATAAATAATTCTTAACCTTAAAATTATTCTTATAAATCTTGAGTGGAGACGACAAGGTATTTTTTGCAGATATTCGTTAAGTGTAGTTTGTTCAATCCGTATCGTCCTTTGTGAGCCAATATCCATATAATCCCAAATAGCTTTCAATTTAATTATGGTTATTTAATTTTGGTGAACATATTTTGATGCTAATAAACTAATCTTTTTTCAAATTTGTAATGACTCATGCCTAGATAATGTAAAGTTATATCAGTATCATACTTAGTTCTGATACTAAAACTTCACGTAAGGGAGTCAAAGTTTAAAGCATATATAAAAATAACGCTCTTTAAAGGGTATTTCACAAAATTTTGCTGAAAAAATATTCTAATGCCGCGTTCATAAAAAAAGTTATGGAGTCACTTCGAAAATAACGGACAAGAAACTCGAGGCCATTCATTATAAACTGTCTTATTATTATTATCTTTTACTCTGTTATGGAACATAAGCAATTTTTTTGCTCTTCGGAAAATCCGTAACACATATAATGACATTATAAAACTACGTAATGGCATTGAACACATACAAGCATCAAACTTAGTGTGATAATAATTCCAAAACCGAACGTATAACATTAAATTATAAAAACTGTTCAAGTGCGGGTTAACAAACAATGAATAACATATGAAAAAAAAAGAAACAATACTAAAAAGTTCAACGGTTTTATTGAAAATATATAATATTGAATATATCCAGGCGTTACTTTGTGGAAATCCATATTTAATAATAACAAATGCTTAATAATATTTAAAGAAAACATTAAATAAACATTTTAGAAAAACACTTAAAAATATAAAAATACATCTAAGACACCTAATTTTCCTGTTAAACCAACGTGACGATATAAACGCCACCTAGCCAAATGGGAAGATTTTTGACGCGTTTCGATTCTACACGAATAATCCTGTTGTTGCGGATGTTCGTGAAAGACGGTGTTCACTTACTACCAGGTGCCTGCTACTTTGCCCTCATATCCCATAAAAAATATAACCTTAGGACTTAACTTAAGACTCTTCAAGAGGGATTTCTCGAAGTCACTACCAGATACAAAGTTACTTTATGGTCACTACATATAAAAAAAACGGTCAAGCACGTGTCAGGCCACACGCAATGTAGGGTTCCGTATTAGCGCGTTATCATTGCATAATATAGAACGATTATGTTGTACTTTTTTAGCTCTTCCACTTTCTTCTTGATAAAGCTAAACAAACAAGAGAACAATTGCTGCCAAGTTACTTTTTGAATTCTATACGCGCATACGTAGTTTCAATTTTAAACCATCAACATAGTAAAACCCACAAAGGTCTATTATATTTTATTGGTTACGGACAAAAGTTATTCACGTTTTATCCCAGTTTGGTGAAATATATACCCCGAGGATCTTAATAAAAGTAGTATTGTATCACTAAATCAGTGTTTGTATTTCAAACACGTAAGTGCGGTACATTTTTCATTGGGTTTTTCCGTAATTGTGGAGAAAATCCAACTTCTAATTTATCGGCTTCCCACCTTTCCTACCGATCCCACTAGAGGTTAAACTACGTGATTTATTTGCCATAAAAATAGCTTAATCTAGCTCTTCGTAGTTTTACCTCGAAAAAATGTAAGTATAGAGGACTGGAACTTCATATAGTTACGTGCGTGACTAGAAATCGACTCCGCCTTTTTTATGTAATATTGTGTGAAACTTGCCAGGGTCAGATTCTTGTTGAGTCATAATCTTTCTGCCCTATAGGGATAGGTACTCCACACGAGTAGGGACTCGTGTGGACAGTACAACAAACTTTCTACCCTCACAAATGACAAGACAGGAAAATATTCCTTATTTTATATTGGTACAGGAATCAAATTATTATTATCATCCTTCTCTTACTCTAAATTATGTTTTATTTATTTATAGCTGATAGGCTATACTTTGACTACTATCTCAGCTGATGGTAAGTGCTGATGTGGTCGAACATATTGTTCAGGCTAACTAGAATTACTGGTTCTCAAGGACAGCTATCGGAATTCATCGGTATGTGCTTGGTGACAGATTTTCTATTTGAGGGTGGTAGCTAGCCAGGCGGGCATTTACATAATGCCTTACCACAATCAAGAATTCAGGATCGTTTTAAACGACTCCCCAAAAAAAAGGAGTGTTATGTTTTCAGGGTTCAAGTACATGTCGTGTATGTATGTATATTTATGAATTTCTTTATTCTACCATAACTTCAAAATGGCTAAACCCATTTTAATGTTTGATATATCATTAGATTCGTCATGATAGCGCAGATGACACTAGGTACATAGTAAAATAAAACAATCAAACTGGCGGATTTTAGACACCATATTGTGAGAAAATAAATTGCTTTTTTCACCCTAACCGTGTCCCCTAATCGAGTGGGGTACCGAAATGAAGGGCTTTAAAAACGTATAGTTTTAATTTAAATGGAACGATAAAACGCTTAACGAAAATAAATATAATTCTAGGATAGCCTGAACAATATCTTCGACCACATCATCACTTACCATCAGGTGAGATAGTGGTCAAAGGCCAGCCTATAAGCTATAAAAAAATGTAGTCAGGTTTTTTAATTTCTAATTAATTTATACTTGTTTAGTCCGCTTCCCTTATACATGCGTATATTCTTGTTTTTGACATACATATATGTATATCAAAAATTATGAAACAACAACACAAACTTATGTCTAAAACAATAAATTATCACGGACGTGATTTGTTTTTCAATATTTCATATTGTAATTTGTTTTTATATATTGGTATATAAATTCGCATGTTGGTAGGATATTTCGCGAGTCCTACCAGCCCCGAGTACAAAAGCTGTCACCAGGCACCTAACGCCGTGTTTCCGGAGCTGTAAAGTTATTCTATGTTAGCCAGAAATACATCTTCTACCGCATCAGTCAGGTCATATAAAACATTTCCACAGAAATTCATTTCTGCGCACAAAAGTTTATTTCATTCCAAAACTTCAAAGCTTTATTTGATTTACGCAAGTATAGAGAGGCAATTTCGTCCTCTGTTTAGTCAAGTTTCTTTAATCATGTTTTCGTCCAAAGCTGAATAATGCTTTATATTCGTGTCATTTCATATGCATTTGTCCTTCTTGTATATCTGTACTACAAAAAACTACTTAAAGTAATTGAAATTTTTCACGATTCAGTAGCCTGCCTAATATTTTTAGTGGTTTTTAAATATAAATTTTGAAGCAGTGATAGCTCAGTGGCATTGGCTAAGGACTGCCGTGCCGCAGGTCCATGGTTCGAATCCCGCCGCGGGCTTCACCGCATGGTGGAAAGGCATTTTGCGAATGCCCGCCTGGCTAGCGACCACCCCCAAGTAGAAAATCTGTCGCCAAGCACCTAGCGGTGTATTCCGGAAGCAGTCCTTGGGAGCCAGTGAAATTACAGGCACATGGGACTTAACAACTATGTCTCAAGGTTCTCAAGGTCGCAGTGCAATTCGTGACTTGACGAAATGCATCTGTTATAGGCAGAGGTTAGTCCGCTTAACTTCAAGTGGGCCTCGTGCTTGAGCCGTCACAATTTCATTTAAAAAAAAGATTGATAGTAAACAATAATTAATTAACGTTGTTTTAATAAATAACTCATACACTGCCTTAACCAGTACTCACGTATACATTTGCTGTATCGCGATCTTTTAAGTCTTACTTAGCTCTATTTTTGACCTGATTACCTACTTTCATTTAAGTATTAGAAGATTAAGAACCGCAACGTCACAATCGAGATTTCAAATAATAGGTAATTTTATCTGAAGCTTGACGACTTGCACCTCTTCATCGCCTTTAATATATACTTAATTAAAAAGGTAATTAAAGAACTGAAGAAAAGCCTAACCCATGATTACCTTATTTGGTCGATTGCTCACGTTCGCAATTTAGTTCAGCTTCTGGCATAGGCTTCGTTTATAGACTCTCGAATGAGACCACGTAAAACATATAAGTAATTCTAGTCGAATTTCTGCCTCACTATTTGAATATACGTACGACATTTGGGCAGTCCGAACTAAACCAGCAACGAATCATTGAATTTGTTTTGGCACCAGCTATTGGTAGCGTTTGATACCTAAATGCAATGGTTATATAGAGTTATAGAATTAGAAATGAATATAATTTGGTTAATATTATAAAATCACGATGGCATCAGCGATGCAATCACATTTTTCGTCTTCTAGTTGTTAAGACATGAATATACAGTACAAGGTTAATAAACATCTGTTATTACTTTGATACTTCATCTTCGACATCTTTATTTTATAAACTTACTACTACTCTTATCCCACGTAAAGTAGAATTGCAAATCAATAATCTTCCACTCCGATCTATTAGCAATCCTCTTAGTGCCCGAAACTTTTATACCTACACATTATCCTATACGAATTTCATCCTTACCTTTTCCAGTATTCGGAATCCACATTCATATTTATTACTTTTCTAGTTACTGATAAATAAACAATTGACATGCAAATTCCCGCCAAATATTACCTTAATCAATGAACGACTTTCTTATGTTTAAAAATATTTACATTCGAAATTAAATCAGTTATGAGCGGCTAGGAGCGCAGAGGAGTATTCTCTATTCTTCTACCAACAAAAACGTGTCCATAAATAACAAACTGGTGAGTATTTAAAATACCAACAAAACAGTGCACAAAAATAACATAAAATGGTGTGAGGTTTGTGTGGATTTATTTCATTTGTGAATATAAAAGATCAATCAATGAAACTAAACTCAGGGATTTACATAGTGTAACATTCATATGAAAATTTGCAAACGATAGTTTTTATTTACTAAATACCAAAAGTAAAGTATAAAGATATACAACGAAACGACATTAACGATACAGTGGTAGTATGTATAACCATAAAACATTAAGGCATCTTTTCAAGGGGTATGATATCAACTCGAAACATTTTTGTTTTTAATTTAAGAGCAACATTCAGAATCTTCAACAAAAATATAGGGCGGGTAGTGACGCAACACTTCCGTTATTTTTTTAAAAACGTTTCCCGTGAGTGACTATTATGTCTCGAGAGAATATTTTCATCGTTTTATTAATATTTAATTTATTTTATAGTTTTTAGACGTTTGAACTGCACACTTAATATTTCTAAATAACATAAATAAATCATAACATAAATTACAAGCACTATCGCGTGCTAAACGAAAATATATTTAACAAATTATTGGAGCACAAAATTTTATGCCAAAGATACAGTCTAGTAGTCTGGTTGATGGCCGCGCACCGTCCCCTATGACGGTTAAAGTAATACAATTGGAGCACGTAATTTCGGCTAGAAATGTCGAGTCCAGATGGCCGAGGAGGTTTAGGCATCCGACGCGATATCGGAGGGCGCGGGTTCGATTCCCGCCTTGGGCATGAAAAAATCGTACTCCAATAATTTGTTAAATGCACACTTAATACTTGTCAGCAGGCATTTACTAATTGATTACTTCATTTATTATAACTTTGAAGGCATAACGTTAACAATTGTATTGTTTTCAAAATAAGGTTAAATTTACAATAAACTCCATCTTGGGCTTAAACTTCTTGATTAAAATTATAATCGATGAATGAATGAGTGCATGTTTGAATTTACTTCGAAGATCTTTCAAGTAACCACAGAGTTGGTAATCAGAAGTCTGTTATGTATTGTGAGATTGAAAATCGGTAATTGTAACTTTTACTATCCGAGTAATATTAACCAGGACACTACTTGTAGATCGAGAAAGAGGCCCTTAACACTTTTCTGCGGGCAGCAATATTTACACGCCCGTTATTCGCAGGGCATTTATGGCAATATTTTGTCACATTATATAGTTATGTATAAAATAATTTATTAGAAGTACCGCCTTTTTTATTGTTGGAACGTCTGTCTTTATTTTCATCCGAGTTAAAACACTTAACCCCTGATTTTGCACACTATGTCCATTTTAGTTTTTTTAGCTTTTCAGTGGCTGCCCTCCATTTCTTCATTTACCTGTATTGTAAGTTTGAGCCCAATCTTTGCACAGGAATCCTCTGGAATAGAGGGAGTTGCCACCAGGTCTCGCGCGGTGGCTGATTTGTCACGGCCTACAGCTGATGTAGGTAAAATTCTTAACAGATGTATTTATTTACTGCTGAACAAACTTCTTAATCCATTTTGAATTATCACCGTAGCTAAAGATTTAACTTTTAAATAAATTCCACCTATGCAGATATTTGTTAGTTCATTCGTACCTACTTTTTACGTGTGGAAAATGACGAGAGTAGTTATGTACTAGTGGATGTAGAACGAAATCGTTCCCTTAGTACCACGAAAAAGACTAGCATCATCTACTTACGTTGGGTTAGAAGTTTATTTTTTTCAAAGCTCCAGGGAACAATTAAGAGTATTTGACATGAAGTTCAGATTGATACCTCCACGCGTTCCTGAGAAAAAGGGTCTTGACAGACAGATGGTCAACAAAGTGATCCTTTAAGGTATCGTTTTTCCCTTTCAAGAAACGGAATACTAAAAACAACTTATATCTGCTGATCTACACTAAAATGAAAAATCTCTGCTATGTCACTAAGCGCAGTAACCCTCTGCGACCTTCTGCCTGATATATTTCTTGATTGTTCACGTTGACAAGCAATTTGTTTGTTTGATTACAACTATATTTCTCCTAGAAGTTACCACCGCGTATACGTCATAGGGTCTCTAATCGTAGTAAAATATAGGTATATCGATATATATTAGTATTATCCCCAAATCTTTCATAATTGTGATTGTGTGTCGGTTTGTTGATTTGTCCTTCTATCACGCTGCATGGGATCGACGGAGTTTTGTGCACAGAGATAGTTTAAGGGCTGGAGATAGCCTAAGGCTGCTATTTATTCTGAAAATATGTAAATTTTGCTGTAAAACATCATCACTCATATTACACGAAGAAGTGATGGCTCAGTGGCTTTGGCTATGGACTGCCGTGCAGCAGGTCCATGGTTAGAATCCCGCCTCAGGCTTGAGCTTCACCGCATGGTGGTAGGGTATTTTGCGAATGCCCGTCCGGCTAGCGACCACCCTCTAGTAGAAAATCCGTCGCCAAGCACCTAGCAGTGTGTTCCGGCAGCAGTCCTTGAGAGCCAGTAAAATGAAAGGCACATGAGACCTAACAATTGTACGAATGCATTTCTTATAGGCAGAGGTTACTCCATTTATCATCAGGTGGGCCTCGGGCTTATTCCGTCACAATAACATAAAAAAAACACTGAATAGTAATTTTATCTATGTTTTATTGGTATGAAAACTATATTTTGAACATTCAGTACTGCAAACTATATTTTGACTTGAAGACGTCTCTAAAATGGTTTTTATAGAAACGACAGTAAAATACTTTTTAGATACTAGCATATCTGCATTTACCATCGTGCACTTATACCATCGAGCTGTGGATTATAGGGGGGTTATAGCGGTAAGGCGCGACTATATTCCGAATAAAGAAAAATAAATTTAGCCTTTTACCGTGCTTCAACCACAGGAATAAAGAATATTCATGTGCTTAAATTATCGTGCGCCTACGCCATCGAGTAGGGAAGGGGAGTTGAAAAAGTGCAAATGTTCCAATATAAAATGGCCTATCAAAAAAAATAGGAACTAAGTTGAAATTTGGTACGAAGAAACGTCTTATAGCACAGATAAAGGAAAAATTGCGAAAAGCATACATTTTTAGTTATATCATAAAATGAAATTATTATATATTTTAGAATAAATTATTATAAATTGATATAATTATTAAAATCATTAGTATACTCAAGCTCGGAGTAAATTTAAAGCACAACACGCCTCGTGGCGAGCGAAAATGTTCACCAGATTATTTAATCATAAATTCACGCGCTTTGACGCCGTTTGATAAATTGGAATATATCATCATGCGAATCCACCTGGATAACTTTCATTACACACAATAATAATAAGATTATCAACACAAGTGTAAATTAATGAAAAAAGTAAAAAACCTGACTGCAAATTGTTTTTTTTTTAATGCCTGATAGGTTAGCCTTTGACCACAATCTCACCTGATGCTAAGTGATAATGTGGTCGAAGATGTTGTACAGGCTAACCTATAGGTTACCTATAGCCAGTACTTCTATAGAAGTACTGGCTCTCAAGGACAGCCGCCGGAACACACCGTTTAGATGCTTGGCGACAGACTTTCTACTTTTAGCAATATTTTTTTTGTACCTAACAAAATTACAAGTACGAGAGAAAACTGTGCTGGATTTGAACCCGCGTCTATCCACCCCTTTAGCCGGGGTATGCTCTAACCAATTGAGCTAACAAGACATAATGACTCATAACTCTAATTTTTGCCCTCGTTTTTCAAACATCGTATCGGGATGGAATTTTTGTAATGTAATTCGCCACGCAGGCGTTATTGCAAACATGACAACATTATAAATATATCCTACCTATTTACATACTACAAGATTACGTTTAAGTTGAAAATGTTTATTCCCGTAAATGTGTCCTGACTCCATTTTACTGTAAAATCATTTGTTATCTTGCCTGAAAATAATATGAATGTTTTGTATCACCGCAGGGTAAAAACCAGTTACTAGTCACATAAAGTTTATTATACTAGCTGTTCTATCCCCTGTCCACCATATTTTCTCTCTTTATAGAGCCTTTGGGGCTATAAAACATGAAAAAGTGTTTATATAAATATAAAACCAATTTATATGATCATAGCAGATTAAAAACAACGTGCAGAGTATATAAAAGTATGACAAATTAAAAATAGATTATCTTTTAGGTACTTACTAAACAATCGGCAAAGTTTGCATGGTAGTAGGGTATTTCTAGCCGCCTGGCTAGCTTAGTAGCTAGCCAGGGTGCGGGTTTGAGGGTCGTCAAGTAAAAAAATCTGGCAAAAGCTAACTTTTTAGAATAACCTATTGAAGCAGTGATGGCTCAGTGGCATTGGCTATGGACTGCCACGCAGCAGGTCCATGGTTCGAATCCTGCCGCGGGCTTGAGTTTCATCGCATAGTGGGAGGGCATTTTACGAATGCCCGCCGGGCTAGCAACCACCCTCAAGTAGAAAATCTGTCGCTAAGCACCTAACCGTGTGTTCCGGCAGATGCCCTTGAGAGCCAGTTAAATTACAGACACATGAGACTTAACAATTCATTTCGAACGGACAACAAATTGTGACCTAGTGAATAAGTAGGAAGTGATAAATGAAACAGAAAAATGTATGTATAATGTGTTAAAATAAGGTACGTACAGACATATTATGTTAGTTATAATATAATAGGACTGTTATTGTATATCGAGTATATATTATTATATATGTAGTGACAAAAATCTAGAAAGATATGTTAAGATGATTTGGACATAAGGAGATAATGAATGAAATGAGATTGACTAAACAGGTCTACATGGGACAAGTGAACGGAAGTGTTGGAAGGGGAAGACCTAGGCGAACGTTCCAATATGCGATTGAAGATGTTCTGAAAGAAGGCTAGGCCAGGAGTACCCTAAACCGACGCTTATGTATGAACGGATTGATGATTGTAGATGAAGCGAAAGAGATATGTAAGGATCGTAGCAAGTGGAAATATGTGGTCTCTGCATACCCCTACGGGATAGAGACGTGATTTTATGTATGTGTGTATAATATTCTTTTTGTAATCTATTTTTAAACGACGTTTAAAACGAATGGGCCCGAGTTTCTTGCTCGTTCTTCTCGCAGTGGCTCTATAAATTTTTTTGTAAACGCGGCAGTAGATGTAGAGTCAATATAATAAATTACAAAATGTATCTTCATAAGAGCATCGATGACGCCCAAATTAAAGAAACAACTTTCTTCGAGTTTAAAATAATAATAAATTATATCATTACTTATTAAGATTACCTTCATAAGGTGTAATGTAGCTGAGTTGGAGTAGCTAGCAGTTTTGGAGTATTTTTTCATAATAAAATACCCCTTTCACTACTTACCATATAATATGTATCCGAAGGCTGTTCCATAGCGTTCCCGTAGATAGCCAATAGTCTCTGCACGTGGAACGGCGCCCAGCAAATGAAGAAAGATAGCGCCACCGCAACTGCAAGAGAAACCCATTCAATGCTCTTATCGGAAATACTGGGATCACAATCAAGGCTTTTCCTTGCCCCGAGAGGCCCAATATAATAGCGCGATATCTGTTGAAATAGGTTAAGAGCGACAGAATATTTGTAAATGCAAAATTGGGGCTTTTTTCACAAGTCCAGTTGATGTCGGTAGGGTCATTTATTTGCATTGATAATTACTGTTGATCGTGAATTCAAATAATTTTGTTTATCGGAGGCCTACAAAATGAATTGGATTTTGAAGCGCTCCTTTAACAAGGGCCGCGTACCACATTTAACACGGTACATATTGTTTGAATTGCTCGTACCGTAGCTTACTTAGTATATCTTAAGCGATCAACTAAGTTGAGCAACGCCCGCTGCTGTCATGAGTCGGATAGTTGGTCGCTTGTGGCATTACTATAATTGAACGCTTCCGTGCTTCGGAAGGCACGTCAAACCGCTGGTCCTGGTTGTTAAATTAGGATGGCAGTCGTTATAGCATGGTGGTAGGACCTTTTTTGGATGCCCTCTTGGCTTGCTACCACCTTCTAGTAGAAAATCTGTCGCCGAGCACTGAACGGTATGTTCTGACAGATGTCCTTGAGAGCCAGACAATTCAAGGTAAGCCTGAACAACATCTTCGATCAGATCATGACTTACTATCAAGTCAGATAGTGGTCAAAGGCTAACCTATCAGCTGTAAAAAACCCTACGTTATGTTTTTACTAACTTCAAAATGGAGGTAATCCGATCGCCACATTTGTATCTAACAATATTGAAATTGCCATATTAGGTATTTTGCAATTGCAATATTATTAGAGCATCCAAAAAAATAGGTATAATTTAATATGTGTATGTAAGTATGTTGGAACAAATATTTCTCCGAAACAATTATTCGGGTTATGTTTTTTTTTCTCTTACATTTAATTAACTTAGGGAAGAAGGTTTTGCCAAAGATTATGAAGAAACTTGCACTTATAATCTATATACCATGATCGTGTAGAAATATTTACCAAACTTTCCTACAAGCGCGATAAAACTTATAAAAAATCAATATCCACAACCACAAAATCAAGTCCACACGACCAATCAAAACGTCAAGCTATAGAATATAAATGTTTTATCGCAATGAATTCTCGTTGAATACTTACTTATAACTATGTATTCAAGCCATGAACCTACACCTACGACTATAAGACATAGTTACCATTGATACTAAGGGTAGGGAAGAGGCGACTAAGGGTACCACACCAGAAGTACCGGGCTAGGATGTCACCTCCCCCCCTCCCCAGTCTCACTTACACTACACACTAAGGGTAGCACTTTCTGAGGAACTGATATCTCACATTGCGATCCCCAAGACGCCTGCCATGAGTGGGGATTATGGCAAAGCCCCATATTGAGGGAGGCTGTGGTCAGCAGTGGACTATCCAGCTGATACAGTATATACAATACTACAGCTACTACAATCAAATCATTTAAACAACCTATAAGTCATTGCAGACTCACAGGCAGTGCAAATGCTCCAGCTCACTACAAATGACACCCCGATGAATTGCAATGCTTATTCGTTGAGCCAAATAAGTGCCAGCATTTTGACCACATGTTGCATCGACCAAGCGCTCTGATAAATTTTGAAACGATGAGCTCCCGGTCCCCACGGAAATTATGTATGTGTTATTTTTTTAAGACTACCGCTTAAAAGCAGGATCAAAGTTCTTAGCTGTACCAGCTTATCCCATAATTTAATATTATACATACGAGTTTCATTTCATAATTTGTTTTTGCTAACAAAACCTCCTAAAGTAATTGTAGATAAGTACTAACAAACGTGAATTGGCTTAATACAACCAAATATCATTCTTTGTCAGTAAGCTTGCAATATCTTACCTAAAATAAAGGCAGTACGATACGATATTAACCCGTTAAGCCCATATCTAAGCCTAGCTAAGTTCAAATAACTATTATCCCGGCAATTGGTAAACTGGGATAGCAATTTCGTTCTATCCTCTCGCGTGTTTAAGTTTAGAATATAAACTAATTCACAATAATTGGAAAGGAGTTCGTAGAATTGAAAATACTGTTTATGCTACTGCGTTTAAGTGTATTACACTTAAAGCTTTTGTAATTTCTTTAAACAGGGTTGGTAAGTCGGTAGCGTATGAACCTACACATAATTATAAAGGTTAAGACTAATAACAATTAATTAGTCATAAGGTTTAATTCATGATCGCTGTATTCACAAGAAATTTCAGCATATATACTACGAAAAAGAGCTTTTTTGATGATTGATAAAATTATCATAAAGTTATGAATCTATTATTAATAAATAGAACGTGAAGCGCGAGCGAAGCGTCTCAGTTTCAGCTTGGGCAAAAGTGCTTTCGTATGTCTATTCCGGATTTCCGGTTGTTCTCCTCTACAGCTTGCATTTCTCAACCGATTCTCGTAATTTTTTTGAGTAGGTTTGATAATTATATTGAATTTATTTGTTAGTACCGTTTTTGGAAATATTTCAAATCGTCGGAGATATCGAGTTTGAAAAAGATCATATTTCAGTCACAAGGTCTTCAATTCAGAGAGACGCTTATGAATATAGAGTATAAAACAGTAAGAATGGCTCTAAACTGAAACCAAAAAAAATAGGTACAGAAATCTTACCCAGCATTCTTATTACTCTCCTCTGCGATGTGCCATGTCTGTACTGCATCGGAGCACTCGACCTCTCATGACTGTCGACGGACAGCTTCTTCACAGGATGAAGTACTCTGGATGTCCGCAACTTCATGCCGATCAGCGCATACAGCACCGATATCAACGACATAGGCACCACGAAGAACACGAAACTCGAAATAATAAACACTTGGTGCACACCCAATCCAATCAATGTACAAGCACTTGTTTTTTGACCGTTTTCCTCATCGTACCTAATGCCAAACTGCATCGCTTGAGGTACAGCCATACATAACGCGCACACCCACACAGCGACTATAAAACGCACCGCTCGCGATAACTTCGACATAGTATGAGACATAAAGGGGCGACATATGGCAATATACCGCTCCACTGTGAATGCTGCTATTGTCAGTACCGTCGCATTAGCAGACGTTTCGGACGCGAGACCCACCGTTATACACATAGCTTCGCCGAGAGGGTAAATATACGGATTCCATAGTCTGTATAGTTCTAGTGGCAGCCCGCAAACTAGAAGTATAAGATCGGAAATAGCTAAACTGAAGAGATAAAAGTTGGTAGCTGTGTGCATAGAACGGTTTCTTGATATCACTACACAAGTGCTGAAATTACCGAGGATACCTGTCACGAATATAATGGCATATATCAGTGTCAATGGCACTATAACGTCTAGGTCGTAGGGTTCAGTGAACCCTGAAAATGTCAAGTTTGTTATGTTTAACACAAAGTACGTATCACCAATCTCACTCTCCATGACTTTGTGTTCCGGCAGCATTGACTCTTTACCTGTGGACAAAAGCAAAAGAAAAATCAGCTTTTTCTTATATGGATGAATTAATACAGTCACTAGTATAATTTGAACTAACTAGGTACTACTAAATAATACTGGCAAGTGCGAGTCGGACTAAAGTAACACACAACTTATTTGTTGTTTTTTTTTATATTCTTCACCTCATACCTGTGTTTTTTGCCAGTGATTACTTTACTATGACACTGAGACTAACTTTGGCCGTTATGGAAAAGCTCAAAGTCGCTCAAAGAGCTATGGAGAGAAGTATGCTTGGAGTTTCCTTGCGTGATAAAATCCGGAACGTGGTTATCCGCTGATGAACCAAAGTCGCCATAGCTGTCAGATTTCTCTGTGCGGTGTGTTGTTGAATTGGCAATGTGCTTGCTTGATGAGCTATGGGGAAGAACCGATGGGGAAGAAAGGTGCTCGAGTGGTTACCACATACCACCGCAAGACTTAGAGTTAGTAGGCCCCCACTAGGTGGACTGACGAAATTGTAAAAGTCGTGGGTAGACAATGGTCACAATCGGCTAGCCGTTCTTTTTAGCGTTCTAAGGGGCCTCCCCCGTTTTCACGTTCCTTCAACAGTGGACGTCTTCCGGCAGATTATGGTGATGATGATTTCATTTCCGTTCATAATGTTTCCTGTTCTATAAGTTCGACGTTTTATGTATTATCATTTTTACAATGGAGCAACAGAAAAAAATTAGAAATAAACTGTATTCCGTAATGGAATCGCTACATTCTCAATTTTTGTATTTTATAATAGGTGGGGTTGACCGATAGACGCACAGACAGCTTAGACATAGTAATAGTATTATCTTTTAGAACCCTAAAATGTATATAATATAACATACTGAAAATCATACTAAATTCAAGTCGGGACTTAGGCCCCGTCTAGAGTTCCGGATAGCAGCAACCCGTGACAAAAAATATTTTGTTGGTGTTTACACAACGTATAAATATATAATATAGTTAATTATATAAACATCATAACAGTGGGTTTTTGGATGTTTAGTTTTTCATTTTGGGTACTTTTCTTTCCACCAGAGGTTTACTAGATTTGTAGTGCAATATTATATTATCTTAATCTTATGTAATCTAAAGAATTGTATATTATATGAAATAAAAAATATCATAGAAGTCGTTTTCAGTATTTTTACGTGCCGTATCCAACAACATATTTTGTATTATTGTATTCATAACTCGATCAGTTATTTAGACGGACCCCGTAACAAAAATGGTTTACTATTTTGACTGACCCCATATTCTCTCAATTTTTAAAATAAAATATATAAAAAATACTTGTTTAAGCAGCTCTAGACGATGACACCACATAATGGTAGGGAGCAAAAACGTTTTATTCCGGCTAATTCCCTTTTTTGTTAAAACTAATTTATTTTTTATTTAGGATCTTAAGTTCAATAATTTGTGTCAACAATCTTAAAAAAACTATTTACATTTCTATATTAGTATATCTGTTTCCGAGCTTTCTAATGACTCGGCAGACAGACGAATTATAATAAGCCGAAACAAACTTAACCTTCACTACTGACTTACTAAACATAATTGGAATCTTATAAAACAGGATATTGAGTAAGCTGTTAAGTTATATAATATTATGCTAATGATTATTTATATTTACATATATAATCAGTATAGTCACAGATGACATAATACTAGTATATTATTTAAAATATAAAAATGTGTGTTGTCTGTGTTAGCTACCACTCCCCTCCGAAACAATAAGGATTTTCATTAAATTCTATATACAACTTAGATTCCTAAATATAATATCCCAAATTCCTGAATAGTTCTCGAAGGAGCGTCGCGTCGTATAACCAATATCCAAGTGGTTGAAACAGCGGGTGGAAGCAAGAAGGTTGTAAAACTATGTAAGGGTAAAAAGAATAACAACTTTCCCTCAAGTGTGCGTAGCGTAGCTTTCTAAGGGCCTTTTTCACGAAACTATGGTACAACTAATACAAAGATAAATTAAATCCCTGTAAACAACACAATATAATAGACATTAGTCACCATATACATTCAATGATTTTGCAATATTTTAAATTTGACATGATATTGACTTTTATGAAATTTTACATCGGCTGTAGGAAAGGAAGAAACCTAATCCAAGATTAAAAAGATCGACCGCCTAATTAGAAGGTATAGTTCCTTAAACTAAAAATAAATTTCACCTTATTTGTACACTTGGTATTTAAAATATGACAAAAATACATTAGTATGGAAATCGCTACGAAGACACAATTACCATAACTAACCAGACTACTAAGCACATCCGTGCTTCGGAGGGCACATTTTAAGCTTTCGGTCCTGGTTTTTGTATTAGTAAGACTGTCGTGATAGCACGGTGGTAGGGCATTTTAGGAATGCCCGCCTGGCTAGCTTTTTTTATGTTATTCGCCTTTTTTTTATAATGAATAGACACGCATTTGACCACAGTCTCACCTGATGGTAAGTGACGACGCGGTCGACGGTGGAGCATGCTTGCCTTGAAGATATTTATTCACTCTGTATTTGAAGACATCCAGATTGTAGCTTTCGGGGAACTAAGACGCTGGGAGGGTGTTCCATTCCTTCGCTGTCCGTATTATAAAGATGGACGCAAATCGCTTTGTGCGGACAGGATGAATGTCAACCATATACGGATGCCGTGTTTCCGTACGTCTTGTTGTCCGGTAGTAGAAAGGAGATGCAGGAATTAAATAACGCCGTTACACTTGTTAAGTCTCATGTGCCTGTAATTTTACTGGCCCTCAAGGACAGCTGCCGGAACACACCGTTATGTGCTTGGCGACAGTTTTTCTACTTGAGGGTGGTAGCTAGCCAGGCGGGCATTCGCAAAATGCCCTTCCACCATGCGGTGAAGCTCAAGCCCGCGGCGAGATTCGAACCATGGACCTGCTGCACGGCAGTCCATAGCCAATGCCACTGTGCCATCACTGCTTCGAAAAGCTGTCACCGTCAAGTAGAAGGTCTTTCGGCAAGCGGTAACGGTGTGTTCCGGCAGCTGTCCTCGAGTCTACATCATCACCAGGCGAGTTTGACGCATCTTCTTTAAATAAATAAAATAAAATCTTTCGTATTTAACCTAAAATTATACATTCGTATGTAGTTCTTTTTTCTATTTACGCTTAAATCCAAATTGGACACATTGGCGTCTTTTGTAAGATGACGAATAAATCACAGAATTAATTTAATATGAGGATTGACATTTATGAGTGTGTAACCCGATTTTGGACTTTACCGCTAACAAAATAAAAACTATTGCATATGCATTAATTTTATAGTAGTTTGGGTGCATCAGAATTACGACCAATGTCATATTTTTAATGCACTCATACATTCCAACGCTATGAAGATATTATAAATACATTTGTAGACCAGTTTGCGGTTTAATAAAATTTACGAGTCTTCACAATATTTTATTGCTAGATATTTTGATTTAATGCTTTGAATCTCATAAAATTATAATACACTGGTAGGTAAATAATTTCCTCTATTAGTTAATTAAGTTGTTAGGCACAAATAAATCGCTATACTATACCTATTACCAATATTGTTCGGATTAGTTCTCTTATTTTCTTTACCCTCGTCACATTCTGCGTATAGAGAACTATCCATTCGAGCGTCCATCCATGTTTTTTGATGTAATTACAACCACTACTGCCTTCCCAAGCAATCTAATGTTAAGCTTTATTGATTTACAATATGTTCCGTTACCATTTATACCCACACTAAGACGTACCTATTTTTTTTTAATGTTATTGTGAAGGAACAAGCACGAGGCCCACCTGATGTTAAGCGGTATCCTCTGCCTATAACAGATGCATTTCATCACAAGTGACGAACTGCACTGCGTCCATCACCTTGAGACATAGTTGTTAAGTCTCATTTTGCCTGTTATTTCACTGGCTCTCAAGGACTGCTGCCGGAACACACCGTTAGGTGCTTGGCGACAGATTTTCTACTTGAGGGTGGTCGCTAGCCAGGCGGGCATTCGCAAAATGCCCTTCCACCATGCAAAAAACCTACTGTACAAACGAAGCTTACCCATGCAAAAGCGGATATCAATAATTGACAGTGGATGGGTGTGCCTTCGTGAATAACAGGAACACGCCTCCTCATCAATAATACTTATCCAAAGACTTTTTTCCAAATGTCTGCCTTTTTTATAAGAATATGTGAGGTGAAGTCCTTGCGAGTGAAATATGTTTTGTACGTTTCCAAACACTAAAGTTACGCCGTTTAAAAAAATACAAGAAAAACATTTATGAAACCTGCCTACAAAATTTCACGGGCATCGTTTTAGAAATGCGACCTGTAGTCTGTAGAGGACCAAACTAGGAAATCTAGACACACAAAAGCAGTTTTGCTCAAGCAGAAACGGAGACGCTTCGCTCAAGCTTTGCGCTCACTCACTCGTGTAGTAAATAACTCCCGTGGCATATAATATTGCAACAAATCACACAATGTGTATAATAATAACACTTATTTTACTCCCGTTTGGGGTCCCGGGTTAGAATTGCACCTTCCAATGTCTTCCAGTGTCGTAAGACGCGATGAAGGTAAAAATAGCAGAAGGTGGCAGCAGTGCCTTCTAAAGAACTGCCATCTTAAACTGCGATCCCCAAGTGGGGGAAGCTTTTGGAGTAAAGATAGCTTGTTTTGACTTATCATATAAGATACAAGCATTTTCAGTGTTTTGGTTACTTATGGCAACTTTTCTCATTGTTTACGTGGGTGACACCGCGCGGGTCGCATAAATAAGATACCTATTCACTCGCGTTTTGAAAACCCCCTTATTGTACTTAACCGGAAACACAGACTCAGGCAGGGTGTTACATTCCCTGGCGGTT
Source organism: Plagodis pulveraria (assembly GCA_963890685.1). NCBI lineage: Eukaryota > Metazoa > Arthropoda > Insecta > Lepidoptera > Geometridae > Plagodis > Plagodis pulveraria. The sequence continues at coordinate 11,011,074 of OY982958.1, read as the reverse complement.
CGTATGATGAACGAAGAAGCAGATCGCTTCATTCGTGTCATTAATGGAATTTCCACCATACAGCGCTGGCGCTTCTAAATATCCCTGGATTTCCGATTATAGAATAGGGATGGCGGAATGGCACACTCCCCGAAACGTATCCAATAAAACCGATAAACAAGCGACTTTGCGGCGATGCTCGGGACTCTGTCTTTTTCTGGAGACTCTGGATATATCAGGTGTTATGTCTCTTCAGCAAGAGTCCTTCTTGCTGGGTGCCACTCCAGTGTAAGATATCCTGCTTCAAAGCAGTAGTGTGCAAATATCACAGTGTTCCAATTGAAGGGCACTGTAGCAAGTGAAATTACTGCGAGAAAACGAGACATAGAAACTAAATTCTCAGAGTGATGAGCGCAATGCAGTGTCAACAAGAACGAGAAAAATAACACTCCTGTATAATTGACAAGCGTAACCATGCTTACCATCCGGCATGACTTGTCCTCACTTTATGACATAATCCCCTTTTCACCAGACATGTTTTCGGCCAATTTAATTATGTGTACAACAAGCTCCAATACTAATAAATAATGGCTGTGGTAGAGATAAAGCATGATTTTAAGGTGGATTATTTTACCACACACAACTACTTAGAAGAGCTTAAGCTTCCCCAGGCCAGCGTTTAGTTAGAGCTTAATAGTTCAAGTTAGACTGGAACTTTACTATTACTTAGAGTATGCGACACTTAGAAATGCTCTATAGACACTTACAAATCTATATCTATACGTCTGTATCTACACTAATCTATACTAATATTATATAGAGGAAGGATTTGTATTTATGTATTTTTGTATGTAACGAATAACCACAAAAACTGCTCGACCGATTTGAAAATGTTTTCACCGTTAGAATCCTACATTATTGCTGATGAACATAGGCATATACAGTATTATCAAAAAAAATATTTAAAGTTTGTTAAATGCCCGTGTGAAGCCGGAGCGGGCCGCTAGTCATACTAATATTGTAAAGAGGAACGATTTGTATTTTTGTATGTAACAAATAAACATAAAAACTACTGGACCAATTTAAACAACTTTTAGAATCATGCACTATCCTTGATGAACATAGGTTATATTATACTTTAAAAAAATTAAAAAAAAAATCGTATAAAAACATCGATAATGTAACCCAACGTATGAAAAAATACTAAAAATCGTTATATCGCGTACGCTGCGGAAATTGTTGACAATAGAGGAAAGTGATGTTTTTAAGTTTATTCGTTGCATACAAAAATACAAATCATTCCTTTTTATAATATAAGTGTAGATATATATTAGTACTCATATGTAGATTATAACCAAAAGTTGAGGGGGTCGCCATAGTCACCACGCTTGGGGATCGCAGTGTAAGCAGATAACTCTATAGAAAATGCTATTATTATGATGATACCTTATATTATTATGATGATACCTTATAGGTATTATTATGATATTTCCCCTTCGTCGCTCTTCCGAATCCCACAAAAGATGTGAGAGGTTCAAGTCTATCCTGGCACCCCACTAGGGATGGGTATTTCTAAATAATACAAACGCGCTAAGCGAAAATCACAAAATTACTCAATTCGAGTCGGAATCGTACCTACGTCTCCCGATTTTACGCGCCAGGTGCTTTAACCGCTGATCGCTCGAATGAGTTGAAATTTTGTGATCTAATTGAGGAATCAGGAATAAGAGATGGTGCGTGGCCATCAACATTACTACTAGAATTTATCTGATCGAAAGAAGTTTTTTTGCAAACAATAAACTCGTGTAATGATGTCCTTACCCTTCTATATTTCTAAATATGATTACAAGCACTATCGCGGGCGCGATAGTGCTTGTAATCATATTTAATAGATAAGCGAAAATCATATTTACAAATTAACGAGTGCAAAATTTGTCATCTCGAGTGGGCCATGCCCCCGGTTTTACGCACCGGGTACCTTAACCACTGGGCCATCGAGGATCGCTCCGATGAGACGAAATTTTGAACTCTAATTGTATTACTTCAACCGTTATAGGGGACGGTGCGTGGTCATCAACCAGACTACTAGATTTCATCTAAAATCGAGAGACATGGGGTCAATTTTACTCGAGGTAAGAAAATTATTTTTTACTCCAGTGTAGAATCTCTTTTTTTAATTACCTTTTAATAAAAGTAGTATTTATGTAGTCAGTAACCAAACCATATTATTACCGAATTTGTCCTGAATTTCTCGTCATATGAACTAAATCCTGTATATACGTATATTAGTATATCATTGTATATATTATCTGCAAAATTTAACCGGTTACCTGAGTAAAAAATACAGTCTCAGTACAGTACACAGTAGGAGTCAGTCACAGTAGGATGTTCACGGTAGGAGTTTAGGGACCCCGTCCATTTATTTTCACGTAACAAAAATTGCTCTGTAGGTAAAACTAGATCTTATATCATATTGTTATGAACTTAACCATTTATATTTATATATTATCTTATATAATTTATATTTATTTACCCCGTGGGGTACCGGGTTAGAAAGTCACCTCCCCATTTCTTCCACGTGGGTGTCGTAAGAGGTGACTAAGGGAAAATTGTTCCGAATTAGCAGCATACCACTTCTCACGTGGATGTGAGTATGGTTTTGTGTGCATTAGACGCACAACAGGGCTGTATATACAGGGCTGTATTTACAGTATATTTGTAATTTATCAATGTAACCCGCATAGCAGGCAAATATAACAATACTAAAAACATTTTCTTGTAATTCTGTCTTATATGTTGTTAGCGTAAACATATTATCCGTAATACGTTCTTATGTTTCGTCCAGTGTGTTAGAGAAAACATTTTGTATGACCCCAAAACTGAGGCCGGTGAATGACAAGGCTCGCCCCCTATTACGTGGGACCAAAGCCCAATAGGTGAAACGTGGGTGTTTACACGCATCTGCCTACCCCTTCGGGGAATACAGGCGTGATTATATGTAATTATGCAAACCATTTATCAGATACTCGCAATAACAAATTTAATGCGCACTTAACCAGCCACGTGTTGAATAGAATTTGTAATAGAATATTTTTCATGCTGATAGCATAATACTGATAACGAACAAATTCTCATCATTTTAAACAAAAGAATCGTTAATTTAGTTGTTCAGGATTCATGGTAGATTATATTAGGTCCTTACATATGAAATTGGCGTTTTGTATGGGAGGAACAAAAAGTCGAATATTTTTTAATATAATATATTTAATTAATCAAAGTATGAACCATTATTTTCTATGCACTTTTGCCATCTCATAGGTAGTTCATTGATCCCTTTACTAAAAAAACCAGTCGGACGGGAATCAATAAAATCTTTGAAGGCGATTTGGACTGCCCCATCGGAGTTGAATTTTTTCCCTTGCAAGAAGTTATCCAAATTTCGAAAAAAATGGTAATCTGTTGGAGCAAGGTCCGGGGAGTACGGAGGATGTCTTAGACTTTCCAATTGAAGCTCTTCTAATTTAGTAGCCGTCTGTAGCGCAGTGTGTGGTCTAGCGTTGTCGTGAAGCAGCAGTGGCGTGGAGCGATTGACCAGCCTAGGTTGTTTAGCCGCTAGCTTTTCCATCATGGTTTGCAATTCCTGACAATAGACATCAGCCGTAATAGTCTGGCCAGATTTGAAAAAACTGTAATGAACAATACCGGCACTAGTCCACCAAACGCTTACAAGTAACTTTTTTGGGGTTAATTTTCGCTTAGGGCAGGATTTGGCTGGCTGGCCAGGATCTAACCATTGCGCTGAGCGCTTCCGATTATCGTAAAGAACCCATTTGTCATCACAGGTAATGATTCGGTTTAAAATACCTTCATTATTGTGCCGGTTTAGTAATGTAACGCAGCAGTCGACGCGCGTTTGCCGGTTTGTTTCAGTCAATTCGTGAGGTACCCACCTTTCAAGCTTTTTAATCTTCCCAATTTGCTTCAAGTGAATTAAAACAGTTTTATCACTAACATCGCAGCCTGCAGCTAACTCGGACGTGGTTTGCGATGGATCCGCTTCCACAATAGCCTTCAACTCTTCATTATCAACTTGAGTCTCAGGCCGTCCACGGGGCTTGTTCTGCAGGTCGAAATTTCCAGAACGAAAACGTTGGAACCAAAAACGAACTGTGTTTTCTTTTGCAACACGACCGCCATACACATCATTCACCCTTCGAGTTGTTTCCGCAGCACTAGTGCCACGGCGGAACTCGTACTCGTAAATAATGCGATATTTAAGGTTTTCCATTTTGTAAAATGAGTGACGCAAACAGAAAAAAACAGAAGAAAAAAAACAAATGAATGACGATCATCGAAGCACAAATACATGAGTCTATAGCTGTACAAATTTGAATTTGGAATTCCTTACCAAAGAGGAGATATTCGTGATTAAAGTGGCCTGTACGAAAAACGCCAATTTCATATGTAAGGACCTAATATATACCAAGAATTGATAATTTGCCGTAGCAGCAGATTGCCTTTTTTACCTTCGGAAGAATTGAAGACTAAATTATAATAAAACAGTATCAGCGCCCGTGATGTTTTTTTCACTTTTTTATAGCTGAACTGCCGGAACACACCGTTTGGTACTTTGCGACAGACTTTCTATTTGAGGGTGGTAGCTAGCCAGGCAGGCTTTCGCAAAATGCACTGCCACTATGCTATAACGACTGCCATTCTAAGACAAGAGCCGGGACCGACAGGTTAACGTGCCCTCCGAAGCACGGAAGTCACTGGAGGTCACCCATTCTAGTCATGACCACGGTGCTTTGCATAACTAACTGATCGGTCAAGAACGGCTAAGCAAACTTCGCTACGAGCGCTTCAAACTATGATGCTTCTAATTTGAGACTTGAATCGATCAAATCGAGAAGTAAAGGCACTCGTAGAAATGGTAGTAGATTATGCAGATAAAGCTGTGTTTACGTATAGGACGAATTTAGAATTACCGAGTGTAATGAAGATTTCTTTTTAACACTTTAACGTAGCAAGAGAGTTACGCTGAAATTCACAGTCACGGGGGCTGAACCATCATCCAGCATTCGCCTAGAAGCTGAATGAGTGCCTGAATGTTGAATCGATTTATTTTCATAAACAATTATTGGAGAGGTCTCAGCTGAACGTTTCACACATGTTGTGTTTGTGTCACATAACCTGATTAACATTTAGATTTTTTTTAGACCACAGAGGCCATACTGAAAATTGGAGTTAAGTACAAAAGTACTTAACTCCCATTTTCAGTTACACGACTGCCAAAAAAATTGAATGGTTTCAGGGTTCATGTATGTATTACAAAATTACAAATATACGAAAGGAAAAATTTAAGTCATGTGCGGGATTGAAAGGAAAATTTTTCCTTTCGTATATTTGTAATTTTGTAATGTAATCCGCTTAGCAGGCGTTATTGCAATCATAACAATATAAAAATTCATGTATGTATGTTTGTGAGTTTCTTTATTCCACCATAACTTCTAAACGGCTTAACCGATTTTAATGTGTGAGATATTATTCGATATGTGGTATGACAGACGGATTTTAGATGGCATCTGGTGAGAAAAATATGATTTTCTTCCAAAGTCATCGAATGGGATGTCAAAATGAAGGGCTTCAAAAAACGATTATATAATATAATTAAATATAGGTAACATGCAGTTTTAATTTCAATAGAATTATAAAACGCTTTACGAAATTAGGTAAATAATTTGCAATCGGTAACTAGTTGTTTTTGCTAGTATCGTATAGTGTCCATCAAACTTATATATCAGTTAAAAAAGTCCGAATAAAATTGGATGCAACAATCCCTCAAACTAATAACATAACTTTTTTAAATGAAGAGAAGTTCTCTTCCTGGTGTGATGCAATTGCAGGTGTTCCACAAGGTGGCGTTTTATCTCCCCTCCTTTTCGCAATATTTATTAATTCAATCTCAAATAATTTTTCTTCCTCCTACCACTTATATGCAGACGATCTTCAAATCTACTCTAAAGCCCCTCTTGACCAGCTTTCTGGAGCCATAGACCTAATAAATGCTGATTTAAATTGCATCACAACATGGTGCAGACAATTTGGTCTGAAAATAAATCCTAGCAAGACGCAGGTAATGATTGTGGGAAGTTCGCAGTTAATCTCAAAGGTGGACTTGTCAACGATTCCATCCATTCATTTTGATGGAGTCCCTATTCCCTATAGTACATCTATAAAAAATCTAGGGTTGACAATCGATCATTGCTTAAGTTGGGCTCCTCAGCTACAAGTTACTAGTCGCAAATTGTACGCCACCGCTGGCGCTTTAAAAAGACTGCGCAACTTTCTTCCTATCACCACTAAAATTGCTCTAGTTCAATCTCTTTTACTCCCAATTCTAGATTACGCTGATGTCTGCTATCCAGATCTCACTGAGGAACAGCTAGATAAGCTTGAGCGTCTTCAAAACTTCTGCATAAGATTTATATTTGGTTTGCGCAAGTATGATCACATATCTCAATATCGATCAAAGCTCAAGTGGCTCCCTATACGTCTTCGCCGGAATGCTCACATACTCTCTCTCCTTTACAATATTTTGTTCAATCCTTTGACCCCGCGCTATCTTAAGGAACGTTTCAATTTCCTTCACAATGCCAACGTTCTCAATCTTAGGTCATCAGAAAATCTTGCCCTCAGTATGCCTCAACATGGCACAGTATTTTATGATCACTCATTTTCAGTGAAAGCTGTTCGCTTATGGAACTTATTACCAGTTACTATCAGGCGTGCACAATCCTTGTCGACCTTCAAAAGCCAAGTAAAAAGTTTCTATCTCGCCGATTAGTTTAACCAGTGTGAACTTGGGTTTTGATTATAATACACCAAAGAATTAATGTGTATATATATATAAATATATATTGTATTGTAGTGTATATATATATTATGTAAGTATATCAATGTATTAATTATATGTTTATATATATTTCAATATATATTAGTGTATTTTTATGTATTAGAAGATATTTTTCTTTTCTTGTTTATAATGTATTATTAATTGATTTAGTAATGTATTATTGTCTTGATTTGATTGTACCTTTATCTTTATATTACACCCCGTCTTGTTATTCCTGTATTTCCTCTCCATCCTAAGGTTGCCTGGAAGAGATCACTATTAGTGATAAGGCCGCCCATTGTAACACTTTATTTTAAGCTTTCTTTTACTTTTATGTTATTTTTGTATATTAAGTGGTGTAACAATAAAGAATTATCTATCTATCTATCTATCTAAATGTTATTCATAAAAACTGCCAAATCCCAGTTCACAATGTGACCACTTAATATTTTTCCCATGTGATTATTAAGATTATACGATATTATTAAATTTTGGCAATTTATTTTATGACTTCATTAAATATACAAAAAATGCATTGTGTATTTAAATAGGTATAACTTATAATTTATTTTGTTTTCGTGAAGTCCGCGAATGTATTAAAAATTGTTTTACAAGCAAGGATATTTTTTTATTAAGATTTACCCACATATTTAAATAGTAATGTATTTTTACCTAAGTATATACGTATTGTATAAGTTCAATGTATGTTATTTTCAATTTTAAACTAAACGCAAGTTCTTAATTATTTACTAAATAACTTTATTAAAAGAAAACGTAAAAAAATAATTATTTAAAAAAAATATTTAAAAAAAACGTATATTCTAATAGTAGAATACGCATTTACCTACAAATTTAAGTAATTTAGTATTACCTAATGGACAAAGCAGTCTCTTACGTCACGAGTGATATTTTGAATTTCGAGCGTAGAGTTATAAAAGGTAGTTTTTTTTTTTTTATGCCTGATAGATTAGTCTTTAACCACAATCTCACCTGATGGTAAGTGATGATGTGGTCGAAGATGTTGTTCAGGCTAACCTAGAAGTACTGGCTCTCAAGGACAGCTGCCGCAACACACCGTTAGGTGCTTGGCGACAGATTTTCTACTTGAGGGTGGTAGCTAGCCTGGCGGGCATTCGCAAAATGCCCTACCACCATGCTATAACGACTGCCATACTAGGACAACAACCGGGATCGACGGCTTAACGTGCCCTCCGAAGCACGGAAACGCTCAATAGTAATGTCACTAGCGGTCACCCATCCAACTCATGACCGCGGGCGACATTGCTTAACTTTGCTGATCGGTTGAGAACAGCTAAGTAAACTTCGCTACGAGCGCTATAAAAATTAGTATTTAGTTTAGTTTTAAAAGGTATCCCGAGGTAAGGTAACATGAAAAGAATGAATCTTGAGTAGAGTGAGGTATCAAAGGTCATAAAGACGAAGACAGCTTCATCGACATTATACATTAATTTTTACATCTACTGTGAGACAATGGAACGCAAAGTAGCATTGTAAAAAGGATATGCGTTTTTTATATGTACTAATATATTTATTATAGTATTTCCATAATGAAAACTTGATGTCTGATACATTAACGGTTATGGAATTACAATGTAATATTTGATGTCATTTCTACTAATAATATTTAATAATTCTAATTATTTGATGCTTAAGATGGAAGGCGGTGTCCGATTCTCCATACATATGTATTATCTCATTTTTATTCCTGGATAATACGTGTAGAGCAATCATTTTGCATAAAATAAAGGCCAGGCATAGACACGCCCACACTTTTCCTTTTTTCAGCCAATAATTAATACAAAAAAAATATGAACCTCAAAATCACAAAAATATCCGCCCGCAAACACCCCGAAGTAAGGTAACGCATGAAAACACAATATATATCACAAGTAATATACATTATATTAAATAAGATTGTTGAATTAGTGTGTTTGCCAAATCAATCTATTTTATTAAAAACAAAAGATTTTTAATATTGATATGGTCACTATAATATGTTGACAGGTTAGCTATTTACGTAATAACTTAAGACAAAAGGTCCCTTAAGTAGGGACTGAATAAATTAACAGACTTGATATTACACGGATTTCACAACTTTTAGGTAGAAGAACTGAGTAGCGAAACTTGTTTTTTCAAGTTTTGTTTTTGATTGCATAGTATTAACTCGACGTAAATACTTAAAACTAAAAATAACATATATTAAAAAAAGCATATTTTAAAAATAAGATATATTTTTTTTACATAAAACGTAAATTTTTTGTCACCTGGGCACGCTATTTCTAACCGAATATTGGTGCTCCAACTTTAACCGTCATAGGGGACGATGCGCGGCCATCAACCAGACTACTACACTTCATCTGATGGAAAGAAGCGTTTTTACAAACACTTAACTCTCAGAATGATGTCGCTACCCTTCTATAACTCTAGATATGATTACAAGCACTATCACGTGCTAAGCTAAAATCATATTTGACAAATTATAGGAGCAAAAAAGGTTATGCCTATATAGGGCGGGAATCAAAGCCGATTTCGCGTCGGATGCCTAAACCACTGCTTAAGGCATCCAGGTGCCTTTTTTAAAAATGTATTTAATATTGTAAAATATGATTTTCGCTTAGCACGAGATAGGGCTTGTAATAAATATTTAGAAATATAGATACTCGTATTATGCCCTTTACTGCCAGTACAAGTACAAACACGCCAGCCTGCAAGATTAGAGTTCAGGATATCCAAACGGAACCACATCATCTTCTACTTTGCTGTTGAACTAATAGATGTGTTTTTTTTTTAATGTTATTTTGACGGAACAAGCTCGAGGTCCACCTGATGTTAAGCGGGCTAACCTCTGCCTATAACAGATGCATTTCATCACAAGTCACGGAATGCACTGCGCCCGTGACTTCGAGACATACTTAGTTGTTAAGTCTCATGTGCCTGTAATTTCACAGGCTCTCAAGGACTGCTGCCAGAACACACCGTTAGGCGCTTGGGGACAGATTTTCTACTTGAGGGTGGTAGCTAGTCAGGCGGGCAATGGCAAAATGCACTTCCACCATGCGGTGAAGCTCAAGCCGGTGGTGGGGATCGAACCAGGTACCGGCACGGCAGTCCATAGCTATTACCGCTCGGCCATCATTGCTTGTGTCTCAACAGTATCAAGTTTTCACTTAATAAATCCTAGCAGCAAACACAGAAACTAAGGCTAGCAATACTATCGTACATTCATGACTGATTTTCTTTGTAATCTAATTGTTAGAATCCTGATAAAACACCTCTACAGTATTAATAACAAAATTTCAATTACAATTTGTTGGCCGGGCAGTCAAATTATACGAATAACAGTTGACTTAAATTAAACTTGTACACACTTTGCAAAATTTTCCAGGAAGTTTAATTTAATACGAAATTAGTTTCAAAGTCGTAGGTACTTAAAGGGTTTGTTCTGTTAAATTGAAGACTGCGACGATTACCAAAAAGGGATATAATAAAGTATTATTTCTCGTCATAGTATTAGATGCGTTAGGAAAATTATAATTAATGGAATGGAAATGAAAAATGTTTTTATTTGTTTTACTTCTTTTCTTGCCCTGGTTCCAATTAATTTGGGGTCAGCGTTGTATGTATTTTTTTCCACTGTTCTGTCAGCTGTCGTCGCATCATTTTCATTTATATTATCCCTTGAATAAATATTTTTAGGGTTCCGCACCAAAAAGGTGTTTTTGATGAAGATACAGGTATTTGAAGGTCGGACGGACCGACAAACGGACAGCCGAGGCATGGTAACAGGTGCCGTTTTCTAGGTGAGACCAAATGCGCGAAGTAGAAGTAAGAAAAACGAATAAAACGCGAGTGATAGTGGTCATGTGCTACCAAGTACGGAATAAAAAAAACACTAGTAATAGGGAGCTACTGCAGTGCATGTTCTGTAAATGTATCTTAAGATACGGGCATTACAGAAATTTCATGGTAAAAGGTCTGAACCTTTTTTAATTACTATTTATAAATTCAGATTCTATACATAAGGAAACAGAGACGGGTAGTAGATATGTTACAGAAACGTAGAAAACATACAGTAAAATGAATGGGCCCATTGTTTAAAAAATATTTGAGAAAATCAAATAAAAATATCACGGAAATAATTTTCATAACTTAAAATGCGGCTAGATTTACGATTTCATTAATAGTCAAGTAGACCGATGCTCGACTAAGGTTTTAGAAATGAATAACACTTACGGGAGTTTTATCCAAGACAAGAAAGTTGTACTTATTGAAAAATAATAAAACATGATAACTTTAAAAATACATGTTGATATATTTTATTCACACCCAAGATATATAAAATAATCCTTTACAAAAGTTTCTAAACCACCTAGCATGTTGCCAACATTAAAACATCCTGTTTACAAGAATGAGTTATACAAGCTTTGATAACACACCACCAAATATTTCTGCAGCAAAGGACATTTCTAACCAATGATTACCGGAAAAGTCGAGAAAACAATTTAAAACGCGAACCAAAATGTCATCGTTTTCTGAAGATTTGCTTTTAGTATAATAATTATTACAATAAATACATACATATTTTGTTTGTATTAGATATTCATCAATTAAACATTCCATGAATTTACATGGAGTTCCTACAACACTGTGCACCACCCTATGTTTTCAGAACTTTTTATGTAGGATTCATATCATGGGTGTAGATAAAGTCTTGTTTCTACATAATTCGGCAGCTATGATATATATTATAGCATAACTGTCGGTATTAAGAAACGAAAATGTAAAGCTATATATTGTAGCTGCCGTGTGTTGTCACTTGTCAATTTCTATGGAAAATGTGTTGAGATGTATTGAAATATATCGAGCTATAATATATAGCTTTATATTATAGCTGTCTTCTGTGAAACGCTTAATTTATAATTCACGCGACAGGTTCAGTGTGGCCAATGCTGTTTTTATGATCACCTTTGGATTGCGGTTAAGTTTTTATAGTTTCCTACGCATGTCCTCAATTCCATTTCCGAGTAGAAGCTGCTAGAAACTTTGAAATACTTAGAGCTCCGTCGGCTTTGTGAAACCCATTGAATTACCATATAGAATGTGAAGATATAGTGTAATCCAACCTTTGCATAACTTGTGGCTGCTAACTTCAGAAGACATAAAAAAGTTATAAGCTGAAAAGAGGGTGACGTCATATGCCTGAAAGTATAGCATGTCGTAATAACAAAAGCGTGATTGGGTATACGCTATGATACGTAGGCCACACTAAAAGTTTTGCGTAACTGAAAAAAACAACAGGATATAAACAAAATATTATGTTTATTGCTTTTCAAAATACTGTCCTTTACATTTAAAACAACTTTTATGCGATCGAACCATTTTTAAAACAGGAGGACCACATATCTGTAGGCATGTTTTCTACGTGCTGATTAAACGCTATCACTGCCTCTTCGGAGTTGGTAAAAGTGAAACCTCTCATCATCTTTGGTTTTGGGGAAAATACAGAAATCACAGGGTGCTAAGTCTGGGCTATGTGCAGGATGGGTGACGAGTTGTATTTTTTGGAAGCTAAAAATTACTTTGTTTTGTTGGCCGTGTGTGAAGAAGCGTTGTCATGATGTAGGAGAACGCGGCTTTTTGGTCGTCTTACGTGAACTTTTTCTAACACCCTGGGTAAACAAGTGGTAGAATACCACGGCATTAATACTCTTTTGATCTTCAAGTGGAATTGTGCTGATGGGACCCGTAGCTGAGAAAAAAAACATGGTCATGTTTTTACCAACGTTTCTCGCCTGCCTCACTTTTGTTGGCCTATTCTCATTTTTAAACACCCATTCACAAAATTGCTGTTTTTTTCCGGTTCAAAACAATTAATCCACGTCCGTCTCCAGTGATAATCAATGTCATATACAGCTTTAAAATGTCCGTGGTCGTACTTCAGTAGCATCTGTGAACACCATTCCACGCGAGCCCGCTTCTGCTCCGCTGTCTGTTCATAAGGGATCCAATGCCAACAAAGTTTACGAACTTTTAATTCTTCGTGTAAAATTTTCTGAATTTGGCTCATACCAATCATCCCCAATAGTCCTCGAATTGTCTCATAGGTAATTCGCGGGTTTTCTTCAATTAGCCGCTTAGCAGTAGCCACATTATTTTCGTTGACGGCAGTTAATGGCCGCCCTTCAGGAAATTCGTCATGTAAAAAAATGCGAATTCAGCATTTCTTTACATGAAAAATTCAGCAAACCATCGCCTCACGGTGCTCAAACAACCTGCTTCTATCCCAAAAGCATTTTGAAGACGAGCGGCACAGTCTTGCGGAGAGACTTTTAAAATCATAAAAAATCATCGCTCTTAAATCTTTTCGACTTAATTCCATTTTTGTTGCGTACGTAGAACTTTGATGTGTGAAAAAAAACAATTGACAAATGATTTCTTAAAAAGTCTTTTCAAAATATATAACATTCAAAATTCAAATAGTACCGATTAAGTGGAAGAGCAACACTTTTAGTGTGCCTCTTATACTACCTTATTGCGGTAATATGGTATAATGATGTTGATGACATATTAATTAAAAGTCCAACATATTAACTATTTCTGGCATGCAATCTCACACAAAATTTTATGTTCGGGATCATTCATCGGGATTATTAATAACATTAATCAATCACAAAATATTTTAATATAATTATTGTTATCCAATATCATCGTTAATATAATAATTAAAAGAACATATAAATATCTAAATATAAAGCATGCAATGCAATATTAACAATGAGTTCAATTATATTTTTGGTAAGTTATATTAATTCTTATCATTTAAGAACTCTAGCGTGGTGTAGTAGTACTTATTTACCAGCCAATTTTATAATTTATTTAAATTGATTTCTATTTAATATTTTAATGTTCAAGGGCAGGGCAATAAAAATTCTCACATACATGCTGTAGGTAGTTCCAGAATACCTTTCTGTCTTGCTATACGGAATTAACAGTTTTTCAGAAAATCGAGTGTTGTAATTACTTCTTACTCCTTCTTTAGACGACTGGCCTAAAAAAGGAGTGTTATGTTTTCAGGGTACATGTATGTATGTTTGTGAGTTTCTATATTCTTCCATAACTTCTAAACGGCTTAACCGATTTTAATGTATGATATAACTAAGTACATACAAAAACATAGAAAAAATAAAGTGGCGGATTTAAGGCGCCATTTATGTGAGTAAAAAATCTAAATTTTGTGTAGATCAATCACTTGAAGCATTGGTTGAAGCAGGTACAAAAATTTCTTCGTGAGAAATTCGATACCTGGACTTGTTTGAGTTTTTTTCTTATACCTTATCACTGGCCCCAAATTCACATACCTTTTGAGAAAGCTAAAAATACGTAGTTTTTTTTATGAATTGCACCGCCAATTTTATTGATATTTTTTTAAAATGATTACAATCACTTTAGAACTCATTAATTAAAATTATAAAAAATTATGTTGTATCCGTCTGGTATTTCCTAATGTGGACATTTCTAGATTTAGCGTTGTTAAGGAATGCTTATTATGTCCTCTAAATAAAACAATAATAAAAGTTTGATTACAACCAATAGTTATATTTCCGCATGGCTAGCTACCACCCTCAAGTAGAAAATCTGTCGCCAAGCACCTAACAGTGTTTTCCGGCAGCAGTTCTTGAGAGCCAGTGAAATTACAGGCACAATGAGACTTAACAACTATGTCTCAAGGTGACGGGCGCAGTGCAATTCGTGATTTGTAATGATTGAAATGCATCTGTTATACGCAGAGGTTAGTCCGCTTAACATCAGGTGGGCCTCGAGTTTGTTATGTCACAATAACGCCTAGGACTCAATAAATTGTAACATAAAAACAGAATTATTTTTTTCCTCAGAAATGGTCAACTTTTGCTCAGGGATATAATTTCTAATTCGTCAGTAATAACCTCCCCTACAACATCCTAGCAGGAATAGGTCATTAACCAATTACCCTGTACCTATATAATAAATTTCGATCAACATTTCTAATTTATTTACACCAATTTGTCGCTATCAATACTATTTTCCCGACCGAAGAGTCAACACCGGAAGATGCTTCGTGAAGAATCGATACTCGTCGAAAATCATTCCAGCTGAGTAATGCAGCGCTTCTGATGTCATATCCGTTGGTATAGAGGACATTTTAACGGAATTTTTCAAAAAAATACTTTTCCTATACAATATCTCGCGCCAGCACATGTTTTATTTTTTATGGTGACAGTGAAGTGAAGTAGGATTAGAACATTAGAGTATAGTAAGTAATTACAAAAATAAACTAAGTTTAGTTTAGTATATATTTGAACTAAACCTATACCTACTACTAACAACGTAACAAAGATGTTTTGTAATTAAAATCTTCTGTAAAGGAAAACAAGAGGTTGATAAGTAATTCTTTTACAGCTGTAGTAAATCTTATTAATATATTACAATGCAACTATAAAAAGGTATAATTAAACTTTAGATGTACCTACGTATCCTTCACACAAGGTTATCTTTTTTAATATTAATATGTAATTTTAATAACAATAAAACAACATTTTAATTTTGAAGCAGTGATGGCTCAGTGGCATTGGCTATGGACTGCCGTGCAGCAGGTCCATGGTTCGAATCCCGCCCAGAGCTTGAGCTTCACCGCATGGTGGAAGGGCATTTTGTGAATTCCCGCCTGGCTAGCGACCACCCTCAAGTAGAAAATCTGTCGCCAAGCACCTAACAGTGTGTTCCGGCAGCAGTCCTTGAGAGCCAGAAAAATTACAGGCTAATGAGACCTAACAACTGGACGTCTCAGTGTGACGGGCACAGTGCAATTCGTCGCTGACGAAATGCGTCTGTTATAGGCAGAGGTTAGTCCACTTAACATCAGGTGGACCTCGGGCTTGTTCCGTCACAATAACATAAAAAAAAAAAAAAAAAAAAAAAAAAAGTTAGCTATTTTTTATTTTATATCTGATATGCTAGCCTTTGACCACTATCTCATCTGATGGTAAGTGACGATGTGGTTGAAGATGTTGTTTAGACTAACCTAAATAAGGAAAGTACTGAGACAGACAAATCGCCCGCCTGATGGTAAGCGCCACACCTGTCCATCAGTGATAATCCAGATACAGCAATTGCCGTATTATACGGTTTTCGGGCGGAAAATCTTTAAAAATACGGCCATTTCAAAGCCGTATCACATTTGAATGAAATTATACAACCGGGGTCGAAAACGCTGACAAAACTGAATTTCTTCGTATAACGCTCTAACGACTCCTTCTGGCTAGAGGTTGCCCGAAGATGTGGTCACGAAAGAACCTGATAAATATTGATGCCTCGTATGTAACTTACCAGTGATTGTATTCAAGAGAAAAAGTGGAATATCTCATGTTAAGTCCCAAGTTTTAAATACCGGCTAAAACGTATACCAAGCCTGGTAAATTTAATACTAATACTGTATTTTTGTACCTTTAATTTTGTAAGCATTAAGTATAAAACTAAGAATAAACGGCACGTTTCTCTCCCCTAAAATACGGCAAATTTGAGGTTGGGGTACGATATATAATATGAAATTTTATTGGAACAATACTGCTCTTCATTACAATTGCGCTCATCACTCCGAGACGTTAGTTCTTATGTGTAGTTCGCACAGTAATATCACTTGCTACCCTTCACGCCTATACAACACTGTTTGCACACTACTGCTTCGAGGCAGAACATCTGTCCACTACCCAATAGAAATTCTATACACGAAAACATTTACGTAATATTTACGTATCTATAAAGGTAGGTAGGTAGATGTGTTCCCAACACTACGGTTTAAATCGCGCGAACACTGCTGTCACTGAATACATTGGAAATGTTCGGTTCGTAACTGAAAAACGAAAATATGCACTGTTGGCGCGCAAACAATGTGAACCGATGAGCAGCCGCGCTTAGGTATAACATCTGCTAACTGTCAATTTGCTTCTTCGCAATTAACCTAAAATAACCTTCACTTCGATTATCGACATTAGAAGTATTGAATTTCAAGGCATTATTTTGTGAACATGCGATGGTTTTACGTATAAAACTCTAACTAAGTACAAAAACAAAAATCTCCTCATCGATCAAAATTTGAGTTTGACGTTTGTGCACACACTGCACTACCACTTTTCTGTTAACATTGTTTGCAGCCGGAGGTGACGTCATAGATAACGTCATAATACTATCGTGGTGTCGGTTTACTACGTTATGAACCAAACGGTTTCCGTGAATACAGTGCAAATAGCGCGTATTTCCGTGACTTGAACCATGGGGCAAGTAATGTCAACCAGTCAAAAGGGCTCTGTTTTTGATCTCAAGACCCCGCCATTTGGAATTGACAGCTCCTCTCTCGGTAACAAATAAAGTGGCAAGCGGGTAAGTGCCTCGGAAACGTATTTTGATATTGCGTTATAATTTATATGCCAAAATGTATATTTTTTCGAGTCTCAATGTGTAAAAGAGGTAGATTGTATAAGTTTTGTGAACGTGTACAAGTTTAAGGAAATAGAATGTGTCATAATAGCAAGAAATGTTCCTTGTAGTGGTCGCACCTAATCTGCATTTACCTATATAAAGATTAGTACTATGTCCACTACCTTACTAAAACATGACTTGAAAGCTGTACTGTATCAACTGTATTAGCCGGATCATGCACTGCTGATCACATTCTGCCATAAGGAGGGAGTTTGTCATAAGCCTCAAGCTTGGCTGCGGCTTGGGGATCACAATGTAAAATGACAGTTCTTCAGGAAGCGCTGCTGCTCACTTTCTGGTTTTTTTTTCCTTTGTCACCTCTTACGACTTCCACAAGTAGTTATGGAGGGCTGACGCCACTATTCTAGCCCGGCACTGGAAAGCTTCTGAGACTTATTCTGACGAATTCTACCGTGACTTTTAATCATGTGAATTCAAAAACCGTACTAGTCTAATTTGAGTCTATTAAAAAATTCATTGGCACGAATTTACGAAAATGCTTTATATATTTGTGATTGCTTTCTCTCCTTCAGACCTCACACGTGTGTGTATATATAATAAATATATACAATTCCTATGCATTTTCTTAAAAAAATATATTACAGTACTATATAATTAACTAATATATAGATATAGTTCCAAAACCATGAAAATATATTTTTGTCCACCTGGCTTGTTCTAAGCCGGACACTGTGCACATGCACAAATGTCCACTGTGGTACACACTTAATTTGTCACTCGCTACCAGGATACGTAGAAGAAACGGTACTGATAAAAAATCAAGTTTTGACAAGTAATCGTCAAGTCGAAACCACTCTCTTTGTCACTTTCTGTCCATCACCTTGCCACAACCACCACATTTAGATGGAAGCTTGTGAATTCATCAGGCAATTATTTATGTACCTACTTAGTTTAAATGTTTATTACTCTCACTGTATCACACTGTATCTTTGTTTGCCAAGCTATGTCCTAAGGTTTGCTCCGAGAGCATTGAACAAAATAATTAAATTCTATGTCATAATGTGATTCAGACGATAACAATGCAAAATAATTGAATGGTTAAACACAAGCCGTTTTATGGCTCAGCAAAAGATTTCACATGTAGATTACCGAATAATATTAACCTAATATTGTATTTAAAATAATTGTTTGAAGAGATGAGAGTCTGATCAGTACTTATACTACTGTAGGAGTGCTTTGTATGGTGGTCATCTTAAATTCCGCCATTTTGGATTCGTCCAAGGAGGTACCATTTTATATGCCTGATAGGTTATATTATAGCCTTTGACCACTATCTCACCTGATGGTACGTGATGATGTGATCGAAGGTGTTGTTCAGGCTAACCTACAATTACTGGTTCTTAAGGACAGCTGCTGGAACACACTGTTAGGTGCTTGGCGACAGATTTTCTACTTGAGGGTGGTAGCTAGCCAGGCATTCGCAAAATGCCCTGCCACCATGCTATAACGACTAGCCATCCTAAGACAACAACCGGGACCGACGGCTTAACGTGCTCTCCGAAGCACGAAAGCGCTCAGTAGTAATGTCACTAGTGGTCAACCAGGTCATGACCGCGGCGGACGTTGCTTAACTTTGCTGATCGGTTAAGAACAGCTAAGCAAATTTCGCTACGAGCGCTTGGAAAACCTATATGCATGTATATGTTTAGTGCTAATATAGGTACCTATATAGTAAAGCGGCTCATGACCCCTACGAAAAATTACATATCGTTATACCTAAGCGTATTCCCCAAGACTTTTTGTTCAACTGTAAACGTTTGCCAGCTGATGATGCTGATGATGAAATGTACGTTACCACTCGCTTCCGTACAGCGTTTTAGATTAACATTATAATGATTAAACAAGATTAATTTTTCAGTTCGAAATAACACAATGAATGTAGCATGCCCACGTAGCTATCTACCTACCAAACGGGACCCAGTTGGACGACAAAGTCAACGGCCGCCCATTATTTTAAGTCACCCTTAATATTGTTATTACTTCACAGAAAATCCCTACATATGCGTAACTGTAAAGAGATATCACGTTTTACTCTTGGGTAGTATAAAGTCGACATGAAAACATGTTCCGACAAAATCAGGTTGTCACTGCTCCAATGCTAAGCAACGCTCTCGAGAGCTGAAGATGTCCAAAATACAATTTTATTTCAGCTTGAGCAATGCTTTCTTATTTCCGGCGGATGTCAGGCAGCTATCCTCTACGGGTCGCATTTCTCAACCGACTCTAGAGAATTTTTGTGAGCAGGTTCGACAATTAAATAGATATATTTTGTTGATTTAGTTTTCGGAAATATTAAAACTACGGAGATATGAGGGTTGGAAGCTTAAAAATAATCTTAAGTCAGTCTCTCTTCTGCACACATAGCCCTTAGCAAATACTTACGCAGATACAGTGAGTCACCTTTTGTTGTATATTATAAGACATAATAAGTTTAATTATATGTATAAGATGATAATATATATGAATAAAACACCCTCATGGGGTGCCGGGATATCGTTGAACACCCCTATATCTTCCTGTTGCAGTCGTAAAAGGTGACGCAGGGAAAAATAGCACAAGGTGAGCAGCAGCGCTTTCTAAAGAACTGCCATCTTCCGTTGCGATCCCCAACACGCCTGCCAAGGGTGGGGATTATGGTAAACCCCTCTTATTGGGAGAGAGATTCAACGGTGAAGGACATAGCTGTATTAGAATAGGAATAATATATGTTTCATTCGCATAAATCTAAAGTTACATTTACCGTCACATAAAATCGGTAATTTCCGGAGCAGAATTAGGACTTTTTAAACTGTCGCGGTCGTTAACACTATAAATTATTATATCAAACTGGATATTTACTGTGTTTTTGATTGGTTTTGAGCTCTCGATATTTCGGCACTGTTGCAAGCACCATGATCACGAGTAAACTGAAGTGTGTTGATTAGGTTTTTTTTTTGAATACGCATCGCGTCGATGGCAAGAGACAAACTGTCACATATAATTTGTGCAATAAATCGTCGAGTCCAAGTGTCTGTGCACATCGTTTTAGAAAATATTGGTTCATCCATCTCAACACTCGCAATGCTGCATGAATCTGGGTTCCGTTAGCTGAAACGGGAACTCTCAGAACAATATATTCTTCTGAGCGAGAACTGGCGCCACCATCATAATTTTAACGTCAATTGTCTTTGATTTTCCATATAAACATGGTTTCTTTATATTTTCAATAAAGTGTTCAAACTCAGTGAAATTATGCTTGCATGTACTTTGAGCCTACGCTTCTGGTTTAATTTTCAATGTAATTACGAAATATATTTTTCGTATATGGGAATTCTTATTCTCACATTGAAATCATTTATACAACCTGCAAGTAATTTCAAACTCACAGGCAGTCCAAATGCTCCAGCCCATTACCAGTTGGCAGCGTGCTCCGCATGCAGAATTGCTCCGTTGACTTGCAATGCTAATTCGAAAGAAATACCAGCATTTTGATCACGCGTTGCATCAACCAAGCGCTCTGATAAGTTTTGAAAAATACAATAATCCCCCGGTCCCCACGGAGACAACCTCTCTAAGCTAAACGGCTCAAATATGTACCCCTATTGAGGTAAGCATACTTGCGCCGTATTTAGGTAAAAAATATATAATAGAACGAAACAATGACAAACCAGAAGTATATATAAACTGCAGATGCATTCAGAATTTAATTGACTTTGTTTTAAAATATGAAGAAACTACGAGGTACTACGACGACAATGATGCATGATTATGTATGCACATACCTTCTTCTGTTAACCACCTATTTCGTCTTGCAAGATGTAGATATCATATCTACGTGACGACTCGTCTTATGATACTCTTATATTTTATCCCGGTTATGGTACATTTTATTTTGGACATGTATGTAGTATTATTATAAGTTTTTGTCATACATTTTATAAACTACATGATACTTTATATGTAATCTAATTAGTAATACAGGTACTTTCAAATGATAATCAATTGTGACATTTTTAATATTATTACTTAAGTTTCTTTGACCTTGTTAATGTATCTTAGATTTTATTTCAGGTAACTTCATTACAATGTATTGATTTCGCAGTTTGTATTAATTTAATTATCATTAGCGTAAATGGCGTAGGGCCGTTCCAATTGAATAAATAAATAAAATAAAATATAAATTGGTATACGCGAGTCTCGATTTACCCTTAAGCCCGTGAATGTAAACATTATTTTGTGTAATTGAATTGGTTAAGTACACCACGAAGCGATTTGCTTCGTTCATCATACAAACCGCCAGGGAACGGAACACCCTGCCTGAGTCTGTGTTTCCGGCAATATGGGGGCCTTCAAAACGCGAGTGAATAGATACCTTCTGGAACACACCGTTAGGAGTTGGGCGACAGATTTTCTACTTGAGGTAGCCAAAGCTTACCGCTAAGTCTATCGTGGTTTGCGAGGGATCCGCTTTCACTGTCACTTTTAATTCTTCATTTTCAACTTAAGTCATCTGCCGTACACGAAGTTTGTTCTATAGCTAAACATTTCCAGAACGAAAACATTGAAACCAAAAACATACCGTATTTTCTTTTGTAGGTTCTCAATAAACATCATTAATCCTACGAGCTGTTTCTGCGGCGCTGGTAACACGATGGAAATCGTTTTTGTAACTAACCCGATATTGTGAAAAAAATGTCAAACAATAATCAAATGTCGCGAAAACAAAAGAAAAGCTAAATTCGAAACTCAAATACACAAGCCTAAGTACATTTGAAATTAATTTGAATTTGGAACTCTTAACCAAACGCCAGATATTTGAGATCAAAGTGGCCAGTTTGACAAAACACCAATTTCATATGTATTTTTACGTATTTTTTTTAAATTATTTTTTATTTTTGATGATAACATCATGTTTTTTTCTAAGTGGATAGGCGTTCATTTAGTAAGCGTACAGTCATAAACAAAACTAACTGTACCTGCGACTTCGTTCGCGATTTCCGTACCTGCAACTAATTATTCACATTTGAGCGCTGTTTATATAATTTGTAATTGTTGAGCCGCTGGCCGTTTCGTCTCGATCGTGCGCTCGTATAGTCAAGACCTCCTGAGGATGCTTTGTTTAGAAGCAAAACGCGTCGAATACTCTTCCGGTTTGGCTGCGTGGCGTTTGTGACCTCACGTCAGGAAAATTAGGCGGAATTTTCACTAGATATGTATATTTATATAAATATATTTTAAGTGTTTTGTTAAAGAATTAATTTTTTGTTCTCTTAAAATACTTTTAAAATATTTGTTAATAGTAAATATTGATTTCCGCAAAGTAACGCCTGAATCCTTTCATTCACTGTTTATCTCATATTAAGCAACGCTAGGTAATCTGCGGTGAAGCACAAAGCATAGCTCGGAAAAGAGATAAGATTGTGCACTCCCATTCCGCAGTCTCCGAAATGTATCCGGCAAAAGACAGATAGTTAAAAAAACTGATTGTGGCGAATGCTACAGATATCAGAATTTATCTTAGCAAGCTTGCAAAGCTAAGGGTACCAGGCTGCCCGTGGGGTGCCTAGCTACCCGTGAGGTGCCGGGCTGCCCGTGGGGTGTCGGGCTGATCGTGGGGTGCCGGGCTGATCGTGGGGTGCCGGGCTGAATATCGGGATAAAAAGTATACAATGTCCTTTTTTGTAGTATGAACTCAAATCGTTGAAATTAATTCAGTAGTGTTCATTCGTGATGCGTGGCCATGATACAGACAGAAAGACTGACAGACAGACAAACAAAAAAATACAGTTTTAACAATAGTATCAGCTACAGAGTGCTCTCAAAAATTATTCTCAAAATATCTGCAATGTATAAAATTGGACCTGTTACAGTTTTATTACAAGTTGCGACCTCAAACCGGACCCGGGTGCATGCCGAGTGTAAGTATGTAATTGTGTATGCACTTGTTTACACAAACTTTCAAAACAGCGTCTATTGTCGAATTTTGATGAAAACGTAATATTTTCTGAGATGTGAGTCGCATATTTTGAGGTACGTATTTTACTTACACTGCAATCGGAAATCGATTGCAGTGTAAGTAATACAATACAAATCTGGTTGGAGGTGACGATGTAAATATAAAGTTTAGTTATTAATCATATACAAAGTTAAGTTCTACTGCTTTTGCCATACTAAAGCACTTGTCCTACCACTTGAGATGACCGAGAAGCTAGCTTTAAACAAGAAACGAGTTGGCGATTTCATATGTATTTTTACGTTTTTTTTACAATTATTTCTTATTTTTGATGTTAAAGAATTAAACGAGCAGCGAGTAGCGAGACTGTAGTCCAGTTTTCTCGCTGGGCTACACTGACAAAAATCTAAAGTCAAAAGCGCCCTAATGACGGCCAATTTATATGGTATAAGGCGAAAAACCGACCAAACGTAAATACGTACAAAAACGCCTTCCAACTAGAAGGCGTTAAACGAGGTCAGTGAAGGCGAATGTTTCTTTTCGTCTTCATGTAAGGTGTATTTTGTGGTCTTTCTTAAATATTGACTTTTCGATGAGGCTGATTAAGTTGTACGTTATAGGGATAATCACCGTATATAAACCGCCGTAAAAGTAAGGTATATTTTATGGTCAATACTGCAATTATTATCGTATAACAAGTTCAATTCTGAAAATACTTTACGGAAGGCGTTTTTGACGGTTGTGTTTATTATAAAACATGGTACATTTTTATTGATTGGTGAAAATCATCTTAAGAGTTGTGAATTCATCTTACGTATTTACAATTCAACGGTAAAAGGTCAAATTTGATTTAAGCCTTTAAGGCGTTTTTCTCAGTGTATAAACGAATGCGACAGGCGATTAGTAAAAATCAATATCTTCCGATGACGCAATGGATGTCTTAATAGCTGCATCTGTGTGTGTAACGCAACCCTTTTGGCATGTGTACGATCAGTTAAGGAGTTCACAGGCGGCAGCTATAATTTATATTATAGCATAACTGTCGGTATTAAGAAACGAAAATGTAAAGCTACATATTATAGCTTCCGTGTGTTGTCACTTGTCAATTTCTATTCTATAAATATATAGCTTTATATTATAGCTGTCGTCTGTGAAACGCTTTAGTGTATTAGTTTGCATCAACAGTCTTGGTATGTGTAGCAATATGTGCGTATGAATGCCATACATATTGTTTTTATAGATGTGAGTGTGAAATGGGTGGGACAGATGCGGCGACACTTTTGTATGAACAAACACGGACTATAGACAAATTTCTTTATGTCTTTGATCTGTGATGACACAACTGGCTCTCGGGGCGAAAGGGGTGTGTCCCATTGGCATGCGTATATTGCGTATCTACCAAACGAGTCTCTCAGCAAATGTGCTAACTACCAATCAAGCATCGCTAAATGAGTTTTATCTTTGACAGCTCATGTCGCTGCGACAAGCTATAGAGAGAGTTATCGCCGGTGGCAGTGTGAACATTCAGCGATCAACTCTTAATATATTTATCTCTTTTGTTTACACGTTACCTACATCAATCATACGTTTCTTTAGCGAGAAAATAGTTAATCGCTAGTCACTTTTCTGCTGGCCATGGGACACGGCCTAAAATGTTTTTATACCGGTTTTTGAGTTTTTTTTTAGGGTTAGCGATGTAACCTAATTCTACATGGGTGTTGTCTGGGATTGAATATAGTATTAAACGAAATCACTGAGCAATAAATAACATAGAATTAATTGTAAATTTGTATGTAGGTAATAATTTTTTATGATACCCAGAGCGGAAGGCAGATAGAATGATAAATTTTCCAGCAATTAATATGATAATTTGATTCATAGATTTTAGGTGACCATTAATTTTTTGACATCTCTTTTTTTGTTTGTGGCACATGTATCACAATATCGATATTTGCTCAAAATGGAATTAGATTTTTCAGGTTTGCCAGTTTTTAGTTTTATTATTTATATATAAATGCAAAATAAAAATTGTCTAAATGTGCGAAAACTTATTCCGATACAAAAAGATTTGGCCAAATAATTTCGAAAAAACATAATTTTACGGAAAAGTGACAAACCAGAAGCATAGCTTTTAGGTGAACACTTGGTATTTAAAATATGACGACACTATGATTGTATGGACAGCACTATAAAGAAACTTACCTAGCCAAAGGCGATGGCTGATATATAAGTCGAGGCCAAAATAGATTTAATACACCAGTTCGGATTCGGGAAGTTTCACACAATTTATCATCAGCAAAGAAATTGTTTAGAGACCTTAATGTTGAATTGATTGTACTCAACAATCAACAACTACGGTAAAATTTACTATATATATATTTTTTTTTATGTTATTGTGACGGACGGACCTAGGCCCACGTGGACTAACCTTCGCCTATTAACAGACGCATTTTGTCGACGACGAATTGGACTGTGCCCGTCACACTGAGACGTAAAGTTGTTAGGTCTCATGTGCCTGTAATTTTACTGGCTCTCAAGCACTGCTGCCGAAACACACCGTTAGGAGCTTGGCGACCGATTTTCTACTTGAGGGTGGTCGCTAGCCAGGCGGGCATTCGCAAAATGCCCTTCCACCATGCGGTGAAGCTCAAGCCCGCGGCAGGATTCGAACCATGGACCTGCTGCGTGGCAGTCCATAGCCAATGCCACTGAATCATCACTGCTTCAAAATATATAAATACTTCTAGAAATATCTTTGGAAAGTATATTGACTTTGCGGCGTGAGAATGTTGATGGTATAAATATCAAAGTTTCCGGACAAAAAATTTTCAACTGTCAATGTGTTAAAATAAGACGAGTAAAAAATAAAAATATAAAAATAGTGGTATTTTCGTGAATGAAAACAAAATAATACGGTTTCCTTTTACTATTGAGTTGAAACATTTTCGTAACTTGTTGCCTAAAGAAATAATTGAAATCGGTTCGATTAGAAAGGAAGAAAAAAAATAAAGAAATCATTTATTTAGGACTTATTAATTTTACATTGGATTACTGCTACAAACAAAAGTATCTTCGCTCTCCAACCAGAAATATAATATCCAATCCAACTTATTGAAACAGTGATGGCCCAGTGGCAATGGCATCGACTGCCGCACAGTCCATGGTTCGATTCCAGATGCCTGCTTCGCCAAATGGTGCTATGGCATTTTGCGAATGTTCACCTGTCTACCTACTATACTTTCATAGAAAATCTGTCACCACGCATCTAATAGTATGATCCAGCAGCTGTGTTAAGCTGGGAAACCAATAATTCTAAGTTTATCCTGTTAACACCTTCGACCACGTCATCACTTCCCAAAAAGTGAGATTGTTAAACACTTTTTTAAACTATCACGGTTTACTAGATAACTAATATTATTACTTACGGGATTTGTACCGTGGTGATAAATATCGGGAAGAATCCGAAATATCGGGAGCTCAAAAATAAAAATCACCACCGTACAAATCCTGTAAGTAATAATATTAGTTATTAAGTGAGATTCTGTTCAAACAGCAATAGAGATATAAGTTATATGCCAGGCGAATAGGTCGTCTGCCATTCGACAGTTGTGGGTTTAAATCCTACCCAAACCTCAGTATAACGGTAAAAAATTGTTCAAAGATCAAGTAGAAAATTAGCCAGATGTGTTGTAGGCTGTCTTTTAGGTACGGTTCGCATTCTATTTCTAGTTAGGTACCTAACATATTACAACACACAACAAGTCTACGATACTATTGATGTTGTGGCGCTGATGTTGTTTTTTATATTTCGTGGTACCTACTGATAGTCATAATCGTAGCATTTATAAATAATGAACTACCTAAGGTACCCTATTTTAAAATTAAATAACAAGTATAAATTAATTAAACAATAAAAATCCCGACTGCAAATGATTTAACTTTTAAGTGTTTTATCGTTCCATTAAAATTAATACTGCAAATAATAGCTATATATTCTTGTAATCGTTTCTTAAAGCCCTTCATTTTGATACCCCATTCGAAAGGCTTGGAAGTTTTTTTTTTTTTCAAATCTCTGAAATTGTCTAGGTCATTTTTAATTTTTTCAATGAAATTTTGCGCCCCTGATACCGCTCTCGGTAGCAAAGATGGAATTGAATCCGGTCGGCGCATATAACCAGAAGACGTGAGCGTGATCCCGGCATGTAAAAGATAATGCATTCCAAAAAAGTGGATCGATGGATTCGCTGAGCATAATGCTTGGAAATCGTTATATTCAGAAATTCAGTAGATCATAGTCATAACATAAACGTAGATTAGTCTACGTCTATGGTCATACAAAGTATTTATAGTAGCCTGTTGACTACGGTTGCATCGTTTACTGGAGCGCAAAGGGTAACTATCGGTCTCGGTAGCGAAGATGGAAATGCGTCCGCTGCCTATAGCCAGATTTCCAAGCTGGTCAACTTATTCCAAAACTGAATAATATAGACGAAGTTTTACTTGAATAAAAGTATTGAAGTAAATAGAGCTATGGTTTATATTATATATATGACAAAGCCCGGTCTTGCTTTTGAAGTATCGGAGTACTTTGTCTGTCGGCCATCTGGTACTCGTATTTGCTATTTTGGATTGTTTACAGATGTCATTCGACTGCTCTTCCGACTCCCGATATTAAATTTATGAATAAAGCAATATCTTTCTCTCAGCGTTTCCGAGATACACCATTCAATTTTAGTAGGAAGACAACATATACATGTTTTTCGATTTATCTCACCTTTAAGACGCAAAAACTAATATTTCTATACATCCCAAAGGCCAGATTACGTAGTGTTACTCAAGTAGAGTTTGGTTATTTTGGACACGCAAAAAATTTCTAAGCAAAGCTCTCTATTGCTCGTTGTGCCACTCTGAGCTTATTCTGAAAGACCTCAAATATAAAATATACAAACAAAACAAAAGAAAAATTATTAAGCGTGATACGACACAAACAAAGCAAAAGAAAAAATACTAAGCGTGAAAATTATAATAACATCAAATCGCTAGAATAACAAACATGTTTGATATTTACAATAACAATATTCACTCAGTTTTGAGTTGCCTAATTATTTTCCATATCAGAACTTTGATTAATTTACATTATTGTGTTCAATATTGGAAATGAGGTAAACTAACCGATAATGCCGCATGGGTGTGCTACCGACGGCGTGTCGGACTCGCCATACGTAATTATTAATTTAAATTGTTATACTTACGTAACTAATGAACTGTAGGTAGACAAATAACATAACTCTAGCCAATATTGCATACTTGTTCTAGAATATTACCATAGCCTTAGTGAGCGTAGCGAAAAAGTTCTAAGTCTATGGATATAACTCCATCCTAAGGTTGCCTGGTAGAGACCACTTTTAGTGATAAGGCCGCCCATTGCAACACTATGTTATCATTATTTAATATGTAAACTTTAATATTTTATCATTGGTGTAACAATAAAGAGTTTTCTATCTATCTATATAACATGATTTTGTTTTAACAATATAGACACCAATAAAATTATAAATAAATTATTTCGGCATTTCATAATCTTATCCATTTTTTATTTATAGCTGATAGGCTAGCCTTTGACAACTATCTCACCTGATGGTAAGTGATAATGTGGTCGAAGATGTTGTTCAGGCTAACCTAGAATTACTGTTTCTCAAGGACAGCTACCAGAACACACCGTTAGATGCTTAGCGACAGATTTTCTACTTGAGAGTGGTACCTAGCCAGACGGGCATTCGCAAATTGCTCCACCACCTTGCTATAACGACTGCCATCCTATAAGAAATGGGACCGACGGCTTAACGTACCCTCCGAAGTAGTAATGCCACTTGGGGTCACCCATCCAACTCATGACCGCAGCGGAAGTTGCTTAACTTAGCTGATCAGTTAAGAACGGCTACACAAACTACTCTATGAGCGCTTCAAAATCCAATTATGTGTCGTCACTACAAGTTTTCTCTTAGTACACAATAACATACAAAATACTTGGTTTCAATAACAACACATTTAAAGGTAATCGTTGAAATAGTTTTCTCTACTACCGGCTACGGCCGACCGCCTTTCTGTCTGACTAAAATGCACTCTTTAGTATTAAACCTGCTACTCCTACCCTTTAGGTATTGGATGGAATCTGGGCGTTAAGATAGATGCTCCTAAATTTGAGCAACAGCCCACTCATGTCCAAGTAAGCAATGGCATGTTGCTCATACGGCGCGTTTTCCCACAGTCGTCGCTCGGTTACAAATCCCACAGGAAGACCTGTGTGGACGTGAGGTCGTACCTAGCATACCATGCAATAATTGTAAAATATGTGCTGCACGTTCCTTTTATTTATTTGTGCCTCGACTTACATACTCGTAAATCATTCGCCTACATCAATAAGCGGTATCAGAAAACTCGCCAATTGGTTAATTGGTTCCCAAGATCAAACTAATTTCTGGGAATTATAAGATTAATTGATATAATACAGTTAAAGTCAAAGTCAAAGTCATAAAAAACATGTAGAACACAGTGTCACAGTCCATAAAAAACATGTAGAAGTAGACTTACATCTCTGAATTTTTGCAGCTGATTTGACATTTATTATTTCTGTAGCAGGTCACTGCATATTGCTGGCTACGCTGACCAATGTGCATGAACTCGGATCAACTAGTTTAATTTAATTGCTGTATAACGCATAATATACTGAGGTATTTCAAATATTACATTTTTTCTGTTTGAAATAGATGTTAAAAACTTCTTCAAACATTTTAAAGCTCTTCGTACTGGGTTTCAAGAAAGTCTTGAAAGTATTTAGTGTCGCCTACGCTTGAAGTCTCCAGTAAAAGGAGAACCTTTTTAACTTCAAAATTCTCACTGAAAATTGCTTACTTTACCAGTAGTTCTGTTGTTACAAGGGTCAAGTACTAAAAGATAATGTGACGAAACCTTGTTGGAACCCCTTAAGACTTAAAGATGGCTTAAAGGCTCTACCTAAGATACTTTTCTTGCTAACCTACTATTTACATTCGTTAAAGAGGTAGCCATGAAACCTACATGAGGCTTGAGAGTAAAATTTACGAGAACATCATAAGATCTGTCATTGATGGATCGATCGGAGTGCTGAGCAACAAAAGAGGCGGATAACAGTAGAGTGCTAGTGACAGAGATACTAATGTACAGATAATAAGATATATTTTTACCATGTGATATAGGCATTTTTAGCAGCAGTGCGTTTTGGTCGGTACCTGCGCAGTATCCGATATATACTGTAGTATGCAAACACTACTGTGTTTAGGCGTGAAAGGCCAGTGATATTACTGGGCGAACGAGATATAAGAACCAACTTCTGAGAATAAAGAGTGCAGTGCAGTGTCTAGCAGGAAAGTGGAACGGCCAGGAATGTAGCTTAGTCTTTATCTCATCACTCACCACTAAACACAAAATGGCGATCAAAGATCGAAACAGCGTGGTAATGGAGACCCTGTTACATTGTGACGTGGGGGAATGACACAAGTAGTGTAGTCCCAAATTGTAATCGTTGGCACGGGTATCCAGAGCGGTCAGGCTCACATAAAAGTGTAGTCTAACGGCGGTGTTTTGTGTCGCCATCTTCCCTCAAAAATGGTTGAGGAAGGCGATGGCTGGCACATGCGTCAACTCGTGAACGGGTGCTGCTAGAGGACACTGGTCTGCTCTGGATGCAAGTGCAAATGACTTTTATCGAAAAAAAAAAACTTTTAACACTGTTCTCTTTTAGAACACTGTTGCATGTTTCCTATTTATTGCAAGTATCTAGTTTTGAAATAAAATATCAATAAAAATTTAAATAAAATATCATTAAAAAAAGTCATGGACCCTGGAGTCTGTTGAGTGTAGATTTATAAAATCAAAAGCTTTATGACCCGTACCAGGTAGTCTTAAAAACACCTAGTACTAGGCAAGAGTAGGTTTAAATTAAAGATAGATATAAGTTTCCTGTTTAGCAATAAGGGTGACATATTCTTTAAGAAAAAACCCTTGACAAAAAATTTTGAACACAAAAAAAAAAACTCATCCCTACGCATATTTCTACACTAAGGTCCTTACATATGAAATTGGCGTTTTTCGTACTGGCCACTTTAATCACGAATTTCTCCTCTTTGGTAAGGAATTCCAAATTCAAATTTGTACAGCTATAGACTCATGTATTTGTGCTTCGATGATCGTCATTCATTTGTTTTTTTTCTTCTGTTTTTTTCTGTTTGCGTCACTCATTTTACAAAATGGAAAACCTTAAATATCGCATTATTTACGAGTACGAGTTCCGCCGTGGCACTAGTGCTGCGGAAACAACTCAAAGGGTGAATGATGTGTATGGCGGTCGTGTTGCAAAAGAAAACACAGTTCGTTTTTGGTTCCAACGTTTTCGTTCTGGAAATTTCGACCTGCAGAACAAGCCCCGTGGACGGCCTGAGACTCAAGTTGATAATGAAGAGTTGAAGGCTATTGTGGAAGCGGATCCATCGCAAACCACGTCCGAGTTAGCTGCAGGCTGCAATGTTAGTGATAAAACTGTTTTAATTCACTTGAAGCAAATTGGGAAGGTTAAAAAGCTTGAAAGGTGGGTACCTCACGAATTGACTGAAACAAACCGGCAAACGCGCGTCGACTGCTGCGTTACATTACTAAACCGGCACAATAATGAAGGTATTTTAAACCGAATCATTACCTGTGATGAAAAATGGGTTCTTTACGATAATCGGAAGCGCTCAGCGCAATGGTTAGATCCTGGCCAGCCAGCCAAATCCTGCCCCAAGCGAAAATTAACCCCAAAAAAGTTACTTGTAAGCGTTTGGTGGACTAGTGCCGGTATTGTTCATTACAGTTTTTTCAAATCTGGCCAGACTATTACGGCTGATGTCTATTGTCAGGAATTGCAAACCATGATGGAAAAGCTAGCGGCTAAACAACCTAGGCTGGTCAATCGCTCCACGCCACTGCTGCTTCACGACAACGCTAGACCACACACTGCGCTACAGACGGCTACTAAATTAGAAGAGCTTCAATTGGAAAGTCTAAGACATCCTCCGTACTCCCCGGACCTTGCTCCAACAGATTACCATTTTTTTCGAAATTTGGATAACTTCTTGCAAGGGAAAAAATTCAACTCCGATGGGGCAGTCCAAATCGCCTTCAAAGATTTTATTGATTCCCGTCCGACTGGTTTTTTTAGTAAAGGGATCAATGAACTACCTATGAGATGGCAAAAGTGCATAGAAAATAATGGTTCATACTTTGATTAATTAAATATATTATATTAAAAAATATTCGACTTTTTGTTCCTCCCATACAAAACGCCAATTTCATATGTAAGGACCTAATATTATAAAGAGGAACGATTTGTATTTTTGTATGCAACGAATAAACTTAAAACAACTAGACCGATTTGGATGACATTTGGTGTGGAAATAGTTTGAGACCCGGGGAAGGACATAGGATAGTTTTTATCCAACTGCACTAAAAGAGGTCAATGGTATTGCGCGATAACCAACATACACATACATATAGAGTCGTTACCAGAAAGGTAGTATTAAATAAAATAATTACATGAGAAGAAGCTTTAAGGTGAAGTGAGACTCAAAAGGTAATTTTGGAACATGTTTTTAAGAATGTACGCATTACAAATATGAATAAAATATATCATACTCTAGAGTATATGACAAACACCATGCTTGATCCGAAAACACGATAAGAGGTATATATTTTTCTCTAAAAAACAATAATGTATTTATTGTTTTTTGCTTTAAAATTTCGTTTAATCAAGTGTTGTGCCTATATAGTGTATCGTATGAATACAAATTGCATTTCTAATTAATATGTAGCAACCATGTTCGGTAACTCTATATAAATATTGCGTAGTTCAAAAAACGTCTCCGTCCTAAGCTGCATTGCAGCCTGACATTTTCCAAAAACCACTGCACCAGTATCAAAGAACTTTAAGAAATACTAACTAATAAGTTATGTACATGAATATGTTGGATAGACTGCATAAAATTTTATAAGAGTGTGAAAAGTATGAATAACAAATATTAATTTAAAACACTTAATTTAAAAGAATATGTGGGCGCTTATTAGAATAAAATAAACAGTTTTGATGCGTTGCAGGAACGCATCAAAACTGTTTATTGTATTCTAATATATTAAAATTCACCGTCAAACACTTGTCATTATTGGTCACATTATTACAGACAATATATGGATGTGTGTACTTTAAATTTTGTTTCATTTATTTTATTGAATCCTTATCATTATCCAAGTAAAATACACATTGTGCCAACCCCATAAAGCGTGGGTTAAAGACAAGAAAAAGCTACAGCGCTTTTTTTTTAATGTTATTGTGACGGAACAAGCTCGAGGCCCACCTCATGTTAAGCGGACTAAACTCTGCTGATAACACATACATTTCATCACAAGTCACGAATTGCACTGCGCCCGTCACCTTGAGACTATATATAGTTGTTAAGTCTCATGTGCCTGTAATTTCACTTGCTCTCAAGGACTACTGCCGGAACACACCGTTAAGTGCTTGGCGACCGATTTTCTACTTGAGGGTGGTAGCTAGCCAGGCGGGCAATCGCAAAATGCCCTTCCATCATGAAGTGAAGCTCAAGCCGGCGGTGGGGATCGAACCAGGGTACTGCAGCGCGGCAGTCCATAGCTATTACCGCTCGGCCATCATTGCTTATTCAATGTAGTAGTAGATCTTGTTTGACGAAACACTGTGACAAAGGACATTAGATTTAAACAAATTTCTCTTCAAACCCATTAATTTCCTTTATTATTACGTTAGCGACCCCGAACGTGGTTACTCTGAATCGCGGTTGGACACAACTCGTGGGCCTGACGTGAGGAATGACGTCCGTAATGAGCCAGAAATATACATTGGACCGTTAAAAGTTAAAACACAGCATATTCCACTATATGAGTTGCATAATGATTATGCGGGCGCGATGAATTAAATATATCAGAGGCTACTTTTTTATCAACCTCAGATTTCTATGTTATCTGTTATATTAAAATGCGTCATTGTTTGATTTTCTACCGACTTCAAAAAAGGAGGAGGTACTCAATTCGTCTGTATTTTTTTTTTTTTTTTTTTTTTTTTTTTATGTTTGTTACCTCATATCTTCTGACTGGGTGAACTGATTTTAATAATTCTTTTTTTATTTGATAGCTGATGCTTGCCGTGTGGTTCCATTTAAATTTCATCAAAATCGATTTAGCCGTTTTTGAGTTACACTCCAAAAACTGAAAAAGTGTTTTCCTGTCCTGATATTATAGTCAATGTTTGTTACCTTAGAACTTTTGATTGGGTGAACCGATTTTGATAACCTTGTTTTTATTTAAAAGCTGATGCTTGCCGTGTAGTCCCATTTAAATTTCATCAAAATCGGACAAGCCGTTTTTGAGTTACACCCCAATAACTGAAAAGTATTTTCCTATCATGATGAATTCTCATCGAAGCTCAAATTTGATGGTAACACAGTAATATTTCCTCAACGGTATAAGATAGAAATAAAATTTTGGAAAGGAAGATAAAACGTGTATTATGCTGCAAGCAAGTCTTATTTTGATATTGTTAGGTTTGCAATAACGCCCGCTATGCGGATTACATTACAAAATCACAAATATACAACGAAAAATTTAAGTCATGTGCGGGATTCGAACCCGCGTCCATCCACCCCTTGAGCCGGGGTATGGTCTTACCAATTGAGCTAACATGACATGACGTCATAACTCAAATCTTTCCTATCGTTCTTTAACCATCGTATTGGGATGGAGCGACAACTATAGTACCACTTGCGTTATACTACAAACAAGACAAATTTTGCAATTGGTTTTATACTTGTAAATGATGACGCAACCGTATAATTTTAATATTGTTAGGTTTGCAATAACGCCTGCTATGCGGATTACATAACAAAATCACAAATATACGATAGGAAAAATTTCAGTCATGTGCGGGACTCGAACCCGCATCCATCCACCCCTTGAGCCGGGGTATGCTCTAAGCAATTGAGCTAACATGACATGATGTCATAACTCAAATCTTTCCTATCGTTCTTAAACCGTAAATGTCATTAACAGTAAATGACAATTGATCCAATAAGTATGGGACTAAATATAATGATCACCATAAAATGCTTGGATACCCTTAGTTCTTTTACCAAAAATTGTAATCGAATACCAAATGTAGTAAATGATCACTAAATCTCAAAGCCATGTTTAGGTGCGACGACGAGCGAAGCGAGGAGGAGCATTAGGTTACTTGCGACCACAACAACGCGCGAGCCGAGCGAGCATAGCGAGCGTGCCGCGGCAGCGGACGGCGATGCGCCAGAAGAATTACAGCAAGTTTAATTTTGATGATAATTTACTACTTTTGGTGATTGTTAAATATTTAAGGGATCCTGTTGTATTGGCTATAAATGAAAGTCTTCAATAACTGACTTGATATTTGTATTGTCCTTTGAACATAGTTTGGGTTACACAGCACTTAAATTACTATTTTTATTAATTTATTTTGTAGGAACACATATGGTATGTTGGTTGATGTGAGACGAGAGAGTGAGACAGCTTTACTTATTTAATATGGCAATATTAAACTGTGATCATTTACTACTTTTGGGTTAACAATGATTTACTAAGAGTAATTTTGCTTAAATAGGATAGCGAGATGTTAAAACTTTGGTCCTAAGTTTACATTAAATGGGGGTTAATTTAAGTCTGTTATATGTTACTATATCTGGTGGTAAGTTAAACATAAGCCCATAAGTAGCAAGGGTCACTAAAAAGGGCGAAATAAAAATTTTTACCAAATTAAATAGAACCGACTTCAACACTCAAATGTGTGAAATAACTTGTCGAAGTCGGTACCATGCGCACAATATTGTGATGATAGGTACTTTTGAACCGTCATGGTACCGACTTCAACAAGTTATTTCACACATTTGAGTGTTGAAGTCGGTTCTATTTTTTTGGTAAAAATTTTTATGAAATATATAATAATAATATACCTACTGGGAACAGTTACCTTTATTTCAGGAGTTTAGTG
Organism: Plagodis pulveraria; assembly: GCA_963890685.1. Taxonomy (NCBI): domain Eukaryota; kingdom Metazoa; phylum Arthropoda; class Insecta; order Lepidoptera; family Geometridae; genus Plagodis; species Plagodis pulveraria. The sequence continues at coordinate 10,974,597 of OY982958.1, read as the reverse complement.
GATGTCAGAGTCCAACATGTAATAATATATTATGCTCCTTATTGTCATTATAAACGCGTTCATTTGGCTCTTCCACTCATTTAAAAATAAACGTAATATGTGTACAATAACAAACAACATGTAAGAATGAAAGGATAAATTAGAGTCATACGTCATGATATATGTCTTGTTGGCATAGCAGTTCGATCATACCCCGACTATAAGGGTGGATAGCGCAGATTCGAAACCTACACATGACTGTAATATTTCGTCTCCTTGAAATGTAGTAACATTTTATATGTTATATTATACAAGAAAATTCCATGTTATAATTATTCTATGAGTAAAAAATATGGTGATATTTTATCGAGAAAAGTTCTTTTAATATTATAACCTATTTTGTTTTAAATAAAAACTGCCATTCCTGGATTGTAACTAAAGCAATTAAAACGAACTATCTGTCCAGAGCACTCGATTGCTCCACATCGTTAATTAAAATTTAATGCGTCGGCGTTCTACGAGTATGATTAAAACCATTTCAGAAATGCATTTAAGTTCGAAACAATGCATCATAAAGATAAGAAAGCAAAACAATCAATAGGAATTACCAATAGGTAAGTACGTGGTAATAAACAAAGACTAGTGTAGCTTTGTCAAGACATGCATAACGGAACTGCCGTAGATAATTATTGACTCGAAAAAAAAATGCATTTAAAATACATTTTACCAACAAATCAGTATAGTGTACATTTTATTACTTGTTCTTGTAGGTTAAAAATAACGTTGCACCTAATTTTCACACATATCTTTATATATAAAGAATATATTGTTATTGTAAAGTTTCCTCCTAAAAAATATATAATACTAATCAAACTTTTGATGAATAATACTTTTCCTCCAAATACTTGAAAATAACTCATACGAAAGAATAACGCATGGCGTTCAAATCTATATTTTATATTACAATTTATTACATTGACGTATCTAAGTGTAATAATTATAAAACATTAAGATAAAAAAGAAAGCAATCATAAAGCACTTAACTTAGTGACAAAGACTACACTAATTCTTATTTCATAAGGAAATGCAAAACGTAATTTATACAATATCAAATACCTATTATGTTTTGTTTATTTTGGGACCAATAATTCATTACAGTCACAGATGATGTTACCGCATTTTAGGAGGAATGTCCAGCGAAAGAACAAAACTGTAATAAATATAAATGTAATTAGAACATATATTTAAATATTTGACAAAATGACCAACCAACTGATGATAAACGGTCTGTAGAGACACCAAGATAATTTCAATATGCATCCAAACTTCTGGGTCTTTGTATCCCTAATAAGAAGTATTTTATTACGTGTGCCTGGCGTGGAAAAACTGCCAAATGAAGCTGTGGCAGAGAAAAATACGTAAAGTGCGTAGGGTATATATCATTTACGACGCATATTTGTTAGGATATTAATACCTTCTAGATTATCGCGAACCAAAGAGTTTTCGTAACCACATCCTAGACAAATGGGTATATCATTGGTATCTGGTACAAATTAAGCGTACAAACAATAGTTGAATCATTAACTTTGGTTTACGAGGGAAATAAATTGTAATATAAGTCATAATTACATAGAACTAGAAGCCATTACCTCTGTAATATTTATTGACTAGCTACCAAGTTAACGCAAAACAACAAATAAAAGATGAGGCGTTGAAAGTCTGTTATCTTTGACTTTATGTCGTTGACAATAATTCCTACAATATTCACTGAGTTTCGAATACATTGTTGCAGCTATTTCCAGAATTATTTTAACCTTTCAAGGTTAAAATAATTGCATTTAATCTTTCAAGGTTTAAATAATTGACTTTTGAAAAAGTTAATCAATATCCAATTTTAGTAAATAATACGGGATAACTCACGTGAATAAGTGAGATAGCTCTGACTATAATTTCGACCACATCCGGTGGTCTTTTTCAAGGAGAGCTCGGGACGCCCGCGTTGACGTCTCGCTGAACACTATCCCGTATTATTTACTAAAATGAGTGAAAACCATGTTAGTTTTTATAACAATATCCAATTGTTTCATAATTTGATCATTATATTGCGGATATACATATTTTAGAAACATTTTATTAATAATAAATTAACATACGATTTACTTATGTGCAAATTCCATGAATTTTGGGGGTCATAGGTCTGTTCATGGAGGTTAAAATCATAAAAAAATACTTGATACGCTCAATAGTAAACACCTGTAAATAATATGTTGTAGTTTCTTTACCTTGTTTATAATAAGGTATTATACGAGTATGTTCTATGATAAGGTACAAGAATAATGCTCTAAATATATTCCCTATTTTTGTAATTTATGAACAACTAGCAATTAGATATAATAAACTTGTTTTAGATATTATTGATGTATACCTACGTTGCCAAGTTCAAACGATAAGAAAATTTTCCTCATTACTGGAAGCGCAGCTTAACTAAAAGTAGAAGTTTCCGGAAGTTATCAGCCGTTTGTAGTTGGTAATAGAATCCTTGAAGCCTTTGATAAGGAAAAATGCAAATAATGAAGGCGGTGAGGCACAGCATTGCATGTTTACTAGAAGGGATCATAATAAAATCACGTAAACTTCATCTTTCTTCTGTTAGGAATATTATTAATTTGTTTATTTTTCGTCGTTGACATGTAAATTACTTAAACGATTTAGAGTTTTTTAGAAATGGAGTTTAAAAAACAATGTGGGACTAGCAAAGACAAAAGGAGAAGATGGTGATTACGAACTACGTGGGGTTTATGACATCACGTCGGCTTGGCAAGAAAATTAGGTGGTATAGTCAGTAGATAATAAAGGCATACATTTTTAGTTACTTCTTATAATCAAAATATTTTTAATAATTTTAATATGTCAAGAATTTCATTTAACAATAAATACAGTTTGTACGAAACCCTCGGTGCGCGAGTCCGACTCGTACTTGGCCGGTTTTTTCATTTACGACTACGTGTATCAAAATATTATTTATACAATATTTTGAAGTTAAGGGCAAGAGATTTAAGACTAAAACAGTGTTTTTAACTAAAATACTATTTAAGTTACTTTAACTTTTAATACAATTTTTACGACAGGGAATCTTGTCCTGACAAAATTGTGTATAAAGTTTCGTAACGAGTTTAAGTATTAGTTTTATTTGTGTAGCCGTAGGACGTCCCAACCCAACAGAGGGTGATGTTCCATAAATGTCAGGTCTACGTCTGAAAGTCCACAACCATTCTTACAGAATTTTCTACCTAGTGCTGCTACTATATGGAACCAGCTACCATGTGTGGTGTTTCCTAATCAATACGACTTTGGAGCCTTCAAGAGAGCATATTCCTCAAAGGCCTGCAACGCATCCTCGAGACGTCTGGTATTGCGGATGTCACTTAACACCAGGTAAGCAACGTGCATTTGCTCTCGTATTCCAAAAAAAAACGCTATGCAAGCAGGTTACAATATGAAATATATCTATATAGATCACTTGAAAACTCACGAGTGGAACTGTTCTGAAAATCTGCTTACAATGAGTATATTATGACATATATTTTTACGTATATTACCAGACTTTTTAATTTTAGCCTTTTTTTTTTAGTTTAACTAAGATTTGTAAGATGGAATTTCTTCAGAAGGCGCTGCTGCCCAGTTTCTGTTATTTTTCTTTTCATCGCCTCTTCAGAATCCCACAATATTCCCCTATGTGGGGGGGTGGTGAATTCCGGATAGGCACCCCACGGGGAATAAAACAGTACATTGCACACCGAGGGGAGAAAATTATCTATTTCTGTCCGAGAGTATGTTTAAGCTTAAAGGAAAGTCAAGAACAGAAATAGAACTTTCTCCCGAGTGATACATAGTGCTTTAACTACACCTACGAGGAAAATAAAATCGTTAAAGTTTTCTCGTATTTGTCCCGAGACTTCTCAGGAAGTAAGTTCTTTATGACTTTTAGAGCTGTATTTTGTATTTCTGGTGGCCTCATCATTATAAAACCGTCACTTTCACTATGAGATGACATTTGTAAACATTATTTATAATAATTAAAAGCGTAGTGTTAAATTAACAATTTTGCCAAAAATAAAATTTAACAGAACAAAATAAATTGCCGCGCTTTTTTTCGTACTGCAGATTTTTCTGGAGGAGGTTTTTGGTCCTTTATCAAAAATTCGAGTACCTACAAAAAAAAACCCACCTCATTTTTCTAATTATTTGATATCTAAAACCATTTTGATATTTGACGTCTGGTATTTTTAATGTTCGCAGCAAAAACAAAAGATCGCTAGTATGGCAGGTATGGATTTTCATACAATATTCCTTCACTGATATGGAGGGCAGGAATGATATTCCATGTAACTTTTCCCGCCGCACATTTATACGGGAGAAATGACGAACTTAATAATACGTTTTTGAACGAGCAATGAGACTCATTCTGAGTGGGTATGGTATAAAAATAATCATTTGGTTATAATTTGCACACGTATATATTACTTACTCGTACTCGTATTTCTACATGTATACACTCGTGCCTCATGCTCAGTACTCCGTGAATCTGAAGCAATTCATTCCAGTAATACCTTAGTTATCTGATGATATTGCCCTAGCACACTTTCTCATTAGGAACTTTTCTCCGATACAAATGCGAGACAATATTACCCTAGAGCATTCGACGAGAAAATTAAGTATTATTTTTATTGCTTTGCATGTCAGAAGTAGAGCCTTGATGACTTCATCGACTCCCTTCAACTTGTTTAAGTATTATTATAATGCAAGTCTTGTTTTTATATGACTATTGTCTATCACGATGTCTGAAGCATTGGAACTAAGAATGTATCGCTTCGATCTCTTAACTGTCAGACCACCAGTGAATTGCACCTACCAAAAGATTCGTGCACGCAATCGGTCACACAGGTGCATAACTCATTTAAAAAATCTAAATAAATAAATAAATATTATATCAACTTATGTACGTACCAAGATTTATCAATGTAGGTAAATGTTGACAATGGGAAAAATATAGATGTTCAATAAAACATCTTTAACACAAACATACAGATTTCTTGTTTCGGAGGGCACGTAAAGCCGTCGGTCCCGGTGGTCGTCTTAGGATGGCAGTCGTTATAGAATGATGGTAGGGCATTTTGCGAATGCCCACCTGGCTACTACCACCCTCAAGTAGAATATCTGTCGCTAAGCACCTAACGATGTGTTCCGGCAGCAGTCCTTGAGAGCCAGTTACTCTAGGCTAGCCTGAAAAACATTTTCGACCACATCATCACTTACCATCAGGTGAGATGATAGTGGTCAAAGTATAGCCTATCAGGCAAAAAATAAAATCAAGTATTATTTACGATTTCCAATGAAAGGGATGAGGAGACAGATGCCTCGACATCACAGGCGGTGTTAATAGTATTACATGGTAGAAGGGCATCTTGCTATTGCCCGCCTGGCTAGCGACCACACTAAAGTAGAAAATCTGTCGCCAAACACCTAACGGTGTGTTCCGGCAATAGCCTTTGAGAGCCAGTGAAATTACAGGCAGATGACACTTAACAACTATGTCTCAAGGTGACGGGCGCAGTGCAATTCGTGACTTGTGATGAAATGCATCTGTTATAGGCAGAGGTTAGTCCGCTTAACATCAGGTGGGCCTCGAGCTAGTTCCGTCACATTAACATGAAAAAAAATACAAAAATATTATTATATTTATTTATTAATAGTTATCCTCTTATATATTATATATATAAGAGTCCCTACGCTTGCGGGAAGATCGGATGATGTATCAAAATAACAGATCGTGTTTTTTGTGAATATTCCATAACTTATTTGGCACATTGCTTTGTGCTACTTTGTGATTTTCCTAACGATGTGTTCCGGCAGCAGTCCTTGAGAGCCAGTTACTCTAGGCTAGCCTGAAAAACATTTTCGACCACATCATCACTTACCATCAGGTGAGATGATAGTGGTCAAAGTATAGCCTATCAGGCAAAAAATAAAATCAAGTATTATTTACGATTTCCAATGAAAGGGATGAGGAGACAGATGCCTCGACATCACAGGCGGTGTTAATAGTATTACATGGTAGAAGGGCATCTTGCTATTGCCCGCCTGGCTAGCGACCACACTAAAGTAGAAAATCTGTCGCCAAACACCTAACGGTGTGTTCCGGCAATAGCCTTTGAGAGCCAGTGAAATTACAGGCAGATGACACTTAACAACTATGTCTCAAGGTGACGGGCGCAGTGCAATTCGTGACTTGTGATGAAATGCATCTGTTATAGGCAGAGGTTAGTCCGCTTAACATCAGGTGGGCCTCGAGCTAGTTCCGTCACATTAACATGAAAAAAAATACAAAAATATTATTATATTTATTTATTAATAGTTATCCTCTTATATATTATATATATAAGAGTCCCTACGCTTGCGGGAAGAACGGATGATGTATCAAAATAACAGATCGTGTTTTTTGTGAATATTCCATAACTTATTTGGCACATTGCTTTGTGCTACTTTGTGATTTTCAGTAATTTTCGATACAAATACTAAGGTATACTATGTATCCAATTGTTACTGTTATGCAGATTTAGGGTAAAATTATTTGAGAACAATTGTCTAAAAGGTAGGCACTAAAATTAGCCAACCGTAATATTCGGTTGTTTACCTTCTACAAACACCGGTTTTTGTTTTGTTATTATAATATATAAAATACAAAGCCTAACAAAAACAGAGTGAAGTAAAACTTAAGCGATGTAAATTTTACATATTTCCTTCTCATGACCGTGTCTAAGGTTTCAAGGTTTTTTTTAATTATTCTCTAGTGATGAGAGATTCATATTACAGCAGTTTTGCATGGTGGTAGGGCATTTTGCGAATGCCCGCCTGGCTAGCTACCACCCTCAAGTAGAAAATCTGTCGCCAAGCACCTAACGGTGTGTTCCGGCAGCTGTCCTTGAGAGCCAGTACTTCTAGGTTAGCCTGAACAACATCTTCGACCACATCATCACTTACCATCAGGTGAGATAGTGGTCAATGGCTAACCTATCAAGCATAAAAAAAAAAAAAAAAAAAAAAAAAAAAAAAAGTGGATTTGCCCCAGAACACACGGTGAAACACGAAATCTAGGATATTGAAACTCGTAGTCATTTTAGAGTATCATTTGAGTTTATGCCATAAAAACTAAACTCGTAAGTATGTATAAAATTCGTAACTAAATAGTAGAAAACTTAGGAGTAGAGTGCACGGAGCGCTTTCCATACAAACGTAGCTTCGTCACATTTAAAATACCAAGTGTTCAATCTCGGTGAAATTTTGTACGCATATTTCTGAGCATATCCATCCATATATGAGCATAGCTATATCTATCCTTCTAATTTGCCAGTTTTTTTATTTTTTTTTATTATATCCCTTAATATCAAAATAACAATTCCGTCATAGGAATACTGATGCCGACCTGAAGACAAAGACTTTGACCTCAGTCATATAGAAGTTTGTGCTTAGGGATCTCCGGGTCGAAAGGTAGTCCAAGGCTGGACGTCCAATGCGGTTCGCGGAAAGTCGAGCAGCAAGGTGCCCTGGCCTCTTTAGGCAATCAGTAGGAGCACGGATATAATTACAATTTAAAAGCACATGATAGATAAATATTCCACGGGCACCAAGACCTTTTATACATAAACCAATAGACAGTAAAGTTACTAACACATATGAACCCATGTCTGCTTTCCCCTGACTGTTCTAATTAGAGTTACAACAAGAGTGTAATAACACTATCCTTGTTTTACACACACAGCAAATTTCTTCAAAACTACGTACCCCCGCACCGGCGCGTGTAGAATTTTAAGAGAAAGGATGAGGTTTAAATCCTCAAGCCCGCTCCATTACATTTAAAAGAGTAACAGGAGGTTTTTTTTTTTTTTATGTTATTGTGACGGAACAAGCCCGAGGCCCACCTGATGTTAAGTGGACTAACCTCTGCCTATAACAGTCGCATTTCGTCAGCGACGAATTGCACTGTGCCCGTCACACTGAGACGTCCAGTTGTTAGGTCTCATTAGCTTGTAATTTTTCTGGCTCTCAAGGACTGCTGCCGGAACACACTGTTAGGTGCTTGGCGACAGATTTTCTACTTGAGGGTGGTCGCTAGCCAGGCGGGCATTCACAAAAAGCCCTTCCACCATGCGATGAAGCTCAAGCTCTGGGCGGGATTCGAACCATGGACCTGCTGCACGGCAGTCCATAGCCAATGCCACTGAGCCATCACTGCTTCAAAAGAGTGGTACACGGACTCTGTGCACTGGCACGCGGTGTACGTTAGCTATGTGGTTCTATCTGTCAGGTTGGGTGTGCATCAGTGCAAACTACAACTTCCTACTAACACCAAAAACATACGCCTCCATTAAGGTTTATTTCCGTTCATCGCAGCCGATCGCAGATCGCGTGCTGCTGACGCGCGCGGCTGATGCGACAATAGTCAGAGTATGAAAATACTGAACATGTTGAGATTGAAATTCGCATGGCCACGCGCAGCCTACGTTAGTCATATGCCACGCGGGTCTGCCGCAGACCTCGGAAAAGGCGCCATCCATTTTCATGCTCTGATCTATTGTCGCATCAGCCGCACGCGATCAATCAATCATCGGCCGCAATCCACGCAAATGAACCTTTAGAGAGAGTGCAGCGTGCGCAACGTAGAACTTCTTGGATGGCATACCGTAGTAACCACGCGTGAGTCAAAGACATCATCAATCACGTAGGTATAAAGTGAATAGTGTAGCCGCGGGCAGCAGCGGAAATTGATACCAAAATTGTATTTAAAAGCAAAGCTAAGGTCACGTACATAGCAAGTCCTTGGGCATCAGTGGAACAGTGCCTTAAATTATAATGTTAGAAACCTTTTCGTCGTCCCAAAAAAAATTAATTTATTATTGTAATTTGATTTTTAAAATACGGGTAGGTATGCGTAAACATGACACTTCAGAAGACAAAATCTGTGTTTTTTATGGAAACTGTATGCCAACGTGAAGTAAAATATTTCTCACGCAGACTGAAAAGCGTGATCAATCATGTGATATAAATAATACTTCATATTTCGTACCCTTCTCGGAATTTGAGCCCCTAAAGACGTTATTAAAAGAAACATCTTGTATTAAACATTTTTCGTTTTCGCATCAAAAAGTTACAACAACCTTGAAGAATATAATAAATATCTACGTCAAAATTTTGTGTCGGAAAAAAATATTTAAGAGAAAAGGTGTGCGGTTCTCAATACAGATGTACTACCCACTTTTCTTCCTGGATATTTCCTTTAGGGCTACGAATAAACAAGTTTAAAAGTGTAACTCTCATACAGTGACACAGCTTTGATTTTGGACTCATCAAATTCATAATTAAGAAAACAGGCATTTTCAAATTAATTGGATTAATTAATTTGGCACTTAGAAATGAACGCATCCGATTGGTGACGTCCAGGTACTGCTGTTGCGCCGGACGGTATACTTTGATTTTAAACGACGCGCGACGCCCGCCGCGGTATAGTTTTGCATTCTGCTGTTTTAAGCTTGACTTTTAATTTCTTGAAATATTTATTCGTAGCTTAAGAGCAATCTTTTTTTTTCATAAAATTTCGGTTTACTATAGATACGCTCCTGTTATTTCCTTTTGTCCGGCAACGTATTATCACATAAAAAAAATATGACCTAGAAAATCACTAGAAACGCCCTGTGTTTCTTAACTAAACTACACAAAAAATGCCATGATCTCAGGACCACCAGACAAATTTGAAAAGCTTTTATCATAAAAGAAAATAATACGAGCCTAGATATACTCTTTTTTGAAATTGAATTGCCTAGAAATAATTGAACCGGCTCAGTTTTCTCGAGATAACAATGGAATACGAAACGTCGAACTCGTGAATTTTCTTCCTGTTCCGCACAGGCCTCGTTCTCTCTTAAGCAATTATGAAGACTTTTCTACATTATCTAAGAGGCAATTGTTTAACATCAAATGGACCGATTTTTTATTGCGTAACTCTATCACATACGTAAACATTAAATACTTGTGGTTTATAAAAATAGAAAGGACTACGTATCATCCGCCCACGATTTCGCCCACGTATACAGGGTTATTGGTAAAATTATAACAATCTCTTAGGGTTGACTTCTGCTAGTCCTAAGAAACATTTTGAGAGGATTTTATTTGATTTAAAAAAAAAAGATTTTTTGATTTTTTTAAATTTTTTTTTTGTTTTTTATTGCCTTCTCCGACTAAGAGCGCCAGCCCCGGCAACAATAAAAAGTATTACTTATATGTATAGATAGAGCTACGGACATACTGGCCTCTTAATATCTGATATTGTAATTTAAATTTCATATAAATGAAAAAATACTAGTCTAGGATGTCATAGTTTTCCATCAGACCTAGTTACACAAAAATAGAAAATATAAGATATTCTCATTAAAGAAAACATAAGCTCAAACGTTGTTTATTATTATGCCTGCCTTTGCCTATTAGGGCACAAAATATAGTAAGGGATTGGGTCCATTTTTAAATATCACACTGAGAACAAAAATCTATACTTATAATAAAACTGTAACAGATCAAATTCTGTACATGGCAGATATTTTGAAAAAAAATATTTGAGTGCACTCTGTAGCTGACACTGATGCCAAATCTGTATTTTTTTTAATTTTTTGTCTGTCTGTCTGTATCCCGGCCACGCATCACTCCAAAACTACTGAATGGAATTCAATGAAACTTAACACGATTTGAGTTCATACTACGAAGAAGGTTATTGTATACTTTTTATCCCGTAATTCAGCACGGTTCCCTCGGTAAAGGGGATGAAAGTCAAAATGTACACTTAGTTGTAATTAGTTAACGCGTAGTCCGATTTCAATTATCCTTTTTTTGTTAGAATAGTGACGAGTGAGCTTGGAACCTCACATGCAGCCCGGCACCCCACGGGCAGCCCAGCACCCCATGGGCTACTGAATGGAATTCAATGAAAATTAACACGATTTGAAATCATATTACGAAGAAGGTTATTGTATACGTTTTATCTCGAAATTCAGCACGGTTCCCTCGGGAAAGGGGATGAAAGTCAAAATGTACACTTAGTTGTAATTTATTATCGCTTTGTCCGATTTTAATTATTCTTTTTTTGTTAGAATAGTGACGAGTGAGTTCGGAACCCCACGGGCAGCCCGGCACCCCACGGGCTGCCCAGCACCCCATGGGCTACTGAATGGAATTCAATGAAACTTAAAACGATTTGAGTTCATACTACGAAGAAAGTTATTGTATACTTTGTATCGCAAAATTCAGCACGGTTCGCACGGGAAAGGGGATGAAAGTCAAAATGTTACTTAGTTGTAATTTATTAACGCGTAGTCCGATTTTAATTATTCTTTTTTTGTTAGAATAGGGACGAGTGTGCTCGGAACCCCACGGTCAGCCCAGCACCCTACAGGCCACCCGGCACCCTAAGGGCAGCCCGGTACCCCACGGGCATTCCGGCACCCCATGGGCATCCCGGTACCCCACGGGCAGCCTGGCACCCCACGGGCATCCCAGCACCCCATGGGCAGGTCGGCAGCCCACGGGCAGCTCGGCCTCCTTATTTAGATTTGCCAGCTTGCTAAGATAAAACTCTAAAAGCTGGAACATTCGCCACAATCAATTTTTTAACTATATATATTTTGCCGGATACATTTTGGAGACTGCGTAATGGAAGTGCACAATCTAATATATTTTCATTCTACCCCCAAACAAGGAGAACTTCGGCAACGAGATTCCGTTTTATAATCGAAATTCCAAAGAAACGCACAAAGTAGTTTGCTTCAACATTTATTGAGCGAACCGCGAAGAAACTCGAGAACGCGAGTTACTTATCTGGAAAATACAACCCGGGAGTTTTCAAACCCAGAGTAAAAAGCTCCTTTCTGATCTATGCTTTACTAGGAGTGCTTCACCACAGATCACAGCGTTGCTTTATATGATATAAATTAAGATTTGGCCGTACTTCGCTCTACTAACATATCTCCAACGGCTATTGACTGGTTTCACAGTTATCTGTCTGGGCGCCGGCAGCGGGTTCGCCTGGATGAAAAATTTTCTTCTTGGTGCAACATAACTGCTGGCGTACCTCAAGGCGGCGTATTATCTCCTCTTCTTTTTGCAATTTTTATAAATTCAATATCCCAAAGTATTACTTCTTCCTACCATCTCTATGCAGACGATCTCCAAATATACTCGCAGGCCTCACTGAATAATTTAGCAGAAGCCGTTGATGCCATTAATAATGACCTACAACACATATCAGACTGGAGCAAAGCCTATGGTCTAAAAGTAAATCCACTAAAAACACTACTTATAATTATCGGTAGTTCACGAACCATCTGTAACGTAGACTGGAACACTCTGACTCCAGTTGTATTTGAGGGAGTACAAATTCCTTATAGTAAAACAGTCACTAATTTTGGAGTTATTTTTGACCAATGCCTAACATGGATCCCGCAAATCGAAGCCGTCAGTCGCAAGACATTTGCCTCTGCAGGATCTCTCAGAAGAATAAGAAATTTCTTACCAACTGCTACTAAAGTTGCGCTTGCACAGTCACTCTTACTCCCTATTTTAGATTATGCAGACGCCTGTTACTTAGACCTCAGGGAGGACCTTTTAAATAAACTTGAGCGCCTTCAAAACTTCTCAATACGGTTTATATTTGGCTTGCGCAAATACGACCATGTTTCTGAATTTCGCACTAAGCTCAAGTGGCTACCCATTCGTCATCGCCGGAATACTCATATTCTCTCTCTTCTGTATAACGTTTTATTCAATCCCACATCCCCCCATTACCTTCAAGAGCGTTTCGAATATTGCAGCACCTCTCATTTGCGTAATCTTAGGTCATCGGAAAATCTTATGCTCAATATGCCCTCACACTACAGTTCGTTTTATGATCACTCCTTCACTGTTGAAGCCGTTAGACTATGGAACGCACTGCCTCTTGAAATTAAGCGTGCTCAGTCACTAGCTGTTTTTAAAGAGCGTGTGAAAGCCTTTTATCTTGACACTCGTTAGCTCCCTATAATTTATTTATTTTTATTTTAAAATTCGTTGTTCTATTGTTAATATGAGTCTTATACTAATGATAACATCATTAATTATTTATATATTATGTTTATTGATTAAGTTGTATGTAATTATGTATGTTTATTATATATATAATATTTTATATGCTTATGTATTTATTATTATTAATGTGTATACTTAAATGTATATATGTTGTATACGTGTATATATTAGATATATTTATATACCTATATATATTATTTTATCTATTTTAATGTTTGTAGTATTTTAGAAATTATGTGTCATTGTGAGTACTATATTATAATCTAGATAAACGCCATCCCTTGGTTCTCTTTAGTTATGTCTCTTCCTCAAATGGTTGTCTGGAAGAGATCGCTTTCAGCGATAAGACCGCCAATTGTTACCTTATTTTGCATTGTGTTTCTGTTTTAACTATTTTTTATATTTAAGGTGTTTCAATAAAGTGTTTCTATCTATCTATCTATCTATCTATAAACAGTGCTCAAATGTGAATAATTAGTTTGCAGGTACGGCAATCGCGGACGAAGTCGCAGGTACAGCTAGTTTAACATAAAGAACACTTTGTAGGTGCGTCTACCGATGTATCTATATATTTATTGTTGTTGTATTAATTATTTACTGACCAAGTGTAACATACAATACACGTATTCACAAACACTCACTTTCCCATACATACCCAAGACAAGCTGATACACCCTCACACATTCACACGAACACACACACACGCGCACTCAGACACGCTTACCTTTAACTAGGTACATTTTAAGGTTATGAACAAAATTGACTTCATCTGACACATATTATGGACCTACCTACCAGTTAAGGGTTAATTGTTCAAGAGGCTGTAAAAAACATTAAGTAATCCTATTGCATGCCCATTAATGTAACGAATTCTGGGAGATGAATGTTTAGCAGTAGAACTTCTGGTTGATACATTGTGCCTAATGCAGAGAACAACTAACAAACATGTCTACGTAAATGATAGCATGCAAAATACGATTATACTGCACCATAATGTAGCATGCCGCTCATTTGGCGTAATATTGTCGATTGCTGATATCTAATTTGCTATAAAGTTCATTTCATTTTTAATTAAACCTCTAAGTACTGCCGTGGGTGCACGCTCGCGTCTTGAGCGGCCGTTGTATTCTTGTTAATTTTATACGCAAGCTTAATTTTACAATATCTCTTAAAGTTTTGAACAAAACAATGCACTATCATGGACAAATTTTATACAAATAAAATTACCATGACGGCAATAACCATTTTTGCTTAAATAGTAACTACAGTGATACTAAAAAATGCTAGTCAATTTCCTAACTACCTTAGCAAACGTTTTTGCCAACTTGTCTTTACTAATCCTCTTATATTGAAAAAAAACCAAACAAATATAAAAATAAAATATATTTTATTTATTTAATTCTTTATTGCACTATAGTACAAATGGAGGACTTAATGCTAAAGCATTTTCTACCAGACATCCACATATTAGTTATAGAGAAAAGGACGTAGGCGTGCAACAAAAAATATATTTAAATACTCTAGAACAGAAAACGCAAAGAATATTACAGATATAAAATATTATATATACCTTTATGCATAAATACTATACAATACATGCTATACATAATAACAAAAATAATACTAAATATATATAATAAATATAATATACTAATGGTAAATAAAAACAATTTAATAATTTATATAACATTTGAGAACAGTGATAAAAGTGACAGAATTTATGAAATCTTATAAAAATGCTCACGGACCCGTTGTTTGAAGACTTCCTTAGAAGGAGATTGTCTGATGGATAACGGTAACTCATTCCACAGACGAGGTGCAACCACACACCAGGATTTAGCCACAAAAGATATATAGTCTAATATATAGTCTGTTACCCAGGGCGGCTTTCTATGAAAATATTTATATGTGTACCAAAATAGCAAAGTTATTTTTCCCTGGACATGTTGAATCTTGAGCAAGCGAAGGATTCTGCAATTGAAATACGAGCATAGCGAGCTATTCTAAGTTAGAATCCTACTCCTATCGAAAGATTCTACAGCACAAGATATAAAAAACTTGAGCTCATGTTGCTCATACAACTTTTCATCTCAGCAGTGAGAACTTAATTATAAGGTACCTCCTTGATAGGCTTTTAGATACCTATTTTTTACGCGACCTAAGAGCAAGGCATTTTAATTCAACATTCGGGAGTCATTTATAATTTACTAGCTTTCCGGCCGCGGCTCCGCCCGCGTGTGTTGGTTATCAAACAAAACCATTAACCTCTTTTTGCGTGGTTGGATAAACTATCCTATTCCTTTCCACGGGTCTCAAACTATTTCCATACCAAAATTTACCCAAATTGGTCTTGTAGTTTTTAAGTTTATTTGTTGCATACAAAAATCCAAAAATACAAATCTTTCGTCTTTATAATATTAGTGTAGATGTAGATAATTATTTTCATTAATCGCTATAACCGTTCACTGTAACTATCATACGTTTTTAAAGTAGATAGGAAAGACAGAGAACTGACGCATGTAAATAATGTATTATCTAAGATTTGTAAATGGTTCGCCGCTAATAATCTTCTCTTAAATTCAAAAAAGACGAAATGTTTAAAGTTTTCTTTACCAAATGTTCCTTATGTTGAACCAAACATAAAGCTTGGCCCAGATAAACTCCCTATTGACAAAGCGACAGTCTTCCTGGGAATAAAAATGTATTCCACTTTACAATGGGATCCACATATACATGATCTCTCCGGAAGAATTAGTTCTGCTGCATATGCAGTTCTTAGGATAAGACAGTTAACAGACGTAGCTACTGCTCGCCTAGTTTATTTCGCGTACTTCCACAGTAATATGTCGTATGGTGTATTGCTGTGGGGAACTGCTGCTGAGATAGAGACAATCTTTATCATACAAAAGCGTGCAATTCGAGCCATATATAAAATGGGTCCTAGGGAATCTGTGAGGGATCTTTTTAAAGAAATTGATATTTTAACTTTACCAAGTCTGTACATATTTGAAAATATAATGTATGTTCGTAAAAAATTTAGTAAACTTAAATTAAACAGTGACAATCACTATTACAATACTAGGAATAAAGATAAAATAGCGGTGCCAGGTTTTAGATTAGCAAAGACAAATAAAAGGTCCTTCTTAGGTAATTGTGTGCGGTTTTATATTAAAGTTCCCAAACATATTACAACGCTCACAGAAGGGAAATTCAAGTTGCATGTGAAAAACATATTGATTAAAAAATCCTACTACACAGTTTCTGATTACATAAACGACAAAAATGCCTGGACAATTCCGCCTCCGCCAAGCTATTGCCTGTCACCTACATAATTTAAACAAATATTGTAATAACTCTATTATATAGTACCTAAGTGTGTAACACATTGTTAAAAGATGTTTAAAAGATTGGCCCCGAGTTTCTTGCCCGTTCTTCTCGCAGTGGCTCTATACAATTTATTTGCTGAACGTGGCAGTACAATGTAGAATATTTCAATACTAAAATTTGTAATTGACCTTCATAAGAGCGTCGTAGACGCCTAAATTGAATAAATGATTTTGACTTTGACTTGACGTGGTATTTTTTTAAATACCGTTTTGAAACTGTTACCGAGATAAGCTATTCTGATATTTAAGATTGGTAAAACTATAAATAAAAGGTGTACATAGTGAACTTTGTAAATGGTTTTTTTCATACATTTTGTGTTTTTTATTGTAAAAATTACTTAATTTTCAAATTATAGGGAATAAAAAGAATTTCTGCGATTTTCAAATTATAGTTTATAATGCGTTTTCTAACTTATGTTCCTTATTTGGTGTTAATTGTATGGTGGTATTCTAAATTCAAATCACTACTCTTACTCTCGCAGCAAAATCGCACACTGTTTTCCAATAGCAAAACCTAGTGCATGTTTGAACTGCTCAGTGAAATAGTACATTGTATAATTTTCTGAAAAATTCTTGGCGCCTCTTGCATTTCTCCATTCAATAATATTACCATAGGCGTGAAAAATTGTGATGCGCTCGGCAGCAAAGTATTTTGCGTCTCGTTCTCGTACCTTTAAGAGTAGAGTGCACGGAGCGCTTTCCATATATTCGTAGTTACATCATATTTCAAACACCAAGTATTGAAACTTGATGAAATTGTGTATGTATATTGCTGGGCCTAATATCTATGCTTCTGGTTTACATTTTACGGTGTATTATTTATTTAATCCCGAAATGTCAAAATAACAATTCACATTATAAACGATTTTTGAATTATTTTTGAAAATACTTAAGTTTACGTAAATCTGGCAAACCAGAAGCATAGATTAGCCTCAACATACAAGCATAGTTTGCCGAGTTTGAATACTTAGTATATAAAATAAAACTAAACTACGTTTGTATGGAAAGCGCCACGAGCAATCTAGCCTTAAAACCTTCGGTACTCTCAAGGTATTAATGATTAGAATTACGTAGAATATAATTCTGGGTAACAACTTTGCAGCTTTGCATAACAAATAACTATTTATAATTCATTGTTTATCCGATCAGTATTTTTTTACATTAGCTTCTTCAAACATATAAATTTGCTAACTTTACTACTTTATAACGTTATTAATGTAGATAGTTATTTCACCTACATCACTAATGTCGTAGTGACCTAAACCATGACATTGATTTTACTATACTTACGTTTCACTATCGTAAAACAACAACTTCATAATAAGTGGGTACCCACATACTACTACATATTGCATAAAGTATAAAGCAGCGGAAACTATTTTACTACCTAATAAAGCAAGACGTTTTAATATTATTTTCCTACATAATATTACAATGGTTCAAAATAAATATTATGTTTAGCACACTAAATTGAAGTTTCAGACTGAAACATGTATATCCTCGAACCATATGTTGCTTCTAGCTTGCCCGATTTCCGTAAAATTAAGCATTCTCAACAATAATTCGAAAAATTGTATTGTATGGGAATAGTTATTTTGGCATTTAGGGAATAATAAATAATTGCTTAAATGTGCTGAATAAATTAATCTATTACGGCATTACCACTAATAGGGAATCTATTTATGCACGCGATGATTCGCTGACGCTCATCGCAGTCTACGCGTAACCATATTTCTTATTTGCACATGCTAGCCAGTCAGATATTATCTTGGTCTCGTTCTTTAAGACTGCTAAGGTGACGTGCATACATATCTCTTCTGACGCAAAGACCCACACCCACCCGTTGCAATAATGAACGTTCCAGTTTGTACCCCAGGTAGGTGAGTAACAAAGTGCCCCTCAATGTGCTGTTTTTTTTCAATCAGAAAACATAAGACTGATGTGCAAGATGTGGTAATGGGTATGCTTTGGATCAGAACAAAGACCCCGTAAGTATACAAAAGTAGGTGAATTATAATCTCTTGCCTCGTTTGCCCCGAGCAGCTGATAAGGTATTGCGCACAGTTTTTCACCGTCCAGATATAAGCAGGACAGCCCGGACAAACCTTTAAGTACACGTCTTGGGGTAAACGCCCAGTATGGGATTCTCCAGCGCTCACGCAGCTGGTACCCTACTGGAATAATATGCCTTGAAAATGCGCTATTGTAGCATTTTCACCTTTTCGAAAAAAAGAAATAGCTTTGCATGCTCCAACGTATGAAACAATCAACATGATTTTATAATAATAATCGACTATTATCCACGCGAGCTAAGCCGCAGTTAACAGCTAGTGATATAAACATATTGCACTGCTATCGCAAAGTATGTTCCGAACTACGTACAATCTTCCTCTAAGTTTGTACACTTCTATCTTTCAAGATTTGGACTTAGAATGAATCGTGGTTACCTTAGAGTATATTTTATTAAGACAAAATATCGAAATAGATGATAGAAAACTCAGATAGAAAAACAATATCTTATTATTCACAAATTATAGTATAACAATGGTATGACATATTAATACTCTGATACACTGCAGGAATCTGTAGGTCTTGCAATACTAAGTATGGTTGGTAAATTTGCCATTTGTCAAGTTTTTGACAAGCAAATATAGTTTAATTTATAACTTAAGTGAAGGCTACCTATATACTCCTGCAGTATAGCAGTCGTAATGCTGTTTTATTTTATGAAAATAAAAATTTAGCTTTTCTATCACTAATTCGATATTTTTTTATAATTCAATTTGGCAAGTTTTTGAATAAAAGTAGTTGTAGACATTTTCTAATTCGTAGAAGTCTTGTCAAATATTCCCACTCATGTTTTCATTATTAGCATTTGTAAGAAAATTGGCTGAGAACTCTGCCCCGTGTTTGAGTGAATAAATAAGTTAAGTTCAAATTGTACGATGTAAATTACATGGAAACAAAAGAGATGCAGTGTTGTGAGCCTCCAAAAATACTGAGCAAGTAACCAGCTCGATTTTTCAAAAACTCTGAGCTTCATATTCGTTGGGCATCCAGAATCACTACACATTTTAATGATTTTACGTTGCATAAAGCTAAGCAACCTCCCTCCAAAAGATGTTGCTGCATAGCACATTAGATATTATAAAGAATCATGCAAAAGAACATTGCAATTGCGCTACTTTTGGTTAAAACCATTTTCATTACACAATAGCTAAAATCCGCTGCTATGGATTTCTTTATGATGGATTAATTTGATGAATTTTATGTTGGTACAGTACTCGTAGTTTCGTGAAATCACCTCGAATTACATAGGTACATAGAATGAACCAGCTATTGTGAACGCCGTTTTTAAGCTTGCTTTATTAATGTGGAAGAATAAAAATTACCAGTAGGATTTAATTCACACTACTTTAAGAAATTGGCCTCCAGGAATATCAAACAAATCAGCTGAACTCAAAAGAAATTACAATGACATTATATATTAAAAATGATTTGTGATAATCCGGCTAAAGTTGTGGGCCGAGACAGTTTTTTTTACGCAGGTTGAACTACCTGGTCAAAACGAAGCAAATGGATGATTAGCGCCATCAATTCAACATCGACAAAATTTCAAGGAGAAGGAAATAAAAAAGTAAACCAAAATTAAAATAATTACTGTACTGTGTGATATGTAATAATAAATAACAGATTTTGGTTTCGTTTATAGCAATTTATTTTCAGCATATTTTTTTTCAGTACTGAACAGAATACAATATTTAATTACGTAGGTACTAGTATACATTCTTCCTTATTGAACTAATGGACTAAACATTACTTCTAAACATCTGCGGCTAGGTAAATGTGTGAAATTTCCAAGTAGGATTTTATAGTAGGTACTTTGCTATCAATTACGGTGAATGAGTATAAATAATATCCATTAACAAAGGCCTCCCTATTATGGAGGGTTTTGCATAATCCCTACGCTTGACAGACCTTTTTTTATAGCAGTGTAAGATGACAGTTACTCAGAAGGCGCTGCAGCCCACCTTCTACCATGTTTTTCCCTTCTTTAAGATTCTCTCAGATAATATAGGGCGTGCAATCTAGCCCGGCACCCAACGGGTTAGTAAGTATTACCTACTTCCTTTTTAGCCTAAGTGCTTTCAGTTATAATTCCTATTCTAATGTTAAATACAGCCGTAGTTTGTAAGCTTCAAACTTTATAACAGTAGTTGCCAACCGAAAGTTCCAAATAGAATTTTAAACTTGAAAATAAGTAGCTACCTTACGCTAGGTTTCCGGGCTTGAGAAATATTGTTATTGCCAACGGTCTCCGATTTTCAATTTGAAACTTGTAGCTTTATGTATTTCACGAATTACGTGCTTATTGGGAAACTTAGATTTATGCTAGCATTTGGCAAGTGGGCTCAGTCAAAATGTGAGAGTACAAAAAAGACATTAAACCAAGAATGATAGTCAAAAATGAGAAGGCAGGCTTTGAAGTAAATAGCAGGACCAGCTTGTTGAAGACTAACAAAAACCTAGGCTCCTAGTTGGTCGCTATAAGGAAGTTTCTATGATAGTATTTTGATGTACGTAGCTGATAAGTTCACTGGCTAATTTACTGACCACTTTGTTCTCGAGTCTCGATAGTTGTATCTTGATACAGAGTTGATAAGATGTGATCGTAGATGTGGATTATTATTACATATTTACCTACTTGTTTGTCAAAGTAACTGAATTCAAAATGATTGACGAGAATAATACCTAAGGCGATAAAAATGTGTTTCTTTGAATGCTCATGACTACGAACTATAGCTAATTAGGTAATCAACTTTATGCATGGTAGGTACAGAGACTTGCGATCTGTAATTCATGCAAGAACCATTAGCATAGTAGGAAGATACCTCATTCTTAATCATTATTATTAAAACATTCAAATATATTCGATTGTAGGTGTGTATACCTAAATAGAAGAAAGAACATGTGTCTGAAGCAGTGATGGCTCAGTGGCATTGGCTATGGACTGCCGCGCAGCAGGTCCATGGTTCGAATCCCGCCACGGGCTTGAGCTTTACCGCATGTTGGAAGGGCATTTTGCGAATGCGCGCCTGGCTGGCGACCTCCCTAAAGTAGAAAATCTGTCACCAAGCACCTAACGGTGTGTTCCGGCAGCAGTCCTTGAGAGCCAGTGAAATTACAGGCTCATGAGACTTAACGACTGTACGTCTCAGTGTAACGGGCGCAGTGCAATTCGTCATATGTGATGAAATGCATCTGTTATAGGCAGAGGTTAGGCCGCTTAACATCAGTGGGGCCTCAAGCTTGTTCTGTCACAATAATATAAAACAAAAAACATTGAAGTAGGGAATGTATTTATATTATATTATAATTGTGTATCAACATTGACAATGTTTCACTTATCTTTTTACGTTTGTATTCAATATATATTCGTAACTTACCTACAATATAAATTAAAGCGGATCAAAAAGTTTTTATTCTGCGATAACAGAAGTACCAACATAAACGTTTTATTACTTCCGCAATGGTCTCCACTTGAGTAACAGAGCTCTGAAAAAATAAAAGGATTGTCACATGGTTGTAAAAAGGGGTTATGGAAAGGATTTTTATGCCTTGCTTAAGTACGATTACATCACATACAAGTGCACGAATATAAAAGTATTCGTATATATGAGGAACAGAATAGACGAAATCTACGTTGTACCTTTTTTGAAGTAAGTACTTATTCTTAGCGGAGCTTGCGTACCGAACAACTAGGTTTAGGGAGCTACGTTTGTGTGAAAAGTGCTATGATTACATTGTACTCGCTGTGGTCGTTATTTGGAAGGGTGACCGCTAGTGGCATTTACTACTGACCTCCTTCGGATGGCACCATCGCTTACCAGGTGTGATAGTGGTCAAAGGCATATCAGCAAAAAAAAATCCTATTAATTCATTAGCATTTTTGTACAAGCTAGTCCTTATGCCAGTATAGACTTATAGAACTCAGCTATGGGGCTGTACCAAACAAAGCAACATCCAGATAATCCAACGATTCCAGAATAAGGTACTCAAAGGTATACCATGCACCATGGTACATTAGGACTGTCGACCTCCACACTGAAAAAACGACTTAAAGGCTTAAATCAAATTTGACCTTTTACCGTTGATTTGTAACTACGTAAGATGAATTCACAACTCTTAAGATGATTTTCACCAATAAATAAAAATTTACCATGTTTTATAATAAACACAACCGTCAAAAACGCCTTCTGTAAAGTATTTTCAGAATTGAACTTGTTATACGATAATAATTGCAGTATTGACCATAAAATATACCTTACTTTTACGGCGGTTTATATACGGTGATTATCACTATAACGTACGACTTAATCAGCCTCATCGAAAAGTCAATATTTAAGAAAGACCACAAAATACACCTTAAATGAAGACGAAAAGAAACATTCGCCTTCACTGACCTCGTTTAACGCCTTCTAGTTGGAAGGCGTTTTTGTACGTATTTACGTTTGGTCGATTTTTCGCCTTATACCATATAAATTGGCCGTCATTAGGGCGCTTTTGACTTTAGATTTTTCTCCTGCATCGACTAGAAAATGGAAGTCGTTGTCGATATAATAAAAAAACATGCAGAAGCTCACGAACATCGACTTCACCACTACGTGAATGTTGAGGCAATCCAGCTCCTTGACAACACAGACATAGTAAGAAGGTTAAAATGGACAAAACCTTTTGAGTTAGTATAGTTGAATGACAGTGATAAGTAGTGAAGTGAGTGCTACATATAAAGAACACATAGTGTCTTCCCCTTAATAGAGACAATAAGATAAGTTTTAATGGACCCATTCTTAACTTTACTCTATTTAGCAGTTTAAGTCAAGCTAAAATTACTCATTAGTCCGTATTGTTGGCTAGATTGTAATATAATGACGTACTAAGTATATCATTAGAAGAAAAAAACATTACAGTCTTCATATGAATACACTTTTTTTTTGTTATAGTTTAGAATGACTTTGTTTTATAAATATTTTTGTACTCAAGCATGCGGGTACGGAGGGTGTCATCTTGCACCCAGTATAAATATATTTTAAAAAAATTGTCCATTAAAATAAATAATCGGTCGGCTGTCAACGTTGTAAGCCATTTTTGTTCTGTGGTCTATATATTAATTTTGATATAATAAGGCCCATATCCTCTACAATTACAATACTTGCACTGGTCGACTATCCTCGTTTGAGATGTCGCTTCTAGTATATATTATAGGTCAATGACTTATAATGTTATTTTGAAGCTGTGTACAGAACCATTTTTTTAAGTGCTGTAAATACACTGCTAGGCCCGGCTCGCACTTGGCCAGTTTCTTCAGCCCATGATTTAGGTAAATATTCGTATAATCATTTTCGGAACAGTCCGGTTCCGTATCCTTAAGGTAAGTAAGTAATATCTTGTTAGCTTTATGCTTAGTGATGTCTGAAATATAACATTGTGGAACATAAGTGATAAATACTCCTCCTACCCTTTTTCCGCGTATGTAGGGTCGACTCACTACGTTTTCTAATCCACAAAAGACGACATATAAAACCTTATAAAACCCCGTAGTGGATTTCATCTCCCAGTATATAAACATCTTATTCTCATCTTCACTTTTCGTACATAAAGACGAAAAAATTAACGGAGATACTGATAAAAAATCCTAAATACCTAATTTTTTCCAAGCAGCGATCTTCTAATCTATACGTGTACTGTATCAGGCGGATCGTCCAATCATTGCCATAATGCCCCCGCTTGGCAGACATCTTGTGGATATACCAGTGTAAGATGGCTTCTTCAGAAGGTGCTGCTTTCCACCTTCTGATATTTTTTTACGACTGATAGACAGATATGGCGGTTGCAATGCAAGTCCGGCACCCCACGGTGTTGGCTGGCTCACTGGCTGTCGATAATATGTGTACCTATTCCAAAATGCAGTATTGGAGATTTTATGGTCTGAATTGAATCAAGTTACCGTGTCATACCTTCATACAAACAAGGAAAAACTAGGGGTGGCCCCTATTATATTTTTACTACAGAATACTATAGTAGAATTTAACCACTTTTCAACAAGACTAAACATTAAAATGAACATTGGTTACCGTAGGTCCACTGGCTAAATGCAAAGTCGTGATAAAAACAGAGATAAGAGAAAGTTTTATCTTTTGTGCTTTAAAACTACGCTCGCCACACTCTGGTCAATATTTGCATTTGAAGTGGCGTTGTTGCAAGGAAGCAAAATTATTTTATTATAAAAAAACTTAGAAGAGACGTTTACCTTATTAACTTTAATCTGAGTTTGCATACTGTTTATTACCGTGATACCGCGGTATACTAGTATACCGGTGCGGTGGCCGGTTGACATCAGTTTGATGGACTGCCATTTATATATATTCCATATCTAACGATTAACTATTTCATAATCATTAATTTATCAAAATAATAAAAACTGTCCAAGTGCAACTGTCCAAGTAACGAGATAGATCAAAATAATGCACAACAGTATTGTAAACTTTAATTGTATTAGATTTCCCGGTATTTGAAACTTTAGGGGTTCACAGTTTTTGAGCATGAGTTTATTATAAAATTTAATTTTATAATAAACTCATAATCTTATAAATTTTTTTTATAACAAAATTTAATATATTTATTAGGAGGAGTTTTAGACTTCTACTTTTGAATATTGTCGTCGCTTTTTGGGGTTTTTGGCGCTGCGGGCGGGTGCGCGGGTGCGTACGAGCTCCGCAAGCGAATTTGGACTCCAAAAAAGTGACAAACGGGTGAAATATTACAAAGTTATGCCTAAAATTTGAAGATTTTCACTAAAATTTTGAAGAAAAACGGTATAATTTCGAAACTATAATACTAATAAAATTTATTTTTTACAGGTTGTGTAGGGGGGACGGAGCTGCGTCTTTGTAACTTACAAAGCAACCAGTACATCAGCGTATCCGTCCGGACGGGCCTATTCTACGATGCGTGCCTTGTCAGAAGAGATTAGATCTATGCTAGGCTGTGCAATAGAAAGAGAGACGGCATGAAGGTGAATATTAATATTAGGTATTCCATGCTTTGCGAGCTGAAGTGTACTGTACTTTATTGCTTCGTACTTAGAGTCGCTTATTTATTGGAATGGCTTTGCAGAGTGATCCTTTTTATTCTGTGACTATATGAAAAATATTGCGAATTTATTATTCTGTGAATCTTCCATGTACGGCTCCAACTCCCGTGGTGGCATTATTTAGAATGTATATTTTAAAACAAATAATATCCTGGGGGTGTGATGAAAAAAAACATTTGAAACTCCTTTAAATGTTTTTTTTATGTAGCTACTATACTACGAACTACTATATTACTAGATAGTAGAAGATGTTGTTAAGGCTAACCTAGAATTACTGCCTCTCGAGGAGAGCTACTGGAACACATCGTCAGGTGCTTTGCGACTAATTGAGAGTGGTATAGCTAGCTAGGCGTGTATTCGCTAAATGCCCTACCGTACTTCCACGCTATAACGACTCTACTCCAAAAACAACAACCGGAACCGACGGCTTAACGTGCCCTGCTAAGCATGGAAGCGCTCGTAGTAACATAGTAAAACAAGAAAAGTTGTTTGACGGAGGCCCGTAGGCCTTTTATTTGAATACCTACTCTCGTCTGGATACGCAGCCTATCCGTATTTCTCAGTTCTATCATCATCATCAGCCGGAAGACGTCCACTGTTGAACAAAGGCCTCCCCATAGAACGCCAAAAAGAACGGCTATTAGCCACTTGTAAGTCTTGTAACCACTGGCTACCCGCAACTTTCACGATGTCGTCAGTCCACCTGGTGGTATAGCCCACTAGCAGTTCTATAGCTACCTATTTATGTAATATATATATAGATATTCAAATTCAAATTCAAATTAAAAATATTTATTTTGCAAAACATGGGTACATTAAGTGTTATGCTGGAATAATAGAATGTAATTAGATCGCCATGGTTTAGCCGGTTAGGCATGCAAAATCTAAATGTTACAATAAATGTTAATTATAGTTATATGTTTATAAAATATTACATTATCATCATATTATATCATCATTATGTGTACAATTTAATAGCTGTTACTTATTACCTACTCGTGCATGTCATAATTATTTTCAATTAGTGAAATTATATAATTCAATGTCCTTATCATTTAAAAAATCATTTATGGTATAATATGTCTTATCAACTAGAAATTTCTTTAGTCTAAATTTGAAGGTGTCATTACTGTTTATGTCTATTATGCATTTTGGAAGTTTATTATAAATTAACCCTCTCATTTTGAATGTGCTGTTACTGCTGAGTGCAGTTCTGTGTATTACTCCCTGTATCTTGTTATTGTGTCGCTTACTCTTCAATCTACCGAAGTCTTTTAAATTATTCTTAACGTATACAGCCGATTCGTAGATATATATCGAAGGTAGGGTCAATAAATTCAATTTTTTGAAATAGGGCTTGCAGGAATCTTTACGTTTCAATCTACAAATTGCTCGAATACATCTCTTTTGAGCTTTAAAGACGGTATTTTTTTCTGTTGAATTTCCCCATATAAGAATTCCATATTTAAGTGTGGAGCCGACGTAGGCGTGATATGCGCATAAAAGAGCACTATCATTAGCCACTTTACGTAACATATTTAATGCATATGCGAATTGATTTAATTTTGCACATATATGTTTAACTTGCGATTTCCACGATAGATTGGAGTCTATGTATATGCCTAAAAATTTTGTTGTTTGGATTTCATCAATATCTTTCCCATAATAATTTATATTTAACATGTCAAATTGTGAATTAATATTTTTAAAAGTCATGATATGCGTTTTTTCTAAGTTAATTTTAAGGCTGTTTTGGCGTAGCCAGTCAATTATTGATTCTATAGAATAATTAATATCATTTTCATGATCACCCGTTTTCTTGTCCGTAAATATGGCTGTGCTATCGTCAGCAAACATGACCATCGGATGGTTAATGGCATGGGGAAGATCGTTTATATAGACTAGAAATAATAAAGGTCCCAAAATGCTGCCCTGGGGCACTCCGTATTTAACCGTTCTGCAATTTGATAAGTATTTGTTTTCTATTTTAGTATTTCTATCAAGTCTAGTTACTTCTGTGTACTGAAGTCTATTTTTAAGGTATGAGGAGATTAACTTATTTGCATTTCCTCTTATGCCATAAAATTCCAGCTTTTTTATTAAAATGTCATGGTCTACCCGATCAAAAGCCTTGTATAAAGAGTGCCGTGACTCTTGTTTTGCTATTAAGGCCACAGTATACTTTTTCAAGAAAATTCAACAAAGCATTTTCTGTAGATTTTCCTTTTCGAAAACCAGTTTGTTGAGGAGCAAATATATCATTATTTTCAAAGTAACAATTGAGACGCTTATGATTTACTTTTTCAAATACTTTGGAAAATACCGGTATTAAAGCAATCGGCCTATATGAATGCATATTCTCCTTATCTGTTTTTATAAACAAAGGTATTATAACAGAAGTCTTTAATTTTTCTGGAAATGCACCGTTTTCTAAGGTTTTATTAATTATGTGGGTAAGCACAGGTGATATAAGTTTGGCAGTCACTTTCACTATTTTGGTAGAAATACCGTCATATCCGGTGCTATTTGAGTTTTTAAGAGATTGGATTACTCTTTCTATTTCAAATTCATTTACAGGTTCTAGGAAACAGGACTTCAATTGACTATTCTTTAGCGTTAGATATATGTACCTAGATAAAAAACAAAAATATAGGTAAGTAGGTATGCTATGGTATACCATAGCGAATTAATTCTTATCTCTATACAGGCACGACTTTTATGATTATTAGTAATTATATTCTGTTTAAAGAAATCAACGCACTTTGGTCACGCTAGATATTTGTCAAAGTGTGCATGCTGTAGCACGTGTGTGCGCGCGGATGCGCACACATACAAGGCACGTGGTACCGCTCTATGAAGGCAACCTACTTGTATGGTTTTACTATGGTAGAAATACTACTGCTATGGTTGTAAACTACAACAATTAGTATCGAGCAAGAAACGGTTAAAAAATCAAGTTTGTTGTATGGCTTCCTTAAATATTTATTTTATTTTATTTTTAGTATTTCGTATTATCACCATCTTCCTACATGCTTTTACCACCTTTCTCAGCACATTCATTCATACTTGTAAGCATTAATATTTTATCCAGAATGTTTCTTAGCAGATCAGAATATAATATTATGTTATGAAGTGTTCGTAGCGTACAGCTTGCCTAGACGTTCTGGACCGATAAACTAGGTTTATCAACGTCCATTGTAGTCATGACATGGATAGGAACTGGCTCTCAAGGACCGCTACGGTAGACAGGTCACCCATCCAAGTCATTACCGCAGCGGACGTTGCTTCACTTAGTTCCTCAGTTAAGAACGACTCAGCAATCCACGCTACGAGCGCTTCTTCACGCATTTGGAAAAACATGCGTACTCGTATTACTCAAAGGTAAGTTATCCGATTCGCATCATTTTAGGTTCAATCGATAAGGGTTACGTCTTGAGCTGTTGTGGTATAGGTATAAATTTAAATGGTTTAGCAGTGTTGTTTTTGAACTATATTCAATAAAATAAATAAGTTCACGACAAATATACAACTTTTTATATACTTGTGACTACCTACAGCTATTAAAAATCATACTGTATCTATTATATAGTATCATATCCTAATTTCCCACTGCTGAACACACCACTCCAATTAAGGAGGGGTTTGCCGTGTGTAGCTCAACGTAATCCCGACGCCGGGGTCTTGGAGATCGCAGTTTAAGATATCAGTTCCTCAGAAGGCACTGCCCACCTTCCGGTCTTTTACAATTAGTTGCCTCTTACGACACACACACGTAGCAATGGGGGTGACATTCTAGCCCGGCACCCCACGGGGTAAAAAACATAATTCTAAAACTATTTTAGCATCACATAGCAATAAACTGAAAAAATACTTAACAGTTTTACACTAGCATTGTATAGCTTCCAGCCAGAGGACATACTATTATTTAAATTCAAATTTTGTATATCATTTTAAGTGAACATTTCTTTTCTTGTGAGAAAAATAAAGTTCATTAAAACTATTTACACATTTTTTTTCTTTTTTTATTCGGACGGAACAAGCACCAGGCCCACCTGATGTTAAGCGGTAACCTCTGCCTATAACAGATCCATTTCGTCACAAGTGACGAACTTCACTGCGCTCGTGACAGAGACAGCGCCCGTGTGACAGAGGTATATAGTCGGTGAGTCGTGTAATTTTAATGGCTCTCAAGGACTGTTACCGGAACACACTGTTATGTGCTTGACGACAGATTTTCTATTTGAGGGTGGTAGCAACCCAGGCGAGCATTTAAAAAATGCCCTCCCACCAAGCGGTGAACATAGATAGAACTATGGACCCGCGGAACCACAGTCCATAACTACAACCGCTCGGCCATCATTGCTTTAATCAAATATAAGTCAATGCACTCTGTATTCACGAAGTATGCAACTATAATGTTTATCAATGTATAAATCCTAAACTACTTACTAAAAAGAGACGAATACAATCTTTTAAAATTATAAGAACGGGTAATTTACTCTAAAATAAATTGTTGAAGTTAGAGCCATGCATGTAGAAAACAGATAAGGGCACCAATTTCAACAACATTACTGTATCTTTGTACTAAACTGGTGGAGTTTCGGCAAGTTCATGATAAGTAATATTTTTTACTATCGTAATTACTTTGTTTACCTACACGCATGTCCGTTTATGAACGCATGAAGTACTTCTTATACATAGACTCTTGTAAAGATATAAGTTATGAAGAGTATCGCAAAATCAAAGATTTTCGTTTTAATTTCGGGTTATTTGTAAAAGATTGTCATCACAAAAGTGGTCGTTTTTCTGGCAAAACGCGGTGGCAAATTGCTATACTAAAATTATGGTGCTTTTAGGAAATTCTGATGTTTAGTTATGTATGATTTTGTTACGCGCTGACTAAAGATAAAATATACTTATTCTTCTTACTTTGTACACTGAATTTAATTTTAGTTAATTTAGTATTATTTATGTTATTATGATTTTGTTTACCATTACGTAAGTATAAGTATTATATTTTACTGAAATAAAAATATCTAATTCTAAAAAGGCATAACCTATATATAGAATAGGAACTAGCTCTCAAGGACTTCTACCGGAACTCACCGTCAGGTGCTTGGCGATATATTTTCTAATTGAGGGTGGTCGCTAGATAACACGGCATTCGTGAAGTGTCCTACCATGTACTTATGAAACGACTGCCATCCTAAGCCAACAACTAGAACCGACGGCTTAACGTGCCCTCAGAAGCACGGAAGCGCTCAGTAGTTGCCACTAGCGATCGAGCGATAAAAAT
The DNA here is from genome assembly GCA_963890685.1 of Plagodis pulveraria. Lineage (NCBI taxonomy): Eukaryota > Metazoa > Arthropoda > Insecta > Lepidoptera > Geometridae > Plagodis > Plagodis pulveraria. Next base: position 10,943,618 of record OY982958.1, on the reverse strand, counting down.
ATATTCGAGAATAGATGTAACATCAGTAAATACCCCACATTTCGATAGACATTTTGAGGAAGCATTGAAAAAGGCGGACTTACAAATAAATAAATTATGAACGCAAAAGGTATGGTATAGTACGTTTTCTTTCATTGTCAAGAGTACGAGTTATCGATAATTCGCAATATTGTTTACTATCGCGAATTTTTCACTTCATTCTACGGCAAGGCCATTCGCATTGATTATAAAATGTTCACTTTATACGCAAAAGTAAAATACTTAAGTAGTATGAATTTCATATTTCTTGTGGCAAGTATTAGTGTAATAAGTAGATTTTCCCCACGAAATACCGGCCTAGAATAACACCCCATATCTTCTTGTTGATGTCGTGAGAGGCGACAAAAGGAATAATACCAGAAGGCGGGTAGAAGCGCCTTCTGATGAACTGTCATCTTACGCTGCGATCCCCAAGACACCTCAAGCGTGAGGGTAATGGAAACCTGTGGGGAAAAAAACAGCATGGATTTGTTAAGGATATAATTGGTATTTTACCGTGAGTTAGATGTGAAAATTCATTATTGTTTATTCATAATTTGATAACAGCTGCATATCATTTTGTTTTTACTATTTATCAAGGAGTTACGAGAAAACCCTCAGCACGGGTTTATTGCCAAAATGTCTATACATAGAATATATATTTTTTCTGAACCCAAACATTGATTATCTGAGGAGCAGTTTACCTTCAAAGTGACCAAAATCTAAGAATCGCCACCTTAAGTAGAAATCCGCTACTACGGACATAACAGTGTATCCTTGACTGCCAGTCCCCATCCCATTCTATGATAAGCTACTTTAATGTCTTCGACCAAATCTTCAATTATCAACAAATCAGTTGATGGTCATGGCTAGCTAGTCTTATCACTAATAAAATAAATAAATAAGCCCTTGAACCTTCAACCCATTTTATTATGTCAGATCACAACTAGCGAAGTGTGTTAAAACTGGTAAAATAATGTTAAATATGTTATTTAATCCGAATTATTAAAATTAGGTAAGTAATTAAAAGAGTTATATAGCCGAATTTAAAGTAGGTGGAGATAATTAATTCATTGGTTGTTTTTTAAATATTTAAACATACACGTAATAAACGAATATTCAGAATTAGCTGCTCCCACGGAGGTTGCAGCGATGTGAATAATTTGTTTATTTACGGTGTTCGTCAAACTTGCTACGGTTCAAAAAATATAAAATAAATGGCGACGGCATTTATACAGATTGTTTTTTTGCTCTATCTCTTTTATTTGACCAAAAAATTAATGTGCACATAATGGTCTGTGTGCTCTGGAAGTCAGTGCCATGCAAATTCAAAGGTGACTTCTTCAAAGTACGTTGTACTCGTATAAGTTAATCAGTAAACTTTATAAACCTTTTTTTAACGTGTAACGAAACAATACTTTGTAAGTACTTAGTACATGATAATACGGTTAATAGCATGAAATTGCCGTTTAAATAGATACTTCAAAATGACATAGAACCTTCATGGTTTGAGATTTTTGAGTAAAACTTTTTCAAATGGTACCTATGAAGTTCTTCTTTTAAAAAATGTGCAACATTCGAATATCGACTTGCAGTTGTTGTTTTTTTATTCAGCTTAGACAACAAAGATGGATACTTCGAAAACTCGAGTGATTTTTTAAGTGTTCCGACGCGGAACTAACGCGGCAGAAACAGTTCGCAATATCAATGTTGCGTTTGGAGAGGGGACTGCTTATGAACGCACCGTGCGATTTTGGTTCAAACGCTTTCGTGAAGGAAACTTTAATTTGAAGAACGAACCACGTGGAAGGCCGCCCACACAGGTGAATAACAATGTATTGAAAGAGATGGTGGAAGCCAATCCGATCCAATCCAAACTACCCAGGAATTAGCATCATGGTTTAACGTTACCTTACAACAATATTGATTCGTTTGTGTCAAATCAATAAAATAAAAATATATGCAAAATGGGTGCTTCATGATTTGACTGATCTGCAAGAAACGCGTGTTGAAACTTGTGTTGCCTTGTTGAATCGATACAGAAATGAAGGAATATTGGATCGAATTGTGACACGTGATGCAAAATGTATTCTTTGAGATAACCGTAAGCGAAAAATGCAATGGCTGACCCCAGGTCAAACGCTGCATCAGTGTCCTAAAGCAAAGGTTGCCAATAAAAAGATAATGGTAACTTTTTGGTGGTCTCAGCATGGCATTCACTATAGCTTTCTCCGATCTGGTCTGGTTGAAGCAATAACAGCAGATGTCTACTGTGCCGAACTCCGAACAAAATTTGCAAAAGTAGCAGTGAAACAGCCCCGACTCATGAATTGATCTTCACCATTATTGCTCCATGCGATAACGCGAGACCATCATCATACAGCACGAGAAACCGTTTTAACTCTGAGTGATACTGTGAGTTTATTTTAAATATAAAACTTTTAGAAAACTTTCAGTCGTGTTCCAGTGGTACGCGTAACAAAAGACAAAAAGATGGTAGACCGTTTCGTCTGCTCTTGATTTTTATCAACCGCTCGTTTCTCCAGTCACCCCGTGATCTTGATGCATGCAACTGCATTGAAATATCAGGGACTCAAAAATAAAAATTGCCACGGTGCAAATCCCGTAAGTAATAATATGATATATATAAATATATATATATTTGTGATCACCTTCGCCCACGAACATCCGCAACACCAGAGATATCGAGGATGCGTTGCCGGCCTTTGAGGAGGGAATATGCTCTTTTCTTGAAGGCCCCTAAGTCGTATCCGTTCGAAAATACTGCACCTGGCAGCTGGTTCCATATTGTGGCAGTGCGAGGTAGAAAATGCCGTGAAAATCGCAAAGTTGTGGACTTCCAAACGTCGACATGAAATTGATGAAACATCATGCTTTGTCGGGACGTCCGATGGCGAAATTGAGCTGCAGGTAGTAAATCGAACAGTTCCTCAGAACACTCCCCGTGATAGATGCGGTAGAAGATGCAGAGTGATCCACTCTACGTAGGTTTGTTCTCAGCGAGTAGGTATAATCGAAACCGAATTAATGTTTCATTTTGAGGTCTATCCCCATGTCCATGCGATTTAAATCGTTTAAAGTTGTTTAATTACTATCAACAAATAATAGGTACAAGTAATTTTGAAGCTGTTATCAAACTCGACAAGTTTTTGTCATTAAAGGCAATATGTCTTTAAAGGTAGATATTGAAATAAAGAATCCGAATAGAACGAGGCCAATCTCGCACTTGGACAGTTATTATATCATTGGTGATAAGTTTTTTTTTAGTCTTATTTATCTATATAAAAAGTCTCTATAGACTTTTTACAAAATTGAATGCTAGTCCCATCGTAACCTAAACACTAATAAACAAAATATATATACTTATTGTATACAAAATGTATACTTATATACCCTCAGATCACTTGAACAATAGTTTCGCACATAGTAATTAAATAACTTTAACCGGTTTAAATCGCGTATATTTATCATTATTTTTGTCCCGACGTTTCAAACACTTTGCAGTGATCGTGGTCACGGGGTGACAGAAATAATATACGCGATTTAAACCGTTTAAAGTTGTTTAATTACTATGTGTAATAATCGCGAAAACCTAAGACAACATTAATAGTTTTGCAGTTTCAGATACAGGTTCCACTAAAGTGTATGTGAACCACATCAAAACTATTGTTCAGATTAAGTGATCGCATCAATAACTCTCGTTGAGTTTTTTCCGGATTCATTCCACAAGTTGATAATATAATTCGCTATTATGTGTTAGCATTTCAATATATGATTTAACATATTGAAATATATTACAAAATTACAAGGAGAGGAAAAATTATAGTCAGGTGCGGGAAAATTAAAGTCATCCCCACATACAACATATTATGACTATATTTTTTCTTCTCAATGTAATTTTGTAATGTAATCTGAGGAACATGCGTCATTGCAACAATATAAAATATTTAATAAAGAGATGTAAATATGTGAACGATATTAATTATATTCGAGTCTCTTATGAGAATTTATATGTATATTTTTTGTATACATTTCCAAAACAATTATTATACATATACGCATTTTCTATATATATTACAGAATACAGGGTATATAAGCTGTATAAATAGTAGTTAATTAAAAGAAAATTTTCCATACCGGTAGGTAATACTGTAGGCTACTGTATAATTAATTTAGTGCAGTATGTATATATTTTACATCGTAATAAATTATTTTTCATTTCTTATACTCGGAAAGTAGTGTTTGTTTGATTTGAGTAGCGGGTGGAAGACGCTGCTTCCCACATAAGGGTTAGAAAGACTTATAGTAAATGCTTCCTTCTCTTGGGCCGGAATGAATTCTATTACCATGATAATCATTGCTGTAACAAAATTAGATGCCTAGGTTTTTCGTTGTTAAATAATCTACTGTAATAAAACAAATAATAAAAACTACATTTGTGTTTACGTAAAGGCTAAACAGAACTAGTTTATAACATAAATAATCTGACTTTGTGAAGTTAGTGTATGTTATGTGAAAATGTTTGTCACTTATTCTGTTTGTGAGCAGTGTGAGTTAAAAAGCGGGATGGCCCCCGAGGGAGATGCAATAAGTTCTACATTTAAAATAAAACTAAATAATTTTCCGGGTAATAACTACATATAAGGTAATTTAAAAAAACTAACAAGCATTTTACCAAAATTTTACACATTTTCTATTCTCAAATAATTTTTTATACTTACGTATATTCTACATATGTTTTATTATATTCAGTAAATATTTTAGATAAACTACTATTTATTTTCTCTCCTCATATTATAAATCAAAAGTAGAATGTTTAACACGGATGTAAGTCATCGATTCCTACTTGGACTGTAGCCGCATTAATTTTAAATACTTCTCATATTATTAATATCAAAATAAATATTATAAAAAAATATGTTTATATTTTCCTTAGAAGTAAAAAAAAATGTAGTGAAAAGCCGAGCGTTAAACACAGGTGGAAGTCATCAATTCCTATTCGGCTGACGTAAATATTCCAAACAAAATTTTACTCAAAATTTCACATATATCATCAGTTTTAACCTCTCAATAAATTTTTAATGTGTTAAAGTTACTTATTAATAAATATTTTAGATAAATATTCATTATAACTTTCCTTATATTCGAAATGAAAAGTAGTGTTTAACACGGGGTGAAAGTCATTAATTCCTACTCATCTAAATACCTCGTATGGGAATTGATTTTATTTTTATTCGACCCTTGTATAACAATCTACTATTTCTCACTCCGTAGCTAGATATCGAAGAAAATTTAATAATATAGGTAATATAGTACCCTTAACTTTACAAAAATCGCGCGTGAATTTTTGTGCACAGTTCCTACTTTACTAATTAGTTATTATCTAAAAACTCGTACTATTTTAATGGATACTAGGTATATATTTACTTTAAAGGTAACCTATACGTTGGCATTGCCAGGACCACTACGTCCTAGTTATGAATGAAATTCTATTGTTATTATTATCGTCGATGCCAATAGGTTAAAATATGGTACGTAATTTATATTTATAGCTTGGACAAACTAGTTTCCTAAAATTAGTCGTAAATATTTACGATTCCGGCTTAGACAGATCAAAACCATAACAAACTAAAAAACATACTTTCCGTGTAAGTCCAGGATACGTTCCAAAGCTTATCCCAGTCGTCGTAAGCTTGTGACGTCATCACTTGCGACAGTTTGACACCACATAAGTATACATCACTACTAAAAAACAATTAATTATACTTGTAAACTTCCGTAGTCGCGATCGCTTCGATTTATACGAACTCGGTCGCCGAGCGCCACGGCTGGGGCGGCAGGCGGTTTGCTTACGACTGCGGACGACCGGCTGCCTGTCAGTAACGGCTGCTGTGATGTCCAGCTGCCGTTGCTAATGGACAGCCACAATCAAGACATGTCAGTCACGCCCGTCAAATATCTTTTAAGTTTAAGCTATCCATTGTAGATAATGTATTGATACATATGATCTTCTTTACAGACTGAAAAGCATTACAAATTGTCTGTTTGCGAACCGTATATATGTTGCAAAAATTAATTATTATTCATTTTACCGTAACTTGCTGGTGACGACGGAAAATTGCTGTTAGCTTCAACGATTATGTATTAATTTTGGATATAATAATTAAGTAAGTAGGTACATATTACTAAATATGTTATTAATATTATGTGAAGTCGAGAGTTTGATCTTTCGGTGCCTGAGCAACCTCAGTAGTTACCCAATGTACTTTACCAATGTACATGATCTATATTTGTTTTAGGTGGGATGGAGGGGTAAGGGGTACGGTGTGATACCCTCTGAGAGAGGAGAGTTGATGACCCTACTTTTCAAAATTATTCTCAAAAATATTCATGTAAGTATATCAAACGTTGAAGTTAAATATTCCTAAAGACATTTTTAGTAAATTTACTTTGCCTCCCCGAGGGTTGCGTAGCTAGATTTTCAACCCCTTATTTTCCTGTTAGAATCGTAACAGGTGACAAAAGGCATAATACTAGACGGTGGGTAGTGCTTTCTAAAAGACACTGCGATCACCAAGAGCCATGACGCCTGCCGAGCGTGGTGATTATGGCAAGCCCCTACTAACAGGGGAGGTGGTTATTTAATATGAGATGTTATGGCCGTTGTACTTTTTGGGAATTGGGTAGTTTTCATACAATTATTTTTTTTTACCTAAAAATGAAACCAACGTCAACACTCAAAAGTGTGTAATAACTTGTTGAAGTCAGAACCATGATAGTTCAAAGTACCTATTATCACAATATTGTGCGCATGATACCGACTTCGACAAGTTATTTCACACTTTAGAGTGTTGAAGTCTGTTCCATTTTTAGGTAAAAACTTGTAAAAATAAAATATATTTTTATATAAAATTAAAAACTGTCAATGACTATATCATCAAGGTAGGAAAAGGTTTCCTTTGAAAACGAAGCCCATTATGGAGTTTTTTCCAATTTCAAAACGAAGTTAATTTTCATCACCATTTTACACAATAAGGCGTTAAAAGAGAGTTACATAGAAGATGCATCTAATTTTTTGTCAAGAGTAATTGAGCATGAAGTCCAATCAGCAGACGTAAGTTTATATTTGATGAAGGGCATAGATCTCGAGCATCTACTATTAAGCTACTATTATTATATACCTATGAAGGATAGGAATAATATTCGGAAAACAATTAGATAACAGCTTACCAGGTAATTCAAGTGAAAATTAGCAAGAGGTTAAATCGCACTATTATGATTTTATGTTGGATATAGTCAACAATTCCTTCATTAGTAACACAGATATCAGACTCTGATAAAAAGTACAAATGAACTTATATGAAAATAAAAATAGAAGAAATCAAAGCAAGTGATACATAAATTGGAAAATATATCCATGTACAATGCGATTAAAATAAGAATAGGACGAGCTCTCGGCTAACTTCACTCATATTCACTCTAATAAGTACGATCAGCAGAACAAACTTAAAAATAGAGCAGTGGCAATTATTTATACGTAATTTTAAATGAATGACCCGAAATTGTTAATTTTAATAAATTCATAGTTTTAAGGTTGACAGCACATACGCCATCTTGGTTTGATGACAACGCGGGCGTCAGGGTCTTATTTCTCCGACAGTGTACTACTACGCGACCCGTTTCCGAGTGTTTATTGATCTTGTCATAGAATTTATTTTTTGACTGCTTAATTTGTTGTTGTTGCCTGTTTAATATGTTTTTGGTGATTGTTTTTGTTACCCGTTACGATGATAACGATGAGTCTGACTCAGTTGGCCATCAGGACATGCATCGAAGACCTAAGCGATTCAAATTAAGATACCTAAGTACAAAATATTGCTAACAAATAAAATCAGTTCAAATTATTTCTGTGTTTGCTGTAGGTACAGTAACCTACAACTTAGTTTACCCACCTATGACTTCTTGTTTTTTTACACGACTGCCCACATAAACGTATGTTAAGTTTTCAGGTTTCATGTATATATTTGTGTTCGTGAGTTTCTTTACTTCACCATAACTTCTAAACGGCTAACGGCTTAACCGATTTTAATGTACGAGATATCGTTACATTTATCTTGTGAGCTATCAAGATAAATCTAACGATACACTACATAAAAAAATAAAAAACATACTGGTGGATTTTAGATTTTAGACGCCATATAGTGATAAAAACAATTTATTTTTTCTTCCAAAGCCTTCGAGTTGGATATCAAAATGATTGGCTTTAAAAATGATTCCATATATACATATTACCTGGCAGTTTTAATTTCAATTGATCGATAAAACACTTAAAGAAAATAAATTATTTGTAGTCGTGTTTTTTATTTTCTTTATTAATTCATACATGTTTTATCATTTCTTTTTTTGAACACTGTACCAAGTTCTAGTTTTGACGTCACAACATGGCGCTAGGCCGATCCTATTCTTATTTTAATCGCATTGTATCTGATGAGATGGCATGGCAATTTGGGAAATAGAATAAGATCGATTGAAGAAAAATATCCCTTCATTAGTAATGCCCTACCATACCTGTCCGCTCATTTGATCCCGGAGAAAGGAGTAGGTACCCCACAAGTCTAAATTGGAAGAAGAACTAACCATGTCTCCAATATCAAAGACAAAGCGGAGTTTTGAAATTAAATGGACCAATTGGGTGTTCGATTGCAGAACGATCATGTACTGAATCTATTAGAGCCTTAAATGAGATTTGTAATTTTACCGGCACCGCTGGAGAGGATATGGTGGGGATTCATTAGAATGTTGTTTAAGAAACTGACATGGAATATGTTAGGAAATTATATTTTTCTTACACACCTAATACTAGTTATTATCTGGTTTATTACTATGCCAAATGATTCCTTTGTTCTTATAGCTGTTATTAGATAGACCAAAATCGTGAAGGTGGCTTAAAAAAACAAACATCAACAAAAAAACTATAGTAACGACTATGTATGTAGTTGCGGAAGATAAGCGGCTAGTAAACAACAACAGCTGTGTAGTACATTTTATTTTATGATAGTAGTTTAACCGGATTACTGTACCAGATTTTCATCAAACATACGTCTGCGATTGTTATTTTTTCCTTTCTTTCAGTCGATTTCTCACTGCACACATGTATGATTCAATAGATCTCCGATGAAAACAAAAAATTGGGTAGAAAATAGATGCTCACGAACCTCTCATTTTATCACTTAGATGTTCATGTCTTTTGGGTAGAATATACCAAATAATATTTCGTAAAATACACTTGTTTCCCCGATATTAAACCACTTAGGGCGAAAAACACTCTGAGGGAGCACATTATAACTAATCCATAGGGGGACGAAATAAGGGCAGGTCACCATTTTATTGATAATAGAAATTAGTTGTTTCACACAAATCCGCTTGTCCTGGTTTTGTCATCATTTGAAACGGTGGTTGTGGTGGTGCGGGTGCTGGTGGTAGAAAGACTTGAGAAGCCAATTTGAATGAGCCCAAACACGATAAATTGATAGCCACTCAAGGGTTCTGTACCACCTTCCAGCCCCATCATCAAACTACGCATATAACTACGCACACCATCGCGATATTCATGATGATCGATATAATTATATTGAAAATGGCTCAAATTCTGGTATATTTTATTACATACCTAGATATAAATCGGACTTAATATAAATCATGTTATTATGTAGATCTGACTAGCTCTGAGAGATGTACCTGGCTGTGAACTTGTAGTGGCCAGTTTGGAAATCTCGCAATCGGCTAAGGTGTCCTTAGGTTGACCGTTGCAAGCAGGTCATGGTCAAACTGGGTTCCATTGAGGAGTCAGAAATCCTTCTATTAGTTGAAGTTCCGGGCGAAATTGTGTATCAATAGTTCCCGTACTGTTCCTGTATGTACCCAGTCATTATGGAAACCAGTGAGCAAGTGATACTATATGGAGAAGAACCTTTTTATTAAACCTATATATACACGTGACACGCGGAATCAACTGCTTACTTAATATTAATTTAATTTAACTCTGGCCAACCTTGCACTCAACCTTGGAGTTCGAACAGAAACTTTGATGAATTGTAACAAACTCGTTAATATTCGTTTCCATAGTTCCAATTGTTTAAATTTGAATATAAATTAAACGAGCTATTAAATAATCAATGCACATCATTTTATACAATTAATTTGTAAATATACCGGTTAGTAGGTACTTTAACGATTGATATGTAGAGTTTATAAATTATTTACAAATTCTAACATTATCTGTGGGGTATTTTTTTGTTTAGTAGGAAAATTTCGTAACTATTTTAATTTGATATTGACATTAGAAGTTCCTAGCCTAACGGTAACCGCCTGCATTAGGGAAGAAAATGAAGCGTGACGACAGCCGATTGCTGTTGTCTGTGTGTCAAACAAAACTGTTTCTTGAATTTAGTATGATTAGATTATGAACTATGGAATTATGTATTTATTTTACTGTAGCTTTATATACCCAAGCATGCAGAAAAAAAAATTAGGTAAGTAATCAAATAAAAGTAGGTTGATCTGCATACCTAAATATTTGACCTAGGGTCTTGGCTATGAATGTTAGTTAATCAATAATATTATCTAGCTGTAAGTGATCAGCTTACTGCCAGGATGATTTGTAAAAGCTGGGGAGCATCCCTCTACGTGGCGTGTTGTGGTAATGCCGTTCATGGACACTTTACTGTTTGAACGCAACAGCGGGTAGGTATTGGTGGTAACCCTAGTTGGTAGGGTTGACAAAAAGACGACAGCTGGTTATGAAACCAAAGCCAAAACCTTTACAACTGTTGACGTTTATTATATTGTGTTCATTAATACGCGGATAAATTTATACTATAAACCATTAAAATGTGATAGGTCTTTGCTACCACAGAACGCCAAACCCAGTATACAAGAAGCGCTTTTGAAGAGCTCGTAGCGAAGTTTACTTAGCTGTTCTAAACCGATCAGCAAAGTTAAGCAACGTCGCCCGCGGTCATGACTTGGATGTGTGACCGCTAGTGACATAACTACTGAGCGCTTTCGTGCTTTGGAGGGCACGTTAAGCCGTCGGTCCCGCTTGTTATCTTAGGATGGCAGTCGTTATAGCATGGTGGTAAGGCAATTTGCGAATGCCCGCCTGGCTAGCTACCACCCTCAGGTAGAAAATCTGTCGCCAAACACCTAACGGTGTGTTCCGGCAGCTGTCCCTGAGAGCCAGTAATTCTAGGTTAGTCTGAACAACATCTTCGACCACATCATCACTTACCATCAGGAGAGATAGTGGTCAAAGGCTAACATGCATAAAATAAAATTAAAAAAATACAGATATTTAAATAGTACTTGTACTTATATGAAACAACTACACTATGGTGAAAAATAAAAAACACACACAAAAAGCTCTTGCAATGGAATTAAGTAAAAATCGTTTTATTCGTATACCATCGCGTAATTTCTAGGTAAATCCGCTCGAGAAGCAGTAATATTTTTCGCTTATACAGAAGAACATACATACTTACGTATATACCTACCCGTACGAAGTACAAACCAACTTAATTCTTCATTATTAATGTGAAATGTTTACTTTTCCATCATTTACGCATGTTTCATAAACTTTTAACGTACCTACTCATATACGAACTCCAAAGAATTTCAATAATTAAGTTTATATTAATAAATGTTGAAGAGAAACACGCGAGTTTGCTAATTATAATTATTTTCTAACAAAACAAAAATGGATTCAAATTTAACAAACGAAATTTGCTTATAAGGCAGATGCTCCTTTCAAATAATTTATGAAGCGTAAACATAATTTAATAACAAAGTAATATCTAATGAGAATTAAGTAGTATATAATAGATAGAATGATAGGTATATAACACCTTATTGACACATTAAAAATTTACATACTTATAACATAATAACTAAAAAACTAATACCTACCTCACGTGAATAAGTCAGATAGCTCCGACTATAGTTTCAACCACATTCGGTGGTCTTTTTCAAGGAGAGCTCGGGACGCCCGCGTTGACGTCTCGCAGAGTGCTAAGCGCGTCGTCAACGCAATGAAAAAGACCACCGAATGTGGTTGTAACTATAGTCGGAGCTATCTTACTTATTCACGTGAGTTATCCCGTATTATTTACTAAAATGAGTGAAAACCACGTTGGTTTTTATAATAAAATAATACTCACCTGTTCAACAGTCAACCACCAAAATGTCGAACCGTATTAGCACAGTAATTATTAGTTCAAAGTTTACCTTTACTGCAATTATGAAATGGTACGTGCTTGACTACACATTTGCATTTAAATTATGTAAAATAATAATGTATGAATAGTTTTTGAGGAAATTTGTATTTTTATAGTGTGCGCTGTCAAATAGTCATGAATTACATGCACTTTTATACCACTTGTTTGATATATAATGAAAAACATGTTATTATTTATTGTAATTTTTAATAGTTCGATTAGTCGAATACCTCGGCTACGATATGGTTTAGACAGGTGTCGTAAAAACAAAATCTGTTTACTATATTTAATTATTTTTTATAATACTACTTCCATTAGTGGCCGCTAAACTTGAGAAAGACGCCACTTTTACCCAAGCCCCTTTGGCTAACTGTGACCACCCTATGATACACTAATAACCAGGTGGTGGTGCAAGAATGAATTAAATATCTTAATGTATGATAATTTGATTGATAAAAAATAATAGGACTTGACTCATCAGATCAGACTTAATTATCTTTTTTTTTATATTTGGTCATCATCAGATTCGTGTTCACTCATAAATTTGTTCACATCAGATTTCGATCCACTGGCTACATATCATATTTTTCCTCCGACGAATATTTTTCATTTAAGGTTCTCCAGTAGTATTGATGAATTATATCGAAGCGCTCGTAGTGAAGTTAGCTTAGACGTTCTGAAACGATCAGCAAAGTTAAGCAACGTCCGCCGTGGTCATGAGTTGGATGGGTGACCGCTAGTGACATTACTACTGAGTGCTTCAGAGGCCACGTTAAGCCGTCGGTCCCAATTGATGTCTTAGGATGGCAGTCGTTATAGCGTGGTGGTAGGGCATTTTGCGTATGCCCGCCTGGCTAGCTACAACCCTCAAGTAGAAAATCTATCGCCAAGCACCTAAGGAGTGTCCCGGCAGCTATCCTTGAGAGCCAGTCTTTCTAGGTTAGCCTGAACAACATCTTCAACCATGGTGGTAAAAGGCTAACATATCAAGTATAAAAAAATAAAAAAATATCAAAGTACCTTATTTTCCTACTCAAAAAAAATAATTATGAATATATGTGTATGCTAAATACTTTTACAGTTGTTAGATACCCGGAAAACCATCCTAAACCATCTTTTTTCTCTATGTACATATACATATTGGATCTAATGCTGGTTAATGGAAATGCTCCGAATCAATGGAGCAGAGTAAATTATGATGGGAAAAGCAAGGAATATTGTAGATAATATCTATATTATACTTACTCGATCAATGAGATGTTTGACCCGATAAGACAAGGTAACGGGCACCTTTCTCATGTATATCTTTAATAATTAAGGTATCAGCCAAGCGATTATATTACTTAGGTATATTGACATTATTAGATTACAAACAACCTATCTCTAGGAAATTTGGTATACCTATGAACTTATTAGTAACTACTCGTATATACTCTTGACTTGCGATTGATAAATCATTATCGTGTCTATTGGCTAGCTTTAGGAAGTAAGAAGTGTCTATGGATCTATTCAAGCTGTTGACGAATTTAAGTTAATGTTAAGTCAATTGAAGGTCGAATATAGTGCAGAAGCAGTTATATTTTAAGAATATTTGTGAAGTTAAAAGTATTTATACTGACTTTGATTAGTCACGTGTACCCTACCACTGAAGAGTGCAGCAGGGGGGAGGCGCTCTGTTAACGCCAGTTACATTTTACAGTCAGTCTTGCCTCGGCAGTCGATTCGAACGGACGACTAATTGTGACGTAGTGAATAAGTAATAAGTGAAACAGAAAATGTTTGTATGTAATGTTTTAAAATGAGGTACGTACATAGTTATAGTATACTTTTGTAACACATTGTTAAAAGACTTTTAAAAAGAATGGCCCCGAGTTTCTTGCCCGTACTTCTCGCAGTGGCTCTATAAACTTAACGTGGCAGTATAATGAAGAAATATATGCGTGGGAATCAATTTTGGTGTATACTGTTATAATTTAGTATCTCCTTTTCAGTATATTGTCCCGCCGATATATCCCTGAAAGGGTAGGCAGAGACATCTAAGCGTCCACATTTTTCTAGACATGTTTTGATCTAGCTATGGAAGTTCATGCTGTCGGTACATGGTTTGTTACCTACCGCCACCGCAGGCTTGAGCTTCACCGCATTATGATAGGGTATTTTGTAATTGTTCGCCCACATAGTTGTCACCCTCAAGTAGAAAATCTTACATCTTACAATGTTTTCCGGTAGCAGTGGAGGTAAGTGATCACCGTCGCAATGTATTCTGAAAGAAGGTGAATTTATCATAATTACAACTCGTATCGATGGTGAGCAGTATTTTAGGCAGGTGAATGACCTTGTTAGTAGTATGCGTCTCTAAAAAGCATGAAAAAAATATTTAATAAGAAAACGGCACAGCACAGGCTTCCAACACTAAAAAGCATGAAATAACTTTTGGAAATCGGATCATGTGAAGTCAGTGTTTTTTTAATCAGCATGGTACCGACTTCCACAACTTATTTCATACATTTTACTCTTTAGTTTTGAAAGTCGGTGCCGTTTTTTTTAATATATATATATTCCAAATGCCGCCCACAACGTCGTCTTTAATGAAGAAAAACTCATTTACTCGGATTAAAGACGCAGCTCATCAGGTTTTAATTACTTAAATCCATCTCCACTAATTTTCTCACTAAGACAAAATGACTGTAATAAAAATCGCGAAGAAACCCGTGGAGCGCGACCGAGTGATCGATAGCCCATTAAGTGAAGTGGTGAAAGGTCTTTATTTCAAATAAGATAACCCAATCCGCTTTCTACTCCATGCTATTATTCGATTATAATCTTAATTTGTAATATTTCAAAAATACACCGTTTGTATTTTTTTTTATTTGCCTACTATTTTACGTATAGCAACTAGAAATCTCGTAATGTGTCATGTGACAATTTGTTTCATATATAATATATATATATATATATATATAATAAAGGTTACGCCTTTTTTAACTCTCTTCAGAAAAGCCACCGATTGTGTTCGGTTTAAAAAACTGAAATATTTCTATTTATTCCAGTTTTTTTATTAGCTATTAAAACGCTAAAACTGCACAAAAATCTATTTTTTACAAAATCAATCAACTATACTTTAGGCAATTTTACACCGTTTAGGTAATTTTAATTTAGTACCTCTAACTTCATAATCCCATGGGGTGCCGGGCTAGAATGTCACCCCTCCATCTCTACCCGTGGGTGTCGTAATAGGTGACAAAGGGTGACACACCAGAAGGTGGGCAGTAGAGTTTTCTAAGGAACTGATATCTCACTGCGATCCCCAAGACGCCTGCCAAGCGTGGGGATTATGGCAAACCACCCCAATATTGGGGGCGGCTATGTTCAGTAGTGGACTATCCGGCTGATACAGTTAATTCATAATAGGTTGGTCTTGGTGTTCTAATTATATAATTCACATTATGCATATTCCATTTATTTTAAATTGCTAAATTAAATTATATAACCCTACGGTTCTTATCACGCAAATATGCGCTATTTGCTCTGTATTCTCGCAAACAGTCGGTTCATAACGTACTAAATAGTCACCATGCACTGATACCAATTATGATGTCATATATGACAATTTTTTATACATTTGATAGCTACACCAGTTTGTCCTCAAGACTTTTTGAAATATGAATATCAGATCAAATGGTTCATGGTTATGCTATGGTTTTGTAAAAATATAAGCTACGCCAATTAATTTTGATGTAAGGAACGATATACAAGGTGCCCCAAGAAGTAGTGATATACTGAAGCTGGGAGGTAGAGGACCTAGAGGGCTATCTGAATCACCCCAATGTATGTTCCGCGATTTTTCGTACTTTCGGAGTTATGACTTTTTTTTAATTATTCACCTATCGCCGAGTATGATGAGATTTTTATTTATGGTGACGTGAATTATTGCGGTAGTTGCTTGATTTTTTTTGTGTGCTAAGCTGATAGATAGGCCAATTCAGTATGGTAACATTTACTATCCTTAGATCTTTGAATGGATAAAAAAAAATTAAATGCCAAGAAAGATAAATTACCCAGTATGTTCACAACTTCAAGGGACCTTAAGAATAAAATCACATAAAAAAATACTGTTTGGCTTTTAAAAACTTGCTCTATCTATCAGGTATATACCTACCCTGAAATTTTCATTTTATTATTCATAAGGCTTCAATGAAAAAATTGAAATCTAAATATGGTAAGTGCAAAATTTTTATTTACATGATGATTAATGCAAGCAAAGTAAAACCAATTACAATGTGTTTAATTACAATCAATTTTCAAAATGGCCCCCCTGTTGCTCAATGCAAGTGCGACGTCGCCGGAAAAAAGTTGTCTTTTAATCGTCTGAATGCACTTCTATTATTTTTAATGGTTTCTTCTGCTACTCTCAATTTCCGGGTTAACTCGTCCAAATTGCGGCATTCTCTCGAGTAGACGAGGTCTTTGTAAAGTTTGTGTTTTTTGTGTCAGGAGACCATGGAGGCCATCTTTCAGGATATCTTTGATTTAAATAGTTTCTCACGTCCAAGGCAAAATGCCATGGTACCGTGAAAGATGGATTGGTCGTTCTTTTTTGTGTAGGTGGATTACCACTTATAATTCCTATTGTCAGTTCTCCTTCTCTTTCTTAACCCACTCTCGTTTTGAACAGACTCTACCTATTCGCCAAATTTCAGCTTCATAGGTCAAGTAGTTTTCCAGATTTCGTGTTTAGTCAGTGAGTGGCCGGAAAGTTCGTTTTCTTTTATACATACATTTATACATACATACTAGCCGCCCGACCCGGCTTCGCAAGGGAATATAACAAAAATTTTAAAAGCGTAACCCTTATAGGATCACTTTGTTGTCCGTCTGTCTGTCTGTCAAGACACTTTTTCACAGGAACGCGTGGAGGTAACAAACTGAAATTCATATAAAATACTTCTGTTCCTTGAAGCTGTGTAAAAATCAAACTTCGAAGCCAACAAATACCAATCTTTCCTCTATATAATATTAATATAGGTACGCGTCGTTGGCCTGAGAATCTTCCTCTTATTTTTGGGAGTCGATTAAAATGTAACTGGTTATATAAGTAAGTAGGTAGGTAATGAAACGAATGACCCAATTTTGTCTGCAAACAGAGTGGACATCCCTAATATTGATGCTAGAATTCCAAAATAAACATCTTGAGTGAATGGCACACAATTCTGCAAACATTTTTTCCATTGTTTTCAGAACCCTTCACATCTCCGCTAGAGGCATGTAAGTAAATAAGTATACCCTTAAAAAAATATGTAAAGAAATGTATCTCTCATACAGTTACCGCTTTGATTTCGGACTCAACGAGTTCACAATTAACAAAACTCGCACAATTTTCCAAATTCCAAATTGGTTTGGTTAATTGATTTGGCATTTGGCACGACCTCAGTCACATGGTCGCGTCAAGGTGTGTTAGGTATGTGGTTGCGCCGCCCGGTAAACTTTTCAAACCACGCCCGCCGCGGTAAGTTTTGCGTTCTGCTGTTTTAGAGCTTGACCTACATTTTTTTTTATTCCTTATAGGTTAGCCTTTGACCACTATCTCACCTGATGGTAAGTGATGATGTGGTCGAAGATGTTGTTCAGACTAACCTAGAAGTATTGGCTCTCAAGGACAGCTGCCGGAACACAGCGTTAGGTGCTTGGCGACAGATTATTTTGATACTTGAGGGTGCATGGTAGCTAGCCAGGCGGGCATTCGCAAAATGCCCTACCACCACGCTATAACGACTGCCATCCTAAGACATCAACCGGGACCGACGGCCCCAAGCAGCACGCAAGCGTTGCCGACATCAAATATACAGCACTATTAGAACTTAGAGTTCTACTGGTGATCTATAAAAGTGTCAAGAAAAGATTATTTACTTACAAAAGTGATTAAACCGTTATTATACAGCTAAAGCTGTACTAAATCATTATAAAATACTCCGTGTAAACTTAAGGCTGTAAAACAGAATATTTGAACTCCACTTTAAAACCCTAAGCATTTTTTGACACTTCAATCTAATGTTATCCTTCAAGCTGCATAGAGACTGTTTTTTGCATGTGATCACTTGTTTACTACAGCTATAAGTTTTAAAATGGTATCAGTTTATATTTGTTTCTGTATAATGGTATATGAAAACTCCTTTCTAAAGCTTATTATTAATGCGTTATTGTACACTCTTGTAAATGGAATAGTTTCATAACTTCTGTCAAATATCATTTTATAGAACTATAATAATAAATGAATTCTGTAATACAGCTTTAATCTGTATTATTGACAGTTGTCCTTGATTTGCAAGTAAAAACGTTAAAAACGTGAATAGATATGTAGAAAAAAAGAAAAACATGTGGTGGAGTAAAAAAGAATATCAAAATATAACTAATTATCAACCAAACAAAACCAGTGATACTGAACCGTCATGTGAAGACATTGAAAAGAACAAATTCATTAATCGAACAGTCGAGTGTCAAGCGCGAGTTCAGTCAACGTCTAATGAAGGTTCCGTAGCAAAAACGGCATACGATAATAAAGTGAGGATTTAGAAAAGCCTCCGGAAGTTGATAGTGATTTAGTTTCATGCAGCAGTGCAAGTTCAAGTAATGATGAAGATGATTTTTCAAAAAAAATTAACGTTCCGTCGTCAAATTAAGGAATGGGCTATTGAAAGATATATATTTCAAATAGCTCTTAGCGACTTAGCTACAATTTTAAATTGCAGATTTCCGGGAATTTTACCAAAGGACGCCAGAACAATTTTAGGTACTGTCAAACAAATATATATAAAGACTATAGAACATGGAGAATATTGGCATAATGGTCTAACTAAATGTTTACGTAAAGCATTGGAAAACTGGGTTGATGTTCCAGACAAAGTAAAGTTAAATTTTAATTTCGACGGTCTCCCAATATTTAAGAGTTCCAATAAAGAATTTTGGCCAATGTTATGCAATATTTATAATTAATAACAAATGGATCTATATCCATTTGTTATTGGTATCTATTTTGGTGTTAGAAAACCAAAAGATATTGATCAATATTTATATGATTTTGTAAAAGAAATAGGAAATTTAATAAAAGAAGGAATTTATATCGAAAACCCCAATAAAATAGTATCCATTGAAATCAGATGTTTTATATGTGATTCTCCAGCGAGAGCTTACATTAAAGGCGTATGTAATTTTAATGCAAACCTCGGTTGCCTTAAATGTGTTACTGTAGGGGAATATTCACACTTATCACATACAGTGACATTTCCTGAAACCAATGGCCGTCCTAGAACAGATCAAGAATTTCGTGATAAAAAATATGGGCCTCACTAGAAAAAAGATTCTCCTATACTGAAGTTGCCTGTTGGTATGATACAAGACTTTCCGATAGCAGATTCTCTACACCTTGTTGATTTAGGAATCATGAAGCGGCTCTTAGTTGGTTGGCGCAACGGTAATTTCGGAAAATATGGAATGGAGAATGGAGTGCCAGAAATTCTGAAACAGTTTCGAATTCCCTTGTAAAACGAAAATTGCCATCTGAAATTCACAGATCAGTGAGAGGTCTGTCTTTCTCACTGGAAAGCTTCGGAATATCGATCATTTTTACTATATTTGAGCATTGTCATACTTCCAGAAGTATTGCAACATAACGCATTTTTACATTTCCTGGCAATTTTTTGTGGTATAACAATAAGCTCTTGTAAAAACTATAGTCACTTTCTTCCTTTGGCAAAAGAGGCTACTACAATATTTTGTTGAGCATTATAAAGACTTTTATGGGACAGATTATATAACTAGCAATGTCCATAATGTAGTGCATCTCACAGATGAAGTGCAACAATTTGGCCCATTACATACATTTACCGCTTATCCTTTTGAGAATAAATTGTATTTAATAAAAAGAATGCTAAGACATGACAACAAACCTCTTGCTCAAGTGGCAAAGAGATTTAGTGAAGATTCAGCATCAGAAATGAGTAAGGGCAGAGAAAGTCATCAAATTTCATATGTGGAACCCTTTGTTACCACCAATAGCAGAAAAATAAATACACTACATTTAAGAGATTTTAAAATTTCTGTAAAGCCTCAAGATAAATATGTATTATGCAACAATAATGACATTTTGGAAGTGAAAAAAATAGAAACTGCTGTTAACAGTGAAATAAAGATTACAGGTTATAAAATTACGGACTTATCCGATGTTTTTGAATTACCGATTAAATCATCGTATTTGAACATATCCAAAGCCAAATTACCTACTATGAGGCGGGCGGAGACCATAATTAGTTTCAAATACATAAAATCAAAAAATCACAAAAATTACTTGTACTTTATACCCCTTTTGCATACAGTTTAAAAGAGAAATAAAATACCTTGCCATTGAGAAAATGTATTTTTATTCATTGAAAAACCCGTATAGGTAAATATAATAGAAATATCCATCAGTGGATATCTTAAGTAATTAAAAATAATCAATCAGTTACTTATTTACTAGATACACAAGAAAATCAGGTTACATAATTTTGTGTTTTAAAATACAATCACAGTCACGAGATTTCGTGTTTTCTTAAGGACAATCAGAGTCACGAGATTGCGCGTTTTTATAAATGCTGACTAAGCTAAATAATAAAAAAGGAACAAATTACTATGACAATTATGGCACTTAATATATAAGCAGTGATAGGAATGGGTAGTGCTTGTTTGCCTAAACTTCGAAGAAGAACAGAGACTTCCTTAGGACAATTTTTTTTCCGGGACTAGGAATTTAGTTTTGTACCGAATTTTAGGCCCGAAAAAACGTACAGTGAAGTCTCCGTTTCTTGTCTCTGTTCTTCGAAGTTTTGGCAAATGGGCACTACCCATTCCTATCACTATATATAGGTAACGAGATCACTCATCAGGAAGAAGGAACTAAGCATGGCGTAACGAAAATCGCGGATAATACTTATCAATAGGGGTAAGTAATCCTACTGATTATAAAGAACAACTTCCCCTTTTTTTATGGGAACGTCGTTCAGTATAACTAGTAGAATTACTCTTTATAAGTAATTATTGATTTATCCGCGAATTCTGTTATACCATGTGTGGGTTCTCATTTTTCTGAAGAGAGATCCCTAATTTAATATACTCTATTCCTACATAGAGATCTATTATCTATTCCTCTATTTATACAGGTTTTTCTTTTTTAACACATAACCCTAAAGAGCTGTATAATTTATGTGCTGAAAACTGATGTACAGCCTGAATAATAAAAATATCCTATTATAACGGCCATTAAAGGGTAAAAGCTGTATAATAGAATCAAGAAAGTGCGGAGTAAAGCCACGGGACCCATAATACTCTCTAGATATCTTTTGGCTGCATAAAATCTGTCGCCATTTCCGAACAAATAATAACAAAAGAAAATATGACGTCTTACATTATCTTGACGATTGCCGGTTATAATTATAATTTTCAGACAAATAAATTATTTGTGGTACCTATTGTGCAGTATTATTTAACAATCTTATGATTCTAACCTCAAAACCATAAACTTATTACTTGTTTTGGTCATATTCCTCGTGAATTCTTCAGTATTTTGCGGGCGCGTGAATATTTTTCCACAAAACTATGCACTATTTCACAGTAAAAATGAATCGGCACGTTGAATCTACAATTCCAAGTCCAACATTTATTCTTGACTTATAACTTCACAGTAAATTGGCGGTCCACCATTATCATAACCACATAAAAAAAATAACATCTAACATGCCGTTATTGTTTCATAAATTTCACATTGTAATTCTCTTAAATAAACGATAAAGAACTTTTATCTTTTTAAGAAACTTATAATTGAATAACTATACGCCTTTGGTTTACTTCAACACCATACTACAGCTCTTCTACAGCTATAGTACAGCCAATTTTTTAGCTATACAGCTACTATACAGCTATAATAACGCATTAGGCTGTATAAAAATGGGCCCAATTTTTTCTTATAGAAGCTGTATAAGCGCTTATACAGCCCTAGTACAGCTTCACTATACAGCCTGTGGCGTACAAATAAACTAAAATACAGCTTTTATACAGCTTGTCGTGCTGCTTGGGGGCTTAACACGCCCTCCGAAGCACGGAAACGCTCAGTAGTAATGTCACTAGCGGTCACCCATCCAACTCATGACCGCGCGCGACGTTGCTTAACTTTGCTGATCGGTTGAGAACAGCTAAGTAAATTTCGCTACGAGCGCTTCGAATATTATAATACAATATTTCTTTACATATTTATTGATTTGAAATATATAGGTAGTAGGTTCCTACTATTGTAATAGCATACCTAACATAAAAGGCTCGGGGTAATAAATTCACTCGAGACAATTTCCCAATTTATTGTTTCCCGTTTAGAGCTTGTTCATTGAATATCTCGCGTGATTCGTCTCTTTTATGACCGTCGAGCGCCATTTATATGAAATTGTATCTCTCAACGATGTGATAACATTATTTATTTTATTTTTATTTTTATCTTCCAAGGAAAACAAACAGCTTATCAAATACAAAATAATGAGAACAGTAGTCTAATACTCTAAGCTTAAGAAGTTTTCGCTAATAGTAACACTCGTAGGTAAGTTATATCAATATGACAATATATAATATAAATATTATTATGTACCAAAAATACAGTAATAAGCTCAAAAAGAAAATTTAAAGTCAATGCCATATGAAAAATAAAAAGAAAAAGAGTAATAATAGAATCAATAGTAAAATACTATATTTAATAAAAAGTATTATTTATTTGTTTGCAGTCAGTATTCTTTTAATCCTGTTATTTTTATTATTATTAAATTTTCGAGTTTGAGTAGACATTCTATCAAAGAACTGATTAGATATAAGATTTTTGAAATTATAATGTGTCGTAGTGAATAGGTCCGTACATTTGGAGTGGTGCGAGTTGAAGTTTGACATGGTGCGTAAGAGAAATGTGTTTGCACGATAGTTTGTCCGATGGCTAGGGATGTGTAGTTGAAGATAATTTCTGCGAGACACTGACCGAATAGGAGTTGTAAGCCCTATCTTAGCGAGCAAAGATGGACAATCGATCCTATTGGATACGATACTGTGCAGCATAGTAAGATCAGCTGCCTCCCTCCTTTTGTGGAGAGGCAAGAAATGGTGGTGGAAACAGTTCACCTCATAGTCATAGCGCCATGTCTTCGTTTTAAAATTTAGGTAGCGTAGGAACTTTTTTTGTGGTTTTTCAAGAATCTTAATGTATATGTCACCACTTGGATTCCAAACCTGCGACGCATACTCAAGCTGGCTCCTAACTAGCGAACAGAATAAGATTTTTAGAGTTTTAATTTGCTTAAAGTCGTTAGTTACGCGGATGATGAAGCCTAAGGTTTTCATAGCTTTAGCAGAGATAAGTTCTATATGCTTATCAAAGAGGAGTTTGGAATCGAGAGTCACGCCGAGATCCACCACAGAGTCGACTCTCAACAAAGACTGACCGCATATCTTATAGTCGCACATAAAAATATTAGGAGATCGACTGAACGATATGCAGAGACATTTGAGTATGTTTAGGTCAAGTTTGTTGAGTGAACAGTAGGTGTGCAGTCTGTAAAGATCCTCTTGAAGTAGCTCAGAGTCTCTGGGGCTTTGGATAACTTTATAAATTTTCATGTCATCAGCGAACAACAAGAAGTGCGAATGTTTAAAGCAGCGATAAATATCATTTACAAATATTACAAAGAGTAGAGGGCCAAGAATCGACCCCTGGGGTACCCCAGATGGAATGGGGGTTGAAGGAGATGCAAATCCTTTCAGTACTACAGTTTGGATACGACCGCTAACGTAGGAGGTGAACCACCGAAATAGGTCACCCCTGATTCCAGCTGCTAAAAGTTTATTGAGAAGGATAGAATGGTCAATCCGATCAAAAGCCTTACTATAATCTGTATAGACCGCATCAACCTGCTTCCCCCCCTCCATGCCTGCCGTCAGCACATCAGTGAATGTGACCAGGTTACTAGTGGTTGATCTTCCTTTTAAGAAACCATGCTGCTGGGGCAAGAAAGTGTGCTTTAGGGCAGCGTACAACTGATCATGAACCAATCTTTCGAAGACCTTTGCCAGTACACAGAGCTTGGAAATAGGCCTGTAGTTAGATACATCCCGCTTCTGTCCTTTCTTGTGAATAGGCGTAACTATTGCTGACTTCCAAATTGTAGGGACTATACCAGCCTTAATTGACCTTGTATAGAGCAGACAGACGGGATTCACCAAGCTCTCAGCACAGCGAACTAGCAAATGTGGATCAATGCCGTCAGGACCGGCAGATTTATTGCAATCGAGTGTTTTTAATAATTTCAGCAGTTTGTCATTACATATTTCAATGGTACATATATCAGCTGTGGAATCAGTTGTAATATCGTTGGTAGTGGAAACAGGAGCTAAAGAGGTAGACGGCAAGTAATTAGAGTTAAAGAATTCAGCAAATGCGTTACAAATGCCTTCCCCGGTATCGATTGAGCGATCATTATATGACATAGATGACGGATATGAATTGTGCTGCTTATTTGACTGAATAAATGACCAAAATGCTTTAGGACTATCCCGAATAGAACTTTCAATATTAGCTATATAGTTTAGATAGCACTCACGCTCAACTCTCCTCACTCGCTCACGCAATACCTTGAAGGAGTTCCTGTCAGAAATATTATTATATGTTTTAAGTTTGATGTGATATTTATTTTTCTCCTTCAAAATTTTGAGCAGAGCTGGTGAGTACCACACTGGATACTTATTTGGCCGCACCATTTTACAAGGTACATGTTTGTCCCTAAGGTCAAGAAGTATCCTAGAAAAAAGGGCAACCGAGTCATCCATGGTACCACAAGCGAGGAGTGATTTCCAATCGTGAGTGTCAAGCTCACTACAAATTGCCGAGTAATCGCCTTTAGAGTATATGTATTTAGGCCTGGAGGTAGGGGTCAGGTGACTTAAGTGAATAAAATGTGGCCTACAAATGAGTGCAGGATGAAAAACATCCTCCTTCACCAGTGGGTCCAGACAATGAAGTACAGACACATCATCATTACTTAGTACTAGATCAAGTATACTACCATCATAAAAGTTTTTAACATGATTATATTGTTCTAAGTTATTCAAATTTATTAAGTCAAGTACTTCGAGGTGATTATTATCCGCGCCATTTATCACCGGTAAATCGTGAGTATGGTCGGGCGAAACTGTCCACGTTATATTGCTTTGATTAAAATCACCTAAGATTAATAGTTTGTCAGTTGGATTATTAGCCGAAATGGACAGTACTTGATCGCAGAAGTTTGCAAGCTGAGCCGATAGCGATAGTCCTAGGTTCTCTGATATCAAGTAAAGGCAGCCAATGTGCAAATCAACAGACGACCTATTGTTAGACGCTTTGATTTTAATAGTGAGCCATAAATCCTCAGCGGTGGAATGCCATTCTGGACGCGCAAGCACAGCCAGCTCACTGCGGATCCCGATTAAGATTCCGCCGCCACGTGTCTGGTTGAGACGTTCGTAGTCCCTATCACGCCTCCAAATTGCGTAAACGTCACTGAATAACTCTTCAGTTTTAATACCTTCCCAGAGCCACGTCTCGGTCAACACAATTATGTCGTAGTTACATAGTTGAACATTACGCTTAAATTCCGGTATTTTCGTTCGCAAACCCCTGACATTCTGATAATAAATATTAACAACCATGAACACCTACCAGCCGAGCGAGAACTCGGCCGGAGAGTGCACTGTTATATATTATAAGTGTGATACTATTAAAATGTATGTCAGGTGTTTGCGAACATGAAAGTGTAAAGTTAAAGGTGATAAATGCATAATAATATCTGAAAGTATTGACCGAAATTAAAAATAAATGTGCTAGCCATTGCCGCGTATGGACAGTACCACTAGAATAATGTAGATAAAGGTCAAATGAGTTAAGTAATGCATGGCTATTTCTTGTAAAATAATACACTGTAAAGTATTCAGTTATGCGGTACTGGTACACGTGCGATGGCGGCAGGTAGTCGGGTTTACGCGCTACAGAGGGCATAGTAATGCAGCATAGCACTAAGGAGATACGTGACTGTATATACGAGTATAGATAAGAGAGAAGCGGCGATCCAGCGCGGAGCGGCGTCGTGGGAAGCGACATAGTGCGTATGATTCGACTTAGCTTCATGGGAATTAAATGAGTAAAATTAACTGATAAATAATATAATATAATTATTGATATATGTCTAGTTTGTATATTATTACTGATGAAATTATGTTTTATGTGATACTTACTTGACTTAGCAGGATTAAAATATACCGACGCATAGATGAAAATTAAGATATGAAAAAATAATAGTATTTTTATTAAGTTATGATGAGTAGGTTCAAATGGCATTGTTATAAAGTATGGGTACAGAGTAAACAGTAGGTGCTTTTTAAATGCAAAACAAATAATAAAATATAGTCACTTAATTTTAACAAGGTCTTCTTCTTGGCGTATGTGGATTATAGGTGAGGTATCATTTTTCCTTAATAGAATTTTGCAATTTTGGACCCATGTGTACTTGTAATTCTTATCAGCAGCGGCCAGTTTCTTTGTCTTAGTGAGTAACTGTTTGTTTTCTCGGGTAAGGTGGTCGTTCACGAAAATCCGGGCCGCGGCTCCACTAATACCTAATGACTCAG
This sequence comes from Plagodis pulveraria, assembly GCA_963890685.1. NCBI lineage: Eukaryota > Metazoa > Arthropoda > Insecta > Lepidoptera > Geometridae > Plagodis > Plagodis pulveraria. The sequence goes on along the minus strand of OY982958.1, from coordinate 10,916,589 downwards.
CAGTCAGGTTCTTATGTGATCTGGTTGCAGCTAACAAATTTTCTTTTGTGTATCTTCCTAGGAAGCCCACAATAATTGGCTTGTTGTCGGAGGATGAGCGAGCCCTCGTAACAAAATTAATATCCGAGGGAAGAATAGACTGATCAACTGACTCGGCAAGTTTGCACACTATGTCAATTAAATTTTCATGCTTTTTCATGGGAACGCCTTTAATTTCAATGTTGTTTATGCGTTCACGTTGCTCCTTGATCGCGAGATTCTCAGTAAGCTGCATTAATTGGTCCCGGAAATGTGGGTAGGTTTCATCGGTGCTATTTTTTATCTCTAAAGCCGCAATACGTGACTCCAAGGCCGCCGTTTTATCGTTCGTGGAGATTTCAAAGTTATGGAACTTTTCCTTTAAATCATGAACATCCTGCACTAGGGCTGGCAGCTGCTCGAGGCGGACATTGTTGCCGCGAATACCATCACGTAATTCGTGGAGAACTAGGTCGAGGGTGGCAGGGGCTGCGGGCTGCACCATCGGAAAGTTGGTTGTGGTAGGCGGTGGCGTCTTGCAGGCAGGGCATAGCAGGGCATCTTTCTTCACCTGACTTAATTTCCTATAATTTCTCTCGGTGGTATTGGCGCACACGAAACAATAGAATGTAGTACAGTTCGAGCACCTCACACCATCAGTGTGCTCGGAGCTACACGCATGACACTTCAACATTTTACCTATCTAATAAACGAGAGACGACTCAAACGCGCGAAACAGTGATAGTCGCGAACTAAGATTAACTAAGTAGGTATGTCGGTAACACAGGTAAGTAATCAGCGAGCGAGCGACCTTCACCTGCGGGCGCTGTGAGAGTAAATTATCGCTTTTTTGATAAATTACCTGAATCTAAACAGAGTGAACTCGTATCAAAACCGTACAACATTTTTTCGTAACCTAGATCATCACTAAAATCATAAAATCAAATCAAAAAAGTGTTATTTCGGTTTTTTCGTAACCCCTCCCCCACCCCGCCCCCCCCCCCTTCTATATAACTGAACTGAAGCCGGGAAGGTACTTAATTAAGGACCAGTACAGTAGGTAGGAGAGAGGCCTACTTGAGAGCCAGTAATTATAGGTTAGCCAGATACAATTAAAGGGACCAAGTCAATAATTTTGAGTATTGGGAGCGTAAAACCAACATTCATTCTATGCGAAGGCATAAAGTAATGTGTACCTGTAAAAAATGTGTACCTGTAAATCTGCTACCAAATTAATTAGTTAGGCACTAATCTCAACTTATCTACCTGCGGTAATGGCCGGAAACTCATATACTTACCTACTTATTAATAATAATACAGCATTTGAGAATTTTGAGATAATTCAGACCAGCGACCGCCAACGAAGCCAGATGGCCCCCATTATTATATCGATCATATTTCAGTAGGGCACGATAGAGCGAAATCCAATTTTAATACATAAACCAATTTATTCGCTAAAACAAAGGCATTTTGAAGCTATCAGATTGTGCGAACACTTTGTAGGTACTTGAGGACGAAATATGGCGATTGCTGGCATATATCGCGCTCGTAAATTCTAGTTGGTAACCACATCGCCGCGTTGCTAACAAGGTACCTACACCCTTCTTCCATAACAATCATGAGAATTACGAAATACTACCCCGTAGAGCCCCTGCATGTTATGTTACGATTATGTGCACGTGCTACTTAAAACTTAAGTTTCTCTGGCTTACGTAAGATATATTGAAAAATAAATGAATACCTACGGAAATAGTGCGGGAGCTGCGGGACAGTAGACAGGTACATTTACTAGGGATTGATTTTAGGCAGATAACATTAACTAGTATTGCAGTTTTATATGGTATCATACAAAAATTCAATTGTATGTAAATAAAACCCAGGTAAACTCTACTTGTAAGACGTCGTATATAACTAGAGTCGATACGACGTACGAAAAGACATCCGAATATAACAGCTTTATTTCTCAGTCAAGCGAAAAGCCTCGATAAATTCTTCTAGTTTGGGCTACGGCTACGCCTACGTGGCGTTACCACGCGTTGTCTTAGCAGGAAAATAAGGCGGAATTGCCACTAGATTTTTTCTTTATTTTTTATTTGACCGAGTTAGCACAGTGCGAGCGAAGCGTCTCTGCTTCAGCTTACACAAAAATGCTTTCGTATGTCCAGATTTTCTCGTCTACAGGTCGCATTTCTCAACTGATTTTCGAGAAATAATTAAATATAATTTATTGCCAATATTTTTTTTGAAATGTTTAAACTTACTGAAATATGGGGCTTCATAACTTGAATAAAAGTCGTATATTTGCAAAATCAAATATAAAACATAAATGTTACATATCTTTTTGTTCCCTTATCAAGAAGCAATACAGTTTTTAATAGGCTATACCTACTATGCCCATTACAACGACTAGCCATATAGCTTTTGTTCGCTACTTTTTTCTCGTTAAAGCGTTTGATACTTATTATAGTAAGCATTAATCCAATTAATACGCAGAAGTAAAAATAGGTGCACAAATAAATATCATATGCTCCTTGGTCGTTGACCGTAATAAACAATGAGGATACAATACTACATATGATAAGGTAATAAATGCGATCGGAGCGGGGATAGGTATGATGGAGGGGCGCGGTGCGCACTCATATCAATGAAAATTTGCAAATTACCTGTACCACATCATATTAATTTCATCGCTTTTCAGAATATAACTGTGATTTCATGATGTGAACTCTGTGTTAAAGTGAATAAGCACTTATATTTCATGAAAACTACTAAAGTTCCGTATAATATAGAATAGTATTATTATATTAGGTATGTTCTATAGAATGGATCTGCCCAAAAATATTAAAGGTAAGTGATTTATGAATAGGTAGGTACTGTTAATTATTTTCGGTTGGCAGTTGCAGTTTAGCATATTTCGCTAAATAACTTGCATATTTTTAGACTAAATTTGTGACAGTGTCATCTAGAAACTGTCTCCGGAACTATTGCATCGTCTTGTTAACTCTCAATAATAGTACAAACATACAGAGGGCGCGAAAAACCAAACATATTGTTACTTGTTCTATGGTCGACCAAACCAAACATGAAAAACAACCCTATAATCATGGATCCATTAAATCTATGGATAGGAACTATTGTTATAATATACATAATTTAGATTATACATGTGTATATAACACATTATCAACGCCACGATATCAAATAACACTTTATCTTTTTTTAACTCAGTAGTCATGACTTAAGTAGAAAAAGGAAACGTTTGTCACTACTTAATTCGGAAACCTTTTGCGATGACGACACATATCTATAAAAATACATAAATTACTTTATTACGAAGCAATCTGTATCTGTCACATACCTCTGCAAAATTATGCTTTAATAAGGAACTAGCTATGTTTATGCATTTTGTGTTATCTTACAGAGGTACATGATTACTAAATCGAATTGTTGACCTATGTAATTTTGCAACAGAACTTCTTTTTTGTTTCTTGGTTGAGGTGTGTCATAATAAAACCGCGCAAATCATCATACATTTATTTTAACGTAAATTGCGTTTTTTATTCAGTTTGTAATAGCAAGCTCAGTTCAGTTTCACGTGATTGAAATAGGGTTGCCAGATCAAGGTATATCAATTCCTGGACATTTCTGGGGTTTGAAAAGGGTGGGTACCTACTTACTACCACCTCAAGTTAAAATCTAAATAAAACTACGGTTAAACGGCCAATTTAGGCATTAAATCAATATATAACATAAAATTAAACTTAAAATATGAAAAAAAGTTGACACTTTTTGAGGCTAACTAAACTAATTATGAAACTTTGGATCAACATCAATAAGAAAAAACTCTGTTACCTTTTATAGGCCTTTTAGCTAAACTTTGTAATCAGACACACGACCGGCATGAGCCGTGGTTAGCATAGTATTGGTTTGCCATATGTTTGTGAAAAATCCTGAAACTAGTAAATTCCGGGACAGTAGAGCGAAATTACTGGACACGGGACAAGACTCCTCATTCCGAGACTATCCCGGATTTCCCGGACGTCTGGCAACCCTAGATTGAAAGCACTTATCACTTATTATCACTAATACGCGGCTCATTTCTCACGCGTTCAATATGTTTCTGTAGGTAGTTATTTTATGGCATCAGAATAAATTCTATTGTAAAATTTAATATTAGGTCCTTACATATGAAATTGGCGTTTTGTATGGGAGGAACAAAAAGTCGAATATTTTTTAATATAATATATTTAATTAATCAAAGTATGAACCATTATTTTCTATGCACTTTTGCCATCTCATAGGTAGTTCATTGATCCCTTTACTAAAAAAACCAGTCGGACGGGAATCAATAAAATCTTTGAAGGCGATTTGGACTGCCCCATCGGAGTTGATTTTTTTCCCTTGCAAGAAGTTATCCAAATTTCGAAAAAAATGGTAATCTGTTGGAGCAAGGTCCGGGGAGTACGGAGGATGTCTTAGACTTTCCAATTGAAGCTCTTCTAATTTAGTAGCCGTCTGTAGCGCAGTGTGTGGTCTAGCGTTGTCGTGAAGCAGCAGTGGCGTGGAGCGATTGACCAGCCTAGGTTGTTTAGCCGCTAGCTTTTCCATCATGGTTTGCAATTCCTGACAATAGACATCAGCCGTAATAGTCTGGCCAGATTTGAAAAAACTGTAATGAACAATACCGGCACTAGTCCACCAAACGCTTACAAGTAACTTTTTTGGGGTTAATTTTCGCTTGGGGCAGGATTTGGCTGGCTGGCCAGGATCTAACCATTGCGCTGAGCGCTTCCGATTATCGTAAAGAACCCATTTTTCATCACAGGTAATGATTCGGTTTAAAATACCTTCATTATTGTGCCGGTTTAGTAATGTAACGCAGCAGTCGACGCGCGTTTGCCGGTTTGTTTCAGTCAATTCGTGAGGTACCCACCTTTCAAGCTTTTTAATCTTCCCAATTTGCTTCAAGTGAATTAAAACAGTTTTATCACTAACATCGCAGCCTGCAGCTAACTCGGACGTGGTTTGCGATGGATCCGCTTCCACAATAGCCTTCAACTCTTCATTATCAACTTGAGTCTCAGGCCGTCCACGGGGCTTGTTCTGCAGGTCGAAATTTCCAGAACGAAAACGTTGGAACCAAAAACGAACTGTGTTTTCTTTTGCAACACGACCGCCATACACATCATTCACCCTTCGAGTTGTTTCCGCAGCAATAGTGCCACGGCGGAACTCGTACTCGTAAATAATGCAATATTTAAGGTTTTCCATTTTGTAAAATGAGTGACGCAAACAGAAAAAAACAGAAGAAAAAAAACAAATGAATGACGATCATCGAAGCACAAATACATGAGTCTATAGCTGTACAAATTTGAATTTGGAATTCCTTACCAAAGAGGAGAAATTCGTGATTAAAGTGGCCAGTACGAAAAACACCAATTTCATATGTAAGGACCTAATATATTACATACGTTTGCAGAAGTATGTAGGTGGTATTATTTGTTTGCCTGGGATGCCCTGTTCTGTATAACGGTGTGTACGAATAAATATGTAAAGATTATGTAAGTACTTAAAGCTCAAAAACGGTAGGATGCAGACCTCACCACGGCGCGGCGGGCGTGGTTTAAAAAGTGTATCGTGCGGTGCAACCGTATGTATATTCCATAATCTCATAATTCATCGATATCGATAAAATCGTTATAAATTGAAGAGAGCTCCTCTTAAGATCGCAGCCATTTAACTTACTTTTGTGTTTTAGGTAGGTATACACATTTATTATACAGGTATTTCCAGTCCATAGATATAATATCCATGTATGAAATTATTAATATTTCTTTGATAATGGTTTCTGAGGTTTAAATGTATGAACTCCATGCTAATCCACATGATTTATGATAAGACATACGACTAAGCATGTACTGACATTGGCAGAATTGTGATAAATACGAAGCCACAAATATAAGAAGAAGAAGAACAACATTATTTGTTGTGTTTTTGGGAATACAAAAAATCTAAGAATGAATGCATTTATTTTGTTTGCCCTCAAAGATAAACATGTACAATAATAATAATGATAAACTACAATATAAAGTTTATAACGTGCGATGAATTGATCAATTTAAAGAATTACGACGACAATTGTCTCAAGTAAGATTTCCAGGGCCAATCTATATAGATGGTATAACACTCACTATCTATATTCTATGTCTATATATGTATCGCTAATTATTTTTGTAGATATGAGACGAAAAAGCGGTCGGAACAGTCAGTATTTGATGCTGGAAATCGGAGTTATTGTGAGAGACGTGGTGGGCAGTGGAGAGCGCCGCGTCCGAGACAGCTGAAACAACTTGAATCAAAACTTCGCGACAAAACTGTTATTAAAGCTGTATGGACTACAGAATCACTTGTCACCATCGTGTTCTCATCTGGTGCTATTGCCTACCTCACTATCAATATAGACACATTAGATGTAATACAAATTTTATTTGATCGGTACTTTGTTGGTAAACTTTCTGGGCAAACAGTTTCAAATGGTAAGTAAATTCTTTAAGTTTTGATCTTCATATATTTTTTAAGCCTCTGTATGAACATTCTCTTTACATATACTATACCTAGGTTCTCAACCTCATTTAATGATGCATGGGACATCCTCATGGACCATAAAGAAAAATGCTTATACAATCATTGTGTTATTAAAATGTACCACATATAGTTATACATAAGGTAGTATAGACCTGTACACTCACTATGCTATGTCTTATTGTGAGTGTAAATGCTAATTGTAAGAACATACAGAAAAATAATAAAAATTAAAAATACAATCACTTGGGTAGACAACACTCCTCAAACATGACCATGGGACTATAATAATATAATCAAAAGTTTTCATTTTGACAGCAGTCATAATATGACTGAAAACTTTTGGTTACTTTTGACACATGTTATTATATGCATTGATTATTGTATTAGGAAGCATATTTACCTATATTTCACTTTTTCCTGACAAACACTAAGAAAATATGAAAATGGCTTCCAATATCCAGGTTTGAGAGAACAATTACTTAGCATTCCATGGCATTGCATCACAGCGCTTGCTCTGCAATGCAATGCCATAGAATGCTAAGTAATTCGATATAAGAAATGGGCCCAAATTACAGGAGCCTGGCAGGACCCAGGAAATATGGTTAAGGGGCCACTTTTAAAACTGTCTAAAATACTATATAATATTATGTTTACCCTTGAAAAATTTAATTAAATCCTATGATACATATTATGGCAAATTTTTCCTTGGTATTAATACAAAAAGAAACTTAAAGCGTCAAAAGAACCATCTCTTAAGGTGGAAATATACAAATGTAGCTGAAAATTTAATTCAAAAGTTAAACTTTTACTAATAACAAATATTTTAAGAAAACATCAAGATCAAGATATTAGGAGCATTCGTGATATGGTGAATCTACTGAATGATGGTGAATCTACTGAATGCTAATTAAATTGTCTCTGGGTAGATGTCAGAAAGTTCCAGTGTGATGCCAGGTTAGAATTGCACCTCCCCATATCACCCCACGGGGGGGTGTCGTAAGAGGCGACTAAGGAAAAAATACTGGAAGGTGGGCAGCAGCGCCTTCTAAAGAACTGCCATCTTACACTGTGATCCCCAAGCCGCCTGCCAAGCGTGGTGATTATGGCAAATACCCCCTTAATAGGGGAGGCTGTGTTCAGCAGTGGACAATCCGGCTGATACAGTACAGTAGATGTCAGAAAGTATTTATACAACTATAAAAACAATTTCAGAAGAAGTAGAAAGGATGACAGCTTTTAAACCTAAAAGAGCTTGACCCATAAACTATGATTGACCCTATACTACTGTTCTGTAAATTTTTTTTATGATAGCTGTCATAAATAAAAGGGCTTAGCACTGATCCTTAACCATTACATTTATGGCATAGGTGATAGATCACATAGAGTATTGACAGTTGTTATATATTTAAACAGCCATTTCTCTACAACTCAACACCAGTTTTTCAAATTTAACAGCAGGTTTATCTATCACTGTTATACCTAAACTATGTCTGTTAAAAAACTAGTATTCTAACATCAACATATACCAATATATCAACTATTGAGTTTGATAGCTTTCATCCTAAATAAATTTCTCTATCATTTAAGAATTAACTATAAGTGCAATAATTTCTGAGAATAAAGGCCATATAAATTTGAGAGAAGTCTTCCGCAAAATTATCTAAATGTGACATATCACTTATGAATAATGTGACAAAGAAACTAGTGGTCTAGGACTAATAGTTTCCAAGATAAAGCACTTTGTCCAACTTAAAAGTGCTATATACTTGATAGTGATTATACAGCTATCAGATCTATCACTTTTGTAAGGGAGTCAAGCATAAGATCAATAATTTTTGACTTGAAAATGTAATCTCACCTGACAACACCCACACTCCTTAAAAAGCCACCTTGACAACAGAAGTGACATCTATTTTGGAATAAATAGCTGTCACATCATTGATTGATTTTTTAATTCAGATCAATATGTATAATTTAAACAGTGATAGCTGAGCAGTTAAATCAATTCAATTCCATTTTTAATGGGTTCTGTTTTTTTTCTCATGTTATAAAGCAATGAGAAGGACACGTTGCTCGCCTGAGGGTTTAGCATCACAACTGTGCATTACAGTTGCAAAGTTACTGTCTTCGTTCTGGTTGTCACTGTACTGATTTCGTTGCTCCTAGAGGTATATTGTCGTCTACCGAGCATGGTGCCAGAATCCGGACACTGACTGAGCATTTCTTTTAGGATGAACTAATCATACCAAGTATGCAATCTCAGGTTCTCTGAGTTTAAACTTGATTGATTTTCTTATTCACCAAATATACCTACATTAAGTTTAGAATTTATTTTCTACTACTGTCTCCACCTAAACTTTTCCTGAAGTGGATGTCATCACAGATCTTGGAATTAGCCTCTGCATTTGCTGAGATGACTTCCGTTGCAACCTTACCAAGTCTATTCCTGTTACATTTGTACAGAAGGTTACTCCCCATCCTTAATTGTTTTCTCTATATATTTTATATATGCAAATACATATCACAATTATTATTTAGTTCAATTTTTATGTTTGCTCTTTATCACTATATCAACTGATGGTAAGTGATGATGCGGTTCAAGATGTTGTTCAGGCTAACCTAGAATTACCGGCTTCCAGGCTTGACGCCTTTTTTTTTTTTTACTTGAGGGCTAGCTTGGCGAGCATTCGCAGAATGCGCCATCACCTCCATGCAAACGTTGTATTATACACATAGTGTATCGGAATAAGACATTGGCTATATCTCTTATTTCCAGTTGCACTATGTAAGGCGCACTTGTTATTTACGCACACTGATCGGACAGCAACACTTGTGACATTCGGAAAGAATAAACAAAGCACTGTGCCATGCCGCATTTCTGATAGAGACCCCAGTTTACATGTGAGTATTTCTGTGACCAATTTGATTACTAATTGTGGATCAGGCGAACATACGCGGTCTAATCCTAGTATTACTTTTTACAGAAGAAGTACAGACCAGTTGTTTTTTTATTATTATTTTGTAAATGGACAAGTTTGGATATGTTTGAAAAAAATCTGGACATATCCGGTTTTGATTGAAAAGCCGATGGGACAACTCCAGTTCAGATTTAAAATCTGAAAACAAAAAACGAAGAAGAATACTTCTCACTACTTCATTAAATAATCAGCAAAACATTTACTTAGTTGAAAAATTAATTTTGTACCTAATTCACGCTACGCTGGTTTGCCATACTGATCCTGTCATCAGTATGGCAAACCAACAACAACGTGATAGGAGCTTGATTTTTGGCTTCACTTGATAGTGCGCTGCGCTCCATCTGAACTGCTTTATTTTTCTAAGGTTATAACCAAACATGTCTTATTAGTAGGTACTTACTACAAATCATCAGCTTCCTTCCCTTATATACATCTGGGCTCGGAACAATATGTCTTTTCCAACAACGTAAAAAAAGCAACACAAGAATATCCTTATCAAAATATGCAATGCGAAAAGATTTTGCGTCGGCCTTCTATGGCCAATCGCCTGCCTGATTCCAACACCTTGGTTATGCTCTGGCTAGCGCATTACCCGCGTTATCTCTTGTAATCCGAGCTTTAAGATGGTAAGGAGTCCTTTTGTGCACCTAATGTTCAGCAACGTCCACTCTACGAGCGCTGGCATTCTGCTCATAAGGTGCACTATCACTTAGTCTTCTTCTGCCCTATACTCTACTACCTAAGCCTTCAACGACATCCTACCAGAGGTGATGGAACAGTCCTTATATTCTAAACCAAGAAAGGGCAATTTGCGAATGCTCGCCTATCTAGCTACCCTCAAGTAGAAAATTTGACATGCCAAGCACCTAACAGTATGTTCCGGCAGCAGTCCTTGAGGCACATATGAGACTGTATGGCTCAAGTTGACGGGCACAGTGTAGTTTGTCACTTGTGACGAAATATATCCATTATAAGCAGAGGTTACCGCTTAACATAAAGTAGGCGTCGTGCTTGTACCGACACAATCCCATTAAAAAACCGACGACTGTATGGCTAATAAAGTGTATTTTTTTAATAATTTAGATATATTTTATAAAGGTTGTTAGCGGATGCACATCCTCATAGTCAGATTGCACCTTTGTAACTTCACTTTAATCTCATCCCAGTCAACTACCATGTCGAAACCGCACCTTCTATTCCTCACGGAGACGCATTTCGAATGAAGAGTCACGTTGAAGGGCAGTCGAGTGACTGTGTATCTTACCTACATCTACGCTACGTGCCTTGGTAGATTGCTATACATATAGTTTTTAGGCTAAAAAAACTTTGACCTGATAGTGAGGGATGATACGGTCGAAGATGTTTTTCAGGCATACCTTTCTAGGTATGCCTGGCTCTCAAGGAGAGCTTTCGGAATGCTGTTGTCGACAGATTTTCTACTTGTGGGTGATAGGTAGCCAGGCGCGAATTCCCAAAGTTCCCAGTTCCCTGCCAACATACTATAACGACTGCCAGGAACAACTAGAACCAACGGTTTAACGTACACCGCCCATAATCCATCGGGGTCATGACCGCAGCGAACGTAACTTAACCTAGCTAATTGGGTAAAAAGTACTAGGCAAGCTCTGCTATGAGCGATTCAAAATTGTACTCGATGATATCTGTTTACGGCGTCTGCGAAATCTTGAGAATCCTGCTTTCTACTGATTTTAGTGGAGAAGAAATCGTTTTATTGATCACATACTGGTAACCAAGAAATTGCTGATCATTTGGACTATTTGAATGTGACGGCGAATAGAGCCCAGCAACGGTTTTTGCTCAGCTCTTGTTTCTTAGGTACTTTAGTGCTCACCACCAGTTGCTGGCTTTTCTAATACGAAGCACCAATCACGCTCAAATATAAAGCCATATAAGTTAGCCTTGATTGAAACCATACCCAGATTTTCCAGGGAGTTACAGAGCACTTCATGTTGTAAGCCATAAAGCCTACTGACCTTAGCCGATAGATCCAAATCGATATTCAATGTCTGGTTACCATGTGACTCTTGGTATATTTATCGCCCGACCGCGCTGCTGTAATGTTATATCGGTGGATATAGAAATACAAGTCAGCAGATTAGTGTACGATGCTGTGTTTCATTGTACCCTATCGTTGGCAGCCCCTATGCTTCTCTTCTAGTGATCCTTCCATCTTAATTTCCAGAGCATAGAATTGGGTGGAGGCGCCCGGAGGACTGAGAGACATCTCTCATCGTGTGACTCTGCTAACGGCTCCAGAATCCTCGTGTGGAGTGTCACAGCGGTAGAGCCAGCGCCGTGGAGTCCCATCATTGAAGACCTGGCCAACTTGCACCTGTATCAAGTTCATGGGTAATCTTTGTAGTAGTATTCATAGTCCTCTGGCCGTAAAAAAGGAATTTCCTCATATTTTACTAGCCTTCTGGTGTGTCAGTTTTCAATTAAAGCATCTTTGTCGAATAATGAATAACCCCATTGAAAAATCGTAACAAATAAGACGTGAAAATAAATTGAATGTGAATGTTAAATTGCATGCTGGTACAATTGTCCCATCAAATAAACGTTCCACGTTTTTATATTATTCAATTTGATATTTAATTACAATAGCTTGCTCTATTGCCTTCCACATAATATAATCTAGGATACTGTATGAGAAGAATATCATACAAAAAGTTCAGGTACAACGGTACAAGTTTACCGTGCTAATGCCTCCATACCGATGATAAAATTTACCAAGCGCAAGTCGAGCCTCGCTCCTCATTGCTAAAACCGGTATAATAAAAATGAAATATTTGGTTTTGATCATAGATCTCCCTATTTTAAAAATGGCCGTTTTCTGTATTTCTTGTTTAAATACACTACAATAGTTCACTTGTGGTACATAATATCCCGAGATCTGAGATTCCGAACTAGTATACTTTTAACTAAAATTGAACTTTATGACACTCAATTTTATTATTTATTAAGAATAAATTGTACTCTATGACAATGCCACCCCGTATGCTAGGGTGAAAAAATATTTTTTTTTCGAGTATCTTTACTCCCCTAAAAACATGTCCAATGATTTTTTAGGGTCAACTTTATACATAAAATACCAAAATTCCATGTATGTAACTAATTGTGTTTAATAAATAAATAACTCATTTTGTTTACCAGGGATGTGCTTTTTAAGCTCGATCCGATTTTTTTCGCATTTCGCATGCATTTGATCCTATTTTCAAACTTCGATCTTCGCAAAGATCGGTTCGAATTGGCGCATCGCTACTGTATACGAGCTAGAGACTCACAAAATTCAAGACTTGTTAATCCCTATTATAATATATTTAGGCTCCGATTGGTCCTTTGTGTATGGAACCCTAAATAGGAGCTATAGCTCAAATGGATTTCTTCAAAGCGTAATCGATGGGTCCTTGTTTATTAAAAAACATGATATGCATGTTTTTGTCACCAAACGTTATTAAATTATGTTTTTTTTATTGATTACAGACAAAATATATCATTAGTGGCGTATCACCAGCTGGAGAATGAAACACTGTGCGCTGAGCTATCACACAAACAAGACAATGTTATACACATCGTCGAACAAATCTCTTGCCAGAAGGTAAGCGTCTTGGAAACTAAAGCCCGGTCTGCCAGCACTGTGTTGCGTTTGTTTGTTTGAGTCGGACAGTAATTGGGTCTTTCTCGAAGATAATTTTATTTCAGTAGCAGTCGGAAGAATTGGGCCCGGTAAATAGAGATAGAGCTCAGTATTGCCTTTTGGGTACGGAATCCTAAAAAGGAGTGATGCGACAAAAAAAAAACACGTCTTCCCCGAAAATGTCTATGAACACTGACATTTAACCAAATGTTTTAGGCCAATAAATAAAGGGCGAGTCTATTGAGCCATCTACTGAGCACAGTGCTACAATTTAGTAGCATATCGTTCTAGCAACAAGGCTGGAAACTTAAGGATATGGCGATATGCTAGACTTGCACGGTGGTAGGGCATTTTGCGACTGCCCTCCTACCACACTCCTATTATACACCTAGCTACCATCATTGAGAGCCATCAATTCTAGGTTAGCCTGAACAAGAATCTTAGACCGCATCATCACTTACCATCAAGTGAGATAGCAGTCAAAACGTAGCCAAACAGCAAAAATAAAATACGTTAAAAATAGCAGACGGTGGGCAGCAGCACCTTCTGAACAACTTTCATGTAACATTGCGATCTCGAAGACGCCTGCCAAGCGTGAGATTTATTGCAATCTGCCCCTCCTCTCTAGTCTCTTCGCCTAGTCGCTGTTGATATTATATCCTAGGAAGAGGCGAGTATATTGCCAACTACCGGACACAGTGCCATAGGTTAGTAGCACATCGTTCTAGCAACAAGGCCGAGAAGACTTATGGCAATGATGATATGCCTAGACTGTCCAAAAGCGTTCACCGTCACTAAGCAACACCTCAACCGCGAAACAGGCCCTTCAACATCAATCACTAATTTTCAGAACGGCATCAGCATTGAATGGGTGCGATCAGACGTCCCAAACTCGAGTCGCGCGACAAAACTGTCGACACGGGATAGTGGTACGCGGGTCTCGATACCTGCGCCAGCGCGTGTCGTGCGACTTTCTCCGTGCGACTCGCGTCTACTGGTCGCATGTATCGACGGCTCCCTGCATGTCATACATCAAGTTGCGGGGATGACGCAGTCGACTAAAGCTGGTTTTGTGAGTAGATTAATTATGTTTATTTTAATTGAGAATAAATCCTGCACTAATGTAGGTACTGTTCCTATCTTAAGGCTACGGTGAACCAGAGATGAACCAGAAATATGAGCAATGTGTGAGGAAAAAATCACTAATAGAATCGCGTCGCTTGGGAGGCTAGGAAAACGAAGCGATCCTAGTTTTACGTTTCTTCTAACGCTCGAGGCCCACGTGATGATCTTGAGACATAGTGGATAAGTCTCATGTGCCTGTAATTTCACTGGCTCTCAAGGACTGCTGCCGGAACACACCGTTAGGTGCTTGGCGATAGTTTTTCTACTTCAGGGTGGTAGCTAGCCAGGCGGGCTTTCGCAAAATGCCCTAATATCATGCGGTGAAGCTCAAGCCCCCGGCTGGATTTGAACCATGGACCTGCTGCGCGGCAATCCATAGCCAATGCCACTGAGTCATCACTGCTCCAAAACTTAATCTTACTTCGTTCATATTCGTTGCAATTACTACTAACGTGAATTCCCGAAGAACACACCAAGATCATAAATTTAAGGCATTCACGGGGCACTAAATGTTTTGGTAATTGTAATCCAGAATAGAGCTAGTGGCATTGCTGTAGTAACGTACATCTGCTTACCATTTCTTATACAATCACATTCTATTTGTTGCATTTATTATGCTTTTGGCTTGCTACACTTTATTAAGTAGAATAAAGATTACATGTTGCTCGGAATCTGTGTTCTGCGATCCTAGTTTTACATTTCTTCATCTTACACCGCTCATGTTCCTTGCACATCGCTGGTGAATACGCAGCCTAAGAATTCCGGGGCCAACCACCGTGTCCTAAAACAGTTCTATTTTAACCCTGCTGTTACAATTTTGTTTCGCACTACCTCATTTTACAAAAGTAATCTTACATTAAAACTTCAGCTTGTTGCCAAATTTTGGTTTTGCAAATAGAGAGCTCTATATGAACATCATTTGTTTTAGCGCCAGTCATTGTATGAAATCATGGATTTTTTAAGCTTGAGATATAAGAGCATGATACTTTTTAGGTGAGCCCCAAGATTGTTTCATTTCTTTCCACTTAACTAGAAAATGGTGGCCAAATGACCGGCATGCCACTATTATTATGGCCAAATTAGTGGTGTGTTTTAACATATTTGGCACTTAACTTAGGTTTTAAGAGTTCTTATTACCTGAATTTGTATAGCTGGATAGGCTAGCCTTCGACTACTATCTCACCTGATAGTAAGTGTTCAGTCTAATCTAGTTTTACTAGCTCTCAAAGACAGCAGACGGAACACACCGTCGGGAACAAAAAAATTGTGCTCCTATAATTCATAAATGTCATTTTTGCTCAGCACGCGAAAGTGCTTGTAATCATATTAAGAAACACCGTTAGAAGGTTGGTGACAGATTTTTTACTTGAGGGTAATCGCTAGTCAAGCGGGCATCCCGAAAATGTCCTACCGCCATGCTTACTAATACCGCCTGTATGGTACTACTATTACGACTAACCTAAACTCCTGAAGAACACACCAAAAAGGTTATAAATTTGACGCATTCAAGAAGCACTTAATGTTTTGGTTATTGTAATCCAGAAGAGAGCTGGTGGCATTGCTGTAGTGATGTACATCTGTTTGCCATATCTTAAACAACCCATTTCTACTTTTTGCATGTTTACAAGGTTACTACTACGCTACACGTTATTTAGTAGAATAAAGATTACGTTAAAGACACTGAAGTAATTCTTTTTGCAGATACCCACAGAAATACAATGGGTGGACGAGCTAGTAGTCGCAGTGGAGGAAGGCGGGCGGATGCAGTGCTTCGACCGCGCACTCTCCTTGCTGCAACATCACACCAAATGTTTCGATGTGACCACTTTCTTACGGTACTATCATAATATGAATCGTTGTTTAGGGTTCCGTATCCAAAGGGTGGAGGTATATAATCCTCTTACTCCGATGTCTGTCTGTCTGTCTATGCGTCACTCATAAACGGAATGAGTTACAAACTTGCAATATAGATATTTTTAGGCAGTTTTAAGCTATTGCCACTAAGACATCACTGATTAAAATAAAATGAACATGTTTGTTGGTCTTGATCGCAATTCAAGAACTTAAGGATGCACTTGCCGGCGGCTCGAACTTATCAGCGGGCGAGGCAACAAAGCATGCTATTTCACCTATACCTTTGTGGGAAAGGGTAAGACTCCGTGATGAGTAGTACGAAGATAGTGATCGCGCATCACACACCCGTATTGTATCTACGCTAATTACGCACACTTGTTTGCGATATATCAATGAAAGCCGAACCATGCCGAACGAATTACGATGTTTGACGACGGACGGAGATAGTGTCTCAAGCTACGTCACGACGTGTGTAGGTATTTCTTATAAAATAATATTATATATTCACAGAGGAATACATTTTGGTTCGGACAGTAGGTACCTGTTGTTATAATTTTCGTTCGTTTTATAATAACATACTGATGTTATTTCACCTATAGTAGGTAAATATTTAGTAAGTAGGTACAATGATTTGTAGGTACATAGTAAATGTATTAGTTTGTTCTTTTCATATTGATGTAGTAAATATTTACCTACAATAATTATTTATTACATAATTAGCAAGTTACTGCTTTTACTACAACATATTTTGTAAAGCAGTGACGGCTCAGTGGCATAGGTTATGGACTTCCGCGCAGCAGGTCCATAGTTCGAATCCCGTCGCGGGCTTAATCTTCACCGCGTGGTAGAAGAGCATTATACGAATGCCCGCCTGGATAGCTACTACCCTCAAGTAAAAAATCGGTCGCCAAGCACCTAAAGGGAAGCAGTGATGGCTCAGTGGCATTGGTTATGGACTGCTGCGCATCAGGTCCATAGTTTGAATCCCGCCGCGATATTGAGCTTCACCGCGTGGTGGAGAGTTCGTAGCGAAGTTTACTTAGCTGTTCTCAACCGATCAGCAAAGTTTAGCACCGTCGCGCGCGGTCATGAGTTGGATGGGTGACCGCTAGGACAATACTACTGAGCGCTTCCGTGCTTCGGAGGGCACGTTAAGCCGTTGGTCCCGGGCAAGTGTTAAAGTTAAGCAGTGATGGCTCAGTGGCATTAGCTTTGGACTGCCACGCAGCAGGTCTATGGTTCGAATCCCGCCGCGGGCTTGAAATTCACCGCTTGGTAGAAGGGCATTTTTGCGAATGCTCGCTTGGCTAGCTACCACCCTCAAGTAGAAATTCTGTCACTAAACACTTAACGGGAAGCAGTGATGGCTCTTAGCAATGGACTGCCGCGCAACAGCTCTATGGGTCGAATCCAGCCGCGGGCATGAACTTCACCGCATGGTGGAAGGTTGTTTTGCGAATGCTCGCCCGGCTAGCGAGCTTTGAGATGAGAGTGTGTCGTACCGATTTCAAAATCTGTCTCTAAGCGGTAATGTACGATGGCATCATGGATCTACCAATCCTGGTAGAACACATTTGGAATAAAAATTCTCTACCTACCCGTAACTGATTTAAATTACATATTTCCAATAAAAATCAATAACTAATCATAGGTTATTTTTGATTAGGTAAGTGCCTACAATCATCGCTAAGTTTACCATATAAACTTTCGTACTACCTACTACAAATATACATACTTATTCTACTAATTTACGTAGGTAGATACATAGTACTAACTTTATTATTTGTTGTGATCTTATAGCTATGTAGATAGGTATGCAATGTAATGCGCGCCCGCGAATGTCGATTTGACATCGCTGACAGTTGCGTGCCTAGGCAGGCCTATATGATAAATGATAATTATATCGTAGATAGGTAGGTATCTTCCATTGAGCTTCTAATTCTAACCCTTTACTAATTTGTGTTAGGTAGGTACATTTTTTGAAGTTATATTACTGCTTAGACTATATTCTAAAAAGAATGCGGACTACCTACGTCCATACCATATCTAACCAAATGCAGCTTTTTATATTGTCTAAGTGTTGCTAAAATTATTAGGTACTCACCATAGCTATCATGACCTGCGTATTGACTAATACCTACTAGGTACTAACTTAGGTGAGAGTAGGTGAGTACCTAGACATAGTTACGTATTTATATTACCCAAGTACTTACCTATCTATATGGATTATGGAGTCCGACACTTACTATCACGAACAAACTAATCAAATGCGAAAGAAAATCCGGTCCCCAACTCCCAACATATGTAAATATATATATATATCTACATATATATATATATAAGTACGTAAGTAGGCATAGGCACTACATATTGGTAGTGTATACATACGTGCACACCAAAAAGCAACAGGGCATTCCTACAATATAATATTATGTTCTAAGATCGCGGCGCGATGCACGTGACTTTTGGTACCTAGTGTGCGTTTTGTTAATTATATATTAGTGTGCTGCGCATGAGACCCGCCCGCCCGCTTCCCTCACCGCGGAATGGAAGTATTGACATGAGATGCCCAATATTTTGAACGAAAAACTAGCGCGCAAAACTATGTGTGCCGACCTTTGGCTCTAGGATGTTTATGATTATACTACTGGATGTATTTGTTTTCCAAAATGTTATCTAAAATGATCATGAACTGAGCTATGCTTCTATATAAATAATTTTAGGGATTTCATGCTCTATAAGTCGTTTATTTACTACTAAACATGCGCTAAAATTCGTGATATTACAGGGATGTTTCGAGGCTTATAACTATCATGTGAAGATTTTTTTTACAAATCGGTGCCAAGACAAGCCTAGATAATCAAGAGATAAATCGATATCATGATTAGTTGTGGACCTAAAACCTCAAATAAGGGAGTGATCATCCTACGGCGTTTGTATGGAAAAGTTACCGGCCAGTTCAACCTTAAGTATAGAATTTGAAGTATTTGTTGATTAAAGAGAGGATATGTAACTAACAAAACTTTACGTAATTTCTGATTCCAAACTAGTTTAGTTTTTGAGATAGAACTCGTAACAAAAATAGTTGATATTGAGGCCGATTCCATACCACGAACTTAATTAAAACTTGACTAAAATTGGTCTTAGTCCTGTCAGATGTATAATTTGGTATTCGGAATAAGTTAAACTTATATAATTTTATATAATCGCCAAGATTAAAATGGAGAGACTAGTTAGTGCCCGTGTACCGTATCTTTGTTATTTATTGTACCAGAGATACTCTAGAGAATAATCGATGACCGTTGAATCGAATCGCATATAATGATCGCAGTCGTAAGTTTTTCTGTGTTCATATTCATATATGAACTAGATATCAAAGACAGCTTTTGTAATACATTGTTACGAGCTTTGTGACTGATTACTAGATAAAAGTGACAGCCATCACAAAACACCAAAATATCTATGTGTATGTTTTTAGATAATTACATAATTAAAGGTCGTAGGTAGTAGAGCTTGCCAAGTCATTTTGGAACATTAAACTGAGTTAAGCGGCTGAGTTGTTAGAATGGATGGCTGCTAGTAGCATTTTCAAGCGCTTCTGTGCTTCGGAGGGCAGGTTGAAACGTCAATACCGATGTTATCTTAAAATGTCATCATCATCAATCATTTCAACATGGTGGTAGGGCATTTTCCCTTGAGGCGGAGAGCATGCATAGCTAACTGCCATGAAATAGAAAATCTGGTGCCAATCACCTAACAGTGTGTTGCTGCAGCTGTCTTTGAGAGCCAGCTACCATTCTAGGTTAAGCCTGAACCTCCACCTTTGACCACATAATCACCTACCATTAGTTGGGAGTGTGGGCAAAAGTTAGCCTTTCGGATATTTAAATATGATTATTCAAGTCAGCATGGTCTACTCGACTGAGCACCAAGTTACATTCTCGACTTACAATTTAGGAAAGTGTGTGAAATCAAAAATAGTTGCAAATAGAATATTTCCTCTAGCCTAGCCTGGAGATCTGCAAGAAATATCCTAGCGGACCGCGGGATGAATACCAATGCTCTAAAGTCTCGGTGACCAAGCAGTTAAGACATCTAGTCCGCATAGCTATGAGATATTTCCCGTCAAAATGTGTGAATGACTAAAATGTAATATTGTGTTTATTTTACAGCGAGTCTCGACGAATGCGATTATTAGGCACACAATCAGCGAGAGGCGGTCCCGTGGTCTTAGCTTCATTCACGGGTGGCCCTTTAGCTCTGCTCCGCATACGGCATCCTAGATTACTGACGGTTAGTACTTTTTTAATAATGTATAGTCTAATTCAAAGGTTTTCAGCGGTCACTTTGAATTAGACTATAGATAAGTACTCAATTTTTACATTTTAATTATTCTGTAAGTGGGTTGGGTAACTTTTTCTGAGCCTCTTTAAATCGTTAAAATTGCAAATGTAGCAGTTCAATTCTTTTTTTATAAATTCCTTTACTTCATTTAATTTGACACTGTTTGACGCTTGATGATCCACTATCCACCCTGTTTTATTAGACTGTTTACTATATATATGTATGTAGTATATTCTTACCTCCGGAGTTTTGTTTAATTATTATTAATTAAAACTATTCTAACTATGATAAAGTTCGTACCCAACTTTCATCTACGAATAATGATATGTATTCGTTGGCCATGATTAATTTTTAGTTTTTTTACAATAGATCCTGTAGGTAACATATATTTGGAAAATAATTTCGTCACATCACCATAAACAACGTCTTCCCCATTGGAACGATTTGCCATAATCCCCACGCTTAGCAGGCGTCTTGGGGATTGCAGTAGAAGTTGTCAGGTTTTCAGAAGGTGTTGCTTCCCACCTTTTGGTATGTTTCCTTAGTCGTTTCTTACGACATCCACCGGAAAAATTGGAGGGATGACATTCTAACCCTACAATTGAGTGGTCCGGAACAGGAACTTTAATGTTTTTGGCAAAGACATTTAAGATCGACCGATAGGATAATAAGTATAACGTCATTATATACTAAATATGTATTATTGTAATGTTTACAGGCGTGGATAAGAGCACGGCGGATGTCCAGCGCAGTCGCTTTGCTGAAAGCCATGGATTGGGAAAATGAAGGGACCGAGTGTTTGTGGGCAGTCAACCGATTGGTGTGTGCGGCCTTACGGAGCGGGGCAGGTATTTAATATATCAGGGTATAATATTTACTATAATGGTCATTTAATGGATAAACTGCAGAGTGGTTTGTATAACAATATGTGTTTCATTGTCTTGATAGTAAGTAACGTTTATCAAAGTTTGGATCAATTAACAGATTAAATGCTGAACGGTCATTGGTTACCTATCGCGTCATGGAATACCATTGACCAATCAGCGTACAGAATTTAGCCAGTCAACAAATTACGGCTGTGAGAAACGTTTCATAAACTGGGGGTTAGTAGTGCATTTTCAAACTTATGCACTTTTATTTATACCTAACTGCCTATATCAGTGACAGTCTGGAACTCTGTTCTTATTTATAAATCATTTTGTGTGTTGTCATAATAATGATCATTTTAAACATACTGAAATGAAACATTAAGAATGGTACTTGTAAAATGAAGTGTTGCCAAATACTACACATTTGAAGAACGCAATATATCATGTTATTAGTGGTCTTTACTAAAGAAGGATGGTGACTTTCCATACAACTTGAGACCCAACATTTTTGTAAACAGCATGACAGGCCACATGAAGGCCACATTGCGGTCTTCAGTCGGGATACTTTTCGTTACTGATAATCCAAGATGTGAGAATGAACATGCGAATTGAATCCAGTACGTAAGAATCTGGGGAAAATAATAGGCAGAGGTTTTGTACCTTCCTATATTGTCTATAATAGCATTGACTGAATGTTTGGCGCTTATAATTAATAAAACGTCAACACAGACCACTAACCACTAAGTTGGCATCGTCCTGGACCACTATGGCCTAGTTATGAATGAAATTCTATTGTTATCATTATCGCCGATGCCAATGGGTTAAGGCTGTGTTGGCGCTTTATTACGATATATATTAATTAAAACTTAGTGATTACGCCCTCATTGCAAAAAACCTTGGTCATCTCTGAATCTGTCATCACTACTGACTGAAACTAACAGAAAATTATAATAAAGTTTTTTAGTTTATTTTGGCTTCGTAGCATTTTGCATGCTGTGTCAAATCTATGTAAAAATTATGTAAATAGTTTTGAATATAACTCAAGAATCCCTGCTTTTAAAAATATACAAATATTTTTAAATAATGTAAAACAGGCTGACATTTAAAAAAATACTTAAAATATTCATGAAAGCGACCTGGTTTAGTTGGGTCAGTAATCGCCATCCTTCTATGACTTTGTATTTTATACTCTTTCCTCCTTTTTCATAAGTTTACAAAACGTCACTCTCGTTTTGTAAACTTATGAAAAAGGAGGAAAGACCTTTACAAAATCTGAATAAAAAATCGAAATAAACCTACAATTTAACTTTTAGAAGCAGTAGCGGAGGAATGTTCTGCACAAGCGGCACTTGGCACTTACCTCGCGCCTGTGGCACCACATGGCACTTCTGCTCTTCGGTACGCTCCGCCGTTGCACGACCTTGCAAGGAAGTTCTTCCATCATTTACTAAGGTAAGTTTCATACTACAGCAAAATAATGTCGTTGCACTTCAGATTCATTCCGCCGCGCTGATAGAGCAGCAAGGATAAAAGATTTGGCTCCGATAGTGAAGATGAGCATGTTAAGTCAAGATAAAAGGAGGGGTCCTTAACTACGCCTGAACTGTGAGTCCTAAGGTTACCAATATTCTATTATGAGGGGAGTTCTGAGTATTCTCGGTATCGGTAACAGTTTTGTTAATGAAGGTAGTTTTTGTCTACAGTTCTCTTGTGAGTTATGACATTATCCATCATAATAATTCGAAAATGTAGTTTTAGTATATTAGTTTTTTTATCTTCGTGCTTCAATTCCACATTCAAACGGTCCTGTTTCTGCTACTACGGTAGAAAACGTGAAAAATGTTGAGAAATTTGTACTCGAAGATGCTCGAATAAAAATTAATTCGTTCAGATGACCTAGCTTTTTGTGGGTACCATACATTCAACACCATGGCATCGTTACCATAACTTCAGATTTTTCTGTCTTTTCTTTCATATCCATACCGAGAATACTTTGAACTCCCCTCGTATGTATTTAGGCAGTGTTTTTTCCAAATAATTCGTGCTCAAGAAAGACTGTGCAACTTCCTCCTGTTGTACTTCGTGAATGGCGACTCAAGGAAATAACGCGCCGAATGAGAATCATGCCACACGACGATATGAGTGGAGTATTGCTGTACCTTGGGCGTACAAAATGGGTCCTTGCCATTTGAACGCTCTCATTACCAGGAAGGTGGCGAGTGTACTACCCTCAAGAGCGTCCCTAGGTAGGTTTGGAGTCAGGTATAAAAGCAGACCTTAAAAGCGAGGTCAAAGTTTCATACAATAACCCCCAGTTTCTGAAACGTTTGTCAAAGCTTTGATTCGTTGACAGACTAAATACTGTACGCTGATTGGTCATTCGTACTCTATGACGCGATATATGACGAATGAGCGTTAATTATTAAATCTGTTAAATGATCAAGACTTTGACAAACGTTCCAGAAACTGGAAGTGTTGCTGTCTTTTGTGTGGTTAGAGATGTACCGATACGCACATTGTACCGACCCCGAGCCTTAAATGGTAGCATGGTAGGAAAATAAAAAATGATGTTTTTCGCCAGACGCGGTCGAACAGAGAAAGCACTAAGCTTGGCCGTGGACTTGAGCGCGTGGGATTTGTTCATGGACGCGCGGTGGGGCGCCGAGCGTCGCGGGCAGAGGGCGCTGGCGGACGAAGCGGCTGCCCTTGCTGCACATTACGCACAGATGAATTCTGCCGGTAATTATGTACTTAAAATAACTTGGATTTTAGTTGTCTTAGGTTTTCGCGATTATTACACATACTAATTAAACAACTTTAGACGCTTTAAATCGCGAATATGTATCATTATTTTCGTCCCGACGTTTCAAACACTTTGCAGTGATCGTGGTCACGGATAAAATAATGATAAATATACGCGATTGACACCGTTTAAAGTTGTTTAATTACTATTACTTAAAATTTCTTCATTAAAAATAGAACACATAACATTAGGTATGCATAGTGAAGTATATTTTATTTCCGATATAAGCCTTAGACATCTCACCTGATGGTAAGTAATGATGCTGTCGAAGGTGGTAAACATGCTTAAACATGAGACAGGTGGTATGGGATTCGAATTTAGTGCTAGCAATTTTATAAGTTGCTCACGCTTTTGTAATATTATAAAATTAACCGTCAAGGAAGGTTTTCCATCATCGAGACTTCAGGAGTTGAATATATTGTGCTTTTAAAATGTGTACCAGATGATCGGTTAAGAACGACATCTATGAGGTCCTCAGCCAAATTAGAATTTAAAAGTTTTAATTTCATAGTCAAATCATAGAGAAGTATCGGAATTGAAGGTCTGTTTTCTCACATGTGGATTAATTCATTCTGATGTACTAAATAAATAAACTTGACAATGAAAAAACTTCATAAATTAATGTAATATTCAAATATCTACGAATAAATATGTAAAGAAATGTAAGTAAAGCACAAAAACAGCAGAACGTAAACCTTACCGCGGCGAACGTGGTTTGAAAAGTGTTCTGTGCGGCGCAAGAACATTACCTTGTCGCGACCAATCAGATGCGATAATTTCTAAGCGCCAAATCAATTAACCAATCCAATTGAATTTGGAAGATTGTGCGTGTTTTGTTCTTTGTGAACTTCATGAGACTGAAATCAACGCGGTAACACTTACTGACATATTTATTTATACTGTACATCTTTTTATTGTACACATTTTCATTGTTAGTTAATTGTTACCATTTGCATTTGATTTTTCAAATTAAATTAATTAACTGTTGTTGACTTAGTTTAAAACAATTTTAGATCATCGTTTGCAATTGAAATGTAAACTTTATGTATTAAATAAATAACAAAAACAGTATTTTAAAGCCATCTGTTCTAAAATTTTCGCGTTAATATAAGTACGAATCATAGCAAGTAAAAATTTGTGGTATCTGCTTACCCCTCCGCAAAACAGGCGTCGTGAGTCGTGTCATAAGAATTCCTGTATATTTTGTCAATAATAAACACAAAATACTTGGCACTGCTACCTGTACTACATGTTTTGTGGGGTGCCGGGATAGAATGTTAACCCCCCCATCTCTACCCGTGGGTGTCGTAAGAGGTGACTAAGGGAAAAAATACCGAAAGGTGGGTAGCGGCGCCTTCTGAGGAACCTGCCAAGCGTGGGGATAATGGCAATTCCCCCCATAGTGGGGGAGGCTTTGTTCAGCAATGGACAATCCGGCTGATACAGTATGGTCGGGTATAGATAAGCAATTATCTATAATTTGTTTTTTAATCCTGATTTAATACTTAGTAGGTACTAGGTACTCACAGAATTGCGTGCCTATAAGCGAAGCCCGCGCTGACATAGGAGCTGGCGGATTAACTAGATGTTATTTACTAACGAAACTATAAAATGTTATTTCTAGGGTTCCTGTACTAGAAAACGGTCCTTTTACAAATCCTCAGCTGGCCATCTGTCAGACATTAACCCCCTTACTTATAAAAACATCGCTATGTAGTTGCTAAGTAATGGATAACTAAACAGTGTTTAAGTAATGCTTAAATATTTCTTACTTATAAACGCTACATAGCACCTGTTTAGCTAAGCAATGGATAATGAGGTCGAACGTATTTTAAACTGACAACATTGTACTAAAAAGTATTATGAATGACCTAAATTACCAAATAGCATGTATCTACTGTTAAATATCTTGAAATTAAAAAGTAAATATAATACTTTTCTTTGTATAGTACCACCAACTTAAATGTGCAGTTTTCGAGGGCGCTACTGGTCAAGGAAATCAACTACGAACTGTCACAATTTGAAGGAATGTTGTAGTTCTTTTTTCTGCCACCTGAACAGATAAGTTGGTGGGTCTGTAACTAAATCAGCTGATCAGAAATATGGGCGCCATCTTGTTACTTAAAATTTAAACAAGGGTGGGATGGTGTTTAAATTGACAGCTGATTTAAGCAGTACTTAGGTACTGGATAAAGTTATGTAGCGTTTATGAGTAAGAAATTTTGCTAATCAGCGGCTAAGTAATGATTAAAATTTAAGTAGCGTTTATAAGTAAGGCTGTTAATCTTTAAAAATAATCTTTGGGACAAGATCCGGTTGAAATTTTATTGTGTGGTGGGTTGACTAGTAAATAATAATAATAAAAGTTAGAAACGAAAGGGGATCCCCATACAAGAAACGTGTTTTAATTCAATTTATTTTAATTTTTAAAACCTGGTAACAAATATAAGCAACAAACTTGGTCTGATTATAGTCCAATATCTAACGTACAACAACAAATAAGAAAATCCGGCCAAGTGCCGATGCTTATACTCCCGATTATATCACGCTTCACTTTAAATCTTGTTTTTTCGTCAACTCTAAATCCTATAATTTTATACTTTTCAGAATCGGACTGTTCAGAATCGTGTTCTGACTGTAGTTCGTACACGCACTCAGACGCCGAAACGAGCGCTTCATCAGAAATATCTAAAACGAAGCCTCCCCCTCTCCCCAGAGTGTCCTTACCCCACACCCTTCTCCCCGTCCCAGTCACGCAACCAGAACCCTTATCAACCAGCAGTATCCGTCCTAACTTACACCAGTACTTAGAAAGGGACAACACCATATGGAATACGGAAACGCAGCAGAAGACTTACAAACCCGAATTAAAGCCAATACTATCACAGAATGTGAAATGGCACGAGAACGGCTTACCCACATACAAATCAAGAAGCGATCAAAACAAGACTGTCATAGATATTATACCTCGACCGCACGACCCTTTGAACACGTCTAATTACAAACACGTTTTTCAAACGGATGTTAGAGAGGACATACCAAATACGTTGTATCGTTACCAGAATAACAATTATCCGACGTTGAAAGGTTATAGAAACGATGGGTTGGAGAGACAAGGAAGAGCCGAGAAGAATAAGGTCAAGTTTTCTGATACGGTTACCATTGCTGTTGTTTCGGTGAGTATTGTAAATTTTCTGATAACTTTTTAGGAATTTATTTGAAAGTTCAGAAGTTGTAATATATTTTATATTAAACAAACTCTGTTTATCAAAAATACAGATTGCACGACAAATGAAACTGAATTATATCTCCACTACCTATATTTACGGAAACAAAAACACCAAAAATACAAAGTGGAAATCAAAATACATAAATTTTTCGTGTTAATCTGTGAATCCGCTTTTAGCGAAATACCCTTCGGCGACCGCTGCCGTGGCACTCTCGTTTCGCTCTCTCGGCTCTTGCTTTGTTGGGGTCACCAGTAAACTTATCGCTCCTCCTCGCTTCGCTCATCGTCGCACCTATGAATGACTTTGCCATTGACTAGTCATTAAAACCATTAAAAGGCTAAACCGGGTGGAAAGGGAAGTACCTACTAAGTTCATTTTTGATGTGATGTGCAATCTATAGCATAAACAGGGTGTGTTTGATGTCCACATAATTTTGTTTTTGACAGGCTTTTTAATATTTCTTACATATAAACAATTTATTACCGATCTAACTGGGTCATTCCGGTGTTAGCCGGTAACCTCTGTCTATAATATTAAGTTGCAGTTCGTCACAAGTGGCGAATTGCGCACCTTGAGACGTAAAGTTGTTAAAACTCATGAGCCTATAATTTCACTGGCACCCATATCCTTCAACCCGGAACACAGTAATGCGAACATAGGTTGTGGTAAAAATAAAGTGCGCTTGGCGGTAAAAATAGGTACCGTACTTCCGTTTCCAAAACGTAGACGTGCGTTTTGGTAACTCTGAGGTGTTTATGGAGCTCCGATGGTTTATTTAATTTCATCCCAAAATTATTTTGATCCCTAAACAAAGTAGATGGTCTGCCGAAATTGCGAGCCCCAACCATGACTTCAGTGTCCTAATGAAGTTTACATCCAGTATTGTTAAAAGGGCTTTAGTAATGTCGTAAACTAGAAAGGCCAAGACAGACGTCAGAATGTTGCGTCTTTTTAAATCTTTTATAAGATGAAGTAAATTTTGCATTGAATTGAACAAGTTAAACCAATCTGGTACTATCTTAACAAGAAGTAATTAGCCTTGGCAACACCTATGATTGTTTATTTTACACATTAATTGCAAATAAAACAAACCACTTTATTACATATTATTACGTAATTTTGTTAATCTTAAACTAAATTTCAACCCACCCTGCCTAAACCCAACATCGCACCGTTCAGTTGCCGGACTGTCATAATAGTAATGCATAAAACACGCTAGAACACTATTTTGGTAATCAAATGCGATTTACGCTGTTATCTCCAGCTCTTACTATGTAATACTACTTCTTCCGCCAGCTGCTTGGTCTGTGTCAAATTTGTTTAGATCGCGTACCTTCGAGAACTCTTTAGATAATCGAAATAAAAGTATCTTATTTTAATATTGTTTGCAATTCATGTGGCTGCTTGGCGAATTACCTTACAAAATTACAATTTACAAGAGAAACAGTTATAGTCATGCGCACATGGCTACCCATTCGAAGCCGCAGGTTATTACGACGTAATAACTTTAATAATTTTTTCTCTCGTAAATTTGTAATTTTGTAAAAGTATCCTATGTCCTAATCCAGGTCATAAGAATTCTATGTACTTCATCCCTTTAAGCTGCTTCGTATGTGAGTGGCATTATGGGCCATATATTGAACTCTTACATGTATCGTCCCAGCAAGACACGCCGCACCCGGAAGCCGCGCGTGAGTTGGCGGACAGCCTGCCGCTCTCCCCGCCGCACGCGTACCTCGCCGCCTTCACGCCGCACCCGCCCGCGCCCCCCGGACCACACCCGCCCCCGCCGAGACCCCCGCACGGTACTCCCCAAGACTACGTCGAAGTGTGACGCATCCACAAACATTACACACACTAATGTTCACATGCACACCGTTACACTCTATTCCACACCCTTTCAATCACATACAGGGTGTGTATGTGATTGAAAGGGTGTAGAATAGAGTTTACCATACTTACACATTCGTGGTAACAGCATCCGAGGCGTGGGTTTTACTCATTTAACTGGAGTTGAAATGAGACGCATGCAATCATGGACACGTTTCAAACAAATTCCTATTCTAATATTGTTCTAACTCTATACGTTATTGTGGTACTCATGCACACACTCATTTACACAAACATTCACGCTTCTACTCATTTGATGGTTTCAGCATCCCTTCTAGCTGAAGTTAAAATATGAAGCTTGCTTATAAACACAACCAATCCAAACCAATAACCAGTCAGGGTAAAGGCGTTCTAAGCATGATGTTTGAATGCCCATGGACGTAGACATTATTATTGCACAGTGAGTATGTGAAAATGTTATAAGCAACTATCAAGCTTTGACTAATGTTACCTTGTTTCAATTGTTGATGTACCCTTGTTTCAAAGTACCTGATTGAGGGTTAAAGGAAATTCAGTTTACCTCTGACTATATACTGTATAAGTGCGTACCCTTACACACACATACTCACATCTTGACGAGCAAGCGTCTCCACGTACATACACTTAACCAACACACCCTCATAAAACAGCGTACTGTTTGGGGACAGGAAGCGAACGCGACACGCCTAAGACACACGATATTCAATTGTTTAAAACTTGGCTCTCTAAAACACTACAGTATTCAATGGTTTAAAAAAATTTCGCGTTTCCTGAGACGTTTCGCATTCTCCTCGATTCGCTACGCATACGTTGCTCAAGTATTACAGAATAACACACATACACTATCATGGTTATAGTTTTCGTGATTATTAAATCACCTCGATTTTGTCGAAAAGATGACAGTGAAAGAGCCCTATCCCCAGACCAAATAAAAATGTTAAGACGGTACTCGCAGCGAAAAGGTTTGAGATTTTAAGACCGGATAAGTTACTTACGTTTGAAATGTGATTCAATACTGCTTCTTATCTTTTATTTGGTACGCCCTTTCACACCACAATTCAGCATTATCAATGTAAATTTGTGATTCCTCCTAACTTTTTGCTCCACGCGTAGGCATTCGTACGAGTGTGTGTGTAATTGTGTATCTATTCGCAGAATTCCGTTTTAACATTTTTATTTTATTTGAGGCCCTATCATGAGCATGCTTATAACTAATTCGATGACTGATTTACTGTTATTTACAAGCATGCACAATGTAATAAAATGTTAACATCACAAAGACGGCATTGCCAACACACCTTTATTGAATTAAAAATAAGCAGTGTCTAAAGCATCATATCTGAAGTCACTATGTACAAATTATCATAAAATATTCGCATGTCCATATTAATTGTATGTTAGCAAATGTGAATGTCGAACAATTTTTTACTGTCTAAACTATTTCATTAATGAGCATGTTGTTTTTGTATAGCATGTATAATTTTAAGTTGAAAGCAAAGGCCGCACCTTGATAAGCCAACTTACCCCACGTATATCAAATTTCAGTTTTGTAATTTAATAGGGCGTTCGGATAGCCTATCGGTGCCAAAAATAACACTCACAAACGCTAAAAATGATCACACTGGTCGTTCGTTTTGGGACTTCGTGAGCAAAAATATCGTTTTCGCTCACCGTTCGGATAGCTTTCAAAACGCTACAAATGACAGAGAAAAGTGATATTTTTGACCCATGTCTTACCGTGGGATCGTTGTGATCGTTTTTTGACAACTGCTGGTATGACAGTTGTATTTGGCGCGATTGAAGAGTTTCACAAGTTTTTTATTTAAGTAACTATCAGAAGCTATTAACAAAGAAATAATAATAATATAGGTACCTACTTTTTTGTTAATTTTAGAGATTGATTCCATGTTTCATACTGTGCAAAATTGTTAAAATATTGTCGGTTGTCAAAGTATGTTTTAAGCCGTTCGGATAGCATACAGTAATTGGTGGTCAAAAATAGCAAAAGCTTCTATCCGAACGCTAATACACAAATGCCACTTTTGAAACTGCTACAAACGCAATCGAGCCAAAACGAACGCACCTTAAGTGAACTTTTACATAAGCGTACTTACCCCACGTTTTTGAAATTTAAATTTGGTAATTTAAAGAGAGAAGCTAAATGTCCGAAGTAAACTTTTACAAAGCGTACTTACCCCACATTTTTGAAATTTAAGTGTAATTTAAGAGATAGACAAGCTAAACGTGCCATGTGAACTTTTACAAGGAGTACTTACCCCACGTTTTTGAAATTTCAGTTTATTAATTTAAAGAGCCAAGCTAAACGAGCGAGTTGAACTTATAGTTAGCTGACCGATTGTGGTTAACCTTCCATTACTACTTCACGTGCCATGCTAAAATATTTATCGTCTTATATCGGTTTAATATAGAAAAGAGTCTAAAATGGCTCTGAAAATCATTACCTTTCACATGCACCCCATAGCTAGTTTACTTCTTTGGTTATATCTAGGTATAACCCAATTATTCTTACTTGCAGGACTACTGGAAATTGACTTCCCAGTAGATATACTGGTAAAAGACTATGCGGGTCTTATTTTCTTCTGTGACTTTCCTTCTTAGCTGACATACTTATAGTAAAACTTTACTGGTGTAATTATTTCCTAAGTGGCTTATACTATAACGAAATTATATCCGATTTAATCCAAATCTTTTCGACACCTCTTGTCAAAGTGACATAAAAATGGCGTTAAAAAAGAGTGACATTAATGGTGATGCGTTATTTCCGTTTTATTTTAGCTTGTCACTTTGTTAACGTCAAATAAACTTCTAAGTCTGTCTTTTTGTAATTTTTGAGCTATTATTATGGGCTAAGTTAGCTCGAGGAGCGGCTTAGGCTAAATTGATGTTGCATTTAGGGCCCCTTTCTGACTTCTCGGTTCGTTATCAGTACCTTCTTTGCAAGCGCCTAAAAAAAGTGTAATGAGACCTTTAATGCGAGGGAGGGAGCAGGCAGAAATCGACTGTTATGACACATCTCGGTTCGACCAATCAGTATAGGCCAGGATCTTGGGTGCAATATAAGGCGCGAAGGCTCATATTATTATGTTCAAGTTTACGGACAAAGTGGGCGTTGAAGGCGCCTTCGGTAAAGCAATAAAATACAGCACCGAGAAGTCAGGGAGCGGTCTTAGTTCGTTAAGGTGTTTAAATTTAAGGCTTCCTTTTCGTGTCAGAGATTCAGTCATTATGAAATATGACAGTACATGTAACATGTTGTACGTTTATGTCTATTATTCTATCCATAATGACCACCAGTGTTCTGGCACAAGGAGTTCTATACTAGAAAATCATTGTGATTAAACTGTATCAGCAGAAGAAAGTCACCGAAGATGTAAAGGGACTTGCCAGGCATCTTGGGGATGCCGGCCAAGACCGACAGCAGAGGCGCATATTTTACACCTGATTTTTACAGTCATAGGAGACGGTGCTATCAAACAGTCTACGTCAGAATGTTTTAAGGATGTTTTTTTTTATTAATAAAGAACAACAAATATCACTATCTGCTTCTGGTACTAAACAAATACAGCTTAATTTTTGATTACTTTACAGAAAAAATGTTATGCATAGTTGAAGCTTTCGAAAATTTCTTCTAAGATTATGGACTAAGTAAACAAAACTATAACAACAATTAAGAATGAAAACATATGATGCGCGGAAGTGAAACATATTTATCTCAATTATTTCCCGTGTCACGTTTTGGTGGGTAATCCGAACAAGAGTAGTTAGATATTTTTAACATGAAAAGAAAGATAAAATCTCTCTTTCCACTCATACTTTGGTGCCATAAAGGGGAAACTAATTTCTTTACTAACGACGCATCATCGGCGCGTGCGATGCCGTCTGAATTGACTGAAGTCTGAACTTTCGGCTTTTTCTTTCGGAAGGATCAAAGTCATTAAAGCAAAGGACGCCACGTGCGGGCGGAGCGTGAGCGCTGATGATTCCCGAACGCACAAAATAATAATCAGTATGATCATATGAACTAGCTAGGACGCGTGTTAACGTTTATTATTGGTGCGTTCGTTTTGGCTCGATTGCGTTTGTAGCAGTTTCAAAAGTGGCATTTGTGTATTAACGTTCGGATAGAAGCTTTTGCTATTTTTGACCACCAATCACTGCATGCTATCCGAACGGCTTAAAACGTACTTTGACAACCGACAATGTTTTAACAATTTTGCACAGTACGAAACATGGAATCAATCTCTAAAATTAACAAAAAAGTAAGTACCTATATTATTATTATTTCTTTGTTAATGGCTTCTGCTAGTTACCTATATAAAAAAACTTGTGAAACTCTTCAATCCGCCAAATACAACTGTCAAACCAGCATTTGTCAAAAAACGATCACAACGATCCCACGTTATGACATGGGTCAAAAATATCACTTTTCTCTGTCATTTGTAGCGTTTTCAAAGCTATCCGAACGGTGAGCGAAAACGATATTTTTGCTCACGAAGTCCCAAAACGAACGGCCCGTGTGATCATTTTCAACGTTTGTGAGTGTTATTTTTGGCACCGATAGGCTATCCGAACGCCCTATATGAATGAAACATTTCATTTCATTATGTACGAGTAATTATAATTTCGTATTTCCGAATGAAATTGAGAAAACGATGTGAATAAAATGTTTGCAAAAATGTATATATGTTGGATACTTATTTTTTGCCCGTATGTTTTTAGTACCAGCAGCAGATAGTGCTATTATTTGGGATTTTAGACATAGGCGTAACTGTTTTAGGCTGGGGGCCCAACGGGCCATCCCATTCCCCACGGCACCAATGTGGCGTTGTTTTAGCTCAACCTGCTTAGTGTCGAGAGTAATTATTTATGACCTGGCCTTTTATCTGCTTTCCTCACGATTTCCCAAGGATTATATATCAGGCCCTGGTCGCCCCAGTCTCGAATCCTAGTCACCTGTGTTTGTTTTATGAACCAATTTGGGAATTCCCATTTAATTCTATAAATACCATGTATTCTTTTCAGAAAATACCGCGAAAAAATCTCCTAAAATCAAAGTGATTCAACTAGGCATGGTATAAACTGAAGACTTATAGTGAAAATGATTCCGTCCAATGGTCCAATACAGTTTTTGTATTGAATATTTTTAGGTATAATTCAGTGTTTATTAATAGTTGAATTAAGATATTTACTTTTTTATTTTGTGAAATAATATACACAGGTTGTGAGACGATGTTTAAATACATGTTGGATAAGCTTATTAAACTTAGTTTTATTTTCTCCATTAAAGTATAAAATTAACTGAAATGAATTAAATTAGGCATCGAAAGTATGATGTTCTTTTCAAACATTTGCGTTATAATTACTATAGGTACAGAATGTAATAAAAACCCTGTTGTAAAACAGAAGGGTGAAGTAAATAAAAAAAAATGAATAAAAAACACGTTTTTTTTAGATGAATAATCTTGTTTTAAAACAATAACAAATTCGACGACGGCGCTCACTAGCCAAGGATGAGCGCTTGACCTTTTATTATTACTTTATGTGTTTTACTTCTAATATAAATCAGCTTCCTTGGTAAGGAAGGTATGTACACAAATATTCTAAATTTCTTAAATATTTTTTACACAACAGTCCCTCTTACAAAAACTTTAATTGATTTTCGTATTCCTTATTCAATTTAAATAATCCTTTTTTGTTATGCCAATTCCATGTTCTCTTAGGGCAAATGTCTGAGGTGCGGCCACACTTGGCCTTTCGACAACGTGTGGCGTTTGGTGGCAGACGGCCATAGCACTTGCGACAGATCATCTTGTATATAAGATGTTTTTCAGCCAGGTAACGCAGGTGAATAGGCGCCCGACCTAAAATTAACAAGAAAAATATTTAGCTACTTTTAAACAATCACGCCACAGACTAGATCGGTAACCTCAATGAGCGCCAACTTGCCTCCTCTTCCTCCTTCCAAATTAATTGTCAAATGAAGTGTTGTTTCATCTCGAACTTTGTAACAAGAAAGCTGACGACCGTCATCGAGTTCCTTGCCTTCAAACATAAGCCGCTGGCATTCAACGGGTATTCCTTCTATTTCTTCAATTTTCTGTTTAACGTCTGCGACTGTGACTAGCTGACCTGTCAGAGTCACAGTCTTGTCGTCTATCGCTTTCACGAAGATCTGCATTATGATGTAAGGGTATATTGTAACTGAAAATCACAATTTGAGATAAGTGGTTTCATAATTGCTAGTGTTATCATACAAATGACAGTGAAGCAATTGAGGTTTTCTCTTGATAGGAATGCATAAGCCGCCGCCGCGAGTTTTTGAACTTGTACCTATTTTCTTTACGATGTATAATTAGTATAATGTAGTATTTGCTTTACGATTTGGCCAGTGCATAACTACATATATGTTTATAAATCACTAACATTTTTTCCACAAAAATGAACTATAAAAGTACGCCATAACGTACTTATAGCTGTATCAATATTAGCTAATTCAACTTCCACCACAATGAAAAGTCAGATGGAATTGTTGCAGCCAAATGGAATTGGAGACCTTCACTGTCGCTTTCTCGGTAATTGTGTGCGTTATTATAATAAACTTCCCAAAGATATTACACTGCTCACAGAAGGGAAATTCAAGTTTCACGTGAAAATCATTTTGATTAAGAAATTCTACTACACAGTTTGAGAATACTTAAACGACAAAAAATCATGGACATTTCTGTCTCTGCCAAGTTATGACCACGTAAAAAAAACAAATATTGCAATAGTTTTATAATATACTTTGCAACATATTGTTAAAAGACATTTGAAAGATATGGCTCCGATAAACACATATTTAAATATTTTGTGTTATTATTGCCAATTGTTGCTTTTCGCATGTTTATATGTTAGGCTGGTGATTATGTTTTATTGCTGTATTATATACAGGTTGTTTCATTCTCATATGCACACTTCTTACAAGTATTAGGTATATTTTAGTTGGTATTTAGTAACAATGGGGTGCCGGGCGAGAATGTCACCCCCTCATATTCATTAATAGAATTTTATTTTTTTTAAACACTCGATAATTAGTTTATGTTTTATTAGGTACAGACCTGTTCAATTAAACCGACTGATTTAGGTTCTAGTAATTGTGTTGAATAGTGCTTATAATATAATATAATGCTTATACTATAATGTTTTCAATTGTAATTTATAATTGAGATTTTTAGTAGGCGTTAGTTTATAATATAAAAATATATAACATGTATCCACGTTATTGTGTACCAGTTTAAAGCTTACAAAAATATTTCTAGCAATGCAAGTATCTTAGTAGTTGCCATCATGCTAATTAATCTAGAAACCGTAATTTTTTTAATAAAGTGAAGATGCTAACTCTCTTTTTTTAGCTGAGTTAGGGTAACTCAGTTTCACTGTTTGTATGGGAATTATATGTTATATGTAACGAAGCTCAACTTTGCCTATGTCCTAGAAAAGTGGTATTTACAAGCACAAGCTTTTTATATATTTCGTAGATTTATCGATAGTAGAACTACTCAAATGCTCGTAATATAAGATATATTTTTGAATTGAATGTTGATTTTGTTTTTTAATCTTCTAGGCAAAGTTTAAGTTTTTCGCTACAACTTTGACAGTGTATTATTTATACAATGATGTATTTAAAAATAAAAAATGTCACTAAAGACAGTTAAAAATTATTTAGGTGTTTGCTAAACGTAATAAATTAGTTAGTCATATATAATTTTACAACAATAATAGACTCGATTCTAAAACAGCTCACAAGCTTAAAATAAACATGAAATTACTCTCGTTTCATTCTAAAACAATAACGGAAGCATTTCTTAATGTAGTACCTAACCTAAAAGTTTGGATTTGTAGTGAAATTAATGGTGCCTGCGATTGTGGACTATGAAATAATCGTTTTAAATTGATATTTTTAGAGTCCTTTATCTTCGAGATAAGTTGCTTATCTCGCTGTCGCAATAAATTTGTTTGTTTTAGTTTTTATGCTCATTAGATAAAATTCTTGTATATAACTGAATAGAAGTCTGCACAAGATATTCTATACTTAACATTAAGTAGCGTTAAATATGGATTGCTGAGAAAATCATCCAACTCATGGATATTATTCATTACTTGTACAACAAACGAAACTAAGTACCTAGCAAGAACTTGGTCAGAAAATCCGCAGCATTTTACTAAGATAAAATGAATATAAAGAAAATACCAAAATTGCGAAATTTTGGAGCTCCTAATAAAACGACTTAAGTATACCAAATTTATAAGGAAATGGCAGACGTCATCAGAATTTCTTCACTGAGATGATACTGGAAACATAATACTTGAGTTTGACTTAACTGTAAAAAAATATGGGAAGAACATATCAATGGAGTTTATGGCAGTGATATTCAATTCTTTATAAACGATCAAAGTCAATTTGATATAATTAGATGCAGGTCTAAAATCGGAAGTACTTTAGGCTAAAAGAAAAGATAACATGAAGAATATCTGCGGTCCAGATGGGAATTTTTCAGTGTCTAAAGTTACTCAAACACGATAAGATAGATGCCCAAACGAATATATTCAACTGCATTTACAATACTGGTGAAATACCCAAAAACCACCACAGGTAATTGGTTCAGGTGAGTGTTTGTTACCTTACGAGAAAAAGGGCAACGCAAGGAAATGTTCTGACTTCCAAACCATAAGCCTTATGAGCCATGTATAAAAAAAAATACTTTCCTGATCGCAGAAGATCTAAATACTACTATTGGGCACTGCTATGTAAGTTTGAAATTGTGAAATTGGCTACCGTAGCCGCGACTAGGGCGGGACACCGGGCCTTAGTTGATGGACATGCTACTGGTGTATTCAACAAGAATGTTTCAATCAGGAAACAACGTCGCATTGCCACTTGGAATGTTCGTGGATTGTTGGGTCCTGGAAAACTGGACATTGTAGAAAAAGAAGCGGAATCTCACAATCTAACTCTGCTCGGACTCACTGAAACGCACATGAGAGGTCAAGGACATCAAAGTACCTCTAACGGAAGCACTTTATACTTCTCGGGTCCCCAGAATTCAAGCTCTAATGGGGTTGGCTTTTTGATACCGCGTCATCTTAACAACTACGTGCTAGGATACAACCCAGTGTCCGACAGAATTATGTCCATAAGACTCAACACGCGCCCCTGCACCATGAACGTTGTCGTGGTTTACGCTCCGACATCATCCGCAGATGACGATAAAATCGACGACTTCTATATTAAACTGGAAATGACGTTGTCCAAAATCCCGAGCCGCGAAATAACATTGGTGATCGGCGATTTTAATGCAAAAGTGGGTAAGACAGTGGATGACGGTCATATCAGGAACACTGTTGGAAAACACGGGCTCGGCACCAGGAATGAAAGAGGAACAAGATTGCTGGAATTCTGTATCGATCGAAGACTTACTATAATGAACACCTGTTTCCAGCAACATCCAAGGCGGTTATACACGTGGATATCTCCGGGCGATCGTTGCCGCAATCAAATAGATTATATACTAGTTAACAGTCGCTGGAAGACCTCGATCACTAATGTGAAGACATTTCCTGGTGCTGATTGTGGTTCCGACCACTGTCTTCTCGTAGCAAACTTTAATTTGCGTCTTAAAGCAGTCAAAAACAGACCCCCAGTAAGAATACGCACATTAACGAAGCTAGAGCAAGCAGGACTTCATACCGAACTCGACAAACTCATATTGAAGCAGCCACCACCTTGCGACGCAGATGTAAACGAACGCTGGGAACATCTTAAAGGTCAGATATGGAATTCCATGGAAAAGATCACTACATGTCCACCTGCGCCCAAGCAAATGTGGCTCACTACGAACACTTGGCATATTATCCAAGAGAGAAAAACCTTAAAAAGTCAAGGAATTACTACCCAAGAAGATCGTGACAAATATTCAGAGTTGAGCAGGCGGATACAGTCATGCTGTCGTCATGATAAAAATGAGTTTGTTGAGCGCATCTGTCTTGAAATCGAAGCGCACGCGTTGAAGGTACAGAGCTCTGATCTTTTCAAAAAAGTAAAGCTTCTTTCAAAAAAGTTTCAGCCTAAAACGTGGATGATTGAGGATGAAGACGGCACACCACTTCAAGACTTGGCGGCAATAACGGAGAGGTGGCGAAAGTACTGTGAACATCTGTACAAAAGTGAAGAAGAGTCAGTTCAATTACACCCGGATGCGCCCTCTTTCTGGAACAATGCCACTCTTGAACCACCGATTCTTCCTTCTGAGATTGCGGCTGCCATCGCGTCACTCAAGACTAGGAAAGCACCTGGTCCAGATCAACTAACTGCTGAAATCTTACAAGCAATGGGCGCAGCAGGAAAAGATGCTTTACATAATATCTGTGATAACGTCTGGCACACCGGTAAATGGCCTCATGATTGGACGAAATCGATAATTCTTCCTCTTCACAAAAAGGGCTCAACATTGAAGTGTGATAATTACAGGACCCTAGCCCTAATCTCTCACGCCAGCAAGGTACTCCTTCATATTATTAACACTAGGATTCGCTACTTCCTAGACTGGCAGATTCCTCAGGAACAAGCAGGTTTCGTGAGGGGAAAGGGCACTCGAGAGCAAATTTTCAATGTTCGCCAGCTGATTGAGAAGGCTTACGAATTTAACACACCTCTTGTATTATGCTTCATTGATTATAGCAAAGCATTTGACAGTGTCGTCTGGTCGTCTCTGTGGAAAGTTTTACAAGAACTTGGAGTTCCTCAACATCTCGTGGCTCTGATACAGTCCTTATATTGTAACAATCACGGTGTGGTAAAGATCGAGAAAGCAATTTCTGGACCATTTCGTTTTGGGAAAGGAGTTAGGCAGGGCTGCATACTGTCCCCCATCCTCTTCAATGTATATGGAGAATACATCATTAGACGGACTTGTGAGGACTGGGAGGGAGGAGTCACTGTAGGAGGCACTAAGATCACCAATCTCCGTTATGCAGACGACACGACTCTCCTTGCCACCACTGAATCGGAGATGGCAGCGCTCCTACACAGAATGGAAAGAATCAGTTTGGAGCTAGGTCTTAAGATCAACCACGCCAAAACCAAGCTGATGGTGGTAGACCGGGCCAACAAGCTGCATCTCACTGGTATGTTAAGACTGGAACTGGTGAATGACTTCATATACCTAGGCGCTAACATAAGCAACACGGGGTCTTGCGAGAAAGAGGTCAGGAGGCGCATCGGCATGGCCAAAAGTGCCATGGCTCAGTTACATAAAATATGGAGAGACCGCAACATTTCACGGAAAACCAAGGTGAAGCTTGTCAACTCGCTGGTCTTCTCCATATTCAGCTATGGTGTAGAGACATGGACCTTGAAGAAGGCGGATAGAGACCGAACCGATGCCTTTGAGATGTGGTGTTGGAGGAAGATGTTGCGAGTTCCTTGGACAGCATTCCGCACGAACATATCTATCCTTCGTGAGCTTAATATAAAGACCCGACTCTCCAATATCTGCCTACGCAGGCAGCTCGAATTCTTTGGCCATATCGCTAGAAAAGAGGGGCATAACCTGGAGCAACTCATGGTGACTGGCAAGGTGGATGGCAAGCGCCCAAGGGGTCGTAGTCCGCTGAGATGGTCTGACCAAATCCGCACAGCTTTAGACTCCAATTTACACGACGCACTCCATGACGCCAAAGATAGGCATAAGTGGCGGGACACCGTCAAGACAAAAGTGCTCCAAAAGCGGGGTAATCACGACCCTCAGTAATGAGGAAAACGACGCGAGGAGGATGTAAGTTTGATTTTACTTACTGGTTCATTAATGCAAACCTTTACACATCTTTTAGAAGAGACATTTTTCGAATTGTGGCCCTTTTGTACCTACTTAAATGACTTGCGTTTACGCTGTATGTCGGGTCGCACGGTCACAATGGCGGTTTAGCACTGAAGCTTGACGACAGTAAAACGCATACATCCACAAAAGGTACTCAAATATTTTTATTTAAAAAACATATATACATTTATAAGGAGTACATCAAGAGTGAACTAATGACCTAGCTCGGCTAGCCATTTTCCACCAGAGATATGCTAAGCGAGGATAGAAAAATGAAGTGATCCTATTGGTGGATATCCACATCCACACACACGGAGATCTTCTTACAGCGATCATCTTCCTCGCACTATTCAAACGTTACACGCGAATTTTTAAGTCATTAAAAATAAACGAGTATGAAATGAACGCAAAAAGTGCCATAATACATTAGCAAATTTTGTTTTTAATTACTTTATGTGTTTTA
This sequence comes from Plagodis pulveraria, assembly GCA_963890685.1. Taxonomy (NCBI): domain Eukaryota; kingdom Metazoa; phylum Arthropoda; class Insecta; order Lepidoptera; family Geometridae; genus Plagodis; species Plagodis pulveraria. Next base: position 10,874,917 of record OY982958.1, on the reverse strand, counting down.
CTACAATTATAAATCAGCTTCCTTAGTAAGGAAGGTATGTACACAAATATTCTTAATTCTGAACTTCCTTTAGTTATTTTCACACAACAGTCCCTCTTACATAAACTTTAAATAGTTTTCGTATTCCTCATTTAATTTAAATAATCCTTTTTTATAAAACCTTGTTCTCTTCGGGCGAATGTCTGAGGTGCGGCCACACTTTGCCTTTCGACAACGTGTGGCGTTTGGTGGCAGACGGCCATAGCAATTGCGACAGATCATCTTGTAGATAAGATGTTTTTCGGCCAGGTAGCGCAGGTGAATAGGCGCCCAACCTAAAAATAACAAGAAAAATATTTAGCAACTTACCAAACAATCACGCCACAGACTAGATAACCTACGCAATGAGCGCCAACTTGCCTCCTCCTTCCAAATTCATTGTCAAATGGAGTGTAGATTCATCTCGAACTTTGTAACAAGAAAGCTGACGACCGTCATCGAGTTCCTTGCCTTCAAACATAAGCCGCTGGCATTCAACGGGTATTCCTTCTATTTCTTCAATTTTCTGTTTAACGTCTGCGACTGTGACTAGCTGACCTGTCAGAGTCACAGTCTTGTCGTCTATCGCTTTCACGAAGATCTGCATTATGATGTAAGGGTATATTGTAACTGAAAATCACAGTTTGAGATAAGTGGTTTCTTAATTGCTAGTGTTATCATACAAATGACAGTGAAGCAAGTAAGGTTTTCTCTTAATAAGTATATACCTATGCATAAGCCGCCGCCGCGAGTTTTTTGAACTTGTACCTATTTTCTTTACGATTTATAATGAGTACAATGTAGTATTTGCTTTACGATTTGTCAGTGCATGTAAATTGAATTTTCGTGTCTCAGACTCGAGTGCCTTTCGTTATCTATTAACCCTAGTTAGTAGTCGCGTGGTAGTGGTCGCGTGGATTAAATATGTAATCCACACCTACTAATTTGTAAAGTTCGCAAAAACGGCGATCGTAAATTTCGCACGCTTCCAGGTACTCTAAGTAGAATAGTTGACAAACACACTTAGTGATGCGTGAGCGTTAGTCGCACGCGGTTGTTTCACACGGGGCCCGTAAAGTCGGTGGATTACAACTGTACGCCGCGCAACCAATTATGTAAGTATTTGAACTTAATAATATAGTCTGTTTTTTTTGTTTTAATCGTTAGGTAAGTATTGGTTGCATATGTATTTGTGTGGTTGGTGGTAAGTGCTATAATATTTAAACACTAAAATTTTATTTTTCTTTTTTAGAATTACTATGAATAATCGGGAGACTGCACAGATTGAGGCGTGGCTGGCTGGAAGATGATGGCGAAAATGTGTCTTACGAAGATCGTTCGAGTTCAAACGCTGAAGAAGATCATTTAGAAGAGCAAGAACATCATCGGAATCCGAATAAGGCGAAGAAGTTCCAGGTGAGGTTTTAGAAAATAGTACAGAATCGGAAGATGATGAGCCACCTCAGCGTAGTCGACGCGCAGACTTTTACAGCGGTGTAGATAACACCATCTGGACAAAAACGGTTCCTTTGAATATTGGAAGATCTCGACAACACAATATTGCCTTTTTTGCCCCTGGTCCTAAAGAAATGGCCCGTACAAAAACTACTTCAGAAGACTGCATGTCTCTTTTCCTGGACGAAAATATTATTGATCATCTCACAAAGTATACAAATATAAATATCGACTACATCAAGAATAAATACGTAAGAGAACGAGATGCCAGACAAACAAACCCAGTAGAAATAAGAGGCTACATTGGAATTTTACTCATGGCTGGCGTATTGAAAATAGGAAGATTGAGCGTTGACCAAATATTTGAGCATGTAAAACACACAGGAATCGATGCTATTTATTTGACCATGTCAGAACAAACATTTAAATTTTTGACAAGATCTTTGCGCTTTGATGATATTGGAGATCGCCAAGCTCGAGCGAATATTGATAAACTGGCTCCAATAAGAGAGTTTTTAGGCTTGTTTTTGAAGAACTTTCAAAATTATTTTGTTCCGATCGCAGACATGACCCTGGATGAGCAATTATTGGCTTTTAGAGGACGCTGTTCTTTCAGGCAGTACATTCCAAGCAAACTGGCGAAGTATCTCCATACTTCGTTTTAAAAGTTTTTGCACTTGTGGACGTGCATTATGCGTACACATTCAACTTAGAAATATATGCAGGTCCACAAGCTGAAGGCCCGTTTCGTTTGAGCAATGAGATACACGATGTGGTTATGAGAATGACACGTCCTATGCTGGGTAAAAACATCAACATTACCATGGATAACTGGTTTTCTTCTTTACGTGTAGCTAAAGAACTCATTGAAAACCGAACCACAATGGTTGCTACAGTGCGAAAGGATAAAAGAGAGGTACCACGAGAATTTCGTGTAGCAAGAGGTAACTCATTATGCTCTTCAAAATTTGGCTTCCATCAACCATGTACGTTAGTTTCGTATGTACCTAAGCCTAACAAAGTTGTCATTTTGATATCAACGATGCATAATAATGCTGCAATTGATTCGGACTCGGGAGACAAGCGCATGCCAGAAATAATTACGTACTATAATCGAACAAAAAATGACGTCGACCTGGTAGATACAATGTGCTCCCTCTATGATACGTCCAGAAATCGCATTCTGCATTAACACTGCAAACAAAAATTATGAGGGTGTTCGCCGACGTGACTTCCTCATTGACCTTTCTCTGACTTGGATGAAACCTCTTGCTCAGCGAAGATTAGACAATAAATATCCAAGAAGTCTAGTATTTAAAATAAGAGACTGTCTTGGCATTGCCTAGGCAGAAAATACAGCAACAACGTCAGCGCAGACGCCAACTCGCTCCATAGGTCACTGCCACGACTGCGGAAGAAGCCGCAATAAAAGCACTAGAAAACTGTGCAACACATGCAAAAAGTTTATTTGTGGCGATCATTCCAGGATTGTATGTCTGTCCTGTTTAGTAAACACGAATTAGAATTTAGTATTTATCATTAGTTTTGTTGATCTCAATCATACCAAAACTATGTGATTTTTTGAGCCGTTTTAGAGGTTTTTTTTTTGTTTTGTTGATTTTTTTATACTAGAGGTTGTGATTCTTTTTTGTTGGTTATTTTTAATAAGACCATACTTTAATTGTTCTATTACAATAAGAATTAAACGTAGTTGAAGCTCAAAATTTATTTTTATTCGCATTTATAAATGGCATACTATATAGTAATCCACGCGACCACTGTTAGGTGTTGTTACTTTTTTTTATGCCTGATAGGTTAGCCTTTGACCACTATCTCACCTGATGGTAAGTGATAACGTGGTCGAAGATGTTGTTCAGGCTAACCTAGAAGTACTGGCTCTCAAGGACACACCGTTAGGTGCTTGGCGACTGATTTTCTACTTGAGGGTGGTATAACATGCCCTACCACGATGCTATAACGGCTGCCATCTTAAGACGACAACCGGGACCGACGGCTTAACGTGCCCTCCGAAGCACGGAAACGCTTTGCTGATCGGTTGAGAACAGCTAACTTCGCTATGAGTGCTTCGGAAACTACTTCGAAAGCTACTTGCGCACAAAGGTGCTAAAGCTATGCCAATTTTAAGGAGTACTTACTTCAAATTTAAGGAACTATGTTGTGTGTTTGGCTCTTGTACGATGCTTGTTATCTGTGCGCGAATTCGAAACACAATGAAGTTGTGTCCTGGTTTGGAACCTTGTCGTCGGAAATAATGACGGTGATAATTAGCAACTAGACGTCCACGAATATCTATTTCGGTGGGAGGCAGATTGTACACGTTTTCGGTACCAAAGCCGGGGAGCATTCAAAGAAAAAAAAACTCGCGCATCCCATATTCCTGTCTCAGTTGAAAGTTGCATTCTTAATACTCATGAGATATATCTTGCTATTAGGTAACACATTATTAATGAAGCTATAACACATTATAAGAAAAATCATAATATACTATAATATTTCCTACCTACAAAATTACCAACACTTGCGCGATAGGGCTAAAAAGTTTCTCCCTCTTAAGGCGATACTGGCCAGAAAACGCCTTACAAGAATTAACTTTTCTCAACAAAAAAACACAATTATTAAATTTAATTAAATATATATGTTATTTTTAAGCATATTCTTGAGGGGAATCATAAATCTGATACACATAATAAGTAACGTCACTCGATCGAAAAAAACCCAGCCACCTCTATTCTGAATTTAAAAACGATTTTGTTTTCCTTTTTACCAATCTTTAACTTTAAATTAATTTTTAATGCATAACTTGGAAATGAAAAAAAATCATAAATAAAAATGTTAATAGGTTAAGTTAATTTTATATGATTTTTTAACATGAATTGATGGTATCAGCACTCGCTCGCATGACCGCCAGCCAGTGCGCTCGAAGAGCTCGTCGACGTAGGACGTGTGTCAATTTATATCTACGCAGCGCCACACAGAACAAGACCAAATTGGGTAACAAACACAACAAATTAAAAAATGCTCTAGCCTGGCTTTTAGAAAATCGTACGGGCTCCTGGACTCATTACGCCTATCTTGATGACTTCCTGATTGGCGGTGAATGATAATCGATTATTCGTGAGTAGCAAGGGTCACTGAGAAGGGTGTTTTTTTTACAAATAAATGGAACCGATTTTAACACTGAAAACTGTGAAATAACTTGTCGAAGTCGGTAGCATGCGCATAATATTGTGACAATAGGTACTTTAAAACTATCAAGCTACCGACTTCAACAAGTTATTTCACACATTTCAGTGTTGAAGTCTGTTACATTTTTTGGTATAATATTTTTGTTTATAAATATTTTTTAAATTGTTTCAGCATTGCTTAGTATTTCTTACCCAGTGTCTAAGATAATGAAGTTAATTATCAAAGCCAAGTGTATGGGTATACACCGGGTTTTTTTTTTGTATCTGGCTGGTTTTGGTATCATTGAAAGTTTAAATTTTAAAGAACATAAGTCCTAATTCAAATTAGGAAAATGTGATTTTCATTTGTTTTTCGTAGTGTCAAGATGAGTGAATCTAATGAAGAAATTCGATACATATAAAAAAAAAGGTATAAATGCAACGCAAGCCGTGAAAAAAATATGCGATGTATATGGACCTAGTGTAGTGTCTGTGAGAGGTAGCACAAATTTGGTTTAAGCGTTTTCAATCCTAAAAGCTCTGGTCGCCCTCTTACGGATAAAATGGATGCCATTTATGAAAAAGTGGAGCAAGATCGGCATATCAGTAGTTACGACGTAGCTGAAGAGCTGGGAATTGACCACAAAACAGTTTTAGCGCATTTAAAAAAAACTGGGTACAAAAAAAAGCTCGATATTTGGGTACCTCACGAGCATTGAAAGAAACCTAATGAACCGTGTACGCATTTGTGATTCTTTATTACGACGTAATGAAACCGAACCATTTTTGAAAAAGGTGATAACTGGTGACGAAAAGTGGGTCACGTACGACAAGAACGTGCGAAAAAGGTCGTGGTCAAAGGCCGGTCACGCTTCACAGACTGTGGCGAAACCCGGGTTAACTTGCAACAAGGTGATAACGCTAGACCTCACACATCTTTGCCACTCAGCAAAAAATAAGATAGTTTGGCTGGGAGGTATTAATGCATCCGCCGTATAGTCCTGACCTTCAGATTTCCACCTGTTTCGGTCTCTTCAGAATTCTTTAGGCAGTGTCAGGTTAAAATCACGAGAGGACTGCCAAAACCACTTGTCGCAGTATTTTTATCAGAAGTGCCAAAATTTCTATAGCAACGGGATCATGTCCCTACCTACAAGATGGCAAAAAGTTATTGAACGAAATGGTACCTACATACTTTAGTTACTTGTAAATAAACAATATTAAAAAAATCTTTTGAAATTTCTTAAAAAATGCAAAGAAACTTTTTCTGTAACCTATTTATATATAATATGTGTGTGTGTATTTTTAATTTTATTGTGACGGATGATGATAATGATAATTTGTTTGCAAGAAATATGGTATATTAAAGGTCTTAGTTAGTAATAAGATTGTCCTAACATACTTCATCAATCTGACATGCAAATATTTTTTGTTCTTTATTGCTTCTAATAAATATTCAATTAAATTAACAAGTTCATTAACATATAATATAATAAAAATAAAATCGATACAATAATTGGTATTAAATTTCAATATCATTCCAGCATTATAATCGTAGTAAAAACTGAATTTTAATTTAAATAATAAAATGGTAATAATACTACAAAATTTAAAGAATAATTCATAAATCTCAATAACACTATAACAAAATCACAAATATATGATAGGAAAAATGCAAGTCATGACATGCATTTTTCCTATCGTATATTTTTAATTTTGTAATGTAATCCGCATAGCAGGCGTTATTGCAATCATAACAATATAAAAAAACACTATAACAATCTTATGTCAATAACACTATAAAATAAATACAATATTTAGTTTCGATTAATTAAAATTTGGCATCAAAATATTCAGTCAGATTATAAAAACAGCCACAGAGCAACAATATACGTAACTCACGTTTAGAGGAGCGTAGTGAGAGATTCTTTATTCTTAAGGGCAATTTATTATAAATTTTTACACACATTGGGAAACAACTACTTCGGAACAAGCTCGAGGCCACCGTGTATGTACATACATACCTGTCTAGCACAAAAAAGTTAGTTTTTTTTTTTCAGGAAACAGCTTCATAGGTATTTTTTGTAGAATCCACATCCCCACAGTTTCACCTCTCCCCTCAAGATGGCAGAAATATAAAAAAGGGAATTAATTTGTCAATGAATTAAAAAATTTATTTATTACAATGTTAACATTTGTTGTGGGTTTTCACAAAAGTTTTAGTTAAATCTTTCATATTTTATACTCAGTTCCAAGTTGTCAGAGCAAATCCAACTTGAACAAGGCCTGTTTTATGTGTTGTAAATATACCATTTAAACTCACAAACTTGGTTATATTTGAGTTAAAATGCATTGAGTAAGCAGCTCCTACTCACTTCGACATGAGTAGGGTGTTGCTACGTATTGGGCGTTTAAACTGTTTTAACAACCTTGTTACTGAAAGGCTGAAACAAGAGTATTGGTTGGCACTAGGAGACCATCAAAAATGCCCTACCAACTAATCGGTGACTCAGAACTTTGGTATGATTCAGCCTGTATCACACATTTTATAGCAATATGATATTTTCAATACTTAGATAATTAACCTATCTTAACATGAGAAGTTTTTATCATTATCAGTAATAACTGATAATTTATCAGAGACATACTCATAGTTTGAAACGCACACCTCATAATTGATTAAATAACTTGAAAAGTTAGTCACAGAGCTGCAGAGAGTGAAGATTAAGAATAATAAGTAGGTAAAATGAGGTTTATGCGAAGTAAAAACATATTTGTAACATTTTAAAGTTTTCAAATTATTGTAAACCACAATTTGTATACTTTGAAATTATGCATATAATCAGCAACTTCTAGTTTTTATTTGTTTCATAATTCATATAACTGGCATAAATTCTAATAAGGCAGGTTATTAGAAATTTGAGTAAGTAAGAATCTGCAGCACATTTAAAGCACAGAAGTGCATTCATATCTTATAATGTGAATCATAAGATATTTTTTCCCAGTAAAGTTTGATTCATAGCACTTATGCAGTATTTAACTAGAGCTAGTAACATAATCTTTATCTGGCTGTTGTCTCAAATCATAACCATTTGTGACTCTTTTTTTTTATGTTACCGAACATGGAGTAGGCCCACCAATGTTAAGCGGTAGTCTCTGCCTACAACAGATGCATTTCATAACAAGTTATGAACTGCACTACCCCCCATCCTATAACATACAGATGTTAAAGCTCATGAGCCTGTTGCCTATAACTTCATTATTACTTACTGGCTCTCAAGGACTGCTGCCGGAACATTGTTAGGCGCTTGGCGACAGATTTTCTACTTAAGGGCCGTTGAGGCAAGCGCCCGGCTTGAGCTTTAACGAACGGTGATGTCGGTGGGGATCGATCCCTGGAGCTACGACACGATAGTCCTTAGACTTACGTATTACCGCTCGGCTATCATTATTGCTTCAAACAAACAAAATTATCCTGCATAATTGTATCAATAAAATTTAGCTAGACTTTTGTTGTGCAATACTGCGTAATTATTTGACGATTCTCTTGGCACACAATAAATAAAAATTCTTGTGCAATCCGTATAGAACAGCAAAAACACATTTTTTTTAATGGATGACAGCAATATTAGAAAAAACTATTGGATGAAATGTTAAAATCACTTCCTGCAACAGGAATTAAATTTTAATACTTACAGAAATATGTTTCCTTTTTAGAAAGCTAAGTGGTAAGTAGGTTTTTTAACGGTTTATTAAATTACTAACTGTGAAACTCACGAGAATTGAAAAATATAGTTTTGTTTGGTTTTGTTCACTAGGTATATACAAAGTTACTTTATGAAACAGAGTAACACCAAACAAAGTTACTGTTTAAAGATCACTGAGCAAAGCAAGTAATTTATTATCTAGACTCTAGAGTACCCCCTATGGGTATACTCCATTTAACGCTAATAACGTTATTTTCGATAAATTGATCATATCCTGCGTCTATGGTTGTGATCACTGTGATCGTTAGAGGTGTGTCGCTCTTCACGGAAACGACTCAGTGAGTCGTTTCTTTAAACTGATGCACTGATTCGAATCTTTAACATCGCTTCAAATGAATCATTCGCTCAATTGCATCTCGGTTTCAATCGGCACGCGGCGCTCACTGACACGATTGAGTGAGATAGACTGTTCGAAGCGCGGCGCGCCGCGCCGTCTCTCTCACTTATTCACTACTAGTGGATGACTGAGAAAGACGGAAACACTAGCTCACCTACGCACGCATTACGCGTAAGGAAAGATGACCTGTTGTTATTGTTTGTTTAGTTGACCTTTGTTTGCGGATAAAAAAAACCGATATTACGTTGGATTTGCAATTTTCTTCTGTATTAAAAAACGATTAAGTGTTACAATAAGTAAAAACTGTTAAGTGATACATCCTCAAGTAGAAAATCTGTCGCCAAGCACCTAACGGTGTGTTTGCAGCTGTCCTTGAGAGCCAGTACTTCTAGGTTAGTGTGAGTATTCCACAACTCTAAGGAGGTCTGTAGACCAATAGACAATAGGAAGAATAAATTAGTTTTCTGACTTAATATGTCAATCACTTATATTATTCTCTTCCGTGTGCTTTTACATTGTAAACTTTATTTATATTATATTCCTTCTTCCAAGTCGCATGAATCTTTTCAACCACCATATCCCCAACAAATTGGTAGCAGAGCGTTGTTACGCTGGTAAAGTGTAATCATGAAAATATAGAAAATTATCGTCACTAATATGACGTCATATCGGATTGATTCACTAACGAAAGAAAATTATGATACTTGGAGTGTCCAAGCCCAGGCCATACTTATAAAAAATGGTTTGTGGGATATTGCCAGCGGTAAAGAATTGCGACCAACAAAGGAAGAAGAAAAAGCAGTTTTTACGCAAAAGGATTTGCTAGCAAGGTCAGAACTTTTGCTGCTGATTTCACCATCGGAGCTGAAACAGGTAAAAAACTGTAATACATCATATGAACTGTGGAATAAACTAAAAGGCATATATCATAGTACAGGACCGGCACGAAAGGCTACATTATTAAAGCAATTAATATTGAAAAAAGTAGAAAACAATGATGTTCGTGATCATCTTAATAATTTCATGGATATTGTTGATAAACTTGCTGATATGAATGTTGACCTCCACCCGGACTTACTGAGCATCATGATGCTATATAGCCTACCCGTGTCATATGAAAATTTTCGCATCGCCGTAGAATCAAGAGACAGTTTACCGAAGCCAGAAGAGCTCAAAATTAAAATTATTGAGGAAAGTGAAGCTCGGAAAAATAACAATGATTCCACAATAAGCAATGATGCATTTTTTGCCAAAAAGAAAAGCAAATATTGTAATAAATGTAAAAAGAAAGGACACACTACGGAAGCCTGCTGGAGTAAACAAAAGAAAAACTCTACTAGCAAGGTAAAACAAGAAAATAATTTTAATTTATGTCTAAACACAAATAATACAGATACACCAGAAGAAATATGGTGCCTTGATAGTGGTTGCTCATCGCATATTTGTGGGGAAAGAAAACTTTTCACCCACATAACTTCAGAAGAAGGAAATCTGAAGTTAGCATCTAAAAACCATACAATGGCTATTGAAGGCAGAGGAAAAGTGGTAACTTACGCTGAAAACGTCAAATGTAATATTTTAGACACGCTGTACGTACCTGATCTAACTGTCAACTTATTATCCGTTGGAAAAATAACCGACAAAGGAAATAAGGTATTATTTGAAAAGGACCAAGCAATTATTATGGGAAAGAATGATAAAGTATTACAAACAGCACATCGTAAGAATGGACTATACTATCTTAAATTCGACAAATCAGACGAAACACTAAATTACACACCAGGTACTGAAAATAAGATAATGCAATGGCATCGTAAGTTCGGACATTTGAATGAAAAAGACTTGAGAAACTTAGAAAAAGAAAATTTAATATATGGTCTTCAACTTGACAATCAAAAGTTGGACGAATGTGAGACCTGTATAAAAGGAAAATTTTCTCGACTTCCATTCCCGACAAATAGTAAAATAAATACTACAGAACCATTGCAAGTCATCCACAGTGACGTGTGTGGCCCATTCGAAAACGAATCATTAGCTGGTTCAAAATACTATGTGACTTTCATAGACGATTACACGAGATATGCCTATGTGTACTTCATGGAAAGAAAAAGTCAAGTATTTGAAAAGTTCCAAGAATATCTAAATGAAGTGGAAAATTTTACAAATAAAAAGATAAAATTTCTCCAATCAGATAATGGAAAAGAATATGTAAACAAAGAGTTTGATACATATTTGAAAGAAAAAGGGATCCAAAGGAGATTGACTGCTCCATACACTCCGCAGCAAAATGGGATAAGCGAACGCAAAAACAGAAGTCTGATGGAAAAGGCCAGATGCTTAATGATAGAAGCAAATGCTCCTAAGAGCTTATGGGCTGAAGCCGTATATACTGCCAATTACTTACTCAACCGAAGCCCAGCAAAAGCACTGAATGGACATATACCATACCAAAAATGGGTTGGCCGAACCCCATCTGCAAAACATTTTCATGTTTTTGGAAGCAAAGCTTTTGCTATGATAAAAAATAGAAAAGGTAAATTGTCACAAAAAGCAAAAGAAGGAGTATTCGTTGGATATGCAAGATATACAAAAGGTTTTCGAATTTACATACCAAAAGAAAATACTGTTATTATCAGTAGGGATGTAAAGGTCATAAATAGGATCTACTATGAAAATGAAGGCAGAAACTATGATGACTTTATCGAACCACCGCAATCAGAGCAGCATCAACTGAAACCTGAAAATAATAAATTTAAAAGAAATAAAAATTCAATTTTAACTAAACAATTTGAAATTGAAACAAATGAAAATCTTCAACCCACTGTAACATCTTCACAAGACATAGACATTGATAATTTGATAACTGATACCCATACATCTACTGAAGTTCCTGTAGAAGGCGAGGAAGACGTATTTGAAGACGCACCTGAAGCTCAAACTACGAATCAGAAATTACAAAGAGAAAGAAAACAACCTTTATGGATGAAAGACTTTGTAACTGGGAGCGAAATAGATGAAGGTTTACTTATGTCAGATATATCCTTTATGTCAGATGAAAATGAAAGTAGTGAAGACTGGAGCGGTGCTATAAAATCCGAAATAAAAGCTCATTTAAAAAACGGCACCTGGAAAATAGTTGAAAAAGAAGATAGAATGAAAGTCGTAGACTATAAAATGGTACTTAAAAAGAAATTAAGCCCAGACAACAAAGAATCCAAAAAAGCTCGTCTTGTTGCTAAAGGTTTTACACAAAGACCAGGTATTGACTATAGTGAGACATTTGCTCCTGTCGCAAAACTTAGCTCAATCAGATCTATTATTGCGATATCAGTTGAAGAAAATTTACAACTTTGTCAAATGGACGTCACAACAGCATATCGGAATGGAGACTTAAAAGAAAACATATATATGAAACTTCCTGATTATGTTGAACAATATTTACGAGAAATATTGGTAGAAGAGAGCAACGCAGATGACCTTAGTATCTACAACATGGCCCGTAACATGCTTAGAGATATGAAAGCCATAGAAGGTGAAAAAGTTTGTCTACTCAAGAAAGCACTCTATGGACTTAAGCAGGCAGGGAGGCAATGGTATACTAAACTCGACACAGAATTAAAAGCCATAGGATTCAAAGCATCATTAGCAGATCCATGCATCTATATCCTCGTGAAAGGAGGAGTAAAGATAATAATTGGAATTTATGTCGACGATTTATTGATTGCCTACTCATGTCCAAAGAAATTAAAAGAAATCAAAGATTCTTTAAGAAAGAAGTTTGAATTAAAGGATCTAGGAAGACCTAAACGTCTAATAGGAATCGAAGTAACATACAAAAATGGTGAAATAAAACTAAGCCAAGGAAATTACATTGAAACTATATTGAAAAAATTTAACATGGAACAATGTAATCCTGCTACTACGCCAATAGAACCAGGCCTAATCTTAGAACCAAATAAGAAAGAAAAGAAAGATTTGCCTTACAAGAACCTGATCGGTACACTAATGTATCTTGCCGTAGCAACCAGACTAGACATAGCTTTTGCAGTGAGTTACCTTTCACAATATAATGATAGCTATGATGATACTCATTTCAAGAGTGCAAAAAGAGTCCTGCGATACTTAAAAGGTACAAAAGATGTCGGCTTGATATTTAAAAAGACTGGAAAAGAGTTACATGGCATGACAGACGCCGATTGGGGTGCAAATAAATTAGATAGAAAATCGTTTTCTGGATATTGCTTCAAGCTAGCCGGAGCACCGATCAGCTGGGCATCCAAGAAACAAAGAAGTGTCGCTTTGTCAACGGCCGAAGCCGAATATATAGCTATAACTGAAGCTGCAAAAGAAGCGATACACCTAAAAGGACTTTTTAATGACCTGGGTGCTAGTCAGAGCAAAATCATCATCTGGAATGATAATCAGGCAGCGCTTAAACTATGTCAAAATCCAATTGTCTCATCAAGATCTAAGCATATAGATCTCAAGATGCATTTCATAAGAGACTGTATTACAGATGGATTTATTGAGATGAAATATCTACCAACTGAAATAATGGAGGCAGACATATTAACAAAATCAGTTAATGGTCCACGACTTTCTCGACTGAAGAATTTGATTGGAATGTTGGATTATGAGTCGTGAGGAGGAGTGTGAGTATTCCACAACTCTAAGGAGGTCTGTAGACCAATAGACAATAGGAAGAATAAATTAGTTTTCTGACTTAATATGTCAATCACTTATATTATTCTCTTCCGTGTGCTTTTACATTGTAAACTTTATTTATATTATATTCCTTCTTCCAAGTCGCATGAATCTTTTCAACCACCAAATCCCCAACAGTTAGCCTGAACAACATCTTCAACCACATCATCACTTACCATCAGGTGAGATAGTGGTCAAAGGCTAACCTATCAGGCATAAAAAAGCGGGTATACACTTCTAAATAGATGTTTAATAGACTTTTACTTCATAAAAATAGTGAGTTAACTGAGTTGAACTGTAAATACATATTATAGAAAAAGTTTTTTTTGTTGAAAATCGATTTCTATGGAAGTTTCAGACAAATGAAATTAATAAAATAAAAAAACTAACACAATATTATATACTTTACATAACTTCCCAAACAAGGTCAATAAAAACGATTCATGAAGGTTATTTAATTTATTTGCGCTAGTAAATCGAGTTTAGAGTCACTGATGCAAATGATGCAAATGAAGCACTCTACTGATTCGAATCTTTGAACTGATCCAGATACAAATGATACAATCTCAACAAAGATACGTTTTTGCCGGCACTAGTGATCGTTTGTAACTGTTCTCCCCTGTTCCATTTAGGCTAAGAACGCTAAGAATGCCACAAAAATTTGCAACTTCTGTCACTTTTGACATTAGATGTAGCGTTTATGGCGAAAATAACGCTAAGACCCATGTGGAACAACTTTTTAGGAGTGTGATCGTTTTTAGCGAATCTAACTTCAAATGGTAAGCACCCCATATATCAAAGTTATTACTCTCTGTTTTTTTTTGTTTTTTCGAAGGTAAACAAAGAAATATATGTCATTGTCAAACTGACTGGTCAGGGGTCAATGAGGAAGGAAAACTATGGAGACGTGATATTCTACTATATGAAGAATAGTTATACAGATATCTATCAAATCGACACACGCAGGTCAAAACGCGTTTTGTCTCTTTTTAACTAACCAAAAGCTGCATATGAAAAGAGAGACATCTAAATGTTTGTCAAGGACTAAACTAGGCAACACTTTCGTGTGACGTCAACATCTTGTCTATGCGTGACCGGTCGCCATATTGAGTGCCGAAAGTACTATGCGGTTTTGTGGTGGTTGTGCTGTCAAACAGTTGCTTGCTCAGAATATTTTTGCTATTTTATAGTGAAATACGTCTAGAAACTGGGTATTTTGGTGTTCAGAGTTTGGACATTAATAGAAAAATCATGCCCTCGTGTTGTATAAAACAGTGTGGTGCGAGAAAAAACATAAATCAGCCTAATTTGACTCTGCACAGGTTTGTAACAAGTATTTACTAATCCGGTCGAATGTTGTAGAATTGTGTGTTATGTATTGTTACAAGATGATCTTTTTGAATACTATTGAAACCTGTGTCATGTTTGTATGGCATAATATGTTATTATTTTCAATATTTACTTGCATTGTTTACCTACTATAATTATTGGTATGTAAGGTTAGTGATGTTCGATGTTGGCATATGATAAGTATCGATAATATTGATAGTGTGTAAAATACATTGCAATGCTATTTTAATCCACAGATTTCCTGGAAACGAAATATTAAAAAAGAAATGGATAGAAGCTATTGGTTCTGAAAACATAAACCCCAGACATAAAATGTGGCATGTCTGCTCCATGCACTTTGACGAATCTTCTTTTAACAGAACCCTCGATGAGATAAGGTTACATGATGGCGCAGTGCCCACATCGACTATGCTGGTATGTTTTTAAACAAAAATTGCACAGCACAGTAATTTCAACACATCTTGTTAAATACTTTTTGTATTACAGTACATTACTACAGTATTACAGTGTATGAAAGTATTTCAAATTTCAATGAATGAAATATGTTGATAGTTATGTAGTTGAATTATGCTACTATTTTTTTTTCAGCCTAGGCAAATATGTTCCTCAAAACAACTTACTTCAAGTGTAAAGATACATTTTATAAATATTACTTAGATGTTTTCAAAGAAAGGCGTATTTATTTTTAGTTATTGATTTTTTTGAATTGTTTTAGATTCCCAATAAAATAAGCAAAGCTGTTTTGCGTGAAAAACAAAATGCTCTGGATTTGACTTGTCCATTGAAGTTGGAGTTGCCGGAAGAAAATATTACCGAAAGTACACCATCTGCAAAGGTAAACTAACTAGTTTTTTTGCAAATAATGCTGATATTATTTTGTTACAAAATCACATATTTTAAAGTCAAATGAAAATTAATAGCTACTTAGTCGAAATATTTTGTGATTTATCTAAGGGCCATACGGAGTCCTATTGCTGTCACTCATGTGTTTTCTGTCAATCTGTCTGTCTGTCCGTCGACTGTCACACAGGTTTTACAAACAAACGGTCCAACCGTAAAATTAACTATTAAATTTTCACAGTATAAGCATCTTATTGACCCAAAGCCATACATTACAGATGCATTTCGTCACAAGTCACGAATTGCACTGTGCCCTTCACCTTGAGACATGGCTGTAAAGTCTCATGTGCCTGTTATTTCACTGGCTCTCAAGGACAGCTGCCGGAACAAACCGTTAGGTGCTTGGCGACAGGTTTTCTACTTGAGGGTGGTCGCTAGCCAGGCGTGCATTCGCTAAATTCCCTTCCACCATGCTGTGAAGCTCATGCCCGCTGCGAGATTCGGACCATGGACCTGCTGCGCGGCAGTCCATAGCCAATGCCACTGAGCCATCACTGCTTCACTGTTTTTAAGGGAGGGATCCGAATACCGATACAGTAAAAAAGTCCGACACGCACTTGGTTGGTCTTTTTTAGTTAACAGTGTGATGTAAAAAAACGATTATGATAATTTTATTACTTCTAGTAAACTTCTCAAGGCCATGTTTTATATTTTAATGGTGTATACATATTATAATATTATATAAATTACTACCTTTGTTTCAGATCCAGGAACCAAATGATAAAATAAGGTATCTCACAAACAAATGTGATTTACTAAAGCAAAAAGTGAGAAGTTTAAATGAAAAGGTCCGGAGACGGGATGGAAAGATTGCTCTTTTTTCTAATATTATTCAAGACCTTAAGAAAGGTAAATACATCAATAATGAAGAAAGTTTCATTCTGGATGAATGTGCAGGACCAGAAGGTTTTCTTAAAAGGCAAATTGCCAAATCTAAAGGTCTACCTTTAGAAAAAAAGTATTCTGAAGAATTAAGAAAATTTGCCCTTACGCTCCATTTTTTTTCGCCAAAAGCGTATGATTTTATAAGAAGTACCTACAACACATGTTTGCCACACCCTCGCACTTTGAGCAAATGGTACCAACATGTAAATGCCGAACCTGGCTTTACAAAAGAAGCTTTTGAAGCATTACGTAGAAAAGCTGTAGAAAGTCCTCACCCTGTGATTTGTGCCTTAACACTAGATGAGATGGCTATTAGAAAATGTCTTACCTGGGATCCAAAGGCTCAAACGTTTTATGGTCGAGTTAATTGCGGTCATGATATTAACAGTGACAGTGAGGAAGAAGCCAGCCAATGTTTGGTATTACTAGTAACATCCATTAATGGCTCGTGGAAGTTACCAATTGGGTAGGTACTTTTTTATTGTATCGCTCACTGGAGAGCAGAAGGCTGTCCTTGTGCGGACAGCAATACAACTTTGTCAAGATGCTGGAGTCAAAGTGGCTAGTATCACCTGCGATGGTCTGGCTGGTAACTTCAGCATGTTCACATGTTTGGGGTGCAATGTTGTGAAAGACCAAACAACGACCAAATTTAAAAGCCACGATAACTTAATCCATATATTCATTGACCCATGTCATGCCATCAAACTAATCAGAAATGCTTTTGGGGAATTACGGGTTTTTAATGACTCAATGGGTCGAGCAATTAATTTTAAATATTTGGAGCTGCTTCTAGATTTACAAGAACAGAAAGGTCTTCATCTCGCGACAAAAATTGGGAAAGCCCACATATTGTTTGAAAAACAAAAAATGAAAGTGAAGCTCACCACACAACTATTCAGCAGCTCTGTTGCAGATGCCCTTGCATTCTGCTGCAAAAAATTAAAAATTAAAGAATTCGAACATTGCAGTGGCACTGTTAACTTTATTAGCATCATGAACGATGTTTTTGATGTACTCAACAGCCACTCGATTCGGCCACCGGGTTGGAAGAAAGCCATGTGTCCGCAAAACATTGGCTTTATAAGAGCATTGTTTGAAAGTGCTAGTGATTACATAAATAGTTTAAAGCTTCCTTCAGGAGAGTTGGTGGTAAAATCCCGAAGAAAAACTGGATTTGTTGGTTTAATAATTGACATGAAAAGTGCGTTGGCACTTTACGAGCATTTGGTTGAGGGCACATGCATGTTAAAATATGTCCCAATGTATAAAATTAGCCAAGACCACCTGGAATTGTTCTTTTCAGCTATTAGAGCGAGGGGAGGTTTTAATAATAACCCCAATGCGGTTCAGTTTCGCGCAGCGTACAAAAAACTATTAATTCGAGCAGAAATTCGAGATGGTGGAGTTGGTAACTGCATTCCTCTAGAGCAAATTAGTATATTGACGTGCTCAAGCAAAAACCCAGTTAATTCTATTAACGAGTTGACATCTAGAAATGATTTTGTCAAAATATCTGAAGACCATAGTGACCTCTACGATTCTTATATTGAATATTTAGGAATGAACGTCGATGAATACACAGAAAGTGTGTTAGAATATATAGCGGGTTTTGTAACACGAAAGTTGTCACGGCAGATTAAATGTGACTTATGTTTATCGCTGCTAATTGGGGGAGAAAACAATATCAGAAAACTGAAAATTTAATTAAACCTCACCTAACAAACCATGGGAAACCAGAAAATTATTATTTATACATTTTCAAGTTTCTGACGGAGTATTACGACAGTGAAAAAATTTTATACTTGCCGCTCAACATGGAGCATAACACCAACCACAGGCTGTTGCTTATTAAATCTGTAATAAAAGCCTATATTGATATAAGATTCCGATATCATGCAAAAAAAAACTGTGATAAAGTTTCTTATAGAAACTATTTCAATAAGTTAACTTTGTTCAGAAATGAATAAATGTTTTTATTACATAAAATTGTTATTATTTTACACAAATTAAATTGTTCGGAAAGTAGGAAGATAAAAAAATATTATTATTTATTTACTACTATGAGAAGAGACCTTTGTCCTGCAATTTTGGGACATTTACAGGCTGTTATTATTTATTATTACTACCCCGTTGGCTTATGGGCCGTTGGCTATGTCCAGTGAACTGCGATAAACTGATTTGATACAAAAGGATACATTTTAGTTATTATTGCGTTATGTATATACATGGTAGGTCAAAATTCGTAGATCAAACGAAACAGGGTGATATTTCCATTAGGTCATAGATTAAAAAAAACTGCTTTTAACCCCAACTATCGGCCTGTTTCGTTTGATCCAAGTTTTTTGCCCACACTGTATATTGCCAGTCGCCTCATACGTCTCCTGGTATCATACAATACTTTACACCCATAGCTACTTCTGTTTCTTTGGGCCTGGTTTTATCATAATTTATTGTTAATACGTTATTATATCGTAGCAAAAAGCTGTGTAAATGCGAAGCGGAAGGTAAAGGTTTCTATTGAACATAACAGACAATTTATATATTAAGGTATAATTTCTTTACATCAAAATATAGTTATATATTTTCACAGAGAGAAGTTTATTGTAATGATAATACTTAAGTAAATGTAAAATTTTATAAAGATATATATACGAAATCTTCTTTTCTGTCTAGAATCCCGTATGTCTTTCCTATTTCTGCCGCAAAGCAGCGGTGCATCCACTGTCATCTTTTGGTTTGAAGGGAAAGAGAACCAGTGTAAGACAGGCTATGATAAAACAAGGATCAAACAGACCCACAACTTAAAATTCATGTCACTTCAGCTGCATTACATTTACGAGGCTTACTCTAAAAATTTAATCAAATTCATGAAGGTCGATGTTTCTATCGATATCAGTTGCGCATGTTTTTCGCAGTTACAACACTACAAGGCAGCCATCTTATGTGCCCGATTTTTGTAGGTATGCACGCTAATTTCGTAGGTATGGCGAGTCCATAGGTTTCTAAGGTCAGTGTCAGGGGTAGTGAGTATTTTTTTCTACAAAAATGTTTTCACGTAATCCGTACGGATTGTGTCTCTCTGATTGTTGATTCACACATTTTTATTAAATTGAAATAATTCCACACCTATATAATTATCTAATTACCTTAGTCGCCTCTTACGACACCCACAGGAAGAATCGGGGGTGGCATTGTAACCCAACATCCCATCGGACGTTGGGCCAAAAAAATACCCGAAGGTAGGAAGAAGCGCCTTTTAGAGAACTGACAAATTCTACTGCGATCCCCTCAAGACGCCTGCCAAGGCTGGGGATTATGGCAAATCCCTCCAATGGAACCTAGTTCAACGGTTGAAGAATCGGATATGATTAAATGACTTGTGCTTGAGGAGGTATATTTTTTCTTTATTTGGTGAGTAATTTAATTACTATATTATATTAATTACCTTTACTAAAGTACTTATGAATTTTGTTGTCTTGAAAAATTGTTGAACAATCTGCCGTTTAGCGTGAAAAGTGATATTGGCGAAGTGAACTCACCGCTTCCCTTATAGGTATTTGCTGTCTATCATTCTGACTGAAACTGACGATATTCCCAACAAGTCAACCGTTTTTTTTAGCACACTCCATTAAAGAACAATACACCTCATTTGGCCACGCTATTTAAAGATGTGTGTTATAAGCCTTCATCACCATCAGATTTTCGGAAGCACTAAGATTTGCGAAGACGTTTCTTAAGGGTGAACTGGCCGGCCCGTTCTCCATACAAACGCCGTTGGGTGATCACTCGCTTATTTGAGGATTTAGGTCCAAAATAAAGCATAACACCGATTGATCTCGTC
Organism: Plagodis pulveraria; assembly: GCA_963890685.1. Taxonomy (NCBI): domain Eukaryota; kingdom Metazoa; phylum Arthropoda; class Insecta; order Lepidoptera; family Geometridae; genus Plagodis; species Plagodis pulveraria. The sequence continues at coordinate 10,854,472 of OY982958.1, read as the reverse complement.
ATTTTCTAGGCTTGTATGATGCCAACATTTTAAAAAGATTATTAAGTTGTAAGTTATGAGACGCGAAAACTTTATATGAAAATGTTTCGAGGCTCATAATTCTCAGGTTAATTATTTTATTAAAATTTCGGCTTCATACAAGCCTAGATAATGACGAGATCAATCGGTATTATGCTTTATTTTGGACCTAAATCCTCAAATAAGGGAGTGATCACCCAACGGCGTTTGTATGGAGAAGGGGCCGGCCAGTTCACCCTTAACAGGAGATACAATGTCGTTCGTTGTTGAAGAGCCTGGTTAGAGCTCTGGCTGGGAGCCTCCATATTACGAAAATAATCAGTTCGTCAAACTCTCAAAGAATAACTATAAACGATAAAAATAATAATAAGTAACAACGAAATTCACATTAACAAGAAAAACTAAAAGAATTACGAATAAGCCAAAATGGCGTCAAGTGGAAAGTGGCGACTATCCCGCCAGTGTATAACTATAACTATTAAAAACCAAAAAAATGTTACACTGTTTTTTTCAGGCTTGAATATATGCGTAAATAATTATGTACGTGTATAAAGTGTTTTCTTAGTTAATACTAAAGTTATCAATTATAGCTTAAAATATTTTCTTTATATTAAATACTTCATCGGTTTCCAAAATTAGTACAATTACTAAGTATATGTAATTTTTTTGCACGGTTAGCCTCTTTGTTTTCATTTTTGATCTCAAATTAAAAACCAGAGTATACGTACGTTTGCTATGTTGCCGGGTTACAAGTTACAACACAGAATTAATCGTTTACATTACAATATAGTCCGTTGGTGAGGGTATAAAAATCACTGTGACTATAAAACTTTCAAAGTCTATATTATGAACTTTACAAACAACTATAAACAACAAGTGGTAGATATGTAAATAAACGCGGAGAATAAAAATGCATCCGAGGAGTGTGCGCTTTGCGTAAGGTAGCAGTATACAGACTTCGGAGTGAGCGAGACGGGCAAACGGCGGCGCAGGCGGCCGGTAATCCCCGAGCCGCATTCCACAGTTATTGTTCTCCAATATGCTTGCGCGTTCACATTAAGTCGGCGCCGGTGCACGTTCAATATGGAGTTATATATAGAACATTATTTATACTGTAAGATGTATAGTTTTAATTTATTTATTTTATTCTTGTTATATTAATTTATTTTATTGTGTTTCAGGTGCAGCTCAGCTTCGTCAATTATGTGACTCCACCACATCACTCCCCTCCAGAGACGGTCCTACGTTCGATAATAGTTTGGGAATCTGACCGTCCTGCCTGATCGTGTAGTGTATTCTTTCACATGCGGTGTTTCTGCGGACAGTCGAGTGGGAATCGGAGCAGTATTTGCTGAATCACCAAGTAAGTAAGCCGGTTTTATTCTGTCAATCGACACTTCATTTTAGTTATTTTTTAGCCATATTCACGAATTTATCTAAATTCATAACACTAAAGTTGCAGAATTGTTGGCTTAGATTTAATAGAACGAATCTTGTATAATAAAAAAAATTAAGTCACGATAGGAAAAGGCATCATGGCCATGTTTAGCAACATGATCTATTGAAGATACCACAATAAGATGTGATGAAATGCGTATGTTATAGGCAGAGGCTACTGTTTAACATCAGGTGAGAATAGCGCGTTTTCCGGTACAATTCTATTAAAAATGGGCTCCTATTCCTTTTTTCCCTTAACTCTTAAACGTTTTTTTTTTAATTCAAATCAATCATTGACAAAAATATCTCTATAATTACACGATAATAAAATTACTTTTATTTACATTATCTATATAATATTAAGAACCTTATTTAGTTTGTAACCAAATTGTAAATTATTTGTGTGAAATAAAGTACTATTATTATTATTATTACATTATCTACACTGGACAGCAAATAAACCGAGCCACCCGCTACCTAGGCACTCTAATTCGATTTTCTCAAAAACTAAAAAACCTACAATTATCAAAGTTGTACCTACAGAAAGTGCGTTTCATGGTGATTAAAATGAAAGGAAATTCATTGAGTTTAATTAATATTTCAGTGTTTATTAAGGATTTTACAAAAAAGAGTCGTTTTCCAGTTGTGACAATCGTTAGTAATGATAAAGTGAAAAAAAAAAATTAAAGCCAAAAACAAAGAGAAAATCAAAAAAGTTTTTGATCAATATTTCGTATTCCCTCCCCTTGCTCGGATAACTGCCAGCATCCTTGTATTCATCGACATTACGAGCCTGACGATAAAATCTTGAGGAAATGTATTCCACTCCTCTTCAATTGCGATTCGCAGCTCTGGAAGCCTTGTTGGAGCAGGTACCCGGGCTCGAACCCGACGTTTCAGCTCATCCCATAAGTGTTCTATCGGATTCAAGCCCGGGCTTCGAGCTGGCCAGTCCATCGTACGAATGCTGACGTCACGTAGATACTGGGTCACCACATGAGCAACATGAGACCGTGCATTATCATGCATCAATTGCATATCCTGTCCGATATATCCTGCGTAAGGTACCACATGGTCTGCGAGGATTTCAGTAATGTAGCGATGAGAAGTCAGTCCACGTGTACGGCCCGTCGGTTCGATGAAAACTAACGCTGTATGTACTGTTAACGAGATGCCGCCCCAGACCATTACAGATCCTCCTCCATAAGCAACAGTTTCCTCGATGCAACACTGAGAATAACGTTCTCCAGGGCGACGATATACTCTCTGACGTCGATCGAGACGAGTCGATCGAGTCGTCTCATCAGTGAAGAGTACATTACTCCACTGCTCTAATGTCCAATCCCTATGCTCTCGAGCAAATTCAAGTCGTGCTCGACGGTGTGCTACCGTTAATGCTGGGCCTGTTGCAGCTCTTTTTGGGGTCAGGTTCCGTTCAGCAAGTCTCCTTCTGACGGTATCTGAACTTATGACCACTTGGCGTTGGTCACGCAAACTTTGTTGTACTTGAACTGCGTTGAGGTGGCGATTTCGCAGAACAGTAAGGTGGATATAACGATCATCTGCTGCTGATGTAGCCCTAGGTCTGCCCGTACCTGGACGGCGATCGAATACTCCAGTCTCTAGGTATCGTCTGTAAGCTCGTTGCACCGAAGATCTGCTGATTCGAAGCCTTCGAGCGACTTCACGTTGCGCAATGCCTGCTTGAAGTAATGCTACAGCTTGAGCTGCTTCCTGAGGTGTTGTATCCATTATTAATATAAAAATGTAGCAAAAACACACGCGTCTGAGCAAACGATGGACAAAAACTAAAGAAATGATAAGAAATATCCGACTACCCTCATTGTAGAGAAAAAGAATGCTAATTTCAAACTCTGGTGAAAACAGAGCAAATCCTTAGCATTGTGTTTGTTGCTTGATTACATTGTGAGTTGACGGTACTTTCGAATTAATTTGTAGTCATTTTAATCACCATGAAACGCACTTTTTGTAGGTATAACTTTGATAGTTGTAAGTTTTATACTTTTTGAGAAAATCGAATCAGAGTTCCTAGGTAGCGGGTGGCTCGGTTTATTTGCTGACCAGTGTATTTATGTGATTCGTCTTCTTCCTACTTTCCAAATGTATATTGTATATGAATACGAGTTCAACACTGGATAAAAATTATAGCCCATCAAAAAATATAAAGATTTTGATTTTATACCTAGCTAAAATTTGTAGAGGTTATACCATATATTAGGTCCTTACATATGAAATTGGCGTTTTTCGTACTGGCCACTTTAATCACGAATTTCTCCTCTTTGGTGGAATTCCAAATTCAAATTTGTACAGCTATAGACTCATGTATTTGTGCTTCGATGATCGTCATTCATTTGTTTTTTTTCTTCTGTTTTTTTCTGTTTGCGTCACTCATTTTACAAAATGGAAAACCTTAAATATCGCATTATTTACGAGTACGAGTTCCGCCGTGGCACTAGTGCTGCGGAAACAACTGGAAGGGTGAATGATGTGTATGGCGGTCGTGTTGCAAAAGAAAACACAGTTCGTTTATGGTTCCAACGTTTTCGTTCTGGAAATTTCGACCTGCAGAACAAGCCCCGTGGACGGCCTGAGACTCAAGTTGATAATGAAGAGTTGAAGGCTATTGTGGAAGCGGATCCATCGCAAACCACGTCCGAGTTAGCTGCAGGCTGCGATGTTAGTGATAAAACTGTTTTAATTCACTTGAAGCAAATTGGGAAGATTAAAAAGCTTGAAAGGTGGGTACCTCACGAATTGACTGAAACAAACCGGCAAACGCGCGTCGACTGCTGCGTTACATTACTAAACCGGCACAATAATGAAGGTATTTTAAACCGAATCATTACCTGTGATGAAAAATGGGTTCTTTACGATAATCGGAAGCGCTCAGCGCAATGGTTAGATCCTGGCCAGCCAGCCAAATCCTGCCCCAAGCGAAAATTAACCCCAAAAAAGTTACTTGTAAGCGTTTGGTGGACTAGTGCCGGTATTGTTCATTACAGTTTTTTCAAATCTGGCCAGACTATTACGGCTGATGTCTATTGTCAGGAATTGCAAACCATGATGGAAAAGCTAGCGGCTAAACAACCTAGGCTGGTCAATCGCTCCACGCCACTGCTGCTTCACGACAACGCTAGACCACACACTGCGCTACAGACGGCTACTAAATTAGAAGAGCTTCAATTGGAAAGTCTAAGACATCCTCCGTACTCCCCGGACCTTGCTCCAACAGATTACCATTTTTTTCGAAATTTGGATAACTTCTTGCAAGGGAAAAAATTCAACTCCGATGGGGCAGTCCAAATCGCCTTCAAAGATTTTATTGATTCCCGTCCGACTGGTTTTTTTAGTAAAGGGATCAATGAACTACCTATGAGATGGCAAAAGTGCATAGAAAATAATGGTTCATACTTTGATTAATTAAATATATTATATTAAAAAATATTCGACTTTTTGTTCCTCCCATACAAAACGCCAATTTCATATGTAAGGACCTAATATTAAGAAATCATTATGCTGTACTGAAATAATACTAATCTCAAAAACCCATATTCGATTCCGGGTTGTACAATTATACTTAGTATTATTCAAACAAAAAATAAATTAGTAGCAGTCCAGAGTTTGGAATTATGCCCAGTGGCAATAGGCTAACCTCCTATTACATGGCTCGATATCTGTCGAAATGACTGTGATTTAGAAACTTCTGGCCGTGAAGACAATGATATGTTTATTATTTTATGATATTTTTAATGCTGACGTGGTCTAATTTATGTCAGGCCGTAAATAGATACTGAGATATTTTTACAAGATGAAATTTCTTGTTAGGAATAGCTGATACAATAGGAAATCATCTACTAAGTTAGGCTCAAGTGATTGCTACCTATTAAATTTAATGATGAAGATAATTATATATTATTAGTAAGTACTAATTAATAAGAAACACAATGTTTACTACAATATAATCATACGAATCGTTTTACAGAAACTGTAATTAAATACCAAACCTTAACATTTAAAAAAAATATAGGATCAAAGTTTTAAAGAAAAAAAGATCAAGAAAGATGTAGTACAATCAGGAAAATAGTGCGTGTCACTGAGAGGCATAATATGCATGGTGCTGGATTTAGTTAGGAGAGGACATCCATCACATTAAGTGATTACATAATAAGATTCCATATAATACCTAAGTATGCAATGTAATGTTTTAGGGCGCTACACTCGATAGCTACCATTGTATAAATAAAGAGAACCCTATGGTACCTATATAGCGTAGGTTACATAGTATCGGCGTTGCCTTAAGCAACTTTAACATGAATAGCTTAATAGGTATAGGAATCATTTTTTTTTTTTTTTTTATACCTGACAGTATAGCCTTTGACCACTATCTCACCTGATGGTCAGTGATGATGTGGTCGAAGATGTTGTTCAATCTAACCTTGAATTACTGTCTCTTAAGGACAGCTGCCGGAACACACCGTTAGGTGCTTAGCGACAGATTTTCTACTTGAGGGCGGTAGCTATCCAGGCGGGCATTCGCAAAATGCCCTACCACCATGCTATAACGACTGCCATCCTAAGACGACAACCGGGACCGTGCCCTCCGAAGCACAGAATCGCTCAGTAGTAATGTCACTAGCGATCACCCATCCAAGTCATGACCGCGGTGGACTTCGCTTAACTTAGCTGATCGGTTAAGAACGGCTAAGCAAACTTCACTATGAGCGCTTTAAAGTTATTGTCCCCCATTAAAGCACAACTGACACTACCTAGGTATATATGGGAAACTGAAAATAGTAATAAAAGTTAACATTAGAAACCTATAGGTAGGCGTACGTTTCCTTACCTTTCGATGTCCTTTAGAAGTGAGAAAAACGTGAGGTTCAGACCTTTGTTGCTATTTATGCAGCCAAATGCAATGAAGTATGTTCTTGCCCGTCTAAACGAAGTCGCCGATGTACCTAATTGTAGCTTTGCACCTAAATTGTGGAGTACGCCAAGCAGTAGTATAATTGTATATAACATTTTTATATTTTAGTAGTTATATATATACGATAATAGTTTTCCTCTCTTCCTAAAACGCTACAATCACAATTACCTGACGTATTTAGGAATTGAATATTATTCACATCAACGCGAAGAGGATTCCGAAACATTATTCTGACATTATTTTCATTTATTAGTGTTACCTGTCTATTTATAATTGTGCGCCTTATTTAAAAAAAATGCTAATATAAAATAACCAGGCATTTTTTCTATGAACGAATCAATAAGGTTAAAATAAATAAAACCACTATCTGTTATTATTATTTTTCTCCACATACACAATAATAAGTATTCGTACATCAGTTTTCATCAAAAAACAGTAGCACTTATCTCTCCTGATAACGTGTACTAAGTGGCTCTGCTGCAGAGCATGCTCCGCAGCAGAGCCACAATCAATGCCTATTATTTCATTAGTTAATATACGTACAGCAGTATTGGCTTATGTACGTTCGAAGTACATCATTTTATGATATAATTAAAAGGTATTTACTATAGTGGTTCTGCCGCAGAGCATCACGCGTATTTTTTACTAATGTTAGCAGTTAAAATATATAGTTTATGTGGCATAATTAATAAAGTGTATGTATGTGTTTTATAAGTAGTCTCTCAGTGACACCAGGAAGAATTAATTATAGTTTCCACATTGTGGTTTGTTATCTTCTAAACACTTTAAAATATGTTTTACTAAATACCTGTATACAGTATGTGACTATAGGTTATGTATTTACGCAGATTTGGAATTTTGAGTGTGAGAACTGAGACCATAGTTTAGGAATCACAACTTCATTACAAATTACAATACGCACTTTACAAATTATTTTATGACTTTTACTAAATGTTAAAGTTACTACCTTGGCAAAAAAAAACATAAACAAACGTGGTCACTCAGTCCACACGCTATATCACCACAACGGGCAGTTACTCAGGTCACTAAGGACCATCAAGGACGCACCAATGTCAGCGAGCCGCTAGCCGTCCTTGACGATATCAGGTAGCTGGAGTAACGCACCCCACCTGGTATCAAGCTGCAAAACAATAAGCTGCATGCAGACCGCATGAAGATATTTAGAAAAAAATTTACTATTGAGGAAGCTGGGAACCAAATAAAAATTACATCTAGAGTTTCCTCCTTTTTAATTTAGATGTCTTATTAAAATGTTAACATAGCTGGTGGAATAGAAATGTTATAAATGCTATTTAATCCTTGAGCTTCTTCTTGGGGCGGAGGTTGTTAGTATGTCCGCACTTAGTTTTGCGGCAGTTGGTTGCACGGGGGTGAAGACGAGCATAGCACTTACGGCAGATCATCTTGTCACAGTTGTACTTCATTGCCAAGATGCGGAGTGAGGGTTCAATGGTACCTGGAAGTTGCATAATTGTTTTCATTCCCTATGACCATTTAAACATGTTGGTGGTTTCATTCCCTATGACCATTCAAACATTGCAGTGTCTCCATAGAAAGATTGTGAAATGGTATTCTAAATGTATTTGCATGTTTTTAATTGTCAAAATTTGATTACATTTGTCCAATTAGTATGGTTGATAAGAAAAAATTACATATCCCTGATAGGTAAAATAAGAATAATAATTGTTATTACGCACAGATATCTGGGGATATGGCATGTGTAACCAGATGAACTTTATTGAAGAGAGGTGGCAGTTTAGGTATATGTAACATATTTTTATATATTTGAATAAAATGCCTAATTGGTCAATGTACATGTGCAAAATAAGGATGACGTCAATAAATCTTAAAACAAGAGTTTTAAGGTTTGTTGGTGTGAGCAAATTAGGTAGCGAAAATATGGCGACAATGGAACATCAATATCATTTCGTGAATAATTGGCGACGGCTTGTATCTCGAATGTCTGCGAGTTTACCTGTTAAATTATATTAAAAATCATTACTCCTGACATACCTCCTCTAAGCCTGAGCACCAAGTGAAGAGTAGACTCTTTCTGGATGTTGTAGTCAGAGAGTGTGCGGCCATCTTCCAGCTGTTTACCGGCGAATATGAGACGCTGTTGGTCCGGTGGAATGCCCTCCTTGTCCTGGATCTTAGCTTTCACATTCTCGATTGTATCGGAAGCTTCGACCTCGAGAGTAATGGTCTTACCCGTGAGGGTTTTGACAAAGATCTGCATTTTTTATTCTGTAAATTTTTTATATATTTTATTTACGGTGTTGATTATAGAGCACTTGAATTTAAAACAAATGTAAATCGGTGATGTGACATCAGCGTGTCACACGCCATGATATTATCAATTTTAAATTACGAACGTGGCGCAAACACCTTTCGCCAACTAATCGATTAGAGAGTTCTTTGTGTGGAAACTAGGCTTTTACAAAACAAATTCCGTACTTACGATAAATAAAACCACAAGAAAATTTTATCACTAACCTCCCAAAACGTGCTTGGAGAAAAGGAAACCAAAGAGAATCAGTCAGTGTTGCCGCTGTTATGTTTAACCAAAAATGGCCGATACCCCGTAGAAAAAGGGCCAATTTTGGGAACATAAAGTTGATTTAAGAAAAATGGCTAAGTGGAAGTAGTATTATCATTACATTAAAGGTTTCGTATTACTCGTAACACACACAAAATATATTGTATTGTGTAGGTAGGTAAAATAAAAAAATAAGTAAAATCTGTGGTGTAAATATATCCTTGTAAAAGTGGTGCTACACAATCGGAAACGAGCCTCTCACCATGGTTGACAACCATGGTTTACGACTGTGGAGATGGTGGTTTGCGACCAAATTATGTATGACCTTCCAACGCCCTCGGTGAGCGAGCATGCGTTGGCGACCATGGTGAGCGACCAATATTTCCGACTGTGTGGACGCCCGGTTACACACCACGCGAGGGCAGTATGTTGCTGCAGCCGGCGAGAGCGCACGCATGGTGGAAGCGCACGCATAAAGCGTTTCCCTCTTTGAGATACGTAGGTATAAAAGCAACACCCATATAAAATGCATTCTAAATTTTGGAACGAAAATGAGATACTCATAAAAATTGAGCTCAACGCCTTATTATGCAATGGCAAAATAAATGATTTATTATCTTATTAGTTATGTATTAATTGAAATATAGTAGGTATATCAACAATATTTGTATAGGTTAGTGTAGATAGGATATATAATATCCTATAGGTATGTAGGACATTCATTCCATATTTTGCCCTATTATCTAGCGTTAATTATGTACGCCCGCGGCTTCGTTTGCGTGGAGTTAAGTCCTAATGTAGGTATATGAGTTGATATATATATATAAAAGCCAACTGAAAAAAGTAACTCCGATTTGGCTAAAAATCAATATCTAGGTTGTTCTGGACGTCCTCATTCCAAATTCGGAACTTTTTTCTTCGTTGACGTCTGCCAAGTGGAAAAAGTTACTCCGATTTGGCTGAAAATCGATGTCTGGGTTGTTCTGGACGTCCTCATTCCGAATACGGAAATATTTTCCCGATGACGTCTGCCAAGTGAAAAAAATTTACTCTGATTTGGCTGAAAATCGATATCTAGGTAGTTTTGGACGTCAATATTACGAATTTGGAATTTGTTTATCGATGACGTCTGCCAAGTGAAAAAAGTTACCCCGATTTGTCTGAAAATCCATATCTAGGTTGTTATGGACGTCGTTATTCTGAATATGTATTTTTTATGATATCTATTATGATAATACGATCGAAAAAGATGGTAAAATGTATCAGGTTTAAAACTGCATCAACAGTTTTTGTTCAATCTAGCAATCATATTTCGGTAGGGGCCATCGAAACCTAAACTCTAAGGTGGGCCAATAGATGTGTCCAGAAGTGTATATACGTACTTTCCACTGCCCTAAAGAGTTTAAAACATAGTGTTTGTTTTGGTATTTTCGCCTATAAATATCTGACAATGTATGGAAAATAAAAAGCATATTTTGTAACCACAATTGACACTAGACAGCGTTATATTACAATAGAATATTTGTGTTGCAGTAGGGTTTGTGGGATAATCGGAAATGATTTTATACAGGGGTAATTATTTTTAATTTTTCATAAGGGCGGGTTTGGAAACCACTGGGAGAATGTAAAAGTTACCGAGTCTGTCCGGAAATCACCAGAGGCCACCACGCCGGTCGCCCGGAGTCATTCGAAAAACAAGTAAGAATTCATTTGACAGTTCATATTTTTACCCAATGCAAAACAGGGTGAGGATTTTCACCTGTCGTTTTTCCGTTGGCCTACGTGCTAGCTGATACCAGTGTGTCAGCGAGATAATTTGAAAATAACATGAATTCCTTTTAATTTCTGTGGAAACTTTCAAATTCAAACTTTGTTACTGCTGTTTGTATACAATCTAACCCCGGGAAGGTGGTAAGTTTTATGTTTCGACACAATTGTTTGTTTCGCCGCTCCACTTACTGACTTAAAAGAGGTCCCACTGAAACCCCCTGATCCACCTAATAACGCAATAAACAAAGAAACGCTATTTGCTTCCAAACGCCGTTTGGAACCAGATTCCGCTGAATAATCTAGTGCGAAAAAAACCGTGATCAGTTTACACTTTCACCATATCCACATTTGGCCGCAGTTTCTATCCAACCTATGTACGTCCACCCGAGCATCGAAGTAGGTTCTCAAGCGTAATCATACACTGATCAAGGTCCTTTTATCGTTCATGTTTCCCGCTCCGAACCAGTTCATGCTGCAGGACTGACCATCCGCCCGATCAAATTTGGACGATTTTTGTTTAAAAATAGGATTATTTTGAAGCGCTCGTAGCGAAGTTTACTAAGCTGTTCTCAACCGATCAGCAAAGTTAAGCAACGTCGCCCGCGGTCATGAGTTGGATGGGTGACCGCTAGTGACATTACTACTGAGCGTTTCCGTGCTTCGGAGGGCACGTTAAGCCGTCGGTCCCGGTTGTCGTCTTAGGATGGCAGTCGATGAGATATCAAATGGCAGAAAACGAAAAGAAAAAATAAGATTTATGCTATGTTTATTGTGAAATTATATTAATCAATAATATGTGTTTCTACCATTTACACTCATTACACAAGCACAGCAATTTGGAATGCTTAAAATCAGTTCATCGAAATCACTTTGAGGCATGGCCGCCCAGGTTCTTTGTAACAAAACAAAAAGCTGTTGTGGGGTATGCACGGCATTAATACATGGCAGAGCTCTTCTTTGTAGCATATCCCATGCATGTTCAATGGGATTGAAGTCTGGCAATTGAGCAGGCTACGGCAGAACGCTGATGATGAGAGCATCGGCAAGAGTGAGAGTTACGACTCAAGCCGTGTGTGGACGTGCATTATCGTGCATTAGACGAAACGAATTACCCAAACAGCTTCACAAAGGGATGATCACTTCTAAAACAATTCTCTCCGCATAAATCTGAGTACTGAGTTTACCCCTGATCCATATGATATCTGTTTTTCCACCGATCCAAATGCCAAACCATTATTGCTCCCCCTCTAATGGGTGAACTTCTTTACAGAATCTTAAACGTTCTTGACGTCCAGAGGTCCTTCAATCCAAACTCGAGTACGTCTTGTATCAGGCCACATACCAAAACGAGACTCGTCAGAAAAGCACACGAATAAAATCCTCCATTGCGACAATACTCGAAAACGTACTTGATCCCTAGGCACTTTTGATGTGTGTCTAATAAATACTTTTAGCTACTACAACGAAAGCATTTAGTCAACCTGGCTGCCATTGCAGGCTTGCAGGCAGTTTAAACACTTCAGCCCTCTACCAGTTGGCAGCGTCCCCAACATGCCCAGAACTTTTATTTTAGTATTCCATTGTTCTATTGTTAATGTCATATTTTTCCGTTTCTTTTTCATATTTTGGAAATTAATTACATAAAATATACCTAGAAATTACTCTTATTTATGACAACTATTAGACCTAAAATCAATTTAGTTGTAATTTTTATGTCCTGTGTATCCCAAAAATTAAATCAACACTGCAAATACGACACATTGACAGTTGTCAGACCTAAGCCCTACACATTCTAGGATATTTCATATTTTAATGTCACAATTACTAAATTATATATGAGGAGCTTTTTCTAAGTATTTTTATGACATTTCCAGCACATGCTTGACATAAAAAAATAGGAATTAAAGAAATATTTGAAATTGTTTTCATATAGAATGTTCTATGACTAACAATGTTCCAAAGTTATTTTTGATTAAATGTAAAATCATGTTGCATAAAACTATCCTATTATTATAATTTGATTTAATGTATATAACTGGTAGTCAAGTATGGGTTTCCAAAATATTGTTCATTACTCGTTTATAAAAAAAACTATTTTTTTTGCCGTATGGTTTCTCCACTATTTTATTTCACACTATGGTATTTTTGCAGAATTAAACAACGCAGAAGAACATTGATAAATTCAGTTGAAAATTCGCGCGGTACAACAGCATGACTCCAGCCCACGCGGTGAACTGACAGGGCCGCGCAGTACACTTTTTAAGCCACGCCCGCTGCGGTATGGTTTGCGTTCTGTTGTTTTCGAGGTTGAATTACATTACTTTCATATTTATTCCTAGATCGTATGTATAGAACATTAGATTTCATAGGTCTTTGACTAGGAGTAATTCATGGCCATGTAATTAGATCCATGGCGTAATTAGGTTAATACAGATTTTAGCAGTTTCCGCTACATTTAAAAGGATCAAATTCAATGCATCTGGCAACACTGGATGTCCATAACGTAACTTTGTGGTGGTGGCAACGCTGGCGAGTTGTTTTGTATTTTACGGTACCCCATCCAGGCCGTACTCCATTTGTGTTTTTTTTGATAACTTTGAACACATGTTGCGTCTATGTTTCCCCTCGTGAGTCCAATCTGTCCACCTCCTATGACACAATCGTCCAAACTGCTCACGTTTTTTTATTCCGCGACGCCCCGTAACGTTTTTTTGTAGTACTAAGTAGTTTTCCATTACCTAAACATGTCACCCTAACATCCCCATACCCCAATATATTACCTATACCATACAAAAAATAACATTTTCATACATTTAGTTTGAGTGGATCAAACAGCGAATAAAAATATATTTTTCCAGATTTTGAGGTATTTTGTTTTTTAATCGAGTTTATTTGTGGCAGTCTCCAATCAACATATAAACTTCTTGGTACCAATGCAATCCTCATCATATTCTCTTTACGGGAAAAGAAATGAAAATAGACCTTTTCATGGAAAATTTTACAGGAAAATGGGTTTGAACAGACGACGAAAATGGCGGGAAACGGCATTTTTCATATATTTTTTTTATTTTTTTTTCCGTAACTATTCCACCTACAACTTTGTTTTTTTTTTTAATGTGTGTATTTATTATGGTTCTTTACCCATGAATAATACCAGATTGTAAGGATAAATATTTTATAAGTAGTAACGAGATTAAATAAAACAACGCGATTTTTTTTAAGAATTTTGGCGGGAAAACTGTACATAAGCGGATATTATTTTTTTTCTCAAAAACTATACCACCTACGAATTTGGTTTTTCTTTTGATATGATTATTCAGATGTAATCTATACACCTGAATTGTTTCAGATGTTTAGGTTTACAGGTTTAAAAGTAGTTACGAGATTATTTATTACGTAAATTTAGATCGTATGTATAGAACATTAGATTTCATAGGTCTTTGACTAGGAGTAATTCATGGCCATGTAATTAGATCCATGGCGTAATTAGGTTAATACAGATTTTAGCAGTTTCCGCTACATTTAAAAGGATCAAATTCAATGCATCTGGCAACACTGGATGTCCATAACGTAACTTTGTGGTGGTGGCAACGCTGGCGAGTTGTTTTGTATTTTACGGTACCCCATCCAGGCCGTACTCCATTTGTGTTTTTTTTGATAACTTTGAACACATGTTGCGTCTATGTTTCCCCTCGTGAGTCCAATCTGTCCACCTCCTATGACACAATCGTCCAAACTGCTCACGTTTTTTTATTCCGCGACGCCCCGTAACGTTTTTTTGTAGTACTAAGTAGTTTTCCATTACCTAAACATGTCACCCTAACATCCCCATACCCCAATATATTACCTATACCATACAAAAAATAACATTTTCATACATTTAGTTTGAGTGGATCAAACAGCGAATAAAAATATATTTTTCCAGATTTTGAGGTATTTTGTTTTTTAATCGAGTTTATTTGTGGCAGTCTCCAATCAACATATAAACTTCTTGGTACCAATGCAATCCTCATCATATTCTCTTTACGGGAAAAGAAATGAAAATAGACCTTTTCATGGAAAATTTTACAGGAAAATGGGTTTGAACAGACGACGAAAATGGCGGGAAACGGCATTTTTCATATATTTTTTTTATTTTTTTTTCCGTAACTATTCCACCTACAACTTTGTTTTTTTTTTTAATGTGTGTATTTATTATGGTTCTTTACCCATGAATAATACCAGATTGTAAGGATAAATATTTTATAAGTAGTAACGAGATTAAATAAAACAACGCGATTTTTTTTAAGAATTTTGGCGGGAAAACTGTACATAAGCGGATATTATTTTTTTTCTCAAAAACTATACCACCTACGAATTTGGTTTTTCTTTTGATATGATTATTCAGATGTAATCTATACACCTGAATTGTTTCAGATGTTTAGGTTTACAGGTTTAAAAGTAGTTACGAGATTATTTATTACGTAAATTTCGATCGGTGAGTGTTTGCGCGGCAAAATGCATCGAGTGAAAGTTATTTTTTTTCATTTCATGATTTGAGTAACTTCTCGTTACCATAGAGTAATGCGGTTTTATTTTGTTGTATAGCCAATGATAGTAGCTTACTAACAACGTTTAAATAATAACGATCGGATAAATACAAGCTTCTCACTAAACCTTTTTTTTAGACCACCGGAATTCCAGCCGTAACAAAAACAGGGGTCAAATAAAAAAATCTATAAAAAAAAAGTTATCAATCCTTATCCTTTTATTTTCTTTTAACATCGTTATTGACTTATTGCCTATACAAATGCAAAATTACAGCTTTCTAGGTTAATTACTTTAGAAGTAGTTACGAGATTATTTTTAAATGACATAAATCTATACAAAATTTTGGCGCCAAAATGTAATTTGAGCTGGTTTCAGATTTCATATCAATTTTAACATACTTTCTGTTATATCAGAATATTATGGATTTTTTCTCGCATAGCCAAGGATCCATCCTCACGAAAACCGTTTGAATTATGAAAATCGAACTTACGCAGATTTTATGGTGAATATGTAAACACGACTATTGACCGCTAACCGGCAGGCCGGTTGGGACACATAAGGGAAATCCGGCAGACCGGAGGATACGCCTCTAAGGATATATTAGTATAAACCATAGACATAAAATATGATCAAAAATAACGAAATTGGCGTCCAATGGAGTACGCCCATAGTAATCTGCTTTGCTTGCATACTAGGGATGTGACATTCAACATAAAAAAATCGATTATGAATTAATTTAAACGATAATTTCCTAATTTTTTTAATTATTTCCAATATAAACGCCAAAAATTGTATTAAAAGTTAAAATAAACAACTAGTATAAGACAAACGAGATATGAGAATTACAACCAACACAAATTAAGGTTTAAAAAATTAAAATTGACCACCAAACAAGTATTCTAATTAAAAAAATATAAATCCAATAGGTCAGTATGTATATGTAGTGGTCAAATTACTTAGTGATTAATGTATTTTAACTAAATTCTAACTGTAGGCTCTTACTTCATTATTTTCAATACTACTAATGATACCAGAGTATTTCCTTTCCATGTGCTGTTTTAAATTGGTATCACTACAGGTTTTAAAATATTAGGACAATGTTTACTTTTAGCTTCACTATATTTACAGTTAACATAAAAATATTGACACCAACTAGTTATAGCTCTTTTGGTCGCTGAAATTTCTATAATAAGGACTTTTTACACTTAACTAAACCACTTAACATTATTTGTCACGTAAAACTTTCTAGACAAGGAATAAAAATTGTCGTTTGAAAATGAAGTTTCAGCAATGATATAACAAACGGGCGAATATCGGTAAAACAGTACTATTCGTTGACTAACGCCATCTAGTGAATGTTTGATTGTGTAACTAAATTGTTTTAAAAGCATAAGAAGGATGCCATTGTAGTAGAACTTATGACGCACAGGTGGCGATACCTAATAGTAAATCGCAGACTTAAATAATGTTTGGTGTGGCAGATGATTTATCGATTTTCAAAAAAAAAAAATTATTCTTTTACCTGCCATATTAAAATCGGTTATGACAATCACTTTTTGTTGTAAAAAAATCGATGGTAATAAGTTATTTTATAGATCGATTATTTTTTCACCTCCCTATTGCATACTACAGTGCACTTGTCAGTGTTGGGAGTGTAGGTATTGTATTGTACCATTTCTGTGCCTGCGCCGTCAGGCGTCAAGTGTTAGTTTGTTTTGTTGTTTCTAAAACAACTTAAATATGGTAAGTCCGCGTTGAATAGAATAAACCTACCTTCGAAATGATATTCCAATTGTTAATTAACTAAGTGCTAAATTTTTGAGGTTATTCGTTTGTCACCCGAACGAGACATAAGTTGTTAAGTTTCGTATTTTTATTAGAAGTAGTATAGTATTTCACTTTGAATGATCTATCGTGAATATCTAGTTTCTACTCTAAAATTTAGATTGAATTGATTAAAGACTTGCATAACTTTGTTCTAACTTGCCCTATGTTTTCAGGGGAAACAACGTAAAACGAGGAAGATAGTGGAAAAAAGGTTTGCCCAGATGAAGAAAATGATTAGCCCCAGTGACAACAGGATAAAGCAAAGCGAAAGAGCCGAGCCAAAAAAGAAAAAGAAACCAGATCCACATGAGTTGAAAATACGTGAAGCTCCACAGGCTAGTTCGGCGCTATTTTTTCAATATAACACACAGCTAGGTCCACCTTACCACATTCTCATTGACACGAATTTTGTTAACTTTTCAATAAAAAATAAGCTAGACATTATTCAAAACATGATGGATTGCTTGTATGCCAAATGTATACCATACATCACAGACTGTGTTTTAGGCGAGTTGGAAAAATTGGGGCGGAAGTATAGAGTAGCATTAAGAATTATCAAAGACCCTCGTTTTGAAAGGATCTCCTGTATGCACAAAGGTACTTATGCAGACGATTGTATAGTTCAAAGAGTAACACAACATAAATGTTATATTGTTGCAACAAATGATAAAGACTTGAAAAGAAGAATTAGAAAGATACCTGGTGTGCCTATCATGTATGTCGCTGAACATAAGTATACTATTGAGAGAATGCCTGATGCTTATGGTGCTCCCAAAGGAGCCATTTAGTAGTTTTAGTTTTGTATTATATAAATGTGTTAAACAAGTATGTAGTTTTATTTTGTGTTTATTTTGATTATTAAATATATCATTTAATTTTATTATATTTGAGGGATATCTGCTCTGGGATCTGTCACCATTTCATCCACCATGAGTTTGCATATATTTCAACCAAGTTTCCTATTGCCATGTATGAAAGACTGGAAAAGACAGATTATCAGAGATTGTGGATTGCAAAAAATATACTTGGATTTGATTCTACTTAATTTTAGTTATTCCAGGTTAAACAGAACAATATCTACGTCCGCATCACTTAGCTTAAGGTAGATAAAGGTCAAAAGCTAGACTGAGCTATACAAATAAATAAATCCTCTTCACCAGTTAATTGTGGACCTAGAACCAATCTCTGTTACTAGCAAAATGTCATCAGCAAACATTATATTCCACACTGGACGAGACAAAATATTCCAGAAGAGGGGAGCCTCTTCTGGGATGTCCAACGTGTAGCATTAATTTTAATCAAGCTGGAGAGCCCTTGGTGGAAGTCTACAGCTACACTGAATCTAGAGGTAGTTGTCTAAAAGTATTAATTTTTGCCCCAGCCAAGAAACCACTTACATGATAGATCGTACATATATCATACCTCTCCAAGGCTACAAGAACTCAACATACACAGGCTTGAGAATTTGTATTTCCATTATGTATGTAGCAAAGCTGGTTTAGCTTAAACCAACAGCGAGATTCAAACCTGCAAACGTATTCCCCTGGGGCGACACATGATTTGCCTATTTGAACTGCTGTAGTACTGTAGGCACATGGATTTTTTATAAAGGAGTAAAGATAGTATTTCACACCAACATGAATAATGGTATGCTGCTCATGGCTCAGATGCATTAAATGTACCTTTTGCAAAATGTACCCCATACAGAAAACACCTTTTTTCTACATTATTCTTTTACAGTGTTTCAGGTAATGAACTGTATATCATCTAAAAATAAAATCATAAAACACAATTAGGTAAAATAATGACATATGGGGAAGTCTTTCTGCTTTCAGAGTGATTTCTAAAAAACTTTCATCAGAAAATAGTTGATTTATTTTTGAAAACCATTTTAATGATAAGTATAGTGTGGTTTTAGATAGATTGATTGAATTAGTGTGTAAAAGTTAAAAAAATTACTACTTGTAGCATTACATACTACTAAGAGCTTCCATGCTTTGGAGGATGCTAAGCCGTCAGGCACATTTACTATCTTAGGTTGGCAGTCATTAAGACAAGCACTTAATGGTGTATTCCGGCAGTTGTCTTTGAGTCATTCATCATTTTAGGTTAGCCTGAACAAAATCTTCGACCATAGCGTTACTTACGATCAGGTGACAGAAGTCAAAGGCGAGCCATCAGCAAATAAAGAAATTTTAAGGGTTGTTGTATATATTCCTATTAGATGTCATAACTGACAACTTAACGAAATTATTCATAAAATAAGGAACATATATAATATTTTATTATAATTACTAAGTTTACTAAAGGCATAAGTACTAGATTTTTTCATTAGCATGAGTTGTGTCCTTGCGGATATTGCATAGAATTACATTAGTTATATTATGTTGATGAATTCTACTTGGAAATCAAAAAAAAATGGCATTTTTAATTTAACCTAAGGGTTCTATTTAAAAAAAGATGGGAATCTATAATTTCGGTAACCATATCAATCATGCCTTTATTTTATCAACAAATACCTAAACTATTAATGGTTGGCGTATACCTACTGACTCCTGGAAAGTACGACTATCCAATTTGACTATAAGAAAGTACCATCATATCGACATCCCCACAACTCAAAAA
The DNA here is from genome assembly GCA_963890685.1 of Plagodis pulveraria. Classification (NCBI taxonomy): domain Eukaryota; kingdom Metazoa; phylum Arthropoda; class Insecta; order Lepidoptera; family Geometridae; genus Plagodis; species Plagodis pulveraria. The sequence continues at coordinate 10,834,757 of OY982958.1, read as the reverse complement.
GCTGTCTTTGTATTTATACATTGTATTAGTATTGCTTCGACTTGGGGCAATCTTGCAAGAAGTTGGGAGAATGAGGCGTGGCGATGTTGATACTGTGCTGAGGCGATGTCTGCATTGACCTAATGTAGTTTTGAAGCTGTGATGATGAAAACCAACTAACATTTTTTTTCTGCTGTGTTATTACTTATTTGGCTATAGGCATTTGATATGAACAATGACACCTTTATTTCTTACTTGCTATATAAATATTTTTGATGAAAATAATAATAATACTGTACTGAAATATAATATTACTAATACTTAACATGTTCATAGGACTCCAATTGCAAAAATGTAAGGGTTGTAGCTAACCAGACATGCATTTGACAAATGACCTACCAACAAGTATTTGAAACGGGAGAAGAAAAGATTAAAACACTATACAGTATTGTTATGCATAATTTAATCTTGCAATATTTACATAAACTCCTGCTTAGCTAATAAGATAAATGAATTGAAAAATAGAACACAGCCACATGTGGGACTTGAACCCGCAACATGACTGATTCCTAAGGCCAGAACTGGCCCTAACCAAGACATACAGCAAGCGTGCCATGATTTTATAATACTGGAAATATCCCTATTTATAAATTTTCGTACTTCTACAGTCTTCAGACCAACTATTCTGGTGCCCATTATTCACTTATTTTTTTCTAAATAGTAGAGTTATGTGCACTTGGAGAGCCAACAACGTCGATTATCTCCCCGGTAGGCTTGGTTTCGCTGTCTGTAGAAGTGTTGCATATTGAAGCCGGTATTGTCAGCGTCTGAAATTGATGACATATTGATATTAGGAGACTAATTACTTAGCATTCCGTGGATTCACTGTGGGGGTGCCGGGTCCATCGCGTTGCAGAGGAAGAGGCTCAAGTCACACTGCCTGGAACTTGTAAACCAAGGAGTAGGGTCAAGGGACCCCTTTACGATGTAATCAATGCTCTTCTCCACCCTTACGTAACCAAATTTGGTAAGATGGTATACTAATGTCGCCTTGGATACACATTCTAGGATGGAAATTACGATTGATCTTGACAGGTGAAGGTTTGGTTATAAAGGGATTTCGCTGGTATACTCTGTGCTTGCTGGTTTCCCGTGTCGGCATAGAATGTCACCCCCCCATTGCTATTGCCCTGTGGGTGTCGTAAGAGGCGCCTAATTACAATACCGGAAGCTGGAGGCACTGATATCTTAAACTGCGATTCCTAAGACACCTGCCAAGCGTGAGCCTTTGACCACTATTTCACCTGATGGTAAGTGATGATGTGGTCGAAGATGTTGTTCAGGCTAATCTAGAAGTACTGGCTCTCAAGGACAGCTGCCGGAACACACCGTTAGGTGCTTGGCGACAGATTTTCTAGGGTGAAGCACGGAAACGCTCAGTAGTAATGTCACTAGCGGTCACCCATCCAACTCATGACCGCGCGCGACGTTGCTTAATTTTGCTGATCGGTTGAGAACAACTAAGTAAACTTTGCTACGAGCACTTCAAAACGTGATGTTACTAACTCTTTAATTTTGAAACGGCTCGACCGATTTGGATGAAACTTGGAATATGTATAGTTTAGGGCCTGAATTAACACATAAGATACTTTCATAATCATCAGCATCACTTTCTACGTGGCCGAAACCGCGGGGCGCAGCTAGTTTTATCATAAAGACTGACGTGGGTTTTATACATTTTAGTAAATAATGCGCGTATTACTCGTGGGGTGCCGGGCTAGAATGTCATCCCCCGCCATCTCTACCCGAGGGTGTCGCAAGAGGCGACTAATGGTAACACACCAGAAGATGGGAAGCGGCACTTTCTGAGGAACTGATATATCACATTGCGAACTGCAAGCCGCCTGCCAAGCGTGGGAATTATGGCATACCCCTCTATTGGGGGAGGCTGTGTTCAGCCGTGGCAGGGGATACAGTAAATAATACGGGGTAACTCACGTGAATATGTCATATAGCTTCGGCTTTAGTGGCGTATAATGCAAGACGCCATTGCGGTAATCCCGAGCTCTCCTTGACAAAGATCACTGGATGTATTTGAAACTATAGTTGGAGCCATCTGACTTATTCACGTGAGTTAATAATATTATAATGTAACATAGTTTATTTCCTATCCATAACTGAGGAGGGGTCGGTTTAATATGTCTTACGCTAGTTTTTTGCTTATAGCCTTTACTCGTTATATCACTTATTGGTAAGTGCTGACGATGTCTAGTATGTTAAATACACTGTAAATTTTATGATAAGCCGACGATGAAGCAGTTCTCAAAGGCTCCAGGTTCGTATGGGTAATCGCAGAATGTTAGTATCAGGCGGGTTCCTTGTTAGCTACTCCAAAATTATTTATATGAAGACAAAAAACAACTATTGACTATCTGCACCAAAATAAGCAACGTCGAATAATTGGTACACATATCCATTTTGTGAGTGTAAGTAGATAAAATAATGACAGATATTTATGATTGTGTATGGATTTTTCTTATGTTGTTAGTTTCTATTTTGATTGCTATATCTTTCCCACTTCGCGTAGAAGAGTTAGAAATCAATGCTTCAGGTAAAAAATAGGTTTCGTATATTTTTATATAGCTTCTTAGCGTTACGAGCAGCAAAACCGAAGACATCTAAACACCCAACAAGCATTTAGGAAACGGTTTATTAGTACGAATTTACGAGCTATCTAAGTGTGCAGGCGGGGACAAGAAGTTATAGTGCAGACTGACCTTTCCAGGGTTGAGAGCTTCATACTGATGTCTTAGCGCTTGCAGTTCAAACTCGCAAGACGCGAGCGCATTCTTCAAATCCAGTGCCAGGGCTAGATCAGAACGTAGCTCATTGAAGTGTTTGCATATCGCTTCAGTAGGTGTCGGCGCTATGTCTGTAATGGCATAGATTCTGAATTAGTGATTTATGCTAGGATGACATACTTATGGGTATATGTAGTTATTCTATGGACATACTTAAAATAATCAGAAATTTATATCATTAGGTTTAAGTTTGTTATAATGACTCATATTTATCATATTATGAGCATAGATCCGCGTGCCCAAACTATGACAAATATCTAGCGTGTTAAGAGTGCGTGTAAGAGAATATAATTATTAACAATCATAAGTTGTGTCTGTAGGTAGCTTTGCATGATTTGACACAGTATACCTTACATATTACATAAATACCTATAAAACTGAAATTTGGTGACCCACATATCCAGACTAGAGTATACTCCTACGGGCTGCAAGTCAAACAACGTTTCTGGCTATACTATGATATTCTTAGACAATGTAGGGCGAGACCAAAAACCTATAAGGGCCGTCCATTAATCATGTGATGTTTATGTAGCATTCTGTAACCCTTCCCTCCCACTTGGTGATATGTGGTGAGATTTAAGACTAACACCCCGTCCTCACCCAAAATCACGTGAATTTTTAGTACCTACAAATAATCTTATAATTTATAGAATATTTTCTTTAAATAAAGGCATAAAGTATAGTCTAATTTTATTATGAATTCTTCGCGATGACTTCGTTCGTTGCCTTGCAACAGCGAGTCAAGGTGCGCCGCTAGACGCCGCTTTAAAAAAAATAGCCGTGAGTAGATAGTATAAATAAGTTAGTAATACACTTACCAATGCCCATAAGCCTAAGCTCCTGTTCAATAGCTTTGGTTTTCCGCTGTCCGACGCCGGGCGGCAGCTTCATTCGCTGCGACCGAAGCCACACACCCGTCGCACGCGCCTCCGGGAACTTTATGCCAGACCACTCCACCGTCTGCAAGTGAGTAGGATTATGTGAATGTATGTTTTACTTCGTAGACTCACTAAAACTCAAAGAGGGAGAGGAAGTCCCCCGAAAGCTGTGTTCAGCAGTGGACAATCCAGCTGATACAGTACAGTACTGTACACAATATCTGTTTCAATAGTTTCTCGAAAATTATCATATTCCACATCCAACTCTTCTTTTATTCCCCATTTGGCCAGGTTGCTTTTGCAACGACCAACTTGGGTACGGAGTCTGTTGAGCGTCTTCCAAATTGGCCACTGCAGTTCGTTACCAAGAGGCAGGTGTTCCACTGGGTATAATATAATTTGTGGGTGTGGGTTATTTTTTGTGCCAACGTAAAAGTCTCTCCTTTGTGCATCTACCAACCATGGAATATAAATACGAAATTAACGCCAGCAATTCGAATATCTGTGTGGTCTGTAAGCTGATAGGTAAGCCTTTGATCACAATCTCACCTGATGGTAAGTGATGATGTGGTCGAAGGTGTTAACAGGCTTAAACTAGAATTACTGGCTCTCAAGGACAGCTTCCGGAACACACCGTTAGGTGCTTGGCGACAGATTTTCTACTTAAGGTTGGTCGCTAGCGAGGCGGGCATTCGCAAAATGCCCTTCCACCATGCGGTGAAGCTCTAGCCCGCGGCAGGATTCCAACCATGGACCTGCTGCGCGGCAGTCCATAGCCAATGCCACTGAGCCATCCTTGCTTATTAATATTCAAATAATGGTACTTACAACAGTTTCTGGAGCACGTATAGGCTTCTGCTGTGCCGCCACTTTCTTCTTGTGTAGTTTCTTGTCATGCCTCCTAGCTAAGTTAGTGGTAGAACTCGACGTCACATTCCCAGTATCCGTGTTGTTGTTCACATGATGCGCTGGCGGTGCATTGCTGCTGTCCGCACGAGATATAAGCTTCTGAAGATCTTGAGTCTTCCGTTCTCGTTCCCGCTTCCGAGCTTCTATCTTCTTCAGTTCAGCAAGCAACATTTGTTCTTCTTCAATCTAGAAACAATAAAAACATTTTAATGTATTAAATTCTAATGTGTATACAATGGGGTGTTAGAATTGCACTCAGCAATATCTTCGCGTGGGAGTAGTAACAGGCAACCAAGGGTAAAACACCAGAAGGTGGGCGCAGTGGCGCCTTCTAATAGTGTTGCACAGCGGACAGTCTACCGCCTATCTGGTGGCGGGGTGCGAACTTACCTTAGACGCTCGGTAACTAACTCAGCAGCGACTAACCCCGTATTTTATAGCTTAATTACTTTGCGATAGTGTTGACCATAAATATTATTTTAATTACACTGGTATTCGTATTAAAATCTTGCAGTGCTTAAATTTGGCAAGAGAGTAATCAGATTATTTGCTTAATATATTTAAATTGTAATATTTTTATTTTTGCAATAACGCATGATTATCAGAGCTCCATCCTCATACGATGGTTAAAGAACGTGAGGGAAAATTAGAGTTATGAGTCATTGTTATGTTAGCTCAGTCGGTTAGTGCATACCCCGGCTATAGGGGTAAATGACGCGGTTTCGAATCTCGCACATGGCTATAATTATTCCTCTAATAAATTTGTAATTTTGTAATATTTAAATTGCTTTCACTCCAGTGGTAATATATAGATTTCTTCGAAGGGGTCATATTTATTTCACAAACCTTGCTTAAGTGGTAGTACCACGCTGTAGCTCTTCAATCCCCCCCCCCCCCCCCAAAGGAATATGGCAGCACAGTTTAAAGAGACATTACTCCAGGAGGGTACCAGCCGCGAAAGCGCTGGAGAATCCCTCTCCGGGCATCCACCTCCAGGACCTGAACCTGAAGGTGGATGCTCGGGCTGCCCTGCGTATTCTGGAGGGGGCAAAACCGTGCTCAAATTATTATGCCTGTTTCTGCTGCTCGTGGCAAACGAAGCAGGCGGCTTAAGTCACACCACGCTAGCCGTGGACCGCCGGCCTTGCTCTTTTTAACCGAAACACAGATATGCTCTCCGACAGACACCTCATTCCTCACATACTTAGGGTACAAACTGGAGCATTCCTTTTTGCCGCGGGCGGGGGTGTGTCTTTACGTCAGAGAGGATATCTGTGCTCGTCGTCTCAGTAGCCTTGAAGGACGGGGCCTACCTGACATTTGGTTGCGCGTAGACTGCGATGACCATCCGCCAATCTACGCGTGCCTTTATAGGTCCCATAGCAACGGTAATGTCGAAATAGATCAGTTCATGGAGCACATACAGATGGCTACAGATTCCGTGCTTGTGCAGATCCCCACCGCAGAGATCGTGATACTTGGCGATTTCAACGCCCACCATATCGAATGGCTTGGTTCGCGCACCACCGATCATGCGGGGAGATCTGTTCACGACTTCGCTTTGGCATATGATCTTACACAACTGGTCACCTCGCCTACGCGTATCCCAGATGTGGATGACCATATACCTTCCCTGTTGGACCTTCTGCTGACCTCTCACCCGGACAACTACTCAGTATCCGTGAACGCTCCTCTCGGTTCGTCGGACCACTGCCTGATCCGGTGTTCAGTGCCGGTTACACGCCCAACTCGACCCCGTTTTGTAGGTTGTCGTCGCGTGTGGCACTATAGGTCTGCAGATTGGGACGGGATGCGGTCCTTTTTTGCATCCTACCCATGGGGGCAAGTTTGTTTCTTGCCGGATGATCCAGATGTCACTGCCGACTATGTTGCTGATGTAGTGCTTCAGGGCATGGAACTCTTTATTCCATATTCTGCAGTGCCCATCGCTGGCAGGTCCCAGCCCCGTACTTGTAAAATGGCCTCTGGCCAAAAACGAGAGTGTTACCAAGCTTGGGCCAACTCAGTGGCATCTAAGGATTTAAATACTTTAAATACCAGCGATCTCAAAAAGGAATATAATTTTGCCTCCAGGTCCTTCAAAAGAGTAATCGCAAGAGCGAAGTCGGAGCATATCGGCAGAATTGGCTAGAGATTAGCCCGCCTTCCTTCGGGAACACGTGCGTTCTGGTCTCTCGCCAGGGCTGTCCAGGGGAATTTTTGTCAGTCATTTCTACCGCCCCTGCACAGAGAGAATGACACACTGGCCCACACCGCAAAGGAGAAAGCCGATCTTCTGGACACTCTCTTTGCGTCAAACTCGACTTTGGATGACCAAGGGAAGTCACCACCGACTATACCACGGTGTGATACCTCGATGCCAGATATAAATTTCCGGCAAAGTGCTGTACATAAAGCACTGTTCTCCTTGGATATTCATAAGTCGAGTGGGCCTGATGGCATCTCTCCGATAGTGCTGCGGACTTGTGCTCCAGAATTGACTCCGGTTCTAACGCGTCTTTTCCGGCTATGCTACACATCAGGCGTTGTCCCAAAAACATGGAAGACGGCCTTGGTGCACCCGATCCCTAAAAAAGGTGACCACTCAGATCCGTCCAACTACCGCCCTATAGCCATAACGTCTTTGTTCTCCAAGATAATGGAATCCATTATCAACAACCAGCTCTTGCAGTATCTAGAGGAGCACCAGCTGATTAGCGATCGCCAGTACGGTTTTCGTCGCGGTCGCTCAGCTGGTGATCTTTTAGTATACCTTACGCATCGATGGGCGGAGGTGGTGGATTCCAAGGGTGAGGCGTTGGCGGCTAGTTTGGACAAAGCGAAGGCCTTTGATCGGGTGTGGCATAAAGCGCTTCTTTCGAAGCTTCCTTCCTATGGGCTTTCCGAGAAATTGTGCGAGTGTATCTCCAGTTTTTTGGCAGATCGGAGCATCAAGGTCGTTGTCGACGGTGCATGCTCCGACTTGAAGCCAATTAACGCTGGCGTTCCGCAAGGCTGTGTGCTATCTCCGACTCTATATCTCTTGCACATCAATGACATGCTGCAGCTCAGCGATATTTATTGTTATGCGGATGACAGTACCGGAGATGCCTCTTACACCGGCCGTGCTAAAATTTCTCGGGAAAACGTTGTGGAGAGTCGGAACAAACTTGTGTCTGAAGTCGAGACCATGTTGTCTAATGTTTCGAAGTGGGGCCGACTGAACTTAGTTCAATTTAACCCCAAGAAGACACAAGTTTGTGCATTCACCGCTAAATTATCCCCCTTTGTCGTATCCCTCCGTTTTGAAGACACTCCCCTTGCCCCATCAACTAGCATCGGAGTACTTGGCGTCGACATATCGAGCGTCGTTCAATTTCGCTGTCACTTGGAAGAGAAGGCTAACTTAGCCTCTAAAAAGCTTGGTGTGCTTGGAAAGGCGAGGCGGTACTTCACGTCGGCCCATCGCCTGCAACTTTATAAGGCTCAGGTTCGGCCTCACATGGAGTACTGCTCTCATCTCTGGGCGGGATCTCCCCAATACCAGCTTCTTCCATTTGACCGCATATAACGCAGAGCGACTCGAATCGTTGACGATCAAGTTCTCTCCGACCGGCTCGACCCTTTGGCACTACGTAGAGATGTTGGATCACTCTGCATCTTATACCGCATCTATCACGGGGAGTGTTCTGAGGAACTGTTCGATTTACTACTTGCAGCTCAATTTCGCCATCGGACTTCCCGACAAAGCATGTTTCATAAATTTCATGTCGACGTCTGAAAGTCCACAACTTTGCGATTTTCACGGCATTTTCTACCTCGCACTGCCACAATATGGAACCAGCTGCCAGGTGCAGTATTTCCGAACGGATACGACTTAGGGGCCTTCAAGAAGAGAGCATATTCCCTCCTCAAAGGCCGGCAACGCATCCTCGATACCTCTGGTGTTGCGGATGTTCGTGGGCGAGGGTGATCACTTACCACCAGGTGAGCCGCCTGCTCGTTTGCCCTCCTATACCATAACAAAAAAAAACGGATGTACCGAAACTATTAATTAATTTTGTATCATGGTAAGAGATCAAATTTTCAAATTTTTAGTGCACATAATTGTTCATCTCGAACGGTAATCGACACCGCGTCCCTGGTTTTATGCATTAGGTGCCTTAACCACTAGGCTATCAAGACTAGTTGGTGTGCCCGGAAATTTTGTGCTCTTATTTTGTAATTGTAACCGTCGTAAGGAACGGTGCGCTTATCAACCAGATTAGAGGAACGTATTGCTATGTTTAACTCACACACTCACCCTGCTATATTTTAAAATATGATTACAAGCTCTATCGCGTGCGTGCTAAGCGAAAATCACATTTAGGCCGTACAGACATAGGAAGAAAAATTGTGAACGCAAAGCGGTTTGACCAGATTTTTTAAAGATTTTAGCTTAGCATGCTATAGAGCTTGTATACATATTCAGGAACAATGTCAGAACATTAACATTAGTGTAGTACATACCTGCTCTTGTGTCCTATCGAAGAGCCTGCATAGCTGTTCCTTCCTCTTCCTTTCATGTTCCGCATCATAGTGATAAATTCTCTTCTCACCATTAACCATTGTCACTGTGTTTGACCATGGGTTTGTTTTCACCTGAAATAAGGAGATAATGCGCAAACATGTACAATATGATAATGCAAAGCTTACTGCCACTACGTATCGGGCCACTGGCTGCATTAATACTGCATAACTTAGTTTTAAACACATTTACTAACAACTGCTATGGATTGTGTGTCCGAAATGAATTATTTTATTTTTTTACTGTAAATTATACCATGTATAATGAGGAACCTGCCGATATTCCAAAAGAAATAGCTATATGATGTACTCCGACAAATCTTTTGAACATCACAATGTTATTATTTCAGAAGAAACAAAGAAAAAACCAATAAAAGAAAATATTGGGTGGACCCCACAATTGCATTTTTGAGGCAATGATTTACTTTGGAAAGTTTTCAAGCTTAATCACTTAATTGTGATGTAATGAACAGAAGCTTTGTAATTACTTTAAAATGCCCATAACTATATTCAACGATCTACCGGCAAAAGTTTCAGAGAGCATAAACCGGTTGTAAGTAGTGTAGTCAACATCCAAGAGACTGCAATTGTTTGGGTTATCGGACCCGACAAATATGAACAGCGCTATACAAACTAGTACGCGAGCGAGATCCGACACGGTGTTTTGTTGCAGCGCGGTGGCAAACCATCCGACATTTCTGGTTCCGATAATGAAACGGTGTCGGGTAAATGTGACCATTAGGAACCGGCTAGTACTCGTGTTATATTTACCGGAAAGATTCCGACGAGTTTCAGACTGTTTTGAAGTCCTTCGTCTGGGAGTCACGATAGCGCGAAGCGACGAGCACGTGACTGAGCGCGTAACTCAGGACTTCAAAAGAGTCCGAAACTGGTCGGAATCTTTCCGGTAAATATAACACGGGTCCTAGCCGGTGCCTAATAAGTTAAATGGTAACTTGATTAAATTATAACTGACCTTGCTCAATATAGCACATATGGCATAGTAACGTTCCTTCAGATCCTCTATGCTCCGATCTCTGAAAGCAGCACGGTCCCACCGGTCATGTATCACAATGAACCTGAGGTCGAACCTTTGGCACAAATCTATGAGGTGATCTGTCTCTGCCTGACTCCAATCTTCAGACTTGAGGTATTGATTGTATTCAGACTCAGAATATGAAGGTATTGACACTTGCTGTAATACAATAATAAAATAACTATAACATCATGGCTGCAAATGTAGGCCTATGTCATGTTTTTACACGACTGTTCAAAAATAGGAGAATAATGTTCCGGGTTCATATATGTATGTATGTATGTTTGTGAGATTCTTTATTCCACCATAACTTCTAAACGGCTTAACCGATTTTAATGAATGAGGTTTCATTAGATTCTATTCGTCTTGGTAAGGGACACTAAGTATATACATAAAAAGAATAATTAAAAAAAAACTGGTAGATTTTGGACGCCATTTTGTAAGACACATTTTTTTTCTTCAATACCCATCAATTGTTACATTAAAATGAAGAGATTTAAAAACTATTTCAAAAATATATATGATTTGCAGTTTTCATTTCAATATAGAACGGTAAAAAATCACTTGAAAATAAATACTTTGCATTTGGGTTTTTTACTTTTTTAATTATATTATACCTACTTGTATACTATATGTAATATGTTGTCATTTTTGCTAATAGGGTTCAAATGGAACAGTAAGTATACATAGTATAGTACCAGTAGAACTCTTAGGGCCTGTTTCAGAATGTTCAGGTAAGTCCCGGTTATACTACCCAGATCATAAAATAACTAAATCATAAAAATGACAGTTAACATGCAGCGCGTTTTAAGCTTTAACCGATGGATAGACTAAATCGATGACTGAAACGCAAAGATAGTGTTTCATTTATTAAATATGTTCTGGGTAGTATAACCGGAACTTAATCGAACATTCTGAAACAGGCCCTTCGTACGAGTTTCTCCGGGGTAGTACTACCACCGTACCTATTTCTAACGCCAAGCAGTACCTACACATTACTGTGTTCTGCTATGGAAAGGTGGGTTAGTAGGTAACTTGTGGTATGGGTGCCGGTGAATTTACAGGTGCATGAGACTTAACATTTTTATGTCTCAGGGTGATTGGCGCAGTACAGTTCGCCACATGTGACGAACGATATCTGTAATAGGTAGAGGTTACTGCTTAAACAATTGGGCCTCGTGCTTGTCAAAAAACGTGTACCCCGAGGGGGTTTTAAACATATGTTATGATGAATACTGTAGTTTGGATGGGTGTAATATTGATTATATGAGGTATATCTCAAGGCGCGTCTCCTGTCCATGTTTTTCGAAACATTGAGCAAAAACTTTTACACCAACCTTTGTTTCGCGTGACCGCGCAAGAGACGGGCTTTTAAAAACACGCACTATACATTTTACTAGCTCACGTAGCTTGCTCAGTGTTAGGTTCAAATGCCAGAGCAACAGTTAAAAACCGTTTTGCTTTACTGGTTCACTATTTATTCTATAGAGAACTTAAAAATCTTGACATACCTTGTTGAATTGTGCAAAAGGATATTCCTTAGCTTCATCAGAGGCTCGCTTCCAGTGATGGAACACAGCATTGTCTTTACGAGCTGGATTTGTGAATGGAGCCCAAACCCATTTCCGCACCTTGCGCATACCAAGCCTAGCTTTCTTCTGCTTGTATTCCTTGCCTGAAATATATGAATAACATAGGCTTACAATCAAACTTTCAGGCTATGTGCCTGAAATTACAAATATTGCTAACAAATTAAAATAAAAAAAACGGCTAGGTGCAATGTTGGATTTCGCACTCTTAGGGTTCATTGTGACAAAGTCAAAATCAATCATTCAATGGGGAAGAAACACAAGGCCATTCTTTTTAAGACCCAATGCAAAAAGGGGGGTGATAAAAGATTGACGTGTCTGTCTGTGGCATTGTATAGCTCCCAAACGAATGGATCGATTTTAATGCAGTTTTCTTTGTTTAAAAGATAACATGATTAAGATGGTTTTTAGATAACTAGCAATCTGTGAAGATGTATTTCAGGGGTTACTTAAAATTTTCAATTGAATACTTGTTAAATACCTCTTACCAATGTGTAACTAAGTATATTAAAAAAATATTACAATATTTGTTTGTTTTTCGTAAATGACAGGATAGCTTCGAAGAGGGGGTATTATTCAAGCATTTTTGTTGTTTAAATAATCACAATCTTATGCATGTGCAAATAGAATTTTCCTTTAGTGAAAATACAATTTCTATCCACAGTCAACCGCTCATACCATTATCAATACTTTTTAGATATTTACTCAAGTTATGATATTATTTTCTTGTCTGAATAATGCCCTAGATCAGTAGTTCCCAAAGTATGGGTTGCCAATGAATACTTTCACATGTTCTTGGCGAATATTTTTTGAAACCTAAATAAATTAAATTTGTATTTGGAATATACAAACAAATACGAAATTTTAATGTCGAGCGTTCATGAATTGAATAGAGGTCGTTAATGAGTTGAATTGAGGAGAGCCAGTATTATTGTGGGCCTCCAGAAACTTTTTTTTTTTAACAACTGCCTGCAATTTCCACTCAAGTCTATTGTAATAATAGGAAACAATTACCAAAAGTAGCACTTCTTGAATTTCAATATTAACGTTGTCTTAGTTTTTCGCGATTATTACACATAGTAATTAAACAACTTTAAACGGTTTAAATCGCGTTTATTTATCATTATTTTTGTCCCGACGTTTCAAACACTTTGCAGTGATCGTGGTCACGGGGTGACAAAATAATGATAAATATACGCGATTTAAACCGTTTAAAGTTGATTAATTACTGTGTTCAATATTAAAACTTTGGATTGGAACTAAATGTTTATTTTTCTTGTTTGAACAGTCCTTCATTAAGGTTGAACTGGCCGGTAACTTTTCCATACAAACGCCGTAGGGTGATCACTCCCTTATTTGAGGTTTTAGGTCCACAACTAAGCATGATATCGATTTAGCTCTTCATTATCTAGGCTTGTCTTGGCACCGATTTGTAAAAAAAATCTTCACATGATAGTTATAAGCCTCGAAACATCCCTGTAATATCACGAATTTTAGCGCATGTTTAGTCGTAAATAAACGACTTATAGAGCATGAAATCCCTAAAATTATTTATATAGAAGCATAGCTCAGTTCATGATCATTTTAGATAACATTTTGGAAAACAAATACATCCAGTAGTATAATCATAAACATCCTAGAGCCAAAGGTCGGCACACATAGTTTTACGCGCTAGTTTTTCGTTCAAAATATTGGGCATCTCATGTCAATACTTCCATTCCGCGGTGAGGGAAGCGGGCGGGCGGGTCTCATGCGCAGCACACTAATATATAATTAACAAAACGCACACTAGGTACCAAAAGTCACGTGCACCGCGCCGCGATCTTAGAACATAATATTATATTGTAGGAATGCCCTGTTGCTTTTTGGTGTGCACGTATGTATACACTACCAATATGTAGTGCCTATGCCTACTTACGTACTTATATATATATATGTAGATATATATATATATATATTTACATATGTTGGGAGTTGGGGACCGGATTTTCTTTCGCATTTGATTAGTTTGTTCGTGATAGTAAGTGTCGGACTCCATAATCCATATATATAGGTAAGTACTTGGGTAATATAAATACGTAACTATGTCTAGGTACTCACCTACTCTCACCTAAGTTAGTACCTAGTAGGTATTAGTCAATACGCAGGTCATGATAGCTATGGTGAGTACCTAATAATTTTAGCAACACTTAGACAATATAAAAAGCTGCATTTGGTTAGATATGGTATGGACGTAGGTAGTCCGCATTCTTTTTAGAATATAGTCTAAGCAGTAATATAACTTCGAGAAAGTACCTACCTAACACAAATTAGTAAAGGGTTAGAATTAGAAGCTCAATGGAAGAAACCTACCTATCTACGATATAATTATCATTTATCATATAGGCCTGCCTAGGCACGCAACTGTCAGCGATGTCAAATCGACATTCTCGGGCGCGCATTACATTGCATACCTATCTACATAGCTATAAGATCACAACAAATAATAAAGTTAGTACTATGTATCTACCTACGTAAATTAGTAGAATAAGTATGTATATTTGTAGTAGGTACTTATACCTAAGGTAGTACGAAAGTTTATATGGTAAACTTAGCGATGATTGTAGGCACTTACCTAATCAAAAATAACCTATGATTAGTTATTGATTTTTATTGGAAATAATTTAAATCAGTTACGGGTAGGTAGAGAATTTTTATTCCAAATGTGTTCTACCAGGATTGGTAGATCCATGATGCCATCGTACATTACCGCTTAGAGACAGATTTTGAAATCGGTACGACACACTCTCATCTCAAAGCTCGCTAGCCGGGCGAGCATTCGCAAAACAACCTTCCACCATGCGGTGAAGTTCATGCCCGCGGCTGGATTCGACCCATAGACCTGTTGCGCGGCAGTCCATTGCTAAGAGCCATCACTGCTTCCCGTTAAGTGTTTAGTGACAGAATTTCTACTTGAGGATGGTAGCTAGCCAAGCGAGCATTCGCAAAAATGCCCTTCTACCAAGCGGTGAATTTCAAGCCCGCGGCGGGATTCGAACCATAGACCTGCTGCGTGGCAGTCCAAAGCTAATGCCACTGGCCCATCACTGCTTCCCGTTAGGCGCTTACTGACAGATTTTCTGCAAAATGCCCTATGCCCTACCACCAAGCGGTGAAGCTCGAGCCCGCAGCGGGATTCGAACCATAAACATGCTGCGAGGCAGTCCATAGCTAATGCCACTGAGTTCAACGTTAGTTGCATGGTGACAGATTTTCTACTTGGGTAGCTATCCCGGCGAGCATTCGCAAAATGCTCTTTTTTTATGCCTGATAGGTTAGCCTTTGACCACTATCTCACCTGATGGTAAGTGATGATGTTGTCGAAGATGTTGTTCAGGCTAACCTAGATGTACTGGCTCTCAAGGACAGCTGCCGGAACACACCGTTAGGTGCTTGGCGACAGATTTTCTACTTGAGGGTGGTAGCTATACAGGCGGGCATTCGCAAAATGCCCTACCACCATGCTATAACGACTGCCATCCTAAGACCACAACCGGGACCAACGGCTTAACGTGCCCTCCGAAGCACGGAAGCGCTCAGTAGTATTGTCCTAGCGGTCACCCATCCAACTCATGACCGCGCGCGACGGTGCTAAACTTTGCTGATCGGTTGAGAACAGCTAAGTAAACTTCGCTACGAACTCTCCACCACGCGGTGAAGCTCAATATCGCGGCGGGATTCAAACTATGGACTTGATGCGCAGCAGTCCATAACCAATGCCACTGAGCCATCACTGCTTCCCTTTAGGTGCTTGGCGACCGATTTTTTACTTGAGGGTAGTAGCTATCCAGGCGGGCATTCGTATAATGCTCTTCTACCACGCGGTGAAGATTAAGCCCGCGACGGGATTCGAACCATGGACCTGCTGCGCGGAAGTCACCTATGCCACTGAGCCGTCACTGCTTTACAAAATATGTTGTAGTAAAAGCAGTTACTTGCTAATTATGTAATAAATAATTATTGTAGGTAAATATTTACTACATCAATATGAAAAGAACAAACTAATACATATACTATGTACCTACAAATCATTGTACCTACTTACTAAATATTTACCTACTATAGGTGAAATAACATCAGTATGTTATTATAAAACGAACGAAAATTATAACAACAGGTACCTACTGTCCGAACCAAAATGTATTCCTCTGTGAATATATAATATTATTTTATAAGAAATACCTACACACGTCGTGACGTAGCTTGAGACACTATCTCCGTCCGTCGTCAAACATCGTAATTCGTTCGGCATGGTTCGGCTTTCATTGATATATCGCAAACAAGTGTGCGTAATTAGCGTAGATACAATACGGGTGTGTGATGCGCGATCACTATCTTCGTACTACTCATCACGGAGTCTTACCCTTTCCCACAAAGGTATAGGTGAAATAGCATGCTTTGTTGCCTCGCCCGCTGATAAGTTCGAGCCGCCGGCAAGTGCATCCTTAATATGCTGTACTGTATCAGCCGGATCATCCACTGCTGAACACAGCCTTCCCTAATTAAGGGGGTATTTGCCATAATCCCCACGCTTGGTAGGCGGCTTGGGGATCGCAGTGTGAGATAGTAGTTCTTTAGAAGGCGCTGCAGCCCCCCTCCTTCCAGAATTTTTCCCTTAGTCACCTCTTACGACACCCACGGGATGTTATGGGGAGGTGCAATTCTAACCCGGCAACCCACGGGGATCATTCATATAGCTGTGCCCCTTTTCCCTCATAAAAACCAAGAGATAAGTCTACTAGGACCTAATGAAATTATTTTTTCAAGCTTTTTGTACAGTACCTACATCATTATTATCTTTATTATAATGCCATTTAATTATTTTTTTACTTAAGATATTTCAAGTTTAGAAGATTATATGTTGTAAACCATTTAAAGATCATAACACATGATTTACTTGAATAAGTTCTCTATCTTTTCGACCTGTTAAAGAAAATATGTGACTACTAAGTTTCGTGTTTGTAATACCCCCATATCAAAAATGGTCTATAATTTACAATGTCCATCATCACCATTTCTTTAAAGTATTATGTTAGCACAAAAGTTATATTCATACTCTATTCATTTAGTTGTACATGATACTACCCCATATTATATGATGGTGGAAAGTCTTTTTTCCCCTACCTTTTACCTTGTTGGTAAATCTTATGTAATGGTAGTAAAATATTTGAATTGAATTTCCAGTCACATTTTCATCCTTGGGTCAACATTCTATACAATATACCTAAATTTCAAGCTTATACCTCATTCAATTTTTATAGTATAGCAGTTACTGTTATGCTATTAATCAATTTATGAATTTTAAGATTGGTCAACCATGACCCAAACAATAAAAGTAACCAATTGTCATTAAAAAAGTGTTAAGTATGGACCTATATGGAAAGTTTTATACCAACACAAAATTTACCAAACAACCTTTAATTTTCCATATATATTCTAAATTACTTTTCAGTTGTGTTCTGACATTTGGCAGGTTTTTCATATACCTTTTTTAGACTTTGTATTGTAACCATACCAAATTTGACAATAGTATGCATAAAAATGTTTTAGAATACAGTATATACTACTAATTATGTTATTTTGTAGAGCTTAAGCAAAACTTTGGTTAACCAACATTTGTAAATAGAGTTTATATATATATATAACAACAATTTAGATGGGAACTTTAAAATTGTTTGTATTCATTATTATTTATTAGACAATGTGCAATATTAACCAAAGCGCATTGAAGATAATTATAACAATAGAAATGGACAATATTGTCCACTGCGGATACTAAGAGGTCACAGGCCAATTTCACTAAACAAGTGTATTTTTTTTTATGCTGATAGGTAAGCCTTTTACCATATTTTCAGCTGATGGTAAGTGATGATGTGGTCAAAGGTGTTAACAGGCTTAACCTAGAATTACTGGCTCTCAAGGACAGCTGCTGAAACACACCGTTAAGTGCTTGGCGACAGATTTTCTACTTGAGAGTGGTCGCTAGCCTGGCAGGCATTTGCGAAATTCCCTTCCACCATGCTGAAGCTAAAGCCCGCGGCGGGATTCGAACCATGGACCTGCTGCGTAGCAGTCCATAGCGAATGCCACTGAGCCACCACTGCTTCGAAAATGTAAATATCTTTCAGTCTAACAATACACACATACACCCCTCCACTAAGCATGTCTATTCAAATATGTGTACATGCAGCAATTTTACTGTGTACTCGGGCACATTCGTGCAGATTGCACACACCACAACGACTGCAAAACCAATGATATTGGCATGGTTGCCTGTATATACTATTTTGCCTGTAGGGGTAAAAACATAGGCAGGGTGTGCATTTTTAGATTCAACATACTCTATAACTATACAAACATCACTTCAGTCTCTGCAAGCAACAAAATATCATAGACCTATGTTATCATAGATGTCCAATGATGTTGCAGTATTTAAAATTTGACATTATATTGACTTTTATGTAATTTGACATCAGGGGGCGATCACGTATCTTCTGTAGCAATGAACTGCTGATTGCAACAATCAAAAATGACAGTTTTGACCGATTTTGACAAAAGTCAAAAGACAGATAGGTAACAGACCTTCATGCGCCCAAACGTTAGTCACCGACAGTTTTTTTTTTCTTTTATACCTGAGACGATAACTGGCATATACTTTGGTCGAATTTAAAATTTCGTACCATCCGTTCTACTAAGGAGTTTGCATTAACATAGCATATATACAGGTTGTACTCCCATGGTCAGTATTTCCTTTTATTTCATATTATTATTATTCTAAAATCTAATTAAAACAAAATTTAATATTTTTGGCATTTATTTTAAAATAAAAGTAGTAACTTCTTCTTCCTCCCTTAACACAAATTAGCCCAATATATATCTTCCGCCACTCCGCTTTAATTTTAGTGTGTAATGGCCAATGGGTATCTATACTTTGGATACTACAACATGTTTTATATGATTGATTGTAAAATAAAACCAAATGTCATAAAAAATATCTGTAAAGCGACTATGATGTTTTTAAAAATGATTTTATCCGCAGAGCGTAGTAGCATGCGCTATTAAAATTGAAGCTGAGTGGAGGAAGATATATTTTGGGCTAATTTGTGTTAAGTGAGGAAGAAGAAATTGTATTTTAAAATAAAAGCCAATAGAAACTTAAATTTTGCTTTAATTCGATTTAATAATAATAATAATAATATGAAATAAAAGGAAATACTGACCATGGGAGTACAACCTGTATAAATACTATGTTATTACAAATGCTATATATTTGAAAATTTTTTTTCTACCTTGCCCCTAGAAGCCACTAAGTCATTGGATTCTTGTCCCAATGTAGCAGAAACTATGTTAAAAAATAATTTTCCAAGCAAATCACCGGACTTTTCTTTCAGACACACCACAAGATTTGAAATTATAAAAACATTTCAAAGTTTAAACATAAAGAGTACTGAAGACTTGTGGGGTATGTCAGTAAAAGTGGTAGAGTCTATAATTTACATTATTGCACCATATTTAGAAACAATATTCAATCTTTGTGTCGATAGTGGAAACTTCCCCGATTTAATGAAACAAAGTAAAATCACTCCAATTTTAAAGTCGGGGTCTACATCTGACCCTTGCAATTATAGACCTATTTCCATCTTACCTGTTCTGAGTAAAGTATTCGAAAAAATTATGCTCAAACAACTACTATCCCATTTTAACAAGCATAATTTATTAAATGAGAATCAGTTTGGTTTCACCAAGAGCAAATCCACAACAGATGCAGGTGTTCAATTGATGTCGCATATACTGGAAGCCTGGGAGAGTTCACATGATGCTATTGGCGTATTTTGTGATCTTTCCAAGGCATTCGACTGTGTAGAGCACTGCACTCTGATTCGTAAACTTTCCCACTATGGTATTCGTGGGAAAGCTCTGAATCTTATAGAGTCATATCTGTCAGACAGGCTACAGAGGGTTGGAATAAATGGCAATACTTCTTCCGGGTCATTGGTAAAAATGGGAGTACCACAGGGATCAATTTTGGGACCTTTTCTGTTTCTAACATATATTAATGATCTGCCTTGCATGGTCAAAGATTTCTGCGATATTGTTTTATTCGCAGATGATACCTCTCTGATTTTTAAAGTAGATAGGAAAGACAGTGAACTGACGCATGTAAATAATGTATTATCTAAGATTTGTAAATGGTTTGCCGCTAATAATCTTCTCCTAAATTCAAAAAAGACGAAATGTTTAAAGTTTTCTTTACCAAATGTTCCTTATGTTGAACCAAACATAAAGCTTGGCCCAGATAAACTCCCTATTGACAAAGCGACAGTCTTCCTGGGAATCAAAATGGATTCCACTTTACAATGGGATCCACATATACATGATCTCTCCGGAAGACTTAGTTCTGCTGCATATGCAGTTCTTAGGATAAGACAGTTAACAGACGTAGCTACTGCTCGGCTAGTTTATTTCGCGTACTTCCACAGTATTATGTCGTATGGCGTATTGCTGTGGGGAACTGCTGCTGAGATAGAGACAATCTTTATCATACAAAAGCGTGCAATTCGAGCCATATATAAAATGGGTCCTAGGGAATCTGTGAGGGATCTTTTTAAAGAAATTGATATTTTAACTTTACCAAGTCTGTATATATTTGAAAATATTATGTATGTTCGTAAAAATTTGAGTAAATTTAAATTAAACAGTGACAATCACGATTACAATACTAGGAATAAAGATAAAATAGTGGTGCCAGGTTTTAGATTAGCAAAGACAAATAAAAGGTCCTTCTTAGGTAATTGTGTGCGGTTTTATAATAAAGTTCCCAAACATATTACAACGCTCACAGAAGGGAAATTCAAGTTGCATGTGAAAAACATATTGATTAAAAAATCCTACTACACAGTTTCTGATTACATAAACGACAAAAATGCCTGGACAATTCCGCCTCCGCCAAGCTATTGCCTGTCACCTACATAATTTAAACAAATATTGTAATAACTCTATTATATAGTATGTATGTAACACATTGTTAAAAGATGTTTAAAAGAATGGCCCCGAGTTTCTTGCCCGTTCTTCTCGCAGTGGCTCTATACAATTTATTTGCTGAACGTGGCAGTACAATGTAGAATATTTCAATACTAAAATTTGTAATTGACCTTCATAAGAGCGTCGTAGACGCCTAAATTGAATAAATGATTTTGACTTTGACTTTGACTTTGCTAGTTATCGTCTTAGGTATAAAAGAAAACAAACAGTTGGCGACTAACGATTGGGCGCATGAAGGTCTGTTACCTATCTGTCTTTTGACTTTTCATTTCATTGCCACAAACTGTCATTTTTGATTGTTGCAATCAGCAATTCATTGCTACAGAAGATACGTGATTGCCCCGCAGGCCAACAGCAGGGGGCCGTTCCATGCCTCAGGGTGTAGTTGTTGAGTTGTTTTATCTTACTACAAGGTTTGGAACAACTCAGTTGTTTTATAACCTCAAATATAGATTTTTGATAGAAAAATATATAGACGATTTATGATGTTTGAAAAGCAATAACTACCGTTACATGCAAAATACAAAAGCGTGCCTAAAATTCTCTCATCAACAAATGTCGAGATCATTTCAGTAAAAGATGCAACCTTTTAACAACCAATATTGATAGTAAAAAAGTTTGCAACCTTCAAAGGTTCAGACCGATCAAGTTGTGACAACCAAATGAAAAGTTGCACTCCGAGTGCGTTCTAACCAAGGTTCTGAATGCCCCCCTGTAGGACAAATGGAAAAAACTGCATATGTGCAGATATATAGCTCTAACTAAAAAAAAAATATGGCCATTATGCTACAACTAATAATGCATACTATTTCTATGTCCATGCTGCTGTCATCAAAAGAGTCCACACCAAGGACAAGACGACAGACATCCAACAAAAGTAAAATCTGTTATTAGGTTTGTAATTTTACAACATATAAAAAAATTATATTATTAGTTATCTCCTATACTAGGCTACTAGTTTCTTTACAGAAGAGATAGATCTAATAGAGACCGTTTACTCTTATGACAGCTGTCAAATTAAAATGGGTTTATCTAGCAAGTTATTGATCTTAGACCACTAGTTTCTAGTGTAATAGTGACAGTTTACATAGAAAACTATTTTGAGGATGATAACTCTCAATATTAAAATCTCAGTCACTATTGATTATCGCCATTTTGAAGCAACGACTGCCAAGCCGCAGGTCCATGGTTCAATCCTCACCGCTCAAGGCTAAAATGGGATGGCATAGCGCGGTCCAGAATTTCCTACTGCTAAGGGCACATCCGAGACACAGCTCAAACCCCAGTAGTAGCAGCAAAACAGGTTTGTACTTCATCCAAGCGAACCTGCAACACTCTAAAGTAGCAACAGTAGAGCTTCTTAAGGCTGCAAAGGACAAGGGTATTTCTGTCGCCTTGATACAAGAACCCGATGTAGGGAACACAGACGTGGTGAAACAGTACCCGGGAACGCAAATTATCCAATGCACCCTTAATAGGAAAATACCGTTAAAAGCTGCTGTAATAGTATTTGGTGACAAGCTGGAGGTAATTCACGACCCCCAGCTTGTAACTGAGACGGAAGCAGCAGTTTTGCTGGTAAATAAAGACCTAAAACTTGGAGTCGTTTCTGTTTACTACGAAGGGGATCAAGACATCGAGCCGTATATAGAGAGGACTAAGGCATTCTGCAGAAAACTGGCAACGAAAGACATCACAGTCGCCGGAGACATCAATGCTTGGAGCCACTGGTGGGGAAGTGAGATAGAAAACCAGAGAGGAAAAGCCTACAGCGCGTTCCTTAATGAAATAGGCTATCAGATTCTCAACAATGGAGATGAACCTACCTTTGCAACCTACAGGAGAGGCAGAGCGTGTACAAGCAGAGTTGATGTATCCGCTTGCAGCGCTCCGCTCTTGGGAAAAATCAAAGACTGGCAAGTAGACAGAAGTATCACAACGTCGGATCACAACAGCATCATCTTCACTTTTATAATTTAAGTACTGGGTCAGGTCCAGAAAGAGGAATCATAGTAGCTGTAACACAGGGAATCCTAGCACAGCTACTAACGACCCTACTAGTGTTTATTTTGGCATTATTTTTGTTAACACTTGTGTAACATTTAATTGAAAAATAAATATTAAAAAAATATATTTATACATATATTATATTAAATAAGATTGTTTAATGCAATTGCCAAGACAATCTACTAAGATTTTTAATACTGGTATGGTCACTAAAGATGTTGTTAGGTTAGCTAATTACATAATAATTTAAGACAAAAGGTCCCTCAAGTAGGAACTGAATAAATTAACCAACTTGGTATTACATGGATCACACAAGTTTTTATGGTAGAAGAACTGAGTTTGGTGTTTTATACAAGTTTAGTTATTACGGCATCTTATTTTCAGATGAAGACTTCCATAATTAACCTGTGAAGATCGAGCATGCAAATTCGCACACCTGTTGCACATACTCTGAATTTTGCTAGCTCGATTTTTAGAGCTTAACAACTCAACTAGGTTTGGCAAATTCATTACTTTGATGGGCAACTATTTGTGGCATTTACTACTAAATGCTTCCATCTGTTTGGATCAATATCTGAATGTGTACGACTCAAGTTTAATTTTTACAGAAACAAAATCAGTAATCTGTGTTGTTGATGTTGTGGCGCTTTGGCTATGAGAATGAGAGTATGATGTCGTCAATGTCATCCACAGTTTACTTACTCAATTCAACACATACAAACGAATGCAAAGCAAGGTATCAATGAACGGCTATTACTTGGTAAACCACAGTAGTTTAAGTTAGTTTTTTAACACTATAACTATAACTAATACTAACTCATAAAAATGTATCCCCGTTTTAAAGAACCCCTGTTGTGTCTCTTCGTAAATGGGTTTAGGGAAGTTTATTCCATATTTTGCAAGTGGCAGTCCTCATACGGGATCGTATGAGGACTGCTTTAGAGCACTGGTAGGGGTTCAAACTAATGCCAATCACAAACAAACAACTAACCAGTGTCGGTGGGCAGCATCGGTGGCAGATCCTTGTTATCATTGTAAAGGAGGGCGAAGACTTCCCGATGCATGCCTTCCGGTCGCTTCACAGCTTTGGAGGTCACATATTTCTTCTTGTTTTTGTCACCGTGGATGATGCTATCGCGGGTTACTTCTGTTGTGGGCACCTCAATGTCTAGGATATCAAGGATATCAGCCATGATTTAGATATTTTCTGATTCCGAAATCGCTGAAACAAAGCACAGGCAAGGCAACGATTGGTCTTCTATCACTTAACGCAATCGTACACTGCCTTTATAAAGTATTTTATAATCAAAAAATGTTTGTTTGACGTTCACGAAATAAATAAATAGGCCGCAGCTATTTCCCCGCAGTAATTTTAGCACAGACTAAATATACCTGTTCGTTCTTCAGTTTAATGTTACCATTACTAAGATTTTCAAGTAACTCAGTATTGGCCATACAACTGACTTGTAACCGTGAATGGGATGCTTTGCCAAGCGATTTATTATCTGTGTGATACGTCTGTCTATGATTAGGTTTGTTTACAATATTGTATTTTATGAAGTTCTGAAGTTCTCTAAAAGCTAATTTAGATTGATTGTTATAAAAATCGTCCGTCAAGTCCGATCCCATATCAAATGTAAGTAATTCGCGTATAATACAACAAAACGTCGTAATGAAAACCTGTAACTGTTGCATGGTAGGAATCACTGCAAATACTAACAATTTGCCATTAATAAAGAGATGCTTTTATTTTTGAATAATGAAACGCCCTCCTAATCTCGAAATAGGTCAGTTGAAAACGTTACTAATAGTCAATTGGTCACCTATAATAATATAACCTATATGGCCAGTGTCGCAAAACTTGCCATACCTATCTATCTTATTATAAAATACATATGAGGTTATAGCTTCGCCATGTACTAATGTATTTCTCATACCTGGATTCGTCTTCCTGTAGGCTGCTTATTCTTTGTTTCTGCTTCGCCTTGGTTATGGGTTGTTGATGTGTCTCAGCCTGCTCTCTACATCCACCTCCTATAGATATTAATGCAAGATGAGTATACCTAATCACCCATCCTGCCGCGGAGTCACGGTAAGCCCGTGGCGCTCCAAGGAGCGCCACGGGCACCAAGTAGTGCACCAAGGTGCACTACTTGGTCAACTGCAAACATAACTAGTATCAAGGCAATGACTAAAATTCAATCACCGTCTCGCGATACACGGATTAACATACAATTTCACTCTCACAGGCGCGAGTGATATACCACACGTCTCCGGCAACCCATGAAACGTAAACTTGGTCAAGTGCGCAGCCCAAGATTCTGAAACAACCCAGATCTCACCCCCCGCCTTGGAAACGAGATATGTGCCTGGGTCAACTTTGGAGCTGTAGTTAGCATAAGATGAATACCAGTCAGGATTGATCCCACACAGCGTGTGCAGGCAACCATCCAAAATGGCATTCGTAATAAAGATGAAACAAGGGACGAGACGAATTTACTTAGCATTCCATGGATTCACCGTCCGGGTGCCGGGTCCATAGCGTTGCAGACGAAGAGGCCCAAGTCAAGGTGCCTGGGACTTGCAACCCAGTGAGTAAGGTTAAGGGGCCCCTTTATGATGCATCAATGTTCCCTTTCACCGCTCGAGCCTCCTCCCCTGCCCAACCAAATTTGGTAAGATCCTACTAATGCCGCCTTGGATACACATTCTAGGATGGAAGTTACGGTTGTTCTTGACAGGCCAAGGTCTTTTAGTAGGTTGTATAGGGATTTCGCTGGTATACCCCTTGCTCCGACTTCTACAGCATATAAATTAACCACATAACCGTTTTTGGTTAATTCATTCGTTAAGTCATAATATTTGTTAGTTTTTAATGTGTGCTCTTTAGGTATGTTTGTTTCCCACGGCACAGTAAGTTCTATAAGTACTATGCGTTTTAGATTTTTTGTGTATAGAAATATATCCGGTTTGGATGACGAAACACCAACATCCTGAGGAATTTAGTAATGTTTTTCATACATGTCCATCAAAAGAGTCCAATCGGGAGCTGCGCCTAAGATGGAGTAAGGCTAACTTCGACAACATATAAATTAACCACATAATTTTTGGTTAATTCATTTGTTAGGTCATAATATTTGTTTGTTTTTATTGTGTGGTCTTTAGGTATGTTTGTTTATCATTATCATCATAAGCCGAAGACTTATAATTTTGAACAATGCCTCCCCCATCCACATATTATGTACTTAATTATTACATTAGATTGCATATGCTGGGATTTTGTCCTTGTGTCTGGTCTAAAACTTATTCAAGTTTGAATTAGTGGAATCAAACGTCTTTGTCAGATAGATTTTAATAACAATCAAAAACTATGTACACATGTTTTTTTTACCATGGCAGAGGTTATTTACACATCATTTTCTTTAAAAATGTATTAAAAAATGGTCAACATTTGTTGATGTTTTGTTACATGTCAGTAGACACACACTCATATATAGTATTTTAGTCGGCAAAGTACTTGAGTCAATAACTTATTTTAAATTAACATTTGAGCTAAGTGCTTTCATTAACTATAAGTTCAGTGTCAGTCAGAACATGTAAATGAAATAGTCTATCAGGCAATGTTTCAAGGTTCTTAGAACTATTTACAATAATTATATAAATAGGTACTTATTTTTGTACAAGAACTTCAAGTGTATTAAATGATTTACCTGTATTTTGATTCGACGACAAAGGTGTTTGGTGTATGTTGTGAATTTAATCACTACTGCCATAACGAGGGTACTTTTCCAATGTTTTAATAAAAGTACTTGTAGAAACGTGTTGGTAGAAAGATATTGTTTGGATTTTACACTAATTCATGTACAAACAAAAGGAACGAGATTTTAAGCTAATGTACTTTATTTATTTAGGACAACTGCCGAAACACACCATTAGGTGCTTGGCGATAGATCTTCTACTTGAGGGTGGCAGCTAGCCAGTCGCCAACGTCCGCCGCGGTCATGAGTTGGATGGGTGACCGCTAGTGACATTACTACTGTGCGCTTCCGTACTTCGGAGGGCACGTTAAGCCGTCGGTCCCGGTTGTCGTCTTAGGATGGCAGTCGTTATAGCATAGCGGTAGGGCATTTCGCGAATGCCCGCCTGGCTAGCTAACCACCCTTAAGTAATGTAATCCGCATAGCAGGCGTTATTGCAAACCTAACAATATTAATCTAACATAGTTATGTATATAGGTACAATTACTTAATCTGTGATTTGTTATACTGTTATTCATTAAACTATAGTAGAGCAATATTAATGAGTTTTTTGTTACATTTTTAGGGTTCCGTAGTCCTGACAAGGAACCCTTATAGTTTCGTCATGTCCGTCTGTCCGAGATTTTGCTAAGATACTGTTTGTACAAGAAAGCTGCAATTTTGTAAGGGTATGTAAACTTATCACGCCGTTAAAGTGGTAAATAATTTTTTAATATTTTTTTTAAGGGTAGCTCCCATTCAAGTGATGTGGGGATGATTTTTTTTTCGTCGTCTATCCCATTGTGTGGGGTATCATTGAATAGGTCTTTTAAAATGACTTCAGGGGTTGCTTAGTATTAGCAACCCCTAAGTCTATTAGATGAATGTTTGTGTTTATTGAAATGTTGCTCCTGTCCAGCAACGCGGCTGAACGGCAATGCAGGCTAGATCTTTGCAGTATTATGTTTATAATGCATGTTTCTGTTTCTTAGGGGGTAATGTTGCCGCCAAACCATTTAATATTATTCATATTTCGCGCGCATTATCATCCTACCACAGTTCTCTGTCTTTTGGTTTATCGCGTTGGCAGTTATATCCGTACAACCCTCACTTCTATGTATTATCCCTTTCCCTCGCACGCCTACTGCATATTTGCCTCTCATATATGACGAGATGCATCCATTGCATCAGTACGTTGTTAAATCCCGTCGAGGCAACTACTAACCGCAGAAAGTACGGCAGAGAAACTGTTACTTGAATAGTTTTACAATTGAACGTTTATATAGACAGCAATAGTGAAAATAAGTATAAAAGGTGAACACAAACGTGAGTGTTTCGTGAAGTGTTCGCTAAGGAAGCTCCGCGCCCAGGCAAGCACATTGCCGGCGTGCACTTTTGGCCAGACAAGGATCCAGGAAGCTGTAGAAGCCTATACCAGATCCTGACAAGCAACGGAGAAGCAGGCGAAAGGAGACAAGGTAGGCGTGTATGTCCTATTTTCCTAAAACCCTGTAACTTTCTCCTTTAGCTGCCAACCGGTCTACCCTCTATTCTGTCACCGCACCGCGAACCAGCCCTATCGAAAGGCTTTTCCCAAATACAGTCCACACCCGCCGGAGTCTCATGATTTCCTTTCTTGACTCCACGCACCAGATTCTTAGGAACCTGGACCATTGAGAAAGACCTTCTCAATTTCCCATAACCGCCCCCGCTTACCAAGTTGGCATCATAACATTGTGGCGCCAACAGGTAACTTAACTTACTTAGGGGTTTCTGCTTCCTCAGGCTGCATGTCTAGTAAATAAGGTGTTATTACAAAATCACAAATATACGATAGGAAAAATTTAAGGCATGCGCGTGATTCGAACCCACGTCCATCCACCCCTTGAGCCGGGGTATGCTCTAACCAATTGAGCTGTGTGAGTGTTTGTGTAACTCCGCCTCATAATGTTGAATATTGACATTTATGATGCCGGTCCTCAGCCCGGACAAAGGAGGAAGGCACACACTTTACTAATCATCCTACAATTACTGGATCTCAACGACAGCTGTCATTTTTCCAAGCACCTAACATCTGTTGCCAAGGTAGGTGCTTGGCGACAGATTTCCTACTCGAGGGTGGTTGCTAGCCAGGCGGGCATTCGCAAAATGCCCTACCACCATACTAAAAACAAAGTCAAAAGTATTACTTAGTGCTTCTTCATAATGGTATGCATACTGTGATTGTGGAATGTGTACAATAAGATACCATGTAACCTATCAAAAGGTACTATGTTAAAGTGCAAAACATGGTTTCATTGTTGTACTGTCACGATTGATTTTTATGTATAACCACGCATAGTAATGCATCTAGGTTAGTTAACTACACTAACTGGATCATATGTTTTTGGTGATATTTTTTGTGGGCTAGATTATACCTTCAGTATTTCTTATTAACTTTATCAATTTAATTTCAATAGTCTATAATTATGCTCATTCATAGATAAGCGTGGCTAGGTGATAATGTAATTGCCATCATTAACAGACATACCTACATATAGTAAATAATATTCATACATAGGGATAAGTGAACTTAAGTTAACATCTGTCACAACCGGTAGATTGAAGTGGAAACCTTGGTAGGGGTAGGTGTACAAGCCGACTATACTATAATGTAGAGATTTTATATTCCAGTAACGTAAAACCAAAACCGTCACTCCAGTAACCAACCTGGAGTGACGAGGGCAGAGCAGTGTACGCACGTATTCAGATCTAAGCTCCTGGGTGACATTGCAACGGGAGCACGCGTGGTGCTTAGCTTCAGGCACAACTTGATGCTGCTCTACAGATTTTATTACGCCAGTTGAATAAGATGTGTGCTATTGCTCTAGGGCTATGATAGCAGTGTTGTGCTGTGATCACATCGCAGCTTTGTATACAGTCAATAAGAGCTTGTTGAGACATAGGTACTGATGAATACAATTTCCATTCTTTTTCAGGAACGTAAAATCTTTCTCCATTGACGTCTTCTATCAAGTCTTTAGTCAAGCCTGTGTACAGTCAAGCATATTCCTGTAACGTTTTTGTGATGATATCAATGTGCCTGTGTTTCAATACCTAAATAATTTACTATATAGAATTTCCTTATAAATATTAAACTCTTCCTGTAATAACTGAACTGCTTTATTTATTCCTTTTCCATTGCCCATTAGTAGTATGATATCAACAAAGTGTTATCCATATTCCGTTACCTTTGTATAGGCATATAATTGTCATGTTTTAATCCCACTTCTCTTTGGGTAGACTGATTTAGATAAAACAAAAACCTAAACCTCATGACTCCTATAAATATATAGGTATTAGAATTAAGAAAAAATATTAGTTTCTAACACCTTCCTGTTTATTAAAAAAGATTTTTGTTGGTATATTACCAAGAAAAATGTTTTTAATAATTTTTTTTATATCTATGATAGGCTAGCCTTTGACCACTATCTCACCTGATGGTAAGTGATGATATGGTCGAAGATGTTGTTCAGGCTAGTCTAGAATTACTGGTTCTCAAGGACAGTTGCCGAAACACACCGTTAGGTGCTTGGCGACAGATTTTGTACTTGAAGGTGGTAGCAAGCCAGGCAGGCATTCGCAAAATGCCCATCCACCATGCTGTAACGTGGGACAACAACCGAGACCGATGGCTTAACATGCCCTCCGAAGCACGAAAGCGCTCAGTAGTAATGTCAGTAGCGGTCACCCATCCAACTCCTGACTGTGGCGGACATTGCTTAACTTAGTTGATCGATTCAGAACGGCTAAGCAAACTTCGCTACGTGTGCTTCAATTGTCTGTCATGTATAGACATGACGTTTATTATAGATTTATTACATGTATAGATGATAGCTCCAGACGGAGAACTCACTTACAAGACAAGCGATTTCACAGGTTCAAAGAAGTAAAGAACTTGAAACAATTTAGCCAAACATTGTTATTGTCATAAGAATGTGCGTATAGTCACGAAAATGCTATCATTACCGTGGTGCTGTCAGGAATTACAGCGGTGAGCGGAGTTATTAACCAATTTCCAAAAAAGGAGGAGGTTCTCAATTCCACACGTATTTTTTTATCTTATGTATGACCAGGCATAACTTTTAACAGATTGTAGTCCGATTTCAATAATTCTTTTTTTTATTAGAAAGGATATACCATTGTGGTGGGCCCGTATAAATTTCATTAAAATCGGTTGAATAGTTTATAATTATGTTATAGTCAATTAATTGAAAAATGTATTCGCTTACCTGGATGGTTTAATGGTATTTGCTATTGTCGACGATGAACACTATTTTAGGCGAGTGAATGTTATGAGTTTGACCTACAGCTTCGTTAGTTACTCTCATCAGCTTTTGGCGTCGTGTCGTCGATTGAAAGCTCAATAGCTTTTTTTTTTAATGTTATTGCGACGGAACAAGCTGTGTTAAGTGGACTAACCTCTGCCTATAACAGACGCATTTCGTCAACGACGAATTGCACTGTGCCCGTCACGCTGAGACGTCCAGTTGTTTGGTCTCATTAGCCTGTAATTTTTCTGGCTCTCAAGGACTACTGCCGGAACACACTGTTAGGTGCTTGGCGACAGATTTTCTACTTGAGGGTAGTCCCTAGCTAGGCGTACATTCACAAAATGCCCTTCCACCATGCGGTGAAGCTCAAGCCCGCGGCGGGATACGAACTATGGACCTGCTGCACGGCAGTCCATAGCCAATGCCACTGAGCCATCACTGCTTCAAAAAAGCTTCGGCCCTGCTATAGGTAAACCCCATAAATATCTTATATTAGTAAGTAATGGATAATAAGAATATATTAGGGTTTGCATATAGAGCACATGGGGTACTTATCTTCCCGGAAGAGTGATGTTTTGGGATAGCCACTATGCACGTGTATGAAGTCGTGGGTGGAAACTGAAGCATTGTGACTACATAACTTGTGAACAAATACATAGATAAAATAAATTATTACCATTACGTAATGTCAAATGGTTTGAATTTCCAAATATCGAACATACATTTACATCTTAACAAGTCAGCATCGGCACCCGAATTCAGACATACATATGAAATTCAATTGTTTTCATTACCTATGATGCGCAAGAATTAATGTATTCAAAAATACCGGAGATGCCTATGAAATGAACAAGATAGGAAAAAGGCCATGATCAACAAAAAAACCAGTAAAATATATACATTTTATTTCACTAGTGTACACAAATTCTCACTACCCTATTTGTATGTTAATATAATAAAACATTTACTTATGTATGATTTTTTGATGGGATAAAAATACTTATATTGTATATCAATCGAACTAAATTGAAACTAAAATAATGTACGTAATGAAAATATCTAATACTAGCTTTCCGTCCGCGACTCCGCCCGCGCGTAGGTATGTCAACTATCGTTTTGCGCAATTGGAAAGAACTATCCTATGTCCTTCCCTGGATCTCTTTTACCAAAAAATGGAACCGACATCAACACTCAAATGTGTGAAATAACTTGTTGAAGTCAGTACCATGATGGTTAAAAAGTACCTACTATCACAATTTTGTACGCATGGTACCGACTTCGACAAGTTATTTCACACATTTGAGTGTTGAAGTTGGTTCCATTTTTTGGTATACATTATTTTTCACCCTTTTTAGTGACCCTTGCTACTTATGGGATCGATTGTCATTCACTGTCAATCACTACATCATCAAGATAGGAAAATATTTTTCAGCTATTGGAGTGTACCCCAAAAAAGGCTGATCCGATTTCTGATTTCCGATGATGAAATTTAAATGGGACGACACGGCAAGCATCAGTTTTCAAATAAAAACAGAATCATCAAAATCGGTTTACCCAGTCAACATTTCTGAGGTAGGTAACAAACATAAAAATAAAAATACTGAAGAATTGAGTACCTCGTCCTTTTTTGAAGTCCTTAAAAAATACGGCTGTACCTATTTTGAAAATATCAATATAGACCAAAAGATTGTGTTTAAAATTTGTTAGGCAAGAATAATAAATAAAACAACAACAAATTCAAGAAATGTATGTTTGGAGTTTTGTAATTTTTTTTACCAACATTAAAAAAAGGAGGACGTACTTCATATATATATATATATATATATTTATTTAATTAACTAGAAATAATATACTGGCTACAGAAACATCGTAATTAAATAATTGATTGTACAAGAGAGAGAGAGAGAGAGCCTATCACTTATAGGCATCTGACGACGTGCGTATCGGAGACATTGTCATTAAATTTAGCGCAGGAGTTCATACTTTCAACACCATAATATAATGTATAATCATATTATAATTTACTTTACCTTTCTGTACACACATTATGTTATATTACAATCTAGTTCAAATTTTGTATAACAGTTATAATTGACATAAAATAATGTATGACATAATTATCTGTAGGTAATTTGTTTTGTGTATCTAAATAAATGAAATAAATATTTCCGTCATTATGAAAAATTTCCAAAAACTTAATCGTAAAAAATATTTTATGGACTTATCAAACCTGCTCACAAAATTTCGTGAGAATCTGTTGAGAAATGCGACCTTTATAGAACAACCGGACATACGAAAGCATTTGTAGCAGCGACTCTTCGCTTGAATTAAGTTCTCGGTCGGTTAATTAGTGTATGTGTAGTGTATATCAAATTCTCATGTCAAAGTGTTAGTAACAAAACTCTACCGAAACGGCTTGACCGATTCCTATGAAATTTTGTGTGTATATTCAGTTGGTCTGAGAATAGGACGTTAACTATTTTTCATACCCAACATTTTATTTTTATCTTTCGGACAAAAACATTTTTTTAATTTATCTACGATTTGGCATTAAAATACAATACACCCTAAAATTTCACCCTTCTACCACCAACACCTATTTTTTAATAGCTATACAATTAGGTACTTTAATCATTTTCTACTCTCGGCGGTCGATAGTTGATCAGGAAATGAATTGCCTAGAGATGAATTGCTGTGGCCGTTTTAGGGCTGCTATTACCACTCGTTCTGTTATTCCCGCCAGGCGTCTATCGGTGTCACTTCTCACCCCGTAAACAGCACGGAGTAGGCAGGACTCCTGTCTTAGGCACACAATAAGCTTTCTATCACTTCCTAAAGTTTAGGGCTTAAACAGTTTTATTTCCTAAAATTTCACTATCTATACAGTCACAAAAGTTCACGGATATCCAAAATAGCATAGCATGTTGAGTACGACGAGGAGCAGCAAACTTGCAAGTAATTGTGAATGAAAGAATAGCCGCTTCTTTCCTCTTCCTTTTTTTACTTGCTTACATAAAATAAGATAGTCATTTTTATGTGACTAACATAATATTCACTAGATATAATTTATATGGCACCAACTTATCTGTTCAGTTGGCAGAAAAAAGAACTACAACATTCCTTCAAATTGTGACAGTTTGTAGTTGATTTCCATGACCAGTAGCGCCCTCGAAAACTGCACAGTTAAGTTGGTGGTACTATATACCGGGCCAGCTAGTATTCATATAATATGTCTATAGAATTTCTTATATTTTCTAAATTTACTTTACTTTAAGTATAAATTTATACCTAATACTTTTAAAAAGCCATTTACATATATTTACTAAAACAAAACTCGTAAAGAATAAGAACAACTCTTAATTCCGTGTCACGGAACGTATATCTTCGTAAGAACGTAAAAGCCTTATACATACAGCACACTATAAAAGAACCAGTCTAAAAGACCCCTACAATCTAGAAAGGCGAACGGTGACAAAGGTTATTTTATGCTGGTAC
This sequence comes from Plagodis pulveraria, assembly GCA_963890685.1. NCBI lineage: Eukaryota > Metazoa > Arthropoda > Insecta > Lepidoptera > Geometridae > Plagodis > Plagodis pulveraria. Next base: position 10,800,306 of record OY982958.1, on the reverse strand, counting down.
TGCGGGGAAATAGCCAAAACATTGCCCACGCAGTAGCACACATACACAAAAACCTTAACACTTTCAAAGAAATACATACACACATACACATATTTCTGACACTCCGGGCACCCATATTGCCATTTTTTAGAATATTCAGATTTCGTATTTATCTAGGACACTGTGAACATAATATGTTTATACAAAAATCAAAAGGAACGAAAAAAGAAGCAAAGGGAATTGTTAATGAAATATTTTTCAATAACTTTGGGATATTTCTATGCTCCCGCAGCTATTTTTCGTCAGTAAAAAGCAAATAATTAAAACTATGATAAGCTGCCCATTCACGCACTAAGTTTTACAGGGTTCATTCAATCTTTTATATTATCTATGCAAGGTTCCACAGGTAATATATGCCTGTCATTTACTGCGGGGAAATAGCTACTGCGAAATAAATATATAAATCAAATTTAATTATTTGGCCGCAGCTATTTCCCCGCAGTAATTTTAGCACAGACTAAATATACCTGTTCGTTCTTCAGTGTAAATTTACCATTACTAAGATTTTCAAAAAACTCAGTATTGGCCATACAACTGGCTTGTAACCGTGAATGGGATGCTTTGCCAAGTGATTTATTATCTATGTTATACGCTTGTCTATGATTAGGTTTGTTTACATTTTTTGCATTTTATTTACCTGAAGTTCTCTAAATATAAAAGCTACTTTAGATAGATTGTTTTAGAAATCGTCCGTCATGTCCGATCCCATATCAAATGTAAGTAAGTCCAGTGTACAAAGCCCAAAAAAGCCCTGACGTATGAATAAAAAAGCAAGGCAGTTTAGATCGGACAAATGTATTCAGATCATAATGAGCATACAAAATTTTACCTTAACTACAAGTCATTGAAAACATCGTTAGCGTGTTTTAGCAATGTACAGCGCCGTCTAGTGTAATACAACGAACTAACACAACACATGATAATGACATAATACGATGCTAGATGGCGCGGAACAAAATACATACTTAGCAGTAATTTAATTGAGATAATTAGACATTCCGCCCGCCATGGACCACATGTCCATATCCAGGGGGAAAAACAACTTATGCTTATTAAATAACACATATTACTGTAGGATGTACTAAACTCATCTGATGATCAACATAATCAAATGAGACTAATAAAAATGTTACACAATATTTGGTCACCTTGAATAAATGAATGAATTCTACAAAATATATAAAAAGGTTCATTGTTAAGGTAAAGTAAAAATCAAATTAATCTGTAACAGGTAACGTACAGAGTTTGGACACTGGTCGCTTAATAGTGACACCCTTGCAACGTAAACTAGCGACACGCGTTATATTGTCTGAACCACAATGTTTTTCGGTTATAATACCATACAGCCATCGGCCTGGTGGAAGGTTGTCTTCCTTTACAAGGACAATATCCCCAATATTAGGCTCCGGTGTGCAATGTTTCCATTTATAACGCTGCAAAAACTGAACAAGATATTCACGAGACCATCGTCTCCAAAAGTCTTGCACCATACGTTGCGTTAATTGCCAGCGCCTAAGATTGGAGACATTAGAACCTTCAAAATTATGATCCGGGGCAAGAAGCAGCGGTTCTCCGACAAGAAAATGTCCCGGGGTCAATGGTATAGGGTCATCAGATCCATCACTCATACGTGATATTGGTCTCGAATTGAGACATGCCTCAATTTGAGCCAACACCGTTGTAATCTCTTCGAAGGTTAATGTCGAATGGATTACCCTTTTGAGGTGGTTTTTCGTGGAACGGATGCCTGCCTCCCATAATCCTCCAAAATTTGGACTATAGGGAGGTATCCTATGCCAAGTCGTTCCGTTTGTTGCAAGCCAGTCAGCAATCTCAATAGCGACACTTGACCTTTCTGCCATTAGTAAAGCCTTTAGTTCGCGTTCGGCGCCAACAAAGGTAGTCCCGTTATCGCTCCAGAGATTGGCACAATGTCCACGTCTGGAGACGAAACGTCTGAAAGCTGCCAGAAAGGTTGCAGAAGTGAGATCACTGACGACTTCCAGGTGGATGGCTCGTGTACTCATGCAAACGAAAAGGCAAATGTATCCTTTTGTGGATCGATGACCACGACCCTTAGTAGTCCTTACCGCTATGGGACCGGCGTAATCCAAGCCACTTTGGAAAAAAGGTCTACTTGGCGTGACTCTAGATGGAGGCAATTGACCCATCTGTGGGTGTGCCGTCTGAGTAGAGTAACGGATACAAGTCACACATTTGTGGATGTTAGATTTTACCAGGTTCCTAAGATTTACAATCCAGTATTTTGCTTGAATATAGTTGATCATAAGGAGTGGGCCTCCATGCAAAGTTTTGTCATGGGCATCACCTATGATCAACTTCGCTAAGTGAGACTGGCGTGGTATCAAAATAGGATGCTTGCGGCCTTCAGGTAGGCCAGACCTCTGCAGCCTTCCACCAACACGCCAAACTCCATCACTGTCTTTGAAGGGGTTAAGAGAAGAAAATTTACTTTTCTTATCCTTAAGATCAATAGTCAAATAAAGGTTCTGAGTTCGTTTGATACATGCTTGCAACACATCTTGCAGTTCTTTAGCAGTTAACCATGGCTGCAAAGGCAGACCGGATGGTAAATAGAACCGCCTGCACCAAGACAATACTCGAACTAATCTTCTTAAACTGGAGAACCTTTCAAGGAATGGATCACCGTCATCAGCTGTGGTGGTGGTAGTATGACATTTCATGATGGATTTTTCTTCCAGAGAAGTGTCTTTTAAATCTCCCTTGCTGTAGACAATGTCTTTAAGATGCAGCCACTCTGGACCACGATTCCATAAGTCATTCTCTAACAACTCCGAAGACATTATTCCTCTTGAGGCACAGTCAGCGGGATTGTCCTTCGAAGCGACGTGAGACCACTGACTTGCATCCGTAATGGTAAGTATCTCGGAGACTCTGTTCGCAATGAAGGTTTTCCAGCGACTAGGGTGACTGCCAAGCCAAGCCAGAACTATTGTCGAGTCTGTCCACGCATGCAGGTGCTGTTTAGGAACGCTCACCACCATTTTGACGATATCTGCAACAATTGATATCGGGTAGCAACGCCAACGCATCACTAAATGTCTCAACTCCGGTTGAAGACTGGGGCCAGTCATCAAATCATCATTTAATGAGACGCCGTTTGATCCAGAACAAGATCCAACAAAAACCACGCGTACTTTGCTGGTAGTTTTATCTTGTCTCACAACGGCGTGGTGAGGTAGGTAAAAGGCATCCGATTTATCGGGATTGCTTACTTCCTCCATATGACCCAAGCTAATATATTCGTTTAAGACCTTCAAATACTCACTCTTAAGTTCGGGAGTTTTGCTCAACCTTTTCTCTAGCATGAGAAATCGTTTGCGAGCAATGTTCTTGGAACCTCCATGCTTACATAGTGGGTCGTTTGTCTTAAATGGGAGTCGGACCACATAACGACCTGACTCGTCTCTAGTGGTGGTTTTAGCAAACAACTCTTCGCATTTTTGATCCTCAAGGGTCAAATGCTTCTGCTTCTGGGAGGATGGTTCTGACTCCATCTCCCAGAACTTCTTGAGCAGTTCATTTTCAAACTGCTGATCAATATGCGCTAGGTGCATATTCACAATGCTGTGGCACTGTTCGCTATGGTTGGTACTACCAGCAGAGTGTACAGTTCCAGATAAGATCCAGCCTAGTCTAGTGTTTTGCGCAATCACCGACCCAAGCGAACCTTTGATCAACCCATCCAACAAGATCTGGCTGTACACCTCCGCCCCCAGTAGCAGATCTATCCTACTTGGTGTCCCAAATGATGGATCTGCTAATTCCATAGTTGAAAGTGCTGGTAAACCCTGCAAATCATGCAGCGTTGAACTAGGTAAAAAGCACGTTAGCTTATTCAACACATGTGCCTTTACCGTGATGGTGAAGTTTGGATCAAGACGGGACTGGATTGTCAACAAAACAGTGTGCTTCGACGTAACAGTCGAGCTTCGGTCGCCGCCTAGCCCGGTAACTAAACCAGTCTCAAATTTCTTTTTAAGACCTAATAGCTGCACTGCAGCTTCTGTTAAAAAGGTCGCCTGAGATCCCTGATCAAGAAGAGACCTTAAAACAACAGTCGTTTTCTTGTTGGATTGCGCTTTTACCAAGGCGGTAGCCAACAGGACTTGACTGGGCGAATTTACAAAACAGGTGGTGATCTTTGATGAATCTGATCTTTCGCCTGGAGCCTGTGAACTTGGAGAACCTGATGTTGATGCCGTAATTGTAGCAACAACACTCTTATTCACAGGCTGATCAGCCTTGATATTGTCAGTAGTGGATTTTTGGCCTTTGGGGTGTAATAAGGTGTGGTATTTTTTTTTACATAAACGACACCTGGTCGACATGGTACATTGAAAAACAGTATGGTCAGTATTTAAACAGTTAAAGCATAAGTGATGCGTCTGAGCAAAATTACGTCTGGTGTCGGTGGTTTCCTTTGCAAATTTCTTACAGTTACATGTTTTGTGATTCTCTGAACAAAAATAACAGGATACAAAAGTAGTAGCGACGTGGGCACAGCTGCTCTTATCCAATTTTTGAACCTTTGGATCTAAGAATTCTAATGCCCGGAACCTATTCTCTAAGAATTCCTCAAATAAAGCCAATGTAGGCAAGTCTAAAACGGTCTCGGTAACTTTTTGTTCCCAAAGCTTACGGGACTCAGAGTCAAGTTTTTGGCTAATTAAGAAAACTGTTATTACGTCCCATGAACTAGTATTGACCCCTAAATTCTTCAAAGCGCTTAGACATTCTTTAGTAGTGTCTAACAATTGTTTTAGAGCACTAGAAGATTCAGACGTCAATATCTTTTGAGATGTTAATTTTTTTAAAATGCAATTAGCCAAATACTTTTTATTATTGTACCTGCTCTCTAGCTGAGTCCAGCAGATTTGGTAATTATTAGAAGAAACCGGGATATGCCGCAAAAAAAATTCAGCGTCTCCTGTCATGGAACTTTTCAAATAATGCATCTTCTGTACATTATCAATGCTGTCATTTTTGTGAATTAAGGAAGTGAACAAATCGCGGAAACTAACCCATTCGGAATAATTTCCAGAAAATTTAGGGATTTCAATTTTCGGCAATCTAACATTAAATTGTTCAGTTCCCTGTCTCACAGCTGGATTAGAAGCTAGAGGATCTGGTCTTAGTTTCACAATAACATCCTTCATCATAGATTTATATTCCATATACGACTCTTCAGTTGCATCATACAAATCATTTAACATATAAGAGGATTTCTGCAATTCCTCACTCTGAACTTCAACTATAATTTTACGATGGTTATTTTGAAACTCTTTCCAATGCTGTTCTAATGTTTCTAATCGTGTTGCGACATAAGATAAAGTTATTCTTTCCTTTGAGGATTTCTTGTAATTTATTTTAGACTTATTTATTTGTGCTGCAATATTTTCTTGGAGCCTAAAATAACTGGCTGCCATAGTGAAAATATAAAAATTGCTTACCAATTAAATGTTTCAAAACCACAAATGATACAATAATTTATAATAGTAATGAAAGCGACAAGACAACAACAAGTTGAAAATATTCTAAGTGTTGTAATCATAAAATATATCGCAATTTTTCTAAGTCGATGAAAATATTTAAAATTCGTGCTAAGTGTTTAGAACCTTGTCGCAGTCAATTCTATACACATTTGGGCATGGATTCCCCGTATATACACTTTTGACGAAATTATTCTAAGTCATGCACACACAGAAAAAAATTACAAGTCCAAGATAAAGTCAATGAGATTTTACTAAGTGTCTAGAACTTTGTCAAAGTAAATCTTCATGCACTATTTCTTCTAAGTTAAAATCTTCAAGAGAATAAGGTTCAAATTATAATTGTACTCACAATTTATTACCACCAATAATTAACTCACGCTTGACCATACACTTCACTTGTATTGACGTCACAACTATGACGCTTCCTTCACGTCACTCCATTGACGTCACGGCAGCATTTGCAGCTAGGGCGCCCTCTGGCGCATGGGATAGGCGTTCCGACTTTCGGCGATACTCCGCTTGCGCCTAACTTCGGGGCGCGGTGTGGATCACACACACACACAAATATATTGCAGTGAAATGACTATGTACTCCTTCACTGGGAGCTTCCACCAGATAGCACCCAGAGCTGGAGGGACATTCCACTCCTTCGCAGTGATGCCCTACTCAGCAGTTATGCTGCTGGTTAAGAAGAACACTTCTGCCACCAACTACTTATGGCAGCACCAAATAGCGATCCACTATTGTGTTCTGTGCTGCAACGGTCAATGTCACAGTCAACCAAGTGTCGCCGTTTATCCGGCTCGAAGGACCATGTACAAAGCCCAAAAAAGCCCTGACGTATGAATAAAAAAGCAAGGCAGTTTAGATCGGACAAATGTATTCAGATCATAATGAGCATACAAAATTTTACCTTAACTACAAGTCATTGAAAACATCGTTAGCGTGTTTTAGCAATGTACAGCGCCGTCTAGTGTAATACAACGAACTAACACAACACATGATAATGACATAATACGATGCTAGATGGCGCGGAACAAAATACATACTTAGCAGTAATTTAATTGAGATAATTAGACATCCAGTATAATACAACAAAACGTCGTAATGAAAACCTCTAATTGTTGCATGGTAGGAATCACTGCAAATACTAACAATTTGCCATTAATGAAGTGATGCTTTTATTTTTTAATAAAGAAACGCCCTCCTTAGCTCGAAATTGGTCAGTTGAAAACTTTACTAACGGTCAATTGGTCACCTATAATAATAAAACCTATATGGCCAGTGTCGCGAAACTTGCTATGCCCTTGCAAGCCCGTGGCGCTCCTCGGTGCACTACTTCTCGGTCAACTGCAAACATAACTAGTATCAGGCAATGACAAAAATTCAATAACCGTGTCGCGATACACGGATTAACATACAAGCTCACTCTCAATGGCGGGAGTGATATACCAGATGTCTCCGGCAACCCACGAAACGTTAACTTGGTCAATTAACCTACACCCCAAGATTCTGACACAACCCAGATCTCGCCCCCCACCATGGAGACGAGATATGTGCCTGGGTCGACGTTGGAGCTGTAGTGAGTATAAGATGAATACCAGTCAGGATTGATCCCTCATAGCGTGTGTAGGCAACCGTCCAAAATGACATTCCTAATAAAGATGAAACCTGAGTTAAAAACCGAATAGACCGTAGGCACACACGTAACAAACCGCAAACAAACATGGTTACCAAAGTTATACTCAGCTTGCGAAGAACTCCTGCAGTTTATCTTCCAAGTCTCCACTGGCCACCGCTTTTTTCATCTAGAGGGCACAGAATGCATGCAAATTATCTATTTTAAACCTTTGACATTTATTCTTTAGAATCAGAATCATTTATTTTTATTTCCTTGCCATCTCCAGCCAGTCTTAGAGAAGTCTGAGAATAGGACGCAAACTATTTTTCATACCCAAAATTTTATTTTTATCTTTCGGACAAAAAAGAATTATTTTAATTTATCTATGATTAGGCACTAAAAATACATTCAACCCTAAATGTTCACACTTCCACCACTAACCCTTATTTTTTAAAAGTTATATTAGTTCTTTAATAATTTTCTACTCTCTGCGGTCGATAATTGACCAGGAAATGAATTGCTGTGGGCGTTTTAGGGCTGCTGTTACCACTCGATCTGTTATTCCCGCCAGGTGTCTATCGGTGTCACTTTTCACCCCGTAAACAGCACGGAGTAGGCCGGACTTCTGTATTTTTCACACTATAAGCTTTCTATCACTGCCTAAAATTTAGGGCTTATACAGGTTTATTTCCTAAAATTTCACAATCTACACGGTCACAAATGTTTACGTATATCCAAAATAGCATAGCATGTTGAGTACGGTGAGGAGCATCAAACTTGCTAGTAATTGTGAATGAAAGAATTAACAAAATACAAAATAAGGCTGTATTTTGTATTGAAAATATCAATGTTGACTAAAAGATGTAAGTTGTTTAAAATTTATTAGGTAAGATAATAAAAGGACAATGAATACAAGAAATGTATCTTAGGTGTTTTGTTATTTTTATATGTGGTCATCGTTAATAGCGTTTCTTTCCTCTTTTTTTTATTTACTTAACTAGTTAGTAATTTTTTTGTGACTACCAAAATATTCACTAGATATAATTTATATGGCAAAACAACGTTTGCCGGGCCAGCTAGTATTGATATAATATGTCTGTAAAATTTCTTATATTTTCTAAATTTACTTTAAGTATAAATTTATACGTAATCCTTTTAAAAAGCCATTAACATATATTTTTAAAACAAAATTCGTAAAGAATAAGAACAACTCTTACTTTCTTGTCACGGAACGTATATCTTCGTAAGAACGTAAAAGCCTTATACATACAGCACACCATAAAAGAACCAGTCGAAAGACCCCTACAATGTAGAAAGGCGAACGGTGACAAAGGTTATTTTATACTGGTACTGCGGGGTTATAGACAAAACAATGCCCACGCAGTAGCACACATACACATAAATCTTAATACTTTCAAAGAAATACACACACAAAAAGAACTACAAAATTCCCTCAAATTGTGACAGTTTGTAGTTGATTTCCTTGACCAATAGCGCCCTCGAGAACTGCACAGTTAAGTTGGTGGTACTATACAGTCCCAGCAACGTATCTGTTCAGGCGGCAAAAAAAAAAGAACTACAACATTCCTTCAAATTGTGACAGTTTGTAGTTGATTTCCTTGACCAGTAGCGCCCTCGAAAACTGCACAGTTAAGTTGGTGGTACTATACACATATATCTGACAGTTCGGGCACCCATTTAGAATATTCAGATTTCGTATTTATCTAGGACATTGTGAACATTATATGTTCAAACAAAATTCAAAATAAACGAAAAAAGAAGTAAAAGAAATTGTTAATGAAATATTTTTCAATAACTTTGGAATATTTCTATGCTCCCACAGCTATTTTTCGTCAGTAAAAATCAAATAATCTAAACCATGAAAAGCTGCCCATTCACGCACTCAGTTTTACTGGGTTCATTCAATCTTTTATATTATCTATGCAAGGTTCCACAGATAATATATGCCTGTCATTTACTGCGGGGAAATAGCTACTGCGTAAATATATATAGTACCACCAACATAACTGTGCAGTTCTCGAGGGCGCTACTGGTCAAGAAAATCAACTACAAACTGTCACAATTTGAGGGAATTTTGTAGTTCTTTTTTCTGCCGCTTATATAAATTGTTCGAACTGTATTAAAATTTAAATGAAGCACAGATTAATCATATGTAGCTTGATATGAAGTGATCCATGTTAATAGGGTTGCGAAATCGATTATTGTCGGAATTTTAAGCCGAAACATAGGTTTCGGCTTAAAATGACTGACACTTGTGCACCGTTTTTCAAAAAGTACAACTTATTAACAATTCCGTTATTATACATTTATGAAACTTCGATGTTAGTTAAAAATAATCCACATAATATATTCCATCGGCAATCAGACCTAGTGATTAGAAAAAGACGTGACAACCATAAAATGGCTCTAGAACAAAATTGTTACGCAAGAGTATCTTCCGTATGTCTGTCACTATATATAATAAATTACCAAAATCCATAAGAGAATTACCTGTTAGAGTATTTCAAACAAATTTGAAAACATTTTTATTAAATAAATGCTACTACACATCTAAAGAATTCTTGAATGACAAGAACATGACATTTTAAAAACAGTATTATTATTTTTTTATTCGGATTACTATTTATGTATTTGTGTTAGTTTATTTTATGATTATTATTAATTATGTAATTTAATTTCATATATTTGATATAACATGACATATTTCCGTATAATTTTTTTTACTAATGATAATATAATATAATATATATACGTGTCCCAAAATTCAACGATAAGCCGGCATCGGAGCATGGACCTACTCATGACTCCTCGGAAAAAAAAAAAAATTATAACTGTTTTTTTTTATTAATTACAGAGACTTTTATAAATTTCATCGATATTCGATACCCATTATGCTATTTTCAACTACCATGACCACAATTTTTGACATATTTTTGATATTTTTTGTGCATTAGCAACCTAAGAAGGACGGCTATCTACCACAATCCTTTAAAATTACAGAAAGTCTGTAGTTATATTACAAAAATCAGTAAAAAAAAAAATTTTTCTTATAATTTTCATAGATTTTAACATTCTATGCACTTTCTATAGTCTGGGTTAAAAAAAAAAGTATGGACACTACCATGGCAAGTTTTATTAAAAGTTGGCGCAACTAACCGAGATTTCAAAATGATAGGATACTCCGAACAACAATCAAAAAAAAAAGAAATGGTTATCATTTATAAATAACAATCATATTACTGATGAATATGACATTTATCTACTACTTTTACTATGTTGGTACACAAACCATGTTTGGAGTTAATTTATTTTTGAATAAAACAAGAAACATGGTGTAATTTTACATTTATTGCCATTCAATATTATTTATTACTAAATTAAATGTTCAAATTGTTTGCCACCGGCATTAATACAGGCATGACATCTTCGTAAAAACGATCTTTTTATTTGACGTGAATATCGTCTGCCACTGATGCTATTCGCAGCCTCATAGATTCTTTGGCGAAGTTCGTCCAACGTTGCAATGGGCTTGGAGTACACCTTGTCCTTAAGACAACCCCAATAAAAGAAGTCCAGGGGGTTTAGATCCGGTGAACGGGGTGGCCATAAGATAGGCCCAAGTCTCCCAATCCACCGTTCTGGATACTCTTGGCTTAAGTATTCTCTCACAGGACTGGCATAGTGAGCTGGACATCCATCATTTTGGAACCACATACTTTGTAAGTTATAGGCACGTCTTCTAGTAATTCAGGCAAGTGATTTTGTAAAAAATGCAAATAACTATTGCCATCTAAGTTTCCTTGTAACTCATAGGGTCCAATCACTTGTCCATTTAATATGCCCGTCCAAAGATTAACTTTGAATTGATACTGGGATTTATCTTGTCTCATCAGGTGCGGATTTTCATTGGACCAGCTATGTAGGTTGTGGAGATTTAAATAGCCATCTTTCTTACAAGTTGTTTCATCTGACCATAAAATTTTGTCTAAGAAATTGTCATCTACTCTATGCTTTTGCAGCATGATCTGACAAAATGTAAGCCAAAGTGGATAGTCTCGTGGTAATAATGTCTGCACACGCCTATGTGCAGAACTTTTTGGAATTCCTATAGCTGCTTCGATAGCACGCACCGAGGTGGTTGAGTCATGTTCTATTTGGTTTAAAACTTCTTCATCTCGATCCGATCTCGATCTTCCAGCGTTTCTCCGATCCGATGGTAATCGACCCTCAGAAAATGCTTGATGCACATTAATAAAAACCCGATAATCCGGGTACCTTATAGCGTTTGGGTACCTTTCTCTATACAATCTGCTAGCAGCGTTAGCATTGCATCTGCATTCCCCATAAATCAGATGCATATTAGCGTATTCTAACGGTGTGTATTGTAGTGGCATGATAAATCCAAAAGTCCAAATCACAAAATACACAATCACGGTCCAAAATAATGCCAGGTCAATTTAATTCACTTAATCCAGTACAAAAAGTCAAGCCAAAAGTCGTTAGTACGAGAGCCACATCAATTGAACACGAAACGGTGCACAGTAAACAAAGGAGCAGAGCGTACTGCCGTCCTGAGGGCTGAGCCGAGACATTAGGCTATTGTTATTTAACTACGAACATCTAGCTATCTCTCTATAACTTACACTTTTTGTTAATGTTGCACGTGTCTCATTCGAATTCCAAGAATATGTGGCACAAAGGAAGGCACAGTAAAAGTCATTTGAATATGCCTAACATTTTTTATGTTTCAATTTATTTTGTGAGTAGTTATCCTACAATATAATACCATTTTGAAATCTCGGTTAGTTGCGCCAACTTTTAATAATACTTGCCATGGTAGTCAATGTTAAAATCTATGAAAATTATAAGAAAAAACATTTTTTTACTGATTTTTGTAAAATAACTACAGACTTTCTGTAATTTTAAAGGATTGTGGTAGATAGCCGTCCTTCTTAGGTTGCTAATGCACAAAAAAATATTAAAATATGTCGAAAATTATGGTCCTGGTAGTTAAAAATAGCATAATGAGTATCGAATATTGATGAAATTTATAAAAATCTCTGTAATTAAAAAAAAATAGAGTTATAATTTTTTTTTTATTTTTTCCCGAGTAGTCATGAGTAGGTCCATGCACCGATGCCGGCTTATCGTTGAATTTTGGGACACGTTGTATAATATATGCTATATTTTGAGAATTATTTTGACAATTCATTTGGTGTATTAAGATATAAAATTAGTCTCATTAATTTAATGAAATTTGTAATAATATTAACATTGCACGCCTTATGAAGGCAGAATACATTGAACCTATATTTATAATAATATAACATCGATTATATAGCTATTTAATAGCTATATAATCGAATTTACGAGTGGCGTTATACTATATGGGTATCGTACAAATGAGGTCATATTCCATTTGAGTAATTTTAGATAATTTTGACCACATTTTGCGTCTATGGATCCACATTTAATATGAACCATAGTAAAAGTATGTGATCAAAATTATCGCAAATAATGAATTAAGTGTCAAATGAGACTGAGAGAAATGACTAAAAAACAATTGGTTCATCGTACAGTCCGACCAACTTATCTGTTCAGGTGGCAGAAAAATGAACTAAAACTTTCCCTCAAATTGATTGTACTAGTAGTTGATTTCCTTGACCAGCAGCGCCCTCGCCAACTGCACAGTTAAATTGGTGGTACTATAGCCATTCCAGTGCTCGCCTTGCAGAAACTTCTCTTCTCTCGTGATTCCGGTTAGGTTAACTCGTCATTATTGTGGTACCTCCACTATCACGATGTCATCTTTAGTACACTTTCCAAGGTTCTGATAACATCTGGCATCATCATGATCACCTTTGATAACACGTGGCATGGTGAACAACTATTATAGAATCTATGAAATAAGATCAACTTCTTCTCTTATAGGCTTGTGCCAATATCTTTCAATCATAAAATCACCGTTTCGTAATAGGATCACACTGATGTAGACTGATTAGTTCACAGTCCTCACGTCATATGTTAATTGTCATATGTTTGCTACATAGGTGGTGCCTGTTCCAATGGTCAGTAGAAGAGTGCCGAATCAACTGCAGTGTCTAATGACTTTAATACCACTGACTGAAATGACACACTAGAAATAACACCGACTAATTTTAGTGTTGTCAGTCAAAATGGTCAAGTGGCAAAGTCCGTCAATTTCTAGATGTAAAAGACCGTCTTATGCCGGTGTTTCACGATTCCATACATCGCAAACCTTTCGGACCTAATGTAAAGTTTTATAAATAAACCGTTGGCTGAAAATCGACCACCATTTTTAGTAACTAGGATAATGCGTATAAGAACGTACCTTAATGAGTAATACATTTATTCGTACTTATATTATAAATACGAAAGTCTGTTTATTTGTTACTTTGTATTGTTCCTCTGTACTGTAGTTACTGTAACAGCCGGATCGTCCGCTGCTAAACACAGCCTCCCCCATTAAGAGGGGTATTGCCATAATCCCCACGCTTCGTAGGTGGTTTGGGGATCGCAGTTCCTAAAAGAACACTGCTGTTCACCTTCCAGTATTTTACCCTTAGTCGCCTCTTACGACACCCACGGATAAAAATGGGGGGTGACATTCTAGCCCGGCACCTACGGGGACTCTTCTACTACGTCACAGTAGAGTTATCAATGAAACTTATTTTAGCAAGTATAGCAAAAAGTGTCATACTTAGCTACTTATACTACCCGTGGGAACTTGGAGGAAACCGTGAGGCGCAGATAGTAAAATAAAGAAGATTAGAGTAAAGAAATGCAAAATTATAGTATTAATTAACATCAAACTGTAGATGCAAATATTGCTGAAAACCACTTTCTGGTTTGTAAAAAATGTATTCGCATACCTGGATGATTTAATGGTATTTGCTGTTGTTGATCTTGTAAACAGTCTTTATTCTTTATCACGAAAAAAAATGGAACCGACTTCCAACACTGAAAAGCATGAAATAACTTATGATTTAAAACACTGACATAACATTAGCATGGTCCAAGTTCCACAAGTTATTTCATACTTTTTAGTGTTGGAGTCAGTTTTTGAAAAATATTTTGATTAGACTGGTATCGCAAAGTAAAAATACAATACGGATGTGATCAATTTTATTACTATTGCATCATGTGTTGTCGGTCTGAATATATGTCTATGTTTATATTATGTAAGTATATAATTATATTCAGTTTCAGTGCGTAATATTTTGTGGGGCTGCTGGGTAAGTTCAAAAATAAATTTATCAACTACGTTAATAGGTTCTGTACCTCTGACTGCCTAAATATGCCGGTCTTAACCAGTTTATCATATTTTTGTAGAAATCAAGGGATTTTGAGCTCAATTTAAATGGATGAAAGCGCGTATTTGGTTAGCATACGCTACTGCGCGTAGCTACTGTATCCATACGTGAAATAATTAAGAGTTTATTAGTAAACTTGCTTCTAGACGGTCTTACCCGACACTAGCGGAGAAGATCGTCTACTTGCTATGTTTAAAAAAAAAGAAAATCGAATGTTCAGAAAGAAGATAGAATTACTTTAATACTAGGAATTTGCTAGTAAATAAATTTCCTAGCACATGGTACATCTATTTTTCCAATAATCCTCACACTTCGTGAAATATGGTCCATCAAAGTAAACTTTTAAAAAACTATGCCGGTCTTCGCCACATTGACCTTACTCAAAATTTATTTTGAGTACGTTTTTTGCTTATGGCCACTGTACTACTTTCGTAGATCTATGGACATGGTCAGTTTATAATCTTACGAAAATTTAAACGTTAGATTGTAAATTTTAGTTTCCACTCACAATCTGTCGACATTTTATAATCTAACTAGATTTATTATAAACTAACGGTTAGTACAATAAAATGGTGACATGGTATATACGAAACGGCTAAAGATGTGATTATATACTATAGCCAGGGATTTAGAGCATAATTTGTGCCAGTGGCCTCAGAGAAATGAATAAGAAAGAGGGAGTCTAATGAAAATCAAAAATGAAGCTTCAAATTCGGCCAATTTTATGTAAGACACAACTCACTCACACAAACGTAGCCAAATTCGGCCAATTTTGTCCTCATTCACGATAGACCGTCGCACATTACACACGTCACACATAACGGAATTAATAAATTTAGAACCGACTGGAGTATTAAAACACAGGTAAGTATTAAATATAATGTACTTTCTTTATTATTATACAACGCAATTTAGGTTATAGTTTCGAATCAAAATGTAAACAAAAGTGTTGCCAGACATAAATTTTAGGTAGTTTCCAAAAGTGTGCAGTTTTTAATAGTTCGGTTCGTGTAGCTGTAACATTATATACTTTAAATAGTTAATTAGCAGTATTTTTTTAAATACTCCCGTGATACTTGTTGTTTTATTGTTGTTAATCATTTCAGATTTCCAATAAGGAGTGCTTTTATAGATGATTGGCTATCCGCGGTTAGGAATAATCGTTAGAACCTAAAAACCTTATTTTACATTTTTTTCGGTAAAATTGTGATGTATTTGCTAATTCTGTTTTCACAAACATTATACACAAAATTATCGTAACTGTGCGCTATTTATTATCCTAGAGAACGTAAAATCTAGAACATCTAAAAAAAAAATTCGAAAATTATTAAACAATAATCGTGAAGATTGTGCAATATTATAATCATATTGCGCACTATAAATAATATGTCATTGCAAAGTATTCTTACGAACAGATTTTGCTGTATATTTATATCTTCAAAAATGTTTCTCCCATAAATCCTACAATTTAGTTATTTTTGCTTTCATATGGCAACATTTCTATCGCACACATGTATAAAAGTGTGGCTTCAGTCATTGATGTATATATACTAGACGCGAAATCTCAAGCAAGCATAGTTGTACAGTGCAAAGAAGCCGGCCGGCATCTTCTCACCCACTCGCTACTGGGCACTCGTAGAGATTACATGCGCATTTCGTTCAAATATTGCTTATTCATAATGCCATCCTGCGTCTTAAGATACTGCAAAAACCATTCGGAAAGAACAAATAAAAGCGATGGAATCAATTTTCACAAGTAAATTCAGATTTGGAATTAAACACGCCCTATTACATTATTTTTTTGTCGATTTGTAATCGCACAAGGCCATGCTTCACGGCACAGCGTAGGCAGCCATGTTCACGTAGTGAATTTCATAGATTAAGTGGACAGATATGATAAATAGTAACATTGAGTTAATTACCTATTTTTTACTCTCGACGAAAAAAGTTTGACACAGGTAAAAATTCTTTCTGTTTATCATCGTAACTTCCAAATGGCTGGACCGATTTGGACTTGGCCAACTGTTTGTGGGCGGGAGCATTTGGATTACCTTTCATTTTCGTAACTCACGCTTGAGAATTTACTCCTCAGTTTTATTTATCTAAAACATTAATATTATAAACCATCAAGCTATAACGTCCACCGTTGAACACAGGCATCCCCCGTTATTGGCAAGCGTCTTGGGGATCGCAGTGTAAAATTACAGTTCTTTATAAGGCGCTGCTTCCCACCTTCTGGTCGCTTCAATTGTTACTGATTAAAAAACAATTGAAGCGTATTAGGTATTTAGCCATGTATGTCACTTCTGTAGTCGGTTCACTCTGTGAGAGCGACAAGTCGTAGTAGACAATTGAACGAAACGCGTAAGCGCCCGAAAATTCCCAGCGTTTATGACCTTTTGGGCGCGAGAAAACTGTACCTTAAAAGCGTACTAGCACAGTGTTCCTATAGAGCAGGGGTGGCCAAACTTTTTTACCTTGCGGTCTACATTATGATTTAAAATAACTCCACGGGCTACCGTCAGTAGTGGATAAAAAATGCCAAAACTGTTTGTTTATGATTCTGTACAATATTAGGTTACGAAGTTTATTATAAAGTTTTCATAGTAATAAAATATGTACCTACTTCACTTATATTCTTATAATTCACATGTGAACATATTGAACAACAATATCCTTGGCTAGATTTTTGGCGCTGCACTGTTTCCACAAGCTTATCCTGCTGCACACTTTATGAACTAACTGCAATGCGCAAGCAGGAAGTCAAATGCTCGTCAGACTGATGTGTTGTTTATATCGCATTCATAGCTGAAAATATTTTTTCTCAAAGATCTAAAATTCTATTAGAATTTAAAAAATACCGTCAAACGTATTTTCATAGGCATGGAATTTTATTTTTAATGTTTTTATTTTTGAATTCTATTGCTTTCCATAAGATGTCTCCCATAATTGCCAATTTTTTCCTTGACCGAAACTGATTCAGCAGCGATTAATTCGCCCATTTTAATAGATACTTAACATATCAATATTCATGCCTTCAATAAATGAAAACACCATAAATCAAGAAAAAATAAGTGTAAATTGTTCTTGGTTGTAATTGAGTTGACATTTGCGATTAATTTGTTCCTATTTATTGCAATGTTTCGATACGCTGCTTCTCACGGGCTACCGAAAATGCCTCGACGTCTTGGCCACCCCTGCTATAGAGTCTAATGAGACACCAGTAATTATGGTTTTAGCGCTGCAGCGGCTTTAGGTTTATTCCTAACAGAATGGAACATGACGATTGTTTAGAATAGCGACTCTATACGTTAGTAATAATATCTCGATGGCTTCAGTTTGATGTTTTACGAGCCTCCGCCTTTTCTTCTATTTTGTCAGAGGCCAGTGGCACAAAAAAAATTGGATTGTCCTACTTGAAAGCTGTAGTAGTTATGACCCGATTATAACGTGTAAGCTGGAGACCACGTGTCTACAGCTGCTCATCTGTATCTTCTGAACGAATGGACCTACGACTTTGTTTAATATGTCAATATTTAGAGTATAATTTGTGCCTAAGGCACTAAAATTTTCAAGTCTCTGACTATTAAGGTTTTGGAGCTACAAGCTCAAACAAACGTGTAAGGTGGAGACACATGTCCCCAGCTAGCACATGCTGTACAGCTCAAACGGGAAAGGCTAGATTACTATTTAATAGCTTAAAATGTTTCGAAAAGGTCCTAATAAAGTGGTTTAATTTAAATTTTAGAAAAGGCTGTCATTTTCTGATGCTATTAAATTATTTACTTAGGCCTCATAGCTTTTGTGTAATACGCAATAACATTTCTTCCCGCAAAAAAATATTTAAATATTTGGGCAAAAACATTTCTGAGCGCGGCGTTGCCGTCCTTATGACTGTAGCTGCAACTTGTCTTGAACCTTATTTCTATAGAGTAGGAACCAATTTTCGCTTATAAACAAAATAAAAGCCGTTGGGACATAAGGTAGGACCATAGAGATTTTAATGTAATCTGTCGTTTTAAAACGTTACTGGTTTCCAAAACTATCTATCGGTGCAATAGAGGTTTTTCAGTTTTCGTTCTGAAATGAAACTATTTAGCTATTCTGAGTTCTGAAAATCAGACGTGATGAATGACGATATACCTATTACGCCGATGTTTCAAGTATGTAGCTAATAAGCGCCTATTTAATTTGGCTGTATAGGCAGTATTATTATATGTTCTATGATAAAGGCATAGTATTATTAAATTATTATATGTTCTTTGGTATAGGTATAAAAACAGCTACAATCGGTTTAGGCAACATTCGCTACATACTCGGGCACACTCGAGTTTCGTCGGGTCGCTACATGTATGGCATCGAGCAAGTAATAAAACTCGTTGATGTATGATATGCATGCGTACTCTTATGTATTGCAGGATTAGCAGGTACAATATATACCTATTTTACTAGCTTGCTGATGTTTGAATTCTTTGATAGAGCGCGTTTTTTTTCTATTACCTATGTTTTTAAATTTAAGTAGGTAAGGTAATAGTGTATTTCGTTAATGTGAACAAATAAAATGGTAAATATTAGTAAATAGATACCTACTTAGTTAGTGTAAATACCTACACATTTTAGCGTAGTGTAGGTACTAATTAACAGATTTTCGGGTTCACTACTACCTAGAAACTGGGGCCCTATTACAGCATGGATAGCTACCTTTATTGGTCTGTATCTTTGGAGCGGTAATAGGTACCCGGTTGAAATTTCTGTGTAAACTAGCATTATGATGTTTTAACAGGCAGCCGTTGCGCGAAGCGTATTAGAAAGATAAGTGTAGGTATAGATATAGGACATTTTTAACAATTTCAACTGGACTGACAAGAACAAATATATTTGTCATCATATATTATGATAAATAAGATCATGACAGTTATTTCATCATATATATTTAAAAACCTCATAGAAATACATAATAAAAAAGATAATTACGCTAAAGTTATGGACTATACGCACTATAAATAACTTACGTAATTAAGAAAAACTTCATCAGCCCAAGATAAGACTGGCGAAAGTGAAAAAGCAAGGCATTTATAATAAAATAATGCTGTACAATAAACTGCCTTTAAATATTACAAAACTAAATACAACTAAGTTTAAGTCAAGTAGAAAATCTGTCGCCAAGCACCTAACGGTGTGTTCCGGCAGCTGTCCTTGAGAGCCAGTACTTCTAGGTTAGCCTGAACAACATCTTCGACCACATCATCACTTACCATCAGGTGAGATAGTGGTCAAAGATAACCTATCAGGCATAAAAAAAAAAAAAAACGTAGAATAAAATATTTTTTCTGTCTAATCCATTTTACTGTTTGAACGAATTTCTGACGATGCGCCTAACTGAATCCATGTTTTATAATGTCAATTTTGAATAATATTTAAATTGGTGATGAATGATTGGAACTACATACGACCTTATTATATACCTCCATTCTACTTTAATACTTGTATTATATACTCCTAAATGTGATAAGTTAATGTACAGGTATGCCGGCCGGCATACTTGCACTGGTCGAATATTCACGACGTAGTATTATTATATGTTCTATGGTTTGAGATATCGCGTCTAGTATAACGTTTAGGTCAATGTCGTTTAGGTAGGTTTCATACTTGCAACGTCGCCACAATATCGATATAACCCGTTTTATCGAATTTAGACGATTTTAAATGTCATATTTAGCGATCGGTAACTACGGTACTTGCGCTGGTGACGAACTCTGTGTCAATTAAAGTATTTATACAAGATAATTTAATAAATTTATTTTTATTTAATTATGTCCTTGTTATCAATTTAATATTAAAATAATAAGATTAGGTAGGTATATGTGTATTAATTCTGAGTTATTCTTTGAATAACGCGTCTCATTCCAGTAGGGCTATCTAGCGGTACCTGTAAATAAATAATTAAGTACTTAATTAATTATTACTTTGAAAACTAAGCACAACCAATCACGATTGACTGCATCTTGGAACAGTAATGTGGTGACTGTACAAATTTTTTTCAAAGTAAAGTGCACGGAGTGCTTTCAGCCATACAAACGTAACTTCGTCATATTTTAAATACCAAGTGTTCAAACTCGGTGAAATTTTGGCCGCATATTGCTGAGCCTAATCTTTGATTCTAGTTTGTCAGTTTTTCGATTGACTATTTATTTTATCCCTAAATGTTACAGTAACAATTCCCATACAAAACGACTTTTCTAATTATCATTGAATTACGTTTCAAATCACTTAATTTTACGGAAGTCTGGCAAACCAGAAGCATAGATATTAGGCTCAAGGATATACATGCAAAGCTTCACCGAGTTTGAATTCTTAGTATTTAAAATATGACGAAACTATGTATGTATGGAAAGCGCTCCTTGAACTCTACTCTTAACAAACATAACACAACTAACAAAATAGAGCACATGACACATAATAATTTTGAAATAAGTTTTGATTTCTATCGGCCACTCTGATGCTGACCCTCCTTCGGTAAGCTTTTGATAGAACTATGCCCGCTACTTCGACCATTTAAAAGCCCGAACGCCCGTACTTAACCATAGGCCTTAAACCCTGGTACTTAAACCCTGTTATGCGTTTTATGGGCAGCAACACCCTGCTCACACCCTTTTTTTTCTTCAAAACTAAGGACGGAGTTTTTACTTGAAGTATAATAATGAAGCTGCAACCAGAAATACCGGCTTTCATAAAGAGTCGTAAGTAGTCATAAAATTACCCATTGTCCAGCCGCGTTCATCCAGTAGAAGTGCAGTCTGCTCGTCTCTCGGAAGTAGCCTTCGATTAGTCTGTTCACCACAAGGGTTTGTCGAGGACTGTTATTGAACTCCTGCTGTCCGTACCACTGAAGATTTTCGATCCACTCAAGCTGACCTAGAAAAGAATGTCAAATATGTTCTAAATATGCTACTAAAAACTTTGATTGAGTGATTACCGATATTATTAAAAATATACCAGCATAACATAACATTTTATTACATCTGTATTCCCTGAAGCGGTTGGCAAAGGTATCTAAAGAATCATAAGTCATGATTTTGACACCATCTAATAGGGAGCGAGCCTACTGCCATTGACTGGGCACATTGCCAGACTCCGTACTGTTACTGAAACTTTATATGTGAGGATAACGCAATAATTTGTCCCTTTACCAACCAAAACTTTTAAAACCAACCGATTCGTATCGGTCTCGTGCACCTCGAGATTCCAAAAAGGTGCATGCACACATAAATGAGGCAGTCGTATGAAAATATATTTAGTGATAATTCCATCCATACTGCTCCAGTACAGACCTTTTTGCTGTATGTGACATTAGCATTTACACCACCACTTAGACGTTGTGTCCAGGCCTACCCTTACCAATGCGCATAATTTACTGTGGTGCGGCATGCTTTCATGAAGGAACAGGTCTGTACACCAAGGTCACGCCAAGTAATCCAGCGGGAACGATTTGCCACGATCTGTTCTCATGGCCTGGCATACTTATAAAATTAATATCAAAGAATTGCATTGATGTCTATATACCTGGTGTGTTTGAAACAGCGTCCAGGTTCCCGTTGAAGATAGACACATTGAGGTTGGTATTTTGTAGGATGTATTCCACTGAAAAAGAAAAAGATTTACGTCACAAAAAGAGGAAAAGATTATTTATACAACCCTAGTGAAGTGTCTATTCAAAAGAATTGAAAATATGACAAGTAATTCTACTGGTCAAATATTTACACAGGTTACAGCTGATTTAAATTGGACAATGTCTCTGCATAACCATTTCTCGAAATGCGTCGCGTGCTTAACTCATCCTCAAATCATGATTCTATAGTCCATAGAGAAAAGTAAGATATCGGACTGTAGTCCGTCTCGTAATGTATTTTGCTATCTATACTTAAGACACTTTGTTATTTTTATATATGCATATACAAGTGAAATAGTTTGTATACTTGGGATACATGTTAACAAAAGATGGAGAGTGTGAAAGTGGCATAGAAAGGAGAGTGGATGCTGGAAACATGGTGAACAGAGCATTGCACGCGTTTATTAACAGTCAGAAGGTGTCTAAGAAGGCTCGTCTGGCTGTTCATGGAGGAGTGTTGGTTCTGACACAAAAGTAAGGTTAATGAAAGTTGGGGATGGCAGAATAAGCATGAAAGTAGAATAAATGCAGTGGAGATGAGAAGCTTGATTGGAGTCAAACGGAGTGACAGGGTAAGGAATAGTGTGATAAGGGAACGATATGGTGTGAATGAGGATGTAGTGACAAAAATAGATGGTTTGGACATGTAGAGAGAATGAAAGAAATAACAAAGACTAAACAGGTATATAACAGGGTCAAGTGAACTGAAATGTTGGTAGGGGAAGACCTAGGCGAACGATCCGAAATCAAATTGAAGACGTTCTGAAAGAAGGCCACTTCAAGAGTACCCTAAAACATATGTAAGAAAGGTTTGATGAGTGTAGGATGAAGCGAAAGAGATGTGTAAGGATCGTAGCAAGTGGAAACCTACCTCTACGGAAAAGAGGCGTGATATTATGTATGGGTGTATGATTATGTGATGTGACCCACACAGTGACTCGTCTAAACTAATAATACTAAAGAGGAAAGATTTGATTGTTTGTTTGTTTGTTTGCATTGAATAGGTTCTGAAACTACTGGACCGATTAGGATGAAATTCGGCATGGAAATAGTTTGGAACACGGGGAAGGACATATGATATTTTTTATCCAACTGCGCAAAAAGAGGTTAATGGTTTTGCGCGATAACCGTTATAAAGAAGCGCGATAACCGCTATAAACGGAAAGCTAGTGTATATAAGTTAAGTTATTGATTGTGAGATTTATGTACAAGTTGTATCTATTTAAAACAAGAGCTGTACTGTATATGAAAAAAACTTACTTACCCTTATCAACTGTAGGGATCATAAAGGTTTCCCTTATTGCATCCACGACTTGCGCCCGCCCATCGTCATATTTCGTATTGTGGCTGATACCAAGCCCAGGGGCCACTGTCTCATCCATAAATGAGTATAAGTTTTGAGGGAATACACTTCGCAAGTATTTTTGCTGGCCAAAGTAGTCTGGAACTGCAAGATAAGGATATAATAATGGTTGGTAGGAAAATGGTTATTTATCTCGAATTGTTATTACTATTACGTTTAATATATAGCGTTTGTTCAAGAGCCGCTGTGACCGACTGTATGCAGCTGCAGTACACACTGCTTGCAGTGCAGTTGGCACCGTCGTTCGGAATAGAACCCTAATTAAAAAATAGGTACTTATTTACATTTTCAGGTTCACTAGTGATATAAAATTTAAATAATAAAATGGCTGAAAAATATTATGGTGGTGACAGTGTGGTCGGTTGGTCAGCTGTAGTGAAACCCAACAACAAGGGTGAAATGATCTCCAGCATATCTATCGTTAATAAGAGTAGTAACGCACCGAATCGGATATCACTTACGATGAAAGTGAAACATGGGCACATTTTTCTTTCCCACGGGTCAATTTTGCAAGTGGCTGCCTTCGCCGAAAGACAGGGACCATTTGAATATACCAGGTGTCTACAAAATACTATGAGACTGGCAAGTATTATGTAGGGGAGACTTGACGCAACAGAGCAACTAAATTAAAATTAGCAATCGCGGAGCACGAGAGTATACGTGCTCGACACGAATAATTTTATACGATTCGAAATATACAGGGTTATTGGTAAAATTCTAACAACCACTTAGTGTTGACTTCTGCTAGTCCTAAGAAACATTATGTTTTTGACTGAATAAGCACGAGGACCACGACGTAATGTCAAAAGTCTCTTGTGCCTGTAATGTATTATTTCATATATTTTAACACTTTGCTCGATAAAAATATTCAAAACTCTATTCAAAAGGACCACGGTGCGGTCTAGTATTGCCGCAGCGGGCGCTCTAGGCACAGAGTAGGCATTAAAACACAAAAAAACATCTCAAAATGTTTCTTAGGACTAGCAGAAGTCAAACCTAAGAGGGTGTTAGCATTTTACTAATAACCCTGTATAAGCAGGAGAAAAATTCTTTATACCTCGAAAAGTACGTGTTAATTTGTAAATATGATACAGTCAGCAATGTTTGTGTCGGAGTTATAGGCTAGTGTTTGACCACTTTCTCATCTGATTCGCTGGTCGTAGATGTAGTTCAGGCTAACCTAGAATTATTGGCTCTCAAGGACAGCTGCCGGAACACACCATTTGGTTCTTGGAGACAATTTTTTAGTGGAATAGCCGAGAGTTGGACACATGCCATACCACTAAGTTTTTACGACTGCCCTCCTAATACAACAACTAGGACCGAACGATGGCTTACCGTGCCCTCCGAAGCACGAAAGCGCCTGGTTAGTCTAGGCAAGCTCCACTACGAGCACTACAAAATGCAATAGAGCCCATCTCCCAAGCACAGGTCCTTCTGGCTGCTAACCTACAAATTGTTCGTAGCTGCCACTGAGTGCCCTGTGTATATAGGATAGGAAAAAGTAATATAAATTTTACGGTCTCATCTCATCCGGGGAACTCACAATTTGAACGTGACTCTCATGCAAACTACATTGCAGTCGACTCAATCAAAATTGGCTTATTCAATGCGCTTTCTTACACAACCCACACACCTTTTGTAATCTCACACTTTCATAATGAACCTTACCACTAGATTTCATAGGGGTCCTAGTCAACTTCTCCACAATATGTCCCAAATTTACAGCGACCGTCTCACCAGCTTCGTTGACGTAGTCTTCTAAAGCTAGGAATTTGTCAAATGCGTCTGCATAGTTTTGATCATTTACCAAGGAGTTAACTTCGTTGGAGTAATTCTCAACAGCTGCTCGTCCTACGTAGTCTATGTAGCCCATTTCTTCAAGATAGAAACCGAGTTTCGTAAGAGCTAATGCTGGAGATACAATGCCGTTGGCTAGAACCACTCCTCTTAGGTTGTGAGTAAATGAATCCTGAAAAAGAAACGATTGTTAATATAGAGCTCTTTCAAAAAGTAAATCAAATTTGAACATATTAAGCGATCGAAGTACCTCTAGGCGTCACAGTGTTAGTAGATAAGTATTAAACATTTGTTCGAAAATACTTGTAGGTTTACGAGAAGGAATATTAATTAGTGAAGCTCATCTATATGAGCTGTGTAAAGGTTGTATAAAAGTCAGTCTTTGAGAAATTGGTAGATCGTGTCATAAGATCTTCATACAGGGTGAACTGCTCTAGGTCAGGTTAATCACTCAGTCAATCTTCTTTAGTGATTAAGCAACATACCTACTTGCAGATTAATGTTTTTTATTGTTGTGTACCAACTACATACAGTGGCAATAGTAACTGCTGAAGTTAGTAGTTAAGGAGTGGGTGTGACGCGCCTAACTGAAATTGCAATCGTTTAGAAGCAGTGATGGCTCAGTGGCATTGGCTAAGGACTGCAGCGCAGCAGGTCCATGGTTCGAATCCCGCCGGTTATGCTACATACCACCGCGGGCTTGAGCTTCACCCCATGGTGGAAGATTTTGCGAATGTCCGCCTGGCTACCGACCACCCTCAAGTAGAAAATCTGTCGCCAAGCACTTAAGGGTGTGTTGCGGCAGCTGTCCTTGATAGCCAGTAATTCTAGGTTAAGCCTGTTAACACCTCCGAACACATCGTCACCTACCATCAGGTGAGATTGTGGTCATAGGCTTACGTATCAGCAATAAAAAAAAGTAGACTGCCAATACCTCTTCGTTTTTAATAAACCTTTTGGAGACTTCAATATGTTTTTTTATATAGAGTATGAGTAGTGTATGAATGCTTTTTTTTGGTAAAGGAACTATAGGAGGACAAGCGAGCAGCCGGCTCAACGGGTTAAGTGATCACCGGCGTTTGAGGAGGAACTATGCACTCTTCTTGAAGTCGTATTGGTTCGGAAACACCAGAGCGAGGCAGAAAGTACACAAGATTAATAGATTCAGGCGTTACTTTGCGGAAGTCCTTATTTAATATTTAAAAATTGAAAAAAATAGTTACTTAAAAAAAACATTGATCTCTTGATGATGCATCGTGTAGAAACGACAACTATTCCGTTTGGATTACGAGGCGTTTATGACGTCACGTCGCCTATATTTTTACGTTCTGTACGTGTTTTTACAAAATATTAATTAAATGTTTTCTGAAAATATTTGTCGTTATCGAGTATCACATAACTTTGTTATACCGGCGGTATGCCTTTATTAACAAAATACTACGAAGTACGAACTACATACAACACTACAACTACTACAATAAAAGCATTTAGATCCCTATAAGTCATTGCAGACTCATAGGCAGTCCAAATGCTCTAGCCCACTACCAGTTGGCAGCGTGCCCAGCATGCTGGCAGCATTGCCGCGTTGAATTGCAAGATAACTTACTTCTGGTAAGTCTGATAAGCGAATTGCTAGTTGTAGGGCAATCGGGGCTCCACTTCCTTGGCCTACGATGTACAAAGGAGTGTCTGCGTAGTCCTCATGCAGCTCATAAAAAGATGTCAGGACGTGAATCAAATGATCCGCTGTAATTTAAACAATGATTGTCCATAATAATACCTTAAAATATGGAAATACATAACACTGGCAATATAGTCACTAAAATAATGTATATAAGTGTTTTGTATTTTATTAGAGACTTTTTCGTCGAAGTAAATAAAATAGATAAGTACATGTTTTTTTATCGCGACTAAGTCCCGTTAACTATATATCAGCCGGATTGTCCACTGCTGAACACAGCCTCCCCCATTATGGGGTTGTTTGCCATAATCCCCACGTTTGGCAGACGTCTTGTTGGGGAACGCAGTTTATTATCAGTTCCTCCCAAAGTTGCTGCTGCCCACCTTACGGTATTTTACCATTAGTCACCTCTTACTTCACAGGTAGAAATGGAGGGGTGATATTCTAAGTAGTACTTTATATCGAATTTATTGATATAAGTATTTCATACTTGTGTGTGTGTAGTTTATATACGTTTACATACGATACAAAATTTGGTTCAGAAATACCGGAGTCATCGGATGTAGGTCGAAAGTCTGTTAATTAGGTATAGATTGGTGTACCTATAATCTCCTCTTCTAACTGCTGCCCTCGTCTCACGCATCGCGTGGTGGTCACAATATGCTTCTTGTTCCACTTTGTTCTATGTGTGGTCACCTAATTACTCACACAAATCATTCTACAAAGAACTTACCGGTATCTTTGTTTGTTGGGTTCAGTATAAGCATAATATCCATAGCAGATTTTCAAGTAGATATGTCCCAAGATGGTACATTATTTCTTACCGTTTTCATCAAGGTTTCTAGGGATGCTGCGTTGGTTTTGAGCTACGCTAAATCCAGTTCCTAAGGGAGCATCCACGAACAACAGATTAAATTCATTGATCTGAAATGTAAGAGTTCCAATGAAATCATCATCGTTCATGTAATCATGTAATAACCAGTTCTTTTAATTTATTTTTGAGACTTATTGGATATTGTGCTTATAGCATCAGTTATGCTTATGTCCTTAGTTAAGTTTGTTGTAAACTTCTGTTCCTATAACCCTTATAGTTTTAGCAGTTTTCTTATACTTTTGTGATATGGCTGAATGTTTTTTTTGCATTAATGCGAGTCATCCCGTTTTGCGTATATATTAAGGCATTTATTTTGATAGATTATGAGATTTATAAAGATAAAGATAAATTTATTGTTCAAAACATGGGAAAATTATACATAATATAATGGTTATGCACAGAGTTGTTACGTTTAAAATTGTTCCACCTTGTTTTGCTTATGCAGACGCACAATTTTGAAGAGATGGAGCTACCATAAATTAATATTGTGATTAAATACATAATTTAGCAATTATATCATTATTATGAGATAATTGCATATATTTTCACGATTATTTTACAAGTTGGCATCAACTTGTGAAATAGGCAGACTAGAGATTGTCGTGAAATATAGTCTAGCAGTATCATCCTGTGCAATGCGCGCAATCACTCTTATGGCTCGCTTTTGCAATAGAAAGACGCGCTTCCAGTCGGCAATACGTGCCCGAAATTTGAGACCGTAATGAAGTAGTGAATGCACGCTCGCATAATAACACGAAGGGATTCCTCCTTGCGGCAGTGTAGATTTGACTAGGGCAACTTTAGAGCAACTTTAGAGCAACAAACAATCCTGACTTTAGAGACTTTTTTACTATATATATTACTTCCATATATATAAACTACAATTAATTTATTCATTATTTTAATTTATTTACTTACACGTTAAAACTTAATTTCCAAAACTCATATACAAGGTGTCCCAAGAAGAAGTGATATACTGAAGCTGGGAGGTAGAGGACCTAGAGGGCTATCTGAATCACCCCCCGTGAATGTTCCGCGATTTTTCGTAGTTTCCCAAGTAACACAAAACAACATTATAAGAAGCGTACAACAGCATGGACTTACGTGCAAAGCAGTATATGAGCAGCATATGTAGCACTATATCTGCCGTATAAAAGTTTATAAGTGTCTTATAAGCGCAATTTGGGCCCCAAATAATACGGCTTTGAGCATTATTAAATATTATTAGTGCTGCTAACCAGCGCTTATAATGTAATTGAAGACAGATATTAGTAAAGTTGTTAGACAGCATATTCCAATGTAAAAAGCATTTTTTTAGATGTTATTTTTTTAGATGTTAGTACAACTTTTAAACAGCTTTTTGAGTTACAATGCCAAAGTTACGTTTTATTCTAAGACTGAATGTTTTATTTTCTATGTATAAAAATATTTAAAAAAACTTATCGAAACTTATGTCCGATTTAATTATTTCGTTGAGTACATGGTGTTGTGTGCGTAGATGTTTTAATGTCTTCATTGAAAATAATTTATCATAAGGTAAGTATCAATTTTATTTTGTTTTGAATGCAAATGAGGGGGGGGGGGGGGGTATTAGTCTTATGTGAAAATATATATATGTTTGTGGTTTATGATTCACGCGCCCTCACAGTAATGCTTTTTTAATAAAAATAGGGACAAATTTAGAATCGACATTATGACACCTTTTGTAATTTTTTAACGATTTGATTAATTTTTACTGATAAAATTGTTTCTATCAATACTTCGCTTTTAAGAAAAACATAATAAGTAGTATTTCATTCATGTGTGTGTTATAATTTTATTTTTTAAGTTAGAGAAAACAGAAAGCAAATGGCGTCAGATAATATTAATGTTTTAAACTTTCAACTAGTGTATTTTAATGTTGTCAGTCTTATTATAGTAAAAAAAAAAGTTTAAGTCATTCAACCTACATATAAAATATCTAAGTGATATCTTTAGCATTATTGTAACACTTTTTAGGCATGTTATAATGTTCATTACCCTTAAAAGTAATAAAAATGCATTGCTATAGTGTTAATCAGGGTACCGAAATAATCATTTAGAATCCCTTAATCATATGATACCGTACCCTAGGTCTTTCATATTTTATCTGTGTATCATATTTAGGTAATTTGACAAGTGTAATAATGTGGTGTGTATAGGAAAATAATAATAAGGTAGATTATATAGTATACTCCTACACACGATAGTATTAATAATAATAATAATCATAATAATAAATATTTAATTTTATTGTTATACAAATGAGGTTTTGTATAATAATACAACAAACAATAAATAAAATAAAACATTAAGTTTTACGACATATCAGTTCTCTTTTGCACTTTAGGTTGTTATTTATTTCAAACCACTTGAACTTATTATTCCTGCAATACTTATATTCTATAAATAAAGACATGAGGGCGATAAACATTCGCTTTTAAAATCAACTTAAATTTAAGAAATAAATATATCAAACAGCTCTTTCTTTGTTTTTCAGATAATCCATTTACAACCAAATTCATCCGTTGTAACACATCTTCAGCAGCAGCCAATAGCAGAAAATACTATTTGGCTTTTAGGAGACCCAAATGAAATAGCAGTAAATTCGGAGCTAGTCATTCCACCTCAACCTGACACACACATATACCTAAATGGTACTAACTGGATACAATTGTAGAAATCCTGATAACACTTCTGCAAAATAATTTTCATTTTCAAATCTTGAATGTACTACGGAACCACTTGATGGAACTTCTTGACTAGTGCTTGGCTCATACACAACTACCGATTGTTCTGTATTTTGCACGTTTTTCATTATTTAACCAGATAAAGTTTGAATATTCCGTTTTTATCTTTCTCTTTACTCCACCTGTTCTCTTAGTCTTTTTCCACTGTTTATTCATGACAACAACGTTACACGTGCGACATAAATATACTAATGAGTATACTAACGCACAAATGAAAATAATCATACGACTCGTGATTTTATGGCCAAATTATGACCTATAGTAATAAAATTACATTTTTATTTATCTAAATAGTGCTGAAAGCTTTTAAGTCACAAAAATATAAGAAGATAACAGAGCTAAAACTTTAGTAAATGTTTGGCTAATGCTTAGCAGTAAATAAGCATAAGAAAAGATCATAAAAATGCGTTTAATCTTAAAAATGTGTTAATATATTTAAGTTCACTATAAAATATTTCGACAACGTTTATTTAATGCATTGGGTTTTCTTATTGACTAATATTAGTGTAAATGCTGTTCAATGTGCTGTATATTAAAAGTAATTAATGTTTTAGTATGATTATAAGCCAATTAACTTTATTTTAAAGACCATACAATTGCTTCATGCATTATAAATTTTACCACATTCTACTCAAAAGCATTTAAACTAAGTCAACACTGATTTAAAGTGATAATCTGATTTTAAAACGTAAATCAGTCTTTACTTCAGTGAATATACAGATTACTTGGGTTCGGAGTTATGACTTTTTTTTAATTTACACCTATCGCCGGTGACGATGAGATTTTATTTATAGTTACGTGAATTATTGCGGTAGATGCTTGATTTTGTGTGCTAAGCTGATAGATAGGCCAATTAAGTATGGTGGGCCTCTTTACGATGTCATCAATGCTACCCTTCAACGCTCGGGCCTCCGCCCATGCATAACTAGTAGTTTAGTAATACTACTGCCGCCTGGGATGCACTTTCTAGGATAGAAGTAACGGTTGTTCTTGAAATGACAAAGTTTTGCGAATTGTATTGTGTTAAAATAGTTACTATGTAACCGACATTCTTCTGTGTATCTTCAAATATGTAATTAAATAAGTTAAAATTCTAATCATTATTTGTTTTTTTAATATTCATCATTAAACTTAGTTAAGTACGTATGTTGGGGTACTTACCCAGGAATCTTCCCTGGCATTCATGTTAAAGTCATACGGCCCAAACATGCCGAAGTTGGCCAGCAGGCTTGGTGGGACTCCCGTGACGCCGTCCAGCCACAAAAGCAGGGGTTTGGTAGAAGCTGCAGCAGCTGTAGTGGGATAGAACCACCAGAATATGTCACCCACATTGCGGATTCTTGTGATCGCAGCAGTATATCGTGCAGATCCGATGCCATCGCCTTCCAGCTCTACAAATTAACGATACGATTACGATAACGATTTTGTTGTTGTGTCAAATGTCAAAAATTAAATATTATTGAATTTTATAATGTAGAACGTGGCAGTTATTATTAAATATTGTGAAAGAGTCAAAATAGTAAGTAACAATATTTTTCTCACTATTTATGCTTGTAAAGTTCTTCTTATAGATCGCTCGGTGTAAGTAGACTAAAACGGATTTTCTTGCTCTGGTGCATAAAAGCCTGCATTTTAAGCATAAGTGCATAACAATTATTATGTGTTGATCAAATTGTTCAAAAAGGTTGTATTTGTAATATATTTCATAGAAGAAGCTTGTCTAAGGCCCACTTGCGCCAACGAGGAAACGCGAGTTAGTGTAAATTTTCATACAAAAACTAACTTAACACGACTTTAACTCTCGAATTAACGTTGGCGCAATAAGCACTTAGTCATAAAGTAACTTTGTATATATTGGTCTGGGTCTGAAATAATATCCATAGATCAGGAGTATATACCCAGATATGTTTTTTTAGAAACAATGTCACTCAAAATAGTTCATTGTTCAATTATCGGTTTCAATTTGAATAAAATATGTACATATTTATTACTAACAATCCCATTGTTTACATCGCACTTGAAGTGAAAACCTGAGTGTGTAATTCGTGCATAAAACCCATTTTAGCCTCGGCTTAAATACCATGCAGCCCTCGCATTTGGCTTGGGTTGATGAACATTGAGCGTGTGATTTCGCACAATCGTTCGGCACGCTGTTACGATTCCCAAGATACTAGCCAAGCGTCCAGATTATGGCAAATCCCATAATGGGGGATACCTTCTTCAACGTTGAACGTAGTGGTCGATGTGATGATGATGATGATGAGACAATTGTACGTAGCAAAGATTAAAACGCATATGAAGCAATAATTGCTGCAATTCTTGACGCAGGCTTGAATATTATCGCATGATTGTATAGGACATTACTTTTCTTCAATGATCAGAGGTTATAGTGTGCTCATATATACCTATCAGAGATGCATTCTGACCGTGGATATCTTTTGATTGTGAGTTTACCCTGGTTAGTTCGGTTAAATTGTAGTCAACATAATCAGCTATATCTAACATCGGATACGTTTTAGACAATGGTATCCCTGTTTAGATTAATACAATCTAACCAGGGACACTCAACAGAGGCCATCTAACAAATTGATCTGACAGCGGATATTGAATGGAACCTCTCGCGTTATCGTTTGTCCACGGGGATTGTATCTATATCGTCAGTAAGACGTGCTTCTTAACGCTTTGTCTTCCATTTTGAGGTGGTCACTTAACGACACTAATATTTGTATACTTACAAGGTGAAGACACATACCGATTGTTCTGACCTCCTCAAAGTCCGACACCAACCACCAAATGAGTACTCCCAAACCAGCCGCAACCACTACGGCAGCTATCACTGACACTATTATTATAATCGTTTTTTTCTCCATTATTTAATAACAACTAGAATTTTTCACAATATATTTTGTATGAATTTACATAAAATTAACATGAACGGTTTACGTAAAATTAAAACTATGTCGCAGAAGCGAATCGCTGATTAATGAGATTATGTATACTTAGAATTAAGCCCAAGGTACATATAATATGTCATTACTCAATTATTTTAGATAAATAGTTAATATAGTTCGATAAGATAAAAAAATGATAAAAGGGTAAGTCGCCAGACACAAATTAATGTTATGCAAATTTGAGAACTTAAGTACTTGAACGATTAGATATCTACACTCGGCCACAAAGAAAGTGGCTAACAACATAACTGCCAGTGTCAGTATATTGAAAGTAGCTTTATTACCTTCCGGACCCATGACACAACTACAATGCTCAACTGGTTGTGCCATGGGTACTTTTGATTCCCTTCTACACAACTGACTGGTCCGTTGGTGAAAAAAAACGTACCTATGGCACAACTGACAAATGCTCGAATCCCTGGTTGTGCCATGGGTTCTTTTGAGACACAACTGATTGATCCGCTGGAAATAAAAGTTGTACCGTAGTGACTTCGATAACGCTTAAATAAGTCATGAAAAGTTAGGATTATGTTTTTTTTAATAAAAGCAGGTATTGTAACAGTGATTCTTTCATTCTTCAAATAGCTGAAGCTTTAAATTTCGCCTGAGGGGCGAAATTACTCGCTGAACAAATCCGCTGGATGATGTGTACTACACCTATTGTTGAATGTCCACAGCAGTCCCTGGAAGATGCAGCATTAAATTTAAAGCATTAAGAGCTATACGTATTATTTAGGGGGTCCTTCCCGTTCTGTTCGTTGTCATCTTCATTAAAAGCAAGGTTTAGCAAAGATATATAAAACAATACTTTTAGCGCTCCATATCGAAAGCGAAAAACTAAACCCTAACGAAACACTCCACTTAATCTGTCTGTCAGACCATATGTCTCGGGTCTCTATCTTGTAAACGGAAGAGTAACAAACCTGAAATTTAGATATAATGCGCGCGGGTTCGAATCCCGCCGCGGGCTTGAGCTTCACCGCATGGTGGAAGGGCATTTTGAGAATGCCCGCCCACCTTCAAGTAAGTATAGTACATTGTACATCGAGGGTAGAAAACGATCTATTTCCGTCCGAGAGTTTGTTTAAGCCCGACGCGTAGCTTAAAGGGAACTCGAGAACAGAAATAGAACTTTCTCCCGAGTGATACATAGTGCTTTATACTACACCTACGATGAAAATAAAATCATTATACGTTTTCTCGTACTTACCTCGAGACTTCTCAGGCAGTAAGTTCTTAGTGACTTCATGAGCTGCATTTCTTATTTCTGGTGGCGTCATCATTATAAAATCGTCACTTTCATTGTCAGATGACATTTTGGAAAATTATTTAGAATAATTAAAAGCGTACTGTTAAAATATCAATTTAATAAAAAACAAAATATAACCAAACATAACCAATTGCCGCGCTTTTTTTCTCGTAGTGCAAAAGAAGGTTGCCAACCTCCTTTCATTGAAAATCGAGTACAAATAAACACCTCTTTTTTCTAACCTATTTGATATAAAACCTTTTTGAGATTGATTTTTTTTATGTAACCAGCAAAAAACAAAAGAACGCTACCAGGGCATACAACATTCCTTCACTGCTACGGAGTGAAGGAATGAAAATCCATATAACTTTCCCCGCCGTACATTTATAAGGGAAAAATGACGAACTTTATGACATGTTTTTGAACGAGTAATGAGACCTTTTCTGAGTGGGTGTGGTATAAAGTATATTTCTGATAGGTAAGCTGTTGACCACAATCTCACCTGATGGTAAGTGATGGTGTGGTCGAAGGTGTTAACAGGCTTAAACCTAGAATTACTGGCTCTCAAGGACAGCTGTCGGAACACACCGTTAGGCGCTTGGCGACATATTTTCTACTTGATTGGTCGCTAGCCAGGTGGGCATTCGCAAAATGCCCTTCCACCACGCAGTGAAGCTCAAGCCCGTGGCGGGATTCGAACAATGGACCTGCTGCGTGGTAGTCCATAGCTAATGCCACTGAGCTATCACTGCTTCGAAATTCTTGCTCACGATTTTCCGCTTGCTACGATGGACTCTCTATACCTATTGTAAAGACGATCAACACGTTCTTCTTATACGCCCGTCATCACGGCTGCATAACCATTAGTTAGCAAGTAAGTATATAGAATGTACATAAGCAAGTATATTTTACATAATATAAAAAAAAATACTATACATTTATTTATTAAAATTTATTGTAATTGTTAGAACATATATCAGCCGAAAGATGTCATGTCTCGTAGAAATGCGTTCGAACCGGCAGGGTTGTCCCTTGGTACCTGAAAGAAGAGTAGTCAGATTAATGGATATCATTGATTAACACCATCTCATTACTCCTCAAATATTCTACCTTGGCTTTGACCACTCCTTACCTTTCACCTCACCACGAGGTATAAACATTCCACCTAGACTTAAACTATTTCACTTCTCACCTTATCACTAGTAAAAGTCTACCAAGCCATTGATCACTATCTCTCACCCCACTACGAGGTACAAACATTCTACCAAGCATTTGAACACTATCTATAATCACATCAACCATTGTTGATATAGTGGTCTAAAACGTTCTTTGAAATTTCTAGGTGCTGGTTTTTCTTGCAAATATTTTTTCAGTAGCTGTCTGGAATCTCTAAATTATGCCTGTGAAGACTGATGGCTATAGGCTCGCCCATATTACATTGGACTATATCATGGTGAGCACGACAAAACGTAGGTGCTTACCCTTTACCAAGCCCTTTGTCTACCCCTTCCGGAATTTAAAGATGTGACGGTGAATGATAGATGTCTAGACGTCACAAAGATAGTAAGCCGACTAAATCTAGAATGGGCTTTCAAGGACATCCATGTTAGGTGCTCAGCACACATATACCTATTTTACTCACTAATTATATATTATGTTAGTTATATGCTTGAGTTAAAGTTCGAAACCAGAAAAGTCTGAAAGTGGGTAAAGAGGAATAAATAGATAAACCAATGACATTAATGATAGGGGTTGAGAACTTTTACGCTGCTTGGGTAGATGTTATTTATTTGTATAGTTGGTCGACAAATAGAGATCAATTTAATATTAATTATAAGAAATTATCGGTCTCGGCATGAACATTTTATATTTTACAAAATTTTTATCTCTGTATTTAAGATGTATATCTTATAAAAAGCTTGAGTTATTACCTACGTAAGATATATTAGTCAGCAAGCATTTCAATTTCTTAAAATTAACCAGTTTCGGTTCCCAAAACTTTTCTATGGGACCACACATAATGTACAGGAATAATAAAGAATTCTCCAAGTTACGTAAGCTCAGAACTTACGCAGGGCCACTTGCTCCGGAGGCTGGTATAATGTATTAATAACCTAGACATATAATCAATTAATATTATAATAGAAAAAGATGGGTTGATACGAGGCTGGAAAAGCTTCTCTATGATCTAGTGTTCTTTTGGAAACCCAAACTTACACTATGTCCGGCTACGTTTATCCAAAAGAATCTAAAGTTTCCATATGATTTGTAGTAGCCCTCAAGTTTGTCGTCCTCCCATATAGGAAGACGAGGGGAGTTGCGGTATCCCTCAGCCCCAGCCCATTTCAGTCGGTCTACCCACAGGATCTGACCTGTTGGAATTAATTAAATATATAAAAGTACAAAAAAAAAATGTAGGCCCTTGTTTATAAAGGGTTAACCAAGAACTTTGTTTTTCAATTGGAGCAACATCAATAGCATGACAGTTTTGACACGGTTTTTGACGTAATCGTAGTAGATGCCATGCCATACGTAGTATACATACATATATTCGTGCTACATGTCACACAGCCAATGAAA
Source organism: Plagodis pulveraria (assembly GCA_963890685.1). Classification (NCBI taxonomy): domain Eukaryota; kingdom Metazoa; phylum Arthropoda; class Insecta; order Lepidoptera; family Geometridae; genus Plagodis; species Plagodis pulveraria. The sequence goes on along the minus strand of OY982958.1, from coordinate 10,762,819 downwards.
CGATCAATTTATTGCAAACGAAATTACCAGATCGCATAATTTCACGAAATTCAGTGGCCGGTTAAGTGGCCAGCCAGATCGTGTAATTTAACACCACTGGAATATTTTTTGTGGGGCTATAATAGTCTATACGGATCGAATCGATTGCAGCCTTAAAACTCAAAATCCGTCATGTAATTAACGAAATGGACCTTGCGATTTTGTCAAAAAGAGATTAAAAACTTTGATGAAAGAATCGACATCTGTCAGCGTGCTCGTGGTGGACATTTGCCAGATATCACTTTTCATTCATGATTGCCAAACTTTTCTCTTCGTAATACAATAAAAATTTTAATCATCTTCATCTAAATTCTTTGTTTTATTTTGTTTAAGCAAACAATATTCTTGTTGAAAAACCCTTTACTTAATATGGGCGATTTTCATGCAGATGATTTCTGTGAAGTAATTGAAGCGATTTTATTTATCGAAGTTTAGTAAATAGTAAAAAAAAAAATTAAAAAGAACTGCTTACCAGGAGTATCACAAATGAGATCCAAGTTTCCATTATACTTCATTACAATTATATCGGTTTCATTCAACAACTTCTCGACTGAAAGTAGATACACAATAATACTTTAAAACTATGCAGAATAGTAATGAAGTGAATGATGAATTTCACTATGAATATAACGATGAAGAATAATCTTCCAACAAGAATTGAATTGAATTTTTGTTTATGATATAAATTTACGGATAATAAGGAATATCTAATTGCGAATTTAACCGCTTAGTGGAGGTAAAAAATCTATTATAATGGAGATCATAAAAGAAGCGGGTATTATATTTTTTTTTCTTACTTCCTTCGGTAACTGGTTTCATAAAGTCAGTTCTTAAATAGTCAAATACAGCATTAGAATCCGCTCCCCATGTGACATTCTCCGGTATACCAAGAGCCTCCTTTACAATTGTATTCATCAATACATTTAGGTTCCATGTCTGTCTGTCACTTGACATCGAAGACCCATCACGAATCATAACTTCTCTGGCCATCTCTGGAAATGATGATAAATTCAAAAATGATCACTATGTAAGAATTTAACCCTAAATATGTATAGGATTGTACAAAGTTTCCTGTGGGGTGCCGGGCTAGAATGTCACCCCCCCATCTCAACTCGTGGGTGTCGTAAGAGAAGACTAAGTGTAACAGATTATTTCGATCAGATGAACTCTAGTAGTCTGGTTGCTGGCCGCGCACCGTCTCCTATGACGGTTAATGTTATACGACTGGAGTATGAAATTTCGGCTACAAATGCCGTGTCCAGGTGGCCGAGGAGGTTTAAGCATCCGACGCGATATCGGAGGACGCGGGCTCGATTCCCGCCTTGGGTATACAATTTTGTACTCCAATAATTTGTTAAATATATTTTCGCGTAGCACGCGATAGTGCTTGTAATAATATTTAGAAATAAGTGTAACACTTCAGAAAGTGGGCAGCAGCGCTTTCTGAGCAATTGATCTCTAACTGCGATCCCCAAGACGCCTGCCAAGCGTGGGGACTGTGGCAAACCATAATGGAGGAGGCTGTGTTCAGATGTGGACAATTCCACTGATACATTTGAGTACAGTACAAAGATGAAAGCTGTAGATAAATAACCGCAGTTATTTATTAAACTTGTTCACAGTATTATAATATATTCACCATAAAACTATCAGCAGACGCAATGATGGCCGACCGGACCATGGACTATGGACTGCCATACCGTTCCGCAGGTACATGGTTCAATGCCCACTGCCTGCTTGAGCTTCACCGCATGGTTGAAGGGCATTTTGTGAATACTCGCCTGGCTAGCTGCCACCCTTAAGTAGAAAATCTGTCGCCAAGCACCTAACAGTGTGTTCCGGCAGCAGTCCTTGAGAGCCAGTAAAATGACAGGTACATGAGACTTAACAGCTCTATGTCTCACGGTGTCGGGCGCAGTGCAATACGTTACTTGTGAAGAAATGCATCTGTTATAGGCAGAGGTAAGTCCGCTGGGCCTCGTAGTTGTTCCGTCTCATTAATATAAAAAAAACTGAGAAGTGGTCTTCCTTTATACATTTTATTTTGCAGAATCATTGATCCTTAAGAGTATAGTGCATGGAGCGCTTTCCATGTAAACGTTGTTTCGTTATATTTTAAAAACCAAGTGTTCAAACTCGGTGAAATTTTGTGTGCATATTGCTTAGTCTAATAACTATGCTTCTGCTTTGCCAGTTTTTCGATTTATTATAAATTTTATCCCTCAAAGTCAAAATAACAATTCGCAAGCAAAACGATTTTTCAATTTATTTTTGAAAATAATTATTTTACGGTAATTTTGCCAACCTTCTGGTTGGCATTTGATATTAGGTTCAAGGACATACCTACATGCAAAGTTTCACCGAGTTTAAACACGTAGTATTGCAAATATGCAATTATACAAAATTGCCGCCTGATAGTTTGCCATCCTATCGCATAAAAAAAAATGGCGAAACTACGTTTGTATGGAAAGCGCCACGAGCACTCTCAAGAGGGCATAACTTCTGGCTAATTATTGTTGCACCCCGCTTTATCGAATCTGCAAGGTGCCAGCAAAACTGTCCATGCTCACTAATTGTGTAGAGAAAATGTAGACCTTATTTATTTTATTTATTCTAATTCTAAATATATATTCTAAATGCATGAAATGCAGAGGTTACCGCTGAACCTCGCGCTTGTTCCGTCACCATCACTTTACCACGGTACTAGATAATATTACCGTGGTCACGGTAATATTAATATTACTCAGGCGAACGCTGAGTTATTCGTGCTTGAAAAGACCCGTTTAGGATTTAGAAACATGAGCTTACTTCACGAAAGTTTAAAGAAAAGTATTTATTCGATATTCAAGGAAAAGTTATTATAATAATAATAATAATAATAATAAAGCCTTTTATTTCCGAACTTTTAACAATTTTTCACATTTAAAACAGAAATGATTTTAAATAATATCATTACATTACAAAAGGTCTCTCAGTTCGGTGTGCCTTACGGCAAAGGCCTCCTCCAACTCTTTCCACTGCTGTCTGTCCGCCGTCACTCTTGTCCAGAGCGGACCTAATGTCATTTTCAGGTCATCCTCCCATCTTCTCTTTTTACGACCTCGACTCCTAATGCCATCTCTTGGGTACCAGATTGTCACCTGTTTGCTCCATTTTTCCTTTTTGCACCTGAGCATATGTCCAGTCCACCTCCATTTTAGTTGATCAATACGAGCCAGGATATCCGTTAATTTGGTTTTGTGTCTGATGTCAGTACTTCTTACTCTGTCTTTTAGTTTTAAACCTAACATGCTTCTTTCCATACTTCTCTGACATCTTGCAAGTTTATCCCTGTGGTGTTTAGTCAAAGCCCAGGTTTCGCAGCCATATGTAATGCAGGGTAAAATACATGTATCAAAGGTCTTCTTCTTGATTTTTATGCCTATTTCCTTGCTTTTTGTAATTTCTTTCAAAGCCCAGTAGATTTTCCATCCTGTTGCAATTCTTTTTTCTATTTCTTTGGACATCTGGTCACTAGGCGATATTATCTGGCCGAGATATACATACTCCTCTACATATTCCAGTTTCTGTCCTTTGACTCTTATGTCTACGGGAATTGAATTAGTCATCACCTTAGTTTTGCTGTAGTTCATCTCTAGGCCTACTTCTCTACTTTTATCTGCTAGGGTTTGTATCATGGACTCCAGTAGTTTTGGATCTTCTTCTAATATGACCAGGTCATCCGCAAATCTGAGATGGTTTAATCTTAATCCATTTATGTTAAGACCTAGATGCTCCCAATCTAACTTCCTAAACAATTGTTCTAGCACTGCTGTAAACAGCTTTGGTGAAAGTGGGTCACCTTGTCTGACACCTCTTTTTATTGGAAAAGCATCTCCTGTAGATTCCAGTCTTATCCTACCTTTACTTTCACTGTAAATATTTTTGATGATGTTGATGTAGGTATTTTGGATTCCCTGCTCTTTCAGGCATTGCCATACAATTTCATGTCTGAGGCTGTCAAAAGCCTTGGCATAGTCTATAAAGGCAATGTAAATAGTTTTTTTGTATTCATTATATTTTTCCAGAAGCTGTTTGATAGTATGAATATGGTCTATTGTACTGAAGTCTTTCCTGAACCCCGCTTGTTCCACAGGTTGATTTTCGTCAAGTTTAATTGAGATTCTGTCCAAAATGATTTTAGCGAAAACTTTATATATATATAAGGAAAAGTTATTACAATATCTGATACATTTTGCTATACCTACAAATTTGCATTTATATATAAAATACCTTTAAATTTTATAGTATTTTTGGCGTAATTTATAGAATCATGTGCATTGGTGTCCAATAATAATTATTCAAGATACCAACATCTTACACAATGCCGACGAAAAATAGCGTGAAAAATCTTAATGTTGAACTTCTAGGTTAGCCTGAACAACATCTTCGACCACATCATCACTTACCATCAGGTGAGATAGTGGTCAAAGGCTAACCTATCAGGCATAAAAAAAAACTTCCAACCACAGACGTGAATTTCCACCTTAACTGGTAACATTCATATACAAAAAATAATCAAAGTTACAAGATAGGTACGTGATAATATTTTTCCTAAACAACAAAAGTTTACTTACCATAATGATCGATATTTCTTGTATCTGGCACACTGCCTGGGACCTCCATTTTTGTTAGAATGTCATAAAAGTCAACTCGTGTCGTAGCCCTAAATACCGCTCCTTGAGTGTTAGCCCATTGCTGAGTGGACTGTAAGTATTGTCCGTCATTAAAAAGCCTTTCTGCTTCTCTAGCCGCTGCTTGGATATCCTCGTAGCCTGATTGGTCGACTAAGCCTGCTGCTAATAATAGAGGTCCCCATGTAAGAGTAGCATCTACAGGCGAGATCCATGCGTTTCCCATGGCTATACCCCTCAGATTAGATTCGATTCTACCGTCTGCTTCTGCCTAAAATATATATACATTTTACAGGTTGATGATTACAAAAACATAGGACCAGAACAAACTGGAATAAATGAGGGTGAAATTGAAAAGGTCAGATTATAGAAAAGCAGAACGAAATCTGAGCACCAGTTCTGAGACTTCGATAGTACATCCAGTTTGTCCCATACAATCTGAAATCACAGAACGGGACGTGAGGAACATGTTCAACACAGGATGGATGAAATGGTGATAAGTCTCACATCAATCTAACTCACAAATACCCATGAAGTTTAAGGATGAAATATATAAGAGCATCATGACCTATCGTATAATGTTGGGCAACGCAAGTGATGGATGTAAGAAAGAATAGAAAAAATTAAAGAAACGTGCGTATGGAAAAGATGCAAATGTTAAGATGAATGTACGGGGTGTTATTAGAATGGATAAGATTTAGAATGAGTTTATCATTGGGAGCTTTAAAGAAGCACAAGCAACAGAAAAGTTGAAGAATAACAGATTTTAGTTGTATAGGTACGTCATGAGTAAGGATGAAAATCATTTAACTAAAGTAGTGTGGCAATGAATGTATATGGAATCAGAATAGATAAAGTCTAAAAAGGTACCAATGGACTGCTTGAAGAACGTTATATGTATAATAGAGATGACTACTGATATGAACAATAATAAAACGAACGGCTTAGCGTTTTCCAAACAAACGTAGTTTCGTCATATTTAAAATACAAATTGTTCAAATTCAGTGAAATTTAGCATGCAAGTCTTTGTCATGTATCTATGCTTTTGTTTGTCAGTTTTCTATTTGATTATTTATTTTAATTATTTATCTCTAAATGTTATTTTGAAAAATTAATTTTGAAAATATTTTACGGTAAACTGGCAATCCAGAAGCATAGATTTTAATTAGGATCAAAGACATACATGCAAAATTTTACCGAGTTTGAACATTTACAGCCTTACTTATAAACGCTACTTAAATTTTAAGCATTACTTAGCCGCTGATTAGCAAAATTTCTTACTCATAAACGCTACATAACTTTATCCAGTACCTAAGTACTGCTTAAATAAACTGTCAATTTAAACATCGTCCGACCCTTGTTTAAAATTTTAAGTAACAAGATGGCGCCCTCTCTCCCCCTATCTGATCAGCTGATTTAGTTACTATTGAGGTTATTGTCAAGGAGGCATACAAAATTATAAACACGACATACTCTGTTAATAAATCGTAAAAAATATATCAAGTAGAAACATAAATTGGATGATGAAATAAATATTATGCGTAACCTACCTACTTTTCGTGATCTTATTGAAGAGTATACCGCAGGTATACTCATTGTAATTTTATTATTAACTAGCCACGCCACGCGGTTTCACCCGCGTAGACAATGATGATGAAAAGTATGGAGAACCTAAACTACCTAACTATTCTGTTGTTTCATCCATACCCTCAAGCCGTTAAAACGTGAATACACGTAGAAGACATAAACACATACACATAAACTTTACATACATACACATAATCACGCCTGTATTACCCGAAGGGGTAGGCAGAGGTGTGTAAACACCCATGTTTCGGCCAATTGGGTTTTGGTCCCATGTAATAAAGTAAAGGGCGAGCCTATTGCCATTCACCGGGCACAGTTTCAGGGTCATACAACATTTTTTTCTCTAGCACACTAGACGAAACACAAAAACATATTACGGCCTTTATTATATTACTGTGAGTAAGGAATCGCTATAAAATGATTAAACAAAATAAAGATTGGAATCTTGGCTTCATAGAAAAGAACGTAGACATAATTGGGCGCAGGTATTGTTTGGGATGGAAAAAGATAACTTCCAGCGGGATTTGACGGTATTCTGGGGTTACACCCGTAAAGTCTGGGATAACCCCATAATGCATTTCAAATTATGCTATCGAATAGGTGGCTAATAATATATTTCATAATTGGATATATATTATTAGGGCGCTTTGAATCTACCATATTGCGAAATAAAAACTCGCTACAAATGTCTCAAGTACACCTAACCATATGTATAAAAATCAGTACCTACAAAGAAGTGTCTTTTTTTACTTTTTAATTTTAAGATTTTTAGCACTAGATACATGCTTTTTGGCAATTTGGGTCTTTCATAATGCCTTTTAGTTCAATGTTGTCAGTTTAAAATACGTTCGACCTCATTATCCATTGCTTAGCTAAATAGTTGCTAAGTAGCGTTTATAAGTAAGAAATATTTAAGCATTACTTAAACCCTGTTTAGTTATCCATTACTTAGCAACTACTTAGCGGATTTTTTATAAGTAAGGGGGTTAGTATTTAAAATATGTCGAAACCAGGTACATTTGTATGGAAAGAAACATCATGAAGAACCCTTTCATTGATACTACTTTCGTTATTCGTAACGACCAGTATCATATTACAAAATTTTGTGATTTGAGTACATTAAATTTATTACCTCTTTCATGCGTATGCCCATATCAACGGCCATTTTCCCTCCATACGACTGACCGTAGATGTACAGAGGCACACCTTTGAATTCGGGGTGATCATTATAGAAACCTTGCATCAATGCTACAAAATCCAAAGCTGTGAACAATAATGACGACATGTTTAAAAGATTCTTGTACCAAAATAACGTCCATATTGTACCTATTGCTACTAATATTTATATATTGCTTTTGAAGCCAGATAAGCGAACAATCTTCCAATATCACAACGAAAGGAAATATTTGATCCTTAAAAATAATAGATAAGCAGATAATTCTTTATTTTCTTATTCATAATCTTTTAATGTCCACATAAAAAAATTAAGTTTCATAATGGGTGGCCTTATTACTAAGAACAATCTCTTCCTGGCAACTAAAAATTGGAGAGGATCAGTAGAAATTGGTTTTAAAGTGGTGTAGTGTAGTTAATAATAGAAGGGAATTATTGTAATCTAAAAGGAATAACTATAGTTAAATAAACAGTTTTTATTATAGCTCAAGCATATCTATAGGGTATATAGATCAGGGCCGACTTCTAAAAAATGGAATCCTTTTACTAAACCTGCGACTCCATCTAACGTGCTACTTACAAAGCCGTGAATCTTTTAAACAATTATAGCTAACTGTTTAAGTGAAAATATTACTACATAATTCTTATTGTAGCGAACAATCTACTAAATTATTTGAGAAAATAATACCTATTTATACTAATAGTGTTATTTTATTTTTACAATCAGATGCGATCGAATTCGTTTTTAAATACCTCAGTATTCAGAGACACGAGGGGCATATATTATACACTATCAATATCTGACGCCCTTAATCATTTCCAAATGACGCAATTTTTGTTGCATTTTTGAAAGCTATATATAACCATTTTTCCTTCTACCATTTAATCTTAAAATTCCAATAGGTCCCTAGAACGACTTTTGAGTACACTGTAAATCACCATCTTGGACATCTTGGGCTCTTAACTACTTATTTCCCTACTATATCAGCAAAAAGATAAACTTAGCTTAATAAAGATGTGTTTATATTTACCGATCATATCATTTGTCGTGGTCAGGTAACTGTGATTTTCGACATAGCTGAACCCTGTACCCACAGGGTTGTCTACAAAGAGCACGTTGAAATTTTTCACCTAAAACAGTAATTGTTAATTTATTTCAGTGATTAAATATTTATTTCCCTATGGGGCAACGGGCTGGGATTGCACTCCCCCATATATTTCTATGGGAGTTGTAACAAGCGAGGAAGGGAAAAACTGCCATCTAACACTGCGATTAACGAGACGCTTGCCAAGCGTGGGGATTATTACAAAAATAATCGAAGAAGTCTTTTTCAACGGTGCATTTCATGGCTATTGATTAAATATTCTTAATTAGTTGGCATAGTGGTAATGTGACCACTATAGAAGAAGTTTAAAGTTGTTGTATAGATGGTTACTGCATGCTGTAAGCGGTAATAAGTTTTTTCATATGGCGGAATTGAGTTGTCAATTCGTGTTCTTTGTACGAAGCTCCATACAACACATACTTATCGCCAAAGGACATTAAATTAGGACAAGCTTGCGATTGGATTGATAATCATTGGTTACTAGAGTGCCAGATTCCTAAAATAACAGATTCTCAATACTGTTATGGATAAAATACAATGCTGTCGTTACTAATCAGTTAGCAAGGTGTAACAAAAAGGTGTGTCTACGATGTGACAGTTGATATAATGGGGAAGCCCACTGTCAAATTAGTTCCACTTTTTTTGACGCTAAATCTTTGTTTCACGGACATTGTAAATTTGTATAAGTATTTGGTATACTTCGGAATACACTATTTTAATGTATGAGTCACTATGTACCTTTTAGATGTAGAGAAATAGGAGTTGACTATTTCCTATGGACATGAATATAAATAAAATTGGCTTATTTGGTAAAATCTGTTTCTTTTTTTCCATAAAATTACGACTCCAATCTAAAATTTCACTTTGTTGTAGTCTGATTAGTTCACAAAATGAATTATTGTAACAATCTGTAGCCGTATAAATAAGTAAAATAACGAATGAGGTGCAGAAATTAGTCCTTTCTTGAAGAAAATCACATCTACTCCTCTTATAGATAGTCGATATGCCGGGTAGGAAAATTTTAAACTCTTCTTCCAAACGAAGAGCTCGTGATTCAGAAAAAAATAAGGCTCGTCGATAAACAAGATTTCTGCTAAGTAATAAACACATAGCGCCCTCTGCGAAAAGCATCTATGCTGAGATAAGGAAAAAAAGTAAAGAGGATCGTGACACCTTACCCATGTCGTGCTTCGCTCTTGCAGTGACAAATCCAGTGGCCCCAATATCTCAAAGTTTCCAATGCCAGTGGAAGAGCCGCCAGGGCCGCCCTGGAGCCACACGATGAGAGGTCTCTCAGTGTAGTTCTGTACGGGAGCCGTTGTGTAGAACAGCCAGTAGAACATATGAGCACCTTCCCTGACGTTCACATAGTTGTAATCTTGCTCGAACGGGCCAAATTTACCTGATCACAAAGAACACATCAAAAGTTTTCGTAAAAGTGTTTTTCAGCATAATTTTGAGGTGGACTACGTTGGCTCCGCATGCAACACGTTAGCATCATAACCGCATATATTTATTGGTACTTCTTTGTTTCTGTGTTATATTATAAGGTAGTTTAACATGGAATAACTTTTTATATAGTAATTTAAAGCTTAAGTACTAGTAATAACGTATATAAAATGTATGGTGGTGTGTTGAGGTTTCTCTGAAGCATTAGGTCCTGGCGTAGTACTCCTGGCAATGTGGTCTTTAATACTCTTAGAGCGAGGTACTTGCTCTTGCGTCTCCATCCCCATATGGCCAGACAGTTGGAATCGAAGGCCTCATTTAGTCCCAGGGAGAATGAGGGTCCACGGTGTCGGCACGTACCATCTGCTCGTCAAAAGCCTCTCTCTTTTTTATTATATCTAGTCACTTAAATTTTAAATTTCTTACCAGCAGTAAAAGGGCTTGCTGCAACTATAAACAATATCAAAATGAGCAACATGTTTTAGTGAAACTGTGTGCCATACTAAAATAAATTATTTATCAATTATGATATCACAGGAGCTAAGTTGCATAGTTGTAATATTAATCAGTGATATGCCTTATCACGTATGTAAATTTCTATGCGTTATAGTTTGGCTGTAAGTAATTCAGTACATTATCTATGATAACCAGTAAATTCTAGTATGTCGTTGTTTTTATAACCTACTTCTTCAAAAGCGATGAGATTCTTCATTGAAGCGTGTATTATATTTTTACTAACTAAATACAACACCACAGCTACTACAATGAAAGAATTTAGACAACAAATGCTATATTTTATTAATTTGGTTACCCGATATCTTCGCAAATTGTGTTAATATAGGTTATAAAATTATGATAAGTCTCTCTACATTCGATAGGTTATGTTCAATGTGGTGTCAGAAAAAAGGTATTTTAATATGTAAATTCAACTAATAAAATAGTAAAATTTGGATGAAATGTGACATATGAACATTATTAGATGACTTGGATATTATATGCGAAAGAAAGTGTGCGTGTTGTTGTCTCTCACGTCCGATTTGTGTACCTGTATATTTATTAAGTCATAGGACACATAGTATTTTGTACGCGATTGATACAGTAACACATCACGAAGGACCACGATGAAACCGATTACCAGGCATGTATAAGCTCTCGGTAAATTTGATTTGATTCGTTATGCAGTGACATCATAAAAAAAACACATTTTTTTTGGTATAAGGCAAAAAACCGACCAAACGTAAATACGTACAAAAACGCCTTACAACTAGAAGGCGTTAAACGAGGTCAGTGAAGGCGAATGTTTCTTTTCGTCTTCATTTAAGGTGTATTTTGTGGTCTTTCTTAAATATTGACTTTCGATGAGGCTGATTAAGTCGTACGTTATAGTGATAATCACCGTATATAAATCGCCGTAAAAGTAAGGTATATTTTATGGTCATTACTGCAATTATTATCGTATTATAAAGTTCAATTCTGAAAATACCTTACGGAAGGTGTTTTTGACGGTTGTGTTTATTATAAAACATGGTACATTTTTATTGATTGGTATAAATCATCTTTAGACTTGTGAATTCACCATGCGTAGTTACAATTCAACAGTAAAAGGTAGAATTTGCTTTAAGCTCCAAAGTAGTTTTTCTCAGTGCAGCAATTAGCAATTCAAATGGTTAAAAGTAATAAACACAGAGCCGAAACCACAATAATTGTCCGCCAATTTATTTGATTCATCGTTTGTTAAATACAATGAAAATTCAATCCCACTCTTCTTCCTGGAGCGAAACCTCTCCGTTCAGTTCTGTTGCTCGTCATTTTAAATCCCTTAAACATTCAATAAGGGTGATTTGAATGTCAATAAGATTATAAGTATTTAAATAAAATTTGTTAAATATTTTTTTTCAGTGAAGATACCTTGATCTTAGGCTTTAAAATTAGGTTTTATTTTGTTTAAGGGGGGAGGGGGTTTTATTGCCCGTGGATTGACGGTCTAGAATGTCATCCCCCCATTGCTACCTGTGGGAGTCGTAATAGGCGACTAGAGCTAAAATACCGGAAGGTGGGCAGCAGCAACTTCTGAGGAACTGATATTTTATACTGCGATCCCCAAGACGCCTGCCAAGCGTGGGGATTATGACAAATCCCTCCTTAATTAGAGGGGCTGTGTTCAGCAGTGGACAATCCGGCTGATACAGCACAGGTGGGTTATACAGTTTTTCAACAATCTTCTGTAGAAATACCTTACTTATAACACGTTTTTCATTATAGGGCGGTATCCTGGGATTACGGGTTAAAGTCACATTAGATGTTACCTTTTTGTAGTATTATTATATGTTCTATGCCTTTTCCAACAAAAATCTATCATTTCGCTTAGCATGCATTAATGCTGTTTTAAATAAAATTAAATAACTTACATTGTAGCGAGTTTTTTTATTGCCTTTGAACACAATCTCACGGGAAGTGATGATGATAAAAAGCGTAGTACGAAGAGACCTCGTTTCTCATGCAAAAATAGCAATTTCAAACATGAAAAATGTCTTTCAGGTACCGTGTCATGAAGTTGCTATATAATAATTAGAAATAAAATTTGATTTAATACGATTTATTTTCTATATAAGATTTATTTGTCTATAAGAAACAACACTTGACTAAACGAAAAATAGAGTTGTATTTATGTTGCTTTTTCTATGAAGATAAATTTATGGAATCGTGTTTTCGTATCAAGCATAGTATATGTAGAATATTATTAAAGGTATTCATATCTGTAAGGTGGACTCGTTTTTTTTTAGAACATGCACAAATTTGCATTTTGATGACTTACTTCGCCTTCAGGCATGACAGCTGCCGGAAAACATGTCGAAACTGTGGGTGTAGCTAGCCAGGCGGGAATTAGCAAAACGCCCTACCACCGTACGGTGAAGCTTAAGCGGGGGGATTCAAACCATGGACCTTCTGCATGACAAGCCATAGGAATTGCCACTGGGCTATCACAAAACCATTACAGGCGATGCTATATTAGTAAGTATTTTTTACCATCTTACACTGTGATTCCCTAGACGCCTGCTAAGTTTAGAGATTATGGCAAACCCAACCAACAGGCAACTATATCCAACGGTGGACATTAAGGCTGTTGATGTGTGATATCCATACTTTTTTGGTCTTCCTCCGGTCAGAAGCTAATTATTATAATATAATCAAATGTCAATGTCACAAATCACAGATTCCGCGACGATTCATGACAGCTATACGAAACTTGAATAAACCTGTCCATACAAAGGTTGTCTGGAAGAAATTGCTATATGCGATAAGACCGCCCATTGCACAACCGTAGTCTAAGAGTACTATTTATAAGATTATTTAAATGTATATTCGCTGTGCAATAAAGAGTTTTGTATTGTATTGTATTGAATACAAAAAATATATAATCTTATAATTATGCCCTAGTTCTAGCATATACAAAGCCAAACCATAGCGGAACTTCCGCAGTGCAAGCCTTCATTACTGATGTATAGATACATCCTACTGCAGTTGTGAGCTTTCCCTACTAAAACATTGTGAGCAACCTTGTCGTGTAATTTTCAAATAAATAATCATAAAACATAGGCGTAAGAAATTAAGGATGACACATCGAGTATCTTAATATAATTATTATGTAGAAAATTTGTTACCCATCTATTGGAACATAATCATCAATAAACGAAAATAAGTACACAATATAACGATACTTATTGATTAACGATATAATATACAACAGGCTTATATGCGAACCTGTTTTGGTGTAACGTAATTTGGGAAGTAGGTACTCTAGTACTCTAGTAGGTAGGGTTCTCAAGGTTCCCAAGCGACCTGTCACCACTCAAGTAGCGAGGCAGTCAGATTCAACAGATTCTTCTTTTGAAGCAATGATGACCGAGCGGTTATAGCTATGGACTGCCATGCCGCAAGTCCATGGTTCAATCCCCAACGCCGGCTTGAGCTTCATGGTGGAAGGGCATTTTGCGAATACTTGCCTGGCTAGCCTACACCCTCAAGTAGAAAATCTATCGCCGAGCACCTAACTATGCGTTCCGGCAGCAGTCCGGCAGTAGTGAGAGCCAGTAAAAGTATGTCACTAAATTAATGAAATGCATCTGTTATAGGAAAAGTGGTGGGCCTCGTGCATGTTACTCCATAATCATATAAAAAAACCTAGAATATCACATAGGAAACTATCGTCCCATTTTACAACAATATTCCCATGGAAGCACAAATATTACCTTTTACCTGCCAGAAAAACTGCATATTAAACGCAAAACAAGATAGTATAACGTATTACCATAAGAACATGTGGTTCCAAGGAATTTCGACACTATCAAATTATACACGGACTGGCACAATGCAGTTTGTTTAAAATAACAAAATGAAGACCGTGAAATATGGCACACATTATTCTACTGGATTAAACTGGATTTCCACCATACTGAATTGCAAAAATAATCGGTCACGTACTTTGCAGGATTATAGAGCAACGCAAACGAAACGCCTCAGCACCTTATCAACGTCATCTTCTCGCCATATTTTCACGACTATACTTATGAGTTGGGCTGGAACACAATACGATGCTGATACGGTGCGGCTTGAATTGCGGCATTGTTTTGCATTGTGGCATTTTGCGTATGCCCCTCCTTGCGTGTACCTCCCTCAAGTAGAAAATCGATCTTTAATTAGGTACCTAACGTCATGTTCCGGCAGCTTTCCTTGAGAACCAGTTCCCATTATCATACTTGATCGCGTCACCACTTACCCTCAAGTGAGATTGAGATCAAAGGAAGGTTAGCTTATCAAGAAAAAAATAAATGCTGCTTAGCAAATGCTGAGCTTGAAACTATGCAATCTAAATTTGAGTATAAGCTGAAGACTACATCTAAGACCGCTTCAAGACTTAATGTCAGTTGAGATTGTGGTCAAACGTTAGCCAATAGGCTAGCAATTAAAACAAAAATAAGACGGTACCGGGTGGATGTTAATTAAGTTGGCAGGTACCTAAATATTAGCATCGCCTCGCCTCATTCTCAGGACGAAGTGCGACTTTGTCCCGAGAAAAAGTCATGGCGATGCGATGTTGATTAGTGTGCGTCGTTGTGGTTTGGAGTTTTATACAAAGAATACGGAAAGGCTTCAGTTGAGGCGATGTCGATATGACGCGTATGGAAAAGTGTGCGCCGATCTTTAAACTGAAATTAAGTAAGTTTGGCTTGTTGAAGTTACACAGCCAATGGTTGATAACCTTTAACTCGTTACCTGCCGCAGAATCATGTGAGGTTTGTGGGTCAGGGCAACGCTAATATTTATACTTTTACGGATTATTAGGGGCTTCATTGTTGTGAAGAATGGTGTATTTATGTAAAGGATTACATTGCTTACATATCGTGCTAAATGTTGTAAGCATACTGAAGGTATTTGCAAAGGGGCTAATGCCAATGATCCACGTCTTAAAAATAAGGCATTTGTTTTTCACACTTTTGTCTCTAAAGATCGTGCATGCGAATTCACACACTCGTTACCTACTCGTACACCTAGATCGGCATCAAATTCGCAATGAAACTTAATAAATGAATACTCTAGTAATAAGAACAGCTTTGAAGTTATTGTTCTAACATATCCATACCCCTTCCTGACATCGCGTAAAATTACAACAGACCGATTTGTTTCTCTTCTTATATTATTTTACTTATTATATTACATGCCTTTATACCTTATAGGTTTCTAAAATGAATGATAATAGTTTATATGTATACATTGGATATCCTTCTACAATATCCCAATTATGGCACATTTTACCTACTACTATGTAAAATATGCCATAATTGGGATATTGTAAATGTTACGTCAATTTGTTCTGGGCGTTAAATAATTTACAAAGTTACGTAGACGTGTGTGCAAATCTATGAATAAATAATTATTCGTACGTGCAAATTACTTTTTTTCGTTCTAAAGTACTCTTCTGTAACTGTAACCATGGCAGCCATGGTTGTATACAAAATTAGATGTCTATATTTTTTCGTTCTAAAATACTTTGCTGTATTATAAAAACAAATTACAACTACATGTGTGTTTATGTAAAGGCTAAAAGAACTAGTTTATAACATAATGAATGTGAATCTCTCAAGTTAGTGTATCTTATCTTATATGAACATTTTAGTCACTAACTATGTTTATAAGCGTAAATAAAAAAAAACTTACAAAAAATACGTTTTAAGTGGGATGGCTCTCGGGGGAGATGCGTTGTGTTCCATGTTTAAAATTTAAAAAAAGACTTACCCCCTTACTTATAAAAACATCGCTATGTAGTTGCTAAGTAATGGATAACTAAACAGTGTTTAAGTAATGCTTAAATATTTCTTACTTATAAACGCTACATAGCACCTATTTAGCTAAGCAATGGATAATGAGGTCGAAAATATTTTAAACTGACAACATTGTACTAAAAAGTATTATGAATGACCTAAATGGCCAAATAGCATGTATCTAGTGCTAAATATCTTGAAATTAAAAAGTAAATATAATACTTTTCTTTGTATAGTACCACCAACTTAACTGTGCAGTTTTCGAGGGCGCTACTGGTCAAGGAAATCAACTACGAACTGTCACAATTTGAAGGAATGTTGTAGTTCATTTTTCTGCCACCTGAGTTCTTCAAAGTTTGTGGGTCTGTAACTAAATCAGCTGATCAGAAATATGGGCGCCATCTTGTTACTTAAAATTTAAACAAGGGTGGGACGGTGTTTAAATTGACAGCTGATTTAAGCAGTACTTAGGTACTGGATAAAGTTATGTAGCGTTTATGAGTAAGAAATTTTGCTAATCAGCGGCTAAATAATGTTTAAAATTTAAGTAGCGTTTATAAGTAAGGCTGTAGATGTATAAATTGGCAGGATAGTAAATATAATTATAAGGTAATTATGAAAAATCGAACAAAAAATGTGAGTAAGTACTTAAATTTCACAAATAGTTTTAATTAATTATATATATATAATTCTACTACTCATGTTATGGTTTTCAGGAAACATTTTAGTTAGTTTTAATAGAATTTTAGAAAAGCTACTATTTTTTACTTTTGTCATATTTTTATTGAAAAATAGAGATGTACACGGTGAATACAACGGATTTAAGTTATCAACTCCTATTTGGACTATAACTGCATTAATTTTAAAAAGTTTCCACTCATGTTCTTGTTATGAATAAATATTATAGAAAATCAATTTTGTATTATTCATATTTGTAGTGAAAAATAGAGTGTTTAACAAGGGTGAAAGTCATAAATTACAATGCGGACGATAGCCTGCATTAATTTTAAAAAGTTTCCACTCATGTTCTTGTAATCAATAAATATTATAGAAAAACAATTTTTACATTACTCATATTTGTAGTGAAAAGGAGAGTGTTTAACAAGGAGAAAGTCATAAATTCCTATTCGGACGATACCCATCGTAAATATTGCAAGCAAAATTTAACTTTAAATTTCACAGATATTTCTAACATCTTAATCACTTAACTTTAAATAGGTGTCAATTCATGTTTTTATTATTAATGAATAATTTAGAAAAACTACTATATTTTATTTTCCTTATATTCGAAATGAAAAGTAGAGTGCTTAACACGGGTGAAAGTCATCACTTCCTACTCGGACAATAGCCACCCTCTCACGATTACAACAGTAATTACTGTTGTAATTGTGATACATAATATTTTCAAATAAATACAGACCGGGTACAGTTAAAATATAAATTTCTTTAAAAAGAACCCTCAGCGATTCCGTAGGATCCATTTCATATATGGCTCGAATTGCACGCTTATGTTAGATAAAGATTGTCACTATCTCAGCAGCAGCTCCCCACAGCAATAACATAATGCTATGGAAGTACGTGAAATAAACTAGCTGAGCAGTAGCTACGTCTGTTACTGTCTTATCTTACGAACTGCATATTCAGAAGAACTAAGTCTTCATCCTACTGTAAAGTTGACTCCATGCTGATTGCCAGGAAGACTATCGCATTGTCAATATATATTATTATTATAATAGATATCATAATGTTGACTTTATAAGTCATTGCATCATTTAGTAAGTAATAGGTACATACCATCTTGCACTTCTTGAGAAATGTATTTATGAATTTTATTGTTCGTGTGTTATTAATTAACATGATTAATTTTATTTAAATGCTTTGATAAAATATTTGCTATAATTAAATATAAATTTCCGCAAAGTTTTCATCGATTCAGGCTAACGCCTGTAAATTATCTTTTTTTCCAAATAACTCTGTCCCAGGTAAATATAATGGACAATAACTTCGAGCGTATCGTTTACTACAATACTGAAACAGGTGCAACATGGATATTAGACATAATTTTCGTCCTGTCCATGTTCATTTTAAGGCTCACCTACTGGGAAATTCTATTGAAGTCAATTCTTCAGAGTTTCAATTCTGCTATCGTGACATTTCATATACAATGGCACTACGCTCGCACTCTGTTACATGAGGCCAAAACATGTATGGCGGAACGTAAGTGCATGCTTGGCTTTCTGCCTACCCTTTCGTGGAATTGCAAACAAGACGATGTTTATTAAGATCAAGTACCTCAAAGTTGAATGGTGTACTTTTTTTATTAACGACACTCATATTTTGATCATCGCAGTCACGCAAACCTCTTTCACATAGGTATGTAAAGTAAGTACCGATACGATTTGACGGCTCTTTGCTAAGTAATAATAATATAAGTGATTTGATGAATAAGGTAAAGATTAAGTAAGTGCTTTATTCTTCACATGTTACGCACAGTACAGACAGCAATTTAGGGGTAACATAACAAAAAAACGTTTTCGTCCCCTACTATGTAGTGTATGTCTTTTATAGTTTATTAAGGCGCGCACATATATACTTTTCAGTAGGAGTTAAGTATGAAATTGTAGTTTTATTGTAATAGGTACTTCGAATTGACATAGAACCTTTATGGTTTGAGATTTTTGAGTGAAACTTTTTTCACATACCAATGAGGTTCTTCTTATAAAAATGTGCAACATTTGATTATCGCCTTTGTGTTTGTTTTTTTTATTCAGCCTAGATAAGAAAAATGGATACTACGAAAATTTGAGTGATTTTTGAATACGAGTTCCGATGCGGAACTAAGGGTAGATTTATATTAGACCGGGCCGTGCCCGTGGCGTGCCGTGTACGTGGCCCGGACGGGGTACGAATTTGAAACGTAACATACATTTTGTATGAAGCAATTTATATTAAACAGTGCCTGATCCGTGTCCCGTGCGGGCCCGCCTACTAACGTACGGACGGGCTCCGCCCCGGGCCCGCCCCGTCCACGGCCCGGCCCGGACACGGCCCGGTCTAATATAAATCATCCATAACGCGGCAGAAACAGCTCGCAATATCAATGTTGCGTTTGGAGAGTCGAGTGCTAATAACACACCGTGAGATTTTGGTTTAAACGCTTTCGAAATGAATGATGGAATCTTTGATTTATAGAACGAACCATGTAGAATGCCGCCCGCGCAGGTGGACAACAATGAATTGAAAGAGAAATCCACCATGGAAGCAGATGCGAGCCAAAGTTATCATTTATATACATTATATACTGCTTTGCTTAGCTTAATCCTATTACTATTGACATTATCCGTAGTCTTACTCACTTTTTTCTCGTCATTGTAATTCAAAGACGCCCGCCCCGACGCAAAATCAGTTGGGTATTATTTGCTAAACGTTTGAATCTGCGTAATCTGTATCTATGAATGAGGCACACCAAAATTTCAAAAGTAAGCTTAAGTATTGCAAACGCAGGCTGAACCCTACGAGATTTATCAAAACAATGTACTAAGTATTGTACACATTGAAAAGGTCTACAGAAAACTCCGCTGTGGTATATGTCTATCTCTTATGGATATCCCACAAATTTTTTTTATCATTTACTTTTTACGACAAATAATGGCTAATTTGCGAAGCGATTTTGACCAATACAGCATTAATCCTTATCTAATTAAATACTTTAATTATTGTTGATTTAATAGTATAGATCTATATGGCCCTATACAGCATATGATTTCAATGAATATTTTCGAAGAAATTACAGATTTAAAAATTGCGGGACGTAGCGTTTGGGTCGGTTCCGGCAGGCCCGGGCGGCGCGGCAGTAAGATTAGAGATTTTAATTAGAGTAGATTTAACGCGTGCGGGCCACAGGCAGTAATGAAGAAATCAAAACTACTGGATCGATTTTAATATTTTTTTCAGTGAATGACATAGGCTATATATTTTATACCCGTGCGAAGCCGGAGCGGGCCGCTAGTCTACATATAAATTAAAGTCATCAGAACTGTTATTCTATTTTCAAAAACTGCAAGTGGTCAGCGAGTCGTGATTATTTTTTATATTTGATTACAATCAACCAATGTCAAAGTACAACACCCTGCTGTTTGAAGATCATCAGCTCTTTTCTAGCTGATGAAGGAATGTGAGCAAGGTTCAAGGTCTGAACGATTGAAAAGTTTGTATTCTGTCACATTATTTATATTGCAAGGACCTTGAGCTGGATTCTGCAGAATACATAACTCATCTCCAATTTCCAGCAGAGGTTATGTTTGGGCTCATTGAAATGGTCTCAATAAATAGGTTAAATCTAGAAAGCATGAGGTGCAGCCGATGTCAGGGATTTAAAATATTACATCCATTAGACATTGTGGTTTCGGTGTATATGCTGCAATTTTCGAAGTACCTAGTATCCGCTAAAAGTAAAATCTAAGTATAAAAGTAGAATATCGTAGATTATATGTACTCAAAAAAATATAAAACAAATGAGATTATGCCATGCATACCACAAGCTGCAAGATCATTCAAGCGTTGGTCAATTTGCATTAGCTTTGTTATTACGGAACTATTAAACAATGGCTCAACTCCTTTCAAAACTATCAAAATGTAGGAAATCTATACCAAATTGAAGTTTGACATCGATGGTTGACAAGTGTCTTTGGACTACTCACGATTCCCTATGACATTGGGACTTACATGAGGATGTAAGTACCTATCTCTGCCTCTGCCTTTAGACGCACTAGTTCGGTTATTAGTATGACTGCCAAACTATTGCATCTTTTTACTGGGAATAGTTCAGTTGGGACAAGTCACCGAACTATCGCAAATCTTGTTGAATTAGTGTTAAGTTCTTAAAGGACAGTAAGTCCAAAGACAGTGTAAAATTCCATAAAAAAAAATTTTAACAGTCAAAACGTAAGTAAAATACTCCAGATCCAGTACGAAGAATGATATGTCCCCCGATTCTCTATGAATATTGGTCAAAGACTGTACTTTTCCTTTATAGTGTCTAAGATATATATGCCGTCCAAATTAACTGCAGGTGAAATTTTAATTTTTTTCCCTAACTAACCAGAACACGCCCTACACTTTGCCCGCCCATGATTTGTATTCCCCACGACTCATCGTGTTGAACAAACAACCTTCATATCTTTTATAGTTACCGAGAAATAAGCGCCTGAAGTTTTTTTCGACGACGGTTATCTATTATTATTTAAAAAAAACGATGAAAAGTAATCACTTTGAATTGTGGACCTTCCCCAAAGTCTTATAATTTCTGAGATCCTCCTATCAGTTCCATCGCGCAAAGTCCGCTCAGCCTTCCACCTCGTGGGCCGGTAGCTCGGCCTTGCGCTTAATTCGCAGGACATTGCCCTACGGGCTCGCCACATCACTGTTGTAGGACAGTAACTCCAGATTCAGTTTAAAGTCCCTTAAAATGTTTACAAATAGTCAAACCGTAGGGAAATTCTCCTAATTCAGAATTCAGGTTAAATAATTCGAGTTAAGTTGTGTGTATATGAGTTGATTGGTGAATTTTTAGGCTTGAATCAAGATAGGGTTGGCTATTGTTATATAATAATAGTAATGATTACGTAAACGCGACCATAGGATTCCAAGCAGAATTTGTACTGTCTAGTTTTAGCAAGGTCCCTAGCAAGGAAGAAGAGACGTGAACTCTTCACAGTCTATTGCTCAGACACAAACACAAATGTTTCCTCGTCTCTCGTAAGGCGTAGCTCTTATGTTAGTGAGGTATGTTACGATCTTAGCATGGATTATATGGGATCCTTTTTTATAATGTCATGATCTTTGATCTGGAGCAGAACGTCAATCTTTACGATAGTTATGGAAACATTGGTTTGTTTTACCGCACGTCATTCAAGCAGCACACTACAGGCGACCTAAATAAAGTGAAAACTATATGTACCTATAATATTGTACTTACGTGTGTTATCCTTGAAGTATGTTACGCCTGTTGAATTAGGTATGGGCTTCAGCGCTACATAACTTCTGAATAATTTAAGCAATACAACATTTTAGGACGACTTAATTTGCGTGTATATTTTTTTAATACCTGATAAGCTAGCATTTGACCACTATCTCATCTGATGGTAAGTTAATGAGGTCGAAGATATTGTTCAGGCAAACCTAGAATTACTGGCTCTCAAGGACAGCTGCCGGAATACACCGTTGGGTGCTTAGCGACGGATTTTCTTCTTGAGTGTAGTAACAAGCCAGGCGGTCATTCGCAAAATGTCCTTAAACTTAGACCATGCTATGACGACTGCCATCCTAAGACAACAACCGTGACAGACGGCTTATCTTGCCCTCCAAAGCACAGAAGCGCTCAGTAGTAATGTCACTAGCGGTCACCCATCCAAGTCATGACCGCGACGGACTACGGTTGCTTTACGTAGCTGATCGGTTGAGAACGTCTAAGTAAACTTCGCTACGAGCGCTTCTAAAATAGTTTGTTAAACTATGTTTCATTATAAAAACATTGAGGTCAGTTTACATGTCTACACTGTAACGCGGTCCGGGGGGAAGAGGGATCAACTTTGAAAACTATTTCCTCATTAGTATTAAGGTACGTATATGATACTTACTGACAATCGTAATTTTGAGGAAGGAGGAAGTTTAATATTGCTGCAACTACAAAAAAGGGGTAGTTAATGTACTACCTATATAAAAACACGTTATCATTTGTTTATTGAACGAAAGTCAAGGGCAGGCGGCAACACTACTCGTGCTCCAGTTAATTGTCAACGGATAAAAAATGTGCGGAAGCCTCAGCTAGAATACAGTTCAAACTTAATTAACTGTTGAGAGCAAAAATCGGTCACACAAACTACAATGGACTGACGCAACTAGAGGAACTAGAAACAAGCGTGTTGACAGAGTTTACCTACTAATACAACACTACAGGGTGCCGATTCTCTTAGCCATTGAACGGCTTTAACGCAACTTAATTGCATTGACCTATTTATACTAGACGCGACATCTCAAACGAGGATAGTCGACCAGTGCAAGTATGCCGGCCGGCATGCTTTCCCCCACACGGAGCTGGGCTCTCTTAGAGATAACACGCGCTTTACTTCGAAAATTGTGTATTATCAATTGTGTATTTTGAAAACACAATTTTCGAACGTAAAGCGCGTGTAATCTCTACGAGTGCCCAGCTGTGTGTGGGGGAGAGTATGCCGGTCGGCATACTTGCACTGGTCGACTACCTTCGTTTGAGATGTCGCGTCTATAGGTCAAAGCGTAATTGCATGCAAATTGTAGTTTTTGACAGTATACGTAGTCTGCCCGCTATTTAATTTCAATCGCAAAACAGTGGCTTGCTACCAATAGTTTTTTACTTATTTGGTATGCTGTAAGCTATTTTGTTGCGATTGCGTTGCTACAGTGGCATAACATATTTTGGAGGATTTTAGATATATAAATAGCTAAATGATTTAAATATATTTATTAAATGTATTGTTTGCTAGAAAACCACTGTATTGATGGTTTGACTGATGTAGATTGATAGAAGTTTTCATTATTATTTCAATGGCAAAATTTGCAAGCCATACGATAGCGACGCGATTGCTATAGAACTGCAATTAGGAGCTAGAATTAGCAGACTATCTAATTTGACATTAACAGCAGTTCGATCGCAGAAGCATCGCAGTAGTGTGGCGTTTGGTCAATAACTAAGAGAATTGGGGCCCTGGTGTAGCTCTTGCCTGAATCGCATTGCATCCCTCACTATGATCATGTCATCATATTTAATTATGTTGGTGAAAATTACTATACCAAGCATGGCTTCGTATTGATATAAAATGAATTTACCCCGAGATGACAGTTTTATTTTACTTTTTACTAGCGGAAATAAAACTTCAAGGATGCTATAATTAATATTTGAATTATAGCTTTCTTATTAATTAAACTTGCCGGAAATCCATAATCTAGGTGTATACTTTTTTGAAGCAATGATGGCTGAGCGGTAATAGCTATGGACTGCCGTGCCGCAGGTCCCTAGTTCGATCCCCACCGCCGGCTTGAGCTTCACCGCATGGGGAAAAGGCATTTTGCGATTTCTCGCCTGGCTTGCTACCACCCTCAATTAGAAAATCTGTCGCCAAGCACCTAACGATATGTTCTGGCAGCAGTCTTTGAGAGCCAGTGAAATTACAGGCACATGAGACTTAACAACTATATCTCAAGGTGACGGGCGCTGTGCAATTCGTGACTTGTGATAAAATGCATCTGTTTTAGGCACATGTTGATCCGCTTAACATCAGGTGGGCCTCGAGCTTGTTCCGTCACAATAACATAAAAAAACTTATCTATATTAAAACTGTAACAGGTACAATTCTGTACATTGAAGATATTATGAAAAGAATATTTGAGAGCACTCTATGGTTGATACTGATGCCAAAACAATTTTGTCTGTCTGTCTGTATCTTGGCCGCGTCTCATGCCAAAACTGCTAAATAAATTTCAATGAAACTTAGCATGGTTGCAGTTCATAACACGGCGTAGGACATTATAGACTTTTATCCTGAATTTCAGCACGGTTCCCTTTGGAGCGGGAATGAAAGTCAAAATCTACTGTGCTTAGTTGCAATTTATTTACGCGAGTCAGCCATTGGTTTTGAAGTTCAGAAACTACAGACTTTACAACCTAAATATTTCGTTCCAAATAACTTGAAGCCCGGAATGTACCTTTACTTAGGAACCTATGAACGTACGGCTCATCTTAAGATGGCGTTTGCACTTTATCGTATAAGCATAATACATAGGTCTATTGTCCAATTCGGACCCCTCCAAAAGCTGTAGATAATGGTAACACCGCCACAATATCCGGACACATTACTGAAATTGTATACTTATACAGGGTTATCAAGAACAGGAATATGAACAACTTTAACTACGAAGGTAACCTGAAAGTCATGGAAAAAAACAGCTTTTCTATACTGAGAGCCCATTTAGGCGCAGCTAAGGTATGAAACAACTGTGTTTTTGTTTACTCTCATTCGGCTTAGCTTCCTGATATCTCTTTATTGACATTTTGTTGCAATCTTAGTACTTAATTATTTATGGTTTATATTACTCAATCAATATATTTTATTCATGGGCATCTCTTAGAATTTTTAGATTTATCGGCTAGATACCAGCTAGAGACTATTGACTAAACTGAGAGGCAACGAGGTAAGAGGCTCAATAGGGCAAAGCTTGCCTTGCAAAGCAGTTTATAACAGTCTAAAATCTGGAACATTCGCCGTTATCAGTTTTTTTTAAACTATCTATGTTTTTACGGATACATTTCAGACTGCGCAATGGAAGCGCACAATCTAATATATCTTCACAAGGAGAGCATCGGCCAAAAGACGCCGTCGAATCTGACAATCGAAATTCTAAAGACACGCACAAAGTACTCTGGTTCAACATTTACTGAGACAACCACGAAGGAACTCTCTGAGATACCTGTCTTCTGGAAAATACAACCCGGGAGTTTTCAAATCCAAAGTAAAAAGCTCTTTTCTTAGCTATGCTTTACTAAGAGTGCTCCACCGCAGACCACAGCGTTGCTTTTCAGATAAACAGTGCTCAAACGTGAATAACTAATCTGCAGGGATGGTAATCGTAATCGCGAACGAAGTCGCAGATACATATTACATAAGTTAATAATAAAACATATTTCAAAATACTTAAAGATATAACTGGTATTTTTGAAAATAATTTAAAATATTAAAAAAATGATTTATCTAGTGACTAATTTTATACCTTACCGAAGCAACGCGACGTCAAAAAAATAGTCAATTTTAAAACGGCATTTTCGTATTGGTAATAGGCACAGAACATTATTACCTACTCAAAGCGAAGTGTAGAGTGTTGATCTAATATTAACCTATTTCCCAGCCTAAGAAGATACATTAATGCTATTTTTTATTTTATTCGGAAAATTAACAGCTAATTAACAAAATATTTAAAACATCTAAAAAACTTATGACTAGTAATTAAACAACTTGAAATTTATTTATCATTATTTTTGTCCCGACGCGACGTTTCAAACACTTAGCAGTCATCGTGCTCACGGAGTCACTGCTGCAGTGTTTGAAACGTCGGGACAAAAATAATGATAAATATACGCGATTTAGACCGTTTCAAGTGGTTTATTTAATTACTGTGTGTAATAATCGCGAAAACCTAAGACAACATTAACATATGACTTTACATGACGAAATGCGTCTGTTATAGGGAGAGGTTAGTCCACTTAACATCAGGTGGGCCTCGGGCTTGTTCCGTCACAATAACATAAAAAAAAAACATTGATGTCACTAATGACACAAAAGATGTGCACGTCTTTAATGACGTTGGTGACATTTATCACCGCATACAAGCGGGTGGAAAAAAGTCGACTGTCCAGTAATCGTTTCCATAGCTTTATTGGAATTCCACCAGGGTGGTTGCGGGTTCAAGTCCCGGACGTTATCCATCCAAAATAATTTATATGTACCATGTCGATATCATATTTTTTTTTATATTTTACATTTATTTGTGGTTATAAGTATTATTTAAAAAGTTTTAATAACTTAATTAAGAAAAGCCATTAACAAGCCTCCACAGATATAAAAAAGTATTTTACACACACGTAATAAGATTATACAAAGAAATAGTGTTTTTTTTTAATTAGAGAAATAGATAGATATATAGAAGTTTATTGCATGTATGATTTTCTATAATAAGTTTTCTGAACTGTATATCCTCAGGATAAAAAAATACAGCCTGTATCGTTAACTAAATGTTTTATGCTGCATTTTTTTTATTAAAGAAGTCCCCGAATTTCACGAATGATTATACAACTTCATTTTTAACGATAATTGTTATTTTACTTCTTTAAATTATTTATTATTATTATTTTTCTACTTTTACTGCCTTAACTTTTCCTAACTACAAATAATTATATTATATTATGATATATTTTGTACTTTAATTATAAAATATTTTTTTCTGATACCTAGTCATTCATTCGCAAAATACTTACAGTAATTACCAGAAAATTATTAGAATTTTTATCTTTTTCTTGTATTGAGACCCCTTTTTAATGTAACTTTGTTATTACTCGTATAATTATTATTGAGGCAATCCGCCATACTACATTATGTGTGAAAATATCAAACGGCTATATATTACAGTTCCCAAGATATAGCTCATTAAAGATCGGAATGACGAACGGATTGACAGACGAGGCAAGGTAAGGAATTAAGTAATGAATGGCCTAGTAACAACTAGGAATTAAGAATAGGACCTTAGAATATTTGACCGTTTTATTACCCATATCAAAGACTATTTAAACGCTCTTTGCCCATAACATATTTTATGTAACAGTTCGGCCGAATTGGGAACCTCCTTTTAGTTAAACACCATTGCTTGTTTATTTTGGAGTCTTTACTCGCCACAAAGTGAATTTCCTATGACGAAAATATGTGTAAAATCGTCAAATTATATAATTTCATAAAAAAGGACTTTTATGAAGTTAATTCGCCATATTTTGAAGCGCTCGTAGCGAAGTTTACTTAGCTGTTCTCAACCGATCAGCAAAGTTAAGCAACGTCGCCCGCGGTCATGAGTTGGATGGGTGACCGCTAGTGACATTACTACTGAGCGTTTCCGTGCTTCGGAGGACACGTTAAGCCGTCGGTCCCGGTTGTCGTCTTAGGATGGCAGTCGTTATAGCATGGTGGTAGGGCATTTTGCGAATGCCCGCCTGGCTAGCTACCACCCTCAAGTAGAAAACCTGTCGCCAAGCACCTAACGGTGTGTTCCGGCAGCTGTCCCTTGAGAGCCAGTACTTCTAGGTTAGCCTGAACAACATCTTCGACCACATCATCACTTACCATCAGGTGAGATAGTGGTCAAAGGCTAACCTATCAAGCATTAAAAAAAAAAAAAAAAAAAAATCGCAAACGTCATCAAACTGATAACTTTGATATGTCGTTGAATGGGCTCTCATCGAACTCTATGAGTTTTACAACAACATAGATTACATAAGAGTAACTATGGATAAATAAAGGCGACGCAACAGTCTAATCGTTTTCCGGTTGGTTACACTGACCAATCATGACGTGGATTGGCATCAATTGGTCCAGTACAATTTCCGTGTCAGTGCAATTTTCTACCACAGATTTCAAACTAAACAAAACTAAATCTCCCAGATGAGAGGTTATTCTAACCCCACGTGCAACCTAACGACATTATTTTCAGATTGTTCAGCGAAGGTCTATTTTTGTTATTACGTGTACTTTAATCGTTATATCTCTTTGCATTTTGTACGACGATGTAATAAACTATGAGATCATTTCAAAAACATTATTTTTAACCGACTTTGAAAAGAAAACTGTCAGGTTTTTATCTGGCAACAGGTCAAAACAGCCCCTTTGATAAGCGAATAAAAATATTGTGCCTCTTCTATTACATATATTATTCTAGTATTCGGTAACTTCGATTCTCAAATAGAAACGCAGATTAAAGCATGTAGGTAGATATGTTTATACATTTTTCGCCTCTATGAAAACGCAACTGATTACAAATTAAAATATTTTATACAAAATCGTTTTTCATAAACTTTGGCAGGAAATCGGGAAGATGCGGATAATCGCGTGTTAATAATCTTATTCTACTTCTGAACTAAATTACCTAGGAAGCAATTGTTTCTTTGTTATAGGTAACTGCTAAGTAATGAATGAAAATTTACGTAAACGTAATAGCATTTTCCTCGCTTTAGTGGGGTTCAAAATTGTGTATTGCGCTTTACTATACGGCAACAGGTTTACTATGCGTTTCACATCTTTGGAATATTCAATGCGCTCATGATTCTACAGATAAGTCCTAGAATCCTTGAATCATTCACTTCCTCCGGTCCAATAAAATTACTCGCACCTAATAACAATTATTTTGCAGCTTTGCGTTACGATAGTTATTTGTTATATAAGCCTGCAAAGTTGTTATTTGGCGCGAGGATTTGTATTGAAACCTGAGGAAGCGAAGGATTCTTGGATTGAACCATGAGCGAAGCGAGAATAAAGAAATCTGAGCGTAGCGAAGGTTTCAAAAGTGTGAGACGCAAAATAACTGCTGCCGAACGAAACGCACAATTTTTACCTCACAGCGAGGAAAATGCTATCGGTGCAAGAATAACAGATTAAAAAATATTTAAAAGTGTTTATTTAAACAAAAAAATAGAAGTAGAATTACAGTAATTAGTAATATTGAAGGTAAATAATTTTCATGAAACTTTTAAGAAGATTCCAGTTTTAAAAAAAAATTCCACGTTAGCAGACAAAAAGGACTTTCCCATGCAGATTTCAATGATTCCAATTTGCCGAGCTTGTGAGGTGAAAAATAGTATTCATTTTATGTGCGGAAAATGTGCAAAAGTATTTATTTTTGCTTTTAATCTTAGTAACCTTTTTTGAGATAAGTGTTGAAAAAAATAACTTTGTGGTTTTTTTTATGCCTGATAGGTTAGCCTTTGACCACTATCTCACCTGATGGTAAGTGATGATGTGGTCGAAGATGTTGTTCAGGCTACCTAGAAGTACTGGCTCTCAAGGACAGCTGCCGGAACACACCGTTAGGTGCTTGGCGACAGATGTTCTACTGGAGGGTGGTAGCTAGCCAGGCGGGCATTCGCAAAATGCCCTACCACCATGCTATAACGACTGCCATCATAAGACAACAACCGGGACCGACGGCCTAACGTGCCCTCCGAAGCACGGAAACGCTCAGTAGTAATGTCACTAGCGGTCACCCATCCAACTCATGACCGCGCGCGACGTTGCTTAACTTTGCTGATCGGTTGAGAACAGCTAAGTAAACTTCGCTACGAGCGCTTCAATTCGGTTCTTTTCATTTTCTCTTAAATTAAAGTCATTCATCTTTGACATAGGAGGAGATGAGC
The DNA here is from genome assembly GCA_963890685.1 of Plagodis pulveraria. Classification (NCBI taxonomy): domain Eukaryota; kingdom Metazoa; phylum Arthropoda; class Insecta; order Lepidoptera; family Geometridae; genus Plagodis; species Plagodis pulveraria. The sequence goes on along the minus strand of OY982958.1, from coordinate 10,732,491 downwards.
GAGCGCAATGCATCATTACTCGAGGGATCTTAAATTCAATGAAGTATTGTTTTTTTCTAATCCTAGCTCTATGCCCTCGCAAAATGAAGTAGACATCACTGATATCGACAACCTTGTGTTTTCAGAAAAGGAAAAATCTGCATTGCACTTGCCTCGAACTATGTCGTAAAGGTATCTGGAATAAAATAAATAAGGAATAATAATTTAAACAAGGAAAGCATAAAACAAGATTGTCAAGGTTTTTTATATTCATTGGAGGAAAATATAATTCATTTGTTATTACGATTATCTATATATTAGGTCCTTACATATGAAATTGGCGTTTTGTATGGGAGGAACAAAAAGTCGAATATTTTTTAATATAATATATTTAATTAATCAAAGTATGAACCATTATTTTCTATGCACTTTTGCCATCTCATAGGTAGTTCATTGATCCCTTTACTAAAAAAACCAGTCGGACGGGAATCAATAAAATCTTTGAAGGCGATTTGGACTGCCCCATCGGAGTTGAATTTTTTCCCTTGCAAGAAGTTATCCAAATTTCGAAAAAAATGGTAATCTGTTGGAGCAAGGTCCGGGGAGTACGGAGGATGTCTTAGACTTTCCAATTGAAGCTCTTCTAATTTAGTAGCCGTCTGTAGCGCAGTGTGTGGTCTAGCGTTGTCGTGAAGCAGCAGTGGCGTGGAGCGATTGACCAGCCTAGGTTGTTTAGCCGCTAGCTTTTCCATCATGGTTTGCAATTCCTGACAATAGACATCAGCCGTAATAGTCTGGCCAGATTTGAAAAAACTGTAATGAACAATACCGGCACTAGTCCACCAAACGCTTACAAGTAACTTTTTTGGGGTTAATTTTCGCTTGGGGCAGGATTTGGCTGGCTGGCCAGGATCTAACCATTGCGCTGAGCGCTTCCGATTATCGTAAAGAACCCATTTTTCATCACAGGTAATGATTCGGTTTAAAATACCTTCATTATTGTGCCGGTTTAGTAATGTAACGCAGCAGTCGACGCGCGTTTGCCGGTTTGTTTCAGTCAATTCGTGAGGTACCCACCTTTCAAGCTTTTTAATCTTCCCAATTTGCTTCAAGTGAATTAAAACAGTTTTATCACTAACATTGCAGCCTGCAGCTAACTCGGACGTGGTTTGCGATGGATCCGCTTCCACAATAGCCTTCAACTCTTCATTATCAACTTGAGTCTCAAGCCGTCCACGGGGCTTGTTCTGCAGGTCGAAATTTCCAGAACGAAAACGTTGGAACCAAAAACGAACTGTGTTTTCTTTTGCAACACGACCGCCATACACATCATTCACCCTTCGAGTTGTTTCAGCAGCACTAGTGCCACGGCGGAACTCGTACTCGTAAATAATGCGATATTTAAGGTTTTCCATTTTGTAAAATGAGTGACGCAAACAGAAAAAAACAGAAGAAAAAAAACAAATGAATGACGATCATCGAAGCACAAATACATGAGTCTATAGCTGTACAAATTTGAATTTGGAATTCCTTACCAAAGAGGAGAAATTCGTGATTAAAGTGGCCAGTACGAATAACGCCAATTTCATATGTAAGGACCTAATATATAAGAATCAAAGTCTTGAAAAACTTCCACTTATGAAAATTTGTATTCAGATAGATCATTCAAAATAAAAATGACCTTATGTTGTCTTAGGATTTCGCAATTATTACACATAGTAATTAAAAAATGACCTGTTAAAAAAATATTGTTTTTTTTTATGGTATTGTGACGGAACAAGCCCGAGGCCCACCTGATGTTGAGTGGACTAACCTCTGCCTATAACAGATGCATTTCGTCGACGAATTGCACTGTGCCCGTCACACTGAGACGTACAGTTGTTAGGTCTCATGTGCCTGTAATTTTTCTGTCTCTCACTGCTGCTGGAACACACTGCTCGGTTCTTGGCGATAGATTTTCTACTTGAGGGTGGTCGCTAGCCAGGCGGGCATTCGCAAAATGCCCTTCCACCGTGCGGTGAAGCTGTAGCATCGACTTAACCGCTGTGTGATACTTCTGTGCCGGACATTATTTTCCGGCAATGTGCAGTACGTAAAGTTCTTCACTGATCTCCTTGGACATTCATAAGTCGAATGGGACTGATGGCATCGCTCTGATAGTGCTGCGGACTTTTGGTCCAGAGTTGACACCGATTCTAACGCGTCTTTTCCGGCTTTGATAAACATCAGGCGTTATTCCAAAAATATAGAAGATGGCTTCAGTGCACTCGATCTCCAAAAAAGATAACTGCTCTTACCTGTCCAACTATCACCCTATATCCATAACGTCTCTGTTCTCCAAGATAATGGAATCCATTATCCACAACTACAACCAGCTTCTGCAGTAGGTGCACTAGCAGATTAGAGATCACCAGTTCGGTTTTCGTCGCGGTCACTCTGCTGGTGATTTCCTTACGTATCGATAGGCATAGGGGCTGAAGGCCAAGGGTTAGGTGTTAGGTGCCAGGAACACTGTTAGGTGCTTGGCGACAGACTTTCTTCTACCCAGGCGGGTTTTTGCAAAATGCTCGAACACCATACCATAAAGACCATCGTAAGATAATAACCGGGAAGACCGGCTTAACGTGCCCTCCGAAGCACGGAAGCATTCAGCCGTAGTAACATAGTAAATGGTAGTCATGACTGGACTGGAAGTTGCTCGATTAAGCTGCGCTAAGAGCGCTTGAATCAGATATAAGCTGGTGGTGCTTTGGATGGATAAAGCACCACCTGCTCGTCTTCATATGTGTAGATACTTTGATTACATAAAAACATTCAATGAAGATGTCGAGCCAGAATGAAGATTTACGTCGTTCTCCTTAACTACTTGCGTCGCTGTCACTGGTGAGGTCGAGTACCTATTATTTATTTATACAAGCACTATCGCGTGCTGAGCGAAAACGGAACGAACGGAATCGAACACGCGTCCTCTAATTTTGCGCCGGATGCCTAGTCCTCTCGGCCACCGAAACCTTACTCTTTCGAGCCGAAACTTTGTGCTACAAATTGTATTACCTACTTTAAACGTCATAGGGGTAGGTGCGGTACCTATTATTTCAGAGAGTTTTATTATAAAAACTAGGTGCGAGGCATGCTTATGCTAGGGTTCCGCATTACAATAGCTTGTAATAGACAATTTTGGTTGATGTAAGTAGATCACAGCTTCAAAACCACCATTTTTGACCGACTTCAAAAAAGAAGGAGGTACTCAATTCGATTGTATGTTTGTAACTTCAGAACTTGGCCTAGGTGAACCGATTCTGGTGTTTTTTTTTTATTTGAAAGCTAATGCTTCCCGTGTGGTCCCATTAAAATTTTATCAAAATCGATCCAGCCTTTTTTGAGTTACACTCCAATAAATGAAAGTGTTTTCCTATCTTGATGATATAGTCATTGAAAGTGAATGACAATCGATCCTGAAGGTAGCAAGGGTCACTAAACGGCTAAAATTTTTTTTAACCTACAATTGGAACTGACTTCAACACTCAAAAGTGTGAAATAACTTGTCGAAGTCGGTGTCATGCGCACAGTATTGTGATAATAGGTACCTTTGAACTGTCAAGTTATTTTATTTCATACTTTTCAGTGTTGAAGTTGGTTCCATTTTAAGGTAAACATTTTTCTTAGTATTTAGGTTTAACAGAGGATACGATAGGTAAACATCTAAGATAGGACAACGATTGCTTCTCGGTACTGATCAATGGCCAAGGAAAACGTCCTGCACGCAAATAGTTCTTATGTCTTGTTCCCTCAGTAGTTCATCCCAATACGATGGTTAAAGAACAATAGGAAAGATTTGAGTTATGACGTCATGTCATGTTAGCTCAATTGGTTAGAGCATACCCCGGCTCAAGGGGTGGATGGACGCGGGTTCGAATCCCGCACATGAATATATAATTATTTTTTTACCGTCGATTTATATATATTATTGAGAAAATGATTAATAATGTATTTTCACTTAGCTAAAATAAAATTACACGCAAGCGAATTGAAGTATAGTGACTGCCCAGTGGCGATAGCTATGTACTGCCGCATCCATGGTTTGAATCCCATCAAGGGTTTTATCTTCACCGCACGGTCAAAGAGTGTTTAACGTTTGCTATCTATATACAATACTATATACAACACTACACCTACTACAATAAAAGCATTTGGACTCATAGGTAGTCCAAATGCTCTAGCCCACTACCAGTTGCAGCGTGCCCAGCATGCTGGCAGCATTGCCCCGTTGAATTCCAATGCTTATTCTTTGAGCCAAATAGGAGCCAGCATTTTGATCACGCGTCGCATCGACCAAGCGCTCTGATAAGTTTATATATATAATTATCGATTATATGTTAATAAGAATCGCAAATGCATCACAAAATCATAAGACCCTCCGTCACATGACTGGTTCATCTTTAGAAAATACCTCAGACAAACATAAAAATGTTAACATGGATGCAACAAAACAATCTTTTCAAAACGTACCTACATACATGAGTGCATTAATCACTGGAAATGACAGCTTATTACGATTGCCTCTTGCTATATTCAAAACAGATATAATTAAAAATATACAAACAACGACCAATAATAAACAGGGTAATGAACAGAAGTCACATTTACAAATAAGAGGAAAAATACTTGTCGCGAGTGGGATCGAACACATGTCCCCCGGATTCACGCCGAGTGATGCCCTGAGCTCGATGCTACCGGAATATGCTCGACGGAACCAAATTTCGTGCTCGAATTTTATAATTTTAACCATCACGAGAGATGGCGGGACCGTCAGCCAGACTACTAGATTTCATCTGATCGAAAGAAGTGCTTCTTAAAAGAATTAACTTTCGTAATTGTGTGGCTAGGCTAGCCTTTTATATTTCTAAATACAATTATTAGCATTATCACGTGCTGAGCAAAAATCACATACACAAATTATTAGAGCATAAAATTCGAATCAGAGTCCTCTTAATCAAGAAGTACTGGCTCTCAAGGACAGCTGCAGGATCACACCGTTAGGGCACAGATTTTCTAGATGAGGATGGCAAGCATGCGCAAAATACCCGTCGATTATTTGATGATGCTAAAGCCCTTGATGGTCTACCAGCAGTCCATTGCATGTAACTTTAGGTATGTAACCTACCCTCTAACCATATAGCGGTTTCCCGCTATATGGTTCCCGCTAACCTTTACCCGAACGAAGCGATTTGCGTCTTCGTTCATCATACGAACCGCCAGGGAATGGAACACCCTGCCTGAGTCTGTGTTTCCGGTTAAGTACAATATGGGGGTTACGTACAATATCTTCAAAACGCGAGTGAATAGCTTCTGGGTAAGCGCGCTCCATCATCGATCGCATCATCACTTACCATCACGTGAGGTAGTGGTCAAGTGCTAACCAGTTCTGTATAAAAAAAGTAATAAGAATCATTGGAAACATGACAACAACGACATACAAATAAATGATCGCATAAGTTTATTATATTCGGGAATATACTAAAAAATTACAAGACTCACAGTCACATGACTTGTTCTTCTGTGAGAATACCTCAGACAAACATAAAAACGTTAACTGTCATACAATTAAACAATCAATGACATAAATACGTAACAATACTTAGATATCTATATCTACATGGCAGTATTATTCATCGATTATGATGACTTATTGCGATCGTCTCATAACATAATACTTATGCACAACAATATAAAACACAAACATGATAAACAAATTATTTGACAGATATGTAAATAAACTTAGGAATGGTGCTGTTCTGCTGATACATTACCAACGAATACCATATTCTAATAACAATAGGATGTGGTTTTTAAGATATTTATTTTATACCTATCCCTAAGAAATTTTTTATTTTTCTCTGGCGGTATGCCTTTATTAAACAAATACTACAAACTATATACAACACTACAGCACTTCAATACTACAGCTACTACAGAAAAAGCATTTGGACTCATAGGGAGTCTAGCCCACTATCAGTTGGCAGCGTGCCCAGCATGCTGGCAGCATTGCCCTAACAAAAATCCACTTTACTTATCTATTGAATTAAACGTAATATCTATTCCTAACCAATACCAAAACATTACTTTTATCATAGTCAGTTAGAAACATGACTCAATAAAGAATAAATTAGATAATTATTAGGTACCTATTACAATTTTGATGTACGTACTAATTTCTAGGTTAGAATTAGTAAGTATATCAAAATTAATCTTTTTAGAGTTCAGAACCTTATAGGCCAAGCGGAGCCCCGGAGAGTATCAATGAGATTACGCTGTCTGTCTGTCTGTGTGATATTTAGTGTAAAATGTATAATCGGGTAGAAATTTACTTGAACGATTTTTTGGACTCTCTCATACATGAGGAGGTAGATGATAAAAACATTATGCTCCCTAGCATGTGGAGTGTCATCGTTGATATCTCATTGAGTAGAGTGCAAATATATATTTATTCTTGTAGAAAGAACAAATACATGGGGTCCCTCAATGTTGTAAATTTTAGAACATTTTATTATATTAGGTAATGGACCTACCTCCACAGAACAAAAAGAACCATAAGGATCACTCTGCACAGCAATCCCAATAAATAAGCGACTATTGACACGAAGCAATAAAGTGCACTTCAACTACTTCGTGTCTATTTAGTTCTAAGCAGACCCTTCAATCTCACTTCTACCCTCCGAAGTATGCCTGTTCCGATAACCGACCAACTCGAACTGTTGAGTGTGACATCGAGTCCAGGACTAAAATAACTTCGAAAAAGCTGGGAATTCCCTGGAAAGCGCGGCGGTATTTCACATACATTAAGACAGCTTCTAATCTAAACCTCTATCAAACTCAAGTCCGGTCGTGTATGGAACACTGCAGCCATAACTTGAATGGCTCAGCTAAATACCAGCTCGTAGCCTTGAAGTCCATTAATAAGCTAGTGTGGAAGCTAATCTCCAAAGCCTCGAACATAGACAGAAAGAACTTATCTGTATTTTACAGGCTTCACTTCAGATAATGCACGTTAAATCTTACTCCTTATCCGTCCCCTTTCTTATACAATACGCAACTAAACACGGAATCTACTCAGGGTTGATATCGCAATTTAAATCCAGCTTCAAAATTTTTACGGCTGGAGAATGGAACACCCTACCTGCGTCTCAATATCCCGACAGTTCAAATCTAGGAGTATTTAATTAAATACAGAGTGAAACGGGCCGTGTATATAAGCATTTCCACCATCAACCGCGTCGTTATAATCCATCAAGTGATACTGCGGTCAAATGCTTGATTATTATAAATTAAAAAGATAAGTTTATTTTTTTATAATAAATATTAATCAATAACTTGGTTATATATAATTGTAACTTAATAACAATGACATTTACTCAACAAGGATAAACTAATAAAAAAGAATGCACCCTAGAATAGAAGTGAGTTGTTGAGCATCAATACATTATTATTTCTTAGCCGGCTTTGGCGATCATTGAATGAAAGGTTATAAAGGTAACAACTATGTTGTATTCTGCTGTAATCATTAGACGCAGAATATAGTACCAATTTTAATTCTGCATATTATCATCAGCACATCAACGTCCACCGTTGAATAAAGGTCTCAAAAAGGAGGGGAGGAGGTTCCATAATCCCCACGCTTTGCACGCATCTTGGGGATCGCAGTTAATGGTGAAATTCTTTGAAGGCACTGCTACCTTTTGAGCAATTGTTGACAAACCTTACGTTTTTTGTAAAATAGATGTTAATTCTGTTATAAAACCATTATTCCCTTACTACTAAAATTAATTTTATTCTAATACGATTATCTAATTGTTAAATAAAAATGATGAGTACACATGTGTAAGATCTATCTATTCTATCTATCCTACTATGTTAAGTAGCTACTTTTATATTAAGTACCTTCCATAGAGATAATTATATTTACCTTAATAAAAATCTACTAGCATTAATTTGAATGATGTAACACGGTAAAAACTGTAATATAAAAAGTAGTCTGATCCGGTTCGGGAAATAACAAACCGAATGCTAATCTTTTGTGTAGGTGTCAATAACTTATCTACCACTTTACGAGTATATAGGTACTGCGTGATTTGATTTGCTGGGAGAGTAATAAGATTTGTTTGTATATATTTTTTGCAGGTTTTTTCAGTCGGAATTGTAACCTCCAGCTGGAGGTAATGGACCATCAGAGCTCACATGACTGATGTGTTGAAAACGTGTGTTTGGAAGCAGTTCGGTTGCAGTCAGACGCGAGGGCCTGCACACTTCGGTCGGCTCGTAGCGTCCGTGTCGCCCTGCGGTCATTTTCGCAACTCTACCTATCTATCTCGTATCATATCAATTTGTTCTTGGTACATCTCTTAGGTCAGTGTTTGTGATCGGAGCGCGAAAGTGCTTATCGAAACAATATCTGTGTTTGGCTGTCGCATAAAATCACTGTTTTGCAATGAAGATATCACCGGCGTTTTTGAAACAGGTAATGCCTACAGCTATATAATAATAATACACATCTTTTTGTTTTTTTTTTGGTTGGCGTAACAAGGAACATTCTTTAAAATATGTTTATTTTAAACCGCTGGATTCTTATTAACTCCGCTTAAGGATAGTTTTTTTTAATCAAGGGAGAATATTTAAGCGGGTTCCTAATTGATGTATAGTCCAACTCACTTATTAGAGGGCGATTCCCAGATTTCAGTCACGTTGAAGGTGAACTCCTGCTGATATGATAATATTTTGCATTCTGAAAAAATATGTACTATGTAAGTACGGGCATTTTGAAAATAAATCCACGCTGAATATTTATTCATAACTGCTTGTTTAATAGGGTGTTTATTTAAATTCAGTTATTTTTATTTTATATAAAATAAAAATAACTGAATAATATTTCGTGCCTCAAAGATAATGATTTTGCACATCTAATTCACGCTAAAATGTGAATAATTATATTCTTAAGAAACCTGTGCTGAAAATTTTTTAAACTGACTACCGCATCCATGTGGAAAATATAATATCTCTAATTATCGCGCTTTTTGGACAAACAAAAGGTCGTTGCCGCCATGTGCAGCATTCAGATTGAACTCTGTTTAACTCACATTTTGTTTTATTTTTGGGCACATCTCCCGATTAATCTGCATCGCCCCAATAAATCTCGAAAAGTATAAGATTACGCACCAAATTTGCAATTTGCCACGTTTAAACTATCTACTTAGCCATAAAATAAATTTTATGTTAGGGCCGGAGAAAGGTAAAAATGTAGGCTGAAATTCAGTAGATCATCAAAGTTAGGAGCATGAAATGATTTCGGACTTATAATCAACATGCATTATTCTTTCTGGTATTACCCCTACATGTATCCAACAAATTTCCTACTTTATCAATTGGGATACAACTCATTAGAAGTAAGGAGAATTGCCGATCAACTCTTGACCTATTGCAAGGTGCTCAGAGGATCAATTGACTGTAATCACCTGCACAACCTAATGTGTACGTTTTATATACCGGGAATGAGGTCCCGGCAAACAGGCGTGGTAGACCGCAAAATCTCTTCAATACAAATATTGCAAGCACCACAGCGCGAAGTCAGACTTCATTCATTCGTGCTCGCCACCATCTCAATGCAGTCCTTTTCGCCAACACTGATTGTGATTTAATGACTGATGACTTAAACAATATCATGACAGTCATACTTTCCTATTGTGAGAGCCTTATTGACTAATGGGACAGATGTGCCAAGCCTGTCAGCGCAACAGATCTTTGTGATTGTGACCATTTTGTTTGACTAGGTTAAACTATAATAATGATATTATGACGATAGAAATTATGAATGAAACATATTATTTTATTTGACCTAATTTGTGTATTTTAAGATGTAATTATTTGACTATGTATGATTTTTTTTTAAATCTATTATTGTATATTTTTTATGGAAACATAATTAATGACCATTTTAAATGATTAATATGCAAAATGAAATATGTACTTTGCCACAAACCTTATTGATTTAATTGCTGTGAGATAAATGTAATTGTATTTCATTACGTTTTTATCTCAATAAACAATTTATTATTGTTATTCGATATGGATATATTGACGGCCACTATGTAAGGGTTGAAAATGTGCTGTTTTGTTAATGTTCATATGTAGGAATATAGGTTTAGACCATAAAATTTGGCTTATATAGAAAATATTATATAATATTATAAGACTAGTAAGATTATGCGTTCAAGTATCATGTAAATTTGTATCTATGTACAATGCTATTAAAATAAGAATAGGATCGGCCTAGCGCCATGTTGTGACGTCAAAACTAGAACTTAGTACAGTGTGCAAAAAATAAATGATAAAACAAGTATATTTAGTAAAGAAAATAAAAAAAACCCAACTGCAAATTATTTATTTTTGTTAAGCGTTTTATCGTTGCAAGTTATAGGTAAGGTAGAATCATTTTTAGAGGATTTTTTTTGTTTTGAAAATAAAAAATACACTTCTGGACTCATCTATTGGCCCACCTTGTATTTTCAGTTTCGTTTGGTCCTAGCTAAAATTTTATATTAGGTCGAGCAAAAAGTTTTTATGCAGTTTTGAACCTGGCACATTCACAATTTCATTCAATAGTCTTTTTTTGAATTTCGAACACAGAATTTAAAGAAACAAAAGACAATTTGGAGCCTGTTTGTTGATATCAAACAATCGAATACTAAGAAAACTTGTTTTTATTGGTTTACTTGGATTTAATTCTTGAAAAAGTGATTGATATCTTTGGTTTTGCAACAAACATTACTTATTCTTAACATTAAGGTGAGGTTCTATCAATAATCTATGGATACTTCACCTGAAGTCGCCGCCCAAGCTGTGGCACTTATTCAGGCCGGACACAGCCAAAGAAACGTGAGTGGTCAACTTAATTTAAGTCGATCTGCGGTCCGAAATGTTTATCGGAGGTACCTAGAGACTGGCGGCTTTGTTCGTCGCCAAGGAAGGCCACGATCTCGGGTCACAACTGAAAGGCAGGATAGATTCATCGTGACGACCAGCTTGAGAAATCGTCACCTTAGCTCCATTGAGATACAAAACCAACTTCGCGACTTCCACGGAGTATCTGTGAGCGCTCGAACTGTTCGGAGAAGGTTAAAAGAACGCGATATGGTACCACACAAGCCAGCTAATGGGCCCAAACTAACGCGAGCCCACCGAACAGCGCGCTTTCATTTCGCACGCAGTCATTTAAATTGGACACAGCAAGATTGGAGCCGTGTACTCTTTTCTGATGAGTCTAAAATTGTGTTACATGGCAATGATGGAAGGAAGAAGGTCTACCGACGTAAGGGAGAGCGTTTCGCACAATGCAGCTTTGAAGAGAGGGTTGCTTATGGCGGTGGCTCATGGACTGTCTGGGGCGGTATATCCGAGAGCGGCAAAACTCAACTTGAGGTTGTTACAGGACCACGGCTGCCAACATTAAATGCTGAAAGGTACATTCGTGAGTGCTTAGAACCTCACGTGATACCATACGCGGACTATGTGGGCCCAAATTTCCTTTTTATGCATGATAATGCAAGAGCCCATGCGGCCGGCATCGTCAGGGAATATCTTCGGGATGTGAACATCACAGTTATGGACTGGCCAGCCAGAAGCCCAGACATGAACCCTATTGAGCACATGTGGGACGAGCTAAAAAGACGTGTTAGGGCTCGTCAGCCAGTTGCCCAGACGATGCAGGAGTTGAAAACTGCCATAGAAGAGGAATGGGAGATGATCCCTCAAAATTTCATAGAGCGGTTGATAAACTCTATGCCTAATCGTATGAGAGCTGTGGTAGATGCCCATGGAGGCAACACGCGTTATTAAATTAAACCTTTATTTGATAAAACATGTTTTTTATTCAAAAATCAATTGCCTTTAACAAGGCGCATATCCGACTTGTTAGGCGTAGCTCCATGTCGTATGGTATTCTGAATTCAAATTTAAAACAATACGATCGAAAAAGATGGTAATATGTATCAGGTTTAAAACTGCATCAACAGTTTTTGTTCAATCTAGCAATCATATTTCGGTAGGGGCCATCGAAACCTAAACCCTAAGGTGGGCCAATAGATGTGTCCAGAAGTGTATATATTTTCTTTTGTGTTTTTTATGTGTTTTTGATTGAATAAGCACGAGGACCACCTGATGTCAAAAGTCTCTTGTGCCTGTAATGTATTATTTCATATTTTATATTACTTTGCTCGATGTAAATATTCATAACTCTATTCCAAGATTTCAAAGGGACTACGGCAATATATGGGTAACAAAAACAAATATAACAATCACTAAAAACAAACTAAATAGTCAACAAGAACAAATTAACAGTCAAAAAACAACTTAAACGAGAAGATCAACAAGCACTCGGAAACGTGTCGCGTAGTACACTAACTGAGAAATAAGACCCTGACGCCCGCGATGTCATCAAACCAAGATGGCGTCTGTGCTGACAACCTTAAAAATATGCATTTATTAAAATTAACGTTATTTTTTTTCATTTTCTATTATTAAATATATGTTGCTGCTCAATTTTTAAGTTTGTTCTGCTGATGGTACTTATATGAGTGAATTTAGTCGAGAGCCCGTCCTATTCTTATTTTAATCACATTGTATATATATTTTTTTACCGGAGGTATGCCTATATTAACAAAATACTACGAACTATATACAACACTACAGTTATTACAATATAAGCTTTTAGACAACCTATAAGTCATTGCAGACTCACAGGCAGTCCAAACGCTAAATTATATAATATGTTTCATTGGGTTCCCCAGTAAATAAGCATAACAGTTTAGCATATTTTCACAGGGGTTCATTATTTTATTTATTCTGGTTTTATACCCACCTGGTGTCATGTATAGGTATATATTTTTTATTCCTCCTAATATTATTAAGGATTATTTGTTATACTTTCTTATAATGTAACCAAATTGAAGCCAAGCTCTCGTGTTTATTACAAGATTAGGAAGTTCAATGTCTGATTATTTAGTTTTTTTTATGTTTAGTTTTTGATCTCAGTTTGTTTTGTACCAAAATGTTTGACTTGTTAAAATAGAAGTTTTTGTATGAACCCAAGGAATTTGTGAAACCTTGTATATTTATGTGGCATAAAGTAGTGCGTTGGTTCCTAGTCCGTTTCAAGACACCCACTGTCCTTTTCAATGCTTCATGTGTCATGAAACGGACATTAGTGAGTTGACAAAAAAATTGGAATATTTCTTGAAATAAATATGGCTTATTACTAAAAGTATATTACCTCTGAATTCCCTAAGGATAGTTAGTGAGTTTCTAAGATTCAACTGCATTATGCAATAATAATCAAAAGTAAAACGTCCGTTTCATAGCATATCTCCCCTATAGTTAAATTCCACGCGGGCGTAATTGCGGGCGGATCATCTTATCGTGGGTGGATGGCTGGATAGTAGATCACCTAGTCTTATATATACCTTATTTGCAGTTCACATATCGAAAAGTTTACTTCTACATTCAGTTCATCTTAGTATTTCATTCTGCGTCAAAATGTACACGAGGAAAATCATTTCGTTATCGCAGAAAACCAGTTATTGGTAAGTACATAGATAGACTGTAGTAAAAATATTTTGTAAGAGCTGTGACATTGGCTCTAGGAGTATAGTGACTACAAACACTGAAAATGTTATAAACTTAACGTCAGTATGGTATAGAGATTACAAAATATACCAATTATACAAGCATTATTATGGAGCGTTGGTATATATAGTATAGCAGACAAGCTGATCATAAGACCAAGCGAAATTAGAAGTCATAAGAGAGAAAACGAAAATATAATTCAGTTGTTATTACGATTATCTCTATATATAAGAATCAAAGTCTTGAAAAACTTCCACTTATGAAAATTAGTATTCAGATAGATCATTCAAAATAACACAGGGCGGAGGCCCGGTTAGGTTCGGGCCTACCGTTGGGGTGAGATGGTGACTGCTAACGTGACCCCATCTTGCCCCTCCTCGGCGGAGGACTGCTCACGGGGGGTTTTGGTGGGTTCAAGTCCCACACATCCCCTTCCACCACCCCCGTGGTGGAAGGGAAGTGCGAAGGCATTTCCCCCCCCAAAAAAAAAAAAAAAAAAGGATTTCGCAATTATTACACATAGTAATTAAAAAATGACCTGTTAAAAAAATATTGTTTTTTTTATGGTATTGTGACGGAACAAGCCCGAGGCCCACCTGATGTTAAGTGGACTAACCTCTGCCTATAACAGATGCATTTCGTCCACGAATTGCACTGTGCCCGTCACACTGAGACGTACAGTTGTTAGGTCTCATTTTGCCTGTAATTTTACTGGCTCTCAAGGACTGCTGCCGGAACACACCGTTAGGTGCTTGGCGACAGATTTTCTACTTGAGGGTAGTTGCTAGCCAGGCGGGCATTCGCAAAATGCCCTTCCACCATGCGATGAAGCTCAAGCCCGTGGCGGGATTCGAACCATGGACCTGCTGCGCTGCAGTCCATAGCCAATGCCACTGAGCCATCACTGCTTCAAAATACATTACTAAATATAGCTATGTTGTCCTTAGGGTTGTTAGAGAAGACATATATTATATTGAGTTTCATATTAGTGAGATAAGGGTATAAAGATAATTACTAAGTTTAGTTTCTATAAATATCAAGTTTAATGCGATACAATCAAAATAAGCAGATACGCGTTTTCATATTGGACAATATATACCTAATGATAAAGGTGAAGGTAGATATATGCCCTAAAAAGACTTATTCTAATTGGCGATGTGATCAACTAATACGAAATAGTAAAGTATCCTAAACTCTATGACGATATTTTAATTTCGTTAGTAAAAATTTACATTCATATTTATTTGTAGACATTCAGACAACAATATAGTGATATACAATATAGTTAGCAACCGAGCCCCACTGCAATGGAAACATTGACCTCCATACTCTAATAGTGATTACAGAACGAAATTATCTGCAAAACTGTTCGATCGACCGTCCAGGAACTAAATTTTCCATTAAAATGACCTCAACTTACATTACGAACTGATGGATACACACTTGCATCACTCACATCAGATATGACAATAATTTTGCAAATTTTGAAGCAGTGATGGCTCAGTGGCTTTGGCTACGGTCTGCCGCGCAGCAGGTCCATGGTTCGTTAATAATAATTCTAAGTAAGCCTGAACATCATCTTCGAGCACATCATCACTTACCATCAGGTGAGATTGTGGTCAAAGGCTATCCGATCAGGCAAAAAAAGGGTATTTTGCGAATGTCCGCCTGGCTAGCGACCACCCTCAAGTAGAAAATCTGTCGCCAAGCACCTAACGGTGTGTTCCGACAGCTGTCCTTGAGAGCCAGTAATTCTAGGTTAAGCTTGTTAACACCTTCGACCACATCATCACTTAGATAGATAGAAAACTCTTTATTGTTACACCACTCTTAAATATTAAAGTTTACATATTAATAATATAGTTTAAATATAAAAATAATAGCATAGTGTTACCATGGGCGGCCTTATCACTAAAAGTGACTCTACCAGGCAACCTAAGGATGGAGTTGAATAACAAAACAATAGGGGGGAGTAGTCTAACTAAATATATATGAATCGTTAGGTGAGATTGTGGTCAAAGGCTTACCTATCAGAAATAAAAAAAAAACTGCAAGTCCAGCCTACGAGTATAAAGAGGTCAATGAACCTTTTCTTATATAATTGATTGCAATCAACACTGTCAAGGTACATATCAAGGGCCTATAGGCAGCCTAATAAATGCTCCAGCACATTGACACCTAGTCCATGCAGTTCTAGACTGAATACCGGCTATTTTGGCTGCACGAATCGCCAGCGCTTCAATTCAACGAGTACACTATTGCTGCGATGCGAAGTAGCTCAACTACTTTAAGTGTAATAGGTAGGTACAGTTTTGTTGTCAGATCCGTGATTTAATGCAAAATTATCGTGTATTTATCGCAAGTCCAAATTTAGTTTATAAGTTACTCAAACTTGTCTAAAACGACAAAATTTTACACGGCTAAAATTAAAGGTGAGAAACCTTACTGATATCGTTATTTTTTTAAGTAGATCCGAGATCTAGATAGGACCTATTACTTAACATATTAGGCAATTTTAATTTAGGCGCCCATCTTATTTTCTGGAAAGTACACGAAAGATGTTTCTGTTCTACAAATTAAATCTTAAGGTTAGGTATATAAAAAGTAAATAATAATTAATTTATTGAATCTTATTTTAATGTTAATCAAAAAGTTAATGAAAATTGCTTAGCATAATGAAGAGCTTTAGATTTCAAGATGTTCAAAATGAACCAAACATATCAGTCATCAGTTCTAACTAAGGAAACGTGAATACATGAAAATCAAAAAGTAATTTTATCCTCAGAATCAGAACTCAATGATTGAATTTCTGCGGATGAGGCATGACGGGCTCTGGTTTTCTCAGGATCGTAAATTGCTGAGCTGTTCATACATTCAATCGGGCTCGGATTGGTATAAAATCAAAGTAGCAGCTTTTTGCGCTACCACTCACAGCCTTCTACAGTCTGATCAGCCAGTATCAGTAGTTGTTAAAAGACGGTGTCGACTTTTTTATAACTGCATTTTAGTATATTTTGGAATAAAAATCATTTCACATTCCACGTTTGACTGAAGTCTGGACTGGCATAGGTTATAGAAAAATATTACAAAAAGTTGCGTTCCGTTACAGAGATCTGAATTCATTACAGAAATATCGTGTAATTGAAAAAAATATGGTAAAGTTTGAGAAAATATCGTGCGATACGTACTTATTATTTTTAATCGCATGATACTCAAATAATCGTGGATCTAGGATAATTATCGCATGTGTGGCAATACTGGGTAGATGTAGTTGGTAAACATAGTAACAATTTAAGACTCTATGTACTAATTTCTTTTATATTTTTTCAAGCACTATCGATCTAAGCAAAAAGCGAAGCTAAGCGAAAATCAAATTTCACAAATCTACGTCTATGTACTAATATATGGACAGATAACATGGATAGATTTTTGATTTCTGAGGATTCTAGTTTTGATAGGTCCAAGAAGTCCATTTTTTGATGCGTCGATAAAAAACAGATATGTAAATAAAAATATTTATACTATTTTATGACATGAAATTGTGAACGCAAAATGAGAGCATTTCAGCCTGTTGCAGTTCTGGTATCAAAAACATTCATCCTTGTGAGGTATGAAAATATAATGACAGAAACTGGCCTTATATATTCCCGTTGTCCACATCTCCCGTAGGTATCCCTCATCAATGGAGAAGAAAGTTTTTCGTAAAAGTTTAATTAAGTCATCTCTTTGGTATCTCGCAGAACAGGGTCCAATTTCTTCATCTAAGCTAAACGATATGATTTTTCTGAGGTTTTGTCAGAAAAATCCAAATGCTGTAGCAGTCTGCAGTATAAATCTATGCCGAGTAAATGGCATTAGGCTCTTCCCCTATGTTGATCTACTTACACTGTTGGAGATAAACATTTGCAATTATATGCCATTGTATTTTTGTATGCAACGAATAAACTTAAAAACTACTGGAACGATTTGGATGAAATTTGGTATAAAAATAGTTTGAGACCCGGGGAAGGACATAGGATAGTTTTTATCCAAAAGAGTTTAATGGTTTTACGTGTTAACCTATATACGCGCGGTGGTGCCCCGGCCGCAAAGCTAGTCTTCGATAAATAAGTTTCCGAAAACTTGTTTACAAAATGGAACGTCATTGACGTAGGTACTTAAAATCAGACAAGCAGATTCTGGTTTCAAGACATTAAACCGGATCCTTGTATCCTTAAGTTTGCGAAAGTGTGTTGTATAAGACAATAAACATTTCAAATAAAAGCTATTCCTAACGAAGCAAACAGATGGCCCTCTATTATAAAGCCAACCAGATTATTGTACCTGCCATTATGGCCTGCATGGTACATTCTGTTTGCAACCTTAATTTTTCCCTCAATGTTATTATATGATATTTCTGTAGCAGATGGGCTATCCTTCGACCACAATCTCGCGTTTTTTATGCCTGATAGGTTAGCCTTTGACCACTATCTTACCTGATGGTAATTGGTAAGTGATGATGTGGTCGAAGATGTTGTTCAGGCTAACCTAGAATTGCTGGCTCTCAAGGACAGCTGCCGGAACACACTGTTAGGTGCTTGGTGGATTTTCTACTTGGTAGCTAGCCAGGCGGGCATTCGCAAAATGCCCTTCCACCATACTGTAACGACTGCCATGCCGACAGTTTAACATGCCCTCCGAAGCAAGGAAGCGCTCAGTAGTAATGTTACTAGCCTACTCATGACCGCGGCGGACGTTGCTTAACTTTACTGATTCCTTAAGAACGGCTAAGGAAGTTTCGCAACGAGCGCTTCACCTGTCGGTAAGTGATGATGTGGTCAAAGATTTTGTTCCGGCTGACCTAGAATTACAACCTCAAGGTCATCTGCCGGAAAACACCGTAAGTCAAACAAAAAAACAGGACAGAGAGAAAGGCCGGCAGCGCATCCTTAAGTCTTCTTGTGTTGCGGGTTGCGGATGACGCTTCGATATAAATTCCTGTACGATACGTTTACTCGTAGATTGTTTTAGGATAGGCAAGGGACTAGTTACGAACGTCTAAGTTACGAACGAAACAGCGTTTGTAAATTTTCTGCTAAATTCTATGATTCTACTTATAATACCAAATGATTATATCCTTCAAATAATCGAAATGCAAATTCACAAAATATCTCGCTAAGTGAATTTCATTGAAAAGATAACAATATAACTTGACATTGACACTGTTTCACAAAGATCATGAAACCATGTTCACATGAGGACTCTTGCGAGCAAACGGCATTTATAATCGCTTTATATTGGTAAACACTTGACTTGTCTCTAGAACTTGATACATAATAATGCACGGAGGGTTACTCGTATTAGATTGTTAATAACGAAAACGCTTCAACGCTCACACGGAAAAGAATCTACACTCGGTATCAATACTATGATATATATTAAATTACCTTTTTAATCATCATTCATTACTGTGTAATCAACATATAAAACATTATATAATATATCAATCTCCTCTATGTGTAGTATATGTATATACTCATATAGGTCTAAGTTGCTCTATCTCCTACGCACCGGACGTCTGTGCATCGGGCGGAAGTCTGAGTAGCTCTATGTCCTTCCTACAGGATCTCCATACGCAGGTCTGAGTTGCTCTATGTCCTTCTCACCGGACCTCACTGACACCGGTACGGAGGTTTGAGTTGCTCTACGTCCTTCCCACCGGACCTCACTGACACCGGTATGGAGGTCTGAGTTGCCTTATGTCCTTCCCGGTGGATCTCCATACCCTAGGATGGAGGTTTGAAATGCTCTACGTCCTTCCCGCCGGACTTCCATACACTGGGATGGAAGTCTGAGTTGCTCTATGTCCTTCCCACCAGACCTCCGTATACCGGGACGGAGGTTCGAGTTGATCTATGTCGTTCCCGCTCATACGTTGAGTTGATAACAACATTAGATAGAGTTGAACTTGAAGAGAATATATAAGGTTTGTGACTACTACTTGATGGTAAGTGATGTTGCAGATGAAGAAGTTGTTCAGGCTAACCTAGAATTACTGGCTTTTAAGGACAGCTGCATAACTCACCGATAGGCGCTTGGTGACAGATTTTCTACTTAAGGGTGGAAGCTAGCAAGACAGGCATTCGTGAAATTCTCTATCCCAATCTTTAATCAAATATACATCCCAGATCCCCATGCAATTACGACGGCTTTCATGTGCACCAGAAGCACGGAAGAGCTTAGGACTAGTACATGACACTAGCGGTCGCCCATCCAAGTCATAACCAGTCTATAGCCATAAAGTCAAAGTCAAAATCATTTATTACAATTAGGCGTCTACGATACTCTTATTACAAATTTCGATAATTGTACTGCCACGTTCAGCAAGCAGTTCAGTGCCCCGTGGGGTTCCGGGTTAGAATGTCACGCTCCCATTGCTACCTGTGGGTGTCGTAAGAGGCGACTAAAAGTAAAATACCGGAAAGTGGGCAGCAGTGTATTCTGGATACTGATTTTTAAGTCTTCTAATAATGTGTTACAGAGTATATATTTTTTTTACATGTTTGACAGATGGTAGCGTGGCATACGCATAATTGTGTACAATGCGATGAAAATAAAAATAGGATCGGCTTAACGCCTTGTTGTGACGTCAAAACTAAAACTTGGTACAAAGTGCAAAAAAAAGAAATGATAAAACAAGTATAAATTAATAAAATATGTAAAAAACCCGACTGCAATTATTTTTGTTAAGCGTTTTATTGTTAAAAAAACTGTAAGTTAAATATATTTATGGAATCGTTTTTAAATCCCTTCATTTTGATAACCACCAAGATGGGTTTGATAGAAAAAAAACTCACTATATGTGGTCTACAATCCATCAGTTTTTTTATATACCTAGTATCACTTGCGCTATTAAGGTAAATCTAACGATATCTCATACATTAAAATCGGTTAAGCTGTTTAGAATTTATGGTGGAATAAATAAAATTAAATCACACAATCCTTTTTGTAGGCAGTCATGTAAAAAAACAAGTAATCAAAGGTAGGTAAACGAAGTTGTAGGTACAGCAAACACACAAATAATTTGAATTGATTTTATTTGGTAGCAATATATTGTACATAGGAATCTTAATTTGAATGGCTTAGCTCTTCGATGCAGCTCATTTCCTGATGGCCAACTGAGTCAGACACATCGTAATTATTGTAAAGGAGGGTAACAAAATCAAATTAAAAAACAACAAAATCAAATTAAACAGTCAACAAGAACAAATTAAACCGTCAATAAAACGAGAAGGTCCAATAAACACTCTAGTACACTGACGGGGAAATTAGACCCTGACGCCCGCGATGTCGTTAAACCAATATGGCGTCTGTGATGTCAACCTTACAAATATTAATTTATTACATTTAACAATTTCGGGTCAATCATTAAAAATTTACTTGAAATTACGTATAAATAAATGAGTGTACTATTTTTAAGTTTGTGCTGCTGATCGTACTTATGTGAGTGAAGATAGCCGAGAGCCTGTCCTATTCTTATTTTAATCGCATTGTAAGCATTTTTGTCATTAATCACAAACGTTCTCTTTAATTACATAAATGTATGTGCTTGTATATTTTCTTTAACAAACATGTTTTCCTCTTGATACTTGAATTTTCCTTCTGTGAACGTTGTTATCTTTAGGAACTTTATTATATAATCGAATACATTTTCCTTTATAACTTTTTATTTGTTATTGCTAATATAAAACCTAGCACCGCTATCTGATGCTAAGTATGCTCGCATAATATATGTGACGAATCTTCTTTAACCTCCTCTCTATAAGCTATCATCTAAGGCCGTATTCCATTTGAGTTATTTTCGATAGTTTTGACCACATTTTGCGTCTATGGATCCACATTTAATATGAACCATAGACGCAAAATGTGATCAAAATTATAAATGGTATACGCCCTTAGTACACGCCACCTTATCACGCAACCAATGCATAACTTCAGCGGCATAACTATAGGCTAAACTTTTTTAATATTGTTATGTTTGAAATAACGCCTGCTACGCCGATTACATTACAAAATTACAAATATAGGTACGATAGGATTTTTTATATGTATGTATCCCGCACATGATTTAAATTTTTCCTATCGTATATTTGTAATTTTGTAATATAGGCTAAACTCTTTTTTTATTAGGCCAGCCAGATATTTTAACCAACTGGATGTTTGTTCAAATCTAGATTTATTTAACTCTTCTCCACAAACATTCAACAAACCTATCGCCTGTAACTGGTTTGATGCAATCTCTGTTAACCCTATGATATCTATAAATCTCAAAATTTCATATGTGTATACAAATCCCTTAATTTCATAGTTTTAAAACCTAATTTTAAGCGTCCCTCTTTTTTGTTTTTATGTATTTCAGTTTATATTTCATTTGTATTAGTTTTCTTTTTCAGCATTATTGATTAGGAGCAAACAAGTTTATATGTCACATCATCACTTACCATCAGGTGAGATAGAGGTCAAAGGCTAATCTATCAAGCTAAAAAAAATTTTTTTTTTGTTGAATGATGCGGAAATATATATATGGTGTCTATGTGTGTTTTTTTAAGTATTTTAGTAATTATATCACTGTTTATTAAAAAAAAAGCAAATAAATAACTCTTTCTACCTAGGTGTTAAGTAATTACCCATCCAAATACATAAAAATGCGTAGTTAAAATGCTGTCACCTATTTGGCTCAAAGAATAAGCATTGCAATTCAACGGGGCAATGCTGCCAGCATTCTGGGCACGCTGCCAACTGGTAGTTGGGTAGAATTTGGACTGATGCGTCTGCAATGACTTATAGGGATTTAAATGCTTTTATTGTAGTAGCTGTAGTGTTGTATATAGTTCATAGTATTTTGATAATAAAGGCATACCGCCGGTTAAAAAAATACATAAATAATCTTACATTAGGTGCATCAAGGATGCGGACTTTCATCCACTACATGACTACATGCTTAGCGGCAAGGGGAATTCCCAGCGTTAGTTATGCTTTGCTTGTATGTAAGAACGTAATGTAATTTCGTTGCTCGTAGCGTAGTTTGCTTACAAGATATAGCAACGTCCGCTGCGCTGCGGCCATGTCTTGGATGGGTGACCGCTAGTGGCATTACTACTGAGCGCTTTCTTGCTTCGGACGGCGTGTTAACCTATTAGTCCCAGTTTTCGTCTGAGGGTGGCATTCGTCATACTATTGTGGTACGGCATTTGCCGAATGCCCGTATACCTACCTTCTTCAAACACTTTTAATGTGTCCCAGCTGTCCTTGAGCGACAGTAATTTAAGAATAGTCTGATCAATACCTTCGAACACACCATCACTTACTATCAGACGTCATAGCGGTCAAAGGCTAAACTATCAGCTATAACTAAAAAAAAATTAAAATAAAAAAAAACTAGCCGAAAAGCTATTAATACAGCAACATGATTTTGATAGGATTTAGCAAGTTTTATTGTACATTTACGACCCTCAGACTGATTATTGATTAGGTAATAATCAGTCTGAGGGTGAAATATCGTGGTGTGAAATAGTTTTTAACAATGCAGGCATTATATATTGTTTATTATTGCGTTTGGTTTTAATAGGTACAGTCTTTCTTTCTTTTGTAAATGCTAAGATAACAACTCAATTTTATTGGTTGCAGCATGAATGAATGAATAATGAATGATACAAGTGTGTTATGCAACGTGTCAAATATAATGCTTCTACTAATCATGTTATACTAGCCTGTGCATTTGTTGTATTATTCTTATTTGAAAATATTTTCCTTGTAGCTCTCTTTTGTACAAAATATATATGATCTACCTATCGATCTAGCTTTCAGGAATCACGTAGGCTGACGGTGGGTATCATAAAAATGTCAATATTCAAATTAATTTCAACACTTGAATATTGGAAATTAAAAAAAGCTACAAAGAGCCACAAATTACATTTTGGTTTAGTATGTGCCATCGCCAATGAAACACAACCTCCCGGGTTGTTCCCGGTTTTCCAATAAATGCTTGCTGATACTTTTAATGTGGTACATATTCACACATGTGGCAAATCAGAAAAAAACAGCCTCTACTGATTGAATCCTTTAAGATACTAAGGGAGTCAATCAGGGTAATTTTGAAAAGGATTTAAGTGCCATTAACGTTAGACTCCATTGTTATGTAACTGGCGGATTAAACCTTGTGATGTTGCCAGTGAATGCAAAAGACAGAAAAGAGATGAAAACAGAGTTTTAACTTCAAGTTGCCAAAAATGCGTTGAATCATGTTGTAAAACTGTATTTACTCGAGATTTCACAGCGGTGCTTTTATACACACCCGATATACAGGGTTATTGGTAAAATGCTAACAACCTCTTACGGTTGACTTCTGCTTAGGACAAGCAGATATCAACCACGAGATATTTAAATAATATTTTTTTTTGTTAATTTGTATTTGACTGGTTAAATACGAGTAGCACCTGATGTTTAAATTCTCTGATACCTGTAAGTTATGATTCCATATTTTTTATTACTTTGCTCGATGTAAATATTCAAAACTCTATTCAGTGCGGTCCAGTGTTGCCGCGGCGGGCGCGCTTGGCTCGGAGTAGGCATTGTCTTTTACTACGGGGCTTAAAACCCAAAAAAAAATAAGTTTTCTAGTACTGTCTGACACCTTAAAGGTCTTTGTCTTGTAGAAAAAGACGTTGCCTACTCCGAGTCAAGAACACCTGCCGCGGCAATACTGGACCGCGTCGCGCTCCCTTTGAATAGAGTTTTAAATATTTACGTCGAGATATTTAATAAATGTATTATTCAGCCAAATACACAGAAAAAAACATCTCAAAATGTTTGTTAGGACTAGCAGAAGTCAACCCTAAGAGGTTGTTAGCTTTTTACCAATAACCCTGTATAAAAGCAATATTCATTCATTTTAAAAACTATTTTCTTTGAAATGATAGATAAGGTAATATGTTATTAATGTTTATATGAGTTATTATACTAAAACATTATTAACATATCACCGTATCATGTGATATTACGTATGCTGTATTATGATATCAATTTAATTTCATTCATTAATGTCCGAATTCAGGTGCGTGTGATGCTAATGAGTTAAACAATGTTATTGCATCATTTGTGTTATTCCAAAAACAAAACACGTCATTTGTGTTTAATGTTGTGATTATAACATAAGTACCGACGCAAAATAGAAACTGTTTGGAACATAGATATTTTATTTTGATAACTTAATTAAACTTAGGTTTAAAACTAACATTATTCTATTTGTATTACTAACACTATATGGATTGATTATCTGAAATAAATGTGAAATGAAATTAATAATTTCAGGCACATACTCGTAATATCTTATAAGTTTTTACGTAAAGACGATTTCATCAGAATATTGAAAATAATTGAAATTACTATTACTTACATAGGTTAATAAATAGTTTTTTAGGTTCATAGGACAACATAAAAATCTAAGACGTGCTGTCATTCAAACTCAAAAATCTACTTTTTTTACTATAATTATTATTACAAATGGGATATTTACCGTGTTTTTGATAACTTTTGAGCTCTCGATATTTCGGCACTGTTGCAAGCGCCATGATCATGAACATCCAGTTTGTAATAATAATTATGACAGTTTAAAAACTCATCCACTTTTTTGTTTTTATATTTGGTATATTCACTGTTTATATTCCTAATCTGGAAGTTGGTTCTCATTTTTGACCACATCATATAATAGACGAAGTGATCGGAAATGGAGGCTCTATTGTCTTCCGGCGACAAATGCCGAACAATAGTTATCGGAATGCGTGAGTTATAATATTTCTGCTTGTAAAAGGTTGCTATTCAGGTGAGAGTACAATGGCTTATCATTATATAATTGGCAGCCCCAAGGCTCCAAGCAAGTATCAACCTTGATACGGCTACGTCTTCAAGGAGTCTACACGTTTAGATACTATGGGGGCAACACTTATCCTCTGTGACCAAAATGCGTAGGGTGCTGTTTAACTTTAATCTGAACGTAAACAAAGCGGAATCTGAATACGATGTGGGGTAGAACACGTTACTAGAAATTAAATACAGATCTACCCAGTTAAAACGTATAGATACCTACGTATAATTTAAAATGCTCATTAAGTCTTATCATTATTAATGAAATTGTTTTTATCAACCTCTACATAAAAGGAGGAAGGTTCTCAAGTCCACGAAGTTAGGTATATTTTTTTAGGTTCGTTATACTTTTTACAAGATGATGCGAACTCGATTGTTATTTTTTTTTCTTATACTGAGTTTTTAGTTATTTACGCTGTAGGTACAACAAAACACACAGTTCTTTGGTTATACTGAATTAACTGAAAAATGGTGTGTTGCCAATAGCTTTTACGTTAAAGATCTAATGATCTAGGTACCTTTTTCGGTTACTGGGTAGAAATAATGATTTCGGAATAGTTAGATAGTCAATTTGTTAGTAGGTTCAAGTTCAAGCGCTCGTAGCGAAGTTTGCTTAGCTGTTCTTAACACCGATCAGCTAAGTTAAGTAACGTCCGCCGCGGTCAACTACTGAGCGCTTCCGTGCTTCGGGGGGCACGTTAAGCCGTCGGTCCCGGTTGTCGTCTTAGGATGGCAGTCGTTACAGCATGGTGGTAGGGCACTTTGCGAATGCCCGACGGGCTAGCTACCACCCTCAAGTAGAAAATCTATCCCCAAGCACCTAACGGTGTGTTCCGGCAGCTGTCCTTGAGAGCCAGTAATTCTAGGTTAGCCAGAACAACATCTTCGACCACATAATCACTTACCATCAGGTGAGATAGTAGTTGAAGGCTAACCTATCTGCATAAAAAATAGGGAAAATAATTGACAAGTGAATATTTTAATAACTGTTTTCTATCGTCACACATGGGAGTATGATCTGGTCTTCAGAACACAGTGTTAAGCTAAGTCTAGGACCAGAATTATATTGTATATTATGTCCATAAATTTTTTTCATGTTTTTGTTATGTTTCTTACTGTCATTGACCTTTGTTGACTTGAAATCCATGGCTGAAATCAAGATAGAAGAATTTATTGACATATCAAATTGAGATGTCTCTGATATATATCACATAATAATGCGAGTATCACGTCTCGTGACTCCTTATCTACGATAACTCTTTATCGATATAAGTGCTTCTAGTTTAAGAATATTAATTCAACTCACCGGCATGGACTTATCTTAAGAAGTAGTATTAGCCATATATACAAATGCTTTAGTTATCTTGTCATAATGTGCGTTATATACTTCAGTCTACTGTATCGCAAAAAAGGGCTGAATTCATTTGTACCATATTTTTATTAATATATAATATTAAGTAGATGTATTATGGAATTGTTACGCAACACGCATGAAGGCCACTTGATATTGACCTCTTAGCATCCGCAGTGGACGACATCGTCCATTTCTATTGTTATGATTATCTACGATGCGCATGGAAAACCTCTGCCTATAACAGATGCATTTCGTCATAAGTGACGAACTGAGTCATGAAAATTGTTTGATTCGATAGCTAAAAGAACTTATTGAAAATTTGTAAATCAAAAATGGCTTTGATAATGGACGAAACTTACCGAAACTCCACAGCCTCACTTGGAGCATGTCCCGGGACGAAATAAAAGTTCATGAGGTTCACTAGCACTTTGTTTAACGAATAAGTATAGTTTTCACGTCTCAAAATAATGAATTAACAGTATTATCATAATTTTGCACACACAGGCTTCTCAAGATGTCGAGACAGTAGCGCCACCACGGTATTACGGCGGCGCGCGGTAAACTTCTCTCAACCATAAATAGGTTGAAGATATTGCACATTTGGCGGGAAACGGTTCGTTTTCAAAATCAAGCTATATGAAAAATAAACCCAACAACAGCTGTTGTTAAGCCTCATGTGCTTGTAATTTTTAATTACTTGCTGCCGGAAAATTAGGTACTTGACGACAAATTTTCTGCTTGAGGGTGATAGCCAGCCAGGCGTGCATTCGCAAAATGCCCTTCCACCATTTAGCTTTACACTCAAGCTGGTGGTGGGGATCGAACCATGGACCTGCGGCAAGGCAGACCATATTTACCGCTCAGCTATTACTGCTTTACAAATTTACTAATTACTATTAAGTAGATACTTTTCTACTACCTTACTTGTTGCATGATGATTAGAAAGTTCCTGGAATATAAGATTAGCTGCTTGGCGACATGTTGAGGGTGAATGCTAACCAGTTGAACATACAAAATATAGGTTATATTTTATTCCATGTTGATATGAATAAAATTTTTCATTTATCAAAAACCAATATACAGTTCATAGAATTTTTGCTTTATTGCGTATGAGGCTTGGTGAAAACGGGAATAAAAACATCTTAGATTTGTGATTGAATTATTGACAAACGCATCTTAATTTTGGTTGGGATCTACGGACTAGACAAATTCATAGTTGAACATGTGGATGTAAGTAGATATTATATGTGGATAGACAGAAGATACTAAGAAGGTAGTAAGAAATAGTATACATAAAGCTCACATCAACAGTCAACGCCAGTGAACAAAGGCCTACCCCAAAGGCCTTCTTCCACAAATCCATAGACAATCTTAGAGCTTATAATGAGGATTAAAGACTTCAGTTCTTCAGAAGGCACCGCTTTCCACCGATTGGTATTTTGTCCTTTATCGCCTTTTACGACTCCTACAGAAGTATGTGGGGACACATCACACACCACGGGGCGTCAGAATCCTACGGGGCGGGGGCACCTCTGCACCTGACCATTCACTTGTTAGCAATTGATGATGTGATCAAAGGTAGGCTAGGCTTAAATGGGAACCGGATTCCTAGTAGGTGCTTCCTACATATAGGTGCTTGGCGACAGATTTGGTATCTATGTAAGAGCAGAATGTAGAATCTTTCAAGGTACAGCAAATAGTCTATGTCATCTTTAACGTTAATAAGAATTTGCAAAATATAGTCTATGCATCTGATATTTTAAATTACGAGTACTTGCTTAATTAAATAGGTGCATGTGTTTTTATACAATAATGTTGCATACCTCAGACAGGTTAGAATATGGCGAACGAAACATTGTTAACAATAACATCTGTAATTTAATTTTACCCATGTTTAAGCATATAAATAATTTGAATTTGAATACAATTTTGTAACTTACCTTCACAAGAGTGACGTAGACACCTAAATTGAATATTAACTGATTTTGATAATTAATTCATACTGGCGATACTTTGCGGAAATTCATATCCAGTAATAATAAATTATTTAAAAATACTAAAATTAAAATAGTATTTTAAAAAAAAATTAAGCGTAGAAATGTCAATTTTATATTTGTTTAAGTACGTTCCTAAACATTTGTTTAAATAATTTAGGTACTTTTAACTAAATATTTTGACATTGTGCGTGTATTTAGACAGGTAAGAAGATAAAAAGCCCAGCTTTTATTGATACCTATTTATAATGCACCTTATGCAATGAGTAAATATGATGTTGGCAAAATAAATCAGCACTATTGTTGATATTATTTCATGACACATACCTGTGAATTGGATGCATTGATGCTTATTGCAAGTTAGGAAGTAATATTTGCACTAGATATTAGTAATCTCATTTCATTCATAGGTATTCACAGATTATATTTACATTGCAGTAATATTTATCATACATTATGAAGTTTACTTTTTATAACTGCATTTAACCAGTTACATTGTAGTGAATGTGGTCTTACAAACAAGATTTATTTCTTATTTACCTTTTTTAATTGTAACTTATGAAACTGTTATTGTTGTTGCATTATCAGGGATACAAAAAAAACAAGTATTTGTTAAAATCACACAATTGTTTTAATTGCTAGTTATTTGCAATTTTATACCGGGATTGAATCTGTCAAAAAAAGAAATTCAGTATAACAAAACGTATGATTGGCGCCAAACCCAGCACTTCACCTAGCATTTTATAAAGCGGGTGCTGCTATTGACAAACAAAAATTGGAGCTGTCACAATACACTATGCTACTCGTTCAGTAGAAGTGAAGTAATTTACATAAGATATAGCAATCCTGGGCAGAGACCAATACAAATCTTCGAATAGACTTAAAACGACACAAAGAAAACATGTAGTAGGTATTGATACATTGACTGTCAAAGAGTCAACTCATACCCCCAGTTTCTGAAGCTTTTGGCAAAGGCTAGATTAATTGACGGACTAAATACTGTACGCTGATAGGTCAGTGGTAATCTATGACGAGATAGGTGACCAATGATTCGACGATGATGTTCAGTATTCAATCTGTAAACTGATCAAGATTTTGACAAGAGTTTTAGAAACTGGTATTTATTTAAAGGAAATAAATGCCAGGATGCAATAGCCAGAGTTAGTGCGTCAGAAAGAATCCCTTAAACCATAGACTTAAGATTTTTTCGCTTCCTAAGCCCATGCCTTAAACCTACATCCTACATCCTCTGTCGCGAGTCTGGGGGACTCCTGATATTTCGTACTGATCCTATTCCTGACTCTATTTATAGCATTAGCATTGAAATAAATAAGAATCATTATTACATATACCTTATATGACTTAAAGGTCATCATAATACTTCTAGTCTACTTCTTTATTCTGTATAATCTATGAGTATAAAGACTAAGCATGCGATAAATCGGGCTGAGTATGAAAAAATACAAGTGGTCTTGTTTGGTCATTATTTTGTACGTGGGAATATTCCGCTTGAAATATTAAAATTACACAATAACAATTGAGAGACACGGATTAATCATAAAATAAACTAATAAAATAAAGTACGGGAAGCGTATTTTTTCGTCTCAGCTTTGATTATGAGACATACCTATGCGGAGAAATAATATAAATTCAAAAACAAATAATAATATTAGCAGTTTATTTCAAAAATAATAATGAAAATAACATAATGTCGATTAGGCAACTATAAAATTTGTAGAACCCATAATTAAAAGCGTGGCATGCATCCTATTTTCGAGTGAAGCTATCTGTCCTTTAATATCTGCTACACTAAATTCCCTAATAGAATAACATCCACCTGGATTTACAGGTTCACCTTCTCGCACCAACTGTACAAAATCATGAAGTTGTTGAGGTAACCCCACAGGATATTCCTGCGCCCATGACATCCTTGTGGCTCAGCCGGTGACCTAGATGGTCTAACACCTTCAAGGTATTTTATCTTTTAGTTTTGGCATAGAGAAATGAAATATTAATTTATCTATGGTTTTGGTGAGGTAGGCAAGGCACTTCTGAGGGATGTGACGGCTTTGGTAAATCCCTCACCCAAAGTCCGGTGGAATTGAACAGCCGACTGCGGCAGTCAACAACTATATCCTCAGGACAAAACAAGCTTTGGTAAATTTTATGTCGTCGGGTCGGGCTAACACCATCATTGTCGGTAGAACCACAATAGTTTCGGCACAGTTATTCCGACCTTCACAGTACGGGTCGTAGCACTGACCGTCGAAATCTACCTCTCTCGACTGGACAAGATGTCAAAAGAATATCTTCTATATCCTGCATTACGTCTGGAATAGATTGAAGGTCCGGTGTGAGGAACCTTCGACCACATTATCACTTACCATCAGGCAAGATTGTGGTCAAAGACTTACCTATCTGCAATAAAAAATAAAAATATTTTCCGTGATTAGTACCTATGGAGGTGTACTCAACAAATTTCATTTAAATTATCTACCTACATCAGTGACTTTGATGTGGTATTGACGTGATCTCCGAACACGAAACACAGAAACAATTTTTTTAAGTCTCAAATTTTCGTGTTTAAAATTACAATTATAATGATGATACTTATGTGCCCATGTGCGATTTTAAACTGAAAAGAAACAATGTAATTTTCCGTATTCATTTTTGTTATTGTTGTTGTGATTGCCATATAATTGAGCTTGAGATTTATCTTATGATAGGATCTGTTAAAATAGCGGAATCGTTTTGCAGCATCTACTTACTACATTTACTGACACCTTTTTTATTGCATAGCTGGCCCTCAAAAACATGTCTTTTTAGCAAATAAAAACAACGACAAAGCACCCTTAGACCTTTATACCTTTGGATATCTCTTAGTAAAATCATTTATTTACACATATTTCGTTTTTATTTCGCTTTACTATGAAAAACACGGAAGAATATATTTTTGTGTCCTCACTGATAGCTAAAAGCAGGAAGTTTCCGATTAACATGTAATTCCTAATATGGCAAGACATTTTTACATTTTTTTAATACCTTTAGTTAATACTTTACTAACTACTACATTTAATACTTATAGGTTCGTGATGGGTAACACTCAAGTGCTACCCATCATGTTTCACCTGATGTTAAGTGATGATGCAATCGATGATGCATCGTCCTTACCCAGAAGATACCTATTCACTCGCATCATAGTAGAAAGAGAGGCTTTCTACTATGCTCGCGTTTTGAAGACCCCGATATTGTACTTAACCTGAATCACAGACTCAGGCAGGGTGTTCATATTCTTTTTGTTTGTATTATATAATTGGGTTAGGAAGGGCTGGAAGATGATGATATTTAAAATCAAAACCCGATAAAATCACAGGCTTAATTTTTTTATGTAACCTAATCAATGTACTTTTAACCTGTGTACTTTTGGTGCAATAATCCTCTTAGTACACTCTAAGGCTCTAAGGGGACGCAAAGGGGATTTCTGGACGAAAAGTATAAAAATCTCCTTCGTAGGGGATTGTGTAAAGGGATTTCTGGAATGTGCCAAAATTTACCAGTACTTACCAACGGTTCTATAGTAGCTTAATATCCTTGTACTGTGGTTACCAGATGGTAGGTTTCTTTAACAAGAGTCAGAAATGGGCAAACGAGGTATAAGAACTAAAGCAGTGCAGTGTCACTGCAAATGTAATAGACAGTTGCTTGACGCTTGCTAACCATCATTCGGCTTCTTTTTCTCCTCAATAATATTTTGAAGCTACTTTACTTTGTTGTTCATAATTGATCAACTAAGTTTAGCAATGTTTCTTGCGGTCATAACGTGGTGACCGCTAGTGGTATTACTACTGAGCGCTTCCGTGCTTCGAAGGGCACGTTAAGTTGTCGGTCCCAGTTGTTGTTTTAAAACAGCAGCCGTTACAGCATGGTGGTAGGGCATTAGCAAATGTCCACTTGGTTAGCTACCATCCTCAAGTTGAAAGCCAAGCATCTAACGAGCTGTTCCAGCAGCTGTCCAACAGGGTCAGTAATCTTCTACCACATCATCACTTACCATTAGGTGAGATAGTGGCCAAAGGCTAGCTTATCAGTATTTAAAAACATGTAGGTAGTAGTTTTTTATCGTACTTAGATTTCCACGGTTCCGTATTGCTTTTTTTTATGCCTGATAGGTTAGCCTTTGACCACTATCTCACCTGATGGTAAGTGATGATGTGGTCGAAGATGTTGTACAGGCTAACCTAGAAGTACTGGCTCTCTCAAGGACAGCTGCCGGAACACACCGTTAGGTGTATTCGCATTCGCAAAATGCCCTACCACCATGCACATGGTTTAAATTTACGTAGATTCCTCTAAGTATTCTGAGTAAAGTGGGTAATTCAGATACATTAGGAGCATGTAACGTAAAATATAACAGATCATGAATTAAATGAAGTTAAAATCACAATGTGCGCTACACGTGTCGGCTACGTCCTTTTGTTTGTCTGAAATGCACTATAATTAGGCAAAATAACACATTTCACAGGAATGCGATTGTACGATTATACATTTCCAACACTGATTTATTAAGGATGTAATTTCTCACATTTTAGTGAACGTTAGGAACATTCCTTATCCATGAGGAGATCCAAAGAATAATTTTCAATCTTCTGTTCATTTCACGAACTTCAAGAAGTTATGAATAAATTTTCAAAACGGATGTATTGCCAAAACGTCCGCAACATACATATGCCTATATATACAACATGCAAACAAATACCTACTTTTCTGAATCCAAATTATAACCCTCTGAAGAGGACCATATGAACTTCAAAGTGACCATAACCGGAAATAATTTATACAAGATGTCTATTGTCTATTAGATCTCTGGTGCTCCACGCACGACACGCAAAGTGCTCTAATTATTACCTATAGATCTTTTCATACTGACACTGTTTTACGTCAGTTTTGAACGTTCAAGAACATATATTTGGGTGCCAAAGTTTTGAAAATGTTGGTAGGTATTTGATTTTTATCGGAGTGAACTGTACTGTACTGTTTATTGTGTATTACTTGATATACGAATTTATATAACGATTTAAATAAAAAAAGAAATTATGGTATTGCCATGTTCGAGGTATGGGTGCCGTTTCTCCCTTTTTCTGTAAGTTCAATGCTAAAGAAAAATTGTATAGACTTTGTTCAACTGATTCTGTGTCGCATAATTTTTGAGTTTACGAATAGTGTAATATAATTTAGTGCATTCAAGTTTTTCATTATTGTATTGGGTAGGTAATGGTAAAAATTAGTTGCATGATATTGGATACTGATCTAAGTGGACTGGACTGTTTATATTATAACGTTTCGAAAAAATATAATAATTTCACGCGCATAAAATTTTTGCTGCGGACAAAGAACTTCAACTTGTGATATAAAAACAATAGTAACGCGTATTGCCGTTACATTTATTTTAATAAAACAATCCCTTTCGAATTTCAAAGAGCGGCTATGTAGAACCGTAGAACTTTCAGTGTGATTTATGTATAATATACATGGGTATGCACTTTTTTACGTATATATATAGGTGGATAGTAAAGGTAGTATAGTTGAAGAACCCACCCACTCTTAAATTGCTAATAGTCTTTGACTAATATTTCAAGGGGATGTATGGGAGTCAAATAACATCCTTTGCTCCAAGTCAACCTCACCTGCCCGCGGTACATCCTGCTGATCCTGCTGATCAACGAACGAGGCTCTGATGACCAACAGATGGCGGTATAACCATCCTAAAGAAGGCGTAGCTAAATGCCAGATAGACTT
The DNA here is from genome assembly GCA_963890685.1 of Plagodis pulveraria. Taxonomy (NCBI): domain Eukaryota; kingdom Metazoa; phylum Arthropoda; class Insecta; order Lepidoptera; family Geometridae; genus Plagodis; species Plagodis pulveraria. The sequence continues at coordinate 10,697,796 of OY982958.1, read as the reverse complement.
ATGGAACTGAAACGTGGCCTCTAACTGTGGGCCTTATAAGTAAGCTCGTAGTCCCACAACGAGCTATGGAGAGGGCTATGCTCGGTGTTTCTCTATTAGATCGAATCAGGAATGAGGAGATCCGCAGACGAACTAAAGTTACCGACATAGCCCGGCGGATTAGCGAGTTGAAGTGGCAATGGGCAGGGCACATACCTAGCACGCAGAACTGATGGTCGGTGGGGCCGAAAGGTTTTGGAAAGGAGGCCACAAACAAGCAAGCGCAGCGTCGAAAGACCACCTACTAGGTGGATGGACGACGTTATTAAGGTCGCAGGAAGACGCTGGATGCAGGCCGCTTCCAACAGTTCTATTGGGAAATCATTGGGGGAGGCATATATCCAGCAGTGGACTTCTTACGGCTGAAATTATGATGATGATGAATATTTCAAATGACGGTGATGATTATCTTTCTAGGGCAAGTACTCTGAAAATGGGAACTTTCTCTCAAAGAACACACCGTGCTTGGCGACAGATTTTCTACTTAAGGGTGATAGGTAGGCAAACATTTTGAACGAGAGTTAAGCCCGCTGCAGAAATCGAACCATGATCCCCACGCGTGGCAGTTCATTGGCATTGTCACTGTTCATTATCTCTATTCAGTTCCAGAGATAAGTTGGCCGTCTATCAGCAGTGCATGGTGAATTTCCACGTCAAATCCTAGTAAGAATAGGTGAGATTGTCGGGTCTAGTAAATCAGTAATAAAACAAATTGTCACGCGTGCGTGATTAAATGATCTTTGCTTTGTTCATAGGTAAACCCCTACAATGGTCCTTGAGTAAATTGTTAACCGATTCTAATAATTGGATAGGCCTCTATATTATACTCAAAAACATTTTAGAATGAAATTCTGTTGTTCTCGTTATTTGTGATGAGTAAGTATTTTTATATACCTACCTAAGTACATATATAAGTAGATAGATATGTACCTACAGTTATTTCTATTAGTAGGCATATTAATCTACCTATTGTATTATCATCATCAGCCGGAAGGCGTCCACTCCTGAACAAACGCCTCCCCCAGAGAACGCCACAAAGAACGGCTATTAGCCACTTGTAACCACTGGCTACCCGCGACTTTCACGATGTCGTCAGTCCACCTGGTGAGGGGCCTACCAACACTACGTCTTCCGGTGTAATGTGGTAACCATGCACTCGAGAATCTTTCTTCCCCATCGGTTATCAGTTTGTCGAGCAATGTGGCCCGCCCATTGCGACTTCAACTTGCTAATTATTCTGAGAGCTATGTCGGTGACTTTGGTTCTTTGGCCACGTTCCGGATTTTATCGCGCAAAGAAACTACGAGCATAGCTCTCCTCATAGCTCGTTGAGGGACTCTGAGCTTGTCTATAAGGGCCACAGTTAAGGAACACGTCTCAGTGCCATAAGTCATCACTGGCAACACACACTGGTTGAAGACTTTGGTCTTCAAGCTCTGCGGAATGTTGGACGAGAAGATGTCCCGTAGCTTCCCGAACGATGCCCATCCGAGTTGGATTCTTTCGGGCGACCTCTTTGTCAAAGTTGGACCTACCTAACTGGACAGTCTGTCCCAGGTAAATGTAATGGTCAACAACTTCGAGCGTAGCATTACCAACAACTACTGTACGGCTCTGACATAATAGAAGAAAAGACGGAGCCAACATCAAATTGAAGCCACACTTTTATACATGTGTGCGATAGAAGTGTTGCCATATGAAAGCAAAAATAACTAAATTGTAGGATTTATGGGAGAAAATTTTTTGAAGATATAAATATACAGCAAAATCTGTTCGTAAGAATACTTCGCAATAACATAATATTATTTATATTGCGCAATATTATTATGATATTGCACAATCTGCAGGATTATTGTTTTATATGTTTCGCAATTTTTTTAAGATATTCTAGACTTTACGTTCCTAGGACTTCATTATTTACCATACATAGATTATACTAAAAACATCAAACGAAAATGTAATATATTTATTATTCAATACATTAAGTATAAATTAACATATTTAACTTAAAAAACTTAAAATTAGTTAAAAAAAAAGGAGAAACTAATCGAATGTTCTGCTACCATTAGGCAGTGTCCCCAAAATGCTGGCCGCATTGCCACGTTGTATGGCAATGCTTATCCTCAAAGCATCTCAAAAAATCTTGTGCAAAGTATATGCCAGCATTTTGGTCACAAGTAGCGTCGACCAGACGTTTTGAGACGTCTTTGAATAATAATTTGGCGCTCGGTCCCCACGGTCCCAGCGTTTCGACCCCAAAAGGCACAAACATGTAACAACTACTGAGATTACTATATTTGCGCCTTTTGAGGCCTTCTGCTAGTTCAGCCGCCGCGCCGGCCACTTTTTGGGTTGCGGGAAGATGAGAAGGTGCTAAGGTATCGACACAGGTAGCGTCCCATACCAGAGGCCTTCCCATCCTCCACGGAATCAAAGTCATGCCGTCCGGCCTCTTACCATCGCCACGTACAAGGCCACTAGGTTCCAAGATGGCAGCGCAGTTGGCGGTGGTAAGAGCCCGGCGAATAATGTCATTAAGTCCGGCGTGGCGGGGAATTCTTCCGGTGCTTCTCGTACAGGACAGGCCGTGGTGACCGAGTTGGTCGACGCTACTGCCACAATGGCAGCGGTGAGGAGCACAGCACGATGCACCGAAAATTGGTTCGAGCATTCTGTGATAATAAAATAACCGTTCCAGTCATTTGAAGGAATTTTCCCAAAATATTTTTGGTTTATAACTGATAAATATTAAGAAATTGTAAATAAAATAAAAAACCAACAATACTAGTTAAACGGTTTTCTATTTATCTACCGCATCTGCGACGGGAGCATATCATATGCGTGTCCTGACACGCTCTTGGTCGATTATTGTCTTCGTTAGTCATCAAAATGTAGGCTTTTGCCCAACTGTGGGACAATTGTGTAATAACTTTTAACTTGCAAAATATTATAAGAAGTATCAAATTTCTTGGTCGAACTATCTAACTACTATAGTTGCAGTGATAACAAAGAAATTGCACTATAACTATAATAAATTAAATTTAACTAAAACATGATTAGTTGCAAAACTCTTTTTCATTTCTCATAATCGGAAAGTAGTGTTTATTTGATCGTGAGTAGCGGGTGGAAGACGCTGCTACCCACCTCAGTGTGGGAAAAACTCATCGTAAATGCTTCAAGGGAGGCTTGGGCCAGAATTACTTGTAACCATGGCAACCATTGTTGTAAACAAGATTACATGATTATATCTTTCGTTCTAAAGTACTCTGCTGTAACTGTAACCATGGCAACCATGGTTGTAAACAAAATTAGACGTCTATATTTTTTCGTCCTAAAATACTTTGCTGTATTATAAAAACTGATAACGACTACTGTCTTTACATAAACATAAATGTAGTCAAATAAATAACGGATAGAAGAACTAGTTTATAAAAGAATTAATGTGACTCTCTCAAGTTAGTGTATCTTATATGACATTTTAGTCACTACCTATTTTAATAAGCGTAAATTTAATAAAAAACTTTATAAATACTTTTTAAGTGGGATGGCTCCCGTGAGTGACGCGTTGTGTTCCATGTTTAAAATTTTAAAAAGACTAGATATACAAATTGACAGGATGGTAAGTAAAATTATAAGGGAATTATAAAAAATCTAACAAAATATTACTTAAATTTCTGTTCTCATCCCTCAATTAATTTTATATATGTTTCTTCTACTCATTAGTTTTCGTTATGGTTTTCAGTAAATATTTTAGTTTTATTATATTTAATAAAAAACTTTACAAATACTTTTTAAGTGGGATGGCTCCCGTGAGTGACGCGTTGTGTTCCATGTTTAAAATTTTAAAAAGACTAGATATACAAATTGACAGGATGGTAAGTAAAATTATAAGGGAATTATAAAAAATCTAACAAAATATTACTTAAATTTCTGTTCTCATCCCTCAATTAATTTTATATATGTTTCTTCTACCCATTAGTTTTCGTTATGGTTTTCAGTAAATATTTTAGTTTTATTATAGAATGTAAAAAATCTACAAATTTTTACTTTTCTCATATGTTTATTGAAAGGTAGAGTGTTCAACACGGATGTAAGTTATCAACTCCTATTTGGACTATAACTGCATTAATTTTAAATAGTTTCTACTCATGTTCTTGTTATCAATAAATATTATGGAAAAACAATTTTTATATTACTGTAAGTCGTAAATTCCTATTCGGACGATAGCTTTCTGTAAACATTGCAAGCAAAATTTTACTTTAAATTTCACAAATACTTCTAACATTTATTAAATCAGGGTGGCAAAACAAAAGCAAATTGGCCAATACACTTCACTTTAATCTCTTATACTTAAAACTCAACAATTAAACACTATCCCAGGTCTACCCTCTACAACCCGTCGTTATAAAATGTGTCAGTTCTACTTTCATTCGCCGCCTTTTTACAAAAGTAGTTCTTATACTTGTTAATATAAAATAACATAATATATACGGAAATTATATCTAATATTATATAGGAAAGATTTAAAAGGTTTTACAGATATTTTGAGCTATATATCTTGCTTATATAATAATTAATAAAAATGGTTCCTATGCCACGATAGTCGGAAGTCAAGAAGCATACTTTTATAGAGTATTATAATAAATACCAGGTTTGTATTACTAGAATAATATACAATTCTAACATTCGGCCTTTCCTGATAATAAGTTTGTCCTCAAACTTCCAATTCCTGGTTTCTGGCAATAATACATATTTGTATATTAAAGAAAGTGCATATGTTATTGATCTTTTAAACCAATTGGTTATTACAATCATTGACATATAGTTTCTTATTCCATCAATTGAGGGAATTAAATAATCCCTTCATAATATAACTAGTACTGTTTTCATCAGAATATATTATATTCGCACGGTTACATAAAATATTTTAAATCTAATACATAATGTTCATAATATCACTGGGTCTGCATCAGAAAATATTATGAATGTTGGTAAGATATACTATCACTGGGTCTGCATCAGAAAATAATATATCCTCCTATGGAAATGCAATATCCTTAGATCTAATACAATGCGTCCATAATATCACTGGGTCTGCATCATAAAATATTATGAATTTTGGTAAGATATACTATCACTGGGTCTGCATCAGAAAATAATATATCCTCCTATGGAAATACAATATCCTTAGATCTAATACAATGCGTCCATAATATCACTGGGTCTGCATCAGAAAATATTATGAATTTTGGTAAGATATACTATCACTGGGTCTGCATCAGAAAATAATATATCCTCCTATGGAAATACAATATCCTTAGGTCTAATACAAGACTTCCATAATATCACTGGGTCTGCATCAGAAAATATTATGAATTTTGGTAAGATATACTATCACTGGGTCTGCATCAGAAAATAATATATCCTCCTACGGTAATACAATATTCTTAGGTCTAATACAAGGCGTCCATAATATCACTGGGTCTGCATCAGAAAATATTATGAATGTTGGTAAGATATACTATCACTGGGTCTGCATCAGAAAATAATATATCCTCCTATGGAAATACAATATCCTTAGGTCTAATACAAGACTTCCATAATATCACTGGGTCTGCATCAGAAAATATTATGAATGTTGGTAAGATATACTATCACTGGGTCTGCATCAGAAAATAATATATCCTACCACGGTTATACAATATTCTTATATCTAATACAAAGCGTCCATAATATCACTGGGTCTGCATCAGAAAATATTATGAATTTTGTCAGATATACTATCACTGGGTCTGCATCAGAAAATAATATATCCTACTACGGTAACATTTTCCACACCATATCACTACAAGTTCAGTTAAATCCATAACCCACTTGTATCATTTGAATCTTTATCTTATGTCATCTATTCCATTACCAGAATGTATTTTTCTAAACATTCTACCAACTATTTAAATTTTACACTAGTATAATGTTCAGTCCGCACACAGCAAAATCAGGCATTAAGGATCATTTGAGTCAGTGCTACTACTCTTATCATCTGAAGTATGATCATCATAAGCGAAGGAAATTCAAGGTTTAATGCAGTCTGTAGCCCGAACATTACAATATATTTTGTGGGTAATTTTAGTCCCTGGTATGTTTCACACCTCGTATCTATCGTTATCTAGAATTTTAGTTATCCTGAAGGGACTTGTGAACTTAGGCACTGTTTTTTTTGTCATTGTTAGCTATGGGTTTCTAAATTTGTGTTTTCCAAATTAGTGTCATCCAGAATTTTTCGAATCCTTTGAGAATCTGTATCTTATAACTGCAACGTAATTAACCTGTCTTCCTGGGTTATTTTTAGAATAGAAGGAATAATGTCTGGGCTGTTCTCCAAATCACAAGGTTGAGGATTTTTGCTTAACGCATCGACATGAGCCATATTATTGGCAGGTTTATATAAAATGTTAAAATCGAACTCTTGAATCATAATCCACCCGCTTCCCGCAATTCGTGGTACTAAGTCACGTTTAGTCAAAGTGCTCCTAAGCGCAGTCAGTCACCAAGGTAAATGTAACACCTATTAGATATACTCGCAGTCCTTGCAAGGAAGCTACGACGGCTTGTCTCTAGCTCATATGCATGGTAGTTTTGTTCGTCTGTAGTCATTTTTCGACTAAAATATGATATAGGTTTTAATTCATTAGAATACTAAGGATTTTGTAAAAGCACCCCAGCCAAACCTTTTATACTTGCGTCTGTATGTAGTTATGTCTTAAATGCCATTATAGGGGTCATAAATGCCTAATAGCGCTCGTTGTATGAGTATTTCTCTCAATTCATCAAAAGCTGCCTGTTGTTCAGTATTCCAAACCCACGTTACGCCCTTTTTAGTCAAATCTGTGAGTGGTCTTGCAATCAGCGCAAAATATTTAAAAACCTCTAAAGTAACTTGCTAGTCCATTAAATTGCCTAACTTCGTGTTTATTGCGTAGTATTGGAAACTCATCTTTCTGAATCTAACGATTCAACGCTCGAAAATCGAAGCATAAACGATATACACCAGATTTCTTTTTAAAGAGTGACTTATTTACAAGTCTCTTATTTTTTTTTTGTGAATAGAACAAATCGAACGCATCACAAGGGGGTTCTGATACAATAATACCTTTGCCTCGAACAATTAATACATTACTGTGTTTGAAAAACATAGGATCCTCTGAAAAATTACAAAGAGCTATCCGACATTCTCCGATATTGACATTATGAATTCCTCCCATCACATAATAGTTTACGTTATTCAACCGCCTTATCCTACTCTCGATAAAAATGTCACAGTTTGAATCCTCTCTATCGATACATTGAACGTAATCAAAGTTATGAACGACTGTGTCAGTTTAATTTTTAAACCTACTTTATCAGTACCATGGTCGTTTCCTATTTGTATGTTTCTCATGTAGACGTTTAATTTTCTATTTAAATATACAATTTATCATGAGTTTGTATGATAAAGACGTCTTCTCTCTGTAAAATCTTGACCTATTAGCAAAGATTCATGTAGTTGAGAAGTTTCAATTATATATGCGTCTATGTCTGCCGTCACTTCTCCGATGCGTACGTTCAGTCTCGTCCTACCTACAGGCACTGAAGTTCATTACCGAAGCCTCGATCATTAGGTACCAGTTTAGGAAATGAATTATGTCTTGTCGAATAAGAGTGCAATCGCTTCCAAAATCTACATAACTTTGAACATTAATGATGCCAGTTATGACGGCTATTTTATAAAATTTCGAGTCTGATCTAGTCTTTTGTGTTAACATTGTTTTCTTTTCTGGGGGTTTTGTTTTATTAGAATTGTAGTCAGGTGACTACAATTCTAACAAAAACCAACTCTCCAAAATACATTGGATCTGTGTCAAAATCTATTGCATTTATCACATTTGATAATGGGTTTAGAGCATTTTGTAGACATGTCCACTTTATTTACAGTTAAAGCATAATACTTCAGCAACATTGGCATCTGGATTAATTCAACATACATTACTGCGATGCCCGATTTTATAACACTTGAAACATTTAATATCATTGGAACTGGAAGCGGTTGCACTCATTGTTCGTTTGTGATACGGAAATGCTTCTCTAATTAAGTCTTTTAAGAAATTTAATAAATCTTCCGGTTTTTGAAATCGTGCTGAAGACGCGCTGGCCCTAATCATCCTATCATCTATTCCATACACTAGACAGTCTACTGCCTTTTTACCCAATATACAACATGCGTTCAATGAGTCTTATCGTAGAAATATTCGTCTACAGACTCGCCAGTCTTCATGCGTCGTTCTAATATTTCTGTCAATAAAGCACCATAGTTGCTTTCCAATGGAAATGCTTTAACTAGCCTATCATGCCAGGCGGTACATGCCAAAAGTATAGTTGGTAGACCTTCATACCATTTTTAGCATGCCCACCTAACTTTGGTAATGCATAATGGGCAGTTTGCTCATCGGTCCAGTTGTAAATTTTCGCACACTCATTAACCTTGGCTATCCATCTCTCAATACGCTGATTTTTCTGTGCTGGATAAAACATAGGTATTATGATTTTATCATAAGTTAATTGAGAATTCGGCCGCATAATATTTTTGAGAAATTGGGCAAAATCATTCATATTAACCATTAAATTAGAGTTACTTGTCACCACAAGTCTTCTTTCTCGGTATGCGTGGTGGCGTCTGGTAGAGTTGTAGTTGCTTGTAGCTCTGGCAGAGGGGTGCTGGGTCCCATCTCTCGTTGCATCGCAGAGACTGTCAGTTGTACTAGAGTATGCATATCGTTTATCTGTAATGTGTGAAATGTGACCTGCATAAATGGGCATAACAAAGAGCAATCTGTGATGCGTCTAAGAAATATTTATAATTATTTTTATTGTAAAAAAGAGAAAAAATATAGAAATAAAAGTTTCATTATTTTAATTCATTGATACCAGAAGAGCTCTCCTTCAAAATAATTGTGTAACATCAGTGCTCGCGTCACTTTTATCTTCAGCGAGGAGACAAAGAGGATAATAATAAAACGATTCATTGGGGAAAAAAAATATTAGAACTACTGGCCTGATTTGTCGTTGGGTAGTGAAGAGCAGGCAGGGTCACCCTCCGCTACTTGCACTGCTAGCTCGCTGTCCTGCACGGAGACTTCTCAAGGTAGTGCGTGCTTGAGGCAGGCATAAGCAGATCTTCATCAATGTGTGTAGCAGGTTGTACAGTTGTCTGAAATATGTATAATTAGAGGTGCATAAAATTGGAAAAACAAAAGGTATCAGGTTCTTCATGTTATTAATATTTTAGTCAATATAAGAATGAAAAGAGTTTATCAATAGTGTTCAAAATGATACCTCAAAGTTTTAGGTACACATGCTCATTGGACATGATATACATATATGGAATAATCAAAGTACATATATAGCATCCAGAATAACACGGAAAATAGCACTGGGCAGGCGTTATTTAAAGTATTATACTTAATATATAAACTATATACTGATCATAAAATAAAACCATTTAAAAAAAATAAAGAGAAAAAAAAAGAAATCTCACATAATCTTCACATAATAAGACAAACAAATTGGACAATAACATAATAAGACAAACAAATTGGACCATTGGCATCGGCGATAATGACAACAATAGAATTTCATTCATAACTAGGACGTAGCGGTCCTGACGATGCCAACTTATTTATAATAACTAGGTACATTATATTGATCGCCTAAAATAATATTTTAAAAATACAAGTGAAACTTTCCTTATTTTTGTCATGTGTTTGCATCACATCAGTTCCGACATAGTTTGATCCACCTTTTATTTCTCGGGGAACATGGCGGGAACGCCGTTTCCTTTTATTACATTGCTTCCTTGATCTTTGGCTGCGCCTAACTCTTTGACTCTGCCCAAAGTCCGAAGAAATACTTTGAGAGGTTCTGCTGCTGCTGTAGCCACGCCGACGGCGCTTGCGCCTTCGAGAATGCTTTGAACGGCTATGCGAATGCCTTTCTTTGTCATCGCTATCCATTTTTGGTTTTATTATCCCACTTCTGATATTAAATCAGGGTGGCAAAACAAAAGCAAATTGGCCAATACACTTCACTTTAATCTCTTATACTTAAAACTCAACAATTAAACACTATCCCAGGTCTACCCTCTACAACCCGTCGTGATAAAATGTGTCAGTTCTACTTTCATTCGCCGCCTTTTTACAAAAGTAGTTCTTATACTTGTTAATATAAAATAACATAATATATACGGAAATTATATCTAATATTATATAGGAAAGATTTAAAAGGTTTTACAGATATTTTGAGCTATATATCTTGCTTATATAATAATTAATAAAAATGGTTCCTATGCCACGATAGTCGGAAGTCAAGAAGCATACTTTTATAGAGTATTATAATAAATACCAGGTTTGTATTACTAGAATAATATACAATTCTAACACATTTCTTGTTATGAATGAATAATTTAGAAAAACTACTATTTTTTACTTTCTTTATATTTGAAATGAAAAGTAGAGTGCTTAACACGGGTGAAAGTCATACATTCCTACTCGGACTATAACCACCCTCGCTACGCTCGGGCGTCTAAATACCTCGTATGGAAATTGATTCCTTTTGACCCTTGTATAACAATCTACTATACTGGTCATTTCCACTATAAGATAAGATAATCCCTACTTTTTCCTAATAAACATACGCTTGTTTAGATATAAAGTATATAATGTTACAGCTACACGAACCGACTATTAAAAACTGCACACTTTTGGAAACAACGTAAAATGTATGTCTGGCAACACTTAACGATCGCACTGTTTACATTTTGGTACGAAGTTATAACCTAAATTGCGTAGTATAATATTAAAGAAAGTGCATTAAATTCAATACTTACGTGTGAAAAGTAATTCCAAATAACTTTTTCTTCACTGAATACCTATGTTCTGTTTTTGCAGTGTTTTAATAAGCAAGTGGGCATTTATAGTTTATTTATTCCGTTGTGTGACGTGTGTAATGTGCGACGGTCTATCGTGAATGAGGACAAAATTGGCCGAATTTGGATACGTTTGTGTGAGTGAGTTGTGTCTTACATAAAATTGGCCGAATTTGATGCTTCATTTTTGATTTTCATTAGACTCTCTCTTTCTTATTCATTTCTCTTATTCATTTCTCTGAGTGGGCCGGGTGCAACATAGACATTAGACATATTTTTTGTCTTGTTCATGTTCATTTTAAGACCCACCTGCTGGGACACCCTACTGAGGTCGATGAACATTGTACTGAGTTCCTCAAACGACTCTGCCATAATGACTATGTCATCGGCGAAACGAAGGTGAGTGATGTATTCGCCACAGATGTTGATGCCGAATTCTTTCCAGTCCAAGAGCTTAAAAACGTCCTCCAACGCATTTGTGAACAGTTTCGGAGAAATAACGTCTCCCTGTCCCAAGCCCCGTTGCAGTAGGATTGGTTCCTTGCTCTTGTCCTATAGTAGAATCTACATGGTATAGTTACCTATAAATAAATAAGTAGGTAAGTACACACCTATACCTATCCCTAAGTAGGTAAGTACTTACATTTTGTACCGCTTCTACTCAAGTTGTTACAAATAAGAACCTAGGTAAGTACGTTATTTCGTACATATACAATAGGTAAACATTATTATCATTAAGAACAAATACACATTTCCGGACGCAACAGGAAATAAAAATCGTGTAATAGCTCAATGTCACAGAAACTATACGCAGTCTATGTGGCTCAATGATTAGGCATAAAAAGTCGTAGGTATTTATAAGTAGGTAAGTACACGTAGATACATACAATATGTAGCATTCCACCATAGTATATAGCTGGTTTTCCTACAATCTTAAGACATTGAAACACGTGAGATGCATATTTACCAACCTAGGTAGGTACCTACCTAAAACCGGTTCAAACAATTTTGGGTCAGCTGGTTTCCTACTGACTGACCTTTACAAATTATCTTTTATGTCATTTACAACAAAACTTGATCAGACTTTATGCATCTTGCGTTCTTTCGCGTCTCGACGTCTACTTCTCTCAGTAGATAGGTACTTGTTGACCTAATTTATGTTTTACGAAATTGTGATGGAACAAGCACGAAGCCCAACCTCTGCATATAACATTGGAGATATTTCATCACATGTGACGAACTTCAGTGCGCAGTACCGACAAACAGATTATGGAATTTAATTTTTTTGATACCCCACTCGATGGGTTTGGAAGAGAAATATTTAGTATCGTACAATATTGCGTTCAAAATCCAACATTTATTTATTTAGCTACCTAGTATTACTTGCTCTATCAAGAGTTAATTCAAGACGAATCTATCTAAGCCTAAAGTTATGGTGGAATAAAGAAACTCACAAACATAACATGAACCTCGAAAAAATAACATTCCTCTTTTTGGGCAGTCGTGTAATAATAAAATAAATCTACTTAGCGTTTATTATAATTGTCACATTTTTTGGGCTCATTGAGCTAATTCTTGGCCGTTAGATCACTTATTATTAGTAAATTAACAAGATTACTTTTCTGTTTAGGATACGGAGACTAATCCAAGTTCTGTATCAATTCTTTAAAAAGGAGACAATGAGACGGTAAACATGAATATGGTCTATCTATAAATATAAAATGAGGGATTTTTTTAAACACCATGCTAGTTCCGATGTAGGTATAGGAGACTATATGAGATAGCATAATAAATCAAACAAAATTACACAAGATATTACTAGCAAAAAGCTGAGCTTTTTGAGGGCTCGCGTTTATTTTACACCCTGATTCTAGCGGTGTCATCTAGTATTAAGTAGATAAACTACGATGTATTGGAGTATTGAGTTTAGTTCTGTTGCGGCGAAGTTAACTCTTTGATTTTCTAACAGATGGCGTTAGTAGTACAATAACATTCTATCCAATGCATACAAAATGTTGATGATATGTTTTTTAATGGTTATATTTTTTTACAGATAACACATCTATATATGAAGTTAAATTATTATGTTAAAGTACAAATCTATATGCGTGATAGTTTTTTAGTTGTGCATATGCTTATCGCACAGAACTTTTAGAGACAATTCAGATGAGCCCAAACTTAACATTTTCACTTAAACAAAACTATGTAATAACTTCCAAGTTACTTGTTGACATAATTCTATAAGGCGTTAAGTTTCCAAAAAAAAAACAGTGATTCGGTATATCATTGCTTACTTCAGACGAAAGTCATGTATTATTTAAATTTTTAACCAACTTCCAAAAAAAGTAGGAGGTTGAAAACCTTCTTCTGTATGTATGTATGACTACGCATAACTTGAGCAGAATAGACCGAAGTCTTTTTTTAATGGAAAGGGTTTAGCTTCGAGGTGGTCCTATATAAATTTCAACAAAATCAGTTGATCAGCTTATAAGTTATAAAATATTCGCTTACCTGGAATATTAATTGTATTATATGGCTGTTGTCGACAATGAACACTATTATAAGCGAGTAAATGATCTTGAAAACAGCCTTTATCACTAAAATGAAAAGGTTTTTATTTTTCAAAAAACTTTAACGGGATCACTTAAACGTATGAAATAACTTGTGGTAGTTGGACCATGCTAATGTGAGGTCGGTGTTTTGAATCAGCATGGTACCGACTTCCACAAATTATTTCAAGAAAGTGACCAGGCTCAGGGACAGCGTCCCGCATGCGGTTGTGGCATTGTCGCGTCACAAAGAGAGCTGCACATACTACACCGACGACAGCTCTGACACCATCGGCGAATTTGTACGGCGGGCAGAAAAAGCGACGAAAGAGGAAATAACCAACCACAACCTCAAAATGGCATTGAAGGACCGCAACGAAAAGGTCGTGGAGGAAATCCTTACCAGACAACGGACCCCGGGGTCAGTGGCGGGTCCATCAGGGACCTAACACAATGAAATGACAAAACAGCACACAACAGCACATAAATGTATTTAATTGTAGCACCAACTTTCATTGTAGTATCATATTTATATAGGATTAACATAGTAAGTTAAAAGTAAGATTGTAACAAATAAAAAACGGCATGATATATATATATATATGTCACAGCCAAAGTAATAAATCTGGATATTATATATACTGTCTAGCCATTATATATAATGTCTACTCAATTTAGATAAAGTGATAATTGACACAAAATTGTTTTGGTAAATGTGAATAAACGATCGAAATGTATTACTTTTAGTAGTAATTATTAATAATTCACGACACATATTGGTAAAAGTTATAAAAAGGGGTTAAATATCATTTAGTTTAGGGCAAAGTTATATTTAGGTGCGACGACGAGCGAAGCGAGGAGGAGCGTTAGGTTACTTGTGACTACAACAACGCGCGAGCCGAGCGAGCGAAGCGAGCGTGCCGCGGCAGCGGCCGGCGATGCGCCACATAAATTACTACTATTCTTATATTAATTTTTAAGCTCTTTAACCATTCTGGTGCGCCCTCCGTGACCAATAGAAATATGAGTCTCATGAATAATATCAAAATTTTGTGTCAATTATCACTTTATCTAAATTAAGTAGGCATTAAATATAATGGCTAGACAGTATATATAATATCCAGATTTGTTACTTTGGCTGTAACATATATATATATATATATGTATGTATATATTATGTATATATATACATATATATATATATGTGTATATGTATATATATATATATATATATACATAAAGGAAATTTAATTGTAGTACCATAGAATTTATGTAGTAAGTTAAAATTAAGTTTATAACAAATAAAATACGCAGGAAAAAAAAAAAAAAAAAAAAAATAGGACTCACTTTAGTTTTTAAGGCAAAATACTTTAACAACGCATAACATCATAGTTGTAAGTCATAATGTGATGCATGGAGTATGATATAAGTAATGAACTGTAATCGGATAAAAATAAATATAGTCTAAAAGAGTACGGACCATGAGTCTGTAGGGCATTGTACTACGGAAAAAAAATTAATTTCAAGACGGTTTAATTAATTATATTTTTCTTTTTTTTTCTTTTGATGTTGTACACTGTCAAGGAATACTTTATTATTTCTGGAATTTACGTACGTGGAAGTAAGTAAGTAAGAACTTAGAAGGGCTTTTAAAATTAGAAGCATGACCTGCACAGACACGACGATGCTGCATATCCGCAGCGTGATCTATAAAATCACCTGTCGGGACATGAGGAGGCGATGATGTATAAAGTAATGTTTACCGAGCTCTTTCACGATAAAAGGGCTCATCAGATTTTCGATAAACATGGTCAAAACTCAAAACACCTGAGAATCGTCATATTAATGCCTGCTTTAGAATTAAATAAATAGGATCGGCATACGTTAACCAGTTCTGAACTGAACCTAGGATGATACGGGCAGACTTAACCACACAGACACATGAGCATAGTAGAAAGAGAGGATGAGTCTTCTAAGCATATCCTATATGTATTTCCTTTAGAGCTCACAATTGTAGGTATCAATGTAATAATTACTAAAACTATCTAACTAACCAGAGCAAAAAAATTAATATGCCAGAGCAACAAAAATACCCCTATGGACGGAACAATCCACCTAAACATATGTATACTTTTTTATTATTGTTATATTTGTAATAACGCCTGCTATGCGGATTACATTACAAAATTACAAATATACGATAGGAAAAATTTAAGTCATGTGCGAGATTCGAACCCAATCCAAACTCCATCCCAATACGATGGTTAAAGAACCATAGGAAAAAATTGAGTTATGACGTCATTGTCATGTTATGTCAATTGGTTAGAGCATACCCAATTTTGAAGCAATGATGGCCGAGCGGTAATAGCTATGGACTGCCGTGCCGCAGTACCCTGGTTCGATCCCCACCGCCGGCTTCAGCTTCACGGCATGGTGGAAGGGCATATTGCGATTGCCTGCCTGGCTAGGTACCACCCTCAAGTAGAAAGTCTGTCGCCAAGCACCGAAAGGTGTGTTCCGGCAGTAGTCCTTGAGAGCCAGTGAAATTACAGGCACAATGAGACTTAACAACTATGTCTCAATGTGACGGGCGCAGTGCGATTCGTGAGTTGTCATGAATTGTAACTGTTATAGGCAGAGGTTAGTCCACTTAACATCAGGTGGGCCTCGAGCTTGTTCCGTCACAATAACATAAAAAAAAAAACAAAAAAATACCCCGGCTAAAGGCAAATCCAGCACATACAATTTTTCCTATAGTATATTTGTAATTTTGTAATCTGTATACTTTTTTTAACGTTCCGTATTGTTATAACTTTAATAAAACACCCAAATATGTATCAACGTGTATTTGGCTAAGTAGCCGTAATAGAAGTGAAGCTTATCTTATGTCTACATTGCATAGTGTAAACAAAGGTACAGACCCACCAACTTATCTGTCCAGGTGGCAGAAAAAAGAACTAAAACTTTCCCTCAAATTGTAACAGTCTGTAGTTGATTTCCATGACCAGTAGCGCCCTCGAAAACTGCACAGTTAAGTTGGTGGTACTATAGTGAGGGTATTATAATATTGTAGTACCCTCAGAAGTTCAGACTATGATATCTACCTACAACCTACACACACATGTATATAACACGTATATATTAGGTAGTTCTGCTAAGCCTCAGCTTTCCTCTGTGCGTTCATCTGTCTATCCGTTTGTCTGTCTGTCCATCCGACTTTAAAGGAACTGTAACGGTCAGCGCACACCGAACTGCAAATTGCTCGCATATGCGCATAATTGAAACTGTTCCCGGTCAATGACAATAGGCTCGCTCTCTATTACATGGGACCAAAACCCAATTGGCGAAACGTGGGTGCTTACACTCCTCTGCCTACCTCTTCGGGGAATACAGGCGTGATTATATGTATGTAGGTATTATTATATTCATAGCATAATAGCGCCTTTAAACTTTTTACCGCAAAGAGCAATGTTATGTTGCTAATACAGTATTTAGGTACCACTGATAACATTCAATATCAGTCCCAGTATGCAATTGTATCTTGGATGAAGGAGTTCTTCCAAGATTTGTATAGATATATATATGTTTATTGTTAAACTACATATAATAATTTCTGATAAACAAATTTCTAAGATACAAATGTCACAATAGGAGGCCTTATCTATACAAGCGATATCTTCCAGACCATATGTACCTGCCTTGACTCGACATACTACACTCCACTTTTATTACTATAATCCACTTTTTCAATAAAATTATAGTACCTAATTGTTAGAACATTATATCTTAATTTAGTACAATTGGCAAACTTATTGCTATTCAGCTTCTTCAAGGCTCCATAGGCTAGATAGGTACAAGTCGAATGACATGGATATATAAGTATATTATATCCATAATACACAGTTGGTTATTATCATTATTATATTATCAGCAATTGGTTATAAAACTTATACTGACATAAATAACTATAAGAATTAACTAGTGATAGTAACATTGTGTTTTATATTGTTCTTTTATTTAATACAAAAGACGCCCACTTTATTGCTGCGAATACGATTCCTTTAATACTGATGTATTGTATTACAGGAATTTTATGGAAAAATCTTAACCCATTGGCATCGGCGATAACGATAACAATAGAATTTCATTCATAACTAGGACAGTGGTCCTGATGATGCCAACTTATTTGTACAACAATTATGTACTATACACCTGGTAGAGACTAGCCTATCACAGGGAATCCTAGTGTGAGGGCTAGTGTGTTTATGATAATAAGCACCACCTGATAAGAATATGTCAAACAACTAAATCTAATTATGTGTTTGATTATAAAGTTATATCTAAAATAGTGTAAGTTGGTACCTATCTAAAGTCTAAGTTACTATTGTCTTAACATCAAGGTTTTTGATCAATAATAGTAAATTATGCAACAAGTGCGCGAAGTTGTTTATTACAATCGAGACGGATTTTAGGTCTGAGATCGAAGGCCTAAATGGAGTAGAGATTGTAATAAACTACGAGCGAGTGTGTTGAAAATATTATTATTATTATTTTAGTTAATAAACCCAGCATCTAACATATGTAAAAAACACGTACCTATCCTCACCGAACATTTTGTTAAACTTAAGAGGAGCGTTGAACGGCTTCGGTTTCGGTGCAGGAGCGTGACATCACGTGCCCCACACGTGGTGTGGTGTACCCGTGATAGCCCTCTTCCGGCTGTCACGCGAGTAAGGTGCACTCCATTGTAAATAATAGTAAATGGCCGTTTCCGAGGCCGAGATAATAGATCTATTTGCGAACTTATATACTATCTCTATATACAGTTCACAGTATGGGAACAAATGATTGGATGCGCACAGATCCTGTCAGGGACTGCTCTTCCTGCCTTTACTTATTCTTATGAAGAGACGGCACAATATGACATGTGTTCGTATTGGCCTCTGATCTACTATTACCATTGATACAATACAAAAACTCTTTATTGTTTACCAATTACAAGTAAATTACACTGATTTAGACTAATTATCCTATGGCAGTACAATGGCCGGTCTTATTCCTATGTATAGCGATTTCTATCAGACAACCTTTGGATGGACAGAAATAAGGGAAAAAGTATACGGTGGTGTACAATAAAATTAATATTCATTAAATTCAGATACATAAATCTAATACGTGATAAATGTGATACATTTATGAAACGCCCGGTGACTCGGTTGGGTGACCGCTAGTGACATTACTACTGAGCGTTTCCGTGCTTCGGAGGGCACGTTAAGCCGTCGGTCCCGGTTGTTATCTTAGGATGGCAGTCGTTACAGCATGGTGGTAGGGCATTTTGCGAATGCCCGCCTGGCTAGCTACCACCCTCAAGTAGAAAATCTGTCGCCAAGCGCCTAACGGTGTGTTCCGGCAGCTGTCCTTGAGAGCCAGTACTTCTAGGTTAGCCTGAACAACATCTTCGACCTCATCATCACTTACTATCAGGTAAGATAGCGATTACGCGTAAAAAAAAAAACAAAAAAAAATATACATAATAAATATATATCTATACGTTATACATAAATAACTTATTTAATATTCACGCAGTCAATCCATACCTTCTTCCACTGAACTAATAAAAATCGGGAGAAACGGCACCCGTACCTTGAACATGGCAATGTGAAATAAGGCGACGTCTCCTGATTGAGTCTCAGTATTAGGGATGATTTATATTAGACCGGGCCGTGTCCGGGCCGGGCCGTGGACGGGGCGGGCCCGGGGTGGAGCCCGTCCGTACGTTAGTAGGCGGGCCCGGACGGGACACGGATCAGGCACTGTTTAATATAAATTGCTTCATACAAAATGTATGTAACGTTTCAAATCCGTGCCCCGTCCGGGCCACGTACACGGCACGCCACGGGCACGGCCCGGTCTAATATAAATCTACCCTTATACATATTATGTGCGTCTACTGCATGCTTTCTCTTTCTTATCTTTATATCTATATCTTTATGTCTTTGTCATTCAACAAAACGTATCATATACAATGAAAGTTTGACTGTGTGCATTTTTTAAATTTTTGTGACGGAACAAGCTCGAGGCCCACTACTAAGCGCACTAACCTCTGCCTATAACAGATGCATTTCATCACAAGTCACGAATTGCACTGCGCCCGTCACTTTGAGACATAGTTAAGTCTCATGTGCCTGTAATTTCACTGGCTCTCAAGGACTGCTGCCGGAACACAACGTTAGGTGCTTGGCGACAGATTTTCTACTTGAGGGTGGTCGCTTGCCAGGCGGGCATTTGCAAAATGCCCTTTCACCATGCGGTGACGCTCAAGCTAGCGGCGGGATTCGAACCATAGACCTGCTGCGCGGAAGTCCATAGCCAATGCCACTGAGCCATCACTGCTTCAATAATATGGTTGTGGTAAATTTTCTCTTCCTATTGTCGTGATATTCAAGAAGAGAGCATATTCCCTCCTCAAAAGCCGGCAACGCATCCTCGGTACCTCTGGTGTTGCGGATGTTCGTGGGCGACGGTGATCAGGATCACTTACCACCAGATGAGCCACCAGCTCTTTTGCCCTCCTATCCCATAAATATATATATATATATATATTAGAGCGTATCCTATCTTCCTTTTTTATTTAAGTTGATGCCTTCTTCAGTCTTTTTGGAAGGTGTATGGATATTCATATTCAACAGTCTAGTTCTTCTTCTTCTTCAAATTAAAACTCATGACGTTGCGTTGACTTTATACTGCTGTCAATGTCTTGTCAGTGTAGTCAGTGCACGGTATAAGTAAAACTAAAATCGTTCTAAATAACTCAGTCGGTAAGTCTCTAACTCAGTAAAGTTAACATTATTAGATTTAATAAAATTGCTCACATCATAAAATATAAAAGAAGTGCACACAAGCGCTTAGCGAGATTAAAATTGGACGGCGCGAGGAAGAATAGAGAATATCATATAAACTATATGAAAATTTTGGACAATTGGAATACTAAGATCTAGAGTAGGTATTCTATGTATGGGACATCATTCTATTGGCTTCGATGAAGGTTTATCTCAAATAAAGTGATCCTTGACCCTAATATTGGCACATTGACAACTGGCATGAGCTAAACGTGAACGGATTATGATTGAACTAGCGTATTTATCAACTATTTTAATTTTGAAATACTTGTACTTTCTGAGGGAATGTACGGTTGGATATATCTAAAACGTTCGTTCGCTCGTAGCGAAGTTTGTTTAGCCGTTCCTAACCGACCAGCTAAGTTAAGCAACGTCCGCCGCGGTCATGACTTGGATGGGTGACCGCTAGTGACATTATTACTGAGCGCTTCCGTGCTTCGGAGGGCACGTTAAGCTATCGGTCCCGGTTCTTGTCTTAGGATCGTAGTCGTTATAGCATGGTGTTAGGGCATTTTGTGAATGCCTGCCTGGCTAGCTACCACCCTCAAGTAGAGAATCTGTCTCCAAGCACTTAACTGTGTGTTCCGGCAGCTGTCCTTGAGACCCAGCAACTGTAGGTTAGCTTGAACAATATCTTCGACCACATCATTACTTACCATAGGTGAGATAGTGGGGAAAGGGTAGCCTATCAGCTATAAAAAAAACAACTGCTTAGTATTAAAAAAAAAACGGTAGTTAAGAATAATAAGATCAGCACGTGTACCTACATAATATATTTCTTACTTCATTCTGGTATTTATTTCCTTGTCTAATCGCTAAATGAACCAAAACTTCATATTAATATGTTAAATACTTCACTTGTCTTCTATCCGTGAAATCACTAAAGGACCTGTTACACCACGCGGTGTTTTCTAGCGTCTTATTTTTGGAATCACAGAAATATAATATTTGTTTAAAAGTTAGGCTAAAGTTTTATTGAATGCAAAACGTTTTATTACAATAGAAACCACCTATTTGAGGAGCTTAGCTTCTATCTTCATCTATCAAATAAAATCATTAAAACACTAAGAAATTCACCGTCATCGTTTGTACTGAGATATGACAAAAAAATATCTAAAGTAACCCGCATTTACGGTATCTACGAGTATACAATTGTTACATAAAATACTGTTTTGGGGTACCCAACAGCAACATGAAATATGCTGTTGTTTTTTTAAAACGCTATTTGACTTCCAACTCAGATAATATAGAATTTTAGTAAATAATACGGGATAACTCACGTAAATAAGTCAGATAGCTCCGACTATAGTTTCAATCACATTCGGTGGTCTTTTTCAAGGAGAGCTCAGGACGCCCGCGTTAACGTCTCGCTGACCACTGGTAATGTCTGGTAATATAGAATTTGTAAAATAGTTTATTAATATTGGTGTTGCCAAAGTCTATCCAAACACAGCTACACTTTTTTTATCATAATGTTAATTGTTGGAAAGTTTACGCATAGAATGCCTCTATTTTGACCTCTTCACACTGTGTTGCTGCCTACAAAAACAACTATTAATGTGTAAATGCTTTTATTTAACTACATCAGTACTATTTTAATGTAATTTCAATGTATAGTACATAATTATTGTAATTTATATGGTTAGCTAACACCTAATAACTTTTTGGAGAGGTAAAGTTCTTTGGGGAGATTCTTTTTTCTGTTATTAGGTCGGGTAATTTTGCGTATGTAATGTGATTCGGAGACGATGCTGTACCTACATTATAATATGAAGATTTTTTGATGCATAAGCAGCTGACTTATTTATTATCGGGTAAAGTAATATCGATTGCATTAGCGATAAGACCGCCGATTGTGTTGCCATTGTTTAATTATTATTTTTAAGTTAGCGCACTTGTGTGTGACATCTGTAATTTTATGGGTATGCAATAAAAAGTTATCGTATCGTAATATCAATGTTTTAGATTTTAGGGGTAGGTATAATTGCGTTTATTAATGTTTTATTAATGTTCAATTACTTTGTAACGTTATAATGAGCAGTATAAGTACTTTTGGTATCGCGAATTCAATGATTGTGTACAAAAGTTAACAAATCAAGCTTTAAACTAAAATAAACTGATTAATTTTTGAATTTCCTGCCTTTATGTGTATAAACACTATCGCAGAAAATTATAAAATTCATAAATAAAAAATACAAAGCGGGTCGAATCCACATCTTCCGACAGCTCTTCTTTAGAGCCTAAATCAAAAAAAGCTGCTGGATTCTGTTAGGTGTTTGGTGCTCGATTTTCTGCCTGTGAGTATGGCAAGAATTCACATTCGCCCTTTTACCGCGCCATAAGTTACCTGTACTGTTGAAGTGTTGAATTTTGAAGCTGCGTATTTTTCGCTTGGTGTGTCATATCCATTAAAAACATATTTCAGCTGGCTACTGTTTTCAATACAGATACAGGTTTTTAAATTTATTTTTCTTAGTAGTTCTACTTCGGTGTTCAAACTGCACGAACATTTAGTAATTACTACTGGGCAGTTAATTATGGAAAAATATAATTATCAAAAAGTTTCATTCAGCGACGATCAGTCCAATAACGAAATAACTTTCAAATCGTGTTGTAGACAGGTATGTGTTTTTCTATTTCTGATAGGCTAGTCTTTGACCACTATATCAGCTGTTGGTAAGTCAGGATGTTGTCAAAGGTGGCACAGGTTATGTCTTGAAACGGCCCCAGCCTGCAGTAACACACATTTAAGTTCTTAAATAAGCGTGGCACCAACTTCCCGAAACTCTTATTTGATGCAGTTTAGGGTTGTACCCCCGAGGGGCGCCGGGTTAGAATTGCACCTCCCCATATCATCCCTTGAGTGTCGTAGAGGCGACTAAGGGAATTATACTGGAAGGTGGGCAGCAGCATCTTCTAAAGAACTGTCATCTTACACTGCGATCACCAAGCCGCCTGCCAAGCGTGTGGATTATGGCAAATACCCCCTTAATAGGGGAGGCTGTGTTCAGCAGTGGACGAATCGGCTGTTACAGTACAGGGTTGTTCATAGGGTTAGTTTATATAATGTATTGAGTAAAACGATTTTGCAATTAAATTGTTGTGATAGTGCAGTCAAGACACTATACAAGTTTTGTAATTCGTTAAACTAAAACTGAATAAAATTACGAGATTTAATATTTTTTGTTCATGAAAATATGATGTATAAAACTTATATATAAGTTTTGCTCTGTTGATAAAGAGTGAAGCTAATTAAAAACATCTGTGTGTGCTTTTATCCAAAAACGAGCAACAATGCGAGTAGATAGGTACCAATTTAATTATTTAATTACTTGATTATTTACAATTCATATTAAAAATACGCAACATGTAAACGTTTTTTGGGTTTTTTTTAAAAAATTTTTGTATGCCTGATTGGTTAGCCTTTTACCACTATCTCACCTGATGGTAAGTGATGATGTGGTCGAAGATGTTGTTCAGGCTAACCTAGAAGTACTGGCTCTCAAGGACAGCTGCCGAAACACACCGTTAGGTGCTTGGCGACAGATTTTCTACTTGAGGGTGGTAGCTAGCCAGGCGGGTATTCGCAAAATGCCCTACCACCATGCTATAACGACTGCCATCCTAAGACAACAACCGGGACCGACGGCTTAACGTGCCCTCCGGAGCACGGAAACGCTCAGTAGTAATGTCACTAGCGGTCACCCATCCAACTCATGACCGCGCGCGACGTTGCTTAACTTTGCTGATCGGTTAAGAACAGCTAAGTAAACTTCGCTAAATATTAGGAAACGATTTTAGACTACCTTTTTTTGCACTTGCTTTAGGTACTGCATTCTTGTGACGTATTTTGCCTAATTTTGAAGCAATGATAGATAGACGACTGGCGTGCCTCAGGTCCATGGTCCTATTCTCACCTCCGCCGGGATGAACTTCAACGCATGGTGGATTTTACGAATGCTCGCGTGGCTAGCTACCACCCTAAAGTATAAGAAAATCTGTCGCCAGCACCTTCTAATGTTTTCGGCAGCAGCCCTTCAGAGCATGTTAGTTATAATGAAATTACAGGCACGTGAGCTTTTAATAACGGTATAACTCAGAGTGATGGGGGAAATGCTTCTGTTATATGGAGATGTTACCGCTTAACATCAGGTGGGTCTCGCGCGTGTTACGTCACATTCCCATTCGAAAAGGTATTTTTTTATGGGAACCTTAAATTTGTCTTGTGATCCAATATAAGTTATAATTTTTTTTATTCGCATGTTGTATAACATTCCATAAAGAACTTAATGTAGACATTGTATTGTTTAGCATTTGTATTTATTTTATAAATAATAAATTATTTTCAGGCATGGCTGACATTCGGCGCTTCACTGTCATTCCTCATCATTGGGCTGGTGCGAGGCTACTCCGCATCAGCTATACCCTCCATCGAAGCTTTCGACCCTCATATTATTCAGCACAGTGAACAGAAATCATGGATTGGTAAGAAATCTTTCTAATTTAAGACATACATAGTACTAACATGACTCGTTCGTTGAGACTTTAGAGGAAAGCGTTCGCTATTGAATTTGGATGGATGACCTAGGAGGGTTGAACTACGAAGGAAAGACTTTCTTTTATTGTTGCTAAGTGGTTCGAACCCTGGTTGGACAGTTCAGTTTTTCTGACTATGAAGTTTATAGTAGCCGTGCAGAGTTTGCAGCTGTGGCCAGTAAAGGCTCCCCCCACATGGGAGTTGGGACCTGTATATTTCTGGCGAGCTTTGGGAGTTTAGACACCTCTATATAGCGTTTTTTTACACTAATGGCTTTTCTAAAGCTAAGCCTCCACATATATAAGAAAAAGTATTTTATACACACATAATATAACGATACAAAAAAGCGGGTAAGTAAATGTTAATCGTACGTATGTTAACATGAGATAATCTGCTAGAATAAAGGTCGGTGGTGTGAAATTTTGATATTTTTGTGCCCAAATGTGAACTTTGGTCTAGTAATTCGATTATATATTGTCAATACAAAAGCCGTGGAGGCTCCAATACCTAGGTACCTACATAATAAGGTTGGAAACTGAAAATGAAAACGTTTTTCACCCAGCTCGTTGAGTAAAGTAATTTTTTTTATGTTATACTATTATAAAAAATAAGGCCTTCAAAGTTCACAATTTTGCACCATTTTTGTGGATCCAGAGGTGGTCCCTGGTTTATGCCTCGGTTTTTTTTTGCCCTCGTGGTGATAGATCCTGATTTTGTGTTTTAAATATAAATTATATTTTTGAGTTCAACTACTTACCGTCATGCGCAGATGTGCTATTAGTAAAACAACACACCTGTTATTAAAACAAATAGTGTAATAATTTTATAATATAATTTGTATCACATCGAGTTTCTTGCCCGTTCTTCTCGCTGTGGCCTCTATAACATTGTATTGCTGAACATGGCAGAAGACCGAAGTGCTTACAATATTAAAATTTGTAATTGCTTTCTAAAAGCTTTGACTTTAAAGTTTTGTAGTGAATAATAAAATTTATAATAGTAGCTTGGGTGGTATGGTAGGCCCCATGGAGTGCTGGGATAGAAGCCACCCCCCAGTTCTTCCCGTGGGTGTCGTAAGAGGCGACTAAGAGGAGGGACTTTGCGATGATCATACTAAATATTTCAAAAATGAAATGATGCAGAGGCAAAAACGTGCAAAGTTCATAAACCTACTATATCAACCTTCCTGCCGTTAATATATTTGTCAAAGAAATATTTTAATATGTGCATAGGTAGAGCTGGAGAGATTTTATGGGCAGGGTCAGGGGAAGAGAGCTAAACTTACCCGAAATTATACCGAGGACATCCCGGATGTCGAAGCCTATATGACATTAGAATGTATTTTAAACAGCTTAAGACCAACAAGGCGTCAGGTGTTGGCGGAATCACAACAGAACTTCAGAGAACGAGTGGAACTCGTAGGTTTGATGACTTCTAGCCTCCCGAACAAGCCGGGTTCCGAAAAGCTACAGACCATATCCATACGCTCCGTTAGATTTTACATTTGAAGATCGAGGAGTATAATTGGCTATTATGTCTGGCGTTTGTGGACTATGCAAAAGCCTTCGTGCAGTCAAAACTTGAGCCATACTGCAGTCTCTTCAGCGATGCTAAATCGACTTAGTATAGGTAATTCGGAGCGCTGAAGTGTTTGTACAGAAATTAATGCCACAATATCGATTCGACTACAGGACAAGAGCACGGAAGCAATCAAACTGCAATGAGTCAAGAGACAGGGATAGTTGTTTCTCCGAAAGTGTTCACGAACGCGTTGGATGATATTTTGAAGCTCTTGAACTGGTAAAAATTCGGCATCAACATCTAAGGCGAATACATCACTCAACTTTTTTACTAATTCGCGAAGTCATTACAATTAATACCATTGCTAGTATAAATATGCTTCATGCACCTATTCCAAAGCAGCTCGTTGGGGAATATTCCCTCGATAAACTATGTAATTTATTAATGTTTCAGGTGCTATTCCACCCCTCGGCGCCTTCTTGGGCAGCATGGTATCGGGAGCGCTGATGCAGCGTGCTGGTCGTAAGCGCACCTTGCAGCTTACGGCGCCCCTGTGGGTGGCAAGCTGGCTCATCCTTGGATTCGCCAAGTACTTCCCCTTAGTACTGGTGGGGAGGATGTTCTCGGGCGTCTGCGTCGGATTTGTACTCGCTACTGCTCAAGTTTACGTGAGTTTCTTTTAGATCTCAATCCTAATAAAACCATATAGCTAAACTATAAACATAATTAAATACGTGTATGTACAAAAAGACGTGTATTCAAACGGATGGAGAACTTTCGACTGTCCAGCACCCGCTTCCATGGCATAATTGGTAGTGCACCAGGACGGTATTCTGGGGGTTGCGGGTTCAAGTCCCGCTGGAAGTTATCTTTTTCCATCCGTAATAATTTCTATGTTTTCGCTTAGCATGCGTCAATGCTCCTATAAAAATAATAATAATTAAATACTATGGGTAAGTAACTGACTCTTATAGGATTGCAAGGTGTCCTGAGTACCCTACATGTTCTCGTGGGATGTAGAATATCTCATGTCTGTCTTGGATTGGCAGATACTCATTTTGGCCAGGAAATTAGTTACTTCTATGCTATATTCTATGAATAAATTGATTTTTACGAATATATCCAGGTACTTATTGCCACTAGAACTGCAAAATGTTTTGTATAGTTTTTATAGTTCTCTTCCTTTTGATAAAATGATGGCAAACAGCTCTTAAAATAGCCTATTGAAAAAATCTAAGACGATTCGATAAACGTCAGAATATAACACGTGTACAAACATAATATAAAGCAAATGTTAATTCCTGGCAACTAATTTGCTCATGAAGAGTTCATTTATAATTAGACAGAAATAGCTACAGTTGTTAGCTTATCGTAGACGTCTGGAAAATAGATATTCCGTGGAATAAATGAGTTCTTTGTGCTAATAGATAACCTATTCAAGAAGCAGCACTGTAGTTAATTGTAAACTTTGAATAATGCGTGTGTTAATAAAGAGAGCAAGAACACGTGTTACACGTGTGCATATATCATTTTTATGCTAATGAAGCAGGCTTTCTGCTTATTTAAAACTAAGATTATTAAGTTCAATATTAGGAAATGAGTTATTGTTTGTTGACCTCAAATATCAATGTTTAGGTACATTGAACGACAAGGTAACCATTGAAACTAGAGAGGTCTTTTCATGAAGTATAATACCTTTAGAGGCGAACGCTATGTATTGTGGTGTCTGTAACAATTTGTTATACTTAGTGCACAGTTTACCACTCCACAACATTAAAATCTAGGTACCTACTTAAATTTGTTACACTCTAATAATTTGTTGATGTACAAATTATTTGAGTGTAACATTTTTGCCCGCATCTTCCGACTTTTTTAATGCTTTTCCATCTTGGGTACTGAGACTGGTGTTAAAAGCGTGAAATTTAAGTACATATTTACAGTCATAGGATACAGTTAACAATATTACGAGTACTATGTCTGAACGAATGAAGTGTTTTTAAATACATACAATTTTGTAATTATATACGCATTACACCTGTCTGGATCTCTATAAATATGATTTTTCAGACAAATTACATCAACACATTTTTAAACCGCAAAATTCACCTCCAGAGGCTCCAGATGGTGTTGAACCCGCGTCTTACGCGCATAATATCTAATTTGTGTCCATGAAGTGACAGGCTAGAAATGTCACCTGCTTTTTTACCGTGGGTGTACACTGAGAAAAATCTAAAGTCAAAAGCGCCCTAATGACGGCCAATTTATATGGTATAAGGCGAAAAACCGACCAAACGTAAATACGTACAAAAACGCCTTCCAACTAGAAGGCGTTAAACGAGGTCAGAGAAGGCGAATGTTTCTTTTCGTCTTCATTTAAGGTGTATTTTGTGGTCTTACTTAAATATTGACTTTTGATAAGGCTGATTAAGTCGTACGTTATAGTGATAATCACCGTATATAAACCGCCGTAAAAGTAAGGTATATTTAATGGTCAATACTGCAATTATTATCGTATAACAAGTTGCAATTCTGAAAATACTTTACGGAAGGCGTTTTTGACGGTTGTGTTTATTATAAAACATGGCACATTTTTATTGATTGGTGAAAATCATCTTAAGAGTTGTGAATTCATCTTACGTAGTTACAATTCAACGGTAAAAGGTCAAATTTGATATAAGCTTTTAAGCCGGTTTTCTCAGTGTAAGAGGCGATTAATCCATTGGCATCGGCGATAAGTATATTGTTATCACAATAGAATTTCATTCATAACTAGGACTAAGTTGGCATCGTCAGGACCACTGTCTTAGTTATGAATGAAATTCTATTGTTATCTATATCGCCGATGCCAATGGGTTAAGGGTTTAATATCGGAAGGCAGCAGCGTCTTCTGAGAGGAACTGTTATCGTACACTGCAATTCTCAAGACGCCTGGCAAGAGTAACGGTTATGGCAAATCCCCCCTTAATAAAGAAGACTGTGTTCAGCAGTAGACAATCCAGCTATCAGGCTGGTACAGTAAATATAACAACTTTTAACTGATGCATCGGGCGGTGCGAATCTTTGATTTCGTCTAAACAAATAAACAATTTGTTTTCGAATACATTTTAGATAACCATATTTAATCATTACTGTATTATAAATGTCGTCCCGTGAGGTGCTGGGCTAGGATGTCACCCTCCCATTGCTACCTGTGGGTGTCGTAAGAGGCGACTAAAGGTAAATTATCGGAAGGTGGGCAGCAGCGTCTTCTGAGGAACTACTATCTTAAACTGCGATCCCTAAGACGCCTGTCAAGCGTCGGGAGCACAGATCTCGAGGCGCGTAAGAGGACCTCTCTATAGATCTCTGTGGTCGGGA
Source organism: Plagodis pulveraria (assembly GCA_963890685.1). Classification (NCBI taxonomy): domain Eukaryota; kingdom Metazoa; phylum Arthropoda; class Insecta; order Lepidoptera; family Geometridae; genus Plagodis; species Plagodis pulveraria. The sequence continues at coordinate 10,667,937 of OY982958.1, read as the reverse complement.
ATATGGCAAGCCTCCCTGAATGGCGGAGGCTTTAATCAGGAGTGGACAATCCGGCTGGTACAGAACAGTAAAGGATTTATTACAAATACTGTAACAGTTTCGATATCATACATAAAGTTATAAATATTAATTATATTTAACAGCAGTGCACTTCGTTGTACTTGTGCAGGTAAGCGAGTGCTGTGATCCAGAGATCCGCGGCCGCCTCGGGTCCATGCCAACCCTGTCCATGTCTTTAGGCATCCTGCTTTCCTACATCGCCGGAAACTGGCTCTATTGGAGATACCTTGCCTTCTTCTCTGCTATATTTTGTGGTAAACAACTTTTTTTATTATTATGCTTTCGATATATGTATCCGAGAAGATAAATAATTATTAGGTATGTAGGGTAAGCATTTATTTGCTAAAATAATTGATATGCCATCTTGTTTTTTGGCAAACATTTTTTGCTTTTATTGTGCCAAAATTTTGTATAGCCCTTAACCATGCAAGTTTGTTCTGAAATTTATAATTGATGAGGGAGGTTTTTAAGTAAATGCGTAGTGTCACCTATATATGTTGGACTGCGAATTGCTTTTTACTGGATACCGACTGCTTCAAGATGTTTCCTTTTCTTCAGTATTAGAGCAGCAGGACACGTTTGGTTTTTTAATTCACACCGGGTCAGGCGACCGTCAACATATATTGTAAACAATTTAGTTTTATTCACTTGTGCCGAAATGCATCTGTTATAGGTAGAGATTGCCGCATAGCTTCAGGTGGGCGATAAACGATACTACTAAAACGATTTTGATAAAATTTCTATGATGTCAACCAAAAACTATTTCCTTCAAATATAAAGAAAAACTTTCCAAATTGGTGTATTAATTACGGAATTATAAGGTAATAAACATTAAAGCCCCGTGGGGTGCCGAACTAGAATGCCATTGCTACCTGTGGATGTTGTAAGAGGCTACTAAAGGTAAAATACCGGTAGGTGGGAAAAAACGCCTTCTGAGGAACTGATATCTTAAACTGCGATCTCCAAGACGCCTGCCAAGCGTGGGGATTATGGCAAATCGCATGCTTCTTCATGCATCGCATGATTATGGCAATTTAAAATTGCATGGTTGTAGAGCATTCTGCGAATGCCCTAGCTAGCTACCAGCCTCAAGTACGAAAACTGTCGCCAAGCACCTAACGGTGTGTACCGGCAGCTGTCCTTGAGAGCCAGTAATTCTCGGTTAGCCTGAACAACATCATCACTTACCATCAGGCGAGATAGTGATCAAAGGCTAACATATCACCCATAAAAAAAAAAACCTCCCTGTAAGGGGCAGGCTGTGTTCAGTCAGTGAACAATCCGGCTGATACCGTACAGTACCAACATTAAAAAGAAATATAAACAAGGTAAAAGCCTGCTCCTTTTTTTTTAGTAGGATAAAAAGTATATAAGTATCTAATAAAGCTTAGACTATTTTCGGAACTCGTCGTCTCGATTTGTCTTTTATTTTTAATATCCATGCTCCAAAACTTTTATATGTATTTGCAGTTGCTTTGTTCGTGGTCCTGCTGCCTCTGCCGGAGTCGCCAGTGTGGCTGGAGGCGCAAGGGCTGGACGCTTCACAAGCCATCGAGTGGTTGCATCTTTCTGCTCGTGCCACTGCCACTGTCAAGGAGGATGTTAATGAGTAAGTGAACCTACGTTCACTCAGTACGGCTCAGTGGATCGTACCAAGTCACATATGCCAAAACTATTTTGAAGCAGTGATGGCTCAGTGGTATTGCTTCACCGCATGGTGGAAGGGATTTTGCGAATGCCCGCCTGGCTAGCGACCACCCTCAAGTAGAAAATCTGTCGCCAAGCACCTAACGGTGTGTTCCGGCAGCAGTCATTGAGAGCCAGTGAAATTACAGGCACATGAGACTTAACAACTATGTCTCAAGGTGACGGGCGCAGTGCAATTCGTGACTTGTGACAAAATGCATCTGTTATAGGCCAAGGTTAGTCCGCTTAACATCAGGTGGGCCTCGAGCTTGTTCTGTCACAATAACATTAAAAAAAAACATAAAAAATCATATTGATAAAAAAAATTCGTGGCCTGGTAGCGCGTTAGTAGAATGATAATTGATCTCAAGTTATTCGTGAACATCCATTTATTTTAATTTTTGCAATAACGCATGCTCTGCGGCATACATTACAAAATTACAAATTTACATCCACGTACGATGATTAAAGAACGAGAGGAATAAAATAGGGTTATGAGTAGTTGTCATTTTGGCTCCGTCGGTCAAAGCATACCCTGGCTATAGGGGTGGATGACGCGGGTTCGAATCCCGCACATAACTATAAATTTTCCTCTCGTAATTTTGTAACCGCGTAGTGCTGTACTTTTTAAAACATATACTGAAATTTTATGTGAACTTTATCGGTACTTGCCCGTGGAACACCTCGTAGAACACACCTAGGTGTTCCACGGGGGAAAAAAATCTCTCGTGAAACACCTACGGTTTTGTAAAGTTTTTGAGTTTTTTCAAATAACAATCTATTGTATATATTATGTCCTGTGTGGTGCGGGGCTTAAATGTCACCCCATTGCTACTTGTGGGTGCCGTAAGAACTGACTTAAGGTTGGATAACGGAAGGTGGGCTGCCTTCTGATGAACTGATATTTTAAACTGCGATCTCCAGGACGGCTGCCAAGCGTGGGAATTATGGAAACCCTTAATGGGGAGGCTGTATTCAACAGTGGACGATCCGGCTGATACAGAAATCTATTTATTTTTACAAATCTAATCTGTTTTGGTTATTGTAATTATTTAAGTAATGTTATTATTTAAATAATATGATTGAATTACCAAGTATTGAACCAAAATTTCTGTCTATTGCATCTGAAAAGCAAAACCATGGTAACCATATCCTGGTTAGTGGTGATACCCTGATTCTCCGTCTGCATTGCTTCAGTGCATGTTTTGTTCAATGTCTGAGCTGTTTGGCAAATTGTTGGTATTGAATGAGGCTCTCTGGTTGGTTAAGGCTGACTATGAGAGCTTGAACATGCACACTCAATATTTCTCACACTCTCCATATTGGTGGTCACAAGATCCATTAAACTTATAGCTTCATTTTAGTGATCACTAAGACGGGTTTAAGCTGAGAAGTAGCTAGATAAATTATTTTGCAAGATTTTCTCTTTGCCTATAAGCTCAGAGCGAAAACTCAGAGTATCATCATCATAGGATTGCTTTGTGATTTCTATTTCATCCAAACAATTTGTAGTTTTTCCTGTAAAAGTAGCTTACATTAAACCAAATTCACATTTTTCTTGAAATAGTAGCGGTTTTTAAGTGTTACACTTAAATGGTTATTCTCACAATGGATTATTTTATTTAGTTGTATAGGTAATTTTGCATTCGTTTAGAGAGCACCAAGTTACATGCAGTATATACAAAGTTACTTTATGGTTACATGATGATTAAATTTGCATAAAATATACTTACAATTGAACACAAAAGTCAACGTCAAATCAGTCAAGGTCTGTCATTCGCATGCATTATACAAATTTGAATTTTAATATGAAAGGAACGAGAACTATGTACCATAATTTCATTAGCAAGCGTTATAAAAATTTGGTTTTTATCGTGAACAGAATATGAACTTATCATAATTTGGAGAATTATAAAATACTAGCGGCCCGCCCCGGCTTCGCACGTGTATTTAACAAAATATTTAAATTGAAACACACAATAAGCAGTTATTGTGACATAACTGTAACAGTAAGACATGATATCACGGACTTTTTTGTAGATATTGATGTCCTCTATAAAATTGTAGTACATCACTTTGCTCTATTGTCAACAATTTCCGCAGCATACGTATGACGTTTTTATTTTACACAAATGTTGGGTTACATTATTGAAGTTTTTATACGGATCTCTAAGTTTTTATGAGTTTTATGTTGAAATATTATATATCCTCAGTTAATCAGAGATAGTGTAGGATTCTAATGGTTAAAGAATTTTTCAAATTGGTCCAGTAATTTTTATGATTATTCGTTACATAAAAAATTACAAATCTTTCCTCTTTATAACATTAGTATAGATATATATTGTAAGTTTAGAGAATTCGTATTGATGATGAATAGCCATATATATTTTTTTTAATATTTGTTCAATAATGTTGTGTGCAGACAGTAGTCTTCAATAAATAATTTTCCTTTCATATTACATTTCATTCCATTACAGAATACTTAAAACTATACACTTTTGAATTACCTTCTTCTCATTGCAGAAAATCGGGAGACCCCACTAATCTGCCCAGCCTGTTTACCCGCAAAGTGTTCTTCTCGTCAGTGGTCATCAAACCGCTCAGCATTGGTTTCTCGCTGCTATTTTTCCAGCAGTTCAGTGGCATTGACGCCGTCATTTTCTTTACCGTGGAAATCTTTAAAAGTGCAGGTACTATCAATAAGGAAAAGCGATCCTAGGTGTCTTAGTCATTTACGTATAAGTTATCTAATAATTTATAGCTCATTCGCCAGGAAAATTATCACCTCTTGAGCAGGACCTTTGAATGTGCGCCTTACTGTGTGTTTCGGCACCTGCACAGATACATACAGCTGCCTTTTAGTCATAAAATTGATCTTGTAGCCTACTAACATTTTCTCCAACATTGTAAATGCAGCAATAGCTGGCTTGCATTAGCAGCTAAGCGTCAAGCATTTTAGTAGTGTAGTTAAACCTCCGTAAATTATAAGCAACGTCGGAAGACTTTAGTATACAGGCCAGTAAATATAGTTTAATTTACAGCGAGTAGATGAAGAGTACCTGTGGGGTGCCGGGCTAGATTGTCACCCTCCATTGCTACCTGTGGGTGTCGTAAAGGTGAAATACCAAAAGGTGGGCAGCATTGCCTTCTGATGAACTGATATCTTAAACTGCGATCCTCAAGATGCTTGCCAAGCGTGGGGATTGTGGCAAAACCCCATTAATGGGGGAGGCTGCGTGTTCAGCACTGGACAATCTGGCTGATACAGTACAGATACCATCATTCTCCTGCCCTTACGTGGCTTATTAGATGTATTTAAAATCGATTGAAATAAGCTCTATATAATTCCAGGAAGTACATTGGATGCGATGACTGCCACCATCATTATCGGCGTGGTGCAACTCCTAAGCAATGCCGTTAGTACAATGCTGGTAGACCGGGCAGGACGAAGGCCTCTTCTACTGGTATCTGCTGCAATTATGTGCGCTTCTATGATGGCGATGGGCTCGTCTTTTTACTTCGAGTATGAGAAAGAATCTTGGCTTGGGTGAGTATGGTAACAGAGCAATGTTATGCTAACTTCCATCTTAAAATCATCTAAACTCTAAAGCATCTAACTCTCCGAAGAGGTGTTCAGTATAAATAGGCATCAGTTGTGGAACATTTTCCTTGATCAATTATATGGGTGCATATTCTGCATATATACCCCCAAACACTAGCCCGAGATGTATTGCAAAAATCGATTTTGAAATATATTTTTGTGTCCAGGTATCTCCCTATCGTCAGTCTGGTGGTGTTTATGCTTGGCTTCTCCCTTGGTTTCGGTGGGCTCCCGTTCCTTCTTCTTGGGGAGCTGTTCCCGACACAGTACCGCTCGCAACTGTCTGCTATGGCCAGCGCAGTCAATCTGCTCTCTATGTTCTCCGTCATCAAGTCCTACCACGCACTTGAGGTATGTAATCTGTCTATATGACAGACTTATTAGAATCCCATAGAGTATTGGAGAGCATAGCAGCGCCCAGTACTGACCCAGGTATGGTTTAATGAGCCACATTACGATGCATATCAACGCTCTCATTCACTGTCCGAGAGTTGTGTTTCATGTCGGAGTAATTTGCAGTTGCTACCGTTGATGGCGTAACCCACTGTTACAAATATCTCGATTGCCAGAGGTGGCGATTGGGAATAAAAGCCGAAGTGACTTTGCAGTTGCGACCATGGTGATGGCAAGGTTTAAGTTAGTGTTCCTAATTGCTACCGAAGAAGGTATTTTTTTGCTGACGATAGATCTTAGATATGAGAGCTGTTAAAGTGATAGGTAATGGTGTAATTTTTCAGCTTTGATTGCAGATAACATTTTCTGTTCTTATGCCGCTTTGTATCATTATCGCCATGATTATGTATCTAAAACGGTATTATAATAAGTAAAAGAAGTGGTGGCAAAGTGAAGCGTGTCTTTTAGAGTACGTATTTTTTTTTACGATAATCATCATCATCTTTACAACTGTTGGAACGTTCCCTGTTGAACGAGGTCTTCCACATTGAAGAGATTTGCTACAATCCCCACGCTTGGCAGGTGTCTTGGGGATTGCAGTGGAAGTTTTCAGTTCTTACGAAGGCATTGCTTCCTACCTTCTGGTATTTTTTCCTTAGTCAGCTTTTACGACACCCACGGGAAGAAATGAGGGATGATGTAGGTACTATACATAACTAATTATTTGCTGAAATATAGTTAGAATTTATTACAGCTAGCTAGAGGTTTATGTCGTATTAAGTATTATTACCTATATATCTGAAGAGCAGAGTTGTCATATGCTCTCTATCATGGGATAGTCATACACCTACCAGTAACTTCCTCTTAATCTCAGATCTTTAATATTTTTTATTCGTTTCAGGGTGTGCTGACTTCTGCGGGAACATTCTGGATGTACGCGTGTTTCTGCGCTATTGCGTTCTTTTTTGTGCTATTTGCAGTGCCTGAAACCAAAGGAAAGTCTCTGGCGGAGATCGAAGAACATTTTCGCGGAAAAAAGAGCAACAAAGACGTAGTACAATTGCACTCTGTCCAAACTCCTCTATAAGGTTTATATCTATACTTTTTGATCATAATTCATCGGTTCTGTCAAAGCTGGTGTATTATATGTACACTAACTAATTATTATAATAATATGATATGTTGGTATCTAAGTTATGTGCCTTCCACACACCCTCTGTGTGTCTCCCACATAGCATTGCATATTTACCTTGTAGATATGCAATGCTATGTGGAAAATTTGTAAGAAAACGTGCATGAAAATAATCACGTGTTATACTGTAAATACAACAATAAAATTCAACTTATAACAAGAATCTGGCAAATTATCGGCCACTTGAACAAATATGCACTGGCGTTAAATGAATGAAAAAGTAAATACTTTGATATTTGTTCATATGGCCAATTCGCAAGACCGTTTCTCACAATACTACGTATATTGCTTTAATTGTATATGTACCAATTTTTGTGACTGGGATAACATGTGAAATGCGATATTTAAGTATGTACAATGTCCATGCCATAGCAAGTTATTTGTACAGATGACAATAAAAAGGAACTATAAAGTCGAAACCAATGTGACAGCTGTCGCAATGGCCTTTACCATGTCTTTTAAGGCCTTGTAAAACATTGCAAATTGAATGCGTAGGTAAATATTTTTTTATAATGTACAATGTAACCATTGAATTACTAAGGTTAACCGCGGTCTAAAACGAAAAATCTTCGCCACGCGTTCGGTTCGCTGTCTGTTTTGACAAGGACTATGGATAGTGTATTGTATTGAAGATTTATATATATATAAATCATAACAACCGCAATCTGAATGTAGTATATATCATATTTTCGTTTGGCTATGGCAACATGGCTCCACTTTTGTCTTTCTAACGTGCCATATTAAGGACACATAGGTACAGGGAATCCTGGATAGTAGATTATATTACTTTGTTCCTAGCTGTGATAGTTGTTTTATTTTGTATAGTTCTGAGTTGACAGTTTGTTGTTCGCAGTAAAATTGACTTAAGGTACTCGAAGTGGGAATAGCCGAATATTAGACTCTATTTTTGTTTAGTTGATGTTTCTATTACTTTACTCATTTGTGGTAGAAAACACCACATTTAAAAACATTCAACAATCGAAAGAATGCGAACGATCGATCTCGATTATGTTAACGACATTCGATTCTGTTTGAGATTTTTTTAAACATCAACATTTAAAATTTACTAAATTTGAGTAAATAAATGTCGGTTTAATGCGAATAATATTATTTGTAGGTAATGTAGGATTAGTTATTATAGTAATATTTTAAGTAAATATAACTTTGAATTTGTAAATGGAGTATTGTATTCACTTCACTTTAAATGATATATGTGTGTATCCATATTTTAAATTTTGATATGTATATTGGTATGTATATATTACATTTTGTACAAATAGTTCCTAAGGTTTTTATATATAATACTTATGTAGAAAATATATTTTAAAATAACTACGTACCATTTTAATGCAAATGTTCTTTTATCTGTCGTAGAAGTGCATTTTGTACGAGCTAGAAACTTTTCTAGTATGAATAACTTAGTCTACGTAGTAAATTGATTAGCGGCGAGTAAGTACCGACAGTGAAAAATCGGATAATCTATACCATCGTTTGTTCCAACAAACAACAAAAATTATCTGCTTTGAATTATGGATATCTACTTTAGGTACCTATATTTTTTTGCTATATTTGGGAAGACATCAAACTTTGCCCGCTATATATATGTTTAAAATGACGAAGTAACCTAAATGATAACTATATAGTATGTACACATTTTTATACGAGTTGAACAACAACTTGAAAATAAACTATTCGATGTTATAAGATTTTACGGTACCCATAGTCAGCTGCATCTATCTATTATTTTCAACTTATAGAAATAAGAATTCTACTCGAGTTAAGGTAAAAAAACTGTAAGGTCAAATTATTTAAATAATAGTATGTAGTGTGTATAGCGAAGCTATTTAACAAGCAAGTAGGTTATAAGTATATAGGTGCTCGATAGCACTGCTTTGTTCATACAAAGTAAATTAAGGTTCTATTGTGTTTAGCTTAAGTAGACAATTAACTTTTTGAATCCAGAATGCTTGGACGATATTTATCGAAGCCTGAATGAAATAAAAGTTTGGAAAATGGATGTAATTTTTTTTACCTTTAACCTCTCCAATTTATATTAACGCTGTTTGCCACGGAATGCATTATAAACGGACAGAGCCACAACTGGACCTTACAAACAAAAGTTTTGCTACCTATTTAGGTGCCAGCATTTTGATCACGCGTCGCATCGACTAAGCGTTATGATAAGTTTTGGTGAATACGATGAGCTCCCGGTCCTTACAGAATTAACGTCTTCATCCCAAACGGCCCAAGTATGTAACCACTACCGAGTTTAACATAGAGAGATGAAGCAATGATAGCCGAGCGGTTATAGATTGCTTCATCTCTCTGTACTGCGGTGCCGCAGGCCCATGGTTCGATTCCCGCCGGCGCCGGCTTGAGCTTCCATGCAAGGTAGAAGGGCATTTTGCGAATGCTCACCTGGCTAGCTACAACCCTCAAGTAAGAAATCTGTCGCCAAGCACCTAACAGCGTGTTCCAGCAGCAGTCCTTGAGAACCAGTGAAATTACAGGCACATAATGAGACTTATCTATAAGGCTACCAGGGTACTCTAGTTCGTCGAAGTTTCGAACTTCGGGTCCATAAGAAAAGTATCCGCAAAACACGAATAGGCTTACTTTTGTTTCACTTGGTTCGTATTAGTTCGTAGCATAGACTAGCAAGCATTTGCCTGTGTAGATTATGAATATTTAAAAAAAATCGGATTCGTGTTGTTTGTTCATTTCCCACATACGAAATTAAAATTTATTCGTTTGCTTATAAATAGTCAAAGTCAAGTTCTAAATATGCAGAAAGAACACTAATAATACTAATGAGGATATAAACCTATGGAGAACAAATAAATTTACGAAAATAAATACCTCACCTGTATTTTCTTGAACAGTAACGACACCTCTTGCTGATCTGTAACTAGGACTCTCAGAGTCTTACCATGTGAAAACGTTATTTAATTTATCTCTTTTAAGACTTAAAACTGATTTGGACATAATACCGGTCTCAGAGTAGTATGGGAGATTCCATAGCGGGACAAGATATGTGATGAGTGATGCTGTCCGATCATAGACTATATCAGACAACGAACTTCGTATCGCAAATTCAATTTTCGTTTTCCAAAGTGTCACACGAAAAACTAAACTTCGTTGAATTGTAGTAGCTGCCCAGTTTTGAAAGAAGCCTGTAAGCAAAGACCAGATTTCCACTCTGAAACAGCGAGAATAAGAGTACGATCTGCGATGCTAGGACACGTATTTAAAAGATGAAACTGATTTGTCATAGTCTGTATTATGCGACTTTAATTTCATTCATAGGCACTAGCTACCCTACATTCTACATTATCTATCAAATCTCCATTATAACAAAATGATAACTTCCTGCTTCATATTCTACGAAATCACAGCCCAGAGGGCAAGATGATGTTTTCGTTTATATCGCTACTAAATTGTCTATCCCTCGATTTACCTCAATCACTGTGGCACACCCCAGACAGCCTGCTTACTAAATAACAGGCATGATTGACAACGCTGAGTTCGTACATTTCACTTTTGATCGGTCTATAATTGGTGGCAAGTTGGATGAGAAGCACAATCAGCAAGATATAACGAAAGCTCGCGGTGTTAGAAAAGTATAGACTATAGTACCTATATAGTGAGAGTGGCGATATAGGAACACATATTTATTGTGCGAAGAACACTCAACTTACTCGCTCCGAAAGACATTTTTATTTATATTTAATCGGTGCTAACACTAGTTACATGAGTTCAAGATATTTTTTTACACTTGCAATATAGTTTTATGATAGATGATATCGAGCGCAATATAGTTGCTCAAAATTGATAACAAGCAACTAGATTTTAGTAATTTACCGGGATCGCTAATTCTCTTTTTAGGGTTCCGTACCCAAAGGGTAAATCGGGTACCCATTACTGACTTCGCAGTCCGTCCGTCTGTCACCAGGCTGTATCTCAAGAACGGTGATAGCTAGACAGTTGAAATTTACACAGATGATGTATTTCTATTGCCGCTATAACAACAAATACTAAAAATAAAATAAAATAAATATTTAAGGGGGGCTCCCATACAACAAACTTGTTTTTTTCCGTTTCTTGCTTGATAGTAATAACGGTGACAGGTAGATGCTTTAACTTTTCACAGAATATTTAGTTATGGAACCTTTCGTGCGCGAGTCCCACTCGCACTTGACTTGGTCAGTTTTATTCTTAATATCTCTGGTATGCATACTGTATGTCAAATAATTCAGCATTTTCAGCATAGCTGAAACCGATTTATCTGTGCAAAAAATGTAAACATATACTATGAAAAAAAAACTGAGTAGAAATCAAGTAAGTAGAGATACTTGCTATTTTTTAAATGCATAAACATATATTAACTTAAGTCAAGTAAGTAGGAAGTTATTTGATTCCTGTTATGTTATTAATAAAAATATAGCTGTAATCTTAACAAAAGTAAGAAAAAAACGGCCAAGTGCGAGTGGGACTCGCGCACGAAGGTTTCCGTACCATTAGATTCAGTACCATCTGTAACCTAATCTTGCAAGTTACAGACACTTTTCGCAGTGTCCGATTGAGCTGGGTAGGTACAACGAAAAACCTCTTTTATTGTATGGGAGCCCCCTAAATTTTTTATTTCATTTTATTTTAATTAATTAGATTTAAAGAGAACATAAAACTAATAAATATTCTGTGAATAGTTAAAGCGTCTACCTGTCACCGTTATTAGTATCGAGCAAGAAACTACGGTAAAAAAATCAAGTTTGTTGTATGGGAGCCCCCTTAAATATTTATTTTCTTTTATTTGTAATATTTGTTGTTATAGCGTCAACAGAAATACATCATCTGTGAAAATTTCAACTGCCTAGCTATCACCGTCCTTGATATACAGCCTGGTGACAGACAGACGGACGGACGGACGGACGGACAGCAAAGTCTCAGTAATAGGGTCCCGTTTTTTCCCTTTGGGTACGGAACCCTACAAAACAACTGCATTTAAAATATGATCATTTCATGTCACAAAGTATGAAAATAAAATATTTTTATACATTTACTAAAAATAAATATACGTAAGTACATTTTTGCATGTTTTGGGTTTTATACACGTATAATTTGGAATGTGTACATTTTTGGGCAGTTTTATGCAAACATATGCATTAGGAATTGATGCGAAAAATCTCTCTCTATATTTCTGCCGGTTCCCTTATACAGTTTGTCCCAGAACTCAACGTCAAGCGGGCACGGGGCAAGAGGGGGGGTCATACCAGTACCAAGAAAAATAAAATAAAAATTCCATATCAGTTGGTTAAGTTATAATTGGCAAATTTATGAAAAAGAGGAAAATCGACACCTTTATTCATATCTTTAGTTATTCTGACCTAAAAGTTAACTATTTTGCAGTGTTTTTTTTACTAACGTGGTATTTAATAAACATGCTATCAATTCAATCACAATTTAAACAAAAAGAGTTGCTATGTTTGTTAAAATTATCGCATTTTCTTTGAGTTGTGGTTGAAAAAATAATATCAACTAACTTTGATAGTTCAGTAAAAAAAAAAGATATGGTACTACCCTAGGCAAGTTGAAAATGTGACAATACTTTTAACTTTTCTACCTATAACATTTATTGTCAATTTTTATTGCAAAATATACTAATTTTAAAAATCAAATTAGGTCATCACAATACTTGTTTTCCATAGAAAATTCGGAGAAATAGAACAATGAATAGTGTGCGGTGGTCACCGACAAAATACACCGCGATAAAGGGCTATGATAGAGCGAGATAAATAGATCCTTCGATAACATGAGTAGGCGAGATGGATACTAGTATACCGATAGTAGTGCTAGTATATGGATAGTATACCGATGTACAGTGATTATTCATTACACTTAGAACCTCTTTTTAGCTATTAAGAAAGGAGGCCCAAACAAACCAACCAGTACGTTGCATTCCTTCGTTTACCACGCATCTCCTCGTAATCGTGTTACAATCGTACTGACAACTTTGGCTTCTGTTTACCTGGACTTGATATCGCTTGTACTGACGACTTTGGCTTAGTTTCTCTGGACTCGAATTGTGTTGTGTGCACTGTGATACTCCACTACGCAACATGCCGTATTTGTATACAGCGGAAGAGTATGCAAATATGCATTTCATTTATGGTGAATGCCGCGGTAATGCCTCTGCTGCTGCCAGATTGTATCGCGAGAGGTACCCAAACGCAGAATGTCATCCTGACCACCGCGTGTTTGTCAATGTTCACATGGCATACTCACAAGATCGATTGCCTAGTGCACGTGCCTCCGGGAGAAGAACACAAGGATATGACGAAGACATCATCTTAAATCTAATCGAAAATGATTCCAGTACTTCAATACGTGCGATTGAGATAAGTATGGGAATACCGAAGAGCGTTGTTCACCGTGTATTGAAAACTAACAAATTACATCCATACCATGTGCAACGTGTACAAGATCTACTACCTCGTGATTACGCGCCTAGAATCGAATTTTGTAGATCAATGGTGGCGAATAATAGTGAAAATCCGTCATTTTTAGACCAAGTATTGTGGACTGATGAATCGACATTCAAAAAGGACGGATATTTAAATCTTCATAACTTGCATGAGTGGCGCGAGGACAATCCGCATTTAATGCGTGAAGACCGGTCCCAATGTCAGTTTAAAATTAACATTGGACCGGAATTTTAAATGGAAAAGTAGTTGGACGGTTCGAGCTTCCCGCAACTTTAAATGGAGATAACTACTTGGATTTTCTCCAAAACCATTTGCCAGACCTCCTAGAAGATGTGCCCCTAAATATTTACAGGGCGCTGTGGTTTCAGCAAGATGGTTGCCCAGCGCATTATGCTCGTCAGGTACGAGAGTATGTGAACACGGAATATCCCAGAAGGTGGATTGGGCGCCTTGGTCCAGTTTCATGGCCCGCTCGTTCCCCCGACTTAAATCCAATAGATTTTTTTTACTGGGGCTGCATAAAAGAAAAAGTCTTTTTTAAACCAATTGAAAATGTTGCCGAACTACGCCAGAGGATAAGCGAAGCAGCGGAAGAAATAAATGCAGCTAGTTACGCAAGACTAATCAAGAGGTCATTTTTAAAAAGATGTAGAGCCTGCATTGATGCAGGCGGCAAACATTTCGAACATTTGATTTAATAAATTATTCGATCACATACAACAGTTTGTTTTATTTTTAAATTTATTGCCTAATTTAAGTCACACAATTAGTCACAACACTTGAGTTTTTTAATTACAAGCCGTTTTTTGTTTCGTTTCGAAGCATCTGTGTTAGCATCCATCTCGCTTACTCATGTTGTAGACCTATCTATCTCGCTCTGTCATAGTCCTTTAACGCGGTGTATTTGTCGGTGACCACCGCATACTATTCATTGTTCTATTTCTCCGAATTATTTAAGGAAAACAAGTATTGTGATGGCCTAATTTATTTTTTTAAATTAGTATGTAATAAATGTTATAGGTAGAAAAGTTAAAAGTATTGTATCATTTTGAAATCTTAACTAAATGGGCCATCTTTTGAGGTAACTTGCCTAGGGTAGTACCATAATTATTTTTTTTACTGAACCATCAAAGTTAGTTGATATTATTTTTTCAACCACAACTCAAAGAAAATGCGATAATTTTAACAAACATAGCAACTCTTTTTGTTTAAATTGTGCGAAGCAATTGATAGCATGTTTATTAAAGACCACGTTAGTAAAAAAAATACTGTAATATAGTTAACTTTTAGGTCAGAATAACTAAAGATATGAATAAAGGTGCGATTTACCTCTTTTTCATAAATTTGCCAATTATAGCTTAACCAACTGATATAGAATTTTTATTTAATTTTTCCTGGTACTAGTATGACCCCCCCTCTTGCCCCGTGCCCACTTGACGTTGAGTTCTGGGACATCCTGTATATCATTTTATTGGACTTCGTCTTCTCTAGCTAGCTCAGGTGGCATTCCTTTACGTATTTTAACCAGCTTCCGAAAAAGGAGGATAATGACCTTATTTTGATTATTCTTCCTTATACCTCCGAGGTGGTCCTATATAAATTTCATCAAAATCGGTGTGGTAGTATTAACTGAAAAATTTATTTTGATGCCTGGGATGATAAAATGTATGTGCTAGTGTTGATGATAATAAATGATGTTCTGGGCGAGTGATTGAATTTGTAAGCCGTCTGCATCCCTAAAAACGAATATAATTGTTTTCTTGATTGACTTACTGCCAACACTGAAAAGCATGAAATAACTTGTGGCATAATACTTCAAGAAATTATTTCTACTTTTCAATGTAGGAAGTAAGCAAAGTTCGTTTGAAAACTCCTCGTTATGTTCGGCTGCATTCGTCATTTCTACTCGTAATCAGAAATAAACTATATCACTTCTAATATACCATCATCGTTTTATAGAATAGAGAAGAGGCAACAATAAATCGTATAGTTGTGGAGAGTTTTCGTTGACTACCAATGCATTTAACTACATCAAACTTTTTATCTGCGCCTGTTTCTAGAAGTTTTTGGTAGGTATCTCTCACTTTTTTTTTTAATGCCTGATAGGTTAGCCTTTGACCACTATCTCTACTGATGGTAAGGGATGATGTGGTCGAAGATGTTGTTCAGGCTAACCTAGAAGTACTGGCTCTCAAGGACAGCTGCCGAAACACACCGTTAGGTGCTTGGCGACAGATTTTCTACTTGAGGGTGGTAGCTAGCCAGGCGGCCACCATGCTATAACGACTGCCATCCTAAGACAACAACCGGGACCGGCGGCTTAACGTGCCCTCCGAAGCACGGAAACGCTCAGTAGTAATGTCACTAGCGGTCACCCATCCAACTCATGACCGCGGGCGACGTTGTTTATCTTTGCTAATCGGTTAAGAACAGCTAAGTAAACTTTGCTACGAGCGCTTCAAAATTCAACTTAGAATGATATAGTAAATTAAAAGCGTCAATTATATCTTTACCATCTCGCTAGTAACTTTATAATATCAAGTAAGTCATCATATCGTTATTGCAGATAATGAGGATTATTTCATATATTCTCATTGTTTACTTAACACCTCTCTTAAGGCAACAGCTGTTATTATTCTGTAAGAGACACAAATTTTGTAAATAGAAGGGCCATTCGTGCACGTATACCTTTCCAATAATCGTTAACTGATGTTCCGTCAGGTAGGTCATCAAACATGTTTCTCTGTCGACCTACTTTCCTCCGGAGTTCAACTTAGAATAACAAAGTCTTTCAAACTTCAGAATTGTATAACGAAGTCCGATTCAATACTTCATTAGCATTTGGTGAAGCTGGATTTATGTTAAACCAATGAAAATTTTATAGAAAAGTTTCTTGTTCACATTGTTATCCTCAGTGATACGGTCGCTAGGCACGAAGTTGATTGCTTTTTATTTTATTTTCACCTGCTCTATCATAATTTTTATGTATAAACGGCCGTTTAGGGTTCCATACGACACGGAATCCGATTAGGTACTAAGGCATCCATCTCTCGTTGGTCACCCTTGGTGGTTGGTTTTAAAATCCTCTAAGATTAATACGTACTCATAAAGTAGTACTCATATTATAAACGCGAAAATTTGTAAGTATGGATGTATGAATGTTTGTTACTCTTTCACGCAAAAACTACTGAATGGATTTTAATGAAACTGTATAATAGGTAATATAGCTTACACGTCAGAATAACACAGAGGCTATAATTTCAAAAGATATTTTGTGAATTGTCCAAAATATAACGATAAGTTTTAATATTGTTATGTTTGCAATAACGCCGGCTATGCGGATTACATTACAAATTATTTTGTAATATAAGTAATGTACAGTCGCCTGCAATAAGAAGTATACACATTATAATTTTCATAATTGTGGCGTAGACTTCTGTTTCTTTCTATGTGCACAGAAGTATCTTAAAATCAAAGAATAGTTTGAATAGTTTTACTTATGTTAATATTAACTTCGATAATTAATAACTTAGCGACCTCACATTATTTTGAAAATTACGCAGTGTATACTTCTTATTGCAGGCGACTGCACCTAATATAAGTGTCAAGTAAGTATATAGGAAAAAGTTTTGCCATATGCGACCTATTATGGCGTGCGCTGCAAAAACCTTTAGTATCACACGTACATGTATACTTAATGTATAAAGTAAATGTATATTTTAAATTGTCCTACAAAAAATCTCGTGACAGCATTTATCTTATGATTTTATATTAATTTTAAATCTTATGATATCAATCTTTTATGTGTAAGCCATTATTGCCAAAATAGTGAACCATGGATTCTATAAAAAAAAAATTATTTTATTCTAATGCATATTTGGCAGTAACAAATTGATCCTTATCAAACTAATATTATAATATAACATAGGCGAACGTTTATGTGTTTGTTTGTTTATTACTTCTTCACGCTTATACGGCTGGACCAGTTTTGATGAAATTTGATGTGGATGTAGATGAGGCGCAATCACCTGGAGCCCCTGCTTCTTTTTCAATAAGAAGAGAAGCAGGGTAACAAATGAACAGCAAAGCAACTTTGTATAATATACAATGTAGGCAATAAGTGACACAAAATGTAGATTTGCAAATCGTGTGATGTACAAACTGTCACTCACATTTTCGTCTTATAATGGGCTATGGGGCTACTCTAAGACGTTTTATATTGGGAATGTAATGATAGTTTTTTTTTTATGTTATTGTGAAGGAACAAGCGCGAGGCCCAACTGATGTTAAGCGGTATCCTCTGCCTATAAAAGATGCATTTCATCACAAGTGACGAACTGCACTGCGCCCATCACCTTGAGACATACCTGTTAAGTCTCATTTTGCCTGTTATTTCACTGGCTCTCAAGGACTGCTGCCGGAACACACCGTTAGGTGCTTGGCGACAGATTTTCTACTTGTCGCTAGCCAGGCGGACATTCGCAAAATGCCCTTCCACCATGCGAAAATTAAATAACACCATGCAATTATCATATTTAATTAACTAAGGCGTCTGCGACGTATTTATCATGACGCTTTTATTTCCCTAAGAGTTCAGACAGACGGACTGCATGGAATGACTGCATGGAATGCAGTCCGTCTGCAATGTTCCAATATCGATGCAGTTGAAGTAGTTAGATACTTAAATAAACTGCTTAAAAACTGCATCCAGGCTGCGCCTTTGCAGTTGGGATACAGTCTGTCCGTCCGTCCAATCCGCATGCAGGAGATAACTGTATCATCAACTGAATCTAAACTGCAATATTGCAGTTAGGATGATGTTTGTCTAGGTTTCTTTTTGGAAGTGCTCGTAGCGAAGTTTGCTTAGCCGTTCTTAACCGATCAGCTAAGTGAAGCAACGTCCGCTGCGGTCGTGACTTGGATGGGGGACCGCTGGTGACAATACTACTGAGCGCTTCCGTGCTTCGGAGAAGCCATCGGTCCCGGTTGTTATCGTAGGATGGCAGTCGTTACAGCATGGTGGGAGGGTATTTTGTAAATGCCCGCCTGGCTAGTTACCACCCTCAAGTAGCAAATTTGTCGCCAATCACCTAATGGTGTGATCCGACAGCTGTCCTTGAGAGCCAGTAATTCTAGGCTAGCCGGAACAACATCTTCGACCACATCATCACTTATCGTCAGGTGAGAGACTGTTCAAAGGCTATTAAAAAAACATATAATAGGTGGCGCACATATTGTCGTCTACCCCTGCTGACAATTTCTTCATAAGATGTCTATGAGATCAGATAAATGTCCGACCCGGGCATCGAACCCAAGACCTCAAGATTTCAAAGCAACGCCTGGCCCCACTTGGGGCGAGTGGGGCGGACTTTAACTGAACTAGTCCGCATACCTTATTCCTTATTTCTAGATCATCCAAACTGATTTTTGTCTAATTTTACTCCAAATTTGATCACTGAGTAAAATTTCATCAACATCGATCAAGAAGTTTTTAAATTACAGTGAAATGAGTAATAAAGAATTTGCTAATATACATATTTATCTTATATATTTCTAAATGTAATAACACGCACTATTGCGTGCTAAAAGAAAATTTTACAAATTATTGTAGGACAAAATTTTATGTCGAAATCGGAGGCCGCGGGTTCGATTCCCGCCCGAACATAAAATGTTTATGATCCAATAATTTATATAATATACATATTATATTATTATATCTGCATATACCTCGATGACATGGTGATTGTGAGTATAGTCAATGGTGATCGGTATAATGTGTGAATGAAAATCGATCTTGAAGCAGTGATGGCTCAGTGGCATTGGCTATGGACTGCCGCGCAGCAGGTCCATGGTTCGAATCCCGCCCAGAGCTTGAGCTTCATCGCATGGTGGAAGGGCATTTTGCGAATGCCCGCCTGGCTAGCGACCACCCTCAAGTAGAAAGTCTGTCGCCAAGCACCGAAAGGTGTGTTCCGGCAGTAGTCCTTGAGAGCCAGTGAAATTACAGGCACAATGAGACTTAACAACTATGTCTCAATGTGACGGGCGCAGTGCAATTCGTGAGTTGTCATGAATTGCAACTGTAATAGGCAGAGGTTAGTCCACTTAACATCAGGTGGGCCTCGAGCTTGTTCCGTAACAATAACATAAAAAAAAACAGTAATTTTCAGTTTTAGAAGTCTAGTCTAGGTTCCGTCTAAGTTTTATCAAAAACGTTAGTTTTAAACTGAGGTGAATTTTAAAAGGAGCATTGAAATTAGGCTCAAAGACACGCATGTAACCATTGACCTAATATATAGGTCTATGCGTGTAACGTACAGAGCTAAAATATTTGGTATATTAAAAGATATAAAAAAGGAACCGCCTTTCAAACTAAAAGTATGATATAACGTGTTGAATTCTGTACCATAACTTCAACAAGTTATTTTATACTTTTTAGTTTTAAAATATTATTTAAGAAAGTAACTTTTTCATTCTTTTTAACTAATTCCAAACACTGATCTTACATTATCAAGGTTCGACTTCCACAAGTAATTTAATACTTTTAAGTGTTGGAAAACTGTTCCATTTTTTATTGAAAATAACAGATGAAATCTTCATTTATAGTGATGCATACTTCTTACAAGAACTAATACAAAATAAAAAACCGGCCAAGTGCGAGTGGGACTCGCGCACTATGGGTCCGTATCTGTAACCTAATCTTGGAAGTTACAGACACTTTTCGCAGTGTCCGATTGAGGGGTTATTGTAAATTCGCCACAAAGTAAATTCGCCACAAACAAAAAACATATGTTAACTCGCCACAGTCCTGTTTTTGTTATGTAAATTCGCCACATATTATTTTAAATTATTGTTAAGTTGCTACATTAGGCTTTTCCGTACAGACTGCAGAAAAATCAAACAAAAGGCAGAATAAAATCAGCAGTTATTTATTTTTCTATCAATCAACAGCAAAGTTACCCTTAAAACATTTTTATTGAATACAGCAGGGTCACTCCTAAAAATATTTATCAATCACAGTCATACTTTTTGGTACTCCCAAGTATCGTCAAATTAAAATCACAGTAAAAAATATAAAATTTAAATAGACAATATAATTTGATTGAAATTCAAAATCACAGTTTAAAAATATTAACTAAATAGACAATATATCTTGCATTCAATTAATTTCAAATGCAAAATCGATTTTTTTTCGAACGAATTTTATTCTTAAAAGTTTACATCCAAAAAAAAATATTTTTCTAAAAATAAAGAATCTTTTAAATATTAGTTACAGCAACAATCACGGTTATAATAAAAAAAACGCCTAATCAAAAAACATCGAAATATTGTATATAATGCAGCATACGTTTTATTAAATCATGTCTATTTAAATCTCAATTATATTATTAAGCTGTAAGCACTAATATATTACAATTTTCTGAAATGCTGCAAAAGACAAAGTTTTTGAAGGATTTCAGCTAGGGACATGTTATTATAATGTCAAAAATGTTTTTTAATTCCTTGCCATAGACAATCGATCGACGTGCTTTCACATTTAGTGGTATATTAAAGCTGTTTTTTTTTAGTTTCCAAATTCAGCCTCTATTTTCAATATATCAAGAAACGGAAGCAATTTAGGTTTTCTCTTACCCATTTTGTTGTTTAAGCGTTTATGCCATGCTTCTGCTAAATTAATAGTCCTGTGACTGATTGATTGTCCTGCGATTGTAATTTTAGCATTACAACTTTAATTTCAGATTATTTACTTTATTTGATATTGATCTTGTATGCGGACGCTACTTTTTAGAAAATGAAGACTTGTGACGAATAAACAATAAGCCTTACCTACCTGTGACGAATTTACACATATTTTATTATGTGTGTGGCAAGTTTTGCCCGATTGAGCTGGGTAGGTACGGCGAAAACCTCTTTTAGTGTATGGGAGCATCCTTAATTATTTATTTTATTTTAATTAATAATATTTAAAGGTAAAAAATAAAACTAAATATTCTGTGAATATTTAAAGCGTCTTACCTGTCACCGTTATTACTATTGATCAAGAAACGGAAAAAAAATCAAGTTTGTTGTATGGGAGCCCCCTTAAATATGTATTTTATTTTTAGTATTTGTTGTTATAGCCGCAATAGAAATACATAGTCTGTGAAAATTTCAGCTAGACAGCTATCACCGTTCTTGAGATACAGCCTGGTGACAGACGGTCGGATAGCGAAGTCTCAATAATAGGGTCCCGTTTTTACCCTTAGGATACGGAACCCTAAAAAGGAAAAAACATAATGGAACTGAAAACCTCTTCCTTTTTTTGGAAGTCGTCGGAATCGTCAAATATACAACGAAATTAAATTACGTTTTTTATTGAAAGCGCTACGTAATAACTATCCTGAATTCCGTTATTACTTATAATATAGTTGAATACCATATTACTTATATTATACGTGAGGTAGCATCAAGTAAGGACCCACGCGTAAAATGAAAGCCTATACAATACTAAGCTCGTGTTGGATTTGGGACAGATAAGTGTACCCATCGTATACCTCTATTAAAGTGCGTGTAGCATATCTATGTCATATTCAAAAAGTTTCAGTCCTAGTTTAGAAGTTGGAGACCTACAAACCAAAGATTACAGTCATCTACAGGCGGCCTAAAACTCAGACAGTTTAAATGGTGTTTAGTTTTTTTTTTTAAACAATGATGCAGGTTCGCCTGTTTGAGCTTCATCGCATGGTGGAAAGACATTTTGCGAATGCCCGCCCGGCTAGCGACCACGAATAGAAAATCGGTCGCCAAGCACCTAACAGTGTATTTCGGCAACAATCCTTGAGAGCCAGTAAAATTACAGACACATGAGACCTAACAACTGTACGTCTCAGTGTGACGGGCACAGTGCAATTATATGAAATGCATCTGTTATAGGAAGAGGTTAGTCCACTTAACATAATGTAGGCCTCGGGCTAGTTCCGTCATAATAACATAAAATAAAAATAAAAAAGTTTTTTCCGGCAGCAGTCCTTGAGAACCAGAAAAATTACAGACATATGAGTCTTAACAACTGTATGTCTCTGTGTGACGGGCGCAGTGCAATTCGTTCGGACGAAATGCATCTGTTACCTATAGTCAGAGGTTAGTCCGCTTATCATCAGGTAAGCCTCGTGCTCGTTCCTATACAATCACATAACGAATGCCCGCATAGGTACCTAGCTACCAATCTCATGTAAAAAATCTGTCGCTAAGCACGTGACTGTAACTCGGCTGCTGTACTTGGGAGCAAGTACCCATCGTATAGGTTAAGCTTGTTTAGCGGCTTCGACCACATAATAAAATAAGTATGGAGTGAACAAAGGCTAATCTTGCACAAAGTTGTGGACTAAGCATTGCCTAGTAGATACTATAATATATTTTTTTGTATTATGTATGTGGTTTTTACAGGGCGTTGAGGTCACAAAGCGACAAAGCCCTTATAAAATTAAAAAAAAGTCTAGCCTATCGTTAATAAAAAAAAACACTGTTCTGTACTGTATCACCCGGAATGTCCACTACTGAAAACAGCCTCCCCCAAAATGGGGGCGGGGGGTTGCCATAATCCCCACGCTTGGCAGGCGTCTTGGGGATCGCAGTGTGAGATATCAGTTCCTCAGAAAGCGCTGCTGCACAACTTCTGTATTACCCTAAGACCCTTAGTAGCCTCTTAAGACACCCACGGGTAGAGATGGGGGGGGGTCCACAGATCCGATGTAATGATTAGGTATATTATTGAAGTAGAGGTCGCCCGAGCGCTGGTGGCAGGACGAGATTGTATCCAAAGCAGGAAGAGACTGAATGACCACTGCTAAAGATAGGATTGGAATTCTTTGGAGAGGTTTTTACACTGAGGGGTCCTTATTAGAAGGAGATTAAATTGCATGAGTAGTAGATTTATTAAATAGATATAAAGAAGTTTTATTAGCCCTTTTGTAAATTATTTACAGGCAAGTCAAGGTACATTTAATACATATTTATACTACTTAATCATATTAAATTCTAATTACGTTTATATAAATAATGGATTAAAATTTAAGTATCATATTTTTTTATACATAATACAGTTACATAAAATTTACAGTTATCACGTTTGCACTTGTCCTAAGAACAAAGATTCTAAAAGCTGCATTGACATGAATTCTTTTAATGTGTGGAAGGGATGTTTTCAAAAAAGTTCTTAAGTTTTAGTTTGAACAAACTATATTTTAAGGTGGTCACACTTTTTGGTAATTTATTATACATTAGTATTTTCGAATAACGACCTTGTACTTTAGCTGATCTGATATTGGAACAACCCGAATTTCATTATGTTTTATAATTTACTTTTGATTATTACGCAGATTGTAAGGTAAAACTTTTTCCTGTTTTTCTGGAATATCCCTATCCTCATGAATTTCTAATAAACAATTATAGATGTAAAGAGAAACAACTGTCATAATTTTGTTTTTTTTAAAGTGCTCCCTTGCGGGGCTACGTATTTTCAGCCCATTAATTGTTCTTATTGAACGTTTTTGACATTTGAAAACTCTTGTTCTCTTGAACGTCTGTAGCATTACCCCAAACAGTAATGGAATATCTTATTATTGAATGTATATGTGCATAGTACACGGATATTAGCGATTTCTTATCTAACAATAGTTTAAGCTTAAAGAGAGCGTAATTACCGCTCTCCATTTTCTTGCAAATTTTATCAATATGTGCTTTGTGACTAATTGTGTTGTCTATTGTGTATCCTAAAAATATATTTTGTTCAGAAGTCTCATTACCATTATTAAGGTTACTTACGCAGTATAGCTTCCAAACATCAAATTAATTTATTTTTGTATAATTATTGTGGATTTATATGAAGCTATTTTATTATTATTATATTATTGCGAGAGTTTAGTATTAGCACCTACAATCGCTAGGGCCGTGCGAGCGCCTCTGTTTCATCATCGTCGCCACACGCGCGCACGATTTGCGCTAACTAGCACTGCGACTAGACGCGACGCAAACATCGACGTGATTACCCTATCCACGCCATTGACCTATATATACTAGACGCGACATCTCAAACGAAATTCGTCGACCAGTGCAGATATGCCGGCCGGCATACTTTCCCACACATGCAGTTGGGCACTCGTACAGATTACACGCGCTTTACGTTCGAAAATTGTGTATTATCAATTGTGTATTTTGAATAAACAATATAACGAACGTAAAGCGCGCGTAATCTCTACGAGTGTCCAGCTGCGTGTGGGGGAAAGTATGCCGGCCGGCATATCTGCACTGGTCGACTAATTTCGTTTGAGATGTCGCGTCTAGTATATATAGGTCAATGATCCACGCGGATCTTGCTCTGATTCTGTGACTCTGTTGCCAATGTCGGCAATACAACAACCGATATATGAACTCTTTTGATTATGTTTATCATAGTTATATGATTAGCACAGCCTAAGGTTTATGCTACTTAACTTGTCTAAATGTTTGAAGCGCTCGTAGCGAAGTTTACTTAGCTGTTCTTAACCGATTAGCAAAGTTAAGCAGCGGTCATGAGTTGGATGGGTGACCGCTAGTGACATTACTACTGCGCGCTTCCGTGCTTTGGAGGGCACGTTAAACCGTCGGTCTCTATTGTTGTCTTACGATGGCAGCCGTTACAGCATGGTGGTGGGGCATTTTGCGAATGCCCGCCTGGCTAGCTACCACCCTCAAGTAGAAAATCTGTCGCCAAGCATCTAACGATGTGTTCCGGCAGCTGCCCTTGAGAGCCAGTAGGTCTATGTTTGCCTGTACAACACCTTCGACCACATCATCACTTACCATCAGGTGAGATAGTGGTCAAAGGCTAACCTATCGGCATAAAAAAAACATTATATAGCTGATATAATATTAGAAATAATATGATATCTCTATAATTTTAGCACAGCTGATATATTGATCGAAGGCAATGGTCTATAAAAGCCTTTAACACTAACTATGATTTGCCGCGCAGGGGTCCAAAGTTCGAACCCTACCGTGGGGTAGAGATTCACCGCAAGGTGGTAATATATAAAGCATATTGCTAGCCAGATCGTAGCTTTGACAATTAATTAGAAAATTAGTCGCCAAGCACCTAACGGTGTCTTTTGGCAGCTACCAAAAATGGCTCTCAAAACCAACAAGATCAAAGATTAGTCATTATTATTATATTATTATTATCAGTAAAAAATGCTATAGGATATGTTTTTTATTTATTATTTTTTATTAAATTATGCATTTTTCCCTCCGAAAAATCGGAAAAAACTGTTCAAATGAAAATGTTAAAAAAAAAAATCTTACGCTGTTAACCTGTTACCTTCTTATGTACCTACTCGTCCATTGACAAGCTTCTGTTATTGTCCATGGCTAGTTACACCTCAGGATAAAATTGTACAGACAGTTAATTATTGTATTTAAGAACTTGATTACTGCGTCAAATTAAATTACAGCGGATATGACTACGCGGTTAAAGAAACTAGAACAATTATTGTTAGCTATATACAAAGTGTGTTGCGATCTGTATTGCATTGCGCAGAGACAGTATAAGGAGTGCTCCCAATAAGTGAGTCACGTTATTTGAAGTTACAATGGAAGCATCGAGCTTTGACAGGCGGCCCTTGGCTACAGAATAGGCAGCAGTTTGTATAGTTTTCGCCCTAGCGTGTCCTCGAGTAAGCACTAGGCCACGCGTGAGGCATCTTGCTACATTACATTATTGATATCACGCTCACCACCGCGGGCATCACTATATAAACGGGACCTATTCCGACTTAATGTATTCAAAACTCAAATCTTAATAAAGGAACACATCCTCCAGTACATCCAGTTGAAATACATCTTAGGATTGGCATTTCATGAAAGTTTATTCAATATGATTTTAGTGAGTGAAAATTATATATTATATATAACATTGCATATACTTATAGGTATATGTTGCTTTTACTAACGTGTTTATATTTTCAGCCGCTATTATGGGTCACCGCTGTCACGTGGTCTATGATAAAATGTGAGCCTCCAGTGAACAGCTATCTACCTCCATCATCAGGGTCTGGTGGCAGGCCGTCATCTCAATATGGTCCCCCTGGATCAGGCGGTGGTTCCAACCGACCAAGTGGTGGGTCATTAGGCCCAAACTCTTTGTCAGATAACTATTTGCCCCCGGGACAGTCCGGTCAATCTCTGGATACACAATATGGACCCCCGTCTTCACAAGGTTCTGGACAATCAACAAATCCTCAGCGTGGGTTTGGTTCACAAGGACAGAGAGGTGGCAGCGGGACACCGAGTGCACAGTACGGAGCGCCAGGTCAAGGTGGGCCAGGATTTTCAAGACCTGGTGGTCAGTCATCATTTGGAAACGGAAATGGATTACAATCGACATACGGTGCACCAAACAGCGAGTCCAACAATAATGGGCAATCATCTGGAAGGGGAAATGGACGTGGTTTTGGTTCTGGGTCTGGCCAAAGACCTGAAAGTTCTTATGGACCTCCAGCAACAGGATTTCAGCCATCTGGTAGCGCAGGTTTTGGTGACAGGCCTGGATCTCAGGGTTCACCAGATGCATCTTATGGAGTTCCAAATGCTGATTTGCAAGGCGGGCAAAATGGAGCAAGAGCCGGTGACTCTCCGTCGGCATCGTACGGTGCTCCTGGCTTCGGGGGTTCCAACGGTAGAGGTTCCGCTGGTGGAAGAGGATCAGGCAGTGGAAGAAGCTCTGGTGGACAGGGATCCGGATATGATGGAGGCGATAACGATGTGAGAAACTGTTAAATAATATTCAATTATGACAATATTAAATATTCAATTATGATAATTGTTAGCCAATCCTGACAAGAGGAATTAATAACCAACGCTTGCAATTTTCAGGAGCCAGCTAAGTACGAGTTTAGCTATGACGTGGACGACATGGAGACAGGTACTAAATTTGGTCATTCAGAACAACGTGATGGCGACCTGACCACTGGGGAGTACAACGTGCTGCTCCCCGATGGCAGGAAGCAGGTGGTGGAGTACGAGGCGGGCCTGGAGGGATACAAGCCCCAGATACGATACGAGGGTTCGTTTTTACCTTGTTGGGTCGGGAATGCACCAGATACTTAGATTATATGCACTGTTCTTATTAATTCTTAGTTCTAGGTTCAAATATTGGTTATTCATCTGATGCCAACTCACCAACACTTGTTATTTATTAAGTCATAAAAATTGTAATACTAAGATTATGAGTTTAATAGCAGTTGTTATTTTGTAGGTGGAAATGGAGGCGCAAGGGGTGGGTCCGGGTCATTTGGTCCTGGTGAGTTAACAAAGTGATTTAAAGAAAGTTTGTGAGTGAGTCAGTGAGGATGTGAGCATGTGAATGTGTGTTTGTTACTCCTTCACTATGAAACGACTAAGCCGATTTGTATGAAACATGGAATGAAAATGTACGTCCTGGATTAATACATGGGATTCATTTCATCATAATTCACACCAGATCTCATCGTCTACGCGAGTGAAACCACGGGGCACAGCTAGAAGTACATATTTGGCAAAATAAACGATGCTCATTAGTTAACACTCCTATAATAATATATTTTATTGTTATATTCAGGTTTATTGGTATATATAGTTATTTATATATATTATATGTATATTTGGTGGAAAAACACAAGGACCACCTGATTTTAAAAGTCTCTTGTGCATGTAATTTATTGTTACATATTTTTTATTACTTTGCTCTATGTAAATATTCAAAACTCTAGTTTCCAGTTTCCGCGGTGGGCGCTCTTGGCTCGGAGTAGACATTGTCTTTTACTACGAGACACAGAACTTAAAAGTGTCAGATAGTACTAGTACAACTTTTTATTTTAGGTTTTGAGCATTTGTTAAATACAATGCCTATTCCGAGCTAAGAGCGCCCGCCGCTGCAACACAGGACGCGCTCACGTTGAATAGAGTTTTGAATATTTCCATCGAGCAAAGTATTAAAAAATATGACACAATACATTACAGGCACAAGAGATTTTTACACATAAACAAACCAAAAAAAAAAAACTCAAAATGTTTGTAAGGACATGCAGAAGTCAACTCTTAGAGGTTGTTAACATTGTACCAATAACTCTTTATTGTTTTTACAGGTGGTAGTAGCGGTGGTAGCCAAAATTATCCCCGGGGTGGTGCCGCTGGAAGCGGGTTTCCTGGAAGTGATAGTGGCTATCCTGCTGCACAAGGTGGCCAGGCCGACAGATATCAGCAAGGCAGTGACATGGGCTATCCTAGCGGCAGGCCAGGTGCTGGACAAAGGGGTCAAGGAGGTCAAGATGGTCAAGGCGGTCAAGGTGGTCAAGGCTATCCCAATGGTGGGCTCAGTGGATCTGATGGGCAAGGGTCAGCAGGTTATCCCAGCGGAGGTCCTGGACAAAACGGCTCCGGCTTTCCTGGAGAAAATGGTTTGGAGTCATTGAACGGTGGTAGTCAAGGATATCCTGGCGGGCAACAAAGCAATGACGGCTACCCGAGAGGAGGTCCAGGAAGAGGTTCGCAGAATGGTAGAGGAAACTCACGTGGTTCTCAATCTGGTAACAGACGAGGCTCAGACGGCGAAGAAGGTTACCCTAGTGGCGGACCCAACGGACCAAGGGGTTCTGGGTACTGAAGAACTATAACGTAGCTTATCTCATTATTGACAAAATGCTGATGAATCGTGGACACCGAGAATTAAGAGCTGTATAATGTAACTATGTAAATAAATAGTCAAATACAATCACTATTATTTGATTTTATTTTATGTCATACATACGAGTATACCATTAATAATTATTTAAAATACATAGGTATCACAATTTATATAGATAAGTAGAATTTTCGAATGAAACCTTAGTGGAACTAACATAGTAACAAATTGCATTAACGCCTGCAAAGCGAAAAAGCTTACTTACACATTTTTTTATCCCACTCGTGATTATTTTTTTTTATTTCGTGGTCGTTTTCTAAGCTTAACAGAAGCTTAAAAATACTAGAAAATAAGCAACTTTTACAAAGTATCATATCGGTCATTTAAATGCCAACGAAGTTAACGACATCTCTAAACATTACTATATATTTAACATATAAAAATATATCTAGTGACAATTCCGCTTAATTTTCCTGCTAAGCCGACGTGACGTCACAAACGCCACGCAGCCAAACCGGAAGAATTTTCGACGCGTTTCGCTTCTACACGTAGCATCCTCAGGAGGTCTTGACTCTTCAAGCGCACGATCGAGAAATTCTCGATCGTGAGAAGCGAAACGCGTCGAAAATTCTTCCGGTTTGGCTGCGTGGCGTTTGTGACGTCACGTCGGCTTAGCAGGAAAATTAAGCGGAATTGTCACTAGATATATTTTTATATTTTTTAAGTGTTTTATTAAAATATTAATTTAATGTTTTCTTAAATTATATTTAACCATTAATCATCAATTTTAAATCAAATGCAGTTTACAATATCATACATTAAGTTTGTTTTAGGAATAATGTCATACTATTTCACCGTAAACCATTTTAGAGAGGTTTGTGTCAAATTAAATAACGACCAACTTAAATCTGAGCGTGTCTAAAATGAGTCACGCAGCGATTGACACGTATTTACCACAAAACAATTGAAATGCGAACCGGCAAAAATCACTAAACAAAGCTTCACTGTTCTCGAAAGCATATAATTTGACTTTTGAATACGATCATAACTAAACTAAAATATCTGCAACAATATTATAGACACGATTGTACATAAAAATTGAACAACCGTCAACTGTTTTGAACTGGAACTTCTCGCTGGATCTGAAAAAGGAAAAAATATATTTAAGAAAAAGTTATGAGTATTACGTATATATAGCTTCAAATTCTGTTCTAAACATATTTAGTCACAGTTTACTGTTGAAGCGTGAGGCCAGCCTTGCTCTTTAGGTTTACATATTGCAATAGCCCGTAAAAGAAAATAAATATTTGTTGTTGAAATAGATGGTACCTAATTAACTGAAATATCAGATTCCAAACTAATTTCGTATTTGAGATAGACTGCGTAACAGTAATGATCTTAGATTAAAACGAGAGAAACAAGTATAAATTAATTAAAAATATAAAAAACCCTACTGCAAATAATACATTTTTGTTAAACGATCGTGCGCTCGTAGAGTCAAGACCTTCTGAGGATGCTTCGTGTAGAATCGAAACACGTCGAAAATTCTTCCGGTTTGGCTGCGTGGCGTTTGTGACGTCACGTCGGCTTAACAGGAAAATTAGGCGGAATTGTCACTAGAGATATTTTTATATTTTTAAGTGTTTTATTAAAATATATGATGTTTTCTTAATATATTTAAAAAATATTTGTGATTATTAAATATGGATTTCCGCAAAGTAACGCCTGAATCTATTCATTGTTTTATCGTTCTATTGATATTAAAACAGAAAGTTTATACATTTATAAAATTGTTTTTAAAGCTCATCATTTTGATACCTTAATCGATGGGTGTAGAGCAAAAAAACATTATCTCACAATATGGCGTCTTAATTGGGCAGTTTTTATTTTTTTACCTACTGTCACTTTCGCTGTCAAAACGAATCTAACAATATCTCAAACATTAAAATCGGTAAAGTCGTTTAGAAGTCAGGGTGGAATAAAGAAACTCGCATATATAGGGTTCTTGGTAAAATGCTAAGAACCTCTAAGGGTTGACTTCTGCTAGTCCAAAGAAACTTTTTTATTTTTATTTGTTTATGTGTATTTGACGGAACAAGCACGAGGACCACGTGATGTTAAAAGTGTCTTGTGCCTGTAATGTAATATTTCATATTTTATAACTTTGCTCGATGTAAATATTCAAAACTCTATTCAAAGATCTAGCGTTGCCGCGGTGGGCGCTATTATAAAAAAAAAAAAATATCAAAGAGAAGAAGTTCGTCTCACAATGTTTCTTAGGACTAGCAGAAGTCAACCCTAGGAGGTTGTTAGCATTTTACTAATAACCCTGAATTCATTCATACATACATGAACCCTGAAAACATAACACTCCTTTTATTAGGCAGTCGTATAAAAATATAGCCATGTGCAGGATCCAAACCTACGCCATTCTTTCCTCTTTTTGTAATTTTGTAATGAGATCCGCAGAGCATGCGTCATTGCAAATATTAAAAATAATGATTTCTATTTTTACTTTATTGGTACCCACTAGCTCATAATGGATTGAGTTAGGTGATGGGCGCAGTGTTAATATTTTTTTTAAATATTTTATCGAGAATCTAGATCGTACGCTCGAAGGATCAAACCTCCTGATGATGCATCGAGTTGAATCGAAACGCGTCAATAATTCTTTCGGTTTTGCTACTTGGCGTTTATGACGTCTCGTCAAGTTAACATGAAAATTAGGAGGAAATGTGGCGTTTTTTTTATATTATTTTAATGTTTTCTTATATATTAAAAAAAAATTGTTATTTATACCGTTAAGTAAGACCTAAATCTATATATTGTTTATTAGTTAGAGGCAGAGGTTACCGCTTTACACCAGGTGAGTCACCTGCTTGTTCATTGACCTAATTAAATTAAAAAAGAGTTACAAACCTGACATTTTGATTTTTTGTGTGGATTGTTGACAAAGATATGTACTTATTCTATTTACTTACCAATTCCTCCATTACCGGTATATTTTAAAGTTTCTTGATCAGGGTTCAAGGTGAAAGGCAGCCCAATGTAGTGTGTAGAGTTTGTCTCGCTTTGGTACAGCGGCGCTATCGTCGCTTGGCACTGTAAATATAAGTATACCAAAGCATTAGTTACATGATCTCTTGACGTCAAATTATTGGTAAGTCAGTTATTCCATTGGACTGAGTTTGGATTTAGAACGTTTATTACAGATATAATGGTAGTCAACATTAAATCTGTAAAATATAGTTCATAGTTTACGGACGAGTCAAGATTTGTGTTATATGTCAACGATTGATGGGATAGGGTGTATCGACGACCTGCAGAAGTTTTGCTCAGGCACGTTTCATAGGAACGGTTTGTGGCGGCCACGTATTGGCCGGCATTTGTTCAGAAGGATGAACAGACTTGATTTTCATTTAAAATGGGAATCTGAATGCGGAAAGGCACATAATGGAAATCCTTAATGAACATGCAGATCCTTTCCTACCTAGCAAGGGCGATGAGTCAATATTTATGCACGATAATACTCGCCCTCACACTGCATTATCTGTGAGACGATATGTTGAAGAAGTTGGTATTGACCTCATGGTCTGGCTAGCAAGGAGGCCTGATATGAACCCTATTCAGAATGTATGGGACGAGCTTGTTAGTCAGGGAACGAATTCCACCATCCTTGACACTTCTTGCCTTAATAGGCCCTTTTTGAAGAATGGTCTTCCATTCTTCAACAAGGGCCTATTAAGGAAAAAAATTCTTATAAATTCTTATTTATCTCAACACCGCTTGAGGAACTTAGTTTTTAGAATGCCTGATCGCACATAAACCTTGAGAAGAACTCATGGAGGCAACATTAGGTACTAAATGTATGAGGTAGTCACGTCTTTTCATATGAAACTGATAAGAAGTTAATTATTTCTTTGTCAATTTAGGTTTTCTTTTTAATTTCAAATTAATTAATGTTAATTTTCCTTTCGATTCGTTTTAATTTAAAGAGCTAGCTTGTGTGGTTTCAAAGTGATTTGTGAGTTAACTAGATGACCCCTTTTTTTGCGAGCGAGTGTACTTAACTAAATGAAGTAGCAATTCGCTTTGCCAGCAAAGGAATGTTTCTCTAAGTGGTTGTGTCCGTCGTCAGTCTGTCCCCAAGCCGCCTGCCAAGTGTGGGGATTGTGGCAAATCTCTCTTTTTTTTTATTTTGTCTGATAGGTTAGTCTTTGACCACTATCTCATCTGATGGCGAGTGATGATGTGGTCGAAGATGTTGTTCAGGCTAACCTAGAAGTACTGGCTCTCAAGGACAGCTGCCGGAACACACCGTTAGGTGCTTGGCGACAGATTTTCTACTTGAGGTTGGTTGCTAGCCAGGAGGACATCCGCATAATGCCCTACCACCACGCTATAACGACTGCCATCCTAAGACGGCTTAACGTGCCCTCCGAAGCACGGAAACGCTCAGTAGTAATGTCTCTCACGGTCACCCATCCAACTCATGACCGCGCGCGACGTTGCTTAACTTTGCTGATCGGTTGAGAACAGCTAAGTAAACTTCGCTACGAGCGCTTCAAATTTCGCTCTTTAATGGGAGAGGCTGTGTTCAGCAGTGGACAATCCAGGTGATACACTACAGAGGTACAGTGGATCAAAACCAACCAACATTATATCTATTACGGGCTGTTGCAATGCAGAACTCGATAAAAGCGTGCCCTAGCTTATTAATTATTTTTGCCAATTTTTTTTTATAAACTCTAATCCAAAGTGTCTTCGAAATTTTCGCTTTGCTTACAATGTATTCGTCAACCGTCAAGGCTATTACAGGGAGAACGATCGTAAACATAGCTCGAGGCATCATATTATAGCATACCAGAGACAAATTATATAACCTTGGCATCAACAACAAATTACTAGGAAAATTGATAGATTGAGGCAATAATTTGTTAAAATCATTACAATATATGTACGTTAAGATTACTTTAAAATAGAATTCTTCAGAAGTTACATAAACGTTAGGTCTTTATTTAAGCTCCGTACAGTGTCCACAGATTACAAATGGATTTGACTAAAAACCTCTTCTACTTTAACATAAGGTATTCAAAAATGCCCCGTGCCGGGCTGGACTTGGACCCCCATGTCTTCCTATAAGAGTCCTAGGTGACAAAGGCAAAAATATCAGTAGATGGGCACTGGACAGCATCGCCTTCTGAAGAACCGCCATCTTACACTACGATCACGAAACCCTAAAAATATGGGAGGCTATTGTTCAACGGTAGACGTGTGACTGTTGACATAAATAAATACTGTACTCGGCCGGATTGTCAACTGCTGAACACAGCCTCCACGATTTCCCATTTAGGGGGGTTTGCCACGATACCCACGCTTGGCAGGCGTCTTGGTGATCAGCTCAAATAACATATATTGAAAATTAGAAGTACCTATTTGACGGGACTTTGTCGTGATTAAGTAGGTATGTATATTATTTACATTACAATTTACTCACCACAATCATTCGATAGAGTTGCATTGATTGTGGTGATAAGCTAATAGTATATAATATAGCTAATCGTTCATAACGTAGTTTGCTTAGGTGTCCTTAACCGATCAGCTAAGTTAACGTGCGCCGCGGTCACGAGTTGGATGGTTCACCACTGCTGGCATTACTACTGAGCGCTTCCGTGCTTCGGAGGGTAGGTATGTTAAAAGCGGTCGGTCTCGGTTGTTGTCTTAAGTTGTTGTTGTTAAGGAAGGCAGTCGTTGATGCGTGGTGGTCCCTAACACCACGACATATTTTGCGAATACCCGACTGGCTAGCTACCACCCTCAAGTAGAAAATCTGTAGCCATGCACCTAACGGTGTGTTCCAGCTGCTGTCCTTGAGAGCCAGTAATTCTAGGTTAGCCTGAATAACATCTTCGACCACATCATTACTTTCCATCGGGTGAGATAGTGGTCAAATACTAGCATATCAGGTATAAAAATAGCATTCCTACTGTTACAAAAGTCAAGTCAGACAAGTGCTTATCCTCATTGCTTATTAACAATACTTTTAATGTTATCACTATGCTAAACTTACTTTTAATCTCATGGCACTGTTCACAAAATGCTGGGGCTCGACTTTGAATCGCAACTGCAGAGTAGTTTCAACTGCATCTGGTCTTTCCGTCGGTATTCGGTACCAAGGTCCTTGCAAGTCGTACTGCGACGCTGGCTGATCGTTTACCAGCCACTTGAGGTGTGCAACAGGGCGGGATGCTGATGATGTGCAGTTGGCGATGACCTGCTCATCCAAGAAATACTGATCTTTCAGCCCGGTCACGTGTGGTCCGCTGTCTGGAAGGACTGAAGATAATGGTCTAATAAGTGTCAGTGTATTTTATTGTTGATAGGCTAATCTTTGACCAATACTTAGGTCGAAGATCTTGTGCAGGCTATCCAAAATTTACTGGCTCTCACGGATAGCTGCCGGAACATATGGTTAGGTGTTTTCGAGACAGATTTTCAATTTGAGAGTGGTAACTAGCCAGACGGGGACTCGCAAAATGGTCTAACAGTATGCTTTAACGAGAACCATCCTAACACAAAGTCATAGTCAAAATCATTTATTCAATTTAGGCGTCTACGACGCTTTTATGAAGGTCAATTACAAATTTTAGTATCGAAATATTCTACACTGTACTGCCACGTTCAGCAAATAAATTGTATAGAGCCACTGCGAGAAGAACGGACAAGAAACTCGGGGCCATTCTTTTAACTTTTAACAATGTGTTACATACTTACTATATAATAGAGTTATTACAATATTTGTCTAAATTATGTAGGTGACAGGCAATAGCTTGGCAGAAGCGGAATTGTCCAGGCATTTTTGTCGTTTAAGTAATCAGAAACTGTGTAGTAGGATATTTTAATCAATATGTTTTTCACATGTAACTTGAATTTCCCTTCTGTGATCGTTGTAATATGTTTGGGAACTTAATTATAAAACCGTACACAATTACCTAAGAAGGACCTTTTATTTGTCTTTGCTAATCTAAAACCTGGCACCGCTATTTTATCTTTATTCCTAGTATTGTAATCATGATTGTCACTGTTTAATATAAATTTACTAATTTTTTTACAAACATACATAATATTTTCAAATATATAAGGACTTGGTAAAGTTAAAATATCAATTTCTTTAAAAAGATCCCTCAGAGATTCCCTAGGACCCATTTTATATATGGCTCGAATTGCACGCTTTTGTATGATAAAGATTGTCTCTATCTCAGCAGCAGTTCCCCACAGCAATACACCATACGACATAATACTGTGGAAGTACGCGAAATAAAGACCACAACTGAACTCTGAAGCACGGATGCGCTCTGTAGTAAATACCACTAGCTATCACCTAACCGGTTCACCAAAGGTTTCCGCTTTCAAGTCAATTCTCTGATCACAAATCAAGCTCCTCACCTGCAGGAAGCTTGCGGATGGCAAAGTGACTGACGTCGTGTCATGGCCTCATTCTCTTGACTATTTGCTAGCTTTTCTCGAAAATTATTACAAAATTATTTCGCAGATGGCGCTGTGTGTTTGTTGCCTGGGAGAAGTCTAGCTCACAAACTGATCTTGATATCTTCTGTATTCAATTAGCTCTTTAGTTTTAAACAAGAGTTATCAAGTTCTTCAGTGATGTAATCTATAAGTACCTGGCATATCAATAACAAATGAGGAGTTGAAAAAAACGCGGTACTTACGTTCTGGGAAGGAAAGCGGATCTAGTCATGTGATTTCATATTTTATCTATTCATAATCAGTTTTAAAGGGTTTTTAGAGTATCTAAGTGCATTATTGTACAGTGTTTGGGAGGTTACGCGACATCTTCTGTTCGAACATCCTGCAGAGCCTGAAGACAGTGAGTGTAGCCAGTGATGAATTATGGCACTGAGACGTAGTCCTTAACTGTGGCCCTTATTGGTAAGCTCAGAGTCACTCAACGAGCTATGGAGCGAACAATGCTTGGAGTTTCTTTGCGCGATAAAATTAGGAACGTGGACATTCGCTAAAGAACCAAAGTCACCGACATAGCTCTCAGAATTTGCATGTTGAAGTGGGCGGGCCACAATGCTCGATGAACTGATAACCGATGGAGAATAAAGGTTCTCGAGTGGGTACCACATACACACCGGGAGACGTAGAGTTGGTAGGCCCTCCACTAGGTGGACTGACGACATCGTAAAAGCCGCAGTCGTTCTATAGTTGCATATAAACGACTTCTTTGTAGATTGGAAAATTACAGTAGGCATTGAAATAATGAAAGTAACTACAAATTTACTAAAAATAAAATCATGAAATGTATTTTAATGTAAATACTTAAATGTTAACTAAATACATAAATGTCTCGATTATGACTAATTGGCTAGTTTAATCATGTTTATATTAATTAGTTTCATATTTTTCACTCATCGAGGCCATTTGATGATTGTTAACGCTGACTAATGGATAATTAATAATACACTGACTAAGTGATAGCGAATGTACAATCAAAAAATATATTATAAGGGTTCGAAAACGATTGAAGTCAAAACTTTATACAATTATGTTAGGAATAAAACGTGTTGTGTAAAGCACTCGTTATATGACAATAAACAAAATTCAACATAAAGGTAAAATACCGGCTTCACATAACAGCAATAAAGGCAGGAAAATGTTATCTTACGGTGTATAGTGATGCGCTTGTCACTTTGGACGGTTGTGAAGTTGGGTGCTTCTCCCGTCACTTCGCAGGTGTAGTCACCTTCCGACTCCCGTGACAGGTCTTGCAGCACCACCACTGTGTTTGAAGATCTGGTCACCTGGAATGACATAATGTTTAGAAAGCTTTAGGCAAAATATCGCGAAGAAACGAGGACATTGTATGTCAACAGCTGTTCTTTATAACCAAAAAAAACCTGACCTTAAAAAAATGTTGAGTTCAACGTCATCGGAGCTAAATTGTATCAAGGCTGAAAATAAAAGCTTAAAGGAGGACTTGGGCGACTGTTTGACTCGCGTTAAAGCCCTAGAAATTGAAAATTTGAAACATCAACAATGGGTTAGATTACAGAATATTGAGCTGATTGGTATACCTGAGGAAAGAAATGAAAGCACTACTGACTTAGTGTTGAAGGTTACACACCACATTGGCGTCGCCATCGAGCCCACGGATTTGGAGTTTGCTCACCGAGTACAGCCGCGACGTGCCGAGAGTGCAGCACGTGCCCGTCCTATAATAGTCCGCTTGAGAGAGCGTGCCGTAAAAGATAAAATAATTGCTGCCGCGCGTAAACACCGTAATTTGACTGCCAGAGAGGTGGGAATCGGAAGCGAATCATTGAAAATTTTTGTGAATGAACACCTAACTAGGGACAACAAGTTATTGCTTAATTCGTGCAAACAAAAGGCTAAAGAAGCAAATTTTCAATACATTTGGACAAAAAACTGTCGAATCTTTGTACGAAAAAACGAAACTTCGCCCCCGATTCCCATAAACTGCACGTCCGACCTTGTCAAAATATGTTGATTTGTACCGGTCTCATGATTTGTGTTCATTCCATATCTTGCACTAAATACATTCATGTAAATAATCTTTTTAGAACCGAACCCTCTCGTGTTCAATATCTTAATATTGTACCACTATATTTAAAACAGTTTTTCCGTATATTATGTTCACATAACAAACACACAATTTCTATTAACAACACAATTTCTAAACCACAATCACATAAACACTTTGCACTCTTTATACGTATAATATACGCCTTGCCAGTATGCAATAATAATAATCCTTGCTTATGCTCCCGAGGTACCAGGAATAATTTGAGCGTGCCATATTATTACCTACCTTCATGTCTAACTAATCGTTTTGCCTGCATTGTTTGTAAGTGTGGATACTTCTTTTATAAAAATGGATGATACCATTAAACAGTTAAAACTCTTTTACCAGAATGTCAGGGGACTACGGACAAAGACAACCATATTTTACAATAACTTGCTAATGCTAGACGCAGATATTGTGATGATTACAGAATCATGGCTTTGCGATGGGATACTGGATTCTGAGCTCTGTGACAGTAGGTTTATCGTATTTCGTAATGATAGGAAATCACTGGGAGGAGGAATAATGCTTCTGTGTGCACCACGGTTACAAGCTCGTGTGAGATTGGATTGGCAATGCTATGACCCCGAATGTATGTGGGTAACAATTCCTTCTAAAGCGCTGGGTTCTACACGTGATTTGCACATTGCACTCGTTTATGTACCCCCAAACTCACTTCTTCCATCAAGAATTCACTCATTCATAGATATAATTACCAAATTTCACCATGCACACTCTGATGACCATTTTTTAATTGCTGGCGATTTCAATCTATCGTGCATAGACTGGAGACTCAGTGATCCAATAATATTAAAGAAAGGACTCATTGAATCTCGGATTGCAGCGTCCAGTCTCATTGCACAAACATCCTTTTTGGGTTTTTCTCAGCATAATCAATTTCTTAATAAAAGTAACAACACTTTGGACCTTGTTTTTGCAAACTTTCCCATCATAATCAAAAAACCTGATTTACCTCTTGTAAAGGAGGATTCTGCACATCCATCTTTTAGTATTGTAGCGACTGATATTGTGATCCCTGCCCTTAAGCCTCAGCCCCGTATAAAATATCAATTTAAACGTGCTGACTTTGACAGCATAAATTATTCATTAACAAATCATGATTGGTCATTCATTACACAAGAAACCAATATTGAAGATAGTATAAATCATTTGTACTCAATCTTAAATAAATTAATACATACTTATGTTCCACAAGTACGTTGTTCTAGCACTTATGTATATCCTGTGTGGTACAGCAAAGCTCTCATAAAAGTTATAAAAGAAAAATTTAAGATGCACAAATTATGGAAGCGTTTTAGTAACCCTAATGACTATGCAGATTTTGCTGAACTTAGAGAAAAGCAAAAAATGCTGCAGGATAAATGCCATAGTTCATACATAGACCTATCTCAGAAAAAAATCAAATGTCACCCAAAATATTTTTGGTCTTACATAAAATCCAAAAGGAAAAATATAAGCAACTACCCTCAACACATGACCTATAACAATACATCATTAAACTCACAGTTGGATATATGTACCGCATTTAACAACTTCTTTGAGAGAAATTTTAGTAAGCCAGCTGATCATTACTCTTTTAGTGTCTTAGACAGTACCACTAATGCTGACTTAATGCACAAGATCGAAATAAGCAAAGAAGTTATTACAAAAATGTTTAAAGGCGTTGACATAAATAAGGGAGCTGGTTGTGATAAAATCCCACCGATATTCTTTGTTAAGTGTGCCGAGTCTTTATCTGCCCCTATAGCATTAATTTTCAATAGATGTCTTCAAGAAGGGTACTTTCCTAATGTTTGGAAAAAAGCTCTTATAGTACCTATTCACAAAAAAGGTCTCAAAACATCTATTGAAAATTATCGCCCTATATCGATTTTGAATGTTTTAGGCAAGGTCTTTGAGAGAGTAGTTCACAACCATATTTTCCCAGTTATTGCACTTTCGATTCCTTCAGAACAACATGGGTTTATGAAAGGGCGATCTACTACTACTAATCTTGGAGTTTTTCTTGACCACATTACGAGCAGCATGGATGGTGGCTCGCAGGTTGATGTGGTATACACGGGTTTTGAAAAAGCATTCGACCGTGTAGACCACATCATACTCCTGCGTAAGCTTTACCATCTCGGTATCCGTGGTAACTTACTCAGATGGGTAGAGTCATACCTGCGTAATCGTTCTCAGGCAGTTGTTGTAGGGGGCTTCTGTTCTAACTTTGTTGAGGTTCCTTCTGGAGTACCACAAGGCTCTATTTTGGGACCCCTCCTATATGCTTCTTATCTTTATGATGTAGGTCAGTGTTTCGAACATGCCCGTTTTCTTATGTACGCCGATGACACAAAAATTTACATGAAAATAGGTAATCTCGAGGACTGTATGAAACTTCAGGCAGATCTAAATAGACTGGGACTTTATTATACTGCTAATCGAATTAATATTAATACAAGTAAATGTTCATTTGTTTCATTTACCAGAAAGAAACATCCTACTCTATTTCATTACCATATTGACAATGTAAAAATAACCAAATTATTTTCTGTTAGGGACCTTGGTGTACATTTAGACTCAAAATTAACATTTTCTGACCATGTAGATGTAATTGTCAATAAAGCATATAAAAGCCTAGGCTTTATTTTGCGAGTAAGTCGCTCCTTTTCCGATATGGGCTGTCTGAAGGTTCTGTATTATGCTTACGTAAGAAGCATATTGGAATACTGTAGCTCTATATGGAACCCTAGCTATGTAACCTACACTCAGGCTATTGAGAGCATACAAAGTAAGTTTATAAAACATCTAAATTTTCGATCCAATTGCACTTTTGTTGATTATAATGAAGCATGCAACCATCATCACCTTACGTCTCTTCAAAATCG
This sequence comes from Plagodis pulveraria, assembly GCA_963890685.1. Taxonomy (NCBI): domain Eukaryota; kingdom Metazoa; phylum Arthropoda; class Insecta; order Lepidoptera; family Geometridae; genus Plagodis; species Plagodis pulveraria. The sequence goes on along the minus strand of OY982958.1, from coordinate 10,626,349 downwards.
CAGAATTCTCGCTGACATGTCTTTTCTACATGGTATCTGTAATGGCTACGTGGATTGCGGTGAGCTATCATCTAAAATGTTGTGTTTTTGTGTTCCGAAAATACGAACGAGACAGACTAACCTATTTGCTGCTCCACATACAAGCACCAATTATGCGCAAAACTCTATCATCAGTCGGTTGCACAATAGCTATAATAAAAGATTTGGATCCACAGATATTTTCAATGATGGCAGGGAAGCATTTAGACGTGAAGTTCTCAAAATGCTTCACGAAAACTGTTAGAAAATAACTGGCACTCTCTCACCACACACACAAACACACACACACACACACACACACACACACAAGCGCGCGCGCGCACGCACCTTTCACTTACACTACAAACTTTTATATGCAGTATTTGAAATCTATCTTATTTTTACTCTTTCACAACAATTGATATATTTTTATTTGATTGTTTAATTGTATCTGTTTTTAGCCTTTTATATATATTGCCATGTTTAGTTTACTTTATTTTTCTATTATTATAATGTGTAATGATGTGGCCCACTTGGTGACTGTCGTATTATATAAGTTAAGACTACAAAAATTGAATCTGTTATTGGCTGTAAGATATATATATAAGTTGTATCTATGTATAACAAGAGCTGTAGATTCTGTATAAATAAATGAAAAAAAAAAAAAAAAAAAGTAGACTAAACTTATGGGTCTGGTTTTGAGTTTCGAACACATGGTCCTTTACTAAATGGTGAGAAAGGTTATCAGAGGAAATTTGAAGCGCTCGTTACGAAGTTTGCTTAGCTGTTCTTTACCGATCGGCAAAGTTAAGCAACGTCCTCCGCGGTCATGAGTTGGATGGGTGACCGCTAGTGACATTACTACTGAGCGTTTCCGTGCTTCGGAGGGCACGTTAAGCCGTCGGTCCCGGTTTCGTCTTAGGATGGCAGTTGCTAAAGTATGGTGGTAGGGCATTTAGTGAATGCCCGCCTGGCTACCAAGTAGAAATCAAGTAGAAATCTGTCGCCAAGCACCTATCGGTGTGTTCCAGCAGCTGTCCTTGGGAGCCAGTAATTCTAGGCTAGCCTGTACAACATCTTCGACCACATCATCACTTACCACCATGTGAGATAGTGGTCAAAGGCTAGCCTATCAGGCATAAAAAAAAGCCTAATAGGACCTAATGTAATCGTAGGTATCTACGATTTAAAAATAAAGGAATGAAGGTAGCTTATAAAATATATAAAACCTACTTGCTACTCTAAAACTAGCCAAGTGTGAGTCGGGCCGTATCGCCATGCGGAACCCTTATTAGAGCAAGACCACATTGGTTGTACAACCGCTATCACAGCATGTAAAAAAATCGTTAATTATTTTGAAATTTTGAATCGGCGTTTTTAGTATTTGTTGGTAAATGAAGGATGTTGCAGATAATGTGCGGTTTTTTATAATTTTTGTATAAACATTATTTTACTTCCGTTAAAAAGACTAGTTTACGCGTTGAGTACCTAGGAAGCGCTGTCCTCGCTTACTCTCCGACATATTAAATTAATGTTTTTCTAAAATATTTATTAATATGAATATGAATTTTCACGGTTATTAATATTTAAACAGATTCAGTAACGCCTAAAAGTTTTTAGTTTTTTCCCTCACTTGCATGTTCTCTGCGTGATATGCAAATTTTGCTTTGTTTATTTACATAGTAATTGACGCACATGCTATTTATATATAATGATGCCATAGGTACCAAATAAAAGAGTTTAATTTTAAGGGTTCCGTAGCATAATAGCAAAAGGGTACCCTATTAATGAATTCCGCTGTCTATGCGTATGTCACGGTTAAAGTAAAAAAGTCGAAGTTGTAATTTAGACAAACTTTTACAAGGTTTATATAAAAAAACTAATTAGAAATCTGACATTTCGCCATATTAAATTCTATTATATATATATTAAATACTGTTATATATATTAAAATATTACTCTTTATTCAACTGTTACTTGCTCAGTGTTCTTTATATAATTATTAACATAATACTGTAAATGCTGATTTATCCTCCTGCCAACCTGCGTCCTATACATAGGACATTGACTTGCTTAAAATATATCCCAATAAGAATCAAAATAAGTTACTCTTGGAGGCAGGAGGAATGGGGTATTTTATTTGAGATCAAAACCAACAAACGATTTTTAGTTTACGTTCTGTTGCAGTATGGAACCTTAAAAGAGAAAATATAAAATATATATCTAAATATTCATATACACAAGTAATGTGTAGCCACACGCCACGATTACGCACAAATGGAAATTAATAAGTTTAAATATGTATTACATTGGATCGCCGTACAAATTGTAAGCCAACTTAACCTTTTTTCAGTCATGGTGGTGATATACACAGACAAATGTCCAACATTCCTCGTGACAAACATGCAAATTAGCTATCTCTGCAAATACCACCGCGCGTGGCTGGACGAATCGGAAATAACTGGAACGTTTAGTTTAGATTTAGATCGTAGGCCGCGCCATATGCGACTTAAACGATTGGGAGCGATTCTGCCGTTTGAATTGGCCATATCATCCTGTTGGATGTTGTAAAAGGTCTAGTGATGGCGTATTAGCAGAACTCTAACTACTTACATGTACTTGAGTGGATGTTTTTAAACATTAAAGTCTACACACACATATAAATTAATAGATACACACTAATATAACGGAATTTTCCAAGAGCGCTTTTATCTGCTTGCGTAGTAATTACCCCTTGAGGTGACGGGCTAGAATTCCATTCCCCCATTGCTGTTTGTGGGTGTCGTAAGAGGCGACTAAAGGTAAAATACCGGAAAGTAGGCAGCAGCGCCTTCTGAAGAACTGATATCTTAAACTGCGATCCCCATGTCGCCTGCCAAGTGTGATTATGGCAAATCCCCCCTTAATGGGGGAGGCTGTGTTCAGCAGTGGACAATCCGGCTGATAGTAGTGACCTGGTGGTATGGCATTTTGTAAATGCCCGCCTGGGTAGCTACCACACTCAAGTAGAAAATCCACCGCCAAGCACCCAATGGTGTGTTCCGACAGATATCCTTGAGAGCCAGTAATTCTAGGTTAGCCTGAACAATATCATCGACTACTTCATCTTCAATACTTCATTACTTAACAGGTGAAACAGAGGTCAAAGTCAACACTATTCTTAAATATAAATAAGGGCTAGCGTTAGGCCACCGGCCATTTTATATTTCTTACAAACCGATCCGAAAATAATTAATTGTATGTATTCCAGGCAAAATGGCGTAACAACCAGTTTTTCTATAAGGTGGCAACATTATTATACGCGAGATAAGGGCAGGAAGATGATAATGGACAGTTTTTTCAAAATGCAGTAATACTGCAAGTACCACGGCGTCTTCGTTGGACAAATCGGAAATAATTGTTTGTAATCTCGGCGTGGTATGCAATTTTAACAATTTAGTTATTACTACCTATATTTATTTAAAAAAATAATGGAAATATGAAAGAGCTTCCCGTTGGATGAAAAAAAAATAGATAGAGTAGGTCACGCCATATGCAATTTGTATAACTAGGAGTAGTTCTGTTGAATGTGATCATTATGACAGCTTAAATCCTCTCTTGTTAAATAAATTACAGTGATATTGGATGAATTTGACCTATAAATGAGTTTTTTATTCCATTCCTTTTCTTGATACAGTTTTGTCTTCAAACGGTCCAGAGTATATCTGCCGTTTTCTATTTTATACAAATTAAATTACTATACCAATCAAAAGATCAAATAAGCAGAATCGAGACCCCTGCCTGTGTGTGTCCATGACATAAACTATATTTTTGTCATCTACCTACCTATTGTGAAATGTGACGTCAGAATGCCTATTTTTATTCCCTGCTGGTACGATCTGGATGTATACGAGCTCTCGTTAACCTTAAAAGCGGAGCTTTGTTTTGTGACGGAAACATTGTAGAGGGTAATATAGTAATTTTTTATTTTTGTGATATGCCAAGGATTTTAGTATTTTTTTTATACTTAAGGTTAAGAACTAAAGGATAAATTAGTCATATGGATTAGCGGTTAGCGCACTACTACATTTACGGAACCAGCAGGAGCCATGATAGCTTTCAACTAGCATATGCAAAAGATGCCCTCTGAGAAATGGTTTAGGAAATCAGTAAATAATAAAAAATATTTTTAAAATATTTTATGAAAACATCAAATTAATATTTTAATAAAACACTTAAAAAATACAAAAATATATCTAGTGACAATTCCGCCTAATTTTCCTGCTAAGCCGACGTGACGTCACAAACGCTACGCATCCAAACGGGAAGAATTTTCGACGCGTTTCGCTTCTACACGAAGCATCCTCAGGAGGTCTTGACTCTACGAGCGCACGATCGAGAAAAATCGTCACGTCAGCTTAACAGGAAAATTAGGCGGAATTGTCACTAGATATATTTTTGTATATTTTAAGTGTTTTATTAAAATATCAATTTGATGTTTTCATAAAATATTTTTAAAATATTTGTTAATATTAAATATGGATTTCCGCAAAGTAACGCCTGAATCTATTTATTTGAAATCAGTAAATATACATTTAGTCAAAAAAGTATAGGGAATGGATGATTTGCTTATGATTCTTATTTTTATTTGTTTTTGGTATTAGAATGATACCACTGTTTTCCATTTTGGCGGGGGTTTCAGTTGCATATGTTATTTAGATTATATATGATACAGATGATGAACTTTTTTACAAATTAGTTTTCATGCAAAGTAGACTTATGCACTGCATTATCTTAAAAAGTGCAACAAACACTAACTTTCTCCGCCCACCGCACTGCGTTCATCCTTCCGTGGCATTAGCTCTCTGTTACATACAATTGATTTACGGCAGAATATCTGACATGCACCAAGAGAGACTTTCCTATGGGGGCGATTGCTTGATTTTAGATCACTTTGAAGGTGAACTCCTTTACATACGATCAATACTTGGATTCATAAAAATGTGTGTTTTAGAGGGACGTTTTGGCAACATATACATGCTAAAGGTTGTTTCAAAACAGCTTTGATTAAGGTAAAACAACTCAAATGCAGTTGTTCTTAAATTATTTTTGGTGCTCCTTCTCAAGGGTAACGAATTCCCACATCTACCTTTCGTTAAAGTGATCAATTATAACTTAACAAACCAGTGTTGAAAATTGGACAATTGCATCCCAAATATGTATTATTTTTCGCACATTTCGGTCAAACATGAGTTAGTAACGTACACACTACATGCAGCGCCAATTAATATTTTTTTTTTGTTTTTTTTTTTCACATTTTGGCAACACAGTTTGGTAGTACATATTTTGAGAGGCCTACCACACATCGTATCCCAGACAACAAGATGACGTGGCAATATAAATGTAATTTTCTGACTAAGCTTGTCAGTTTTACGATATCAATTTATAAGATAAAACACGTACAATTGCTTGTAAACCCAAGGGTGCATTAATTTGATTGCGATTGAGATCGTGATCGATGTTATGGATTTTTTCCCATGTATCTTAGATTTAGAAGGGTAGATAAGTTCAATATGATTTTGGGGTAAATACTGGGGTAAATAATTAAATATTGACATTGTTAACGCTATATTGCTGGTAGAAGTTTTGTGATTAATAAGGCCTTTTGGACCGGGTAGATTTTCTAGCACTCGCGAGCTTTTTCGACCTCAACCCCTTTTACCTCTTGACTTAACATGTTAAGAATTTGTGATGTCGTTGTGAAGAATTCCTTTGCTGAAGAATGCATCTGAATGTATACCATTACCTTGTAAATTGGTTTAGCTGCCAAGCAGAAGTGATTCGTACATTGCTGGTTGCGATTGAAGGTCAAGGTAACCAGTCAAAATAGATACAGTTTTTGTACAGTTGATTAGTTATCTTATATAGTCCTTCTCCACTATCTAACCTCTTGGAAGGTGATGCTATGTTTGACGATGGTAAATATGCTTTACCTATGTACAATTACTGCCTCTTACGGATAGCTGCCAAATCACATATAAGGTGCTCCGCAACAGATTTTCTACTTGAAAGTGAGCACTCGCAAAATATCCTCCCAACATGCAGCGAAGTAGATGCTCACGGCGGGATCCGAGGCATAGGCATACAAAATTTCACAGAGTTTGAACACCTGGTATTTAAAATATGACGAAACTACGTTTGTATTGTAAGCGCTCCGTGCACTCTACTTTTAAGGAAACATAGGCTGAAATCGTGTACCTAAAATATTTGTAAATTGTTTTATAAAAAAAGTCTATAATATCAAAATAACTCACGTTAACATTCACACCAGTCCTCTTAAAAGCAATAATAGAAGGAGAATTCCTCGGCATATATCGGTAGAACTCCTCCCTGTCTTTGAACCACTTGACGGAGTAGAGTTCTTCTCCTTCCAGGTCATACTGGCAGCCCAGGAGAGCTGATCCACCCTCGCGCGCATGAGCAGGCACACGGAACTCTATCAGCCTCACGCCACATACTGTTTCTGCAAATTATGAAATAGGTTTCTTTAACCGATGCCGCACATGGTTAATATTTATGATTTCATTGTACTTTTGTAAGCATAAGCTTACTGTATGAACCGGACTGTCTATGGAATAGCGCTTCAAATTCGAATAGCGCTCGCGGGTCAAATTTTTCCATTCATTGTAATTTCGGTATCTTAATCAACATTCAAAAAGAAAAAGTACTCAATTCGACGGTACTTATGCTTTTTTTTACCAACTAATAAAACAGTGGTTCTCATTTCGACTAAATGTTTGCTACTCGATTAGTGCGCTCATTATTACAATTTTGATGATTCTTCTTTTCTTTGATAGTTCATACTTCAGAGAAGACTAAATATACTATACATACATTTTAGCAAAATGGGATCAGTTCAAAAGTTTGGGTTACAAAAACACCTGGAGAAAATATATGATTTTCATCCCAGTAAATGAAATCAAATTGTGTGGTATATCTTTCAGTTAATGCAATTTTTTTTTTTTACACTTTTATAATTATGTATGGAACAATTTTTGCTTGCGGTAGGAAGTTTTGAAAACACCTCCGGACATTGGGCTACCTATAACCTACTGAAGGCTCTAATATTGTTGAAGAGAAGAGATCTAAGAAGTTACAGGTATATTCAGCTTTTTGAAACGGTCGTAGCGGAGCTTGCCTAGTTCCTAAGCAAATGTACCAGGTTTGGCAACGTTCTCTACGGTCACTATAAGGACCGCTAATGGTAATTACTATTGAGCGCATCCAGTCCCAGTTGTTGTTTGAGAATGGCAGTCGTTAGGGCTATGTAGGTAGCGTGAACACTGCGGCACTTTCCGTGGCGGTATAGCATTTTGCGAATGGTCTTCTGGCTCCAGACACCTACCATCAAGAAGAATCCTTCCAGAAGGAGACTTCAAGAAAAGAGGATATTCCTTCCTTAAAGGCTGGCAACGCATCCTCGAGCCCAATGGTGTTGCGGATGTTCGTGGGCGACGGTGATGACTTAGCACCAGGTGAGTCGGCTGTCCTTTTGCCCTCCTATCCCATAAAAAAAGAATATATATAGAGAAGTACCCAACGGTGTGGTCTAGGTTCTTGAGACCTAGTTTCCATTCTAGGATGAGTCTGTAGAACATCTTCGATCTCATCATCGGTTGCATACAGCTGAGATTATCAACGTTCTCCATTATACAAAACCTATCACATTCCTACGTGTTTTTTTATGCCTTATAGGTTAACCTTTGACCACTATCTCACCTGATGGTAAGTGATGTTGTTCTGGCTAATCTAGAATTACTGGCTCTAAATGACAGTTGCCGGAACATACCGTTAGGTGCTTGGCGACATATTTCCTACTTGAGGGTGGTAGCTAGCCAGGCGGGCATTCGCAAAATACCCTACCAAAATGCTTTAACGACTGCCGTTCTAAGACCACAATCGGGACCGAAGACGCCTTAACGAGCCCTCCGAAGCACGGAAGCGCTCAGTAGTAATGTCACTAGCGGTCTTGTTTGCGTTGCTTAACTTTGCTAATCGGTTCAGAACGGCTAAGCAAACTTCGCTACTAGCGCTTCACAAAAATCTGGTTGCTATAATCCTCCCTCTTGACAGGCGCCTAGGGGATCACAGTGTAAGATGGCGGTTCTTCTGGCTTGGGAAACTTTTTTAGTCAGTGCTACCCCAGATTATTAACTAAAAGAAGCTTTTGTGTGAAATTAAATTGAATTAACTAAATAATCGCGAGAGTATTTTTCAAATATATCTGCGATAACTTTTTACCATAGTTCTATACTAACGGCGATAAATATCATCAATAAACTGATAATAAAGTCAACGCCTCTCTGGTCCAGTATATAAAAATATATACTGGAAAGATATTATTGTATAATATTATCCTTAATAAAAAAACACTGCCATTGTAAGTATCAAGTATTTTATATATGCCAGTACATCACCTAAACTCGATTTTCAAAAAAATACCTCAGTATCGTGCAGCCTATCCTCCATTTTCGATGAACTGAGGGATGGACTTAGGTATTTTACCCTTCACTACTTTTGTATTTTATGTATTATTCTCTCCATGGTGCATCGGGCTACAGTTGCATCGCCCCCGTTTCTTTTAGGAGTCCTTTTTAACTGCCGTCTTACACTATCAGCTCCAAGATGCCTGCCAAGCGTTTGGACAATGGCACATGTCCTAACTGAGGAGGCCCTTGCTTTAACGGTGGACGTTATGGATAGTGGTGATATTTTATTACAGCTCTAAATATTTTTTTAAAGTATTGTGACGGAATACGCAATTGACCCACCTGAGGTGAAGCGATAACCTCTGCCTATAATAGATGCACTGCACTCATCACCCTGAGACATATAGTAGTTAAGCCTCATGTGCCTGTAATTTCATATTGGCTCTCAGGTGGACTGCTGCCAGAACACGTTGTTAGGTGCTTGACGAAGGATTTTCTACTTGAGGGTGGTAGCTAGCCAGGCAAGCATTCGTAAAATGCTCTTCCACCATGCGGTGAAGCTAAACCCAGTGCGGCGGTGGGGATCGAACCATGGACCTGCGGCACGGCAGTCCATAGCTAACTTATCAAGCAGTCTAATGACCGACAACATGAGATAGAGATGGCCCATTAGAGATTGTTTCTACCATCAAGCATTATACAGACTTGCTCGTTATGAAAACCAAAATCATTAACAAAATCATATTTATACGATGTATAAGTACCTAATAGCATATTACTGTATCAGCCGGATCATCCACTGCTAAATTCAACCTTCCCCTTAAGGGAGGAGGGGGTCGGTGTAATCCCCAATCCAATAAGATGGCTCTTCGAAAGGTGTTACACCCACGGTAATTGTCCTTAGTAGTCACTAATTAATACCAATCAAATTATATTAAATACTAAAAACAACATTGGATTGAAGATTTATTTGCAGTTTGTATCGACTTCATTGTAACTAACATTACCATATAGTTTTATTATATGTATACTAACGTGTTGGGCCATTGTAGCCTGAATAAAGTAATTTATTATTATTATTATTGTGCAGTAATCACTGTAAAAAACTTGTCGTAGATAGATAGATAGAAACACTTTTTTGAAACACCTTAAACATAAAAAATAGTTAAAACAGAAATGCAATTCAAAATAAGGTAACTATTCGTATAGGTAAGTATAACCTAAAATGTTTTGGTACAAACCTTGTCTCCACAACAGCAACAAAAATAAAATTGCACTTCCAAACATCTGTAACCTCTGTGCACAACCAGACGTTGACACGATTGACAGGAGTGATCACTGATCAGACGCACTTCACTCACCACGCACACTGCACAAAACCACGCGCGTGGACCGGCACCAAATCACTAACAAATAACTCACTGTCCACACCAAACTTAACAATCATCCATTTCACAATTATTTGCTTTTGATTCACTAAAATCTGCCGTTTGCGGTGTATAGAAATAGGACAGCGAAATTCCGGCGACGATTCTAAATTTAAAACTGCTCGCACGCATGCGCTGTCTGCTCCAGCAAAGCCAATGTCAAATTGCGTGTTTATTGCAGTTAACATCGAAAATGCATTGTTTCTTAGTTATTTATTAATTAAAGTGGTGTGGTGACTGGACTTCACGGGGTGACGTGCGCCGATGTCGATGCACAATTAGATAAGCCGGAGAATTCGTATGACTCAAAGCTGAAAATTGTTTCATAGAAGTAGGGTCGCTTTTTGCATCTTGACTAAAGAGTTTTTAATATTGGTGTAGATTTATTTTGTATATTTTCGTATTGAGCGCGCTGTGTTTGTATTAACTAATTCCTGTTCTGACATGCTTGTGAAATGGAGTTTGGTAGTCAGTATTTTTGTTTGTTTTGACACTGTTCTGTGTTTATATCGACTAAATCCTTTGGCTTCCGAGATAACGAGACCAATAGAAGTGAACTAACCCAGAATTTCATTCATAAATGGGCGATATCGTCTACGCGGATACCAACCTATCTATATAATAGGAATTAAGCACATATAGCTGATACAGCGATTACCATGGAATATATTAAAAGCAGACTATTTCGACTATAAATAATAGTAACTGAGACCTTACAAATTGTATCTATTAATTATACGAAGTTTGAAATCAAAAATAATTCGATAGTTTTTAATTTTCAACTAAACGATTAATTCGATAGTTTTCAATTTCAGCTCCATATGACGTAGAATAAAACTTGAATACTTATTACTCGTCGTTTTTTTATTGCTGCTAGTTAAGCCTTTGACCACTATCTAACCTGATGGTAAGTGATGATGTGGTCGAAGATGTTGTACAGGCTAACCTAGAATTACTGGGTCACAAGGACAGCTGCCGGAACACACCGTTAGGTGCTTGGCGATAGATTTTCTACTTGAGGGTGGTAGCTAGGCATTCGCAAAATGCCCTACCACCATGCAAATAGAATAAAAGTACTACCATAATTTAGAGATTTTTAAATATTTTTAAGTTTAGATAATTTCTAAAAAAAGATATCTAACCTGATGGTAAGTGATGATGTGGTCGAAGATGTTGTACAGGCTAACCTAGAATTACTGGGTCACAAGGACAGCTGCCGGAACACACCGTTAGGTGCTTGGCGATAGATTTTCTAGCTGAGGGCGGTCACTAGCCAGGCGGGTATTTGTAAAATGCCCTTCCACCATGCGGTGAAGCTCAAGCCCGCGGCGGGATTCGAACCATGGACCTGCTACGCGCCAGTCTATAGCGAATGCCACTGAGCTATCACTGCTTCAAAGTTTGAATAAAATCCTTCACTTATAATAAAGACTATCATATAGGTCAGCTTAGTAGATAATTATCTTTTTTTAGAAATTATCTAAACTTAAAAATATTTAAAAATCTCTAAATTATGGTAGTACTTTTATTCTATTTGCATGGTGGTAGGGCATTTTGCGAATGCCTAGCTACCACCCTCAAGTAGAAAATCTGTCGCAAAGCAACTAACGGTAAGTTCCGTCAGCTGTCCTTGAGAGCTAGTAGTTCTAGGTAAGCTTGAACAACATCTTCGATCACATCATCACTTACCATCAGGTGAGATAGTGGTCAAAGGCTAACCTATCAGGCATAACTCTTTTCGTATTAATATTCTAATTCGTATAACGCTTGCTAATGACTGTCCATAAAGTTGACTTTTGTGCTCAATTGTGGTATGTTTTACGTAAATTTAGTCGACATATAACTTGTTGCTCTCTAAATTGATGCAAAATTGAATAGAATAATAATCTAAAAATAGTAGAATGGCTATTTTAAGTGTCACAGGAATGTGGGTTTAGTATAATGTCCTTGTACATCAAATTCATTTATATTTCTCACTTTGAATTTGAAGTTGACGAGAGAACTTTAGTTACTTTGGTCAGGTTTACCTTACTTGTATACTGGTGCCGATTCGACACTTTTTTTATAAACTATGGTAACTAGTTTTTATTCTGTTGAAACTAAACCCACATTCCTGTGACACTTAAAATAGCCATTCTACTATTTTTAGATTATTATTCTATTCAATTTTGCATCAATTTAGAGAGCAACAAGTTATATGTCGACTAAATTTACGTAAAACATACCACAATTGAGCACAAAAGTCAACTTTATGGACAGTCATTAGCAAGCGTTATACGAATTAGAATATTAATACGAAAAGAGTTATGCCTGATATGTTAGCCTTTGACCACTATCTCACCTGATGGTAAGTGATGATGTGGTCGGAAGATGTTGTTCAGACTAACCTAGAAGTACTGGCTCTCAAGGACAGCTGCCGGAACACACCGTTAGGTGCTTGGCGACAGATTTTCTACTTGAGGGTGGTAGCTAGCCAGGCGGGCATTCGCAAAATGCCCTACCACCATGCTATAACGACTGCCATCCTAAGACAACAACCAGGACCGACGGCTTAACGTGCCCTCCGAAGCACGGAAACGCTCAGTAGTAATGTCACTAGCGGTCACCCATCCAACTCCTGACCGCGCGCGACGTTGCTTAACTTTGCTGATCGGTTGAGAACAGCTAAGTAAACTTCGCTACGAGCGCTTCGTGTTATGCGGAGAACTGTACATACATCAGTTTAAAAGCAATGGAGTTAAAGTAAGGTTCCTTAGTGCTTGTAGTCATAACATCACGATCTAATCTGAAAATGATTCGAAGAATAATTTAAAATAATGCTTGGTTCCTTTTTCAGTTGAGCGCAGAAAGTAAAAGCACCATTACTTTTCTTCCAGCAACTCGTAGTTTGTATTAAGTTGAATCTTTTATAAAGGCGCGGCGTGTCCTGCGCTCCCGTGACGTCAGCCGCGGCGGCGCCTAATGATGATTTACTCGTGTAAGTTCCCACGGGCGGTGTAATTTTCCTTTAGTAAGGCAAAAGGCACACTACCACTATACATTGACTTTGTATCATAAACAGTAGGGAACTTGTGTCGCGTGTTTTGAATCACGCTGCCAAATTCTTCTTAGTCTAGTTCTAGTCTTACGGGCGGAGAATAACAAGAGACGCTTGAAGTTGCTTCAATTTTTTTGCTTGATAGGTTAGCCTTTGACCACTATCTCCCTGACTTAGATGATGTGGTCGAAGATGTTGTTCTGACTAACCTAGATTTACTGGCTCTCAAGGACAGCTGCCGAAACACACCGTTACGTGTTTGGCGACAGTTTTACAACTTGAGGGTGGTAGCTAGCCATTCGCAAATTGCCCTACCACCATGCGAAGTTGCTATTGTATATACATGCCTTAATTATTTGTTAATTGGCGGTATGCCTTTATTATAAAATAAGAACTATATAAACACTACATACAGCTAATACCATAAAAGCGTTTAGCCAAACTACAATCTACTGATTATCTTACTACAGCTACTACAATCAAAGCATTTAGACAACCTACAAATCTATTGATTATGTTTACGGGTTTTTATTGCCGAGAGACCACAATCTCACCAGATGGTAAGTGATGATGTCATTGAATATTGTTAACAGTTTAAAAAACCATAAAACACGTGAGTTGTAATGAGTGGTAGATCTATTGGAGGCCAGCCAGGCAAGCATTCAGTCATGCCCACAATGCAAAATGTCGATGTTTTATTGCCGCCCGAAGATCTCGACGTAACCTAACGACTGCTGTATTAAGATCGTTGAAGACCTACCAGGTCGTTGTTGTACGAATCACGGAAGGAGACTAGTACCTAGCGGTCACCCACCCAAGTAATGACCGCAGAGAACGTCGCTTTACCATCCCGATCAAGAACCTTTGGTTCAGGTAATATTGACTAAATAATGTTCAATTTATTTTGTAAATACTATTATTGATGAATCTTTTGGACCAGAATAGTAAGCCGCTGGAAATATTCACACAATATCACTTGGGGGTAGGTTAAAATATATTTTTTATAATATAATATGAATATGATGTTTCTTAATATTTTGCAATTAAAATTATTTAGTTTTCTGATAAATACGCCAATATTTTAGCCCCATATAAACAAGAAACTTAATACTAGAAAAAACTTATCGTGGAAGTCGGTGTCATGACAATTGGAGGCACAGCTAAGCTGTATAATTTTGTTCGCCCGATTTTTAAGACTGTATTAGGACGATTCAAAGCTAATAGTTACAGACACGAGGAGTAAAGACGTGACCTATATACTCGTACCTATACACATTTGTTATAGAAGGTTGTATAGGAAGTATCTGAGAGCCCCTACTGCCAATTGTCCAGTATTTGGCAAGGAAAAGGCACTACACTACTCGCTTGTCTCGGCTCGGCTAAAGTGAAAACAAATGAAGTAACGCGTCCGTTTAATCATTCATTCGCACGCCACGAGCGCTCATTGAGATTTATTCTGCCTTTTATCGGTCAACCGCTGGACGGCTGAGGCAGTGCTTTATTTGCTCTGTTACTCAGCGGGGATTACAAGATTGGATGTATTATTTATTATTTGCTCGTTCCTGTTATTTTTTAATGTCTTTAAATTAGGACATAGCAATAGATATAAAATAATCTAGTAGGGTTGATTGAGATTTTATAAAGCGCTCGTAGCGAAGTTTAATTTGCCGTTTTTAACCGATCAGCAAAATTAAGCAACGTCCGCCGCGGTCATGAGTTGGATGGGTGACCGCTAGTGACATTACTACTGAGCGCTTCCGTGCTTCGGAGGGTACGTTAAGCCGTCAGTCCTTGTTGTCTTACGATAGCAGTCGTATTTTGCGTCATTTTGCGAATCCCCGCTTGGTTAGCTACCAACCTTAAGTAGAAAATCTGTATATTATGTATTATTCGCTCCGTGGTCCATCAGGCTAGAATTGCACCTCCCCTCCCTCTCTAACTGCTATCTTACACTGTGATCCCCAAGACGCCTGCCAGGCGGATTGTGGCACCTCCGCCTCCTAAAGGCTTTTGTTTAACGGTCACGATATGGATGATGATGATGATATTTTATATTTTTTTTGTTTTGTTGGGAAATAAAAACGCTTGATTTTTATAACAAAAAAAAATATATTCAGTGATACTGCACCGTCACGAACAAGAAGACTTATCCATCGTGCACCTTGAGAAATCAAGATACATCTCCCGGTGATGCTTCGAGCAGGATCGAAATGAGTCGAAAACATGAAGCAGTGATGGCTCACTGGCATTGGCTATGGACTGCCGCGCAGCAGGTCCATGGTTCGAATCCCGCCGCGGGCTTGAGCTTCACCCCATGGTGGAAGGGCATTTTGCGAATGCCCGCCTGGCTAGCGACCACCCTCAAGTAGAAAATCTGTCGCAAAGCACCTAACGGTGTGTTCCGGCAGCTGTCCTTGAGAGCCAGTGAAGTTATAGGCACAGGAGAGTTAACAGCTATGTCTCACAGTGACGGGCGCAGTGCAATTCATGACACTTGTGATGAAACGCATCTTTTATAGGCAGAGGTTAGTCCGCTTAGCATCAAGTGGGCCTCGAGCTTGTTCCGTCACCTAACATAAAAAAAAAAACAATTATTATGTGCAGTTTCTTTTACCATGTCGCCTCGTTGGCCCACCTAAGTAAGACATATTTGAAGAATCGTCACAAAATATATTTATTTACGTCATAATATGTAGAATTACGCAGATATAACGCGTCCATCCATTAATTACTTACCTATTAATGCACCTGCACGGAACGCACTCCGCATGCAGTGGAATGCGGGCATAAGGTACATAGTGATACACCCGGCAGCATATCGACATAGCCACAAATTAAGTCATTCTGTACCCCATATTGCAGGACGTAGGTCGTAGACTGTTCTTCTTCTTAGTCCTGTTCTTATCCCGTGCTAAATGGGGTCGACATAACTTGCATTGTGAATTTATATTGCACCTTGTTCTGTTGCTCATCATATCATAACACGCATCTTTTGCAATCAATAATCATATCTTCCTTCACTTTATTTATCCATACCTTCTTTGGTATTACACAACCCTTTTATCCGTCCATACCCACACTTTTCTCTTTAAATGGTTTTCGGCTCTCGACTTGCTCAAGCCTCTCTAGTCTAATACGTTTTAGCATATGAACTCTAATCTCATCTGATGGTATGGTTGGATGGGATGATGTGGTTGAAGATGTTGTTCGGACTTACCTAGAATTACTGGCTCTCAAGGACAGCTGCCGGAACACACCGTTAGGTGCTTGTCGATAGATTTTCTACTTGTGGGTGGTAGCTTACCAGGCGGACATTCGCAAAACGATCTAACACCATGATATAACAACTGCCATTCATATAGAACAGTCGGGATCGGTGGCATAAGTTGCCCTTCGAAGCACGGAAATACTCGTCAATGTGTCTGTCACTATAGAGATCCTCAAGCTCCCTCAAATATCCTCATTCCTTATTAAATTTTGTCATTTCTCTTTACACTATACATCCAACTAAACATTTCCATCAATGCCAAGGCATACTTTTAGTGTTATCGTTACATTTCGTGGTCCCAGGTAGATAGGTGTAACATTTTCATTTTAAGTCCGCGTGTAGTTATTATCCTGAAAAAAGTTTAACTTTAGAAACTGCACATTATACAAAGTTTAGAGATAAAATCTGTTAGAAGTAATTTAATTGCTTACTAAACTACAAATATACGATGGAAAAAATTTAAGTCATGTGCGGGATTCGAACCCGCGTCCATCCACCCCTTTAGCCGGGGTATGCTCTAACTAATTGAGCTAACATGACATGACGTCATAACTCAAATCTTTCCTATCGTTCTTTAACCATCGTATTGGGATTAGCATTATAGTTAGATCAGTAACGTAACAAACACATTGGTTACGCCGCCCGCCCAATGTCAAACTTAGGGTAGGTAGCTGAGGACAGTGGCGCACGTTTTGGTTCTTTTATTGAAAGGATCGGGCGGTCGTAGGGCATATAGAAAGTCTTTCAGTATATAATCCTTTGATCTATAACACCGATGACTTTACAGTTAAAGATTGCAGTCTCATTTTGTCATCTACATTCAATCTCTTTCACCAGATATCACACCATAAATATATTTTAAAACTCGGTAACAAATTACGAAAATGCGTTTCATAAACTAAAAAATCGCGACTCCAAAAGTAATACGGTAAAGATTCTCAAAAGACTGTAAAAAGTGTCAAATTGTGCCTGAATTATTGCTCCTGACTACCCTATTTCAAACATTAATCATCTAAAAGAAGCCAAGCAGCTGATACGAATATTGAATAGATGTGCAATCTAAGTTCAAGGACAGTCCGTCCAGCAAAGATTGATCAATATTTACAAACACGTAATTGGAATTATTTAAATGAAAATAGAAAGTTCATCAAGTAAAATATGAGTTCCTTTCGCTTGGGATTCACAATGCCATCCTTAACATCTTTACATAGGTTATCTACTTATCTTTCTTTGAATAAAATCTTCGACTATTTTACCACTACCAACAGGTGAGACCGTTGTCAAAGGCTACCTTATCAGCAATAAAAACAAGCCAAAGTATCGGTGGGTGGTAGATAGCTAGGCGGGCTTTCGCAAAATGCCTCATCACTTTAACGACGCCATCAAGTGTATGTCTTGTAACTACAAGCGCTTCAAAAGTTTGCCAAAATCTTGTCATCTCTTATACCTTGTTTATTCATATCAAATTCTTTCACACCACTTTGATACTACTGATCTTAATCTCCAAGCCAATGGCATTTTCAAACAATCTCAGCAGACTCTCCCCGACTATTTATCTCTTTCACTCCACACTTTTAATCCCTAACAGAAGAGGTAGGTACTATATTTATTATAACTTAATTATGTACATGGTTGAGTTTACAAGCTAATTTAATCATCTTGTTGAGTGATGTGTAACACAAAATTAAACGATTACTGCAACCAGTGGTTTCCCCACGTTGATAAAAAGTAATTATTAGCATAATAAAAGGTATACTATGTGTAATCCAGGATCTAAACTGTGTATATACCAAGTTTTGTTCAAATTAAGCCGTTTCAGCGTGGAACATACACACTTACATGCTTTCGCATATATAATAATTGAGTGATGGTTTGGTTGACCCGTGTAGTGCTGGGCTAGAATAGATAATATAGAAGACTGACAGTCTAGAATTAAGCAAGTTAGGACTTACTTAATTCTAGCCTTCTATACAATCTCTGTATAGAAGCCTTCTATACAATCTTTCTACGAGAGTCGTAAATGCGACGAAAGGAAAAATACTAGAAGGAAGCAGAGCCTTCTGAACAATTGCCGTCTTACACTGTCAGCGTGAGAATTGTGGAAAATCCAGGACCCATTTGTTCTAGGCAAAATCTGCCAACTGTTAATAACGATGATTTAGCTTTCTGATCTCATACTAATATCAGAGCTTACACCAAATGAAGAGGGCTAAGCAAGCATTCTATTTTTGTTTTGGCATCTTAAAAGTTAATTCTCGTCTACTAACTGCCTCGCATTGAAATTCTCTGAAACATTGAATGGCATGCCGAATACTGCAATGGTTTTCTATTACGTTTCGTGGGGCGGGCGGCGCAGACGGGGCGCGGGCGGGCGGCGGCACGCGGGGTGCACATACGGCTACAACCGGGTTAATTAACGCGCCCCGAAGCGAATATTAAATGTTGGCAAATAGACTTATTTGTCCGATGGCCTTATATTACCGTGACTTGACGTTAATTGAGATTTGCTGGCTTGTGCGCTCGCTTCTGCATAAGACTAGTTAGTAGTTGTAGTTTGCTCAAAGGACTAATTCTGATGTTTGTGCAGTGAGCTTTTAATAATGTGACATGTGCAGACTTCGTGGGTGATGTTTGCACACGATTCAAAGCAACAGGTCATAGCACTTGAGTTACAAGTCCTACAGCCTTTTGTTAATGAATAGATTCAGGAGTTACTTTGCGGAAATCCATATTTAATAATAACAAATATTTTTAAATTATTTTTTTACGAACACATCAAATTAATATTTTAATAAAACACTTAAAAAATATAAAAATATATCTAGTGACAATTCCGCCTAATTTTCCTGCTAAGCCGACGTGACGTCACAAACGCCACGCAGCCAAACTGGAAGAATTTTCGACGCGTTTCGCTTCTACACGAAGCATCCTCAGGAGGTCTTGACTCTACGAGCGCACGATCGAGAATCGAGTCTTTTGTTATTAGTTAAATAAAGTAAGTAAGTATCGTAATACATTTATACCTAGTGGGATAGGTACAGGGTAGTGCTCGTACCAGAGTTGGCTAAGCTGTTCGCTATGTTAAGGAACTGTCAAATGCTGAAATTTATTTCACTATTGGACTGCGAATGAGTGAAAGAGAGGCAGCGATGGTGAAATCACGATTAGTTTCGGCTAAATCCAAAAGTAAGCAAACAGAAGTAAGTAAGTAACACAAAACTAGTCACGAAATCAAAAATGTACTTTTGTTGTCCCTCTTGAGAAGGTTTTGCTATTTTATTAATATATTTTCGTACACATTTATACGTGAATAATTAAGATATTTACGTTACAAGCGAAATTTAGAGTCAACTTTGCAATTTTATTGTATTGAGAAAATTTTAAGGTTATGTGTTTCGGACTTTTCTTAGCCTTAGGTAATGTGATCAAGATCAACATATAATTTTCTTAATGCAAACACAAACTAAATACATTTTGCTAAGAATCTGTTCAAGTAAAGCTCTGTAGCACTTGTCTTGCGATTCCTTTAACATTACAACTCCAACAGACTTTGGCTAAGGGAAGGCTCTCTTTAGTCCTGTTTACGGTCACTATTCAAATGGCAACTAGTGCATTGCTGGCAGTTTCAACTGAGCGCTTCGTTGGCCCTGGTTGTTGTTTAGCTGTCGGTAATCAGTCTTAATGCTATGTCTGATAGGTAGGATATACAAATAAATTGAAACTATGTTATGTATCTCATCAATGAATCCCTAATAGGGGTTGATCAAAGTGGCACAGAAAAATATTATTATTTTTGAATCCCGACGTTAAGAGATACAAGTGGGGGGGGGGTGGGGGGACATATGTCCACGGATCCACATTTGAAATTGAATCATGATTGTGAATACTAGTGATCGTAACGAATTTATGTATCAAGTTTACTTGCGTCTCAGTATTTCCCTTTTAAACTTTTGTATATATAGACAGTTAAGTGTGATCTTACTACTTTGGAAGCTTTTGATTTAAATCGCTCGGAGAGCGTATCGAAACTTGCCTAACCGATTAACTAAGTTAAACAACGTTCGCTGCGATCATAAATTGGATTGGTGACTGCTAGTGGTATTTACTACTGAGCCTTATAGGAATCTTCCGCCGTCCCGGAATCTGTCTTCGAGCGCTTCCGAGTTTCAGAGAGCACGTTATGCCGTCGGTCCCGGTTGTTGTACTTATGGATAGCAGTCGTAATAGCATGGTGGTAAGCCGTTTTGCGAATGCCAGCGTGGTTAGCTACTACATGCTAGTAGTAAACTTTGTATCTAAGCACCTGACGGTATGTTCAAAGGCTAGCCAATAAGCTATGAAAGAACTCGACAGATATTTGTTAAATTTAACTGTAAACAAAGTCTTCGTCAGTACAACAGCAACTATCTTAGCTGTTGGAAAGTAATAAGTGATACAGATAAGAACACCGCTAAGTACAACATAATTTCTGTAATCTTTGTAAAAGTTGTAGGAGCTTTTGTCAAAACAACGCATGCCCTTGAAAACCGCCGAAACAGGACAAAGAGGGCTTAGTCCAAGACAAACGGGGGCTGCTCCAATCCAGGCACATAAAGTTCCATCACGCGTGATGTACCAGCATTCCTGATGCGGGATAAAATGGCGGGGGACAATTTGTGGCAGGCTTATCGCTTACACAGACATTAATCCTGATTTCGAGTAACTACGCTGAGAAGGAAAAATTCGAAAAACTGACGCGTGCCTACAGTTGCTTCTAGCGATGCCTTCGAATCTTTGTTATGACCTATATATACACATATTTTATAGTTACTTATCAGTGTACAAGATTTGGTATGAAAAATCTTATTTGGTTCACCTTGATCTCGTTTCATCACATAAAAAGATATTAATACTCCTATTCACAAGGAAGTTACTTTATGATTCCATAAGAATATTTTGTGAATAGTGATTTTCATGTCAAATACAGTCTTTAATTGCCAGACATTAATATTGCTTTTCTTGTAAAAGCTGAAATCTTTTATATAAAAAATAGCCTAAAGGAATGACGAAGTTTTCTTTTAAATTTCATTCGGAACTTTTTGTTACCTTTGTATAAAACTGTAAAAACGAAATAGACATTCTTGAGCTCGTTTTGAGGTAAAAACTTACTACTTTTTTAGAATTGTTATTCCTTAATATTTCGCAGTCTATGATTGAAATTTTAAATACTTTCTTACGTTATAGATTCTCTAGAGAAATTAGTAATTGCTGTTCAAATTTATTGTTTTATTTTTACAATTTCAATACTTTTCAATGGATATGTGAATTGATTAACCACTCGACAAAGCATAGCATTATTTCAAACAATACGACTACCTAACGAATTTATCTTGTTTTAAAGTATTGTATCGCATATTGAATATTAATATACTTTCAATGAATATTTTCATAACAATATCAAATTTTATCAACTCGTTGCATTCATGAATATCAATTACTGTGTTATTTCATTATTTGGTCACAAAACAGGTGTTCTGTGATGATGTTCTTAGTAACGTTATACTGCATCGTTAGCTATCGTTTTTCTAACATGTATATGGCTTTTCTACTTCCACTTATTATACTTATACGTAGCAAACAATTACTAAACCGTAACTGTAATGAAAAATGCCAACTTATAAATAACCATATAAGTTAAAGATTGATCAAAGTATATCAGTATTTACTCCTTTTCCACATGTAGGTACAATAGAAAAACAGACATGATATTGGTTCATTTTCCCGGCACCCTCATATTGCGTAAAAACCGAGGCAGCTTACATTACCAACTAAGGAAGTTTCTTTCCTAATAAACTCCCCATGAACTGCGCAAAGTTTATATTAATTTGCACTAGGCTCAGATTACGTCTTTGGTATCCTATATCTACTTAATTTAGAGAGCATTTTCCATTATTTAGTAGCACTTAATTTCACTCCACTTGTTCAGAATTAACTTCGGTACACCCCGTGAGTTAAATTACAGGAGTTTGGAGTTTCGATGTTTTGTGGCCGGCTGGATTTGATAAATAAAACTTAACTTAGTTTATGAATCTTTCAAGAGACGAAAGTTACCATGGTCAATTATTCAGGAGGAGGGCCGCTAGAATATTCATGCCCTGTCGCGATGTACATGCTTATTTACGTGGATAAGTTAAGAAAGTACTTAATTGCTTTTTCGTGATGTTCTACTTTTAAAGGTACAATTAAAACTGAATTACTAAACGGTCTCTTCAGTATATCCGTAGAAGAATAGAACTCAACACACTCATATAGACTCAACCGGTACTCCTACTGACTGCAAATGTGTGACGAAAGAAGCACATTTAGGCAGTAACAAGATTACTGTAACAAAACAGTGTCACACAATCTAATCGCATTACGACAAGAACTTCAAAAGCGGACGTTTATAAAACTGTCGGGAGGTAACTACGACTATTGCCGCAAAGTTTTGTTAATCAGAACGGCAGCGATGTGCCGAGGGTCAAACTAGTTTGAATTTTCACCTTGGTTATCCCTTGACATGTCCCAGCCCGGGAGTATTTTAAAATTATTCAATTTGCATAGGCTAATTGACCATTTATTTCGGGAAACTACGTGTAGGTTGCTGTGACACAATTTAATTAAGTTCAAATGTTTTGTGTAAAAGGAAGGCTAGTCGGCAGGTTAATTTTATTTTTATGCCTATAGCCAGCTATTGAGTTATAGTGCGACAAATTCGTCGGGTTTATGTCCGTCATTTGCACGGAGAGGTGTAATAAAAATGTACGCGACTGATGAACGAAAAAGGAACTCGTAACGATTGGACGACTCAATTTTTTGGCCAATTCGGAACTCACTATACAGGCGAGTGACTGGAAAGTTGAAAATATTACTGAAGGTATAGGCGCTGTGTACCATAATGATGCACTATATGCGCTGTAGGTACATATGTTTTGGCCTAGCCTCTGTACTGTAATCAGTACAGCGCAGCGTGGCTTAACAAAGATAAAGCAATTTTGCTGTTGACTAAAATGATACGTTATTTCAAATGATTGGCAATGCAATATCAATATTTATTAAAGTTATGAAGTGATGAAACGGGCCAGTCTTCAGACTGATGGTCACGATAGCGTCACGTCCTTCTAATACTTTTTTTTAATTGCTGATAGGTAAGCTTTTGACCACAAACCTGATGGTAGGTGATAATGCGGTCAAAGGTTTTAACAGGCTTAACCTAGAATTACTGGCTCTCAATGGCAGCTGCTGGAACACACCGTTAGGTGCTTGGCAACAGATTTCCTACTTGTTAGTATTATACCAATAAGCCTGTATACAGGTACCTATCATGTGTAAACTACTTTTTAAGGCCCAAAACAAACGACAATTTTGTCACCCGATCACTAGCCAGGCGGGCATTTGCAAAATGCCCTTCCACCATGCGGTGAAACTCAAGCCTGCGGCGGGATTCAAACCCTAGACATGCTGCGTGGCAGTCCATAGCCAATGCCACTGAGCCATCACTGCTAAAAATAACCATCCCATTGCTACGTATCCGTCATCGTTCTAGGTCACACTGTACAGCGCTCGTCACTCCTAGACCTTGATTCTTATGTCACATTACCACAGTAATTTCACTTGCTGTAGACACCCTACGGTCCCTTCACACTACTGCTTCGAGGGAGACTACCTGACACTGCGGCGGTACCCACCAAGACGACTCTCACTGAACCGATCTACCATTTGGGTTTATCAACATAATACTAATCCGTAGGTCTAAATCTCAAAACAGCAATGAAAGTAATTAAAAAAAATTACACCTTCGAATCGAAATTAATAATTAATTCTCATCAGAAGCTCTAACTCAAACACATATGACTTTTTCACGAAATAATACAGGAATGGAAAGAAATGAGACAGTAATTGGTCCCTAGAGAGCGAACACACGAAGTAAACAGCCATTAAACAAATTAGCGAGTGTAATGTAACTAAGTTTATAGAGCACACTCCCCGCAATGTAGGGAGCTATTGTAATTACTGAACACGCAATTAACTATTGTGTCACTTGCGCTGTTTGCTGTAGCTTCAGACTACGATATGTTACTTATGGTAATTGTTCAGCAAATTGATCATAGAATAATATTGCTTCTAACAGATTAGTAAAACACAACGAACTATATACAACACTACAGCTACTACAATAAAAGCATTTAGAAAACCATTAGTCATTGCAGACTCACAGGCTGTCCAAATGCTCGTGGTCTGGAGCATTTGGACTGCCTCTGGCAGCGTGCCCAGCATTGCTGGTAGCATTGCCCCGTTGAATTGCAATGCTTATACGATGAGCCAAATAGGTGCCAGCATTTTGATCACGCGTCGCATCGACCAAGCGCTCTAATAAGTTTTGAAAAATACGATGAGCTCCCGGGCCCCACTGACCCAACGTCTCCACACAAAACAGCTCAAATATGTAACCCATATCGAGGTATGGGGTATATACATGCGCCGCTTGAGTAGCTCCGCCTTAGATTTTATTGCGCACTGGGCGCAAAAGCGCAAAGGTTCTTTATCAACAATGCTCTGATTACCCTAAAGATATAGGTCCAAGGTAAAAACAAGACGTGTGTATCTGATGAGGAACATCGTCAGACAGGCAGTTGACCATAAAAGTGTAGCCAACATTTTTCACAGTTTTGTCCTTTCGTTATCATATGGTTTGTTAGTGAAAACATAGTTATGTATTTAAAATGTCATTGTGTTGAGTAAAGAATATTTGTTTGTTTATTGAATATTATTTTAGGGTTTCTCGAGAAGGTCCATAGTTTTTATACTGTAGGGATGAGATATGGCGTTCGAGGAACTAGTGTCTAATTGCAAATGAGACGTCAGATCGTGTTGAGTTCCGTTTATTAGGTACTGTCATACAAATGAATAAACTATTACGTTTTCCTTAACCTAACACTTTAACACGCGTTACTCGCTACGAAAAACGTTTTTGAAGCAGTGATGGCTCAGTGGTATTGGCTATGGACTGCCGTGCAGTAGGTCCATGGTTCGAATCCCGCCGCGGGCTTGAGCTTCACCGCATGGTGGAAAGGCATTTTGCGAATGCCCGCCTGGCTAGTGACCACCCTCAAGTAGAAAATCTGTCGCCAAGCACCTAACAGTGTTTTCCGGCAGCAGTCCTTGAGAGCCAGTAAAGTTACAGGAACATGAGACCTCACAACTGTACGTATCAGTGTGACGGGCGCAGTGCAATTCGCGTTGACGAAATGCATCTGTTATAGGCAGAGGTTAGTAGACTCAATAACATTAAAAAAAACAGCTTTAGTAATTCTTAAACGTGTATTTTTCTTTTCTAACTTTTCTTATTACTTGTATACCTACGAATAAAATTACTTCTACTTCATATATACAACCACATTATTATCATGAAAGTTTTTGGTGTATGATTTTATTTTATAACTTCGAAGCAGCACTTTATTTCGGGAAGATAATAAAAACAAATTTAAACCGTGACTATAGGGTCTGCTCGTATATTCGAAGCAGTGATGGCTCAGTGGCATTGGCTATGGACTGCCGTGCAGCAGGTCCATGGTTCGAATCCCGCCCAGAGCTTGAGCTTCACCGCATGGTGGAAGGGCATTTTGTGAATGCCCGCCTGGCTAGGGACCACCCTCAAGTAGAAAATCTGTCGCCAAGCACCTAACAGTGTGTTCCGGCAGCAGTCCTTGAGAGCCAGAAAAATTACAGGCTACTGAGACCTAACAACTGGACGTCTCAGTGTAACGGGCACAGTGCAATTCGTCACTGACGAAATGCTTCTGTTATAGGCAGAGGTTAGTCCACTTAACATCAGGTGGGCCTCGGGCTTGTTCGATCACAATAACATAAAAAAAAAAAAAAAAAAATATTACTATAACTACAGGTATTTTTCAACCAGATAGGCTTGTCCTTGACCACTATCTTACCTTACAAAATCACAAATATACGATAGGAAAATTAAGTCATGTACGGGACGGACTTAATTTATTTCTATCGTATATTTGTGATTTTGTAATGTAATCCGCATAGCAGGCGTTATTGCAAACCTAGCAATATTAAAACTATCTTACCTGTCATTTACCTGCTGGTAAGGGATGGTAAACGGACTAGACCTATAATTACTGGCTCTCAAGGACTGCTACCGGAACACACTGCTAGTTTTTGGCGACAGATTTTCTACGTAGGATGGTGGTAGCTAGCCAGTCGAGCATTCGCAAAATGCCCTCCACTGTGTGGTGAAAATCTGAAGCCGGCGGTGGGGATCAAACCATGGACCTGCAGCACTGCAGTTATCCTACTTGGCTCTTACTTCTTCAAAAGTATAGTTGGCTAAAACACTAAAACAGTAGATATGATACGTCGAAGTCTCTTCTTCAAATTTTAACAGCGAAAACATGTTTTAATTTTCATAGTTTTGCAAGCTAACGTAAGGTTTATCATTCATTATATTACTGATTGTTTTGTCAATTTCCTATCCCAAAAACAAACTGGCATATGTACCTAAAATTTTTATACATAGGTACATAACATCACGTCTCTCTCCCGTAGGGTTAGGCAAAGACCACAGATTTCCACTACAGAACTTTTTTTATCAAAATGAATTATTTTCACTGTATTAAGATATAAAAAATGGTAACAGATTTAATTAATCGTAACCAGATTTAAGATAGAGCTACTTGATAACCTAAACTTTCTGCTCTTTATCTCCGCCGAAGAGCTGGCATCCGACTCCCGATGCAAACTAACTATATTTCACAAAGTTCACAATTAAGTCCACCAAGAAATATTTCACCGAGCGAAGTAATGAAACAATACAAACAAGAGTCATAGATATTCATTAATCTACACAGATGGCGGTCAACTTTGCCTGTAAACTTACTTACGGTTTCTGTAAACTTTTCTACGCTCGGTAGACGAAACTATTCGTCCGTTAAAAGTTGGGTGTTTGGGCACCTCGCCAGCTGTAGGTCGCTCTTCCTTCTCTGACTTTCAAATTCAATATAATTTACCCTAAATTAAACGTATTTATTTTCTTAACTAGAAAGCAGTCGTATAATAAGTAAAATTAAAGTTATTCCTTTATTCCTCGCGTTTTCATAAAACTTTAACGTGCAGTCACACTTCGCGTCAAGGGAGTTAATAGAGGAACAATGACAAGTTTCAACGAGGCGAGAATACTTTTTATAATGCGTCCATTATTATTGTTCACTGAATGTGCTCAACTGCAGAAAGCTATTATAATTTCTTATGATTTTAATCTAATCAAGGCGGTCTTTGTTTGACTCGGCACATTTAAGGTCATTGTCTACGTATGTAGTACTTTCCATACAAGCGTAGTTTCGGAATAATTTATATATATTATACAAATTATTATTATTATACAAATACAAATACAGTAATCAAACTCAGTAACATTTTGCATGCATACCCTTGAACCTAATATATATACTTATGATTAGCCACTTTTCCGTATTCCCATACTTATGTATGTGAATACTTACCAACGTCTTTTCCAAATCATATTGATAATACTTTCACATATATAGATAAAATACATAATAAACCGGAAAACTATAAAGCTCAAGGACATACATGCATAAGTTCACCGAGTTTGAACACATGAAATATTAAATATATAATGATCGCTAGGTCACTGGCTCATATCCGGATCGAAGGACAAAAGCATTTGAATGGCGAAGTATTTGAGAAGCTGAAGATGTGGTTTATTTGAATACATTTAATATATTGAATTAATAATATTTGCTAAATATGAAAATTACTAACGAGGTCGGGGCGACGTTCGATAACTTACAGTCATAGCTATGTGTAGGTCATCGAATTGTATCTATTGCAAAACATATATTTTCACATATTATATGGCATGCCCGTACATTACGTTTGTATGGAAAGCGCTTCGAAGACTAGCCAAGTGATCCAAACCTGCTGAACCGAGGCCGTATTTCTGGAACGCTACAAACTAAGTCCGAAGTTCTACCGAAAACTATAGAGGCGTTAGCCAAGAATTCGGGGAAATTAATGTTATCAGTTTGGAACAACTCCGTCGACTGAACTTTATTTATGAAGTAAAAGCGTCGTTTGTTTCGAATTCTCACACAGAATAAATATCGGCGCTAATCGTCGGAAAGATATTGGGTCTTTGATATCTCCCCTTTGGGTATCGTGCGACAATAGCGTGAGCCATTTCCAGGCATTTCCCATTTAAATTTGTTTCCCTCGGTTTCCTTATCGACAGGGGTCGGCGGCGGAAAGACACCCGGGTGCATACGCGAGGGGTTGGATGATGAGTCACCGATCAGAAACAATCCCTCGGTAGTCTGCACCCTTGCCGTGCTACTTACACTGCACGAATCTCCCAATTGTTGGTTGTATGAATATCATTACGATATTTATAAACTTTTAGAGCACAAAATTCTGCAACTCGAGCGGGAATTGAACCCGCGTCCCCGAGTTTACGCACCGGCTGCCTTAACCATTAGGTCATCGAGGATGGTTGACTAAGCCAAATTTTGAGCTCCATATTTGTATTACTTTAATCATCACAGGAGACGGTGTGGCCGCCAACCAGACACTATACCATATCTGATTGAAAAAGTTTTTTTGAATATTGGATTTTTCACACAAATAACCCTCTTATTGATGTCGCTACCGTTCTATGTTTCTAAATATGACTACTACGGCGTGCTATTCGAAACTTACATATTTTTTTTAAAAGCGTAATAAACATTTGCACCTCCAGATTTAAAGCTGCATCACGTGGTTTTTCGCTCAGCACGCGATGGTGCTTGTTATCATATTTAGAACAAAAAAGTTTCTAATATACCGTATCAAGATAATGTTAAGTAATCGTTTAAAGATAGATTTTGCCCTTTGTTTCATTAATGTGACGATGACACCATCTGGATAGTTATGTAATTTATTCATAACGAAATCATAGTAACATCAAATGTGGTAGTTTCGTGATTAAGTATTGTAATTTTTTACTAACTAAAGCTGTGATAATAAGATGGACTTCAAATAATAACAGCTTTGGGTACTAACGAATGTAGATCCTTATCCTTAATCACGAAACCGCCATGGTCTAAGATTCTTATTGAAATCAGATTTTGTTACTAACAAATTACATAATTGGCCAGCTAAAGTGCGTACTTTAAGGCTGAGTAGGTAGTCATTTTCACGACAAAGCCAACTTGCATACAAGTCCTCCAAGTCGCCAAGAGCTTTTTGTTACAAGTTCTCGCTCTGAAGTCACATTCAATTAATCTCTAATTTGATCTATTCACCTAAGTATGGAGTGCTTACACACTTCTTAAATGTAAAATATTATATTTTATCACAGTTATATAGATATTTATATTAAAACATACTAAAATAAAATAAAATAATAACCTTAAAATAATCAAGTAAACCGTAGCACGATGGCACAGAAATATATCAACTACAAACTGTCACAATTTGAAGGAATGTTGTAGTTCTTTTTTTTGCCGCCTGAACAGATAAGTTGGAGGGACTATACTTAATAAATTAACCCGATTGGTCAATTATCAGATAGTCACTATTCATAAAAATGCATGTTGGCTGTTGAAAAGAAAAGCTTATAATATTATATTGTTTATAATAAACTATTTTTTATTATTTTAACGGGATATTTACTATGTATTTGCTTGTTTTTGAACGATATTCTCGATATTTCGGAAACAGTGCCGAGGAGGAAGAAGTGAAGGAGCATAAGAAGTGTCACAAATTGTTCACGATCAGATATAGGTCGTTTTACAAAATCACAAATCAGGTAGTTTTATTTGTGTAATAAAAATATTTAGTGTTGTGAGCGACAGTAATAGCGCTTTGCCGAAAAAACGCGAAAGAAAGAGGGTAGACCGGTAACACCGTGACAGTTTAAAAACTTATGAAGCTAATTAGTACGTTTTAAATTTGCTGGATTAACATTTTAGCTTGTTAAAGACAAACCCGTGAATAAGTAGAGAGCTTCCTAGCGAGGTAGATCTCTAGATGTGATCCGCCTCATCTATGAATTCAGCTTCCAAGCGCCAGTGTTTATATTGCTTTGTTCAGTATTGGAGATATGAGAACTAATTTCTGATGTGGGGAACACATTGCAATGGCGTGCCGAACATGAGTGGACAGTACACAAGGTATGGTTCGCAATAAAAATGCAATTGAATCCTAGATCGGGCTTGAACTTCACAACATGGTGATAAGGTATTTAATGATTGGTCGAGTTGGTAGCTAACACCCTCTAGTAGAAAACCCACCGCAAGTATCTCAGGATGTGTGTCAGATTCTTGTGTGTCAATCACTTACCACGGGAATGTTACGTCAATAAAAAAAAAAAACATAAATCGTAACGACAGCTGATTTAATCGGGGAATGATTTGAGAACCTTTAAGAGAAACTGATGATTGAAATTTTAATGGCATGCACTTTGAAATCAAACTAATTCTAAAATAAGCTAGATATGTTTGAAATGCTGGCAATACTCAAAAGTTGAAACGTATGCGTTGCAATATGAAGGTGCGAATAAGATTTTATATAGTAATTATAGTAAACAATATTGATAATTAACTATCAAAAATCAATTAGATAGACGTACGAGATGTAAAACTAGAATTAATTAACATTACCACATAGCTTACTGTAGGAGTTGTAAGAGAATGCAAGTAACTAGCAGAAGGTGAGCAACAGCGCCTTCTGAGGAACTATAATCTACTCGTAATACTATGATCCTCAAAAGGCATGACAATAGCGCAGGGGTAGCGACCACCCCACAATAGATAAATTAATTAGCACAAGGTCTAATCCTCAGCCACTACGTCCAGTATTTGAAGAAAACGATTACGTTTTCGATTCAATCAACCCTGTATTTCAATTCCTTCAGCGATGTTAAACTGACTTTACGTATATAATAGTGGTGAAGTGTTTGTATAAAAATGTCTACATGTCGATTCCATTACAGAATACTACGGATCAAATTCAACAACTGCGAGTGAACTACTAAATAAAATGTTATTTGGAAAGAGAAACAGAAACAGCTTTTACTGTAGGTACTAGCTCTTTACTTCGTCCGTTGTGGATTTCGTTAAGTTATTGTTCTCTCTCTCGGGAACAACGTGTTAGGGTTTAGGCTTGACCTAAGGAAGAGGAGATGTACCTTATCATTTTAGCATTAATCAATGTGCAAGGAATTTACTATTTAAAAACAAAAATTAAAAAATTCCAGCCTATCACTCCATAGCATTGCTTCATTGTAAGTGTTGCCATTTTTATAGGTATTGTATGACAATGCGTTGAGTTCAAATATTCTCATGTAACTAAATTAAGCAATCAAGCCATAGATAATATGCGAGTATAATCTGGGAGTCTTTATGTATAGAGTGAATAGGAATCTTCTTGACAATAATGTTCCGCTATCGACCGGGTCGTCGCTTTCCGCCACGTGTGACTGTGGTCATCTGCCGTCAAATGCTCGCTTATCTATTTTTTTATAGCTGATAGGCTAGACTTTGACTACTGTCTCACCTGACGGTAAGTGATGATGTTTTAAAAGAAGAATTGGTTCCGGCCAACTTAGAATTACTGGCTCTCAATGACAGCTGCACGCAGCTGCGGTACACATCGTTAATTGCTTGAAGACAGATTTTTTGCTTCAGGGTGGTAGCTAGTCAGGCGGACATTCGCAAAATGCCCCACCACTATGCTATAACGACTGTCATCCTAAAACAATAACCGAGACCGACGTTTTAACGTGCCTTCCAAAGCACGTCGGTGCTCAGTAGTATAATGTCACTAGCGGTCACCCATCCAAGTCATGACGGCGGACGTTGCTTAACTTAGCTGATCGGTTAAGAACGGCTAAGCAAACTTCGTTACGAGCACTTCAATATAAAACAATAACAGCACAAAAATAAAACACTTATACAGACATAGCCGAAGTGAATACTGCCACCAGCGTCTTTAAACCGCTAATTCAGCACGGAACTCATAAGTGATTTTGCATACCTATCCAGCGAGTAATTCAGCTTGGTAGCGATTACCGAACAATTCACTTCCCCTCTATAAGTTACCCAGGAGGTAAATTCAGGTTATATTCGGGCGCGAACTTTCCAAGGCTGCCTGCGGAAGGTAAACGCTTCGCATAAAATTATGACCTATTAATCTTAATTTTAAACTGTTCAACAATTTGTTGTTTATTGTTCCGATATAACAAGGAATACAAGCGATAATTACATGTCCAATAAAATGGCCGATGACGGGATTCATCGTATGTGTCGTAATACCATAGTAAAACCAAATAAGTAGTTTGACTCAAATAGCGGTACCGATCGTAACTTGTGCACGTGCCACAGCATGCACACTATGACAAATATATAGCGTGTCCAGAGTCCATTGATTTATTTGAAGAAATTATACTTCAAAAACTCATAATAATCATGTCTTGGCTATGAATTGATATGTTTCAAATACATAGATGATCTGTAAACCTTAGAGATACATGTATATCCAGACTAGAGTAAGCATTTTTATTAGCAAGAGTGAAAGGCATTTTTTACTACCTGTAAATGGAATCAAAATAATGTAAAAAACTATACCTCAGAACTTTTGACTGGGTGAACCGATTTTGATGTTTTTTTTTATTTGATAGCTGAGGTTTGCTGTGGTCCCATTTAAATTTCATCAATATCGGTTAAGCCGTTTTTGAGTAACATTGTAGTGTTAAGCAATCATCAAAATCGACACTTAAAAAAAAACCAGACGAATTGAGTATCTTCTCCTTTTTTGAATTCGGTAAATAATATTCCAATAAATATATTATTTACACCTTAATATAAGTTTTAATAAACAATTTTCCTTTATGATGATTGCGGTAATATTATTTTTTTGTTCTCTTTGTGAATTTGAATCTCCCACGGGCCGGCGGCAGTCAATCTACTTTTCTGGTTTAACTATGGCAATACTGTTTTGTGAATTGTATGACAAACAATTAGGTATAATGAATATGTTTACCATGTTTGGGTTAATGCGATTGGGGTGCGTCGGACGACAGGCAAGAGGGGTTCCGGGGGGAAGTGGAGGGCGGGGACTATATACGGGAGTCCGTCAGTTCAGTTGGTATGGTACATTATGCAAACCGAATGCAAACTGCAAACGGCCGCGTGGCACGCGATTACCTACTCGCTGATTCAGGCGTTTTTGCTACAGAAACTGCTTGTTCTATCATGGGACTACATCAGGACGGCCCATGGTTATATTATATATTCTTGAAACACTATGACGCTTGATGAACATTCTGCCGTCATTTTTGATTTGACAGATATTTTACTAGGAAATGATTGTAGGACTGATTATTAGCCGTAGACTTTAAAGCCAACTAAGTAATTTTAGTCCTAACTGCGCTAATTATAAGGTTTGTAATAAAACCTTGGTAATAAACATTTTTAAATTAATTTCGTATTATACGTCCTATTTTGAACTATTTCTCTAAGTAAGGACACAGATACATTTAGATACATCTTTTTCATAAATTACAGCATAATTATGCTTTAAAGAAAACGAAGTAGCCGAGCGGTAGGTAATAATTATGGATTGCCGTGCCGCAGGTAAGTTCGATTCCCGATACTGAGCGGTTCTGTGCTTTGGTGGGTTTAAGCCGTCGGTCCCGGTTATTTTCTTAAGATGGTGAAGTCGTTATAGCATTGTGGAAGAGCATTTTGCGAATGCTCACCTGGCTAACTAACACCCTCAAATAGAATCTGTCGCCAAGCACCTAACAGTGTGTTCCGGTAGCAGTTCTTGAGAGCCAGTAAATTACAGGCACGTGCGAGTTAACAACTGTTTGTCTCTTGGTGACGGGCGCAGTGCAGTTCGTCATTGTGACGAAATGCATCATGCAAGTACCCCTCGAGCGTGTTCCAACACATTCCCATAAAAAAAAGTTAAAAGGTTCTAAACGTTTTGTATTCAACTGCAGTAAACTAAGCGTTGCGGTTTCAGAATACTAGGTACTTACCTGAAGTTAACTAGAGCTTATGGAGTGAAACAGTGTTGCCAACAACTCTGAAGCATATCTATTTAAACTGTGAAAATACCTGCATTGTTATAACAATTCAAAAACAAGAATATATTTGCTTTATTATGCTTTTTTAAATATGACAATCAAGCATTTTCCTATGTGGTGCAGGGCCGAATTTACAAAGAAAATAATTGAGTTCTAACCTTTTTTTAAACTTATTTTTAGTGTTGACGCCTACTACTTTAGTAAAGGGTGAAAATTTAGCACAATTAAAAAATAAGTTATTGCTACATGATTCTGTGTTAGAATGTAAACCCCCATCCCCTATCTCTCGTGGGTGTCGTAAGAGGTGACTAAGGGTAACAAACCAGAAGGTGGGCAGCAGCGCTTTCCGAGGAACTGATATCTCATACTGCGATCCCCAAGACCCCTTCCAAACGTGGAGATTACGGAAAATCCTCCATCATGGGGTAGGCTATGTTCAGCAGTGGACAATCCGGCTGATACAGTAAGCATTTGACAGTCTCACCTGATGGAAATGACAACGCGGTCGACGGCGGAACATGCTTGACTAGCAGATACCTATTCACTCTGTACTTGATGACTTGAAGATTATTCTATGGAGAAATAGAGACACTGTCAGGGTGTTCCATATTTCAGTCGACTTATGAAGCTGGATTTAGAGCCCTTTATGCGGTTTTTTCGGAATATCGACATGTACGGATGCCGTATACCTGTACGTCTAGTTGTCCGATGAAAGAAAGGAGGTGGAGGAATAAGGTTGTACATTTCGAATGGACATTCTCCGCAGTGAAGTCTGTCCCTAAAGTACTGTCTGGGTAGAAAAATGGGCCAAGTGCGAGTCGGATTTGCGCACGTGAAAACTCAAAAAAGAGGTTTTAATATAGTGTCTAATGTTGTATAGATAATGCTACGGAACCCTTCGTGCGCGAGTCCGACTCGCATTTTCCAGATTATATTATTTCTGGTTGTACTTTGGGTATTGAACTATAATCTTACTTTGACTTTTGTGTGTATTACCGTTTTTACGATAAAGCAAAAGCAACAAACGTAATAATAACGTTTCTTGTTTCAGAACTCTCTTCTGTTTTTACTTTTTATTACTATTCATACTAATGTCTCTAATGATCCTCCATACTAAAACTTTTTGTAAATGTCAACCGGCTACCTATTACCGTTCCAAAGATACAAGCTCCTTAAAGGTCGGACGTCGGAGAGCCAAAGCTTTGTAGTAAATACGAGTATTCCCGTTTCCTAGTAGAGAAACTTAAAAACAAAAGGGACCTGATATCATGAATCATAAATATATTAAATAGGAGTAGGATTTTGAAAATAGATATTTGCTTATGTTTCTTTAAAATAACATATATTTTATGATTTTTGTATGTATAACATCCGCATTTGATGTAGAAACCCAAACGTTCAGTTTATATTAAAGGCTTGTTCAGATATGTACTTATTTATAATTGAGGTAGGATATTATACATTGCAAGGTGTCACTCCATCCTTATACGATGGGTAAAAACGAGAGGAAAAATTAGAGTTATGAGTCTAATAGTTATATAAATTATAGTCATGTGCGGGGATTCGAAACCGCGTCATCTACCCCTATAGCTAGGGTATGCTCTGACCGAGTTATCATGACTATCATTGTTCCTCTCGTAAATTTGTAATTTTGCAATATACATTGCAAGTACAAACTTGCTTAAGTTAGGTATCGAAAGTCGTGAAACTGAACAATCGCAGCGTTTATCAAATACTTGTATTGTGTTCTCAGATTAGGTATCGAGCTGATGTTTATATTATAACGTTTGTATTTCCATATTGACGTAGTAGGTACTAGTTGGCCAGATTGCTTGCGAGGCAGTCAACTGATAATAAAAACATGTCAAGAGGGAGATGGACTCAAACACTCAGGGTTCCTCACCGACACCAGGCCTGGAAAACTCCGCGCTTTAGGTACAAAGCTAGGGTAAATCAGTCCATCCATCCGGACGGGATTTTTCTATGGTGCGAGCACCGCCAGAAGAGATCAGAGGTATGCGTGGCTATGCGATAGAAAGAGATACGCCTTGTAGGTGAATATAAATATTAAGTACTCCGTGCTTTGCGAGCTGAAGTGCACTTTATTGTTTCGTAGTTAGCGTCGCTTATATATTGGAATGGCTTTGCGGAGTGATCCTTCTGGTCCCTTTTATTCTGTGCCGACACAGAATGTACCATAGTATCGTTATTTTTAAATATAATTTGAGGTTCTTAGGCGGAGTGTGATTTGGCTGTTTTTTATTTTTTTTTCTTTGTAGGATTTTGGACTATAATCAAACCAAGTCTGTAGCTTGTATGTATAACCGTTTATACAATAGAGCTAAAACAAAACTTTAAAAAATATTTTTTTTTGTATGAAGATCCCCTTTTATTCTTAGCTTTTTGTAAATATTATTATTTGTTGGGCAATCCACCAAACTAACACATTCTGTGAATACTCAACCTGCTACCTATTATCGTTACTAAGATACAGTAAAGGACTAAATAATGGACAGCCGAGGCTTAGTAATATGGTTCCGTTTTTTAGTACGGTACCTTAAAACATATTATAATGCACGTATATCCATGCATGTGTGTCGAAACACCTGGGTTTCCAGACCGGACCACCAGACAGATCATTTATATGAAGACTCCTCTGTTTTAATATCCAAGATGACAGTTGCTTTACCAATTGCAGGTTTACTTGATTAATTTCAATGTTTGTTTTTTCATAACTGACATTGGGTAGAGGCATTTTTTTTTCACTGTGAGCTATATCGATTCTTCTTCTTCTTCTTCTTCTCTTGGTGCCTCTTCAATCAATGAAGGTTGGCAATCAGCTTTCCGTACCCGTCTCTATCCTATATATATATCGATAACAAAGTGTTTACTTAGTACAAGTTTGCTATCTTTTCTGCGTACTTCAAAATTAGAGAGGTCTGCAAATAAAACAACATTGTAGAAATATTTGCTATGGCAAGGCAAATCGTTGAGGAGAATGTTCGATAGGGCGGACTCATCACACCACGAGCACCTTAGAGACCTGGCACCTTTACACACGAGACCC
The DNA here is from genome assembly GCA_963890685.1 of Plagodis pulveraria. Classification (NCBI taxonomy): domain Eukaryota; kingdom Metazoa; phylum Arthropoda; class Insecta; order Lepidoptera; family Geometridae; genus Plagodis; species Plagodis pulveraria. Next base: position 10,588,934 of record OY982958.1, on the reverse strand, counting down.
CCTGATAAGGCGAGACGCTGGAAGTCGAAACCGAATCCACGTGATGCCATATCAAGAGACGCCATTGAAGATAAAGAAAAAGAAGATGTAGAGGTGAGGGGGGTGGGCCTGTTGGCTAGCACTGTCCGCGTCGCTGATCGGTCCGCTGGGCTTTCCACCAGCGGGATCAACCCGGCGCGGCCTGATCGCCCGGACGCATAGTGCGAAACCGGCAGGAACACCACCATAGACACCAAGACAGGCACTAAAGAGTGCTTTAGCAAAGACCGGTCTGTCGTCACAGACCGAGACGAGCTAAGGGCAGAGGGTACACAACACCCTGATCCCTTTTCCCCGCAGCAAGCATGCAGCGAGAAGAACTCCACAACAAATCGTTGATATACACTAGGAACAGAAACGTTCCCAATATTGAAACTTGTGGATCTACAATTTTAATTAACATCCGGAAGATGGTAACGCAATTAATTCCAACCTTTTGTAGTCGGTCTGAAAAATATGAACTGTTCTATGAAACACCTGGTTTTACAAGATTGGCTTGAGCATGAACTTAATATCAACTTTCGGGAACAGTTACATCCGAACAATTGATATTTTTTTAAAACAAATATTTTTCCGTGTTTAGAATACAAGTTACGAGAACGTATAATTGCAGAACACAGATTTAATCCCTGTCATTACAACTACGGCACGAAACGCTCTTAACAGACGCAATTTGCGACCACTGTATTATAAATTTGCGGATGGCATTAATTTAATTAATTAATAATTAATAGCTGTGGGTGTTCAACAGAGCCTCGCCGTTCAATCAGTTGACGAACATTTACGAAATGTTTCACAAATGATATTGGATTCCCATCTGGAATTGGTAGGATTTTCCTTGAAAAATGCTCTATAAAATGCCAATTGGTTTAAGGATAATGAAGTTACGGCCTTTTCATTAACTGCACCTGCTCAGTCGGCCGAGAATGATACAGGTCAAGCTACTTTCAGACTAAAATGTAGTTTTAATATACTGATATTGTTTATTTGATGTGAAAGTATGTGTTTGTATGTGTTTTTTTTTGTGGCTGAATAAGCTTGAGGCCTACCTGATGTTAAGCGAACTAACCTCTGATGCATTTCATCACAAGTTACGAATTGCACTGTGCCCATCACCTTCAGACATAGGTAGTTGTTAAGTCTCATGTGCCTGTAATTTCACTGACTCTCAAGAACTGCTGCCAGAACACACCTATAGATCATTTATATGAAGACTCCATCATTTTAATACCCAAGATGAGTGCTGCTTTACCAATGGCAAGTTTAGTTGATTAAGTTCAATGTTTGGTTTTACATAACTACAGTACCGGCTTCCTATCTTTTCTGTGTACTATAAAAATTATAGAAGTCAGCAAAATCGCAGAAATATTAGACCATGGCAAGGCAAATCTTTAATATACACTAGGAATAAAAAAGGTCCCAATATTGATACTTATGAAGCTCCCATATTAATAAACATCCGGAAGATGGTAACGCAATTAATTCCAACCTTCTGTAGTCGGTCAAAAAAATATGATTCAGAACTGTTCTACGAATTTTATACCAGTGAAAGTTTACGAATCAGGATCCAGTCTATACAGTCAAAAGGAAAGATCACAAAATATACAGATGTCCAATTTGTCACCAAGCACCTAATTTCGTATGACGGGCAGCTGTCTTTAGGATCCAGTTTTCTTATGCCTCTTAACACCTTAAACCATATTATCACATTAAGTGACATTGTAAGTAGTCATAGGCAAGCCAAAGTAAAAAAAAAGCCCAAAGTAAGAAGTCAATAAAACAATGTCATGCAGATAAATCACAAGATTTATTTATTTTGAGCTA